>OY728147.1:126454463-128854463 GCA_963277665.1 Viscum album | reverse complement strand
ATGATTATTATACCAATTATTTCATTCCATTTTTCTTTTGGGAACCCCATGGTTTATTACTAAAATTATTCTTTATCAATTGAAAATAATCAATTTCAATGTGTTATTTTATGTCTAAGATTGATATACGTTCACTGTGGTGTGCATGATGATGTAAATGTTATGATGTGATAGATGAGACCAAAAATATATATTGCTCCGATATATTGGGTAATTTGATGTGTCTAATGAGTCAATGATCAATATTCATGAGAATGATTCAATATTTGTTCAAAATAATTATTTTATTATTATTAACACATGTTATTCCTAAAAATTATGCTATCTTTATTCCCAAACTTGTGTGGTATTTGACCACTATGTTATGATGTTTCATTGTTATGCATTGCTATATTCCATGCATTTATCTATAGCTTCCTATTAGGAATACGATGATGATTCTATGCTTATGATTTGATGGTGATGTTTATTCTCACCCATGTTATATTTATTCAAGATCTTTATTTTTCCTCTTATTGGGAGTTTCGATCACCCTTGCCATTGATATATATCTTCAGTTGATTATTTGTAACAAAAAAAATGTGAAGGACTATAATAATCTAGAGAAGAAGGGAATAAATAATGTAAATTTTTATGCTAATTTTCCAATCATACTAAACCTCTTGATCCATGATTTCTAATGATACTTTATTTTTATCTTTAAAATGATATAATAGTAATGTATGAAAAATTAGGGTCTCTATATATACCACCCACAAGTGGGGATTAAAAAAACTCAAAATATATTGATTTAAACTTCCCCAAGTATCTCTTTGTGATTCCTTAAATTTACAACACACCACATATTAGTGTCTTGAAAATATTTTACGAAAATGTTGTGCTACTTCCCAAATATAAATGGTCACGTTTAGTAAATAATTTTACTTCTCAAACCATGATATCCAGGAAGTAAAATTCTTGAAAATATTGACCATTATTGAAAGTAATGTTTTTATATATTGAATCACAAAAAAAATCTCAGGCTTACATAGAACGTTATTGTTCCTCAATACAAATTAATCGTATATTCATTCATGAATTCCTATTTTTATCCTATTAACTAAACCCCACATGAAATGTATTGTGGATGCCAAAATTACAAAAATTAACTTCAGTTGCATGTTTCCCCATCATACATTGAACTCCACAAGGACTACTAGAATACCCATTTTAATCCTCCATATGTATTATAGAATTTTAATACCTTTTAAGATATATGAATAAAAATTCTCTATTATCAATATCTCATTTTTATACAATAGTTCTTAATATCTACACAATGGATCAAAAATGCTTTTCAATATTTGAATATCAATATTAAACATAAAATAACAAAATCATGTTGACTTTATCAAAAATATATATGTATCTTAATTTATCCCTCCAAAGTTACCAAATATATATAATAATTTAACATAAAATATCCAATACATATTTCGTCCGGACTTTATTAATATAGATAAGTAGAAATAAAACTACTTCACCCATGATTCATGACCCCACATTGGATTCCCTATGGCATGACCATGAAAACCACAATTTACTTTTAAATACACATTAACTAAACTCCTATTACATACTCCAACTACTTATATTAAATATTATGAAAAGTTTATTAACAAAATATGATAATATTATGAATATTTAACTTAAATAATATTATTCTTGTATAGATTAAGAATCTTTAATGCATAATATCTTTACTTTTTCTATCCTCTTACCTAACTATGGTTTTCAACCTATTTAACATTCATATAAGCCCATTGTCTTAAAAAATAAAAAATGAACTCTCTATATTTCAATAATTATCTCATTTGAATTATTTTTGAAATAATTTTATAATTTCATGTATCCAATAAAAAAATATTTCACCCCCATTATGGATTTAAATCATAGAAACAATATTTATGGATTTTTTTCTCCCAAACTTTTAAGAAAATATAATTTTAATCACAATTATTTCCTTCCATTCACACCTTTTCAATTCCATTTAATATATTTTTCATTATTAAATTATCACCACTAATTTTTTTAATTATTTTTTAGATATAATAAAATAACACTTTTTGATAACAATCTGTCAATACGTGCTATCTTTCAACTAAATTATTTTTCATCGAAATAATTATCCAATTTCTAGATTTTGTACATCCCTTTCATATATGATTTACAGAATTTTCATCCAACATGCCCTACTCATTATCTTTATCTACTCTCATTAATATATTTTTAACATTTTTACTCAACCCTATGTAACTATAGATAGAAAAAGTATTTAATAATTTATCTTGATAACCTATGGTAGAATAAAATAGTTTTTTATAATAACTTCTGTGTTATACATTAAAGTCACATTATTCGATAAATATATACAACATGATCTATCATTGACATTAAATATCTCAAGGTGATATCAGAAATAATCCCATACATTATTTTCTATTAATAACTAACAATGAAAAAATTATGCGAGTCATGATATTTATTATAAAAATTAATTTTTTTTCTTGAAAACAACCATTACCCAAGAAAAAATATAGGATATGTATTCCTTTGAAATATAATTAAACTAAAAAATGAGGTAAATAATATAAAAAATAGCAATAAACCACTATATAAATTCATTCACCTATTGAAACCAAATATAGAGTTTATTTTTACCATTATAGAATTCATTCATAATATTTATGCATAGTAAAATTAATTATATGATGATAAACAATTCTTATATTAATAACAAATGAATAATAAAATCCTACAACAAATTTATTCATCCCCATTTAGAATTCATTATTTTCATTCATAGACTGAAACCACAGGGTATAGGTTGGATACCTTTGACTTCCTATACATTTTTTTGATATGACTTGTTACATTACATATGTATTTGAATCCATTTAAATATTTTTCATACTCTATATAGCCTCTATAATGAATTTTTGTGTTCATAATAACACAATTTACTGATTGTAGGTCTATTTTGATCACACTAAATGATATATCTCCACTTATAATCATATCACTTTTTGTGAACTTATAGAAATGAAATTCATGGGTAGGAGGGTAAAACTCATATTCCATATAGTTGAGAGATGTTGATAGTCATGTTGAACCAAATATTTTCTTCAATGTTCCATCCAATCAATATTTTTTGTTTTACTATTTTTAATAAAAATTAAATAAAATTAATTCTGAAAATTATATTCTTAATCATATATCGTAATTCTATTAACAACTATCTCCATTGTGATAGTAATCCCATTTGAATGTGTTTTTATTTTGACGATTCATTGAAACATACTACGTCATAGATCCTACACTATAAAAGTTATATTCCATATCCCTTCCTATAAATACTTATATATATTTTTAAATTCAGTTATATTTTCTTCACTATTGTCATCCTTTATAAAAACTTGAACATCATTAGACTTATTCATCTTTGTTGTATTTTTATTTAAGTGTTCATTAATATTTTTTTTAATAGGGTTAACATCCTTCTTCATATTTAATTTTTTACTCCCCATATATGGTATATAATATAAGATGGATTCAATTATAGAATGATGAAATCTGGGTTTGATTCCATTATAAATATCATTCAATTCATTAAATAATTTTTTATTTCAAAGAGATTATTCATTAATTTTACATGACATTACTATGACATGGAAATAATTATTTTCCACATAGATTATTCATCATTACATTGGTGTATGTTTTTTTTCATATGTTATTATAATGAAAAAATAAACAATATATAGATAAACTGATTCCTCACGTGTTTCCATCAATGTTATGATGTTGGGGTTGATATTCTTTAGTTTATCAGCTACCTGGCTTCCAAAACTACATCTCGGTGCATACAAAAAACTCCATAGTATTTTCATATCAATTAAAATATTATATTAAAATAATTTCATTTCTTATTTTCTAAAAACATCTATTATTCACGTTGATTTTTTATTTAATCCTTTTTCAATAGTCATTAGGATTTATATGAGTTGTATTTCTATGTCATAAATTAACATTTATTACCTTCTATCATGGTATAAAATCTATAATTATGTCTAATTCATTTCAATATTTATCAACTCAAATATCAGAGTGCATATTAATAAGATTTTAAATTATCCTCATTTTTTTATTTTAGTGGGATAAAAATATGTCTTATTTCCTTATCCATGAATATTTATTCTACCTAAAATTCCCACAAAAATTATTTAAGAATACCAAATTGTTTTTTAATATACACATTATTGTATTTGATTCTATCATGTATAGATTCTCCACTTTCAACCTATATTTATTAATAGCATAATTTACATGAATGCATAATCTTGTCCCATGATAATTTCCCATGATTATACTTAGCATATAATGATTGTATATCCCCTTTATTAATAAAATAATAAAATTCCAATATATGAATTCATGTTGTTGAAGATCCATTTAAAATCAAAATCTCTTTCAATATCTATAATAGAATATGAATTTTCAGAAATGTAGAAACATGGAATGATGCTTTCAAAATCATATAGAAAATACAATGAATTTATTCAAAATTGATATATTTCTCCATATTCATTGAAAATATAATGATTTCATTTTTATTATTATTACTACCAAATGATGAATGGAATGTTTCACTATTATTGGCTATAAAAAACATTATGTCGCCTAGTTTTTCATTACATCATGAAAATTGATCCCAGACCTCATTATATTTCACTTATTTCTAGAAAAGTACTTATTAAATCATCTCAATAACAAATAAATTTTAAAAATGAAGTGTTTTTCCATACACCATATTGGTTATAAATATAACTAATATTCTTTTTCCTTTAAATAATTAACCATTTCCCTCATTTATCTTAAATCAAACTCATGACATATATACTCTATGAAATTATCACCACATTCCTATATAAATAAAACCATTTCATTTAACCATCTACCAATTCTAATAAGATTGAATGAAATATTACAAATTTGAGACATCATGTTTAAAAAAAATAAAAAAAATTAATATTCTTATATGAACTCTTATGTTATGTATAATGACATTTCATTTTACACCACATATGTATGAGTATAATAAAAATGTTTTAAATTTATAACATTACCCTGAAAATATATATTTATTATTATATATAATTAATAAAAACTATTATATATAAATTCCTTAAATTAAAAGTTTACACATCCATAAAATCTCATCAATTTTGATAAAAATAATTTTCTTAAATTTATTCACCAACATTATTCAAATAATTTTCACTACATTTTTAGATTAATCCTCTTAATGGAATGATAAAATAGTCGATAATAGATACTCATCCTAAACTGTTGTTACGAATATTTAAAAAAATGAGGATCAAAACAAAACCATTTGTGGTGTGTGTGTTTGTTTAATTTAATTATACCCCTAGACCCTAATATATTTTGAATTCAAATATTTATTTTCCTTCCCTTGATAAATTATTTATTTCAAAAATTTTAATTAAGAAAATTAGTAAGAAATAATATTAATATAAATTATAATCATGAGGGATCCGTATAATAATTGATAATCCTTGAAAACATTTCCTTGAAAACTGTACCATTCACCCTAGAAAGGGTCATAAAGTTTACTAAAAATAATATTGTTTTATTTCTAGATGAACTAAAAATATTTATATTAGAAATATTTTTTAATAAATAAAGTTTCATATATGAACCTTCAGATTTCATATTCTTATAATCCTTATAATATCCCTTATAGAATTCTTAAAATGAATTAATAACTTGGTTATTTATTATGGGAACAAATCATTACCCAATGTGATGAAGATATACATGAGGTTCACTTATCCCCATTTATAATATCAAAATACCATAATATTTATAAACCAAATATAATATTTCATTTATATATCTAATTCTCATAATATATCATGTTTAACCTATATTATGAAGTGGTTTTATACATCCCATAAAAGTAAGAATAAAAACATTTATCCTTTGAAAACTCCTAAAAAATACATAGAGGAAATAAAAATAGGATATTATATGAGATAATTTAATTTTTTTAGTATGATTAAAATATAATAATTTCCATGAAGATGGTGCATTCAATTCATTTTATATACAAAAAATAATTATTATTTTAATAATTTTTAAAAAATATACTCAATTATAAACATTAATAATATAACCTTTAATCCAATTTAAGAAAAGAAAAAGATAGTTTTAAATTAAATTTAAGAAACCAATTGAGAATAATAATAACATTTTAGACAAAAAATTATAAACCATGTATATGGAGGAATAATTTCTAATACATTTATAACAACATTTTAAAGAAAAATCATTTACATTGAATTTGGTGCTTTATATAATTTCATTAACACATTTATGATATAACTTATATATATTAGTTACATTAATAAAAATATAGTTTGGTTTTATAGAATTAAAATATTTCATTTTATTATTTTATTATGATGTATTACATAATCAATAAATCAATTATGTTCATTATGGGATTTTTTATGATATTCAATGGATATTCTGAAGACAAATTCAATATTTTGACCATAAAAAATTGTAATGATTAAATTTTATCTACAATATTTTTAATTAATTAATTATAATTTTTTATAAATTAAAATCAATTTTATAAGATTCTATGAATGGAATAAATTAAAAATGATTAACATTGCTTCATGTAGGTGTTAGTCAACATGTACTCATGAGTAACATTATCATTTTAGAATAGGTGGATGTGTATGAAGGTATGTAATATACTTACTTTTCAAAATAAAACATTTTTTATAATTATATTTTATATTAATTATATCCATCCAAATAACCATCTTTGTGATGTGGTGATGTATAAAGAAACACATCACTTCCTGGAGGTTGTAGTCCACATGTACACATGAGTGACATTTTCCATTATTATATGATGGAAGAAAATATGAAAAATAGTTATTATATCAAAATAATTAAATTTATATATCTATAATATTATTATGTTACAATATCAGTATAGTAATAGTATATTATAAGTTGTCAGAAGAATAAATAAACTAGAAAACACTTGGTAAAGAGTTGTAACTCTTATTTAGAAAACCACATTTTTATTAAATTATAATCCTTATATGATAGTATTTAGGTGAGGCTGAGAATAGAACAAGAAGGAATGGGTATGTATTTTTGAAATATATTTGGGTAGGAATTAGTTGATCTATATGTCAAAATGTATTTTAATAAGATAGGAAAGTGGTTTCCCTTTTTTAAGTGAGCGGAGTGGTATTGTTGACATTTTTTCAATGTAAAAAAAATTTCTTAATCACAGAAATAGGGAATATAAAATATACGATTAATAATAAAATGTGATCGTAGTTTATATAATATCATAAAATAATACTTAATATGAGATTTTATTACCTTATCACACATTTTCCCCCTAAATTATATTGTTTTAACATTTACCCTAGTGAAAAATTTCTAACATAGTCATTATTCATTATAACTGCAAATAAAATTTACCAAATTAATAAATTTGATACTCCATATTTGTATTATGTAATCAATTTTTCATGATTAAGTTTCTACATGATCCAAATATTATTTTTAATATAGGTTCTCATAACTCATCAAAAAACAAATCTGTTAAAATGTAATTTAGGGTTAAAATTGAATTTATACAAAAAAAAATTTAGTAATATTTTTTATTATGGAAATAATTAGTTTTTTGTAGTAAGAGGGTACTAATTTTACATTAAATAGAATAAAAATATTATTAAACTATTTAAATACATGAGATGAATTTATAGTTTTTATAATAATATATATTTTTCACCATTAACTCAAATATCAATCAATAAATAAAAATCCAAAAACAATCTCTATAATATTATTTTTACATGATGAGTTCAATAATTATGTCCAATTTTTAATGTTAGTTTCTTATAGGTGAAAAAAATAAATTGAAATATCTGTAAAAAAATGAAATAAGAACAATTATTGATGAAAAAAAAATTTAATGAAAAAATTGACAATATTCTCATTCTCAAATTAATAACATTAATTATTTTTAATGATAATTAATTTTAATTGTTATATATAATATAATAATTGCATGATATTAATTTATCAATAGTAATTAATTTAATATATCATTTAAAAATTACATCACACCCAAAAGATATATATTCTTAAAATATATCTATTACAATCAAAATATTTTTTTGTCGGTCAAATTAATAATCGAAGTATGATTTATTATTAATTTTATTAAGGAAAACATCATGGATATATTTTAAATTGTTTTTACCCCCATAAAAACCCTTCAATTAAATTACTCAGTGTTATCCATCCAATAATAATACAGTAATGTTATACTGCATGCCATTTTAAAATTAAAATTACATGTGTTGCACGCAATCCATCATATTTTTATTTTTATGCTAATATCCCCAGGTGTAACATTATTCCAATTTAATAAATTTTACTCGAAAAATATAAATTTAATTCTCAAAAAATTATTATTTTATAACATATAAATAAAACAATATATATATTTTTATCATGAACATTAATTTCATGATTATGATTATAAAACTATCAATAATTAAACATCTATAGAAATAATATGCAAAGACTAGATTCTAAAATAATTCCTTGACATTTTAGTGCCACTTATGGTATAATTTTAACTAGATTTGAGAGATTATTTTTTCATTTACATTGATAAATTATGTAAATATATGTATTTTATTTCATTCCACTATATATATGTGGAATTTTATCCTTCATCAATTCTTTGATCAAGTTTATCTTCTATATAATCTCTTACTCAATGTGATGAGTAATCATGATGGATTACTCATGCATGAATCACTAAAATAAAATTATAAGAATGAAAATATTCAAATAAGGATAAGATTTTATTTCTCATGTTTAAATCTATGAATCTAAATTAAAAATATTTGACAAATGTGAAGATTAAATCTATTAAATCATCATATGATGATGTAAATACATTAATATCTAGAAAATAAAATTTATCTCTCATTTTTCTATATAAATACTTCCTTAAATAATTAACTATAAAAATATTTAAAATGTGAAAAGGTTGAAGTTCAATTTATTTAAATGATACGGTCACATGTCTTCCTTTAAAACAAAAATATATGTCCAAATAACACACATCACTCATAAATTGACATATAAAATAATATAGACTTGTATTAATTTACATAATCATTATTCTAAAAATAAAGAAAAATTTATTCAATAATATTTCTATTTTCCTTAATATTATAATTTCATTAAAATTTTAAACATATAAAAAATCACATCAATCACATCATCACATTAACATATATAAATCCAACAGTAATCTATATGATAAAATATATTTTCCTATGACATAATAACCCATTTTTATAAAATATATATAATTAAAAGAATAAAAAATATTATCTTATTCTGAGTTGGTATAAAATAATTTCATCATTTGTCCACAAAAATATAATATAATTTTCCCTAAATAAAAATTATACAATAATATAATTTAATATTAAGGGATATATATACCTAAAAACATTATTTAAAATAAATAAATGTATCCCAAATTAATCTCATCAAATTAATATTATTATGGGTATCATTTCATTTAATCGTATGATCAACCATAATTTATCAGACCTTAAATAATATACCACTACAATATAACTCAAGAAAACCAATACATAGACACTTCAATCAGTCCAATTTCATTATAATTATTTATATATGAATTATCGTCTTATTCAATAATAATTACTTCTTATAATAAAAAATATTTCTCAAGTCCTATGATTTACAAATTTTAATAAAAAATATTTCTCACTTTTAACATAAGTAATATTATTAAAATAATTCATTCAATTCAAATATTATTAATATTTTCCACACCATTTTCTATAAACCCTTTATTTGTATGATCTTTTTTATCATATTTTCCTGGTTTTTACCCAGGACATACATTTCTATAATGCTCACACTTCTATGACTTGACACACAATCATTTTCCATTAAGATGATTCCTAGGGGTTTCTTCTCACATTCGAGACATATTGAAAGTTGAATCATTTTTCCATTATTACATTCATCACATTTACATACTTTAAAATCAATTTAATATATAAATTTTTATTCTACAGAACTCACATAGGTTTAATGTTTTTAATCATTTATTGATATTGATGTTTAGTCATAAGAAAAATATTTTTACTCTATTTATGTTCCGATTTCCCAGTCATTCTAAAAACTGTCACACTGTATTTTCTGAAAATGGTATTCCTATATTTTCCTATATCACGCATGGTTTCAAGTGAAATAACAAAAAATTATGTTTTTAATGTTATATACCTCATTTGACTTGTTTCTGGTGTTTGGGGATTTTTTTGACCAAATTAGAATGTTTTTCTGGAGAATGGATTGAGAACAATTTCAATAAACAATGAATTATCTTTAACATACGATGAAAGGTGGTTTTTAGAGTCTCACAGAATTTGAATTGTTTGAGAGAAGTCTTTCTCAACCATTTCAATACCAGGGGAATGATTGTGGTTGGATATAGTGGGATAATTATAGTTTGTGCAAATTTTGAAAAACCAAGTGACCAACCCATATGACAGACAATTAAAATTATAAAGTATATTAATTAGGATTATATACATAATACCATCATTAATATCCAATTCATTGAGGAACTCAAACTTATAATCTATCATAGTGTTTCATGGATATTTTATTAGATATGGAGGTGAATTTGTCTAAATAAAAGTCCATTGAAGATCTCTAATCATTGATAAGTACCCATTGAGTTACATTTTTATTACACACACCCTTTTCCCCACTCTTAGATATATATATCAAATATGTTATGAATAGATATAGGTGTTATGATAAAATTCTTATTGATATATTGTGGTATATATTAAATGGTTGGTGTTGTAATCCAGAACCTAGAATCTCATTATCACATTCTTCATTTTTACAATCCATTTTGAGGTAAATGGATTTCTCTCAAGTCCACTAATTCTAAAAAAATTATTATTTCATATATTTATATTTATTTTATGGAAATATTATGTGATTTTTAAGGCATCTATTTTCATCCATGTATTGAAAATATAATAAGTAGAATGGATTTTGGTAAACCACATTTTTAATAATTTAAAATTAAATTTTTAATGAAATTGTGTGGATTTGACACATAAAAAACGATTATTGAAAAGTTTTCACAAGAAAATTTGTTTAATATAAAGTTAATTATCTTTGAATTTCTAATATTATGGTTCTTTTGTGTTTATTGGGATGAATTATCATCATTGAGTACCACCCATAAAATTGTATGGAGTGTGTAGGTGATGTACCACTTTAAATGTGTGAAGATTATCTTGAGTTTTTATATGGGTTTGTGTGTTTGTAAACATGGGAATGAATATTAAATTTATTAATGAATATTAATAAAATGTTTTATGTTTTTTATCAATTGTATTTATTTATTATATTTATATAAACTGTTTCTCTATTTTTTATTTTTTAATATATGGAAAATATTATGTGGGTTATTCGTAGTTTCCTGTTTTGAGAAATATATGGGTATTACATTTTGATTTCATACTCACCATGATTTGGTCACTTTGGTGAATGTAAAATTTTTTAAATATTGAGATATATGGAAAGTAAAGGATTATTATTTATATATAAATTTATCATGGTATCATGTGAATAGAAAAAATTATTAGATCTTTGGAAAATTCTGGGGGATTCTTGGCGTTATGCTACATTTGTGACCTTAGGTCACATTATCATGGGGTTTTATTTATGGATGTTCCATTTTTACTTTTTCACTCTAATAATGTTTATAATTTTTAACCTTTATTTCTTTATTTATACTCATGTACCATACATTTTTTCTTATTCAGTATATTTGGTCATGAAAAGTTATTTGTTCTCATAGGGAAAATCATACCCCAATGTTCTCTGAATCCCATGGAAGTTATTTCCATCTCTTTGTGTATGAGTGATGCCACATATGATGAATGGCACTCTATATTTTATCAATCTAATGAATTGGGGTTGGATATTACAAATGGAATCAGTTTTAGTAATTCTTCTTGCTTTCTTGAGATGACACCAAAGTTGTAGGAATGTCATAAAATGACATTTATTTCTTAAATTATGGACTTATTCTTTTTATGACAAAATTAATATTTTGATTGTTTTTTATTATTTTTTTTAAAACAGAAATTTATGTTTTTTATATAATCATTGTGCATTTAGAAGATGAGTGTTACATATCATGCATTTATTGTGAGACTTCCCACATTGAATTTACAATTAATATTGATTTTTATTATATATTAACATAGTTTCCATGTTTGAATATTACATATAATGGTTTTATAACTTTTGTACTTATAGAGGTATTGAAATTTTCTATTAAACTAATTTCTAATGAGTGGTAAAAATGGATTATTTTCCTAGTTAAATAGAATGTAACATGGTTGAAATCATATAAATCAATAAGAAGAGGATACCTAATGTGTGGTTTCACCAAAACCATAAGTGAACCAAAATCTTTTCAAATGGATCATTCGGGTTTTTCATAATATTTCAATAAGAATTCATAACGATTCCCCCTTACTGGTGTATCACTCTTTAAATTTATAGATATAAAAATCACACATATTTTATGGGTATTTTGTACCTGAAAGGATAATATGTGGATGAATAAAACAAATAGAATATTTAAATTCATCGGTAAAACATCTGAGATAAAATATAAGATAGAAAATTTATGTTGGGTGATCTTTAATGATGATTATGTGATGAATAATTCCAAGCTATAGTTGACGAAGGAATTATGTGAGAGGTAATTGATGAATAGATCAAGATAAAAATATATCCTCCCACAGTAATGATGGAATGAACAAAAAATATATTCTTCTTAAGAAATTGAATATATCTATGATAGAATATACTTCATTGTTTATAAACACAGTCTACTATATACCAAAAATAGTGGTTAGTGAACCATTAAATTTAGAAAATTACTGGTGATTCATTAAAAAAGATTATCATTTGATAGTGTATGATACAATGATTTTAAATCAAGTAAAAATAGTGGAAAGAGATATGTTTTTAAATATAACTAGGTGTAGTATGCTTATCTCCATTTGAATAGGTGGTAACTACAATGATAAAAATATGTTTAAGAGGAAAATATAATTCCATGGAGATGGAGTGTCTCAGAAAAATATTACATGATAAGTTACATAATCTCAATGTCCTAGGAGAAATCCTATATATATTCAGTGTAGGTCACTTGAAAAAATAAAGTGAAATTCTACGACACACCCAAATGATTTTCAAAATATTAATCCAATGGGACATCTCATACAATATTGTCATAGTGATCTGACGTCTAGGGTTGGATATGTATCTCATGATTCTTGAACAACCTATGATTTCACAGGGAAATAACATGAAAATAACTCTTATCCTCAGAACTGTGTTAACAATGTATATTCTTGGAACCCCTTGATTCATTAGGTCTTGAAATCTCAATATTGTAATCAAGATCATGTATGATATAGTAAATGGATTTGGGGTAACAAGATGATGATTATGGATGATAAATATGGTCATTTGACGGTGCATGGAATGATACATTATGAATTCTATACTTAATGAAACATTGTTTTGAATTATTGTATCAAACAATTTAAATGTTCTTTTTGTTTTTCATCATATGGTTAAAATGTTTAAATGATGTCTCATGTTTCTAATATTCAATCACATTTTGGAAAATGATTTCACTGATCCTCTAATTGAAATGAGTTTTTATAACTATCAATGGGGTTGAGTTAGTTTGGGATTTATCTATTCTTATAGAAGATATATATGATCTTATTTTCTGAAAAGATTATTTGACATCATTAAAGTACCGCATAGATTGTTCTTACTAATAGAATTGTTTTACCTCTCTTGATGGAATTAAAAATATAGATAATTGAGATTAGGATGTAATTTGACAAAGAAAATTTCCTTTTATATTACTATTTAGAACTATCTATTTCCAATTTTTATTAGTCACTTTTTTTATCATTTTTTGAAATTGGGATTAAAGAAATTGAAACCAATATTAACCAAATTATAGCTTTATATCCCAAATAGTTCACTAGAATACCCCTCAAAATGGAAGATGAATTTAATATTATTTTATTACTATATACCATTCTATTTTTAAATAATTTCTTATAGGATGGGTCCAAAACAATTAAGGGAATAAAAATTCCTATTGGAATATTTGGATTGTAAATTTTTCATAACATTTATCATCAATAATTTGGAAGAAATAGTTTTTTTGTGTGCATAATATAGAAAAAAACTATTACACTATGTTTATTATTATAAGATCCACCAAGATAATATAATGAATCAAGATCCACTTCAATGAAATATTAATATATTTTATTTGTTTATGAGAGTAACATGGTTCCCTATGTTTTACTTATGGTCATGGTATCACAATATTATTGTTACGAATGAGGACAATCCAATGAATTTTTTTATGAGACCATATGGTCACTATGAATAAATTGTAATTCCATTGGGTCTTAAGAACGTGTCACTAGTATTTAATAAATTTCAGAATCATATCATTTAAAAAAAATTTGAAACCTCCATAGTGTTGTTAAGAGATGTTATTCTAGTGTATTCTATGATGAAGACTAATCATGAACAATAGTTTGATATAGTGTTGGATAACTTATCATAACATCACCTTTATGGTAACTATTGAAACCATGATTTATGGAAACAATAGTAAAATTTCTTAGTCCACATCATCTCTAAAATATTGTTCTTGGTATATCTTAAAAAGGTATAAGTTTTTTTCTCTTGGAAAAAACTGAAATGTTAATTTAATATAAAGTATTCTTTCCATTGAAGTATATTACATATGCATTATTCATGAATTTCCATAAAATAACATACTAATGAAATATTTTACAAGGAATGGTGTTAAATTACAATGGAATTAATATTGTTTGAAATAATTCCAAGAGATTAATGTTCACCATAAATCTGAAACTATTCATATATTTATAGTTTCAAGATAGGGGTATTTGGAATATTTCCATTAATCTATATATAGGTAGGGATGATTTTTCTTATTGGTAGAAAATTTCGCATCTTAGGGATCATAATGTTTATGGTTTCTTGGGAATAATTAGAAAACACATTATTTGGAAATTCTAATTATAGACCATTCTTTTAATACTTTGTATCAATAAAATATTAGTAGGAAATTGATAGCGTTCGTATAACATATGATCTGGAATAACATTTTATGATTAATGGTTTTAATCTAGGCCATCATATACTTATGGAATTTTAGTAGATGATCAACTTATAATTGAAGTATACAATAGGGAAAGAGAATTAAATGGCAGATTTATTAAGTATGAAGTAATATAATAAGTTGGATAGAGTCTCTTGACCAATTTAATCTAATGTTAGGAATATTTGATAAAGAACTATATTTTTCGAGAAACAAAATCTTTAAGTTATAATTCTTGTTTTTCCTATAACTTATTTGGTTGAGAAAGTTGTAGAATCATTGAAATCTAATCATGAATTTATAATAATGATGTAAATACTAAATGGTGGTGATATAGTTGTTCTATGAGTGATATATGGAAGTTCATTTTTTCATTTTATATATTATATAATGGTACCTATATCTTATCATTAATAATTTATTTCATCTTACCACCATTCAAGATGGGATGTTGATCATGGAAGACCAAGAAATACAAGGCCCTAAAATCATAGTAGTTTTTCCCTTCCTAGAAAATAAATGTCATAGAATATGTTTCATGATCCCTATCATATCATTAGGAAAAGGTAAAACCCCAATGAATATATATTATATTGAATACAATTATTATTCTCTTATTGAAATGTGATAAAATAGTACTGGTTTTTTACATAGATATTCCATGAATGGAGAGAAAAAACTATTCTATATTGTTGGTTTATATTTCTTAATGATGTTGGATCATTTCATACCAATTATTTAAAAAAATATTGGGGAAGAAATTTCCCAACACAAAATTTGGGAATTTATACTGATGAATGGAGTCCATGTTTAAATTGTGTATGACCAAAACCCATGGCTTATATTTCTATTTTGGAATACCTTTCATCAATAGCATATAAAAAATTTCATAATGAGAAGAGTGTGTCATCTTAAAATGGATAGTTATCCCTTCAAGACCATCCAATAATTGGAATTCATTCTCATACCATCAGTGATGGATTTTAGAGGCTCATGGGAGGAGCGTATACAGTTAATGTTGTTCGCATACAACAATAGTTATTTTGTCTTGATACATATTCATTATCTCTATGATATGAGTGGTTCTCCTTATCATCATCCACTTTATTAACTAGAAATGGGTGAGAAATATCTTAACATACCTACAAATATGAAATATAATAAATTTAGAGATTCATATTCCCTATATGAAAATGGAGAGGCATCAGACTCATCAAATTTCATATGTGGATAGTGTTCATTTATCATCATCATTTGATTTTAGTGATCATGATTAAATTATAATGTTTCTATGGATAATAAATTTGTAATAGGTATGAAAATAAAGTATTCTACTAAGTATATTATTCCTTTTTTGATACTTTAATGAGTTGGTAATGTGGGTTAATGATAGGATTTACTAAAAAGGTTCAGCTCTAGGCATAATGAGTTTTTGGTATCTCAACTAAAGTAGTACTATATAAATCATAATCATGTGACTCAATGGTTCCATGTTGATACTAAGAGGAATTAAATGTTTATTAATGTGGAAATCCAGATTTTTTATAATCTAGAGAATCTCTTTTATGAAGAATGAATTGGTTTTTTATGATTATTATGGTATCATGGTTAGATTACAGAAGAGGCATGGGAACATGAACATGAAATCTTGGAGGAGTGTCCAAAGTTTTACCAAAATAGTATTGGTCTTCTTATTTTTATGTATTGAAAGGAAAATGGTAATGATAATGTAACACATGTAATTTTGGGAACCATAACCATTTATGATAAAATTTTGAATTTATATAATACTTGGGTTCAGTTTTTTGAGTTTATTGAAGGTTTTGGAGTTTTTCGAAAGTATCTCTAGAAGAGAATAGAGGGTGAATTGTTAGTATAAACCATGAAATATCTCTAGTAAAATATGAAAGGTGATATAGGAATTCACTAGGCAGGTGCATGGATTGGGAAATCCATGAACATTATAGGGGAATGAATGTGGGTGAATCTATAAAGAGAAGCACAATTGTTGAATGGTTTTCCAAACCATATGATCCAACCATGTGAGTGTGTGGCCTTAGTAAATATAACTACATGGTTTGTACATGGTTTCCATAACTTGTGGAATGAACCAAGTGACTATTTTCATATTAATGTGTACCACATAATCATGCACATTTTTTATGAATGGTATTACAAAACACATGACGAAACAATACAATGAGGAATTAATCCTAAAAAATCATTATTTTTAATTCATATTAGGCCCCCATAACCCTCAATATTCTCCAATTCAACCTAGTCCTTGAAACCTTTTTTCTATCCAATGGTTCCATTGGTGATTCCATTTGACCAAATGGTTAATTTTTGTGAATCAAAGTGAATTTTACATTTCAAATCAATGATATGTCCTTGTTCCTTGTTGTTTTTCATAGTTCAACCCATCTTATATCTCTAATGTCCAAATATATATGATCCATTATAAAAAGATATATCTATTATGATGTTTCGGGTAAAGATAACGTGTTTACGTAATTTAATAGAAGGTTGTGAGGTATGAGATTTATATGTTCATAGTGTTTTTATTATTTTTATCCTCCATTTAGAGTAAGTTGGATTCCATCTCTTCCCTTCTTATTCTAGAACCAGATGTCTTGATTTTAAATTAATTTTTCGATTTATTTTAATATTGATTTATTTTATGATTTATTGAAGGAAACAATTTTTATGAGTTATTTTGGTAATATTATATATTGGATAGTTTTTGGGAAACCTCATTTCTTATAGATTTTAAATGTTGTTTTTGGAAATATTGTGTAGTTTTGATACAAAAAAATTATCTCATGAAATGGTTTCAATGGAAGAGTTATATTATATAAAATGATGTGGTATTTAATTTTGGATAATAAACTTAGTGTGTGTTCATTAGTATAATTTGTGTCCATGAAGCCTCACGACCAATGTGGGAAAATTTATGGTAATGATGTACCCCCAAGAATGTGTGACACAAAGAAAGACCTTGCAAATGGTGATATGTGAACATATGAATTTATATTCCAAGAATAAAGGGATTATAGTTATATTGATATTAGTTCTTCAAATATGTATTTTATTTATAGATTTATATATACTATTTATCAATTTTATATTTATTTATATATGAAAATTTCTAATTAATTATTATCATTGTAGCATGTGTTTAAATGTCTCTTAGGATTACCAACCATGTTCATAATCACACCTTTCTTGGGTAATTTTTTAAACATCCATATTTTGTATTCCAAGAAAGAGGGAGGTAAAATACATCTTATTTCTCAATAAAGGTGTCTTGATATCATTATCTTGGATGTGTAAATTTAAACATTGAACAAACATGTGGAGTAGATTGGATTGCGCTACTTCTATGTCCTTGGTTCATGTTGTTTTTTTGTTTTTATTTTTATAATTTCTTCATTCTGTTTTCACTTGTAATATCCTAATATTTTTGTCTTACCACTGAGTTATATTGTTTATACTAATACATTTTATATTATTTATTGGGACTTGTATCTTTTATTGAAACCATTATTGGTTTATTAGAGAAAATAATCACTAAAAGATCTCTTAATCTCATTTTAATTATTTCTAGCAATTGGTGCCTTGGATATGTCAACTAAGATTAGTGGAACTCCATGTCATGTAATGAAAATTACTTGGGGTGGGATGTTACACATCATATTCAAGCAACTTTGTATTACAAAAATAGTTACTAGGAAAATATAAAATCAAAATATAGAGCCTTTTAAATAGAATAATTATTATCATTACATGAACTGTTAACATCAAAACCTATAAATTAATATCAACCCTTTCTCTGGAAAAAACATTAATGACAAGGAAATTTCACAACCCATAATTAAAAGTTCAATTGGATGGATTGAATATTCATACATTCTAATGATCCTATAGGTTTATTTATTTAGATAATTTGGATAAAATCGTATATATGAAACTATTACAAGAAGTGGAAATAGTATATAATTATCCATTTTTGCCATGGAAAAAGGATTCATAATTTTAAACTACTGTTTTATTCCAAATGTATTCACTTCATTTATGTTAAATCCCATTTCTGTAAAGAAATAACTTGCAAGTGTTCTTAATAATTCTAAAGAGTCCTAAAAAAATTCAAAATAATTTCACGTGTATGAAAAATATAAGTATGGAATATAAAAATTATAGGACACCATTAGTACATTTTATATACAATGAAATCTGTATGAACATTTACCATTTTTCATAGAAAATATTTAGCACCAATATTTTCATACTCACTCGTGAATTTTTTAAATTACCCATACTTATTCAAAATTAATTTCATAGGTAATAATGAAGGAAAATAATAATTATAGGGGTTTTATAGAAATTATTATAACCCATCAATTCCATTATTTGAAAACATACCATTTACACTTAAAGAGGGTATAAAAATTCTTAAAGTTGAATATTGTTTTCATAAATTTGGAAATAAAAAATTTCCTTAAATACTATTTTTTAAACTCACATAAAATATGTATAATCTATGGGAAAACATAATAATATAATTCAAACAAAAATTTATATAAATAGAATAACATTATCATTTAATTACAACTTAATTTACTTAATATCAAATCATTACAAAATGCATTAGACAACTATATCATGATGACCCATGATCATGAGTATTTTAGAATGAATATAACATATATAAAATAAATAGGTACCTATATGTACCTCATAAAATCTCATGAAATATTTTATTTATCACATATGAGAATGAAAAATCAGGTGTTATATAACACTATAGATCAAAACCATTTTCGTTGGAATATTTTGCAAATGAAAAAGTCAAAAAAATAATGATAAATAGGGAATTTTTGGAAAAAATTTAATAATTATAAATTAAACTTATTAAATAATAGGTTAAATAATGAATAAAAATTTCATTCATGATACATATAATAAAAAATATTCCTCTTAGATTTTTTTTTAAAAAATTAACTCATTTGAAAAGGGATAATTGTAACCATTTTTACAAAATTAATACATATAAATGGTATTTGTAATATAGAGTTAAAGAAAATTTCATTATAATACCTATATTATTAAAATAATTTTAAATACATGTATTTAGAGGAAAATTGGGGTAAATCATTTAAGACATTGTTTTAATGAAAAATCCATTACCATGACTTTAAATTTCCTTGAATTTCCATTATATCGTGGATAATAAATGTATATAAATCACATAATATATTAAAAAATTTATATTTTACTGCCTTTTATAATCACTTTTATTCTATTTACTACAATTTTTTTATATTATAACTAATTTTATTATTTCAATGTCACGCATTTTGAGGTTGTTTGGTTCATAATAAAAAATTTTGATCTTTGTCAAATGGGTCATGATATAATCATCTAAAAAATTTATCATGAAATAATTATCATTTTCATATGAATAATATAATTTTACAATCGTCTAGTATTGGAAGACATGAAAAAGAACTCAATGCTTCATGAATGTGACGGTATATGTTTACACATCGATGATGTTATGATTTTCCAAATAATTGATGGTTATGAATATGATTGTTATATTTTATATCAAGAATAATAATTATTTCATAATTATCATATATAGTACTTAAATCAAAGGTACATGTTTTCAAAACCTATGTTCGTGTGATGTTTTCATTTACCACATGATGGAAAAGTCAATGAAAAATGGTTGTTAAATTATCACTATACCAATTTACTGTATGGATGATACAGATGTCATAAGATCAATATGGTTATAGACGATATCATGAATTTGTAATAAAATTTAAAAATGAATGCACTTAATTAGCAATTATGCTTCTTCTTCAGAAAAACTCCATTGGATTACACTGTACTCCTCTAAGGTTTTAATTTTGTTGAAACAAAATTCTCAAATAAGAACCTAAGGAATTTTGGAATGTATTTATGTAAGTCTTAGTCAAGATAAATGGCCCCATTTATGTAAAATAGATAGGATAGATAGCGCACATCTAACATCCCGTTACCTTATTCAGGTGTGTTTTTCTTTGTTATAAGTTCTCTTTTGGATAAAAGTCCTTAAAAGTATTTAGGGGTGTTCTTCTTGGTTTACTATAGACTGTATAATAGGCACATTCCATGTACTTTAATTATATATATTGTAATTGTTTCTGGTTTCTAGTCATGAATGGGGACACCCTATTGTGAGCTAGTACACATTGTGTAACTTAGGTACACATTGTGTAGGTGTTAAATAGAAGTTTTTTATCCCAAGGTGATGGGGTTCTTTCTATAAATTATCCAACGTGGACTACACGCCGTGGCCAAGGGGTACACAACATGATTCGGCCTGTACCTAGGTTTAAGAAATGTGGTTTTCTATTTCAATTTTCCTTTTTTCCTTCTGAACCTCCTCGCTCTCGAACCTAAACTAATACTATTTATTTTTTCGGTGGAATCTCACCTTCCAGATCGATCTGATCGGATCCAGTTCATCATTGCTTCTATAGTGCATCTCTCTGGGTAAGTGTTCACTCATATTCCACCTTTTGATTGATCTATAACGCCCTAACCATGCGTTATTGGATCAACTAATCCATGTTGGATGTTTTTTATTGACCACATCTAGATCCGTTGTGATATCTTGTCTCTAAGGCCTTTTGATGGCTAGTTTTGGTGCATTTGAAATTCATTCTTAAGGTACGTGGGATTTCTTATATCCTCCAACGCATTCTCTCATATTTTAAATTAGTCCATTGAGGTGTGCATTTCATTCCAGAGCCTTTATTGATTGCATTGTGGGGTTTCATTGAATTTGGTTTCCATTGTGGGAATGTGTGACCCGAACATTGAGGTTACAGGATTTATGTCTTGATTAGGGAGATCTCATTTTGGGATTGTACACGTCATGTAGGGGTTAAATAGTAGATTTTTAACCTGAGGTTATAGGTTTTTCAGTGTAACTTATCCAAAATGGACTACACGCCATGAACAAGGTGTACATTTCAAGACCTAGCCCATGCCCTGGTTTAAGTTACACATTTTTATTCTTTTCTCGGCCTTTTTCCTCCTGAACCTCATGGGTCTTGACACTAAAAAACTCCTTGTTGTTTTTTAGAGGTGTATCACCTTCTAGATTGATATGATCGGCTCCTATTCATCGTTTCATTTATGGTGTCTCTCTCAGAGTAAGTGTTCTCTCTGATTAATCCAGGAAATTGATTGATATCGCCCTAGCCTTTCCTCATTAGTTCTATTGATCCTAGATGGATGTTTCTTTTTTTCCTTATCTAGATACACTGTGAGATCTTTTCTCGAATGAAGTTCCTTGGCTTGTTGTGGTGCAGCAGAAGTTCATTATTGAGTTACATGTGATTTATTCTATCCAACAACCCTTTGTCTCCTATTTGGAATCAATCAATTTTGTTTCAGGTTTTATTATAGTTCCTTCATTGACAACATTGTTGAGTTTTTTTCCTTTTGGATTTTATTTTGGGTGTGTGCGACACAAACTTTGAGGTATGTGGTTCTATCTATATCATATTATAATGAACCTACATGTTTTTATTTTCGAATTGGTTTGTAAATTGATTTATGAAAATTCCATGATTTTTGTGTGTGTTAAAAAAGGATTTTATAAGAGAACTAATTTTCCTAGATTTTTATAAATGGATTATAAATGGTTTTGAATGGTGTTCAAGACATTGAAATGGGATTGTGAAATGAGAACATGGGTTACCATGGATACATAGGTCAAAGGTTTCACCTAAGGAAATATTCCATTACATTGTGATTATCAAGGAGGATTGTCCTGGGGATTACCTTTGTTTACTAGGACTATTGTTCTAGGGGACTGGTATTGAAATTTGGGTGGTGGGGTTTACTCATGGGATATTTTTCTACATCATAGGCATCCTGTTCTATGATCATATTTGTGAAATTGATTGTTTTTGAAAGATTAGTCTACTTCTTAGACCATCAGTATTCCTCTTTGTTGTTATATATGTGCTTTGAGTTTTTATTTCTTGGATTTCTAAGATAGCCTAGATATTCATGTTTATGCTTGTGAAAATGTTATGGAAACATATTAATTGAATGTATTATACCATCTTTTGTATAGAACTATGGAAAAGGGAAATATTACCATGTTTTCTATAAAACTACTTTATGGATTATCGTGCCATGGTTTATTTTAAAAATAATAATATAAGATTTTTATGTATGGAATTATTATGGAATACCTTGGTGGGATCCTACTGAGCCTTCTAGATCCCACCCTATGAATTGCTTTAGTGGTTTGTAGACCATTTTTTATCTTCTAGGACAGGGAAAGGAAAGGCATTACAGTGAGGTAGTGAGGTTCATTTCATTGAGTATGGGTAGTTGGTGGTGAGATGGTTGGAGTTCATCAATGCCATCATTAGAGTAGTTCTTCGGTTTTGAGTCTATTGCTTGTAGACCTATCTTTTGTAATTTTTTTCTACTTTTTCGATTATTCAATTTTCATTATTTTTGTTACAGCTATGGAATATATACCTGTTATTCTTCCACTATTCCTTTCATTTTCTATATATTTATTCCACGTGGTTGTTTAGGTTGGGAGAAATCGTTCCCTTTATTTTGTCATTAGATGCTAGGGTACTTTTCACCAGCCCGCGAGGATCAAGAACGCCCTTCGAGTATGTGACAGATCGGGTCGGGTGTCAGGGTTGAGCGCCACCCAGGTCAGTGCATTACAAAAACAATATAATTGAAGTTAGTGGATCTTTTTTAATTGTTTCATTTATTAATATAATTTTTATGTTTATTTATTTCAATGTGGAAGCTAAATGTCTCATTTTATATATATGTTGATAAGGGTGGAACTAGTGTCATAAACTATGACATTAGATAATATTTTGTCACTTAATCAAATAGTTATAACCATTATTTTCATGTTTTACACTTGAATGAGACCACAACTATTTACCATTATTAATAATTGGTTTGAACAAAAATGAAATTGATAACATTTAAAAATTTAAACTACAATTTTTATAATATGTAATAAATCTTCAATGAGTAAATATGCATAATTGGTACAAATTATATTTATATAGGTTCTAAAAATGAAAATTTTAATAAGTTTTATACATGAAATTAAATTTATACAAAAAAACAATTATAATGATTCATATAGAGATTATTATATTTTTTTAATCTATGTGTACTAATAATATTTTAAGTCCAATCCAAGATGTAATGGGACATCATTTGAAAATTTAATGAAATGATAGTTTCTATACGAACTGTTATTTTACCTAATGAACAAAAAATGTCCCTCTTTTGGAAAATATAAAAAAAACTATATCTAAGAATATTTATCATGATTATTTACAAAATGGTGTCAATTTTATAAAATAAAATTTACATTAGTGGACTAAATTAGTGATAATATCAATTCACATAATACCATAATAACAATTTCTAGAAGAAAAATATTATTTTAACTCATAAAATGGATTTATTATCAATCATTGACCAGTGAAAACAATTAAATGAATATCAATTTTCTTGATGAGATATATATTTATATAATAATAATTTTTTAATATTGTATCATGGATCTTCTTAAAGTCAATATTTCTTAAAGTACATGAAATAAAACATAATATTATTTTTAAACTATAATCTCAGGGTCTTAAATTCTAATATTAATATTTCAAATCATGTGATTATGTCCTAATACGCCAACCATCATGGGTAGTGGGGGTGGATTTGGGTCTTGAATAGTTAAACACTTCACTCTCTAATTATCACATATCATTTGATTTTATTCTCTCATTGGAAAAATATTTATCAATTAATATTTACCATGATTCTAGTATTAGTAAAGAAAATAGACAAATATAAAATATAAATAATATATGGTCTTATTAATTTTAATTAGTTCACCTTATTGTGACCCATAAATAGAGTAAATAAATGATAACATATTGGTATAAAAAATTCCATCATCACGCATTGATTAATGTATACTATATTAAATTAATGTTCACTATATACTAAGGAACACTCACATTAATAAAATGTGGGTAAAATTCACTATTTACCTAAGGATTTCTTTATCACCTTACAAATCCATTCACTACATTCTGGAAGGCTGGATCTATTTATAGATATTATATTATCTCACCAATTAGTTTGGTTATGGTAATATAATGAAATTAAAAATATCATAATTTTGTGCTCTGGTTTCCTCTACCTTACTGAGTCCTTACACTCAAAGGTTTATAAAATTAACTCATTTTTATTATATTCAAATTGGTGCCCTCAAAAAAAAATTGGGGACTTATTTCCTTATTCTACGAAGAGTAAATATTTCATGAATTTCTTGTTAATGGAATTTCCCATGTCATCCACAATATTATTCTCCCTTTTTCTAATTTTAAAAAATAAGATAATCAAATTTAACAAATTAGAATTTATTTCTCAAAGAAATTGAAAATATTATACATATACGCATGAACATATACCTTTTTTAATATATTTTTATTCTTACCATAATATCCAAATATATATATTACACTCACTATAAAGACCTAAAATAAAGAGATATATATTTTTGAAATAATTATGTGACATTTTATCCCCCTAATGAATAAATATTCCATCAATATATACCATTTAATTTGTAGACATGATTTCCTCAAATTTCCCACTTTATGTCCATGGATCCAACATGAATATATATAAAATAGTGATCCAAAAGATTTATAATTGTAATATAAAAAATATTTTATATCATTCATAAAAATAAATTTTTTTCTCTCCATTATAAAATAATCATTCAATTCCAATTAATATCTATGAATTTATATAATTTAAAATATAGACCGTTGATAAACATAAATCAGTAATGAATGCGGATAAATTTTCTATTTCTTAATTAATTATTTCAAACCCCCACCATGATCCATGTTCAATAAATTATTACATAAAAATTAATAGATAATACTTCAAACAATATTAAATTTACATTCATTATAAATATATCATTTATTTTCATAAATTCATTCAATAAGGTTTCACTCATACCCGCATCTTCGAAACCGGCTAAAAATGTTGGGTGAAAAAATATGAAAATATATAGATGACTCTAAAAATTAAAATTATTCAAAATATAAAATGTTAAAAATAAATTACCATGGGGTGTTTCTTATAACTACTCAATATTCATGTTTAAAAAAATAATAAGTATAGTATATTTCCTAACAGGAAATATCGATATTTTAGGGGATTGAGATGTATTATAAATACATTATTATTCAATATAACATTCATTCTAATTATTGCATTTGGAGGTTATATATAAGATTAACCACTTTTTTAATTATGGGAACCATATTCCGACTCAATAAGTATATATTAATTAATTTATAAGAAACATGCACTGAATTTTTTAGTGAATTCATTTTTGGCATAAAAATATGTTTTATTTATAATAGGTTATATTAAATTATGTGAATGATTTTTATAATAATGATAATTCATTTTTATAAATGAATTTTATAACCACTATTAATTTTTTTAAATAAAAATAAAAATATTATCTTATGGTGATTATTTTGAATTGATCTTAAAAGTTAAATTTTTAGTGAATAGTTAAAATAACATTTTTTAGTGAAATATGTATTACCTTTTCATGTATTGTCTACAATGAATATTTATTTGAATTAGTTTCAATTTGAAATCAATTTAATTTATTAATATTCAATTAAAATTATACCTTTTATATCAATTTTATATATGGTCATTGTGTAAAAATACTTTTAGATTCAAATTATCAATTATTTTGAAAACATTTTTTATTTCATTTTTTAAAATTAAAATAATTACTACATGTTCTAGAGATTTAATGATGAAAAATGTGTTCCACATTTATAATCACATATACATGTTTTGTAATTATGTTAGTTTTAATTTTTAAATATGTAATGAAAGTATGGTTGACATATTAATACCTCAGTTAAGAGGGTAAAAAAATAAATTTGGGGTAAAACTAATAGTGAATGTTTGTAAAATATCCCTAAAAAGTAACATTAATATATTATATTATCATTGTTCAACCATTCACACCCATTATTTTAATTTAAGTCAATGTTTATACTTTATTTCATTGATAATGACTGAATTTATATTTTAATTTACTGATAAATTGAAATTTTCCCTATCCTATTTTTTAATTTTCTTATATGTTCATATAGGGTGTGGAATTTTAAATTAATGAATATTTGTTTTTTTAGACGAAAATTTATTTATTCATGTTATGTAAATTTATAAATATATATTAGGGATGATATAACTTATATAACATTAAAAAGACACTTATGCATGAAGTGGAAAAATAAAATTGAATGAATTTAAAAAATCAAAAGAAAAATTGTTTCTATTAATTATGTGGTCACAAATATTATTGGGTTAATAAAAATATATAAGTAATTGTTTATTATTATTTATTATAATTTCATTCCTATATTAATGTCTTTAGATTAAAAATATATAATTATTTCATAAAATTATGTTAATTGTATTTGATGATAAATAATAATTTATTAGGATATTTATAAAATATCAAAGACATAAAAAGGACAACAAGAATGAGAAATATTTTAAAAATCATCCCATGTCTCTTTATGAGCATGAATTTACCATATATGTAAAATTATAACACATTAATGTTGAAAATGTCTTCATTGTGGTTGAGGTTAAAATTTTAATAGGGTGTTAGAGCAAAAAATATGTTTTATAAAACAACATAACCCTTTATAAATATTATTAGTAAAATATATTTATTCCAAATAAAATATTTTATTCAAAATTCAAGATACATGGACCACATTCAAATGAAAATGAACTTATTATATTTGAATCATTATAATATTTCCATTATGTCCCTTCCTCCACTTAAAAAAGGAAAACCCACCCAAATATTTATTACACTACTATGAGGATCCAAAAAATTCTTATAAATGATATATTTATATTCTAAGAATATCTACAACAAATTAGTGGTTCTTTTATACATGAAATACTATTCTACGAATCATGTATAGATAATCTAATGGAGGTCTACCAAGTATGCAGTAATCAACCTACATTAAAACATTCTATTTAATTAATATTATACCTAAACTCTATGTACTGTAGTAAACATAAAATAACATGTTCATCATCCATAATGTACTGAAATTTTATTATGGTTATTAAGTAGGAATTACCCCAACCATTTATAACAAATGGTAAATAGATGTATCGATTGTGAGAATGTGAGGACTACAACCTCCACACAATAATATGATACATTTGATATCCCCATGAATCATTATTAATAATTATGATGTATTTATTATTTATATTTGTTACTTGTGATATAATTATTATAAAATAATCATATAATATTATATATCATCATACATTTCCATTAAAAGGAAAATGATAACACATCTCTTGCTTATGTGTACAAAATAAAACCCACGAAGCAATGTGATTCCCTTTTCATTTTACCATTACATTAATTTAAATAAGGATATATTAAGTAAATATTAAATCAACGATATAAAAATTAATCTGGAACATTAAATATTTATTTATCTTTCTTTTATTTGGGCCATTAAAATGTGGAATCATCACTCGTGCGTATGTGTATAATATTATTTCCCAAAATGATGCAATTTATTTTCATCACAAATACATATGAATAGTTTTATAAGGAAATGTGATGAATAAATATGATAAATATTTAATTATTAATATATTTAGAGAAGGAAGCCATCACCATGTTGTGTTTAATAGAACCAATGATCTGAATCATGCTTCAAAAAAAAAACCACTTATGACATGAATTTTAATATAAAAGAAGAA
This sequence comes from Viscum album, assembly GCA_963277665.1. Lineage (NCBI taxonomy): Eukaryota > Viridiplantae > Streptophyta > Magnoliopsida > Santalales > Viscaceae > Viscum > Viscum album. Next base: position 128,825,110 of record OY728147.1, on the reverse strand, counting down.
ATTTTATAAAAAAATTTAATTAAAAAATTTAATTGATCAGCATATAATAATATATAAATATATATATATAATATCTATGGAATAAATTTATAATAAATCTAAATTTATTATAAATGTGATTTGAATATCAATAATCTAGAAAATACTTGAGGTAGGTGGATTTCTTCTGTCACTTTTATTTTAGGGAATGATATGCCATTTTCACCATTTGTAACATTAATTTCGTGTATTTTCTAACCATTTTGAAATGTTATGTAATGGTTCCCATTATTTTCATGACATTTAACGTTTTATTTGATGTTATTATATAATGGTGATTATAATTATCATGTAATCAATGAAATACAGGGTTTAATCAATCCATTTATATCAGTATGTTATATATCTATTTCATTGACTATGTTTTTCAAATATTATGTGCGAAGTGAAAATATTATCATGTTATATTTTAATTACACTTGTTTTTTTGGTTATAAATGTTTTACACAAATAAATTCACATAATTATTTTCACATCAATGGTGTAATCATTTTAATTTATTTATTTTACAAAATCATTTTATTTCATGATTTTTAAGATTGAATTTCCATTGATGGAAATTATTTTTCCCTTATCTAATAATTGCTTATAATTTTATTCTCATATGTTTATTCTAGAAATTTTCAAAGAATATTAGTTATTTTTAATTTTGGTTCATAAAATGATCCCAAAATATTATTTAAGAAAAAAAGATTTTATTTCCAATTTGGATGGAAATAATTTTCTTCCATGACCAATTATTGTTTTTAATATTTTCAATAATGTTTTTAATATTCTAAAATGATTGTTCAAAATAATATTTACCTAGTTTTAGTTTCAATAAAAAAATTTAAAAATATATATTTTTTCACATGTTGAACAAAGTATGATTTACTGTTGTTTTTAAATTAATCATATATTTAATGATTACGATATGATTAGATTACCCACTCTCATGACTGTTTAATTTTTTGAAGACTAATTTTGAAATTTCAATGGTTATTTTTAATGAATATGTTTTCATACTATTCAATAAATGTTTTAATTGTAAATAAGTAATTTTGAGATGAATGGTGTGTTTCCCTAAAGAAATGTTCCAGTGATCTTTGAAAGGTATTATAATCTAGGAAAACAAACTATGATGTTACTATGGATATGATCCAATGATACAAATTTTGTTCTTTATATGTATGGTTTATGTTGATAGAATATTAATGTTATATATTCCTTATTCAATAAAGATAATTTCATGACTTATAATAAATTTTTTAGAATTGTTTTTATTCAATAAAAAAACGAGGAATTCATTTCACATGTATTTATGGTTGGGACCCAGTTATAGATAGACCATAAATTAAATAGACAATAATATAAGGTAAAACATGTGGATACAATGGGTGGATATTTAGTTTACACCTACCCAATCATTAAGAATAATTTGTTAGATGAGTGGCAGTGAAAGTAAGGTTCAAGATATCAATAATGAGAGTCCTTGATAATTTTATTTAGAATTATTAATTTCTTTTATTAAGAGTTCATTTTTCCTTATCCATATGTTTACTATGTTGTTATTATACATGAGTTCTATTGTGACCCAAATTTTTGGTACATGAATTTTACATTAATTTAATCATAATCAACCAAATAATAGTATATTAAATGATCAAAATATTTTATAAATAGATAAATTAGGGTTATATATTACATATAATAAATAGGAAAATACCTTTGATTAAATCCTTATTCATTATCCTCTGAAAATATATCATTTTCTTGATAGTAAATGTAATCACCTAAGGTTATATACCAAAAAGGGGTGATCTAAAATCTCATTAAGGGGAGGAATAAGGGATATGAGTAATAATTCTTTACTGAGTATAATAAAAATCATTGTATCAAAATAATATGATCATAATCATCATATTGAGGGAAATATTGTACAAATTAACGGAATAAGGAATATAAATAATAATTAAACATCATAACCCAATTGTCAAATACCATAATTAGTTATAAACAAGGAATGTCTCATCTCCACACATAGCATATGTAAATAAACACTAACATCATAATTGTGATAAAATTTAGCATCATGATCAATCATAATATGCATAATATCTTGAGATATATCACATTAAACAATGAATTATAGGTATGTATGATTCTAGTACAACTCATCAAATCACAAAATGCTCATAATCATAAATGCCGCATAAAACGTAGAATAATCATAGAAATGGAATAAAACCATGGAATGTACAGATTTTCATATAGGATTTCATATACCATAATTCATGGAATAACTATTAGGGTCCCCATATGAATAATTGAGAACATATTTGTTTAAAAAATCATTATTCATTAGAGGATAGTAAATAAATCAATTGATGTTAAGGTGATGTTTTTGGAAATAGATGCCTTTATGAAAAATATTTATAAATTGATGAGAGAAACATAAAAAAATAAGTAACATGTATATAAAAAAATAAAATGGAAATTATAGTGGTTTTAAATTTATATTAAATTATAACTACATCCATTTACATAAAATTTTAATATTATATAACCCAAAAATAGATTTTGGGTTTGAGAATACCCTTAAATTAAATCATGCTTCATTTTGATTCTTTTATTCTTCCAAGATAATATAAGTTTGTTTATTAGAAAATAGAAATATAAGTTAATAATATTAATTTTTCAATATTTATCATTCATAAGAAAAATATCTTAATTCTCAATTACCATTATTAAATATAAAGCATGTTGATATCATGTTTCCTTTAAAATATCATATTTTGTTTCAATTTTTATATTCTTGTTCAAGAGAATTTATAGATAAGTAGAATTAACAATTACTATTTAAATTTTAAATTTTTATAAATTTAAATGTAAAAATTAATTATTGATAATAATCCATGCGATTGGTGATAATAATGGATTTGGAAAACTCGTTATTTGTGGTCAACTGACCTTTAATAGGACATTGTACCAAGAAGAAGAATGAGAAAAACAAAATATAAATTTTTCACAAATAAGATTTTTTATTTTAGATAGTATGATTAATATAATTTTTCAAATAAAATTAGTTAATCATAAAATTTTTTGTTTTGAAATAATTGGGAAAAAGGAAATATAAGACGAAAATCAACGAAGAGATGAAAAACATGCACTTTTCTCTGTGTTGGGTCGCTTGTACGGAACTAAAATCCATTTATTCTTGGATTTTGATTACTCAATTACATCCCTACCTATTATATGGTGATTGGGTGATAGTATTTTGTCTGATAATTGGGTTTTTAATTTTAGGGAGAGTGGTTCTCTAAGGGAATGGATAGTTTTTATTTATAATTAGTAAGAGGGTAATTTGTTGGATAAAATATTGAATAAAATATAATATCAAAGAAAAACCATTGAATAATAATATTTACTAAATAATGAAATATATTTTAATAAATGAATATTATTTTACAATTTCTTGAAACATTTGAATATGATTTTATTATTTTAATCAAAATTAAATAAGGGAATACAAAAAACATTATTTAATGGCACACATCTACCTTTTTGGAAATTGAAATTACTTTTTTGGTTTGGAAGTTTATATTATGACTTTAAAATATACCATTTATATTATTAAATTAATTTTTTGATGAAATAATCAATTTTAGATTAATTAATTTATTATTTCACTGTTTTTATGTCATAAAACATGTGCTATTTGAAAAATAATATTTTTACAATTCGTGTAAAAATTGATGTTTCTCAGGAAAATACCATACAATAAACCTTCTAAATTTAAAAAATTCATATTTATAAAAACAAAATTCATTTTATCAAAATAATTTTCAAACAAAAGTTATTTTAATTATTTTAATAAAAAATTATTTCTTCTAAATATATTATAATGGAGTATCTAAAAAATGTTCTTATATTCTCCATAAGTTATTTTTGAAGTTATATATTTTGTCTAATTTTTATATATATTTTATAAAATTAGACATGATAAATATTATTTACATATAATTTTATTTTTTTATGTCAAATTACTATTTACTATTATCATGTGACTATTTCTAATTGGCAGGTCATTATTATAATGGTCAGGTTACTATTCCAATATTCATATTACACATATACATACCTATTCATTACACCATACATTATTCCTTAAAATTACACTCGTTATTAAATATTTTACTTTTCTACGAATTCTATTGGTTTTTTAATATTCTCTTCAATTCAATAGTTTTGCTCATATGGGAGACATTTCTATCTTTTTCAAGGGATCTAAATTTTCCCATTATGAATTTCCGATTTTATTTTTCTACCATTGTAATGTTTTAAATAAATATTGGTTTAGTTTTCAACTATTATTACTCTCTCGGTTAATGAAATAATGTGTCATCTGTTTCAATATATGTTTATATGTATAATTTTAAAATTTATATAATATAAAAAAATTTATTCTAGAAAAAAATATAACATATAAACTATGGGTCGTAATATTCTTCTATAATCTAGAAATTTAATCCCAAAAATTTCAACTCATATTATTTGATGATAATTGATTAGTGTAATTTTTTTCATCATTTCCTCTAGATCCCACATCACATATAGATATTTTTTGTTCTTCCATAATAATTAAACAAGATTTGAAATCATGATACATATAACGTTGTCTATATAGTCAATTATCTTCCCCATCTACTCCTCATAGGAGAGGTCATTATCCAATTGAACCACGTCCTAATATGTAACATGTGAGGTGTTAATTTTGTACTTTCTATGGAGATATATGTGAAAAAAATCATGAATATGAGAAATTTTTTGTGGAAGTGGTAGATGATTGGATAATACTCTTATGCTATTATGGAAATCATATATGAAATATAGTTCGGGATAAAAATAATATTATATATAATCTCTAATAATTTATTATGTGGTGATTTTTGATACCAGCCATTTCTTTGAACATCAATATCCACGTCCCTTTTATTATTATCAATATAGATATTCTAATGAATTTAAGTAGTTTAATATAATATTAGATGGACTATATAGTGACCCAAACCTATAATCCCATATCTGGTGGCTTCTAATAATTAAATTGTAATGATTACAAGTAACCAAATCCAGAAAGACAAAGAGTTTAGTTATATTGGTAAAACAAATACATACAAGAGTCTTATATTAGAAAATAATACACTAGTTACAACACATTTTTTTTATTCTTTCAAAATAAATAAATTTAAGGATATCTCTAGTCCATATAGTAAATCCCTAAATATATTACTTATTATTAATTATGGATTCCATTGGAATGAAATATAGTAAGGGTGATCTATAATGCTCAATAAGGGTAATCTATATATGAATAAATAGTGAATGAATATAAATAAATTTACATCGCAAGATAAATAACTAAACAACCATTTCAAGTAATCAATAAACTAAGTGGATGTTCATAAACAATATGGAAAGGTAATTACTAGAACACATTCTATTAAAATAACTAAACACGTAAAAATAAATATGGAAAGATAATATACTAAAACAAATACCATTTAATCAATGAACACAAAATTAAAATTATCCATAAATATGTCGACAAAAAATATAATGTATGAATAATTAGTTAATATAAATGAAGTAAATGATTAATTATTAGAAATCATGTTTCCTGGGTACATAATACATTTATTACCAAGAGTAAATTTAAACATTTCCAAATTTTTGCAACTAATTCTTCCCAATAGACTACTCATCCATCAGGGGGATTTCATCAACTAACCCCAACCCACAGAGCTTTCCTATAAAGGACCATAACATATGTATTTAATGTCCAAAACATTCATCTTATATTGAATAAAAAACATTACTTATCCAAATGTATATGTATTGAATAGAATATATGAATTTATCAATAATTCTCAGTTAATCAAATAACTATTAAAGTGACCACCCTATTTGTAAAATGATATACTGTTTAGGAATTTATATTTTCCATTAATTGAGAAAATTAAAATTCAATATAATTTCAAAAGAAAATGATTCCAATATATTGATTGTATCATGAGAATGATATCAATAAAAAATGGGAGTAATATTTCATAGATAATCATTAAATGCATTATTGAGGATAATAATATCGAAACATTACAATGTGTCCCTTAACACATTGAAACATTTAAATAATAATATCATGACTGTAACAACATTAAATGAAGTAGATAATATCTTTCATTTATGTTGATTCATTATATAACATGAAAAATGAATTATATAACGAAAATAAATCTGAATTAGTGCATAATAACATGAAACTCTCAATGGAATGTAAATTATGACAGAATTCAATTACTAATGTGGTAACAAATGAATTGGAAACAAAAAAGGTAATAATAATTATTTAAACCACTTAAATAACAAGAATTTAATATAATTCATGATATTATATTTCACTTATGATGTATGTACACCATATATAAGAGATTAGGATCACAATAGTAATGTATTTCTCACAAAAAGAAAAGTGAGACAAGTATATCATACCTTGCGTTTCCAATCAGGTTAATATACATTAACATCCTCTATAATAAAATAATGTCAATTTTATACTTTCTTGAGATCCTTTTTGATGTTTATAAAAAATTTATTTCACTTATTAACATGTTATATAATACAAAATAATCAATTACTTTAATTTCAGGTGTTTCATCCAAAATTGGATTATGTGTCAAAAACGACCTGGGGAGGTAAACCATGGTCAAAGCGGTTCATTATATAACATTCCATAATAATAATAATTTCATAATTTTTATATTTATAAATAAATTATACTTTTAAAAAAATTATTAAATATGGTTATGAAAATTGAATTAATGTTACAATCATGGAGACGGTAGGTCGTACGTACACATGAGTTTTGTTCTCATTTTTCTATGATCACTATAGAAGGAAGGAAAGTAATAAAATATCATTAAAAATGATAATTATGTCCTAAATACAATATTATTTAACCATATATAATTATATTTAGAATTATAGTTATGTAAATGTAATCACATCATGTCGAGGTGGTGATTATCCACACGTCCATGAATGATGTTATCACTGTGTGTATGAAAAGATACAACGAAAATAATATATATATATATATATTATATTTCCATAAATTTAATTATGTATTGAATATCATATATCTTTTTTTATTCCTCATATTTTTAATTATAATCATCCATTATACATTTCATGGATCTTATGAATGAATTACAACACTTTGAGGGGGTGATAGTCCACAATTCCTAAAACAATGTTATAATATTAAAGAAAAGTGTAAATTATTATATGTATGTGTCATAAAAGTATTAAATAAGTCTAAAAAATAATAAATATCATATATATAATATATAAATATTGTTTCCATCATAATGACTACAATGAGTGGCGGTAATGGAAAAATGAGTAACCATCATTGTGGGAGGCAGTAGTTCGCAGTACAAAGAAATAGTATGTTCGTTACCAATTAGATAGTTGTATGTGTATGAATGGGTATAACCATTTACTTTAAAAATAATAGTGTATTGGGGATAATTTCTCAGTCATACAGTCTTGGAAAAAAAGTGATTTAATGAGGGTGTATAATGTAAATGAAAATAAAAGACCAGAGATAAGATGTTACCTCTTAATCGGGTAACTTCTTTTTCTTTATACCAAAATATTCAATGGATTTCTTCATTACAAAGGATATAATTATGGGATGAGTGGAGTTTTTTTAGGATATATTATTTAGACCATGTTTGAGACAATTTTATTAGAAGTTTGAGGAAGTTGGAGGAGAGGAGTTCTTTTTACAGTGGAGAAGGGGTGTCACTTTAGTAATCTTTTTACAAGGGAATTACATGCACGTTTTTCATAATGTAAGTGGTTCTAAAATTTGACCAAATTATATAAAAGGGAGTATATGGTCTATATATTTTTCTTAAAAGGGTTTTGGACAAGTTTATAGGACATTTTCACCCTTAAGATAAAGGTTTAGTCCTTTATTAATATTAATTTAACCATAATCATTGTAATTAATTTTAATTACTTTCACCAATACTTTTGGTAAAAAAATAAATTTAGACCTATTATAAATTAGAAATTTTAATTATTAAAAATAAAAAATTCATGTTTTCTAATTATAAAACGTATAAATGGAATAAATTATTTTAAATTTGACCCTATGGACGAGACGACAATGCAGGTTTTTGAAGTAAAAACATCTTAATGTTTCCGTGGTTTTTATAATAAATTTAATAGTAGAATTTATTACAATGAAATAAAAATTTTAAATAATAAAAATATAATTTAATTAAAATTTATAACTAATTAAAACTATAATATATCCTTATAAAAAATTTGATGAAAATGAAATTTTGAACCAAGATTTAGTATTTTTAACTATTCATTAAAAATGGAATGTTTCAGAAAAAATAAAAAATTAAACCTAACCTAATTATTTTGTTTAGATTTAAATAATGAATTTTATTTTGTAAAATAAATTCAATTAAATTGATATAATTCATATTTACAATGGGTTCTCATTTAAAAGGTGGTAAAATTGCCTTTTAAAAAATATAGGTTTTTGTGTGTAAAATAGAGTATGTTATTGTCCTATGTAAATCAATCATAGTGGATTAATATAAAAAATATTTGATTTAATATATATCATATATATTCCTTTAAAATAATTAAATATTTTTAATTACTAATAATGAAATTTTTTTATACTTAGATAAATAAAAGAAACTTTTAGAGTATTTTTAGGCCTATAAAATAGTAACATGTTCAACTATTTTCCTTTAACTATCTTCCAAAACCAATAAGTTGTATATATTAATATATAATCCACAAAATAAATATTAATAACTTATCCTTAACATGTATTATTCAAATATATTACCTGACAAAAATGGAAAATTAACTTGGAAATTGTGTCGGTCTTTGGTTGGAATGAAACCCTTATCATCCTTTGGTCAAGGGTCCAAGTGTCACGACCATACCGAATTTGATTGATTATCACCTGAAAAACATTTTTTCCAAATCTAAAACCAAATTAATATGATTTATAAGAATTAATTTGATAGAAATCCTTGATATATGATTAATCATTAAATATTCTTTTAACAACGGTTTTTAATACAACCCTAACACATAAATTCTTGATCAACATATCTCCAAAAAGTTCCTTCCTTGGTATAGAGTTTATCCATAATATCATGTATATGATTTCTAAATCAAGACACTATATAATCAATTTAAAACACATTAGGTTTAGACATTTATATTCATATTCATTATCTATTCAAATAATTTATAATGGTTTGTAAATAAAAAGTTGATAATTATAATAAAATACCCTGGGAGTGTCAAACTGGTTGCAAAGTAAGACCCATTTTCGTGTACCAGGTTAGCCCGAGTCAGGCCCCGAACACCTTGTTGGAGTTATTACTCCTAAGTACATATATTCCAGAGCCATATACACTTGTGGTATCCATAATAGAATGTATTTTTAGTAATAATCATGTAATCTATAGTTTACCAAAATTCTATGGTGGTCTTCTATAGTTCTCCTCAAATTCTACAAAGGGGTTATGTTATCTACCCTATAATTTCATAAATATTTTTCTCAATACTATGACTAGAATTCCTCTTTTACCAACTATAGTGAACCCATCCTATAATCCCAGCGCATGTGTCTTCTACTGATTACATTGGAACTATTATAAGAAATTAGATCTAGAAGGTCCAAGAGTTTAGTATTCTTGAAAAAATAGTTTATATATGAGTCCTATATTACAAAAGAATACACTAATCACAAAATATTTTATTCTTATTTATAAATAAATAACATTTTTAATAAACCTAATATATCTAGTAATCTCAGGTTATTTTTAATAGATCAAATCTAGGATTCATAGGGAAAGAAACAAAGTAACTGTGAGCTCAAATTCCAAGTAAGGTAAAATAATAGTGGAAACAATAATGAATCAATAGGAATAAATTGACATGGAATGGTAAATAAATGAACACACATTATATGTAATAAAAATACTTAATGGAAGTGAACAAGAATTATATAAAGGTAATAACTAGAAGCACATTTCATTCAAATAAATAGATAAAAAAAATATGGCAAGGTAAGAAACAAAAACACATTCCATTTAATAAATGATATGAAAATGAAATGTATAAAAAGATATTTCAATAAAAAATATCATGGATGAATAATAGATGAAACTAAATAAAGGAAATTATTTATGTTGGATCGGATTACACTAAATATACACAAGAGGGGGGTGAATTGTGTATGTTGAAAAATCTTTACAATATTGTGTTCTTCCTTTTAACATTAATCAGATTGAATTATGTAGTGAAAATTTAAATGGAAAAAACCCAAGAGGTATAGTGCTTCGGGGAACAGAAGGCCCCTAGTCCACTCCTCCAATTATTTACTCCACGAGCTTGGTGATTTTCACTATCTAGTCCTTGTTTCAACAGACCGATACACAACCGAGTACAAGCACTTAACAACATTTCAATCCAAGGAAAAACAAAGCCTTCTGGTTCACATACCAAACCTACACATCTTAGTATGAGAAACCGATCACTCATGAATAAAAATAAAATATTTTCGTATTTTGAAAATACTTTCCAGAAGTTCTTCACAATTGCAACAACATGAAATTGATAGTAGAAAGATCGTCAACTTAATAAATAATAATCTTTACATAGAAAACATTCTGTGTTAATCTAGTTGCACTAGATATAGTAATATAATTCATAACATCAGTAGTATCAAATTCACAGTAGATCTTCATTGTAGAACAAGTGAATCTTCTATCGCCTTCCTTACTCTTTTACCAAACAGAGCTTTGATGCACCTTTTTAATTATCAGATCGATGTGTTCCAGTAGTCTCTGTTTTTCTTTCTTTTCTTATAATAATCAAAAAATCAAACATGATCAATAATCTTCTATTAATATAAATAAAAGAACGATAAGAACTTCTCCTGTAAAATTAGATCCACAAATGTCTCTTTTTTACTGGTGATATTCAAACATTTTAATTTACAGAGCTATTGTAACTTCCTTGAAGACTTGGCATAAAAAGATCCTTTTAATTCGATTATGAAATCATTGATGAAATGTTTTTGAATCAGTCAAATTCATATATTAAAATCATCTTTAAAACATGGCTTGAAATCCGCCTAATAATCAGCGTATTGACCATTGTATAAAAATATCAACTTTTAATTCTCCGACGCCAAACATTAGGTTAACTTGAACTGTATGCATCCTCTAAACGTAAGGTTGATTACATAGTCTTCAAATGTAAGGATCAAAACATAAGGTTGACAATGTAAACTTGACAATAAACATAAGGTTCATTCGAAACGTTGGGATGGTCGTCCATGCTTTTCGCTTCTACTTTCAAACGTACGGTAAAAGATCCATACTTTTACATTATACATTCTTTTCCAAGAACTTATGGTTGTTTACAAAAGTAAGTATGATGAGAAATACATTTGAGAAACAAATGTAATGTTTAATATTTACGTACGGTTCTCCTTCCATACTTTTCTGATATCGCAAACGTCGGGATCCTTCCTAACATAGGTTTCTTCTTCCATATTTTGTCGATAACGTATGGTTTTTTAACCATACTTTTTCCTTGTCTCAAAAAGTATACACAGTTTCTATCTTTACGCTACATTTATCCATGTATGGCATGAACAGTGTTTCAAGAACATGCTCAAGTAGATTATGAATAAGTACCGCATGAACAGTGTTTCTAGAACATGCCAAATACAAATAATTTAATAATAAATTCCATTAATTTCAAGAGTAAAATAAAATGATAAATTCCTGCAAAATGCTTAAGAAATAAAATCATTAGAAAATAATGAAGGGTATTTGTGAGAATCAAAATTAATATAAAGAGAGAGAGAGTATTAATATAAACTGTCCTTTTAAATAACAATATTAAGTATTGTTGAAAAAAACACTTCCTCAACAATCTCCGCCTTTATTATGATCACAAAAATCATAAATGAATAAGACTAATTAAATGAAATTAACTTTCAAAATTAGTTACATAATGTTTTATAATTTTGATAGGATAAAAAAATATTTAATTTTAACAAGATCATTTCAATAAATATAAATTTCTCCCCCTTCATGAAAATAAAATTATTCTTCATTAAAAATAAAAGTTTTTAGTTTTATCCAAATTTGTCCCTCTGAATAAATAGAAAAAAAAATTCCCTTTATAATAATTCACTGTTAATAACATAAGATAGTTTTTAAAATAAAATGTTGTGATTATCCAAATTTCTCTCCATTTTTGTGATATAAAAAAGAATGATAAATCATGGATTTGAACACATTTAATGTTGCACTAAACTGTAGGTAAATGCTATTATTAATGGTTTATCAATAATTAATTCTGGAGGACTAGAATATCAAAATAAAGATAGTAAATCAAATAGAAAGAAAGAAACATATTTTCATTAAAAATAAAAAAATAGATACAAGGATTATAAACACATGAATCATGGTTTTTTTTCAGCGAACAGGTAGGGTTATCTTCACTCGTCTGTAGACTTGATTTCTACTAACTGTACTCTCAACTGTTTCATTAATCCATCACCAAGATTAATAATAAGATATCTGGCCTCTTGAGTCATATTAATATCTTCAATGATATTGACTCGTAAAAACATGTGAATCCTATCTTATTTCTCCATAAACAAAGATAGATTCTCTATGAATGTTTCTAAGAAGGAACGGATTCTTGGATCACTGGATGTTAACTGATCAAATAAGAATTTCATATTATCCAAGAGAACAGACAATGGAGCACTATTTCACTAATGATCTTGAAACATGTCTTTCATATTTCTCATTTTAGCAGTGATATCTTGAAATCGTCTGATTAAATCAGGTAAAGTGCCTGATCCACTAGCGGCACTATTTCCAATTGATGAAAATTGTGTCTCTATAAACAACTTATGATCTGAGAAATATGACTTCATAACAATTTCATATTTCAATTTTTCAATAGCATTTAGCATATCCTCTTTAAAAATTTCAACTTCTTGTCTTCAAACAGTTCTCTCCTTATGCTTTTGAAATTTCATCTGTTCGAATGTTAAGATGCTTCTCAGAGAATCATTCTCACATTGTAGTTGAGATAACTTTTTGTACAACTCTTCAGCTTCCATATTCCTTAAATCAGAAGCTCCTAGTGCTTGATTCACATTCTCAGGTTCTGTGAGATGTATTAGTACTAAAGGTAATGATTCAGCATCCGATTTTTCTTTCTCCTTGTCCTGAGAAGGTTGGTCCATAGATTTTTCTTCAGAGTCCTTTCCAGACTCTTCCATAGAAAAATCCTCTTGAAGAACTTCTTTGTGAGATTCAGAAGCATTCCCATCACGAATATCTGGAATTATTTCATCTAATGAAATATCTAATATGATATTCTCTTGAGTTTACTTAGGTCTGAATGCTTCCTCACCAGGCTCTGCCTCTTTTTCTTGTTGAGTGTCAACAGAAACATCAGGTATAGCATGTTGTTCTAATATTTCAACTACAATCCTTCCATGATCAGGATTTGTAACAGTTACATTCCATTCTTGTAGTTGTTCAACAACCTTTTCTATGAAAAAATTGAAATAGAGTAAATCTCTTGTAGTTAAAGAAGGAGAAGTAACTTCCTCAGTCATAGGGCGTTTCCTTTGAGTTTGAAGTCCCTCCTGAATTCTTTCTTCATCAGATTTCACCACTTTAAATCCGATCCTCCTGGCCACAGTGCTGACTCTTGATTCAACTTGTCCCTCCTTGGACTATGCAGATTGAGCTTGAGCATTCTCTGATTCATCATCTGCTCCTACTGGCAAAAGTTTTCCTTTTATAGAACTCCATAAATACCCAATCTTCCTTAAAAGTTCCAGCATTAAACACATTACTGTGATGACAGTGTACTCGAGCATCCACTAATCTCACCATGTCCTTCTTAAGAAACAGCTTGGAAATGAATCGACCAAAAGGATAAAAGTTCATTCAGGCATCACTCTGACAACAATATATTAGGTATCTAACCATATAACTAGGAAAATTGAGTTTTACATTACTTAGAAAAAGATACATTAAATACATATCGGGATATAATATCTTTTCCATCTAAGACATCCTCGGTGCAATCCCTATTTTCACACATTTGACCAAAATTTTCTGATCAGGCTCCAAATCCTTGATAAACATTTTCTATATAGTATTATTTTCAAAAATAAATGACATTATTTCCTCTGATTTATGCACTGAATCTCCAATATTTTTTGAATCAAAATGAAAAACTCCCTCATGAGGGAAGTTGAGAATCTGTCCAATTTCTACTAACGATATTGAGAAATCCCTATCCTCTATCTTAGCCATCATTCTATCCTCAGTATCCCCCGGACTAAACTGTACATATTTGAAGAAGTATGTAAGTTCTACCTCATACAAAAATTCTGTATTTTGACTGTTGAACGTCTGTTCAAGGTTCGAAAACTATAGTGCTTGTTTCAATAGTATATTTGTCTAAAATAACTAGTCGAGATCGATTACCTTGCCCTATAGGATTTTTCTTCTTTCGGAGTGTTGTCTCTTGGCATTTCTTTTCTCGGATTCACTGGTGCTTTTAGTACTTACCATCACTGTGAGAATACTTAAAGGTTTGAAGGTTAGAGTTTCAGAGGATCGAAGATTAGGGTTCACGAGCAGAGGTGTGGTTTGCGGGTTCGAAGAGATTTCGATAGAAATAAAACTATTTAGAAGTCGAAAGGGTTTCTGACAGACATGATTCCTGTGTTTTTAATAATCATTACATTTATTTAAAAATAAATAAAATAGATTACGTGGGGAAAAGAAACTTATTCTGTTTAAAAAACAGAATAGAAAAATTATTTTAAGCAGAATTAATATAAAAGAACTAGTATTGTAAAATAAAATTTTATTTAAAATCAAATAAACCTTTCTCCCCCATAATAAAATAAAACCTTTTAGTGGGAAGTGTTTTAGTAAAAATATCAGCTAATTTAATTTTAGTACATACAAATTGAAAAGATATATCCTTTTTAAGAACATGATCTCTTATAAAATTATTTCTTATATCAATATTCTTAGTTCTATAATGATTAAATGGATTTTTTGAAATATTTATGGCACTAGTATTATCACATAAAATATATGTATTATTAAAATTTAGTCTAAATTTCATAAGAGTGTTTTGAATCCACAACACTAGTGTAGAGAAACTGCTAGCATAAACATATTCTGCCTCAGCTGTTGACAGGGAAACTGAATGTTTTTTTCTTACTTGACCATGACACTAAATATTTTCCTAAAAAGTGACAAGTTCATGACGTAATTTTCCTATATAATCTACAACTCCCAAAGACTGCATCTGAAAATGAAATAAAATTGAAATTAGAAGTTCTGGGATAATGAAGATATTGAAAAATAGTTCCATTTAAATATCTAATCATCCTCTTAACAACAGTTAGATTAGATTCTTTATGACTAGATATAAATCTTGCACAAAGACAGACTGAATACATTATATCTACCCTACTAGAAGTAAAATATAATAAACTACCAATCATACCTCTATATAAATTGTTGTCAACTGACTTTCCAGTTTCATCCAAATCAAGTTTTATATTAGTACACATAGGAGTTGTATATGTCTTGTTGTTTTCAAGTCCAAATTTCATTAACAAATCAGTAATGTATTTTCTTTGATTCAAAACAATTCCAAATTCTTTTTGATAAATTTTACGTCCTAAAAAGAAATTTAGTTATACCATCATACTCATTTGAATTTCTTTTTGCATTAACTTTTAATACTAATGAAAAAGGGTTTTTTTAGTTGATCCAAAAATTAAATCATCAACATAAATTTGACCCAATAAAATATTACAATTCACAGTTTTCTTAAATAGTGTTGGGCCGTCCATTCCAATAGTAATATCATTTTTCAAAAGAAAAGAGATTAATCTTTCATAACAAGCTCTAGGTGCTTGTTTAAGTCCATATAGAGCTTTAGTAAGTCTAAAAACAGAATCTGGTTTTTGAGAATTTTTAAAACCAGGAGGTTGCTCAACATAAACTTCCTCCATTAAATACCCATTTAAAAATGCAGACTTAACATCAATTTGAAATAATTTAATGTTCATATGAGATGCATATGATAAGAGGATTGTAATGGCTTCTAGTCTAGCTACAGGTGCAAAGGTCTTATCATAATCTATACCTTCTTTCTGATTATATCCTTTACCTACAAGTCTATCTTTATTTCTAGTTATTATTCCTTGATCATCTTGCTTATTTCAAAAGACCCATTTGGTTCCTATTACTGGATAGTTCTTGTGTTCTTTCAACTAATTCCCAGACTTCATTTCTTTTGAACTGGTTTAATTCTTCTTACATTGCTATCATCCATCTTTCATCATCTAAAGCTTCTTCTATAGTCTTGGGTTTTAATTAAGATAGAAAGGCATAGAATTCAACAAGATTTTCAATATTTATTCTAGTTTTTCTTCATGTATCTAAGTCTCTTATTATAGTTTCTAAAGGGTGATTATTTTGGGTTCTAGTCTATCTATGAAATACACTTATAGGTTCTTCAGTATCATGTTATTCCGAACTGGAATGAATTTTATTTATATCTTTTTCAAAATCATTTTTCATGTTCTCAAGCCTCGTGTTTTCATTAGAGTCAGGTTCATCCATTTGATCTGTCCTTTTCTCAAAGGGATCAGATTCATCAAGTTTCACATGAATTGATTCTTCAACAATCCCGGAATTCTTATTATAGATTCTATAAGCATTGGAAGTAGCTATATATCCTAAGAAAATTCCTTCCTCATATTTTGGATCGAACATACCAAGATTATCCTTGGTGTTTAAGATGTAGACCTTGCATCCAATAACTGTAATGTAGTTAAATTTAGGTTTTCTGTTATTCCAAAGTTCATAGGGTGTCCTTTTTAAAAGACGTCTAATTAATAATCTATTCATTAAATAGCAGGCTGTGATTACAACTTCTTCCTAGAAGTAGGTAGGAATGCTGTATTAATTTAGCATAGTCCTAGCCATTTCCTGAGTAGTCCTATTTCTTCTTTCAACAATCCCATTTTGTTGAGGTGTTCTAGGTGCAGAGAAGGTGTGTTTAATTCCCATATTTGAGCAGAAGGAATTAAATTCCTTATTGTCAAATTCTCCACCGTGATCACTTCTTAATGAAATTATTTTAAAACCTTTTTTATTTTGAACATATTTACAAAAAATTTCAAATAATGTAAAAGCTTCATTTTAAAATTTCAAAAAGAAAATCCATATAATTATAGAATAGTCATCATCTAAAACATATATATATAATTTACCATCCAAGCATGCTACTCTTAACGGTCCAAAGAAATCCATGTGAATGAGTTATAGAGGTTTAGATATAGAAATTTTGTTAATAGATTTGAAGGATGATTTGTGTTTCATGCCATGTTGGCATGCATCACAGAATCTGTCACATTCAATTTTGAGACCAGGAAAACCATAATCTAAATTTTTCTTAGATAACTTATTTAAAACATATATATTACAATGTCAAAGTATCCTATGCCAGATCCAAGATTCATTCATTTTAGAAATTAAGAAATTTACTTGTTGTTTACACAAGGAATTTAAATACAGGGTATACACATTATCAGTTCTTGGTGCTCTAAATTTAAGAAATTTATTTTTGAAAAAAGAACCGAAATTGTTAGAAAAATCAACACCATAACCATCATCATATAGTTGGGAGATAATTTACATATTTTGTTTCAATCCTTGTACATAAAGTACTTTATTAATTGAGACACCTTCTGGATCTCCAACTATTCCAATACAAATGATTTTTCCTTTGGTATTGTCACCAAAAGTGACATGTCCTCCATCTTTTTGAGAGAGTGTAGAAAAATTCAACTAGTTTCCACTCATATGTCTTGAGTAGCCATTGTCCATATACCATATGTCCTTTTTTCTCCTGTGACCTGCTCCCTAAAAATACATTTACACAGATTACTTTGGTACCCATATTTTTTTGGGTCCAGTAGTGTTAGCTAGAATGGATTTGGGAATCCAGACTTGCTTTGTTTTCCTAATTTCAAATGAGTCGAATAGATCATTTGATACAAAATCTTTCTTAATGTTTCTTATTTGGGGTTTTCTTAAGAAACAATTTTTAGAAATTTTTCCTCTTATTCCACAGTAATTACAATTTAGTCTTTTTTCACATGGAATAAAATAGTTTTTGTACAGCTTGTGTTTTTCACATTTACTGTGAATTCCAAATCATTACTTTTTAATGAAATTTTTCCCAAGTATTTCATTCAAATTATTTTATCTTTTAGTAAAAACACAGGCTGCAGTTTTATAAATTTCTACTTTAGTTTGAAGTGATTTTATCTCTGATTCATAATCTGTATTGTTATAATTAATTGAATCAATATTTTCAGTTAACTTTTTATATTGTTTCAGCATTGTATCTCTTTCATCAGAAACAACCTTATGAAAATTATTTAAAGACTTATGATTCTTAAATAGAGAGTCATATTTTTTAAGCACATTACAGTAGGCAACATGTTTTTCAATAGGGTAATTAGATTAAGAACTAGAATTAGAAGAGTAGTAAACTTTTACATCATCTATTTCTTCCATAAAACACATGTTGGCTTTCAGATTTGCTTCCACTTTTTCTGAGTCTGATTGACAGGTACTGTTAGAGTCTTCAGACACACTTCAAGTAGCTTTCATGGATTTCTTGTCCTTATTCTCATAGTCATTTATTTTGAAAAACTTCTTTCTCTTGTGTTCTTTTAGCTGAGGATAGTCAGGTCTGATATGCCTTATTTTATTTCTTTCATAGCATCTTACTTCATAATCATCTTTCTTAAAGTATTTTTTGAAGCCTCTATTCTTTCTATAGAATTTTGTGATTCTTCGGGCTAGCTGAGCCAATTCCACATCAGAATTAGATAACTTAGAATTCTCTGACTACTCTCTTTCATTTTTCTTCTTCTTTCTGTTTTTTCTCGGTGATGTTTCTTTTAAGGAAGTATCTTCTCTTTTGATAAGAACTTTTTGTTCATTAGATTCATCTTCCATCTCAATTTCATACATCATTAATGTTCCAATCAGTTCTCTCATGGTTAAATCATTGACAGGTGTCGACTGTCTGATTGGTGCGGAGATTCCATTCTATTTTGTAGGTAGTACTCTCAACACTTTTAAATCTTGATCAGCTTTCTTAATGAGATCTCCCAAGGTAGTTATGTTATTGACAATCTTTGTCAATCTTCCATTAATTTGAGTAATACTCTCACCTTCAACCATTATTAATGTATCAAATTTATGATTAGCATTTTCATATCTCATTTCCCTGATATTGTTAGTTCGTTCGTAAGCAACTGCAATAGTTTTCCACATTTCATATGCTCTTGGGAATTGAGATACTCTGTTAAACTCATTAGGTCATAGACCACATATAATTTCATTCATTGCCTTCAAATTCATATCATATTCTGATTCATTAGCTACACTCCATGTTTCAGGTTTTTCTGGTATTTCATATGGAGTTAGAATACTATAATAGACTCTGCATCCAATATTTTTTAGATAGATAATTATTTGATACTTATAGCATCCATAGTTTTCTCTATTCAGGTACGGTGCTCTGACTACAGACATTCCCTCTATTGTATCAGTCATCTTGCTCGGTGTATAATCACTTTCATCTTGTTAATGCTTTTTCAGAAAGATCAACCTATGATACCAATTGTCGGATCAGATTACAAAATATATACACAAGAGGGGGTGAATTGTTTCTTTTCAAAAATCTTTATGAGATTTATTTCTGCCTTTTAACTTTAATCAGATAAAATGATGTAGTGGAAATTTAAATGAAAAAAAAACAAGATGAATAGTGGTTCGGGGAACAAAAGTCCCCTAGTCCATTCCACCAATGCTCTACTCCACGAGGTTTGTGATTTTCACTATCTGGTCCTTATTTCAATAGACCAGTTCAAAAATGAGTACAGGAAGTTTCCACCTTTACAATACAAAGCCTTCTGGTTCACTTGCAGAACCTACACAGCTTAGTATAAGAATCTGATCAGTCAAGAATAAAAAGAAAAGATTTTCGTATTTTGAAAATACTTTCCAGATGTTCTTCACAATTGCAACAGTATGTAATTGACAGTAGATAGATCGTCGCCATCAGAAATAATAATCTTCACATAGAAAACGTTCTGAGTCAATCCCATTGCAGTAGATATAGAAATATAATTCACAACTTCAGCAATAGAAAATTCATAGTAGATCTTCATTGTAGAACATGTGAATCTTTTATCGCATTCCTTCCACTTTTAACAAACGAAGCTTTGATGCACCATTTGAATCAGTAGATCGGTGTGTTTCAGTAGTCTCTGTTTTTCTATCTTTTCTTAGAATAATAATAAAATCACATACGATCAATAATCTTTGATGTATATAAATAAAATAATGATAAGAACTTCTCCTGTAAAATTAGATCCACAAAAGTCGCATTTTTTACTCGCGATATTCAAGCATTTGAATTTATAGAGTATTCCTAACTTCCTGGAAGACTCGGCATAAAAATCCCCTTTTAATTAAATTATCAAATCATTGATGAAACGGTTTTGAATCAGTCAAAGTCGTACATTAAAATCAGCTTTAGATCTTGGCTTGAAATCCGCCTAATAATCAGCATATTGACCATTGCATAAAAATATTGACTTTAAATTTTCTGACGCCAAACATAAAGTTATGTTGAACTGTATGCGTCCCTTGAACATAAGGTTGATGACATAGTCTTCAAACATAAGGCTCACAACGTAAGGTTGACAACGTAAACTTGACAACAAACGTAAGGTTCATTCCAAACGTAGGTTTGGTCATCCATACTTTTATCTTCCACTTTCAAATGTACGGTAAAAGATCCATACTTTTACTTGATCCATACATTTTTAAGAACGTATGGTTGTTTACAAAAGTAAGGTTGATGATCCATACATTTGAGAAACAAACATAATGTTTAATATTTACGTATGGTTCTCCTTCCATACTTTTTTGATATCCCAAACATAGGGATCCTTTATAACGTAGGGTTCTTCTTCTACACATTGTCGATAACGTATGGCTGTTTAACCATAATTTTTCATCATCTAATAAAGTATACACAGTTTCTATCCTTATGCTACGTTTATCCACGTAGGATATGAACAGTGTTTCCATTACACGCTCAAGTAGATTCTGAATAAGTAGCGCATGAACAATGTTTCCAGAACACGCTAAAAACAAATACTTTAATAATAAATTCCCGTAATTCCAAGAGTAAAATAAAATGACAAATTCCTACAAAATGATTAACAAATAAAATCATTAGAAAATAATTAAGGGTACTTGTGAGCATCAAAATTAACATAAAGAGATAAAGTATTAATATGAACTCCCCCATTAAATAACAATATTATGTATTGTTGAAAAAAACATTTTCTCAACAATTTATTATTATACTTAATGTTTCTGAGGAAAATGATAAATTTACTATCGATATAATGTTTAATCATTTATAATTTGTGAAACTAATTCATCACACGAGACTACTAATGCATCAATGATCTTTCATTAACTAGTCCCCAAGACATAGGTATTGCATTAAATGGTCCCCAAACCATGTTTTTTATTCCCAAAACATTACTTATATATTTAATAAACAATGTGCCTTATAAAAATGAATCCTTAATAAATACAAGTTGCAGACTTATCAATAATTCGCTATTAATCAAATAACTACTAAAGTGAACAAAATATGTAAAATGATATATGTTTTAAGACATCATAGTATAAATTTTTTGAAAAATAAATATTTAATGTAATTTAAAATGAAAATGATAACAATGAAGTTATTTTTTCAAGATAATGTTATTAGTCTCCAAAGGGAGTGAGATTGTATAGATAATAATTAAAATAATTCTTAAGGAGAATAATTTTTAATCATTCCAAAGTTTCCCACACCACATTGAAACATTTAAATCCTAATATCTATAAAGTTATGACATTAAATGATGCATATAATATCATTACAATAAGGTGTTTCATAATATTTAATGAAAATTTATTTCTATACCCCATGTAAAAGTGAATTGGATCGCAATAGCAAATAAGTCTCGATGGAATGTAAATTGAGACGATATTCCCTTACCAATGTGGTGACAAACAAATTAGAAAACTAAAAGGTAATAATAACTAAATAAACCATTTAAATAACCTATTTAAAATATAATTCATGATATTATATGAAAATTATGCAGTATGTACACCATATATAATAATCTAGCCGAACAATAATAAAGTTTTTCTCATAGAAAGAAAATCGCAGAAAGAATCTCTTACCTTGAGTTTCATTTCAGGTTAACATACTTTAACTTCATTTATAATAATATATGTTAATTTTATTCCTTCTTGAGAACCATTTTAATGATTATCATTACTTTTATTTCATTTATTACCTTGTTATATACCAATACATAATCAATTATGTTTTCAACGGGTGTTTTGAAAAAAAATTGTTTTATGTTTTAGAAACTATAAGGGTAGTTCATTAATGGTAAAATGGGGTCATTATATAAAATATATAGAAAATTAATCATGAAATAATTATAATATTTATTAATAATTTATAAATTTAAAAACAATAATTAAATAGGATTTTAAAAAATGAATCTTCGTTGGAATCCTAGAGACTCTAGGCCATATGAATGCATGAGTAATGTTCTCATTTTTCTACGATCATTATGGAAATAATGTATGTAGAATATATCCTTAAATAATGATCTTTATATAAAAAATAAATTATTATTTATCCATATATATATATATATATTTTGATGTAAAAGGAATCACATCAATTTGAGGAGGTAGTAATCCAGACGCCCCCGAACGACATTATAACTTTGTGTGTGAAAGGGTAATAAATAAAATGATATACATATAGTATTTTTTCTGAATGGTAATTATGTAATTAATATTATATGGATGTTTTTTTGTCTCATATGTTTAATTATAATCACCCTTTTTACATTCCATGGATCCTTTTAATGAATTACATCACTTTGAGAAGGCGGTAGTCCACACTTCCTCCAAAAATGTTATCATATAAGAGTAAAATGGAATGTATTAAATATATATGTTAAAAAAATATTAAATAAGTTTAAATAAATAATAAATATCATGTATATAACATATAAACACATTTTATATCATCATTTACACAATGAGTGATGGTAAGGGGAAAATGAACAATCATTGTTTGATGAGGCGGTGGTATGTCATATCTAGAATCAATATGTTTGTTACATATTGGATAGAGGTGTAGGAATGATTAGTTTGAAAAATTTACACTCAAAAAATAATAATATATTTTTTATTGAGTTTTTTATATAATAATGTAAAAAATATATTTTTGGGGGGTGTAAAATGAAAATGAAATTAAAAATATTGATAGAATATGTTACCTCCAAATTAGGCATTGTTTTTTGGTTTATACAAAAATATTCCTTGGAATTATTCTTGACCAAGGGTAGGATTATAAGATTTGGGTTGGGTTTTTAGGATCTATTTTTTCATTTATTTTTCGATCCAAATTATCTTTATAGGTGTGAGGAATTTGGAAGAGATGAGGTCATTTTATAGTGGAGAAGGAGTGTAATTGTTGTAATATTTTGACAAGGGAATTCGAGGAACAATGTTCATGTTGAAAGTGGCTCCAATAATGGAACCCATTAGATAAAAGGTGGTATAGGGTCTAAATATTTCCACAAAATTGGTGTTGTAAATGTTTCTAGGAAATTTGGGCCCTTATGTTAACGGTTTAGTACTTTATTGAGATTATTTTAACAATAATCGTTGTAATTATTTTTAATTTCTTTCTCTAATATTTTTAAACAAAAACTTATTTTTGATACAAAAAATTATAAATTCTGAATCTTTATAATATGGAATAAATTTTTAACAATTAAGAACACATAATTTTATGAAATTAATTTAAATTTAATCTTATAGACTAGATGACAATGAATGTTTTTAAAGTATAAATGACTAAAAGTTTTCAATGTTTTTATAATAACATTCAAAGTGAAACTGATTTAGATGGCATAAATTTTATTAATTGATAAAAATATTATCTAATTA
This sequence comes from Viscum album, assembly GCA_963277665.1. NCBI lineage: Eukaryota > Viridiplantae > Streptophyta > Magnoliopsida > Santalales > Viscaceae > Viscum > Viscum album. Next base: position 128,800,754 of record OY728147.1, on the reverse strand, counting down.
AAAATTAAATACAATAAAAATATTAAATTTTCCTTATAAATAAATTAGATGAAAAATCATTTTTGAATTACAATTCAATATTTTTGACAATTCATTTAAAAATGAAAAGTTTTGAAAATATATAAAATATTGAACCTAACCAAATCTGTTTGTTTTTTCTTTCAAATATTAAGTTTAATTTCAAAAATTAAATCAATTAAAGTGTCAAAATTCAGTTTTAAAATTGGTTCTTCAATAAATAGAGTTGAAATTCACTTTTTGATAATATTGTTTTTTTATGTGTAAAATATATATTGTTCATATCATATGTCTATAAAACCTAATGGATTAATATAAGAAATATTTTATTTAATATATATCATATATAATTCATTAAAATAATTATAAAATTGAAATTACTTATTTTTACAAAGACGAAACACTTTTGGAAGAATAGACATAATAATAATTCTATTTTATGTCAAATTGGTTCTTATTTTCATTTCTCATGAATTAATATTATATTTATATAAACCATAAATTTTGATAAGTTAGTTTATAATTTTAATAAATACTAAAATAAATTATATTTTATATAATATTTTATAAAATAATAATATTCCCATAATACATTATTGTTTTGGTGAAACTCGCTCTTGCGTGTAATGAATTTTAACGACGAAGGTCGGTCTTGTGTGTAGTGAAAGATATCGAGGAAGGTCGATATTGCGTGGAACGTAAGACAACATGGTGTTGTGATAATTAAATTCTATATCATGAATTGAATATACTTAAAATAGTAAATATATTATAAAATATATGGATATTATATTACATTATGTGCTTGGTTTCGTGTGTCATGCATGCTATCGAATATAAGGTTGTACATATAAATTTTATGGTGTTATGGATTAAACCATATTTTCCTTATCTTTCACATGAACATTTATATATTTGTTTCATTCGCCAATATCACCCCAATAATTAAGAGTTCTACATCGTTTCCCATATAATGCTTCAAATGGAGCCCTTTCAAAATTTGAGTGGAAGCTGGTATTTTTTTGATAAATTAACTAATTGGAGAGTTTGGTAATATTCATGATAAAATTCTATTGATAAAGAAAAAATCATTTCATCAAGTTTCTAAATGGTCTATTTAGGTTTTCCATCAGTTTGGGGGGATATTCTATACAAAAATTCAACTTGTTATTTAGAACATGTTTAGGACCTCTACTAAATTTGTAATTAAAACCCACATCATGATCGAATATGATCAAAAGTGGTACGCCATAAAATCATACCATATACATTAAAAACCCCTTAATGTTTCATGGCCAATAAATCATCACGCATTATGATGAACTATGGAGTCTTGGTGATTCGATCCCGCACAACCCTTATCAAATTTCGTCCTTTGGATATCTTTAGCAGACCATTAACAAAGTCTCTGTTTATTTTCTCCCATTTTTTAGTTCTTTGAGAAATGTTTCCATTATCCCCATAGACATTTACTCTTATTTATCATTTTAAAATAATAATAACCTTGTGGGATACTAAAAAATCCCATTCTTCAAGTTGTTCCACTAGAATTGCTCTCACATATCACTATACATCATGGTACTTCTATGATGGATAGAGAATGATGTGATATTTCAACTATCTAATGGATATCTATTTATCATAGGTGAAAAAGTAAAAATTTTATATTTCCATGATAATTGAAACCATATTCATCAATATGAAATTCATGAAGATTCCCTTTATTTACATCTTCCATCTTTATTTGATGCTCAAAATCATCAATTTGTTCTCCTTAATATTCTCTGAGAAATATAGTATGGAAATATTTTGGGAAAGGTTGGTTGTTTTCATTGAAATTATGATTTCCTAGTCTATCTATTATATAAAACTAAATATTGATACCTTTTCAATATATATCATGTATCGATTATAAGTTGTATTTATTATATGAGAATTATTTACCCTTTTTTCCATTACTTGATAGTGGAGGATAACAGAATTGATTTCCTTTATCAGATTTAACCATATATTTTATGAATTGTGATCTCCATAAATATAAATACACAATTAAAAATAATTATATCTATATTTATATGTAACTCCCCGACCCTAGTTACCCAGAGTCTGTGTATTATTACATAACCTTGGCATGATAACAAGGAAATCGTGTCTCTAAAGACCGATCAGTTTAGTATTATTGGAAATAAGATTCATACATATGTTCAACATTACAGCTTGAAGACAAATACAACACAAATTTATTTCATTAGGAACATCCAATACTCCTATATTATGCATGGAGGTCACTCATAACTAACTTCATTATATCCTGGGAAAATGGAACATAAGAATGGTGTGAGCTCAAACGCTCAATAAGGGTAAGTAATACAGCGGAAAATGGCATAAATATTAAGTATGGTAAAAAATTGAAACCACATGCCTTTACCAATAATAAAAATGAATACTTTTATGTAATCAATATGAGCTGAGTAAATAATGCTATAATAAAACATAATCATGGGTATTCTACTAGTCAAATGACCACATGAACCATCAATATTATTTCCATAATGAGGAAATGTATAATGCCGAATATTCTGAAAATTTTTGTCAAGGCCTCGGCCAAGACGTCTAAAAATGATTAAGGCCTCGGCCAAAACCATAAATCAAATTGGAAAATGGCCTTGGCCAATTCCACATCTAGTTGTCTCATGAGATATACTGATGCATCGAGGAGCTATAACGGGCACCACCTATCACTTAATATGTCCAATACATTCCTCATATGAAAATGTTTAAACATATCATAAACATTCATATTAAAACTAGCATACGAAATTTCAATACTGTAACCTTAATCATGAATGGAATAAAAATAGCACATCCACAATCAAACATATCACAAAACCTTCAATACAATATGAATGTTTTGTATCATAATAAATCAAATCCAAATAAACATAAAATCCATCAAAGGATGTTGACATAGATTAAATCAAAACTCTTTTTAGAGAAATATCTCCTTCTATTTTTAAATAATTTAAGAGTCAAATAATTATAAAATAAAACATTTACATTGAAAATATTCTTATAATATTGTATGGGAAGCTTAGACGAGTTTATAATGGTAGAAAGTATCCACATCCGCCATATAAGTTAAAAAAAGACATCCTTACCTTAATTTTGTTGAAAAGGTTAAAAAGGATCTTGTTTAGAAAACGACGGAAAGAATCCTTTATAAAAATCTTATAAAAATTCAATAAGGGTATAAATGACTTTATCCCATAGTCTATAAAATAGTAATAATTTTTTGAAATACATTTTTAAGAAACATGGATGTGGATGATAAAGAGGTCCCAGTAGATTATTACGTATAAACAACCTCGGATAATTAAGAGATTGTGAAATAAACCCTTACCTTGTACATTTCCTTGGTTGATGGTAAAGTAAACTTTTTTATATTGGTGAAATAATTATTACAAATTTATAAAATAATCATATACCATAATATGATATCATATATGATCTTTTAACATTGATTTGTTAATAATATCATATTATTATCATCATTTTGGGTGTTAACCGGTTCGTATTTCTTTGTATTCTTTGTTATGTGAGCCATATTTGTTATGGATTGGATTTATATTATTCATATCCAGATTGATATCAAGTCCTTAAACATTAATTTTATCATCAAATGATAATTATACTTGAATGGATATGATGGGGAATGAATCTCATCGTGTTCGTGGAGACGGTAGTCCGTACATACGCACGAGCGACAATATCATTATTTTGATATTAAAATAATATATAATTGGATGTTATATCATATATACAGAATATTTATCATGTTATATTTTTTATTTACATTAATTACACATTATTATTATACCCATCCATATAATAATGTTTTGAATAACTATTACACCACGACGTGGAGACGGTAAACGGTACGTACGCACGTATGGTGACATGTCATTCAAAGGATGGAGAGTTTACTGAATATGGTTGTAACATATTTATAATAACCTCAAATTATATAAAAGATACTGGAGTTGTTATTTTATAATGGGAATAACAAAAATAGAAGAAGTTGAAGAAGAAAGGAACATGAAAGAGGGTGGTGAAAAACATTACCTCTTCTGCGAGTTCTTCCTTTTGATTTGATCAAAATGGCTCCATAGGTTGGATTTATGACTAAAGGAAGGCCTCTAGGTATAAGTGAGTGAAGTTGAGAGAATATTTGGGAAGGGTTTGGCAGAGCCAAAAGGATTTGAAGGTGTGAATAATTGATTAGAAGTGGTGTCCTTTTATAAGGGGGAGGAGGGGCTCTTTAGGAAAAACATAAAGTATTAATTTATAATAAATTTATATTCGATTTATAATGGCTCCAAAGTGGATTATTCATAGTCTAAGGTAGTTATGGGTCTAAATCATTTCAACCAATAGATTTTAGATAGGTTTGGGTCATTATATTAACCTTATCTTTTAGTTTTAACTCATAGTTAACTAGATTGACATTAACCATGTCACTTGGTATTTTTATATTATATAGTTAATAAACATACTATATAAATCCAAGAGACCCCCAGTGGTCCATTAATGATAAACATATCATGAAATAAGTCCTTTGGACGAAGCAAATATTTTTAGGAATAGAATATCAATTAATAATATAATATTTGATTGAAAAACTCTTTTATGTCAATTTTGACACTATTTGGTATTTGATTTTTGTGAAACTCATAACAGCATGACTACTTCTAAAAAACAAAATTAAATCAATAATAAAATGTCATATTAACCTATAAAATTAGTTTAATTCATATAAACTCTCCAATTATATTTATTTGGATATTTATAATATCAGTTATTTTAATATTTCATTAATTAGGTAATTAATGCATCACCATTTTGTCATAATTAAATTAAATTATTTAATGTATAAAAATTATAAATAAAATACCATTATGTAGGAAGTCTTTTCATATTTCTTATAAATATTTATAATTGAATTTATCTTATGTATAACCCAATATTAGAAATGTTTTAGTAATTAACCATTGATTTTACCTCTTTTAACTATTCATTGAATTAAAAATTAATTAATGTCCTAATCTAATCCAAGTGGACCTAAATGATAATATTTTATTCCTAAGGTTGTTTTTGGTCGAGATACACGTTTCCAATAGAATTAGGACATGTGTTAGGGTATTATTAATATCATTTTTACCCATAATTACCCTATTTACTTTTAACCGTGGTAAATAAAAGTAAAAAGATATTATTCACCAAAAATTATTTTCATCTCATTGAGCCACATTTTACTCCTTCATATGAACAGAGTCTCCCCGATTTTCAAAATTCTACTCACAGAAGTGGTAAAATTATGTTTTACGTGAATTTCTAAATTCTCCTAGGAGGTGGGTAAAAGATGGTGAAAAGTTCAATAAAATTTTTATATATCTAAAATTATTCTAAACTAACATCAATAAATTACATTGAACATATATAGGTATTATGAATCTATATTTATCTAAATTAAATTTAAAAAAAATAAAAAATTATTTACATAAAAATTCGGTTGTAAACTATAACTCAGTGTTTTTTCACTATTCATCAAAAATTGAATGTTTTCAGAAAACTACCAAAATTTCACCTGAGGATAATTTCGATATTCCAAATCCAAAAATGAATTCCATTTTGAATGATAAAAATTATAAAATTTCAAAAAGTGGGTATTACTATTCATAACGGCTAGTTTTATTAGTTGTGGTGTGTGTTAGAACTCGAAGTTGCGTACAACACACGCTACTGTATTATTCAAAGAGAAGCATACTGTGGAAGCTTGGGGTGTCAGATTCTCACCTCCTTCAAATAACTTTGTTCTCAAAATTTATATAATACTACCGCATGAAAATACTCGGGTGGTTCTTCATCATAAGTTTCTCGGGTTCCCATGTTGCCTCTTCCATCATATGGTTTTTCCATAGAACATTTACCAGACAAGTCGTCCGGTTTCTCAGCAGTTGTTCCCTTGTATCAAGAATCCTGATGGGCTATTCGCAATAAGACAGATCGGGTTCTAGTTCTAATTCTTCGTAGCGGAGTATATGTGTTGGGTCAGGCATTTATTTCCTCAACAATGATTCGTGGAACACATCGTGAACTTTGGAGAGACTTGGCGGCACTTCCAAACGGTAAGCTACAGCCCCAATTCGTTCTAAAATTTCGAAAGGTTTGATGTACTTGTGACTCAATTTACCCTTCTTACCGAAATTTATAACTCCCTTCCATAGAGATACCTTCAAGAAAACATGATCTCCTACCTGAAATTCCAAATCCTTCCTTATGTTATCGGCATAGCTCTTCTGCCTACTTTGAGTTTCTTTGATGTGGTTTTGGATTACCTTTACCTTTTCCATTGTTTCCTCCACCAGTTCTCAGCCTACAAGTTTTCTTTCACCAACATCATCCCATCAGGTTGGTGTGCGGATTCTCTTTCCGTATAACGCTTCATATGGTGCCATCGGAATACTCGAATGGAAGATATTATTATAGGAAAATTCTACCAGAGGTAAATATTGCCCCCACATACCCTGAAAGTCTAGAAAGCATGATCTCAATATGTCTTCTAAGATTTGAATAGTCAGTTCTGATTTTCCATCTGTTTGAGGGTGGTAGGCAGTGCTCAAACGAAGTTTAGTATCCAAGGCCTTCTAAATACTCTTCCGGAATCTTGAAGTAAAACAGGGATCACGATCAGAAACAATCGATAGGGTTACTCCATGAAGTCTCACAACTTCATTAATATATAGTCTTGGTAGATGTTCTAGTGTTATATCTTCTCTTATAGTAAGAAAATGTGATGCCTTGGTAAGATGATAAAAAATAACCCATATTGCATCGTTCCTTCTAGGAGTCTTTGGTAGTCTCATGACAATGTCCATCGTGATATTATCCCATTTCCACTCCGGTTTGGGAAGAGGTTGCATGACTCCTCCAGGATGTTGCCTTTCGGCTTTCACTTTTTTACAAACCATTCATCTTGACACAAAATCAGAAATCTCTCTCTTCATGTTGTCCCACCAAAAGTGTTCCTTCAAATCTCTATACATTTTGGTGCTCCTAGGGTGTATAGAGAAATTGGAGCTATGAGAATCATCTAAAAATTCCCTTTTCAGATCAGGTATATCGAGAACACAAAGTCTCTTCCCAAATTATAAAATTCCATCTTCATAAAAAAATTCACTCAATCTCCCATCATTCACAGCATTAATCTTCTTTTTAAACTCTTCATCACCAGTCTGAGAACTCCTTATCCTTTCTAGTACATATGGTTCAACAAAAATTTGAAAAAGTATTGATGTTTCACATTCCATGGTTATTCCAATGTCTATCTTCACTAGATCCATGAAAATTGGATCCCTTTCAATACTCATATTGTTCAAAACTCAATGATCTTTTCTACTCAAAGCATCTTCCACCTTATTTTCCTTCCCTAGGTGGTAGTGTATCATGCAATAATAATCCTTGAGTAATTCAAGCCATCTCCTTTTCCTCATGTTGAGTTCTTTTTGTGAGAAAATATAGTTCAAACTCTTGTGATCAGTATAAATCTCACAATTTTCACCGTAGAGGTTGTGTCTTCATATCTTCAAAGAAAATATCATAGCTACTAAATCGAGATCATGAGTAGGATAGTTTTCCTCATGAATTTTCAACTGTCGTGATGCATAGGCAATAATCCTATCATTATGCATAAGGACACAACCAAGTCCTTTCTTCGATGCATCACTATAAATAACGAACCCATCATTCCCTGATGGTAGAGTAATAATTGGAGAATTGACTAATATTATCTTTAGTTCATCAAAAAATTCTTCACACTCTTTTGTCCAAACAAATTTAACCCTGTTACGTGTGAGCTTTGTTAAAGGGTTAGCCAACGGGGACAAATTTTGGACGAAACGTCGATAATAACCTGCTAAACCAATAAAATTGCGTACCTCAGTTAATACTCGTCCGTGCAGACCATTATTGGGTTTCCTTGGTCTTAGAAGGATCAAAAAATATTCCATCTTTAGAGACAATATGGCCAAGAAAATAAATCTCTTGAAGCTATAATTCACACTTGTTAAACTTCCCATATAATTCATATCTTCTCAGAGTCATCAGGATAATACGCAAGTGATTTTCATGATCCTCATAGCTTTTGGAGTATACCAAGATATAATCAATAAATACCACCAAAAATTAATCAAGATATTCCTTGAAAACTCTATTCATTAGATCCATGGACACAGAGGGTGCATTAGTCAATCCAAAAGGCATTACTGTAAACTCGTAATTCCCATACATGTTTTGAAATGTTGTCTTCGGAATTTCTTTCTTCTTCACACACAACTGATGATATCCAGATCAAAGGTCAATATTTGAAAAGTATTGAGCTCCATGAAGTTGTTCAAATAAATCATCAATGTGAGGTAAGGGATACTAGTTCTTTATTGTTATAAAATTGATCACCCTGTAGTCGACACATAACCTCATAGATCCATCTTTCTTCTTAACAAAAAGGACAGGGGATCCCCATGGAGAAACACTAGTGAGAATAAATCCCTTATTACTCAATTCCTCTAGTTGTTTCTTTAGTTCAATTAATTCCACAGTGGCCATTCTATAAGGCGTCTTCGATATAGGCCTTGAACCAGGAATTAAATCAAAAGAAAACTCAATTTCTCGTTCTGGAGGATGACCCAGTAAATCTTCTGGAAACACATCAACATATTCTCTCACAATAGGTACATCCTCAATTTGAGCATTCCTTTCCTAACCCGCAGTTATTTTATTCTCTTCCTCCCCGATAATTGAATTTATTTGAGCTACTGGGGTGGATCTAGGTAAGAATTAGAGGGTGGAGATTCCACTCTAAAGATAAGGTATTCCTTATCATGATCATTAAAAATAGTAACCTCCTTCTTCTTAAAATAAATTTTTTCATCATGGTCTGAAAGCCAATCCATACCGAGGATTATATCAAATTCAATCATAGGTATGATGATGATATCTGAAGATAAAGAAAATTTATGTGCTCTAATGGGGACTGATTCACAAAACATTGTTGCAATGATACTTTCCTTATGATTTTTAACTGACAACTCCCTTGTTAAATCAAATTGGAAATATCTAATCTTCTTAGAAAACTAGGAAGATATGAAACAATGCGATGATCCAGAATCAAATAATGAATTTGCTAAACGTGAGGAAACCATTAAATTACCTGCCAAAACGTCTTTCGGAGCTTCTACTTCAGTAGTAGTAATACCATAATCTTGGCCTTGATCCCTTGGCCTTTTCTGACGTATGTTCCCCTGGCGCTTAGGACATTCATTTTCATAATGTCCCATCTCCCTGCAATTATAGCATTGAACATTGGTAGCGTCTTTCTTTCCTTTACAATCACCAGCTAGATGGCCTTTCTATCCATGCTTGTAGCATACTCCTTTTCCTTTTCGACATTCACCAGGGTGCTTCCTTCCAAAATTATCACAAGGTGGAAATTCAATTCTTCCCATCTTCATTGTTTCCTTATTTCCTTTCCCAGAGTGTTCAGTAGATCTCTTCTTCTCTTTCTTTGATTTAAAGTCATATGAAATAGATAATTCTTTTCCTTTCTTGATAGCACACGAGACAATATCTTCGTTGGACGAGAAGGATTGTGAGACCAATGCTCGATGGAGAAACGGTTTTAACCCATCAAAGAAACTATCAATCTTACTGCTTGGGTAATGTATATAATCTGCAGAATACCATGATAACCTTGTAATGTTAGGCTCATACTTTGAGACATTCTCATCCTCCTTTTGTCTTAGACTCATAAATTTCCTTTCTATATCTTCACGACGGTCACTAGGAAAGTATTTTTCTAAAAACTGATCTTTGAACTCCCTCCATTCTGTATTTAATACTTTATCATCTTCCTTCATGTTTTGAATCAATGAACACCATTGATCAGCATCTACAGTGAGGCGGTAAACTGCCATGACAACTTCTTTCCTTTTCGCTACTCCACAAAGCTTGGAATAATTTCTCTAAGGAGTTTATCCATTGCTCAGCCACTAATGTATTTGTACCCCCATTGAATTTTGGAGTTTTTTGCCTCATGAAGAGATCTAACATTGATCCTCCACGATGTGGATCAGGGTGCTCCATACGGGTAAGGTTACTATTCATATCCTGAGTGAGTTGTCCCAGTATGGTGATTAGCTGATCAGCACCAGTTGCATCACTTGCACCACTATAATTATTTTGAGTAGGAGGGAAATCCCTACATGGAGTGCGTGCATTGATACAGTTTCCATTTCTTCCACTAGGCGCCATTTCTAAACAATGGCATAAACTATATCAGTTTATGAATCAAAATACATAATTCCATACCTGTAAAACACATAACATAAATTGAACTATTTATGGATATAATCCATAATCATAAAAATGTATTCTTTGTGGAAGTATATACTCATAAACCCTTCATAATGGTTTGTACAGAAAATGAGAATTATCCTAAGCATATCCCCTGGGAGTGTCGTAACCAAGAGTGCAGCAAGGCCCACTGTTGTGCACTAGTTCCAATTTGAGTCTTGCTCAAAGAGGTGTTTTCGAGTTTACCCCTAGGTACATCTATGCTAGAGCCGGCTCTACCTGCTCATATCCAGACATGGATGTATTGCTCGGAAAACTCACAAAATCTCTACAATACCAAAATTATAGGAAGTTCTTCTGTACTAATCCTCAATGTCCATCTTAGGTCTACGTGCACTAATCAGAGTTTGTCTAAATCTAGTTTCCAAGGTTTGTACTAAACCTCCCTCGGATACCAACTGTAACACCCCGACCCTAGATACCCAGATTCGGTGCATTATTACATAACATTGGCATGATCACAAGGAAATCATGTCTCGAAAGACCGATCAGTTTAGTATCATTGGAAACAATATTCATACATATGTTCAACTTTAGAGCTTTAAGAAAAATACAACACAAATATATTTCATTAGGAACATCCAAACCTCTTAGACTTTGCATGCAGGTCACTCATAACTAACTTCTTCATATCCTGGGAAAATGAAACATAAGAAAGGGGTGAGCTCAAATCCTCAGTGAGGGTAAGTAATACAATGGAAAATGGAATTAATATTAAGCATGGTAAATAATTGAAACCACATTCCATTACCAATAATAAACATAAATACTTTTTTGGAAAGAATATGAGCTGAGTAAATAATTCCATAATAAAACATAATCATGGGTATTCTACTAGTCGAATGACCACATGAACCATCCATATTATTTCCACAATGAGGGAATGTATAATGCTGGACATTCTGAAACATTTTGTCAAGGCCTCGTCCAAGAAGTCTAAAAAAGATTAAGGCCTCGGCCAAAACCATAAATCAAATTGGGAAAGGGCCTTGGCCAATTCCAAGTCTAGTTGTCTCATGAGACCTACCAAAGCATCGAGGAGCTATAGTAGGCTCCGCTCATCACTTACTAAGTCCAATACATTCCTCATATGAAAATTTTTAAACATATCATAAACATTCGTATTAAAAATAGCACACGAAATGTCAATAAATTAACCATAATAATGAATGGTATAAAAATATCCCATCCACAGTCAAACAAATCACAATACCTCAAATACAATATGGAAGTTTTGTATCATAATAAATCAACTCCAAATAATCTTAAAATCAATCAAAGGATGTTGACATAGATGAAATCAAAACTCTTTTTAGAGAAATATCTCCTTCTATTTTGAAATAATTTAAGAGTCACATAATTATAAAATAAAACATTTGATTTGAGAATATTCTTATAAGATTGTAAGGGAAGCTTCGAAGAGTTTATTACAGTAGAAAATAGCCGCACCGGGCGTATAAGTTAAAAAAGAACAATCTAACCTTAATTTTGTGGAAAAGGTTAAAAAGGACCTTGTTTGGAAAATGACGAAATGATTCCTTTATAAAAATATTATAAAATGAAAATAAGGGTATAAATGACTTTAACCCATAGTCTATAAAATAGTAAAAATGTTTTGAAATACATTTTTAAGAAACATGGATGTGGATGATAAAGTGGTCCCAGTAGATATTTACGTAAAATCAACCTCGGATAATAAAGAGACTGGGAAATAAACACTTACCTTTTAATTTTCCTTGTTTGATGGTAGATTAACCTCCTGTATAATAGTTAAATAATTGTTACTAATTTATACAAAAATCATATACATTAATATGATATCATAAATGACCTTTTAACATTGATCTGTTAATAATATCTTAGTATTATCATCATTTCAGGTGTTAACAGATTCATCTTTCTTTGTATTCTTTGTTATGTGAGCCATATTTTCTATGGATGGGATGTATATTATTAATATCCATAATGATATCAGGTCCTTAAAAATTATTTTTATCATCAAATGAGAATTATACTTGAATGGATACGATGGGGGAATGAATCTCATCGCGTTCGTGGAGACGGTAGTCCGTACGTATGTATGAGCGACAATATCATTATTTTGATATTTAAATAATATATAATTGGATGTTATATCATATATAAAGAATAATTATCATTTTATATTTAATATTTACAAGAATTACCATTATTATTATACCCATCCAAATAATAATGTTTTGAATAACAATTACACCACAACGTGGAGACTGTAAGTCGTACTTACGCACGTATGGTAACATGTCATTCAAAGGATGGATAGAATACTGAATATGGTTGCACCATATTTATAATAACATAAATTTATTTAGAAGATAATATAGTTATTATTTTATAATGGGAATAACAATGAAAGAAGAAGTTGAAGAAGAAAGGAACTTGAAAGAGGGTGGTGAAAAACATTACCTCTTATTCGGGTTCTTCCTTTTGATTTGATCAAAAGGGCTCCATAGGATAGCTTTATGACTAAATGAATTCCTCTAGGTATAAGTGAGGAATGTTGAGAGAATATTTGGGCAGGGTTTGGCCAAACCAAAAGGCTTTTAAGGTGTGAATAATTGGTTAGAAGTGGTGTCCTTTTATAAGGGGGGAGGGGCTCTTTAGGAAAAACATAATGTATTAATTTATAATAAATTCATATTCGGTTTCTAATATATAAAAAGTGTATTATTAAAAATGTAATGTAGGGATCGGTAGAAATCCTTTCAACCAACATATTTTAGATAGTTTTGGGTCATTATATTATCCTTATATTTTAGTTTTAACACTTAGTTAATTAGATTGACATTAACCATGTCACTTTATATTTTTATATTATATAGTTAATAAACAAACTATATACATCCAAGAGACCATCAAGTGTTCCATTAATGATACACATATCATGATATATGTCCTTTTCCGAACCTTAAATTTTTATGAATAGAATAGCAATTAATAATATAATATTTTTTTAAAAACGTTTTTATGTCAATTTTGAAAATATTAGGTATTTATTTTTTTTCAAAATTATAACATCATGACTCTTCAAAAAAATAATTAAATCAATACTAACATGTCATATTAACCGATAAAATTAGTGTAATTCATAAAAAGTATCAAATTACATTTATTTGGATATTTATAATATCAATTATTTTAATATTTCATTAATTATGTAATTAATGCATCACTAGTTGGTCATAAATAAATTACATTATATACGGGATAAAAATTATAAATAAAATACCATTATGTAGGAAATATTTTTATCTTACTAATGAATATTTATTATCGAAATTATCTTCTGTATAATCATGTATTAAAAAATGTTTAGTAATTAAACATTGATTTTAACTCTTTTAACTATTCTTTGAATTAAATAATAATTAATGTCCTAATCTAATCCAGGTGGACCTAAATGATAATATTTTATTCCTAAGGTTGTTTATAGTCAAGATACACTTGTCTAATAGAATTAGGACATGTGTTAGTGTAATATTAATATAATATTTACCCTTAATTACCCTATGTACTTTTTACCGTGGAAAATAATAGTAAAAAGTTACTATTCGCCAAAAATTATTTTCATCTCATTGAACCAAATTTTAATCCTTGATATTAACTGCATCTCTAGGATTTTCTATATTTCACTCACAGAAGTGGTAAAATTCTGTTTGATGTGAATTTCCAAATTCTCCTAGGAGGTGGATAAAAGACGATAAAAAGTACAATAAAATTTTTATATATCTAAAATTATTCTAAACCAACTCCAATGAATTACATTGAACATATATGGGTATTATGTAACTATTTTGACCTAAATTAAATTTAAATAAAATAAATAATTATTTAAATAAAAATTCAGTTTTAAACTATAACTTAGTGTTTTTTCACTATTCATCAAAAATTGAAAGTTTTCAGAAAAATACCAAAATTTCACCATAGGATAATATTGAATATTAAGAATCCAAATATGAAGTCCATTTTAAAAGATAAAATTTATCAAAATTGAAAAATTGAGTATTACTATTCATAACGGCTAGTTTGATTGGTTGTGGTGTGTGTTAGAACTCGAAGATGCATACAACACACAATACTGTATTATTTAAAGAGAAAACGTACCTTGGAAGATTGGGGTGTCACATTATATCACACTTATCACCATATAGGTGGTGATTCCAAATAATCAAGGAAAATATCACAGATGATAAATATAGATCATGTGTTTGGTAGTTATGGTTTGGGATCATTTCAATTATGAGGCATAGATTATCATTTTCCCATTCTAAATGAGTACTAAAACCAATATTTTTATCGAATCACTGTATGTAAATTAAATAATATACTTGATTTAAGTGAGTTTACATGTGCAGTGACTACACTCTTCCTGATCTTATTAAATATTTCTTCATATTATTCAATCCATACATACATTACCCCTTTCGGTGTAAAATTTTGTAGATGGATAGAAAATCACGAAAATGTAATCAAAAATTATTTCTATTAAATAACATCTCTCTGAAATCAAGGGCTTTAAATGAAATAAGTAGTTCCTATATAATATTCAATTTTCCCTTTTATGAAGGGTGCACAGAAACTCCACCACTTGTGACTACGTTTCTCATGAATGTGACTTTTTTCACCCAAAACTAACACTTTTTGAACATAGATTTAATTTTATCATTTCATATTGTTTCCAAAATAATCATTATAAAATATTAGTAATATTTCTTGATATTTATCTAAATGAGAATATAATTGTTAAAGACAATAAAAAATTTGATGAGGTATTATCTAAAGACTCTATTAATCAAATTAATTATGATTGTTATGAAATTATAATGCTAGAATTGTATCACTACAAAATCATAGTTCCCACAAAATTTATGGAAGTCTATATACTAAATATCTCACATATCAATAATAATATGTTGATACCCATAATGAATTTCTACCTTTTTATAGTATTGACATTCTCATTGTTGATCAAAAAAGTCATCAATCAATGTAAATGGATACTTCTTCTTTAAAGTCATCACATTGAGATCACTGTAATTTATATGATTCCAAATTTATAAATACATTTTATTAAGAAAGATCACTAGAACACCCCAATGTGGTGGACTATGGAATGTAAATCCTCTTTCCAAATTCTCTTGTAGTTGTTTCTTTAATTCCATCAGTTTGATTGGTTCCATCCTCTAGATGAGTTTGGAAATATGAGTGTCTTCGTGTATGTGCACTTTTAAGAACTCAACCTCATAATCAAGAGGAATTCTAGTTAACCCTTCTATAAATAAATTAGTGTATTCTCTTAAAATGGGGAATCCATCTAGGTATATACATTCTGTTGACTCAACCATTTATGAATGATCTACTTCTTCATTATGTACCAATACCCACACCACTTAGGGATTTTAAAAATGATATTTAAGATATTCCTTGAATTTTTTTATGAGGATGATATAGATCATAAAATATACATAAATTAACTTTTACAAAAAAATATTTGATATATAAATAATGGGTTCTAATCGATGGACATTGAATTTTAAATTTAATTCAAGGGAACAATTATGGAATTCATTTGTAGAATCCTACCTGAGACGGTAACAATAAACTAGTTTAACACATGGTAATAATTTTTTAAAACACTTGGTATTAATATGGATATAAATTTATCAAGGTATCATATTTTTTATTCCAAATTTATAATAAAATTGTAAGATATAAAGTAACCTGTAGAATCTAAATCTAATAAAATATTTTCTATGTATTGGTGAATAGTAAATGTATCTTGAATGACTTCATTTTCTTATCCAACCACATCATTATTGATTGAATAATATTTAACATTATTTTATTCTTGTTGTGGTTGATGACTTTGATCACCATTAATGACCTGTGGTTTCATTCACTAGCTTTCATTGCGCCCTTCCTCCATACTGTTGAAGCATTGGACCATAGGTGGTGCCTTCATTTCATTTAAAATGTTGGTTGGATTATATTTTTGTCATTGATATTCATGGCAATTGATTAATTCTTTCCTACACATAAAGAGCCTCCTTATCCCTCCAATTAAATATTCATGATTCTTATTCCTGAATTTTGGACATCTAGGTGGTTGGATTTTCTTTCATACTTTTCCATTTTATCCTCCATCTTAAACACTATCGATCCTTTCTTATCCCAATAACCATGGCACCATTCTCCAAACTCCTTATATATATATATATTATGATTACATCTTAACTCCAAATTTTTATGATATATAGTTTGTTGTTGGTTTAATCATGTAAGGAACCTCTCAATTTTTATATCATTATTTATTACCAAACTGATGATGTATCATTGATGACTTATGATTATTTGTTCGTAATTTGTGATAGATTCGTCATAATATTTCCTAAGATATAGATATTATTTTCCCACCATTTTGGAAGAGTTTATGGGAAATAATTATTATGAAGTTAATTTTTATTGACTTCCTACTCTATTTCATACATTTCTTATTTTTTATTTATATTCATTATCAATTCCAATAATTGACTATTCTTTAAATCTAAATGATATACACCCAATGTGAAATTCACTTTCATAAAATTTTATGTAACTATAAATTTATTCTATATTGATATAACTTGTTGATTTGTGAAAAGAGGATGGTATGGAAAAAAACTTCTAGTGCTCAGTTCCACATAATGGACTTGATAGCTTGTCAATCCTTTTTAGGTGAAGGTACATCTTCTAAAGGGTTTATTGTATTGTTCATATCTTTAGAAAGTTGGGTAATCATCTCAATATTGTATTGAACTCCAACTACCATGAAATTAGTGATATTTTTCATATAATAATTTTATTTTTCTTCACATGGTTTATCAGTATGGAGTCTCCAAGTTTCAACCATTTTCTAAAATATATTTTATTAACAAACCAAATTCAGGAAAGAATGAATAAATAATTTTTATATACATGGCATATTATTATAAATTTACATATTATGAAATCTTGATATATTCACTTTTCCAAAAATTATTCTTCCACAATCATATAAAATAGTACTTTTCTAACATTAATATGAAGAGTTATATTTTTCATTTATCCTTCATAATTATTTTTTTAGAGTATGTGAATATCCAAATGATATTCCATTGAAGTATCAAACCAAGTGTTTCTAAAAGAAACTTTATCATAAACCATGTTTTAACTATTTCAATATCAAATCACATTTTCTAAGTTTATTACCACTAGGTTTAAATTTCTCAATTCCATATCCAACTTATGTATCAAGAAAGTGTTTTATATTCTCAGAAACCACATGATCTTATACATTAAAAAAATATTTTTACAAATACATTGACACATTCTTATGGTTTTTACCAATTTTTTCCTATCCTAATTTCAGAATTTTGCTGAACCATGCCTTCGATACTGAATATAGTGACAAAACCCTTTTCTTACATGACCATTAAATTATTCTTAAGACAAAAAACATAAAAATATTACATTAATGGATTAAAAGATTTGTTATGTTTGAAAAATTAGGCTCATACAACAGATGAACGTAATCAAAATTTTCATTTGATAAGTTTTGGATCATAATCAAAATATTGAGTGAAACATTTGATAAAGTCAAGTGGTGTGTAATATTCATAACAATGAAAAATCATAACATACTTGTCAACAAAAAAATTAAAAAAATTCATCATCTTTTCCTAATAAATATTTGTCCATAAATCATAACATCATAATTTTGAACGAAGATAACATGATTCCCACTCATAATACACATAATATCTTGAGACATATAACATTAACCAATGCATTAATGTGTCTTGTATTTTCTATCCCATCGATCACATCAAAAAATTACAATAATTCTTCTTTCCACATAGAATAGAAAATAATTATAGCTATGGAATGTCTTCATGTAAAAAGTTTGGGTTTAAAAAAGGAATTCATATATCTTACTTAATTGGATAACGTTATGGCATTCAAAATTAATAATGGAAATCATATTTATTAAGCAATCATCATTAATAAATAATTTAAATGAAATAAATCAAGGGGTAAATGCGTTGTTTTTTGAATTAAAATTCTCATTGAAAAATCATCAAAAATGTATTAGAAAACATTTCAATAGTTTTGGAATATTTATATAAATTAATTAAATAAAAATTTATATTATAATTACATTTTTAGTATTTTATAAAAAAATTATGTATTTAAAATAATTTTAATCCTATAAAACATCAAAGATAGTGTTTTGGTACGTGAATCCCCTTATAATAATTCCTATATTATTTTGATTATTTTTTCACATCTTGAATAATAATCAAAATGTTATTAAATCATTGAACCATAAGATAATTATACAAATTGTGGTCACTATTTATCAATTATATTCTATGTATTATTTTTTAATTACCATTGTTAATGGTGAAATGGTTTGATATTATAATTTCCATAAAATTATATCTGAATGTTTTTATTTCGTTATTTTTGTTCATGGTAATATATAAAAAACAATATTTAATAAATATAGAATAAAATATGTATATTTATAACATTATATATGAAAAATATTTTATTATAAACTTATCATAATAATGGTGATATGAGAGGAGTTGGAAATATCTCGGTTGAAAATTAACTAATTGTTAACAGGACATTTTGGAAAGTAGAAGAATCAGAAGTGTGAAAAATTACTACATCATATTTATAATTTTTATAGAAGATGAAAATAGTTAATATATTTTTTTCACACATTATTATTATTCATGAAAGATTTATTTTTGAAATAAATTGTGAATGAGTATTATAAGAAGAAAATTTGACAAGTTTGGATGAAAACATACTCTTTTCTCGTTGTTGATTCACTTTTATGGCTGGAAACTACCTGGATTCATAGAGTTTTATTTATCTATCAAAACCCTATATATTATATGTGGCATGATAGAGTATATTTTGGTAGTTATTTATTTCATAAACAATACTGGGAAACCATCAAAACCCAACATCGACCCGGTCCATGGGATGGCACGAAGGGTGATTCTAATCCCCCTAGGGAGGCAACTTGGGCATGGGAAATGATGAAATCTTATGAGAATGATTTTCCCACCAGAAATGATAATCCAAATACATAAAAATCATTGATACAATATTTATATAAACATAACATACAATATACATGACAATTATATAAAAAAGAAGAACCTAAAGGTTTCCAGTTATATTTACACTCATTATCAAAACAAAAAATAATCCAATGGGAGGTGACCAATTTTTTTTACAAAAACAACAATGATAAATGATGACCATATTATGTGATTCCACCACTACATCCAATCCCCACACTTATAACAACTAGTTATAGGAAATACTACCCCCAAATATGGAATAGTATTTACATGAACCACTAAAAACAAGATCTACATATACCTATATTGTATATATATGGTGTTAGATAACATTCCGAGAAGGATACCACTACCATTTATATGAATTAACATAATGAAAAAGCTAAAAGTTCTAATTTAAAATGAAAATTATTAATTTTGGTTGAAAATTTGTTTTAGAATTCTAAATAAATTAATGATGAAAGTGTAAATTATGTAATGTAAAAAAAGTATATACCAAATGGGGATCCTATAAATATATTGGTTAGTGGGGTTCTATGAACTTCATATCGTGATGATCAAGGAAAAGTATTATTGTTAACTAGTCATTAGGGAGATAAACCCAATTGAAAATGGTAGTATCCATGTTATTTCATTATGTTATTATATCTTCGTAATCCTTCCAGTGATACAAGATTGATACCATTTAGGATCTACAAGCTTCTAGTCATATCCTTTCTTCCACAGTGCCCAAGGATCAAAAGGGCTTATATAATTATCAAAAAATTAAAATCACCCTTCATAAAAAAATATTATCATTTTAAACCAAGATTAATATTTACAATAGTTTAAAAGGGTTTAAATAATTAGAAAATATTTTCAAATAGAAAAAAAATTGGAATCACTTATTTTAGACAGAAAAATATTTGGAAAACAATTGAAAAATGAAGAAAGTACATTTAACTCGCACAACAGTAGCCAAAATTAGAAAAACCTACCATTTTCTTTAAAAGAACGAAAACCACAAAAAAAAACACAAAAAAGAAATATAACAATAGATCATATTGAAGCAATAAAACAACATCTACATCAATATATAATCAATGAAATTTAAATTTTTTACACTATAGGTTGACATAAGCACTGTATAAATTAAAATACAATAGAGATGAGAGAAGAGGCCATGAAGAATTAAGAATAGTAACATATATGGAGAAATCATGAAGAACCAATCCAAAACCACCCATTATTTGAATCCATGGAGGATTATATAAGAGGGGGAAGAGTGAATAAGGCTGGAGGATCATGAATGGATGTAAATTTTGGTGAAAGGGGTCAAAATCAGTGTTGATAAATTTTGAAAATAAAAAATTTTATTATCTTAAAAGGCCACATGGTTTGAACACATGATATATTAGACCATGCACTATGTAATGTCCAAGACAATCATGTTCCATTACTTTGTCAAAATCAAACGTTTGGTGTGTTTTGGGAGGAAAGGGTATCTCATTTCAAGAGGATTCAAAAATTCCAATCATCAGTATCTCAACAATAGTAGGTTTAATTGGTAAGTGAAAACAATAGCTTATTTTGGTAAGTGGTATAAGTTGCTCTTGTTAGTAAGTCATGTCGGTAGCTCAGTGTCGATTGGTCACGCATCAGTAGGTTGGGTGTCGATAGGTTGAGCATCGGTGACTCACATCATTGAGTTAGGCATCGGTGGGTCACATCAGTTACTCACTATAGGTGGTTCATGTTAGTGGATATCTGTCGAGAACTTTCTTCATTGACATACCCATCAGTGTGTTTTTATAGCTTTTTCTAGTTTTTACAATTTCACCCTCTTACATTTTATTTTATTTAAATAGAGTTTAAAATATTTTTTGAAATTTTTTCTATGAATTTCAATGAATATTAATTATATATTTAATATCCTAACACACCTGGAACCTTGAAATAGTCAAACTACATAATATTAACCCTGATCAGAGATTAGTGTCCCTTGAAATGATTTCCTTCCATTGATATAGGGACAGATTCTTCTAAGTTGAGATCTTCACCTCACTGTGTGTATTAATTTTTCACTCAATGCACTCAGATCCTTTCATCCCCATGGAGTCTTGTGTTGTGTTATAGTCTTCGGTCATGTTTTCCCATGCATTCCTTCCTACTTCTCGTGCACCTCAAAATTTTGGTGCAAAGAGGAGTTGTTGATCTTCTGTTTCTTGATGTAGGGGATTCTTCATCTCTCTTTATTTATGTATCATAAGAGGTGGGTAAAGTCATTCCTCTATGAGAATATTGTAAAATACAAATATATATTAAGGGTACTATTAATATTAAAGGATTAGTTAAAATAAGAGGTTGGGATACCGTAGTAATAAATGAGGGGCGGGAAATAGGATGATGATGCTTTTATTGTTTTTATCTATTATCATAGATTCATGTAGTGAATTTTTTTGGTAGTATGCCTTATGAAAATCATGGTGGTTTGTGGTCTCTATTTTTACACTTGAATCTTGAATAATTATTGGTAATATTATTTTGAATGGTTATGACTATGAAAACATGATTAACCATGTATATCTCGTTACATAAATGGATGTCCTAGGTTTAAACATGTTCTGTGATAACCCTTGCTTTATCAATGTGGAGTAAATGAATAATAGTTGTAAATATGGACACACCTTATTGTTTGGTGTGGCTGCGTTTTTTGTATGGATTTTTTTCAACCTTATGTTATTGTGTTTGTCATGTAGTGACGTGGTTAGGAGATTGGTTGTGTGTATGGGGTGGTTCAGATAGTGTTACAGAATCTCAAACTGAGATATTGATTTATTATGGAATAAATGAACTTGTTGTCCAATGGGACTACATCTGGGTTTTTAATGGTGATTGTATATGGTACATTTGTGATGTGGGACTCCAACCTGGTTGAGTCTTGTTATTCTACATAATCTAGTGGTTTCCTTGCAGTGGGGTTTTCGATGTAGGTTTTGGAGGGATAATTTTCAATAAGGATGGTGTTACCTTGCATGTGCCTTTCCCCTAGAGTTTCTAGATACTTGTTTAATGAGTGTGTGGGTTGTGATGTTACTTGTGGTGTTATGTTTTTACTAGTTTCTTAGGTAGGTATGGAATAAATAAATAAATAAATTGTATATTGTAGACTGAAAATTGGTTAAATGAATTGGTAGGTGTTATGAATTAAGTATATGGCTGGATGTGTGGTTATGCATTAGAGGTTTCATCAATGGCAGTTTGGTGTGGGATGGTTGTTTCTTTGAGAACCATAGATTGGGATGAGTGTTTTGTACCTATATATATACCTGTAGTTCCTTATGATTTCAATGTGTACCCACCCTAGTTGAGAACTATGTGGTGAAAACCCCTATTTAATAGGGGGGGTTTTTTTCTAACATCATGGTGGGAGAATGGATGGGTGGTTATTATCCATTATCTTCTCCCACTTCTAAGAATTGGAAGTCCCGGAATCTTCACGTATGTTGTCGTGTGATTGTGAGGCCTAGCTATCTTAAGGGGAGGTGTGATTTCCTAGTGTTCTTTAGGTTGAGATAACTTGTGATATCCCAGGTATTTTCAAGATGAGGTTGTTGTTTTGTGGCCGAGGTATCTACGGGTAAGATGTGATGTAGTTATAGAAAATGTTTTTTTGGGAGGGATGTGGTATGTGTCCTTGGTGTGTGTGGGATGTTTTTGGCAGTGGGGATTGTGGAAGAGTGTTGAAGTGTTAGGATGTTTTCTGTTAGGGATGATCAATTAACAAATGGGATGTAGGGTGGGGTACCCTATCTTCTATGTTTTTACAATTATTTTATATTTACATGACATTAATTATTTTGTGAGAATCCCTTAGTGATGTTGTGATGGATAGTATACCTTGTTAGGTGCATTTTATCCTCTTCTATTTTTTATCATTGGGGAATTAGTATGTTTACACCAGTTGATCATGAGATACATTGGCTTTTCCAACCAAGTATACTTTTATTCTCACCCTAAATATATAAAACTATTTTCAGGTTTCAAAGGAGATTACATAGATCGTACTGGAACATAGTAGTTCAGGCATCGAGATAGTTGTTTTGTTTCCACTTAACATTGTTCTTTTGGTATTTAATTTGAATATTTTCATAGTATTTCAAGTATTTTTACATTAAACATGCATGTGAGATGGATTTAGGATTTTTTTATATATATTTATTGGAGAATTTTTAGGTTGATACATATTATCTCTTGATCATGGATACTATAAAATAGGTAATGCCTCTTATTTTGTGACATGGGTATACCCTTTGTGCTGGTCTCTACCCCGGGACCTGCTAGAGGTGGAACGTGTGGGTCATTATCACTTTTACAAATTTAAGAAGGATGGTCATTGAAGTTTTCTACTATTTCACTCATCTTGATGAAGGAGGGTCATGAAATAATGGTATAAAAGGTGACGGATTAGAGATAGGATAATGTTTGTAGATAGGAATCGTGAGGATTTTATGGGATGGTGGGGAAAAATGTCTGGGGATCTTGGTGTGTGACATAGGCCAGGGAGACCCAGCTAGAACATTGATTCATAGGGCCCCCTTTATATGATTTAAGGACTCTAAGCTTATCGAACGACCATGTGATGCCACACCATTTGTGGGATATAGACCCTAACAAAGTTACATCAGTCATAATTACATGTTTTCTTGTTTTCATTGATTGTTTTCGGGAATATAAAAAAATTATGGTATTAAAGGAATTCTAAATCAAATTCCATACTACTCGAGAGTAAGAGTTCCCTGTTTACTTTTTCAGCTATGACCTCTAGTCATTGTCTATGAGTGGCTCACACAGTGGAGTCTCAGTAGGCCAGTCAAGATGATTGATGGAGGGTTGATCCAGAGGAGGATGAAAACTAGTTGTAGATAATGTTATTTTCTTTCTAATGGTAGACCTTGAGAAAGTATGTGGGAAATGACTCAGACATAGAGACCGAGAGCCGGCTCAAGGATCTAGTGATCATCATCAACATGATTCGGGCTATGACAGAGTTTAGGGTTCCATTGGAAGGTATTAAAATGAGGGGATCTATTTTTTAGTGGTGGAAATTGTACATGGGGGAGAGAAATAATGATTATGTTTTGTGGGAAGATTTCGAGAAGGTGTTTCAGACGGAAATCATTTCTTCAATCATGATGGATGGGAAGTGACCGAAGGAACTCTCCCTCAATTAAGGGAGTATATCGGCATGAGAATTGGGGATCATGTCTATATATCTCCATTACTTTTCTCCTCATATCATTCTATATGAGGAGTCTTAGAAAGACAATTGGTGGAAGCACATATTCCTTCTCTCCAGTATGTTTTTACTCCCTTCAACTTTCCATCATACCTAGAGCTCTCGAATAAAGTTGAAGTGGTTGAGAGGATTAAATCCTAACGGGGTATATTGTGAGTGGAAATCCAGTAAGGTTCTATGAATGTAAAGGCTTCCAACAACTGGTCTCAAACACTAGGACCTTCTAGTTTTTATCTAGTGGGGAGTCAACCTCAGTAGTTTCAGTTTGGAGCTTCTGGTCCTCAGGCATTTCCCATAGACTTGGGATTGAGGTGTTTCACTTGTGGTATCCATAGGAAACTTTAGATTCAGTTCCTAGTTTCGGTTAAGTATGGTGGAGGTAGATAGTTTTTTCTTCCTTTTAATCCATAGTTGTCGTCTATGCCATTTTATCTGTAGGGAAAACAAGCTCCTACTCAACTAAGGGGAGACAAAGTAGGTGGGGGCTGAAATTAGGATGTTCTTCATGGGCCTCTACCTGAGCATTGTTTTAGGATAGAAATATATATGTAGAAGCTCAATTACAATAGTGGTTTACTTGTAGTTTTAAAAACATCCCATTTTAATGACTAAAAGGAAGTCTATGTTTAATAGCGTTATAAAAGGTAATTTCACAAATTCTCTTTGGTTATAAACTAAGAAACTAATTAGCTTAGGTTCTAGAAATAATTATCCCAAATTGAAACATACAAAAATTTTACTTACTGAATGATTCTACCATAAAGTGTATAGAATCTTATTTATTAGAGTATACAAGAATAAGAAAATATAATAAAGTTATACTTTCTTTCTATAACAAAAAATAAGTGGAAATAAAAACATTTAAAAAAACAGGAACAAGTATAATAAATCATTAAACCCAAAGATAAGGGTATCCAACAACCTTAGATAATGGTCTATTGTTTTATAATCTCAAGACTGTCTAGCTTACCCAAATTAGGGTAAGCCCTCAATAAGAATATCAGAAATTGTCTTGATATCCCTGGAATATCTCGAGCTTTAAGTTAGTAATAACCCCAATCATCCAATACCTAGAACTACTCAAACATTAAGGTAGTCGACACCTCTATCATTATATCATTGGAATCCCTCGATTGTGTACAACAACAATCTGAGTCAAACTAAGCTGAAAAGTTATGCACAGCTGAATAAGATGTTCAAATATCACAAAAGGCATGAGAGTCTCCCTCTATCTCTCAAGAAACCACTTCAATTCATCACAACATTTAATCTCTTGATGTGTTGAACTCTTCAAGTGGTTAGGGTATTTATATGCAATGTTCCAATGGTTATATCCTCCTCCAATGATCCTATTTTTCCATTAATTTAGGTGGGACTGATACACGGTTCACTCAACCCATGGGTAGTTAAGAAAACATACTGTACGAGATCTTATCATGTCAGAAAAAAACATTGGAAACATTATCATGTTTATGATTCAATAATATGAATATAAAAAAATTCAGGTTTAAGAAAATATGATCTGATAAAATTGAAACAATATTTTCAGAAAGTAAACTGACTTTAAAAAATTCAAATAATTGGAATCTAGGAAAATTAGAAATCGGTGTCTAAAAATATGAATAAAAGGATTATATAAAAATAGATATTGGGGGTCTAAATATCTAAGAATTCAGAGTCTAAATTTCAAAGAATTCAGAATATGAATTTCAGAAAATCCAGAATCTGAATTTTAGAGGGTTCATAGTCTGAATTTCAAAAAATTCAGAATTTGAGTAATAGATAATTCATACTATGAATTATATATAATTTATATCTCAATTTAAATAAATTTTGAGTGTTAATTTCTGAGAATTCATAATAAAAATATCAGAGAATTCAGAATTTGAATTTTAGAGAATTTAGAGTTTTAATGTCCGAGAATTCCAAATATGAATATTAGAGAATTAAATCTCTTAATTTTATAGAATTTAGAGTCTGAGTTTTGAAAAATTCAAAGTCTGAATTTTAGAGTATTTTTATTATGAATATGAGAGAATTCCGGGTCTAAATTTTAGTTAATTCATAGTTTAAATTTTAGAGAGTTTAGAGTGTTAATTTCCATGAATTCAGATTCCGAATTTTAGAGAATTCAGAGTCAATGAATCTGAAAGGCTTTAAGAAAGGTAAGGATCTGATTATGTAGCTTAGGAAAAAATGGTTATAATTGGTTTTATAGGACATTAAATAAGTCATTGAAAACCAAGGGTAAGGATAAAACTTTTCTTATATAAGAAAAAATTTCCTTAAGAAAAACCTCTTAGAGAAATATTTTATGTAAGGATCTTCATGGTCTCATCTGAATGATCAAATGAATCTTTTATGGAAACATGGAAATAATCCATGGTTTACATATCAGTAATTACATAATTATATTATTCGTTTATTTTCATTCATGATCCCCTATGATAATCATAACCAATGTGAAAATATTTGAAATCTTCTTCAATATTGATAGACATTTCCATGTGAAATCTTATAAAAAATGACTTCTGATTGATAATATACTAAAGAAACTAACTTCTTAAATCTATAATTGGAAAAGTGAATGATTTTCACAACATTTTTCAAGGATTTAACCAAAAAATATTCTCTTAGTTATGATGATGATTCAGAAGTAGATTCCTTTGCTGGTGAGGAATCTTTATTTTTCTCTTCATTATTCCTATTAGATTTTCCAACAATATATTTCTTAGATTTCACAACCACAGATTTTACAGGTGAATCATCAACCATAGGTTTTTGTTTTTTTGCTCTATAGATTTCCTTCTCTATTCATGTCATCTCATGCCCACTATCAGAGATTTGTATTATCTTATCATCATCAACATTATCATTAACAACAGCTTCCTTAACATCCTTATGATGAATAAAATCTTGATTGCTGCTTTCATCATCACTAGGATTGTTATCCACATCCAGTGGATCATTATAATTCCCTTAATATATAATTTTGGTTGATTCAACTTTAGAAGTTATAATTCAAAACTTTCTTGAAGGACATTCCTTTTCTCGATATTCTTCTTCCATTTTGATTATAACTTAGCTTTTGTCTTCCTCTTCTTCTCCTTATTCTTCTTTTTGTCTCTATACTTCTTCTTTAACAATGGTTTCCCAAATTGAAACATTATTTTCTAGAGTTTTTATTGGAAGTGATTCAAGCAAGAAAGATTTGGGTACCTAGATTTGTACAGAAGAATTCTATGTATCTTTAAGAATGGCATGGATACTTTCATCTTCTAACATCTTCTTCTTCATCTTTTTCACTTTATCTTATTTCTCAATCTCTTCGGCTGCCTAAATCATCAAGGCATTGGTCGCAATAGGGTCTAAACCAAAACTTAGATCTCCTTAATTTTTCATTTTCTACTGCTCTCTCCAGTTGGCTACCACTTCATCAAGAAATTTTATTTTTCTTTTTTGGTTTGGGTGGAGTTGACCGAGTTTCTAGAATGAGTTATTTTCATTTTTATTGAAGTTATTTTTACTTTCTATTCTTCGGTGTATTCATGGATGTTTCACCTACTTCCTATTTCTTGGTGATATCTTAAACTACACTTTAAGGAATATAATAGAACACAATGTAAATAAAACTGAAACCTATTTTCATTATTCATAGAGTTTCATCACTCAACAACATAATACTAAATGATATAGATTTTGAAATGAAGGAATTT
Source organism: Viscum album (assembly GCA_963277665.1). Classification (NCBI taxonomy): domain Eukaryota; kingdom Viridiplantae; phylum Streptophyta; class Magnoliopsida; order Santalales; family Viscaceae; genus Viscum; species Viscum album. Next base: position 128,772,114 of record OY728147.1, on the reverse strand, counting down.
TAAAGGATTTTAAACAAAGAACAATTATATTCTACAAGATTGTTGGATAAATTATTATCTAATACTTGAGGGTTACATTCATGATACTTCTGATGGTTAGAAGAATATACATGATAAGGTTTACCTTTCTTTGATTCACCATGAAACACATCATTAAAATATCACATGTCTTATGATAATCATTATCTCTATTTCTCAGAATGAGAAATCCTTAAATCGAGAAAGCTAACAAACGTTAGTTGGTTATATGGTGATTTATCATGGGTGACTTTACTCCTTTAAGTCCTAGAAATTCAATAGTTGTATCCTGTTAAAAACTTCTTTCTATGTCTATTAACATGTAAGAGTAAAATATAACCTATCCATCATAAGGAATTTTCAGAACACTAGCTACATTATTGATTTATAAGGAGTATGTTTTCCCATAGCTCTTGAACAAAAAGCATTCTCTTCCACATTGTTCAAAAAAATTAACTGAATCATAGTGTTCTATGAGGAGATCAGGATAAACCAGATCTTGGTTCTTTAGCATGGCTACACAATGAATTTCCCAACTATTCTTCTTTATAACTTTATAAATTATGGAATCATACTTCAGAAGGAAATCATGTATGACCCACCGTTCATTGGAAATTTTTCAATCATTGAGTTCCTTGTTTGAAGCCATCTTATTTTGAGGGGAAACATCAAGAGAAATCCAAAATATAAGGAGACTATGAAATTTTAACTGTGGATTTGATGGGTGGAAGAGCTTCGGTGCAAAAACAGTGGAAAACCGATGTGGGATGTCAATTTGGGGGGCTTATATATATGACTCGTGACAACTGTTTAAATTCTTGAATCAGTCCATTGGTTGATATATTTTTGATCTTATTTGATGGTTAATATCAATGATGTATAAGAATTTGAAGGTTCCTATCTTTTCAGGTTTGAAGGAAAAATCAGATTTATGGAAAATGAATCTGAGGGAGTTTTCTTAAAACAATATTGAAATAAAAACATGTAAATAAAATAAAATTATGAATATTTATGTATGAAGATATACCTTTAGGATTTCATAAAAATAATTTTCAATATTTATAAGGTTCTACTAAAAGAACTTATATTCCTGGTATTAGTAATAAAAAAATATAGCTTTTGGAAAAATAAAATTAGGTTCCAAAAACTATTTTTAAATAAAGGAAAAAAGTTTAGGTTCTAAAAAATTTAGTTAAAGAAAATTTTGAATAAATATACAAATTTATTCCCACTGTGAAAAATAGTTTCAATATGACAGGAGATAGGTTTCAACAAAAAATTAATATGGATGATTACCTTTCGGTTATCATTCTTAAATTTTTTTTATTGTATTCAAATCTATTGAAGGGTAATGATTTTGTAAAATTTTCACCAAGTTGGTCTTGCATACTGATAAACACAAGAATGATATTTTATTTAAGTATGTGATACCTAAGAATGTGATTCAAATTATCTTTTTTCTTTTCATTAGAGTGATGCGTGGGGTTTTGGATTAAGGAAATGGAAATTGTGCTGACTGAAAATTAACATTTTAATTATGAAAACACTTTTAAGGAAAATGTGAGAAACATCCATGTCCAGCCCAACACAAAGAACTAACCAAAACAAAATGATAACAAATAAATTAGATCTACCTATCCTCATAAACTACCTCATGTCAATAAAACCTCACCAATTCATACCACTCGGCTAATTGTCCCACACAAGAGTATTTGATCCCAGTACCGATGGAGTAGCCATTCCATCTCAGTATTCAATACAAATGGCATGAAAAGTTGTAGGATTCATTCTATGAAACCCATATGAGGAAGATCCAGTAAAGGAAGGATGTACCACACCAAAAGACTTCATCAAAACACTAATAATTGATCCAATAACAGACTAAAACTGAACCATAACGCACCCAAACCAAACAACAGCCACAACCAAATAAACCAGGGTAATTGAAAAGAAACATAATATTAACAGAACTCTATTCCCTATACAAATTCCATGAAATAGATATTACATGTATGTTAGGAGTATCCCTCATCATATATTCAAATTCATAGGCCAGCTATTCCCAGGTCGGTATATTCTCCTCAACTATAATTTTCTCTTTGCTAAGCCCCCCAACAAGTATTAAATCCTATTTTACACCCAAGAGTATTTCTCCTCATTGAGGGTCACCTCTAGAGGCCTCCCCATCATTTTTTTCCTCCTATCTAGACTCAATAATTAGAAAGGCATGCTCAACAACTTCCTCCTCTCAGTATAACACTAATTACATGTGATGCTCCCCTAGGACCTCTAATCCCTGCTGACTCACTTTCCCATTTTCAATCTTTCTAGCATTAACTGTTCTAGCAGATCAGGTCTCCATTAGTGGGGGTAAGGATGAGTAGACCTTCCTACCCCTCCTCCTCAGAATACTCCTGTTACGTTTTGAGATATATTTTTTGTCTACCGAAGGACTATAATCATCTCTGATACACTCATTCACAAATCCTAGGACTTCCTTTGGTGAGTTATTGAGGCAAGCACTCAAGTCTGATTTAGCAAGCCCTTCATATTTTTTATTTAGAGGAATTGGGGTTTGGTACCTAGAAGCAGGTCCCCATTCCATCCTCTCACTATATTTGTAAGACAACTCTGAAGAAATCCACTAAAACCCCTACTAAAAAAATACTATTAACCAATCCTTGAAACTCAGCCAAAAATATTCTCCTCACTCCCCGTTCACTACAACACAACCTCCTGGCATTCAGACTCCTGGGTTTACACTTTACCTAGGTCATATTGAACTAGAATAAACTTTTACACAACAAGTGTAGGTGAGGGTCTATCCAAGTCCAGCCTAAACATTTTAAAAACATTGGTAACCAAACTATTGACTTGAGGCACCAAAGGCTTCTTCATAGGAGAGAGTTCAAGAAGGTGGACTAGACCTTACAAATGTTTCCTCGCAAGTAACTAGACTTCCGAGGGTCATCTCCTCCAATTATAAACCATAGGGATCTCCCTAGACACATTGTTTTCCACCACAGTCGACTTTTGTTTCGACAACACAACCATACCCTACACCTCATGTTTTTTTCCATGACCATTATTCCTCAAATAAAACTGAGAACCCCTACGACATAAGTAAAGTGAGTGACCTAGGTTCTTGTATCCAGAACATAAATAATTCCAATTTTATATGACCACCGATTGTTTTGAGTGGTATTCCTCACCCATAGTGATCCATACATACTCTAATGGAACCCCGAAAGCATCCAATTCTACATACACTTGTGGATTGATGGGGTGACAATGAGATTTGGTTTAGTTATCCGAACACATTTACCAAGAAACCAAAATCCCAAGAATATGCACAATCGAAGGATTTTTAAATGTTAAGGGATTATTGGGGAAACATATCCATGTTTCCATAGTTGGAGGATCTTTCTTCATATGCAAATCAAAGGAACGCCAAAATAAAAAAAAATCTAAAACTGTTGAAATTGATAGATGAACTCGACCCATCCTTGATAAGATCCATATCTAAGGATAATCATTTCATAATATGTCATTTATCCTACAGAACCACTGTCCTCATGTCCTGAAAATACCAAGATCTGAAAATGTTCCTTTCGAACATGTCCACTGAATTTCATCGCAGAAAAAACATAGAAAATGAGGTGTTCTTCAAAAGATATGATGTTTCTGAGATTCCCCAATTGATAACTGGAGGATAAGGAATTCATTGAGAAACTCTGAAAGATTGAGTCCAAGTTGAACATAAGGGAAAGGCAGAAGTAAATCAGGCTTTGTGAAGGTTGTGATGGGAGAATTCTCCCCTTTTATGACTGAAGAAGGTCCCTCCCCCCCATTGGGGGGGGGGGAGTCGGTACAGAGGTTGCTGCCATCACAGAAGGGAGACCAGCTAGGTTTCCTACCCAGCGCCTACATACATTCTCATTCCTTCAAGACAAGTTCAAATGACACGTGTATTATCATGCAATATTTATGTTTTGGTAAATCTCATGTCATTTTTTGTTATTGTATGTTTCATCCACAACCCTTGTTCATAAAAACTTCCAAATCCTATATATTCAGCTTTAGTTGTGGAAAGAGTTATTCAGTGTTACTTCTTGGGTGAAAAGGAAACTAATGAATCTTTTAATAAATTAAAATCTCTAGAAGAACTTTTCCTACCATTCTACATACTCTAAAATCATTTAAAAAAAATTAAAACAAAATAATTTCTAGATTAATAAAAAAGTCCCAAGTCCACTGTTATCATTAAATATTGAAAAATTCCTCTTCACTTAATTTAAATGGGATTCCTTTGGATTAGATTGATATCCTTCACATAAGAATAATGAAAATATTATATCTGGATAACTAGACATCACATGTAATAAACTTCTTATCATACCTCTAAAAGATGTTTGATCAACTGGCTTCCCAGATTCATCAAGATCAATATAATATGATGTATCGATTTGAGTACTAGTGCATTTAGTGTTGTTATATCCTAACTTTTTAAGAAGATCCTTAATGTACTTATGTTGAGATATAAAAGTTCTTTCTAGTTTTTGTGAAATTTCAAATGAAAAGAAAAATGTATACTCACCCATCATACTCATTTCAGACTCACAATTCAAAAATATTTTGAAATGAAATAGATAAATATTACAGAGTTTATCTAAATACAATTTCATCAATATAAACTTTTAGAATCAAAATATTTTTCTTATCTTTCTTTATAAAAAGTCTTGGATTAGTAGTTCCCCTAACATAATTTTTCTATAATAAAAATCTTGAAATTCTATCATACTAGGCTCAAGGGGCTTTTTTAAGTATATATAAATCTTTTTAGAATTTGTAAATATTTTCAAGATGTTTTTGTGTCTTCAATACAAGTAATTTATTCAAAAAAAACATCCTCTTGAACATAACAGTTATAGAAAGCACACTTCACATCCATTTGAAAAAGATTAAAATTAATTAATGTAGTAAAGGCTAGTAAAATATGAATATATTCGAGTCTAGATACTGGAGTGTGGGTTTATTCATATTCTATTCCTTCTTTTTGATTATATCCCTTTTCAACTAATCATGATTTATTTTTTACAATGATTCCATTTTCATTACATTTATTTATGAATACCCATTTACTCCAATTACATATGTTTTATATGGTCTTTCAACCAAGGTCCATAATTTTTTCTTTTAGAATTCATTTAATTCATCCCGCATAGCTTCAATCCAATCATCTTCACCTATTTCTTTATTAGTGATTTTAGGTTATCATTTAGAATGAAATTATAGTTTTTATACTTAATTTATTAATGCACTTATAGTCCTTACTGTTTATTTAAGTAATCAATGATAATATCAGCATGATGATTCTTAAGAAACAACAGCATGGGTTCTGTAAAATATTTTCATCAATATAAGGTGCAAAATACTCTAGGGTAAATAATTTAGAAACATTTTCATGAATATTTTTCTTATTAGAAGAACCATCTATAAAATATTGATAATTAGTTTTAAAAAAAATCAGAGAATTTAGGTTGGAGTTGTTTAAAAACAAAATGATTTGTTTCAGAAAATATAACATATACTATTTCTTAAACACTAGAAGAATTATTTTTCAAAAACTATATAATCCATATAAGTAGGGAATAGCCAGATGAAATTACTTCATTAGATTTTGGTGAGAATTAATGTAAGTTATCTTTAGTATTCATGATGAATACATTTCATCAAAATACTTTGTTGTAAGAAACATTAGGTTTTTGACCAGTCCATAATTCATAAGGTGTTTTCTTAAGAAAAGGTCTGATAAAAACTAGATTTATAGTATAACAAGAAGAACATAGAGCTTCAGCCCCTAGATTTTTTCCAATAGAATATTCACTCAACATGGTTCATTATTATCTCGTTATGAATCTATTTTTTTCTTCAAAACACCATTTTTTGAGGAGTTCTTGGAGCTGATATGTTATTAGTAATTCATTTCTTACTATTAGAAGTTTTGAAAGATGAATGTTCAAATTCTCCCCATTGATCAATATGGATAGTTATCAATGGAAGTTTTTTCTCTTTTTTATCTTTTTCATAAAAAGATTTAAAATAAGAAAAGGCTTCAAATATCATTGGTAGGCAATAGAGAAATGTAAATCTAGTGTAATAATCTACTAAAACAAATACATAGTATTTTCATTCAATGGTTTATGTTTGTGTTGGGCTGAAAAGATCAATATGTACTAGCTATTATGCTTCAAATGTTGAGACTTCATCGATTTATTTAAAACATGACTTATGTTACATTCTATATGGAAAAAGATCACGAACTTTTAATGAATCAAAATTAACCTCCAGTAGATCATTTACATGCTTCTTCTTTGAGAGTTGGCATAGGTTCCTAAGGTTACAATGTAATAGTCTTCTTTTCCATAATATTGATTTATCATGCATTTCACTAAGGAAAGGAAGGTCTTGGCTTCTAAGGTATTCTAATTTATGTTTATAAATATTCTCATGCATATGGGTATAGAGAATAAAATCTTCATTGTAATTGTGTACTGGGAATTTATCAGGCCTAAACATCACAAGGTAAACTTTATCACATAATTGGATTATGCTTATAAGGTTGTTCTCAAGAACATTAAAAAATAAAACATTTTAAATTGAAGCATTTCCAAAAATAACAATGTTACCTATATCAATAATTTACCCCTAAGCATTATCTATGAAAGATTATTTTCCTCTTTTCATCTTGATAATCTTTTAAAAGAAGTTTTGGTTACCAATAATGTTCTGGGAACATCCTCTATCCATGTACCATGTATTTTTGATAGAAATTCCTTTATTGTCCTAAAAATATAAAAATAGACTTCTGGAATCCAAAATTTCATTGATCCATAAATTTTAGATAGTAAAATATTAGGTATCCACATTTTCATTAAAAATATGATTTATGAAGACCTAATATTTCTGTTTTATTTAAAGATCATTTTATCTCTTAATGTCCACCATATTGACAGTTGCTGCAAAAAGGAGATATTTTTGGAAAAAAGCTTATGACTAAAAATCAGTTATGAGTGAGTATAACAAAATGAAGAACTATTTCTAATTGGAAGAATTTGTGAATAAATTTTATCAAGTTCATTTCTACCAGATGTAAAATTTGATAAAATATTCTTTAAAGAAAATTTTTTGGTTTTTACTCTGATGACTAAATTTTTATCCTTATAGTCATTAATTTTATAATTTGAGTTATTCTCTAAAATATTTTCCTTGTAAATAAAATTTTAATGATCTATAGAATGTTTATCCTTCTTATAATTAAATTCCTTAAGGATTTTAGATACATTTTAAAAATAAAGTGTTTTCTGATCAAGATATATAAAAAGATTTCATACTTATTTTTTTAAAACTAAAATTCAATAATAACATTTTTCTGATTTATTTTTTATCTTATAATTTACAATCTCAAGTATTTTAGAAAATATTGAATCTTATTCCAGTGAAGGTAAGGTATTGACTTATAATGTAGAAGATTCTTCATTTGAAGACGTAAAATATTATTCATTTTGAAAAGTAGCATTTAATGAAAATATAGATAAATATTTATCATTGCGTACATTATCCATAAGACACATATTTTCAATATGAATCCTGGATATATAACCAATATTATTCAAACTAGAAGATTCATATTATGATGATTCATCTGAAGAGCCACGACCAATGGCACTTATTGTGTCATTAGCTTTCAGAATGTTCGTATCCTTAGATTTTTAGTAATTTTTTTGTTATTTCATTATGCATATCATTTATTTATTTTCCCCTGAGAAGAGGACAATTAGATCTCATATGACCAGACCATTTTCATTCATAATACGTTACTTCGTAATATTTCTTTTCCATTCTGTCTTAATTCATATATCTATACTAAAAATCATTAATTCCCAAAATCTTGTTCTCCCTTAAAGAAATATTGGGGATTTCATTCTCATACTGATAATTTTCACTTGATTTAGATATTTCAATATCTTTCTTAGCTTTAGATATAGTTACCCTTTATGGAATCTTGGATTTAGATGTAGTAGTTAAAGTAACTCTTCTATTTCCATTCTTATTCTTATTGAAGTCAACATCTCTATTAATTTTTGTTTCATGCTGTAGAAGTGTTCTAAATAACTCATCAAGATTAATGTTAGATTCTTTCTCATTCTCATCAATAGCTATCATTTTCTATTCCAACTCATTGGGAATAATATCAATTATCTTTTCCACAAATATTTCATCATAAAGACCTTTTTCTCCCAAAAATTTAAGGCTACTGACAATTTTCATAAATATTTTTTTCACTTTTCAAATAGGTTCTCCATAAGAAAATTTAATTCCATGATATTAATCTATCAACACACCTCTTATAGTTTCTATCACGTTTGAATTTCTAAAATGTATATATTTAAGTTTCTTCCAATTACTATTGGAAGCTTCACAAGAAGATATTTGACTATAGATATTCATGGTCATGGAATATAAAAGAGTATTGTGTACCATGTATTTTAGTTGATATTCTTGTTTTTTCAAATTTTTCAATGTTCTTATTTCTTTTTCAAAAATATTTTATTCTCTAGGGAGCATGAAAATTTTTTCCACTCTGCTGTTGATAACAAAAGTTTTCATCAGATCTCCCTAGTACTCAAAATCATTTCCATCAAATATTGGTGGTCTGGTAGGATTAAGGTTATCTATAGAACCAATGTTCATTAAGAACATATATAATAAAATATCAGTTCCACATAACTTGTTAGTATTAAAATTTTATAAACAAAAAAATAATTAAGAAAAAATTAAGAAATAAAATATAAGAAATAAAAGTTGAGCAAGAAAAACAATATGCAAGTAGAAGTATTTCAAATAACTTCTACGATGCCAATTTTAGTATTAAAATATAGTTTTAGATGATAAATTATTAGATAAGGTGAATTTTAGTTTTAAAAACATTCTCTTTTCAAGCCTAAAAGTAATTATTTCTCTAATAGAGTCAAAAAAAGTTAATTCACAAACCCTCTTTGTTTATAAACTATGAAACTAATGTTCTTAGGTTCTAGAAATATGGATCTGAAATAGAAACTTATGAAAAGTTTAATTATGGAAATATTCTACCATAATTCAAATATAATATTATTTATCATAGTATACAATAATAGGAAAGCATAATAAAGTTATACTTTATTTCATTAGAAAAATTGTAGCGAAAAGAAAAACATGTAACAAAATAAACAAAATTTAAGAAATATTTTATCCCAATGGGAATGGTATCCAACAACCGGGATAAAGGTCCCTTGATTTATACTTTCAGGAAAGTCTATCATACCCACACCAGGGTAATCCCTTAATAAGAATATTCTAATCTATCTTTTTATCCCTACAAGACCTCGATATTTAATATAGTTGAAACCTCTTTCATCATATCATCATAAGTACTCAAACACTAAGGTAGTCAAAAACTCTATGTTCCTATCCATGGAGGCCCTAGATTTTACACATCAACAATCAGAATCACACTAACCTGAACAAGTTTTTCGTGCATGATCATGATGTTCACAGACTGTACAAGGCATGAAAGTCTCTCTTCTTGAAATCACTTCACAACGTCCTAACATGTAATCTCTAAAAGTACCAAACTATTCAATGGATTCGGTATTTATAGGAAAACATCCAATGTTCATCTCCCCCATCAATGGTGATATTTTTCCTTGAATTTTAGAGGTATTTATACATGTTCTACACAACCAACGATTAGTTATAAAACATATTATACGATGTTGTTTCATGTAAGAAAATATCATCAGAAATGGTATCCTGTTTAAGAAACAATAATATGTAAGGAAATAATTAATTTTTAAGAAACATGGATTTGATAAACAAGAAATAATATGTTATGAAAGTATAGTGATTCTAGAAAATATGAATACTCCAAATCTAGGAAAATTATAAATCATATTCTTAAATATGAACAATCATATTCGAATAAAATGGATATTTGGTGTCAAACTTTTAAAGGATTTGGTGTCTGAATTTTGATGATTTGGTAGTCTAAATTTTAAATAATTAAAAGCCTAAATTATAGATAATTTATAATGTAAATTTCAGATAATTTAAAACATGAATTACTGAGAAATTGGAGTCTGAATTTCAGATAATTACAAATAAGAATATCAGAGAATTCAGAGTCTGAATTTCAAAAAATTTATAATCTGAATTTCATAGAATTCATCGTCTAAATTACAGATAATTCAAAATATGAATTTCAGAGAATTTAGAATCTTAATTTTATAGAATTAGGAAAATCAATTTTAGACAATTCATAATCAGAATATCATAGAATTTAGAGTCTGAATTTCAAGGAATTCAGAGTGTGAATTTTGGAGAATATGGAATCTAAATTTCAAAGACTTCAGAATCTGAATATCAAGGAATTTTTTATATTAATTTTAGAGAATTTAGTGTTTCAATTTCAATGAATTTGGATTCTGAATTTCATTGAATTCAGAGTCGGAATTTTAGAGAATTCAGAGTCAAAGATTCTATAAGGCTTCATGAAATGTAAGGATCTGATTATTTGGCGTATGAAATAATATTTAGACATGTTTTTTTAAGACATTTAATAAGTCATTGAAATACATGGGTAAGGATAAAATATTTCTTAGAGAATGAAAATTTTTTATGAAAAAAAACTCTCAGAGAAATATAATTTTCCTTGATGAAAAATTGTTTTTGATTTTAAAAACATAAAGGAATAGAAAAGTCACAAGGGAACATAATGACTCAAGACAGTTGTAACGACCCAATGTTTTATCAATGTAAATTAACTTCTAATAATTATTTAATATAATCCTAGGAAATCACAACATAATTAAATACTATATACTATGTGACCTTTAAATATGATATTTTTACTTATGTGTTTTGAATATCAAATATCTAACATACATAGTCATGATCAGTAACATGATTGGAGTCCAATGGAAATAACATAATTTGGGATGAATTGTAACATTTTCTTATGAATAGTAACCTACCCTAGTGAATAATAATATGCCCATTATGAATACTAAATCGTACAAAAGAATAGTTACCTCACCATTAAATGTATAAATAAAATTTAGGAATCTTATAACTGATACGATAACCATAATAAAAGTATTTCTATTTCTGTAAGTCATAAATAAATAATTATAATTATTTAATTAATTTTAGAGAAAATTTATTTTTCTAAATGTCATTCATAAATTATAAATTTTATGTCTTATGGTTTTAAGACAATTATATAGAGCTTTTTAAAATTTTGAAAGAGTTATAAAATCAGTTATAGTTTTGAAATCTGTATTTTTCAATTAAATGATGATTTTAATTTAAAATTAAACTAATCTTACATAGAAATTTATTTCTGAAAAATTTATTTCATTTTTTTACTCAACACAATGAAAAATGGTTTGGGTGAATTTTTTGTATTTATTTGAAATACATGAATTTTTTATGAGTAGTGAAATATGATAATTTATAAAATAAGAAAAATACATTTATTACTGAGTCATGGGAGATGTTCTGTTAATGTAAGAACCTTTGGTTAAAACTCACATGAACTTATTACTATTTTTTGGCATGGATTCATCGCTATTTATTGTCTAATGGGGAAATATTAATTTAATTATTAAAATATTAAGAAAACCCACATCCCCTCCAAAATTAAAAACCACCCACACTCCCCTATTCCCTTTAATCATCTCAATCCTTGTAACATTCCTAAATTCTACCCAAATCTCTTCCCAAGATCCTCCCCCTGCATCCACTAGCCCTTGTTCTCCCTAAAATTCCAAACACTATCTCTTTAATAGGCTCTCAAGGATGATTTACTCAAGAGGTAAATTCCTCTTTTCATTTCTTTTACATTCCTTTCAAGTTCCTTTGTTATATTTTCTATCCTTACCTCTACTCATCTAGTTGTTATGACCACTATAGTACATTATATGTACTAGAATTTTGTTATGATAATTTAATAAGTTATTATGATATATTATTTACCCTTCTTTTATACTTGTAGTAAAGACACAATCTGATATGTGTTTCTTTACCACATTCATGGATGATGGGTTTTCAATTTCCATTACCGTATTTAATTCTCGTAATGAAACCATTATAATGGTTCAACCATACTATAATATATGTATTTTGTATCATCTATGGTTCTTTATTCTTTTTATTATACATGGTATTTATATAAAAATGTGTTTGTTTTGATCAAAGACTGGAAATTATCCCAAAAAGTTATCACTAATGTTTTATATAATGATTCATCTTCACTTCAAGTAACCAAGTAAAATTTATGACCATGTTACCATATCAATGTTCAATAATAAAATATAGATCCTATTCTGGGCAACTGTCTTAATTTTACTTGATTGCTCGTTCATATATATAAGTAATCTGATCATGAAACAAACTGACCCTAATAATGAAATTGAACCTCACTAAGAAACAAAAAGGTTTTGGATGAACTAAAAAAGGCTATAAAAAATAAATTACATGTAAATGAGGTTGTTGAATTATTAATTAATGAATCTAATTTTATTATTGAGGTCACTAATATCAAAGAGGGGAACACCTTCGGGCATAAGGTAAGAGATTCTTCCTGGACATCCATTGTTCCTTCGTGTTTTTCTTACTCTCTTTTTACCCAAATGAATCTATTATTCTGTTCATGTAAATATAATAATTATGATTTATATTTACAATCTAATCTATCAATATCCATTAATAATTGTATTTCATGGATATACATGCCTTCATGTGATTCTCACCTCAATACATCCCGATAAGGAAACCTATTTCAAGGGAACTTCATGATTTCTTACCCAATCTCATGTACACAATACAATTTGTTTTTATGCAATCATTTTATTCATAAAACTAGTATCGGTATCATGAAATAATATTTGTTAAATTCTAGTTTTCTATTAAATATTATTCCTTTTTCTTTTTTAAATGATCTTTGATATTTTCATTAAAAAGAAATAAAATGTTTTAATTTTAATGTTTCTTAAAAACACTTTTACATGTTATCGATTCAACTTGAAATAAATTATTATTATATATTTATTTAATAGCTTATTAATTTCCATTATTGATCTAATTATATTTTTCATGGACACTTGTATGATACACCCATTAATTTTATATTATATCATGATTATGAAACCCACTTATTTCTATGGGTACCTTTTGGTTTATGTAAGATTCTTTATGTATGCTTCTTTATGTAGTAATATTATTCATGAACATGTTAAGACGTGTGTTACTAGATATCCAAAAAATTAAATGGATAAGGTTGATTCACATGTGACATTATGTGCAACAGTCTTGATGGTTAGCCTTGACTCATGCTAGCATGTTCAACTATCTTGGTGGTTAACCGTGACTTGTTCTCCTCTATGGGAAAAGAGCCTAGACTTTTTATAAAGTCATGTTTTATATTTATTCCACATTATTATGACTTCATGTTTATATTATTTCATTTTTATATGTTATTATTTCACATCTTCCATGCCTTTTGATATCATTATGCCACACCTTCTATCCCATGTGATAATGTTTTATTATTATGATTTTCCCTTTCTAGGATTTTATCTCATACCTTTGTTCATTTTCTCCCTAGGTTATTATATGAGGATGTATAAGAACAATGTATCTTATGATATCCTAATGAAGATTAAATAATGTAATTTTTTATTGGTTCCCATGTGTTCAGTTTTATGTACCTAATATTCCAAGATAGTAGACATAATGGTTCTTTACATGTTATATGATTATTTATTATACTTAAAATAATTTATTTATATAAGTAAAAGGAAAGGGTAGCTATAGTTTTTATGAAAAGATGGTCAGGTTATTTTTAGAGATTAGGAATAAAAAACATTATTAATAACATTAATGATGAGAGTAAGTATAAGAAAAATACATTAAATATTTGTAAGTATATATTATGTTGTTTTTCAAGAAACTACATCAATTTATTGATACAAATGGGAAGTGTATGTTCTGGAATAGTTGTATCTAGGGGTAAAACTCAATACCACTGCTTGGAGCTATACTCAAATGAGAACTGGTGCACGAGAATGGCCCTCGCTGCACTCTGGGTTTGACACTCCTGGGGGATACGCTTTGGTATATTCAGGATCTTAGTATGAAACATTATAAACGAAAAGAAGAGTTTGTAAGAATATAATTTAAGAAATAGATCAAGGATAAACTAGATTTAAACCCATGGAATCACAAGTTATGATATACTTCTCCTATACATGTTTATCCTTTTATGTTCAATTTTTTCTTTTTATGCTTAATAGAAATGTATTTAAGCCCTCTAATTGAATGTTCTTTTTCTTCGTTAATGGCCAGAAATAGAAGAACATGAGCCAATAATCAATGTGATAAGGAATGTGATGATTCCCCTAATGATTTACCAAATATTATGGGAGTGGGTTCTCAAAAATTCATTATATTACTTTCTCGACTAGATCATGTTATGAATAATAATTGGAGTCATGTAGAACGCCCTCTTCCCACAAGGAAGAGAATTTTTTCCATTTAATACTTCATGTGGGAAATGCCTGCCATTTTTAGTGGATCTTCTGATCCCCTCATCATAGAATAGTTGATTATCTCCCTTGAAAATATTTTCTCTGTCCTCCAGGGTTCAAAAGAAGATAATGAAATACTGGAAGTCTATCATTTTTAAGGGGAACCTGATCAGTGGGGTACACTGATCAAGAATATGAATTCCCAAAAGGAAATAAATTCAATGTATTGGGAGGAAATCATTAATTTGTTTTTCAATAAATATTATCCCAAAACCATCCACCTTAAGGTGAAAATAGATTTCCTGAGACTCAATCAGATGGAATATGAGTCCATTTGGTAGTATGAATAAAACTTCACAAGGCTTGCAAGATATGCCTCCATCTTTGTCATGAACACATAAAGCAAGGTGGACCTCTTCTTTAGTGGACTAAATATGAGTCTATGAAAATCATTGTAGATTCATCACTTTGACACTTATGAAGATATTTTTTTTTGTTCCATCAAGGTTGAAATTGAAGTCGTAGACTCTCAGTGGTATTATAGGAGAAAATTTAAAAATTTGAAAATATATTATAATATGGGTGTTTCAGAAAATAAATCCAATAATGGAAAGAAGATCGAACATCCCATGTGTCAGAATTATGGGAGGAATCATCTAGGAACTATTTAATTGAAACTGGTAATTACTTCAACTGTGGAAATATGGTACATCATGTGAAAAACATCCAATTGAATATGAATAATCCCCCAAATGTTGACGAAGAAAAGAAGGATCAGATCAACGCTCACCCTATAGTGTAGTGTTACAACTAAAAGGAGCTTGAGAATTATGAGAACTACTACCCTAAGCCAAGGGTTTTTTATGAAATCAACAAAAACCTCCAAGGCAATAAGGAAGGTCTTATTCTATCATTACTACTGAGGTGGATCCAAGAAATGATGTGGTGATAGGTACACTAGTTATTAATTCATCAATAGAGAACATAATATTTGATTCTAGTTCTACTCATTATTCCATATCTTGAATGTTTAGTAGAAATATTAAAAATCCACCTCAAAATTTGTAGGATAATTTATCTATGAGAACAGAGAATGGGGAAATTATTATTTCCAAGGATTATAACTCCACAGCGGTTAATGTTTGCCGACTGAACCTCCAAAAAAATCATGTCATTCTTCAATTAGTGGAGTTAGATGTTATCTTGGGCATTGATTGAATATCATTATATAAATCCAACATTTACATATCGGAAAGTGATATCACTATTCACATCTTGAAGGATACTCTAATTATATACAATTGTAAAGAGGAATATGAATCCCAATTAGAATCATTGTCTAATGTGTGGATATTAATTCCTTATGAAAAATAACTTCTAGATCAAATGATTGCGAAAAAAGAGAAAAAAATTCTCAAAGATATTCCCATCATGAGGGATTACATAGATATATTCCCTGATGTGTTGCATAGTCTTTATTATTATCGAGAAGTTTGTGTTCTCAATTGAACTGATTTCAAGATCCTTACCTATATCAAAGACACCTTATATAATGGAAATTGTAGAACTGTAAGAGCATAGAAAGAATTACAGGAGAATCTGGAGAAGGGTTTTATACTCTGGATTACTTCACCATGGGGTGTTCTAGTCCTTTTCATTAAAAATAAGGATGGTTCAATGCTCATCAATATTGATTATCATCATCCCAATAAAATAACCATAGAGGGAAAGTATCCCCTACATTAGATAGATGACATTTTTAATCAGCATTTTGGGGCTAGTTATTTATCTAAGGTGGACCTCTGGTCGGGATATCACCAAATAAAGGTAAGGAAGAAAACAATTCCCGAACCTATCTTTTAAATAAGGTATGGACACTATGAATTCATAGTGATCCCTTTAGACTCACTAATTATCCATTAATTTTCATGGATTTCATATATATATTCATTATAGTTTATCTCGACAATATGGGGTGTGTATATTTTTAAAAATATTAAATATTAATCTTTATTGTGGTTGCACAATATAGTATTTGGAAATTAATTTTTTTATTCCAAAATTATGATTATTATTTTGAAATAGTCATTAATCTTATTAAATTTATTTTTTTTATGAGATATTCAATTTATTATTTATCAATTCATTATTTTATCGTCATTCTATTATATAACCTGTTGTTTTTGAAAAATAGTGTTATTACAATTCACATAAATATTGATGTTTCTTAGTATATTTATATAAAATCTCTCTTTGATAATTTTGACATGTTCATTCTAAAAGTGAATATTATTTTCTCAAGAAAACAAATTCTACAATAGGTGCTTTTTATTATTACCATTAAAATAATTATTCTCTAGAAATATATTCCAATAATGTTTATTAAGAAGTTTCTCATAATTTATTTCAGTTAAGATCCTAATAGAAATTTAATCAATTTATTATATTTATAATTTATATAATTATTCTATATAAATATAAATTTAATAATGTTTTATTATTTTATGGCAAAGAACTATTCTGACGGTTAGGTTATAATTCTTATGGTTTCTAATAATATTCAAATTATCATGTTACTATTACAATGGTTATATTACCTCCTATAAATACATCATAAATCCTTCATTATTTATTCACTATAATTCAACATAAGGCTCAATATTTTCATTTTCAAATATTCTCATTTGTTTACCAGTATTAATTTTGTTTTCTATAGTTTTTGTGGGACAGTAGATTAAATATTATTGGATTGATCCGACTTTTCTCTATTCTAATTTTAATATTTTTAATATTATTCCAATTGTAATATTTTGAATTTCATAGGTTTAGTTTTTGCATAATTTTCATCTATCTATTAAAATAATATTTTTTTTGTTTCTCAAACTGTTATATATATATAATACTCTAAATATTAATATATTTCACATATTTATTTAGTAAAAATTATCACATATATATTCTGGGATGGTAAATATTCTCATTTGGACTCATGATTTTTATTGAATGACGTGTGTTTTAATTATCCACTCCGCCATGTTGATTATTCCTTATTACTAATTGTAGAATAAATTGTATTGAACCCTTTATAATTATATAAACTCATTATGTATCAGTTTTCCTTCCCACTTTGATGTAATCTATGCTATTATTAATGATATGACAGATAGAAGAAATGTTATCCTGCTATGTTATTATATTTATAATTTAATATGTGAATCAAGTATTTATATTGTTATCGTATACAACATAACTAATGGATCATTCATGATGTAATCCCTTGCAAATATTTTTCAATATAATAATGTAGACATTGAATGTATATTTCTCAATTTATAGAGCTTTATTTCTTACCAAAGGATAATTTTTATAATCAATGAGAAATATATTTTGGAAGACATTGATTTGAGAACACAAATCTATGATATTATTTTTTTGAAAAAGAATATATATAAAAAGAAAACACAATTTATGGTAATGAAAGGACATTATTATTCTACAAAAATAAATCTATATTTTTATACCAACATGTGTCTGTTGATTTTGCGTAGATATACCTACAAATAATATCTCTTATAGGGTCGAATCAGGTATTATGTCTATCATCATCGATGCATGATTAGTGTTCCTAAGACTACACACCTACCTAGGAACTTACGGAGGCTTTTATGGGGATAATTATCATTATCAATGTTAACAATTAATAATGATTTTATAAATACCCTAAACCCAAAAAAGTATGGTAAGTGGTTATAACGTTACATTGGCACTAGAAACAAGTTATTTCATCCCAAAATAGTGAATTGATTAGTAGTCATGGAAAAATATATTCATACACTGTTCTCATATTATATTTTAAAATATAAAATAAAACACATTTTGAATATAAATATTATTCATCCTCCAAACATTCATAGATTCCTTCTCTTTATAGTAAGGAAAGGAAACAAAATAAGGTTACATATAATTCTCAATGAGGGTTATACATAGTAGAATATATCATGAGTAAAAAATTCATAAATTTTTTTGAAGTTAAATAATTGAACAGAGATTCCATTAAATCAATATCTTGATCATGAAAATTAATATAGATAAAATAAATGATTATCAAATAATTCCATGTAAATAATCACAAGAGGTTAATTTTAATCCCATGATATAGAAAATAATCCAAAAATCATATGGACATCAAAAAATATTCCATTAATGAAGGAATTCATAATGTTGGAAATAAAAAACATATTGTCAAACCCTCATTCCATGAAATATAAAAAAAATGGGTACGTCCTCGTCCAAATAACAAAATAGTCTATCTCAAGAGAACTAAGGATACATCGAGGGGATATAGATAAACCCACACATCACATGCTAAGTCTAATGTTTTCATTATATGAAAAGAGTGAAACATAATTAACATGAATAGTAATATTTAAAACTAACAAATCCAAATTTCATAATTGCATAATTCAATAAAAATAATCATAAACCATCTAGAGTAATATGTTGAATGGAATCAAAATAGTATATCCTCAGTCATAGAAATAATAAATAATTGATAAAAAAACTAGGAAGGTATAACAATAAAAACTCTCTAATGTATCATATATAAAATGATGGTTTAAATTATTGATGAATATAAATATCACAAAGAGATCATTAAAATTATTCTTCAGGATAATATAATTTTGGATTTAAAAATTAAATTTAAAAACTGAAAATATCTAGAAAATAAATCATTCAAATGATCCTTATAATCTTATAAATGATTCAAAAATCATTGATTGGTCAAGATGGTGGAAAACAATATGTTCATATTGAGTATGTTAATATAATGATTCCTTTAAAATTATTGTATGAAAATTAAAAAGACGTTATCTTCGTAAAATGACAAGAATATTAATTTTGAATCATTTTTCACAAATAAACTCATGGATTAAAATTACATTAAAAAATAATATATTAATATTAAAAACATTTTTGAGATCATTTTTTTATGAAGATAATATGGAATAAAATAGTGGATCGATCGAATTGTGAAATAACGTCATCATTTCTTATACATATATTCAAAAAAAATATTTTTACAAAAGCGTGGAAAGTGTAAATTTTATATAAAATGATCTAAAATAACTATAAAATAAAATATATGGGGTCTTAAATAGAAATATAAGATAATACTCCTAGAATCTAATTAAACACAAAATCCCAAATAATGTCGAGATAATGTATTAATCATTAAACTAATTCACAATATTTGATTCATCATATATGTGGAATAAATAAAATAAAAATAAATTAGTAAATAAAATAAATGTAAATAGATTTATTATATTACATATCAATGGGGTAGTAGAATAACCATATAAAATAATATTTTTTTATAACATAGCGTATGTCCCAAAATATGAAAATTTTGGGTGAATTTCCCTTATAATGATCAAAATGTTGATGTCATAATAAACCAATGATGTTATTAAATTTTCCAAATGTAAATAGAGAGGAAATTTTTTTTATGTATAGCATAAATCAAACAATTTAAATTTCACAATTAATCATGAAATAATACAATCAAGGATTAATTAATATAACACAATGAATGAAATTTGATTTATGAAAAACATTCTACTTAGTAACATTAAATTCCAATACACATATATGAAATAAATTGAATTGAAATTTAAAATACCTTGATATATAATGTATTCATGATATAATATGATAAATGGAATGTGTATACTCCTTATATTTTAAATTTGGTGTATACAATTAAAATATGTCCCAATGAAGGGAAATTGAGAAGAAATCATTTAGATTAGCTATGAAATGTCATGTTCATTCTTTATCTTCCTGGAAGATAAAACATAATTATTATTAACTTTATTAAAAATATTTATCATGTTTATTAAAAATTATATTTTATTCATTACCATTTTGTATGTAATTACATAATCAATTAATATCTCATGATACACTTTACCAACATTATATTCATATTTGGAAAATAACGTCGATGGGTGGACTATTGAAATTGTGGTCATTATATCATCATTTGAAATAAAAATTAATTAATTATTATTTATATACATAAATTATACATTTAAAACCATCAATTAAATATTGTTATAAAAAATGAACTACATTACAGTCATGGAGATGGTATGTTGTATGTACTCATGAGTAAAGTTTCCTTTTTCAATAATCAATTTGTACAGAAAGATAGTATTGTTTTTATTTAAAAATGAAAATAATATCTTTAATATCATAATATTATTCCTAATATACTTATATATATCATACATGTGATTTTTTGATGAAGATAATATCACATTGGTTTGTGGATGTGGTACTCCACACAAATGCATAATGGACATTGTCATTTTTTAGTTAGTTCAAAGGTAAGGAAGTAAATGATATATTTTATTTTCGTAATGATAATTGTATCATTAATATAATATATTGATATAAATTACATCATTTCAAAAAATAGTATAAGAAGGTTACGGAGCAATAATTACATCAGTTGGGGAGGAAGTAGTCCATCGTACACATGAATGGTTATTTTGTTTCACATTTGATGGAAGAAGATATGGATATAGGGTCATACATTAGCATCAAAAAATAACAGTATGTGGTAGATAATCATGTAATTATATTACCATGTATAAATAATATTTCATGTAGGTGGAAGAATAAAAAAATTAAATCATGATTAAGAATTATGCCTCATTATCAAACAACCTCTTAAGACTTACACAAAAAGCTTCCATATATTGGTCTTGTGATAAAAAGATAACATGCATTACATAGGGAGAGATATAAATATGGGACAAAATTTATTATTGTCAAATCATAAATTTTTCATTAATTAATGACATGATATGATAAATAATACCCTTTATAGGGGAGGACACGTTCCATTTTGTAAATACCGAAAACTATTTAGTAGTGGAATTCCACTCTCAAACCTAGTATGGAAAAAATTGATAAATAATGGATTCAATTTATTTTATTTTCATGATATACCTAAAACAAAAAAATGTCTTAAAATATTTATCCCCTTAACCTATACGTTTATAAATATTTACAATTTTAGTTTCCCTCAAGAAAATAGTATTTTTACCAAGATAATTTATCCTAGAAGCCTAAATAAAATGGAACATAATACATAATATTCACTGAATGATTCTCAATATTTAATTATATTAATTAGAAAACTCATATTTGTGTAGAAAATGTTTTTATCACAATAACATGTACTGTGAAAAAATCAATTTTATCCATAACCATGGTAAACAAAATTTCAAACTGAATAAGATATAATATTACTTTTGTTATAACAAATTATCATTAATGTAATTGGATGATATTTTAAACCATTAATAATATTAATTTTTTTCATGATTATTACATTTTTAGATAATTTAATAAAATATTATTTTTCATAAAACATCATTAGTTTAATTTTTCCAATATTAATTACATTTGAATTTAATTCCATGAACATTGAACCTAATTAATAATATAATTATTATAAATTAAATAATAAACAATTGATAACTATAATGTTCTTTCATAACTATATCTCAATCCAAATATTTTACTTTTAAAGGTTTTATAAATTTTTACCATGATTTTTCCACTATATACATAATTATTGTGTAAATGTTGTATATGAATTTAGGGTAAATATATAAGAATATAAATATAAAAAATAATTTACCATCGTGAAAATAATTTCATTAAACTAGAAAATCATTAATATTCACTCACCCCTTATTTTTATCACTATGTGAAAATATAATAAATATTTAAATGAAAGAGAGTGACATTTGTTCTCTATGTAAAATAACATGAATGTCACTAACATGGTCAAATGGTTCCAAAATAAGAAATTTAAAAATTATAGTTTTGATATGGTGAAATGGTAATCTTAAAATAATAATTAGACATATTTATAAAACATTATAACACTTACCACATTTTTTAGCCCCTGATAAATCTTCTCTACACTTAACTATGATAATATATTTTTATTAATTTAAAAATAATTATGAAAAAATATTAATATGACCATATTAAGAAATATATATTAGGATTATACAAAATGTATAATGTATTTTATTTAGTTCAATTCCATGAAGGTGAATAATATAATTTAATATTGATCTTCCTAAACATGTCGAGAAGGGGGTTTTCAATAAAATGTATTATTGAAGCATTTGATGATATTCCATTAACTCTAGGACAACAAATAATCATTATATATATATTAAACTATATAATTGAATATATAATTGATAATTTAAATTTAAATTTATAATTATTATGAGTTATTTTAATTAAATACAATGGAGAAAAATTAGTCACTTAAAAATAATTTTCAGAAAAATGTTTTTAAGCTAAATAGTAATCTTATTACAGAGTTCGGTACAAAGGTGACACAAAATTTAGTAATTATATTAAGATAAGTAAATAATTCATAAGTTACATTGAAATTAAATTTAACATGAAGTTGTATTTTTTATTTACAAATTTCTTGAAAAGAAATGGAACATATAAAAAAAGATGTATTTCCCCTATTCACTGAAAAATCAGACTTTCTTGAAAAATCCAAACATTTTATTATATTTAAATATTAACATAATGATTCAAAAAATTTAGTTCATTTTCTGGAACCTAATTTTTAGAATTGGAAGAAACTAATTACGTTATTCGATCAAAAAAATATATAATTTCAAAATTATATTTCTTAAGCATTATAAGACATTACTGATAATAAAGTCCTTATCTACCAATATATTTTATTCATCAAAAAGAAAAATAAAGAATTTCATGAAAGGGTTTCTTCCTATTCATATAACTAATTCTATGGACATTGTTTAATTAATATATATTTTTATTTTTATTTAAATAAAATTTATTTTCACTATATATTGAAATACATTTAAATATATAACCAATATATTCATTTATAAACCATAAATTAATATATATATATATATATATATAAATTAATGTATTAATTCATATTAATTAAGATATTCAAATTATATATAAATTTATAAATTTGTGTGTTTATAATACATTTATATTGTATTATATTTAGACATTTTTTTAGAAAACGTATCTATATGTTCTCATATTTATAAATGAATATATTTAAGTAAATATATATATATGTGTGTGTGTGTGTGTGTGTTTTACATATATTTATAATTCTATTTATGTTATCTATAAACACATTTAGTTGTATTTGGTATTTAATAAATTAAACGTATATTTATATATTATATAAATGCTTCAATATATAGTATATATATTATATGAGACCAAATATATATTATATATTTAAATATAATATATATATATATATATATAATTTTATAAATATTTATATATTAATATGTATTACATATATATATTTATATTAATTGTTAGATTATTTATGGAGATATATATTTTATATATTAATTTGACTACTTATATTTATATTAATATTAATATAAATATATTTATATATATAATGTATTTGTATTTTCCATAATTTGATATATATATATATATAATATAATATTTACATAGTATGATTATATAATTTAAATACATGTAATATAATATAATATATGTATTTCTATAATTATTTTTATATAATTATATTTATTTTTTTATATTTGTATTTATTTAATTTATCGATATAATTATTTCATGTAATATGTTTATAATGTATCTATATACATTTATATACATTGTTTATAAGACACTTGAACCCAAACATTATATAATTCAATTAATTTTTAAATAATAAAAAAATTTAGAAGGGGTTAAGACCCACCTTTAATTTCTTCAAATAGAGGGTGATCAAAAGAAATTAAATATATCTGCATTTTTGTGTCACTATATATATAATTTATTGTTTTCATTTATAGTATTTTTATTATATAATTTTCAAAACCTAAAATGGTTTTTGGTTTTACATTTTCTAAATAATTTATACATATTTATATAATATATTTAAACATTTATATTATGATTTATATTATTTTAAATTCAATTTTATTCAAATATATATATATATTAATGTACATATTATACAAATATATTTACATATAAAAATAAATACCCTAAAATACAAACATATATATTTATATAATATATTAATATAATTTATATTAATAAATTTATATATTGTGTTTTAATTATATATCAATAATTATTATATTGATGATTTTATTAAATTATATGTTTTTGAAAATGGACGCTAATCATAATGATATTCAGTTGTAATGATCCCCCTCTAATTTTATAAATTAAGGTGGATTGTGAACCCCATTTTTTCTTAATAAATTACATGTGATAAATATATATAGATAATCTAAAATCAAATTAAATACAATAAATATATATATATAATACCTCTAAAATCTATGCTAAAATTGAGCATGACTAATAATTAAATTACTGTAAGTTTTAGCATAACTACCTATATAATCCATCAAAATGATAAACAATTATTTATAAAAATGATTGAGGGGTTGTGACCACCATCATGAATCGATGATTTATGGGGTATTTATATATTATTTTTTAATTTATTGATAAATTAACGTAAAGGGGTTGTGCATAAACCCTTATAAATTACAACAACTAATATTTTGTTTTTTTAATTTTGGTAATTAGGTTTCCATGTTTTAAAACAATAGTGTTATGTGAATATATGCACCTAGAAAAAAATGTAATTCCCAAATAATAACTATGAGTGATTGAGATCAATGATCACATGGATGTGAATGGTCTTGATAATGTTAATGACCACAAAACTGTAAATCATATTTTCACAAAAAAGACAATAGATTCATAAAAAAGAGGTAAATGTATAAAATTTCTATTTAAAGATCATATTGTTAATGTTTAGGGATTATTTTAGTATCATGATGGAGAAAAATATAAAATATAACTATTTTATTTTATTTAATTAGCTTAATTTCATGGTTTGGTTATGCTTATATCAATCTCCATTTCATATCTTACTCAAAGGAATGATTATAAAATTTGAATTTTCATGGCTGAAGCAATAAAATTATATTTTATTAGATCATTAAATACATTTAATAATAATAATATATTCTAATTTCCTTATAAAATTAACCAAATCATAATTGACTACAATTAGTTATGATAATAAAAAAATGTATGAACCTTAGTTTGATATAATAAAACATTTTAAATCAAAATATCCATAAAATGTTCAAATGAGATTATTCCAAAAATAATTAACCATACATCATAATTATTCTCAAAAACCTCATTATTAATGAATGTTTTTACATAAACAATGATATAATAACTTTTAAATTATATTCCTAAACTTTTAACGAATTCTTCTAAAAAACATTCATATTAATCCAAATGTAATACCTATAGGTTATATAAACTTAAACACAATTAAGCATATGAATAATATTATTAATCACAATCATAAAAAATATATAATCATATAATGTAGTGAACTTTTAAAATTATCATAAACTAAATTAAGATACTAACTTGAAACGTAATACATATCTTCACTACAAATATCAATGAAAATATCACTTTTCAAAGGAATCACATTTTATCTATAATGATTATGTATATCACATTAAAAATGAAAGTAAACAAATAATATTAGAGTAAAATGTTTCAATTAATTGAAAATTTATTATTCTTCCAACAACCTATAAAATTATTTAAAATTAATTAGTTAAACCTCAAAAGGGTTTCTATGAATTTGAACTTATAATTATCCTTATTTTTATTAACCCATTATCGAAACTAAAAAAACATAAACAATATTTTCTGAATAATACACATAGTTATCTTGGAAAAAATCCTCAAATTCTGTTATAAGATTATATTCTATGATACATGTTTTTAAAAATATAATTCTCATGGTTTCTATTAATATTTTTCTCATACACTCTATAAATACCCCAACCCTAGTAGCCATGCTTAGGTGGTTTCTTTATTATATTGGAATTATAAAAAATGGATCACATCCCAAGGGACCAAATTGTTCAGTAGTAGTATTAATCTATATACATACATATATCACGCGTTACATTGGATGAAATGAAATGAAAAATTCTCTGAATATAAACATTTTATTTCTTTGAACTCATACTTATATTGCGTCATATCTTGTGGAGTGGAAAAAATTAGGGTTAGATAAAAATATTGAGTATTAGTTACATACAATGATATATATCATTAGTAAATAAGGAATAATGAATTTCGAAATTTAAATAACAGAATATCTATGGCATATAATCAATATCTATATCATAAATAATAATATGATCAGAATAAATGATGATCAAATAATGACATATAAATAATCAATTTATTATAAATCTTCCCCACCAATATCAAAAAAGATCTAAGAATAAAATGGGAATCATTATAGAATTTCATTAGCCTAGAATACATTATACAATTCATTATAGAAAAACATTAAATTTTCTTTCAAAGGAATCATAAATAAATTCGTAAGGCCTCAACCATATACCAAAAATAATTTTCCTCACAATCCCTATAAATACATCTAGGAGATATAGTTGGTCTCGACCATCACATACTATGTCCAATGAATTAATAATCTAAATATGGTGAACCATAATCATTATAAAAATTCTCACTAAAAAAATAATAAAAAATTGTACAAATTTCTTTAATTAATAAATATATGCATAAATGATCAACAATAATATACATAATGGTATTTAAATTATACATACATAGAAAAAATGATCATAATCAATATGGAAATATAATAAAGATGGTATCAGTATAATATATAAAAAATGAAGCATAATTAAAACATTTTTTCATTAAATAATTGATATCCTATACAGAATCCATCAAATTCATTATTGGGGAATGTACGATTTTAATTTTAAATATGACATTTTAAAATGAATATTTCTTAGATTATTGGGAATATAACTTTATTTTCATAAAACCCTATAAGTATGTAAAATATTATTCAATTTAACTATTTGATAACACAATTGGAATGATTAGATCATTGTTAATACGTTGAAGAAAAGATTTCATTCACTTTTTATAAGAAAAGTCCAAAACCACAATGTTTATTAAATGATAGGAATATTCATTTTAAATCATTTTTAACAAATAAAATTTTATGTAAAAATGAATTCACTAAATTGTAAAATAATATAAAAAATGTTCTGGAAATATTTTTTAGAGAACATGGATATGGAAGAATTTTTTTACCAAAGTGATAAGTAAAGTCATATTTTATTAAAATATTTATAAATCCGTTTATGTACCACAATGTAAGAAGATATACTGTTACATAATAATTTCCTAAATAAATATAAGTGAATAAAAAAAATTGATGGTAAGTAGATATATCAAATATTACTATCCTTGGATATTTAGACATAATAATCTCATATATTTATGAAATTGTGAAATAAACGCTAACCACTATTGAAAATTATGAATCTGAACCACCAAGGAATAGTATATTTAATTGAAACATTAAATTCCATTAATTTAAATATATACATTGCATAATATATCAAGGTGTAGTATATACATGTCATAAATGGACATATGAGTATAACATATCATATTTCTCAAATAAGATAATTTTAGATAAAAATATAATGAATATAACATTCAAATGTGAATTAATAAATCAAGTGACTATGTGTAACAAATTTAAATTAAAGAAATATAAAATTATAATATTAATTAAAAATGAATATTGCACACATAGTATTTTCATAATATAATCAATTATGATTTTATATATCCCATTGAAAAAAATTGTGTTATATGCACTTATGACTTGTTAATATCTATTTTAAATCCATGCAAATGAAATAAAGTTAATTGAAAAATAGAATACCATGAGTTATGATTGATTCATGAACTAATATTTATAACAAGAAGTATTAACACTCTATAAATGAAATAAGGATTACAAAATTAATAATATTCTTCAAGGAAGAAAAAATGAGATGGAAACTGTTACCAGATGACCAACACCTCACATCTATTCATTATCATACAAAATAATAATCTTAATTCAAATATTTCATACATAAGAAAAAATTTTAATTATATAATTACTTTTATAATATGTATTAAAAAATTATTTTCAATTAAGTAATCAATAATATTCATGTAGAATGATTTAAATATATTCAGTTCATATGTCAAAAATGAAATTAGAATGTTAAAAATGGACTATGATATAATTATTTCATCATATAAAAATTATTAATCTTGAAATAATTTTCCTTTTACATCAAAAATTATAAATTCAAATCCAACCATGTTATATTGTTTTGAAAATGAACTACCTTACAGTCTTGGAGATTGTATACTAGATGCACACATGAGTAAATTTTCTATTTTACAATGATCATTATGGAAAGATGGAAAGTATTCTACTATTAATAAATTAACATAATTATATCATCAACATCATATGATTTCATTAGATATATTATATATATCATCCATGTGAAGAGGTCATTAATAAAAAACCACATTGCTGTGTGAGGTAATATTCCACACGTACATGAAAACAATGTTATACTTTTTTAGTGAATGGAAAGGTATGAAAGTAACTTAATTATTATATTTTCTAAATAATAAATATGATATTAATATAATATATTTATCATAAATCCATTTCTACTTCTATATTTAAGAGGATGTGATTTTAAATGATTCATATAGGCTCATGGGGCTCTAGTCCTTCATACACATGATCGACAATTTCATTTCCATTTTGATAAAAGATGAGATGGATATGTGGTATTCCATTAACATAACAAATATCATTATATGGGATATATTTTAGCTATTATATCTTCATTATTTAATGATATTTTTAGAGATTTAATAAGATAGTAAAAAATATATAAGATAAAGCTATGTACCTCTTAATCAAACAACCTCTTATGGTTGGCAAAAAAATCATTCCAATGTTATTTTTATGATGAAAATTTCCTCTAGGAAATGTTTAGGGATGAAATTATTGGTTTTGGAAGGTATTTTCCAAATAAAAATCTTAATGTGTTGACAGTTTAGGATATGGTTTTATTTTTTATACATGTGGTTGGTTGTTATTTCTTTATATACATAAATCATTTTCATAATGGGAATTAACTCTCAATAAACATGAATCATAAATCTACAATTAATTTATTGAAGTTGATATGTGGTTAATACACATCTAAAAATATACTTAAAAAGAAATTTGTTATAAATACGAATAAAATTTGAATAATTAGATTAAACATAAGAAAATATTACTTTTTAACTTTGAAATAATGGTCACAAAATAATTGGACTTTCTTTTTATTAATTTATTGAGAAGAAATAATGGTTTTACAAAAAGATATATTTATCATTATTCACAGAAAATAACACTTTTATATATTTATTTAAAAATAATGATAGTTTAATATCGACATTATAATTTAATAATTATGGTAATTTTGTTAAATAAAATTTCTATAATGGGATTAAATTAAATATTTCTTTTTCTCGTAGAGAGAAATAAAAAAAATTCTATTTTCAATGAATGTTAATACATTACTAAAAAATATTTATTTATTTCAAATTATTTTTTATAGATTGATAATATTAATACATAATTTTAAAATAGTTTTCATTCTTATTTATACAAAAAATATTTATATAATGTTTATGAGGGTCATGTTTAATGAGTATACCATGATTTGTTATGCTCGAAGTTCTTTTTTATACATGATAATGAACATAATATTCTTCCTTTAAATTAATTGGGTGTTTCCTTCTCCCTATACTAAATAAAACACGTTCTCAATATTTTAACCTGCTCATGGTACTAAATGGTCTTTCATATAAAAATAATTTTTTTTAAAATTCCACATCATTCAGAGAGTGAATAAAACATCTTCTTGTTAAAAGATAAATGCATGTATGAATTTCATCCTGAATAAAGCATAAATTGGTTTCCATGTATGAAAACATTGGTGGTAATTGAAAATATATACATAGAAGAAATGTTTAATGCCAAAATATTAATGTAAAATGAAAAATATAGGTGATCATAAGAGTGTGAATTATCTTGTAGAGTTAATGACCACAATACCATAAATAAAAGAGGTGTGAAAAAGACAATCAATTAATCTGAAATGGAACAAAATTTATTAAATTTTTATTTCAACATACTTTTACTAATATTTTTGGGATTCATTTGCTATCATGATAAAGAACACAATAAATAATACATACAAGTTATCATTTGTTTTTAGAATAATTTCATTACTTGTTTTTGGTTCAAAAAATAACCATGTCATCACTTACTCAATGGAATGAAAAAAAATTTGAATTTTTTTATATGAAGAACAACAATTATATATTAATATATCATAATATACATACAAGAATAATAATATTTTCCAAAAACTTATAAAAATTAACCAAATTTGAGATGGTTACAATAATGTAAAATAATAAAAGATATTTAGGAAACATCATATGATGATATAAAATATTTCACATTATAATTTCTACCGCTGGTTCATTATATATTGATCCAAAAATAATTAACCCTATATCTCAATTATCCCTAAAAACCTGAACATTAATGAATGTTTTATCCACAATGATGAAATCATGACTTTTAACATATTTTACCAATATTTAATATCATTCATCCAAAATATTAACTCACGTTAAACCAAATGTAAAACCTAAAGGATATATATACTTAAACCAATTTATCCATCCAAAAATATCATTAAGGGCAATGAAAAATCAATATAATCTGACAAAGTAGTGAACATCACAAAAAAATTTGAATCA
Organism: Viscum album; assembly: GCA_963277665.1. Classification (NCBI taxonomy): domain Eukaryota; kingdom Viridiplantae; phylum Streptophyta; class Magnoliopsida; order Santalales; family Viscaceae; genus Viscum; species Viscum album. Next base: position 128,740,600 of record OY728147.1, on the reverse strand, counting down.
AATTTCGATACCATACTTAATTTTAATCATTATAAGGACTCTAAATATATATTAAAATATAAAATTTTCATTGAATAAAATTTATCCATCATGATTGTTTATATATCATTATTCAATATACCCTGAAAATTATATTCTAGTTAACATGTTTATTTAAAACTCAATCATGCATTATTCCAAAAAAACATAAAACTATTCAAATTACCTATACATCATATCACTCAAACCTCATATGGTTAACTATTCCATTGAAATTATTATAAACCATTGACTTATTAAACCATTATGGTAAATAAAAATATTAAACTATCCTTATTTGAATCATATATATAATTTCATTTGAGGAATATCCAAAATATTTTTATAGGGTTATGTTCCATAATCCATGTATTCTTAAATCTACTTCCAACGGTTTCTGAAAAATTTAATTTGATAGAAACTATAAATACTTTAACCCTAGTAGACAAGAGTCGATAATACATTATTAAAATTGACATAAATATAATAAATCAAATCCCAAAGGACCAAATATTTGAGGAATATTGGTAAACATTATATATATGTGAATCTCACATTAAATCTAAAAATATAAAATAAAAACCTATTGATTACAAATTTTATGCATCCTAGAACTCATTCATATAATCATTCTTCTTATAGCGTGTAATGGGAAAAAATATGGGTTAGATCAGACACTTAGTGTCACATTCATGAGATTCCATCAACAGTCAATACAAAAAAAATAAATATAAAATATAAAATAAATGAAAACAATTTCATTAAATCCAAAATTATATAATAGAGAATAATAATTTATGAAAAAAGGGCTATTATATAATTCCATATAAATAATCATATTACTATGAATCTAATGTATTGATATCCTAAAAAATAAAACATTCACATGGATATCAATAACTAATCTCCTAAATTTTTAATGCGTAATTTTGTACTTGAAAAACATATCATAAATTTCGTTTTCCAAGATAAATTAGATAAATGGGTAATGCATTGTCCTAATACCCAAACAAGATTGTATCATGTGACCTACCAATTCATTTTGGGGATAGAGATGACCCATACCACCAATTATTATGTCAAAATATTTCCAAATTCGAATAGGTTGAATCATATTAAATGGGAAAATTCTAGTTGAGAAAATAACATATGAAATATTAATAATTTACCAAATCAATAAGAATTGTCATAAACCATTGAGAGTAATACAGAGAATGGTATTAAAATGGAACAACCCGAGTCAAAAAGATCACAGAGAATATATAGAAATAATAACGATGGATTCATTGCAACATATCCTCAATGGATAATATGTAAAATAAAGAGTATTTTTTTGAAAAATGATATCTCATAAAAAATCACAAAAATAATTCTTGGGGAAAATTACATTTTCACATTGAAAATAACTTATAATAGCTATACATTTCCTGAATTTTAGTGAAAAATTTATTTTAAAATAACATTCACAAATACTAAACTAATAATCAATTAAATGAGTGGGACATATGGTGGGAAAGTTCTTTTCAATCAAAGTACATTAAAAGATAACTTCCATTCACTTTCTGTAGTTTGAAAATTCAGAATATATCTATTTTTGAAAATGGATACAATAGTTGGTAAAAATAATGTTAATCAATAATAATATAATATTAAAAACAATTTTTAAAATAATTGGAATGAATGAAAAGGTATTTTTAACCAAATATAGAAACAAAATCAACATTCTTAAAAATATTTTCTATATAAATTTATGTAACAAAGACAACAATGTTTTAAAATTACATTAAAAGATCATTTATAACAAAAGGAGAAGATAATTTATTAGATTTTAGATATAAATATTAAATAATACTCCCAACAAATACATAAACATAACAATGAAAAATAATGGTGATATTTTGATATAAATACATACCACATTGGAAACATTTGAATCATTATCCACTTAAATAAAGAACATAACATAGTACATTAAACACCACAAATATAAAGGGATTACTGATATAATATATCAACAATTCAGGGAATACACCTCATAAAAAATAGTTTTATATCATAACTTTTTTTGCAAAAAAAGATAGTTTAAGACATAGATCCCTTATAATGTTCATAACATTGATGTGATAAAAAATAAATGATTTTATTATTTTTAATAAATGTAATTTAGGAAAATATAATTATATTATATTTTAAAAAATCCATTTCCCTCATATTTTAGACATTAAATAATAGCTAAATAAGTTATTTTTCTAAATGAAAGAAAATTTAGGCATGAAACACTTATGTAATGGCCAAGATATTTACGGTTCATTACCTTGCAAAAATTTGGTTTTTAAGGTGTTTTAGGAGGTCAAGGTGACACATCCCCATCAATTTGAAAAATTTCTTGTTCTGTGAACAGTGTTTCCAGAATGGTGACTATATAGTGTTTCTAGAATGTTGTATTTATAGTTTTTCTAGAACAATGAGGCATTTAATGGTAGGTCTACAGTGTTTCCAAAATAGTAGGTCTATAGAGCTTTCAAAACAAGGATTCTATAGTGTTTCTAGAATGGTGAGTCTATATTTTTTCTAGAACAGTGAGTCTATAGTGTATCTAGAATAGTGAATCTAGAGGGTTTCCAGAACAGTGAGGCATCTAATGGTAGGTCTATAGTGTTTCGATAATGGTAGGTCTATAGTATTTCTAGAATGGAGAGTCTACAGGGTTTCCATAACTATGAGTCTATAGTATTTCCAGAACAGCGAGTCTATAGTGTTTCAAGAACTATTTTATTTCCTTTGTCAAGTTTCCCAATTTCCCAATTATGCCCTTTTAATGTTTTCTTTGATGAAAAATGAATTAAAGTAATTATTTTAAAGGATTTATGCATAGTTCAAAACTCATAACTCATATATTAATTTTACAAAGGTTCGGGATGCCTTTACTTGGTCAAAGCGCATTGTTTAATACAATCCTATTTTAAAGGAAAATCCATCATATATTAAACTGATCCTCTGTTAAATCTTCTAAAGGGTCAAGATATTGTCCTCCATTTTTCTTCCTCTTTATTCCCTAGTGTGATATTCATAAACTTTTCCTTCCATCATATAGGTATTGTGCATAGTGTTGTAGCCTTGGATCATGTGTTCCTTATAGTTTCTTCTTACTACATGCAAACCCCCCTTATTTTGGTTCAACCAAGTAGTATCGATAAATCTTTGATATAAGTTATAATATACCTTCGTTATTCTAGGTTTCTCTCCAATTTATCCATGACCTGTTTTGTCATGGTATCTCTATATTCCTAGTGGACGTTTTTGGATGTTGGATGGTGTGGTGGTGTCTCTACATCCTCGGATGGATGCAGTCTTCCAGAAGAGGTGATCGTGATCTATTTTTCCAGACTATTCTCGTGCAAAGAGAATCAGAATCCTTTTGAGGTTAGGGATTCAAAGTCTATCTATTCTGTTACATGGAACTATAGAGTTATCATGTTTTATCCTATTAGATCACAATGGAATTGACGTAATAAATATTTGACCTAGATAAATAAATTGGTATTGATCGTATGTTATTGCCTCTTGTTTTTCTAGATAGTGTGTTTTCTATGATTTCCTTTATTCCATGTTGTTCTTGATAGAAATTGGTGAGGAAAAAAACATGGAATAATTATAATTATTTATCAATTATAAAAGAGGCATGTAAATTAATTTGATTATTTTTCTAATAATCAAGCTAAATTGAATTAATTGATGAGATAGAGGCATATTGATTCTTGTGGATATTGAATTATATGAATTTCAATTAATTGTATTGTTAATTTGTGATATCTTAATATTTATTTTTTCCATAGTTGGAACCTATAATTAATAAATTGGGTATTTTCATACATATTGAAGAAAAATATTTTTGTGAAAAAAATAATTCTTGGTTGGGTTCTGAGTTACCCTCTTTCTTGAATGGCTGAGTGCCTTGTGCTTTGGATCAATGAGTGCTCATTATGTATGAAGGATGGATTCCTTATTTAAGGCCAAGAGCCTAGTTGATATGATGGTCGATTTCTTCTGCTTGTGTTGTGATGTGAGAATGGATGGATGCTGTGATATGTGGGGTAGGGAGGCCCGTTGGATGTGGCAGCAGTTGAAACCTAGATTGGTGAGATGCATCAGTTTATGCATGTGTCTGTCGACGAGGGAACAAGAGATGAGAAATAGTTTAGATGTGAATTTTGGATGCATGCTGAATCATGTTAGTTTTTTTATTTTCTTTACATTCCCAACATCTCAAGGAAGGTGGTTTTTCTACCCTTCTTATAAAAATAGATGATGACATGTAGGATATGACATGTGATTTCTGTGCTTAGCTTCTCAGGGGAGGATGGGTCTACATTCCGGCTATAGGTAGAAAAGACATGAAGGGTAGTTCATATACTCACCGTGTTAGTCCCCCTTGTGTTTGGTTTCTTAGACTATTTTTCTAAAATTATTAGGAATATGGGAATGTAATAATGGAGTTAATAAATTATTGAATAAATGATTTTATTTCATGACCCATCCCAAGGGACCCATGTTGTGACTACCCCAAGACCGCCTTCCATATGCCACGGGCTAGTGATGAGCACTAGAAAGGGATATCCCAACAAGAGAAGGAATATAATTTAAAAATATTCACACAATGATAGGCCATACTACATAATGAAAACCACAAAGTAATTAAAATCTAATAACCACCATAAAGTACATCCACTAAGAGTAAATGGTGTAAACTGAAAGTAAAGGGACAAGAATACCAGCCCAACTAAAATGAAATATCATCAAAATATGTAAATTCTCTTAAGGTCATCCTCCAAGGATACTACCTGAAGGGTAGGTATATATCACTGTCAGATTTCACTACAGCACAACACGTCTATCGATCCACCTCAGAGCAATATCTAGGCCTTGATCCAAAACTCCTAGTCAAAGCTGTCTGTCATTTTCACAAGACAAAATAGGTGAAATTGAATCCCGTGCAGCGGTGAGTATAAAAATACTCAGTACGGACCCCATGACCCCTGAAATTCTATCATAAACCCACAAAGTAAATACCAAAAAGAAATATCTCAACATATAGAATAAAGAAAAAGAAAAAACTCACACTATGTTTAACTGTAGTATAGAAGTAAATATAAATTTTTCATAAAGATATATCATATTTTTCTATTGAGAGGCTCTGCTGCTGATCCAGGATGCATCACTCTTCTGCATATCCATGATGGGTCACTCTGCTGTTGATCCACAACAGGTCTCTGTACGGCTGATCCACGACGGGTCGCACTACTACTGATCAACGAATGGTATCTCTCATACTGATTCACAAAGGGTCTCTATTTTAATGACCAACGAAGGGTCTCTCTTATGATGATGCATGGATAGTCTATATTATACTGATCCATGGTGGATTTCTCTTATGATGATCCATGAAGGGTTACTCTTCAATATTTACATCACAACCAACCACTAGATTAATCCACTTAGAACACCTGATTTTGGGAGGATCTGCTCCCCGAGCAATCAGTGGTACCACAATCCAAGAGGTCCCAAATTATAAGGCCCCGAACATAAACCTTACTTTATATTTAATTAAAAGAATAATTCACATTGAGGATCTTTTCAGGTTTAGTGTTTTAGAGAATTAGATCATAAATAATGAATTATATTCCACATTTAAACAAAGTGGTTACATTAAAGATAGTATTCGTTTTTATCCAATCAACGGAAACATATTTAAAATAAAACATGGATTCTTTCTTAACACTTCCTTGACACTATAATCATATCATGAACCTTTCCCTTGACCTGTGAAAAACATTTCAAAAACATGGGATGAGCATAAAAAGCTCAGTAAGGGATATAAAAGTACGAAAAGAAAACATTAGTCCATGTATGAAATAATACTTTACACATATAACATAAGCATTTTAACATACCTCATCAAATCATGAATAAATCATAGAAATCATAATACATAAAGGTAACTTGAGGAATTCATAACATTCTTATGTAGGGAGTAACCCTCTTGGTTACATTTGGAATACCCATCACAGTATATTCCCTAAATATCTTCAGAGAATCCTTAAGGTTTAACCCCTTCATGTTACCCAATGCATTGGAGAGCTATATCGGGCTCACCCACCTTTAGTTTATCACGAAACCACCCGTCTTCATAACAATGCCCAAGAACCATAACATAATTGTATCACATAAAACATTCATAAATGAAACCTAACATTTCCACATTTCAATAACAAGATATCAATACAACACATTGATATAATAAATAAATTATGAAAACCATTTTCAATACAAAAATAAAAGAAAAGTAAGACATGGTATTTATTTTTCATTTTAAAAAAGTATGGCTTGCAGAGGAATCCAAAACTCAAATAATGGTCACGGCGGCGGAGAAGTCATTGTCGCCGCATACGTATGACAAAAACATTCCCTTTTGTCGTTTAGAAAAATGATTTGTATAAAAAAGATTTTTTTTGGATAAACGTAATATTCAAAGGGTTTTATACACCGTATAAAAGAAGTTTGTGTATAAAACAAAATATTCCTCAATGAAAGGAGATTGAGATGAAGTACCATACAAAGACGATATCCTTGGATTAAGGATAAATCAATTACATAATTAGGTGTGACAAATGAATACACCAAATATAAGTGGATATTATGTGTAAAACAATCATAGGTTATTCAAAATTATTCATAGAACGACATATTCAAGGAGGGAAAGTTTATCCCAAAGAATCAAAATTGGGTTAAGAAGTTCCCTTGCAAAAATTCGACAGCCTAATGGCGTCAATTCAGAATTTAGAAAATGAGTTGATGAGAGATAAAAAGGGTATCTCATCACAGGGACATAAAATTTAAATCAATAAGGATATAGAAGAACATATCCCAAAATAACAATATTTTAATTAAAAGACCCAACTAAATAAGGCTTTTAAAAAGAGGAGGGTGAAAGGTTCCCTTACCAACTTGGGTATCATTCGAAACATACACCCCATGAAAGAAGGACAATACAAAATTGATGTAAATACTCATAAATGAAATTATATTACACGAAGAGTATAATAATGGGCAGTATATATACCACTCAATGGAAAATGTGGCAAATGTAGCATAAATCTCACGAGAATAAAAGTGAGATGAAAAATCCCTTACGAAAACTCGGCAGCCTAACGACGCCACTTAAAACTTCCTAAAATGGATTAGTGAGATCAAATAGGGTCTCTCATCATATTAACATAAAATTTACAACAAAAGGAATATAAAATAACATCCCCCAACATAACAAATAAGAGTTTTAAATAAGTGACATAAAGGAGAGTACTTAAAAAGAAAGAGAGAGGTTGGATCTCTTAAGAAAATTCGGCAGCCTAACGGCGCCACTCAAAACATCCAAAATTGATTGATGTGAGAAAGTAGGGTCTCTCATCAAATGAACATAAAACGTACAGTAATATTAATATAAAATAACATCCCGATCATAAGAAATATTAGCTTAAAAGGAATGACATAAAAGAGTGTACTTAAAAAGAAAGAGAGGGGTAGGATCCCTTACCTCGTGTCCGACATGACTCGATCGTTCTTTAATATCATGAATAATAAAATTTGAAAAATTTATAATTTCTTAAGGACCTAATTTAAATATTATTATTCAGTTAATATCACATATTATAATGTTATAATAATTGGTTAATAAAGTGAGTTCATATCAGACGTTTTTGTCGATGTTCGCTACATGAGTAAAAATTGAACTTGTTGGAACAGAAGTTTCCATGTAGTTATAGGTACATCATATAAAGAATAGTATTTATGTTTGAAATATCATATATATCCAGTATATATTCATTTTATACAATTACATAGCATTTGAAGATAAAAAAATTAAAAGCACTGTTCATGGAGATGGTAGGCCGTACGTACGCATGAACGCTACTTTCAATTTTTTGTCATATTAATGGAATTAAAACAAAATGAGATATATATATATATATATATTATAATTACAGAATGATATCCATAATTTAGATGTAATATATTACATATATATCCAATATATATATGTACTTATAATAGGATATAACATTTTGAGGTAAGAAATGAAATGTACAGTTCATGGAGACGGTAAGCCGTACGTACGCATGAACGCTAATTTCATTTCTTTTTCTTTGTATTAAATGGAATTAAATAATAATGATATAAAGGTATATTATAATTCCTAAAGGATATCATATGTAATACTATTAATTCCATCCTTTATATGTCCCACATATGGCATTAACGAATCAAATCACTTTGAGGGGGCAGTAGTCCGCACTACCTAAAATGAAGATATCAAGTTTACCCATAATGGAAACCATAAAGGTATGACATAAATGAAAAATACATAAGATTAAGGAACACATAAACATATTATATATCATATATAAATATAGTTACATCTTTATGGCCACCTTTGAAGGTGTTAAAAGAATATTGAACAATCATCATTTTGTGAGGCAGTAATTCGCCATCCACAGAAACAGTATGTTCTTTAAGAATTAGATGGAGGTGTGTGAAAGTTTTGCTCTAATAAATCTTATAAAAACATCCTAGTATATTTAATATACTGGTTTTGTTACAAAAAAATGTAATTAAAAGAGTTTAGGGGTTTGGAGAAGCAAAATAAAACAAAATATCACAAGGGAAGACATTACCTTTAAATCGGGTAACTCTCTTTGATTTGAGCTCAAAGGCTTCCTTGGAAAGGATTCTGCCCAAAGTTAGGATTCAGTGATGAATAGGGGGATGTGGAGAGATGAAATAGGTAGGGTTTTTCTGAGACAAAGGCTTGAGAGTTGTGTGTAAGGTGGTAGAGGTGGGGGCCTTTTATAAGAGGAGAGGCATTGCACTCCTGGAAAGTCTTGAAAAGTAACATTATTATAAAATGTATTTCGGATTTTAAAGGTCCCACAATTATCTATATCAAGTTTAAGGTAATAATAGTTCGAAATACACACATCCAATAGTTTTTTGAAAATTTTAGGTCTTAGATTTTACATTATCATTTTATTTTATTTAAATCATTAAATAATGAGGTAATCGCTGCATCATCATGGTGTCATAAATAATTAAATTTATTTAATGTCTAATAATTATAAAACAAATATCATGATTTATTAGATCCTTTTATCTTTCTAATGAATATTTATAGTCAAAAATATGACTTGTATAACCCCATGTAAAAATCGTTTTAGTAAAACAACACATGTTTGTGACCTTTTAATTTTAACTTTAAATAAAAAGGTTTTAATGACATTTTCCAACCTATGTGGATCCATGGGGTCCCCAACATGACCCATGGATTTTATTGGTCGACCATGACTCAACTAATAAGGTTAGGACATGTGTCTAGGTCATTTTATATTATTAAAACATTATTTTTACCTTAAATTACACCAATTACCTTTAATCGCGATTAAAAACTTAAAAGTTACTATTCACCAAAAAATTATTCGAATCCCATTGAACCACATATTACATACTAATGACAACCATTTATGTTGGATTTTTTAAATTCAAATCACAGAAGAGGTAAAGTTTCATTTAAACGAAAAATCAGTTTTTAAACTACCACTTAGTGGTTTCACTATTCATCAAAAATTGAAGTTTTGCATAAAAATACCAAAAATTCACCCAAAGCTATATTTGATATTCAGAATTCAAAAATGATGTATATTTTACGAAATTCAAAACATATAAGTTGCATTAATTAATTTAAAAATTAATTCCCGCTGTCAAAACAAATAGCGTGTTTTCAAGAAATAATATCTATTAAAAGATTGACACTAGTTTAAGTCCAATTTCAAAGTGAAATTATTTCCAATGACCAATATTGGATTAAATGGTAAAAATATATTATACTTTAACTTTAAAATCAATTAAAAATATAATCTAATCATATAAATAAATTATATTAAAAAGAGGTTTTGAATTAAAATACAACATTTATCACTATTCATTAAAAAAATGAACTTTATCGGAAAAATACCAAAAATTTACAAAAAGTAAATGTTGATGTCCCGATTCTAAAGAAGAATTTTATTTTTTCAAATATAACACATAAAATTTTCAAAAAGTGGATTTAAAAGAGGTTCGCCATGAAAAGGCAGTTAATCGACCTTTTAAAGAATATTAGAATGTTTACGCTTAAAATTGGATTCATTCGCATTTTTAATCCTCTAACATTAATTGTAAAAAGTAAAAATATTTTACAAACATATATAATCATTTTTTAATTAGTTCTATTAATTCCCCTCATTACAACGGCTAGGTGTTAACTACCATTTAAAATTAAATTATTTTATTATTAGAGTGCAACGTAAGATTTGAAAGGAACTCGTTGTTGCGTATTGGGTAAGACATCAAGAATAGTGCTCCCTTTAAATTAATATTACATTTTATTCACAAATAGGGATAAATATAAAAATTTCATATTCTTTATTTACCTGGGGTGTTACATCCTTCCACCCTTTTGGAAATTGCGTCCTTGCAAATTTAAAATTGGACTCAGAAGCATCATTGAAAGTCCCACATCAGAACAACAGTCGGTAAAACAATCACTTTAAAAGAATGAAAGAGAAGTACAGAGGTCACCCGAGTTAACCCATACTAAGATTCCATGTAAGAAAACATGGATATGGAAGAAAAAGAAAAGGGTCATGTTCTGAGGGAGAGTGATAGAAAACATGTTTAGGAGAAAGTTAACCACATGAAAATCACAAAATTGTGGTGGGTTAAACGGTATTCGATTCCCCGGTAGGAAAAGTTAATAGAAAACATTTCTGTTTTAAGTTACTTTTCATTGAGGAATTTATATTTTATCTTAAGGAAATATATTTACTTGTCATGTTGACTTTCAACTTTTACTAGATTTCTTACACAAACTCATACTTTCCCCAAATGATGAGTATTTAGGAAGACTTGTTCACACTAAGAGTACTATAATAAACATCTAGAGAATCACCTAATCCACAAAAGAGGAGTATATATTTCCCATGTCTTTAGACAAAAACCAAAACCAAAATTGTTAGTATGAGATCAGATAATCCACAAAGGTATAATCTTTTATAAAAATAAAATCTATTCTTAATCTCCAAAATTTGTCCCAAAAAGAACCAAAGTTCAACGAAGACCATTCGATAAAAAATTGCCCATAAAATTCTTCAATGTAAACCAAACTAAGATTGAAACCCAAATATTTGAAGGAGTTAATCACATAGTCTTCCATGGAACAAATTAACTTTTATCTCCAAATAAAATATGTTGCCCTTAAATTCTCATTTTGAAAAGTAATTAACCTAATCACGTATCCTCAATGATAGGTTAATCCTTTCCATAGATAACCAAAAATAAACTTACTCTTGATTCATAAAATCATATAACTAAAAAGAATTAGTCAAAATAACCAGGGACTTCACGTAGTAAAGTGGTAGGCGATAAATACTAGTCGCACTTTGGTTGTGGGTTTGATTCTCGCAGATTTGTCTGACGCGACAGGTTGTCGCACGGTCTACGTTTTGTCCTTTTTCCAAAACTATATAATTCTTAAAACATTCCCCAAAACGAGTTAAAATCTTCAAAAATAATCATAACATATTTTAACATCAATTTTATCTCATGCCTTTCATTTTACATCATAACATATAATAACCCATAATTACCTCAAAAGTAATTATCATATAAACTCAAATGGTTACCTTTATAATTATTACCTGAACTTCTACATCGATTGGTCATCTCGTACATGATGCATTACAGAAAATACCACGGTTCAAGTGGTTGATCATGACTCCATGATAGTTGGTTTAGAACAACCACGACTTTCCTCATTGAATCCCCCATTTCATCCAGTCTCATAATCAGAGAACCTCCACAGTTTCCTTCAAACCTATTGTCACTTTGGTGCCTACTAGATCCATCCATTCACTAAAAACAGAAATGTCAGTGTCAGTATATCAACAAAACCATCATGTACTAATGAGGAAGATAAACACTAAGATATACTTACTCATTCACTTTATCTAAAACAAGGACTCTTTCTGAAATCCTAACCATTATGGTAATGTCACTTATGCTTAGAGAATACCCTAACCTCTAAATTTATCTAAACCGACCTTTGATACCAACTATAAGGTCCTGGCCTTAAACCTTACTTAATATTGAATTAAAAGAATAATTCACTTTGAAGATCTTTTCACGTTTAGAGTTTTAGAGAATTAGATCATAAATCATGAATTACATTCCACATTTAAATAAAGTGGTTATATAAAAGATAGTATTAGTTTTTTTCCCATCAACAGAAACATATTTAAAATAAAACATGGATTCTTTCTTGACACTTCCTTGACACTATCATCATATCGTGCACCTCTCCCTTGACCTGTGAAAAACATTTCAAAAACATGGAGTGAGCATAAAAAGTTCAGTAAGGGATATAAAAGTACGAAAAGAAAAAATTAGTCCATGTATGAAATCATACATTACTCATATAACATAAAAATTTTAACATACCTCATAAAATCATTAATAAATCATAGAAATCATAAGACATAAAAGTAACTTGAGGAATTCATAACATTCTTACGTAGGGAGTAACCCTCTTGGTTGCGTTTGGAATACCCATCATAGTATATTCCCTAAACCTCTTCGGAGAAACCTTAACGTTTAACCCATTCGCGTTACCCAATGCATTGGAGAGATATATCGTGCTCACCCTCCCTTAGTTTATCACGGAACCACCCGTCTTCATAACAATGCCCAAGAACCATAACATAATCATATCACATAAAACATGCATATAGGAAACATAGCATTTCCACATTTCAATCACAAGATATCAATACAACACATTGATATAATAAAAACATTATGAAAACCATTTTCAATACCAAAATAAATGAATAGTAAGACATGGTATTTATTTTTCATTTAAAAAAATTATGGCTTGAAGAGGAAGCCGAAACTCAAATAATGGTCACGGCAGCGGAGAAGTCGTTGTCGCTGCATACGTACGACAAAAACATTCCCTTTTGTCATTTAGAAAAATGCTTCGTATAAAAAAGACTTTTTTTGGATAAACGTAAAAGTAAAAGGGGTTTATACACCATATAAAAGAAGGTTGTGTATAAAACAAAATATGCCTCAATGAAAGGAGATTGAGACGAAGTCCCATACAAGGACGGTATCCTTGGATTAAGGATAAATCAATTACATAATTATGTGTGACAAATGAATACAACACATATAAGTGGATATTAAGTGTAAAACAATAATAGGTTATTCACACATATTCATAGAACGACATATTCATGGCGTGCAAGTTTATCCCAAAGAATAAAAATTGGGTTCAGAAGTTCCCTTGCAAAAATTTGACAGCCTAACGACGTCACTTCAAATTTCAGAAAATGAGTTGATGAGAGAAAAAAAAGCGTATATAATCACTTGGGAATAAAATTTAAATCAATAAGGGTATTGAAGAACATATACCAACATATAAATATGTAAATTAAAAGACCCAACAAAAGAAGTCTTTTAAAAGAGGAGGGTGAAAGGTTCCCTTACCAACTTGGGTATCTTTTGAAACATACACCCCATGAAAGAAAGACAATACAACATTTATGTAAATAATCATAAACGAAATTATATTAGACGAAGAGTAGAATAATGGGAAGTATATATACCACTCAATGGAAATGGTGGAAAATATAGCATAAATCTCACGGGAATAAAGGTGAGATGAAAAATCCCTTACGAAAACTCGGCAGCCTAACGACGCCACTTAAAACTTCCAAAAATGGATTGATGAGATCATATAGGGTCTCTAATCATATTAACAGAAAATTTACATCAATAAGAATATAAAATAACATCCCCCAAAATAACTAATGGGATCTTAAAAGATGTTAAATAAAGGAGAGTACTTAAAAAGAAAGCGAGAGGTTGGATCTCTTACGAAAATTCGGCAGCCTAACGGCGCCACTCAAAACATCCAAAATTGATTGATGAGAGAAAGTAGGGTATCTCATCATATGAACATAAAAAGTAAATTAATATTAATATAAAATAACACCCCATTCATAAGAAATATGATCTTAAAAGGAATGACATAAAAGAGTGTACGTAAAAAGAAAGAGAGGCGTAGGATCCCTTAGCTCGTGTCCGACGTGACTCGATCGTTCTTTAATCTCCTGAATAATAAAATTTGGTGAATTTATAATTTCATAAGGACCTAATTTAAAGATTATTATTCATTTCATATCACATATTATAATGTTATAATAATTGGTTAATAAAGTGAGTTCATATCAGATGTTTTTGTCGATGTTCGGTACATGAGTAAAAATGGAACTTGTTGGAATAGAATTTTCCATGTAGTTATAGGTACATCATATCCAGAATAGTATTGATGTTTTAAATATCATATATATCCATTATATATTCATTTTATACTATTCCATAGCATTTGTAGATAAAAAAATTAAAAGCATCGTTCATGGAGACGGTAGGTCGTACGTACGCATGAACGCTACTTTCATTTTTTTGTCATATTAATGGAATTAAAACAAAATGAGAGATATATGTATATATTATAATTCCAGAATGATATCCATCATTTAGATGTAATATATTACATATATAACAAATATATATATGTACTTATAAAAGTACATAACATTTGGATATAAGAAATGAAATGTACCGTTCATGGAGACGGTAAGTCGTACTTACGCATGAACGCTACTTTCATTTCTTTTTCTTTGTATTAAATGGAATAAAATAATAATGATATAAAGGTATATTATAATTATAGTAGGCTATCATATTTAATACCATTAATTACATCCTTTATACGTCCCACATATGTCATTAACGAATCAAATCACTTTGAGGGGGCGGTAGTCCGTACTTCCTAAAATGAAGATATCGAGTTTACCCATAATGGAAAGCATAAAGGTATTCCATAAATGAAAAATACAGAAGCTTAAGAAAAACATAAAAAAATTTATATATCATATATAAATATAGTTACATCTTAATTTCCACCTTTTAAGGTGTTAAAAGAATATTGAAAAATCATCATTTCGTGAGGCAGTAATTCGCCATCAACAGAAACAGTATGTTCTTTAACCATTAGACAGAGGTGTGTGAAAGTGTAGCTCGAATACATCTTATAACAAAAACCTAGTATATTTTAGATACTGGTTTTGTTACAAAAAAAGGAATAAAAAGAGTTTAGGGGTTTAGAGAAGCAAAATAAAACAAAATATCACAAGAGAAGATATTACCTTTAAATCGGGTAACTCACTTTGATTTGAGCTCAAAGGATTCCTGGGAAAGGATTCTGCCAAAAGTGAGGATTAAATGATGAAGACGTGGATTTGGAGAGATTAAATGGTCAGGTTTTGTCCGAGCCAAAGGCTTGATAGGTGTGTGTAAGGTGGTAGAGGTGGGGGCCTTTTATAAGAGAAGAGGAGGGGCAGTCTTGGAAAGTCTTTAAAAGTAACATTATTATAAAATGTATTTCAGATTTTAAATGTCCCACAATTATATATTTGAAGTTTAATGTGATAATTGTTTGAAATACACACATACAATAGGTTTTTTACAAGTGTAGGTCTTATATTTTATATTATCGTTTTATTTTATTTAAATCGTTAAATAATGAGGTAATCACTGAATCATCATGGTGTCCAAAATAATTTAATTTATTTAATGTCTAAAAATTATAAAAAAAATATCATGATTTATTAAATATATTTATCTTTCTAATGAATATTTATAGTATAAAATATTACTTGTATTACTCCATGTAAAAATTGTTGTAGTAAACAACACATGTTTGTGACCTTTTAATTTTAACTTTAAATAAAAATGTTTTAATGTCATTTTCCAACCAATTTGGCTCCATGGGGTCCCCAAATTGACCCATGGATTTTCTTGGTCGACCATGACTCATCCAATAACGGTATGACATGTTTCTAGGTCATTTCATATTATTAAAACATTATTTTTACCTTAAATTACACTAATTTCCTTTAATCGCGATTAAAAACATAAAAATTACTATTCACCAAAAAAATTATTTTAATCCCATTGAACCACATTTTACATAATAATGACAACCATGTATGTCGGGGTTTTTTAAATTCAAATCACAGATGTGGTAAAGTTTAATTTAAACAAAAAATCAGTTTTTAAACTACCACTTAGTGGTTTCACTATTCATCAAAAATTGATGTTTTTCAGAAAAATATCAAAAATTCACCCTAAACTATATTTGATATTCTGAATTAAAAAATGATGTCTATTTTAAAAATTTCAAAACATATAAGTTCCATTAATTAATATAATAATTAATTTCTGCTGTCAAAACAAATAGCGTGTTTTTAAGAAATAATATCTATTAAAAGATTGACACTAGTTTAAGTCCGATTTCAAAGTGAAATTATTTACAATGACCAATATTAAATTAAATGGTAAAAATATATTCTAAATTAAATTTAAAACCAATTCAAAAGATAATCTAATAATATAAATAAATTAGATTAAAAAAAGGTTTTGAATTAAAATACAACATTTATCACTATTCATTAAAAAATGAACTTTATCGGAAAAATACATAAAATTTACACAAAGTAAATTTTGATGTCCCGATTTTAAAGAAGAATTTTATTTTGTCAAATATAACACATAAAATTGTCAAAAAAAGGATTTAAAAGAGGTTCTCCGTCAAAAGGTGGTTAATCGACCTTTTAAAGAATATTAGAATGTTTACACTTAAAAATGGATTCATTCGCATTTTTAATCCTCTAACATTTATTGGAAAAAGTAAAAATATTTGACAAACATATATAATCATTTTTTAGTAAGTTCTGTTCATTCCCCTCATTACAACAGCTAGGTGTTAACTACCATTTAAAATAAAATTATTTTATTATTTGAGCGCAACGTAAGATTTCAAAGGAACTCATTGTTGCGTATTGGGTAAGCCATCAAGCATAGCGTTCCCTTTAAATTAATATTACATTTTATTCACAAATAGGGATAAATATATAAATTCCATATTCTTTATTTACCTGGGGTGTTACAAAAATAGAGTAACCCATTGTATTGTATTATCCTAAGGGTCCCAACACAATAGATGGAGCTTCGAATGGACACCTGGTTTGTAAGATATTTGCATTTTTGTAAAAAGGGTCATGTTGGATTTGAGTCTGATCCAACCTGGTTTTACGCCAACCTCTTCCAAAACACACATAGAGTAACCCATAAGGATAACCTTGTTTCAAGGGTCATTGTTCCACAGATGATTTATAAATCGGACGGCTGGTCTGTTAGTCACAAGCGTTTCAATGAAATAGGGGTTGGTGGGGTATGGGTCCGGTATGACTAGGTCTTGATCAACCCCACCTGATCTTGGTCGAATCGACCCAACCTGACTATGGACTGTACCCGATCTGGTCTAGACATATCCCAAACCAACCCTATCGATAGGTTTGACACCCCAGGGTGGGTCCGGCCCATGAATGCGGGTCCGACCCACCAGGGCGAGTCCGGCCTAGTAGGGCAGGTCCGACCCGGTAGGGCGGTCCAGCCCACCAGTGTGGGTCCGGCCCACCAGGGCGGGTGCGACCCACTACTGTAGGACTGGTATGCCATAGCAGGCAGGCTCTTCTAGCCCATACATGGATTAGTCACATCTGGTTCTTCACAAGGTGGCACAAAATGGCCCCACCAGCTACGGTCAACCAGGTCACTAGCGGACCGGTTTGGTCCAGCCGGACATAGAAAATCTGCATCTACGTCATCTATCATGGATGAAAGTTGAAGAAACATTTCACCCGCATGCGGTCTATATACGGTGTGCCTCTAACGCTTCTGAGCGGCCCGGAAGTGGGCCGCCGCTACATGTTGCGTTAGTCGGCATTGCACTTCATGTCACCGTAGTAAGATGGCTATATCTCTCTACCTCCATGGCGCAGCGACAGGAATCTAACCTCCCTCTACCTGCGATTGCGAAAGTGGGACACCACTAGCTTCCGCCGCCGGCACCAGCATGCCTACGGTTCCTTCTGTGGGCCACCTGAGTCACTTCAGTGGTCTTTTTCTCAAGCTATTAGATCCTATAAGACCGTAGGACTTCCTCCTTCACTAAGACAACCTTGAAGTCTCCTAGACACCATTTTGAGAATTCATCCATGAAGAATGCAGAATAACATGCATGGTGGAGGGATTTATTCCCTTTTCACGTTGTCCT
This sequence comes from Viscum album, assembly GCA_963277665.1. Taxonomy (NCBI): domain Eukaryota; kingdom Viridiplantae; phylum Streptophyta; class Magnoliopsida; order Santalales; family Viscaceae; genus Viscum; species Viscum album. The sequence goes on along the minus strand of OY728147.1, from coordinate 128,722,251 downwards.
GCACCCTCTATGTTAGAGTTGTATAATCAAAGGGAGGTTTGGGATTTCAATACTTGAATCTACCCCGTCATTCAATTCCATGAATTTAACAACCCTCCTAAAAGAACACAATATAAAAGGATTAACCTATTCATTGGATGATCCACATTTATAATTTGAAAATGTAGAACTTGGAAAGAACAACACTCACAAAGAATGTATAACCCCTACTTCAATTTTATGGTTACTGTAGAAGCATCCCACTCGTGGGGGGTTCAAGATTCATCAATGATCATTGTTGCCAGCTTTGTTAGAGTTCATCACCATTCTCCACCTCTCAAATCAATCCCATCAGTTTTTGTTGATTGGGTTCGTAGTCGAAGCGAGAGGGAGAGAGAGAGGTTCCATGTTCATCAATGAAATTCCACGAAAAATATTTTCTCCAACATTTTCTTAAATTAAAACTTAGTGCAGAATTTTAGTTTCACTATGACGTCATATCAGTATGCTATTTCATTTATGATACAATTTAGCTATTTCTCTTGCAAAAAAATGCGCCATTATGTGTTTTCCTTTAATTTAACTCATCACCACACTGCAACACCATTGTCTTCCACTAAATGGTAACAAATAAAAAAAATTATCTTTTTATGTTATTTTATTATTTTTCAAAATTTTCTAACATTAACGTATCTGACCGAACCATGAAGGTTGATGTTAAGTCATTTCTGGGAGAATCCCAGTGTTTCGAGTTCAACGGTGCCCTCATATTTTTGATCTGAGCACCAGTTCAAATGATAGAAAAACCAGATTGCATGTTTTAATAAACATACATTAAAATAAGATCAAAATTATAGTTTGGGCACCTAGAGCCTCGAAATCACGTGTCTTCTTCGCACCTGATCTCATAATAATTCCATATAATTTGATTAAAAAATTTAGACATAAATTATAGGACATTACATTCTCCTCACCTGAGGTTTTTACGTCCCTGAATTCCAAAACAAAAACTAATCAAATTAGTGTAGGTACTTAGCATGAATCTGAGCCCCCTACTTCCATGTGCTCACTAGGAGATTCATGTTCTAAAATAGAATGTGAACCATATGAACTGACCATCCATGAAATACCCGCTCTTTTCAATCCTTTATCCCCACCAAGAACTCTGCAAACGTCACCCCCTCATTAGTGTCTAGCTCGACCCAGTCGATTGCATGCAATGGATCATGCACGTACCTCTTCAGCTGCAACACATGAATAACATCATGCACATGGTGAATCTATAGGGGAAGAGATAGGCATTACTCCACCTCTCCAACTCTATATTGAATCTATAATGGTTTGATAAACCTTAGAGACAACTTTCCACTTGTTCTGAATCTCAGCATTTCCCGTTGAGGTGAGACTGGAAGGAAAACATGGTCTTGCTCCTCGAAATCCAAGTGTCTCCATCTACGGTCGACTTAAGACTTTTGTCTGCTCTGTGTATTCCTCATCCGCTCCTGGATGATCTTCACCTTCTTAGTGGTATCACGCACCAACTCTATACCCATGAATAATGATTCCCCGTGGACTTTCTAGAATAGAGGTGATCTTCATTGATTCCCCTACAAGGCCTCAAAATGTGCAATGGAAATGGTGGAGTGATAGCTATTGTTGTATTAAAACTCCACTACTAGTAGGTGGTCCTCTTAAATATGACCAAAATCTAGGACACAAGCACAGATCCATTACTCAATAGTTTGTATGTTCCACTCCGTCTGACCATCGGTCTGGGTGTGAAAAGTTGTTCTCAAGTAAGTCTAAGTCGCGAATGCCTTCGGTAACCCCTTACACAACTGGGATGTAATTTTGGCATTATAGTATGAGAAAATCCTTGAAGGAAACCAGTGAATTTAGAAAATCTATTGGACGTAGAGGTGACCCAAGCCCTCAGCCCATCCCTACTCTTAGATGGGTAGTAAGTGGGCCGACTTGGTGAGTCGGTCAACGATCACCCATATAGATTTGTGGCCATTATAAGTACGTGGTTACCCCATCATTAAATCCATGGATATATGATCCCACTTTTAATTTGGTACCTCAAGTGGCTATGTCAAGCCGTATGGGACCTGATAATCAGCCTTCATTTTCTAAGAAGTGAGGCATTGTGAAATGTACTCTTGCACACCATTCTTCATCCATGGCCACTAGTACTGACATTGGAGGTCCTGATTGATGTTCCACACACCAATATTTAATTCCAATGGTATGTATGGAATTACCTTAACAACTCATACTAAAACATCACCATTACCATGGTCTATCCTCTAAAAAGTATTACGTGTTTCCCACCTATTTAAATCCATCATGAGCCTTCCTTGAGGATATCTGAGCACGTCAGGCCTCACAGTCAACATCTACAAGTAGTGACTCCAAAAATCACGGAAGGTATAGGGGAGTGATAGTCATAGATTATAGGTAAGATTCTACATCATCATCCATGAAGGATATTTGCATCACAGCTAGTTGCTCTGTCACATCACTCAGCAGCTTCAAACCATACCTCCTGCAGATAGCTTCAGCCACCACATTCCCCTTCCCTGGAGTATAGAATATCTAAAATTCATGGTATTAGAGGAACTCCATCCATCTCCACTCTCTCATGTTCATTTCCTTATGTGAGAAGATATACATGATAATCTTTTACTTAGAGTAGAAGATAAACCGTTCACCAACCATGTACTACCACCACATCATCTAGGAAAAGACAATTGTTGCTATCTCCAGGTCATGGGTCACGTTGTTCTACTCATACTAACTCGTATTTAGTGAGACATAGGCGATCACATCTCTCTCTATCATTAGGACACAACCCAGACTGGTCCCTGATGCGTTGTATAAGACTACATACCCAAAACCCTGTTCTGGTAGTCTTAGGATTTAGACACTCATCAGTCTCCGCCTCAGTTCCTAGAAACTCTTCTAGAACATCTCCTTCCATACTAAGGGATTTCCCATATTTTTAAGAGCTAACAAGGGTGCTTCTACATGGGAGAAGTTGACCAGGAACCACCAGTAATATCCGACTGACCCCAAGAAAATACACACCACTATCATGCTTCTGGGAGGATCCCAAGAAAGAATTGCCACTATCTTTGTTGGATCCACTGCAACTTTGGCCTCTGAGATGACATGTCCCAGAAAGTGGACCTCCCAAATCTAGAACTCAAACACCAATAGATTACTATAAATAAAGTGCTCTTGGAGTGTGTCTAGGACTATCCAAAGTTGTGTAGCATGATCCCCCTCAAATGCCAAGTACAACAAGATGTCATCAATGAAGACTACAATGAAACGATCAAATTAAGGCTGGATGATCCTATTCATGAGTCCCGTGAACACTACTAGGGAATTTTTCATGTCAAAGGGAATAACAAATAACTCATAGTGGCCATAAAGAATCTAGAGGCCTTCTTAAGTGTGTCCTCATCCCTTACCTAAAGCTGATGATATCATGATATGAGATCGATCTTTGAGAACCACCTAGATCCCTTAATCTGATCAAAGAGGACATAAATTCTCAAAATTGGATACTTTATCGTCACAATCACCTAGTTTAAGAGCTGGAAGTCCATGTATAGCCTCAATATCCCATCTGTATTCTTGGAAAACAACAGAGGGGCTACCTATGGTGAAACATTAGTTCTTAAGAACCCATTACTCTACAAGTAATCCAACTGTACTCTAAGATCTTAGAGCTCCGCGGGAGCCATCAAATATGTAGGTGTAGATATCAATGCGATCCATGGGTAACATTAAATGTAGATGTCTACATATCTGTGATGAGGTAGTCCTGGAACATCTTCTTGAAATAAGTCCACATACACATCCACCATAGCGAAAAATATTAGACTCATCTCATCCACTACACTGATGGTGAGGCTAGCCAACTTGTGAGTTTTCATATGAAACCACCTCCAAGAAATTCCATAATGTCTTGAAATGGTTCCCTTCATGCCGGTGAAAGAAAACCTAGTCCCATACTCATAGTCACATTGCACATTGTATGTAAAACAGTTGATCTGAGCATGAATTGTTGATAACCAGTCCATACCCAAGATGTTGTCGTAAGGCCTCAATGTTTCTATTAGGAGATCCCAGTCGAAGCTCTACCCTCCTATAGTATGGTCACACTAGCATCACCAGTGTGTAATCAGCAAATATCCTCCCATAAGAGTCTATAATAATAATTATCGAGATGACAACTCCACGAGAATCTTCGAGCCTCGAACGAGGTACATGAAAAGGAAAGAGTGACTGAATCCTATGTCTATAAGAAAAACAACTATGGTGGAGAAGACACATATACTACCTATAGTAATATCTATAGCACAGTGGTCATAGTCCTCCACTTCCAAAAGTTGGTCTCGCCCATGTTTTGCACGCTCCCTGACCTCGTGGTTGACCACCTAAGGGTGGTGAGGGTAGTACCTGGAACCATCGCCACCCTCCTTCCACCCATCCTACTACCCTATCAGGCCCGCCTCCATGTAGAACTCCTTGCTCGAACCACTTATTCTCCCTCGGATGTCCTTCGACCGTATGCTGATCGTTTTTGCAGTGGGTCGGGTAGCCATGAGCCATGTGTCCCTACCCGCTGTAGGAGTAACAAACTCTAGCCCTATGTTGGCATCCCTTTCCTTGTGAGCTCTGCACCTCTAACCATGAATCCTAGGGTCATATTATGGGATTTATGGAACATTTAGGGCTATATGATTTCTTCCAACGTATTTCTGCAAATTACATGGCCACCTGTCGTCTGGTGGTTGCTCTCACCTTCAGTTCCTGCTTGACTAGGAAGCTCTCCACTAGTAAAGATCACTCTAGTACTCCAGCCTGCATTGGTATACAGAGTGAAATCATCGACAACCTTATATATAGTTGGATTCCATTCTCAAATGTACCTTCCCTAAAAAAAGGGTCTTGTTATATGTCGGTGGATTAGTAGGAGAGGTCAGTAAACCTCACCATGAACGGGACCATAATCAAGATTCCCTGCTGTAGGTGTAGTATCTCTTGAATGTGCATGGTGCCCAGTGACTCTAGTACAAAATCCACCCTGAAGAGGTGCTCAATGTCCAACTAGTTGAGGGTCGCCTTTTACTTTGTATGTAGTGTCAAGATCCACAATCTCCATGTTTTGTCCAAAAGAAGGCTAGCAGCTAAGACCACTATCTTATTTGTAGCTGTCTCTACCAGGTGAAAAACCAGTGTAACCACCTCCAGCCAATCCTCTTATACTTAGTATATTTATCACAATAGAACCGAGAAGTTCCCTATCTCTTTAACTCATACAACGCGCCCAGTTGGAGTGCGTTGTCCACTGGTGGGGCAGGTAGAAACTACTGTTATGTGGGTAGTGGTGCTGCTGGTACCCCACCCGAAGGAGCTATTGCTGTAAGTGGTCCCGACACCAACACCTCATCACTCTGTGGGCCATCTTCATGATCCCTTCTTATAATCCTAGCCACCTATATTTGTGTAGGAATCATGTAGGGAAACAGATGTGGCATATTAAATAAGTTATAACTGGTGAGCTAACTCTAATGAGATCAGGAAAAAAAACATTTCCAAAACACATGCAACAATTGTTTTCATGTCTTGAGTTGGAAAACAGAATTCAAGGTCCTTTTGTATGGATATGTCGGTCTCCCACAAAAACTAGACTCCCTAGACTGAAATTCAAACTCAAGACATATAACATTATTTCCCCCATTGAAAATACGGACTCTTAGTTCTTCTGGTAGAACTAACCACCCTTTGATACCATTTTTTCACAACCCTTCCCCTAGGGCCCGTATCGTGACTACCCCAAACCCATCTTCCTTAGGCCAGGGGCTGGTGACTTACACCTGAAACGCATATCCCAAAAAGGGATTGCATTTCCTTTGAAAATGTAAACACACATACATGGTATACTTCAAAAAGAAAACCACGAAGGAAATAAAATAGTACAGCCAACACAATGTACCAACACTAAGAGTAAAAGGTGTACAGTGAATATAAAGGGTTCAAAATACAAGCCCAACTGAAAGGAAAGTACAACAAAAGAAGTACAAGCTCTAGATATTTCCCTCCACATATTCTACCAGAATGGTTGGTACAACTCACTATCAAATGTCACTACAACACACCATGTCTATTGATCCACCTCCAATCACTGTCTAGCCATGGCTCCCCAAATTTTTTTGGATTCATCAAATATATTGATGAGAGATGAAAATTATTAATGGTGAGATTTATAATCTTAATTGAGGATTTTTTTACCAATATTAATGGATATTTAATTATCAATATTAATGGATGAAATAATGGATGCCGACTGCATTAATTGATAATTATGGACTTGGTGTCTATATAAGGAGAATGTGACAACATATTTTTGAGGGGTGTTCCAAAAAGATGTAGTTGACAAGGGAGACCCGGGAAGGGGTTTCCATGTTTATAGTGGCCCATGTTACAGGAAGACGATGGAGAAATTATCTTTTACCAGTGGAAATGTTCTTCATAGGGTATTCAATATGTAGTCCACCGAGAGCAGGTAGTGGCTACTACATCAGCAGTATCATGTGCAGCACATCAGTGTTTTATATGTTTAGATAAATGGGGACTCAATTTATGAACACATCCATGAATAAAATTTCTTGCTGATAGTGGTGATCCGATGTAGTTTACCAATTCATGATGAATAGTACATCATGATAGAAAGATCATTCAGGAGACACAAGCTGGTGCGAGGATAATACATGTTCGGGTGAAGATGTCTGAGGTAGTGAGGTTTTGTCGACAGAATGGTGGATTTTTGTCACACATAGATTTTACATTACATGGCGTCAGTGGGATATTTATGAAAGATAAAGAAAAAGGGTATCAGGGTGTGGTCTTAACATAGGTTTTATATGGTCTTATATTTTTATAATTCACATTCTTTCATTACTTGGATTCATCTATTCTATGATTCAAAGTGGATATTTTGGAATTTCCCTGGTATTTTTTAATCCTTCTCATGGGAGGGTTATTCATTATTAAAAATCATCCGTGCTGATTTATTTATTCTTCTCATATAACATAAATATTTCAATGATTTTCTCACAATATTTTTGGCATGAAATTTTCTTCCAAGAGTTGGGATTCTCTCCAACAAGTGGTATTAGAGGTGATGATTTCGGCTTGCAATTGGTGGTGAGAATTTTTTGTAAGATTCAAAGAGGAACGATTGAACATGTGTGAGGTGGAATTATATTTGGAAAGAAGGTTTAAGGAGGTGTTCTAGATCTTACACATAATTCATTTCTTCAGAATGTGGGACTAGTGGTGAAAGAATTAAAATTCGATGATCAAGGTAATGCGTTGGGTGTTGATACTTTTGAGAAGAGGGAGTAATTTTTTCTTGAAGGCGCTCCTGATATTGTGGAAATCATGATTATGAGGTAACTAGATGTTTTTGGTTTTTTTATTGTTTAGAAGGATGGTGTAGATAAAAATTTGATGAAGGTTTTGGCGTTTGGTTTTCTTTTCGCAGTGGGAGATACTATTTTTTATCAAAAGGGTCAAAATAATGTCGTCAAATATTCTACAATTGATGATGGTTGGTCTGATACCGACCTATTTTCCTTGTAACTGGGTTTGTTGGATGGTTCCATTCATTAATGTGTTGAAGGGGGAGATTGTTGGGATTCATCACATTTATTTATGAGAGAGTAAAATTTTAAATGGAGAGATTTAAAAAATTAATTGAGGATTTTATGCCCACATTAATGCATATTTAATTCACAATATTAATGGATGGAATAAAAGGTGTTGACGGAATTAATTGATGATTATGGACTTGCTGTCTATATAAGGTGGATGCAGCAACATAATTTTTAGAGGTGTGCTAGAAATATGTAGTTGAGAAGGGAGACTTAGGAAGGGGTTTCTATGTTTTTGGTGGCCCATGTGACGCGACGACGACAACACAATTATCTTGTATGTGTGGTGATTTTATTTGAAGGGTGACCAAGATGTATTACACCAAGAAAAAGAAGGGGGTTTCATGTTAGCAGTAGCATGTGCAGAACGTCGGTGTTTAAGAGGTGCAGAGTAGCAGTGAAGAAATTGATTATCGAGGACACATATCAAAAGTATTAGTGATATCGGTGGTTAGGTTGCATTTCCCAGTTAATGATAGGTGGTGCATCATGATGTTGAGATCGTTCAGAAGTCACAATAAATAGTGAGTTTGACGCATGTTTTGGTGAAGATATTCGAGTTATTGTCATTTCATCGATAGATGAGTGAAATTGTTTCACAGATGGATCCTCTAATACATGGCATCCACATGATTTTTATCATTGAGATGGTAGAGGCCAATCAGGGTGTGGTTTCCACACGTGTTTTCTACACACTCTTATTTGTAATTCAAGTTCAAGCATTACATGGATTCTTGAATACTTTGATTCATATTGGATATTTGGGAATTACCCCATGGTTTTTAATCCTTTTCACTGGAGGGTTTTTACACGTTAAAAATATTGTGTGATGATTTATTTATTCTTCTCAAATCACTTCCATATTTCGATGGGTTTCTCACGATATTTTTGCCATGAAAGTTTCACACTACAGAAAAACACGGCTATCGATCCACCTCTAAGAACTGTCTAGCCTTAGCTCCTCAAAGTCCCAGTCAATGTTTTCTATCATTGGAACAAGACAAAAAAGGTGCTGCCAAAGCCCCTGTCAGGGCGAGTATAACAATACTCAGCAGGGACCACAAGAACCTCGATGGTCTCTTAGAAATATACAAAGGAAATACAACAATGCGAGATCTCAATGTAAAGCACAAATTAAAATAAATAGCTCACACCAGGTAAAAATTATGTTCAAATGTAAAGATGATTATTAGTAAAGATATATCATCTAATACTATTGAGAGGATCTTTTGTTGATCCACGATGGGTCTCTTCTCTACTGATTCACGAAGGGTCTCTCTACTAATGATCCATGATGGGTTTCTCTATGACTAATTCATGATGGGTCACGCTACTAATGATCCATGAAGGGTCTCACTAATGTTTTTCCATGAAGGGCCTCTTTTATACTAATCCATAAAGGGTCACACTTATGTTGATCCATAAAGGGTCGCTCTTCATTCTTCACGTCACAACTTTCCACTAGATTCTCGCACTTAAACTGATTGATTCTAGTAGGATATTCTCCTCAAGCCATTGGTCACACAAAAAGCACCAAGAAGTCCCAAAAAGTGTGACCCAAAAAACCGCCTCTTCATAAGGGTCCCAATGCAATAGTCAGTGCGTCGAACGAACACCCAATTTGTAAGATATGGTCATTTTTTAAAAAATATTCTAGGTTAGCTCTGATTCCAATCCAACCCGTCCATAAGAAAACCTCTTACAAAACTCATGTAGTGTATCTCAAAAGGACCACCTCGTTGCAAGGGCCCTCATTTCCCAAGCGGCGCATCAATCAAAGGCCCTGTAAATTAGTTTCAAGAGTTTCAGTGAAACAGGGGACGGTTGGATTTGCGTCTGGTCCGACGTGGCCAGACCCAGTCTAGGATACCCTATCCCAACCCAGATTTAGCTTGACTAGATATTGTATGTCCATGGTTCATCTCGGTAGTGAGGGTTCATCCCGCTGGTGCAGGTCAGGTTCTTTACTAGGAGGTGCCGACTGGTGCCGCCACCTCGGGTGAACCGGTCCATATAGAAGACTGGTTCGGTTCATCCTGACGAAACAAAGTCACCTACATTTCATCCAGATCAATTATAGGCAGCTGGTGCATCCACCTGCATATGGTTGACGGACCATGTGCCTCTATCATACCAAGATATCCCAGACATGGGTTTCCCCTCTACGTGGTGCTAGTCAGCGCCGCATTTCATGTCCCCACAACTATCTACTTCCACAACACACCACCTCCCTCAAACAGTGGACACCGCCATAAACCTCTATAGGCCACCACTGAGGCCATGCTCCAGCCACCACCATGGGTCTCCACAAGCCACCATCGCGGGCCTTCGTTGTCCGCCACTGTAGGACTCCTCCGAACGCCGCTACATGCCTCTGCTGGCCTCTGCCGGCACACTGACAGTTCCTTCTGCGATCCATTAGAGTTTTTCTATGGTTCATTTCTCGAACCATCTACGCCTATATAACCATAGGGTAGACACCTTCCCTAAAAGACCTCAATGTTTCATTTAAACCATTTAGAAAATTCATCCATGAAGAACGCACAAGAACCCGCAAGGCTGAGGGAATGTTTCTTTGTTCATGTTGGCCCACACCCTCTATGTTAGAGGTGCATAATCAAAGGTAGGATTGAGAATTCAACAAAAGAATCCACCCCGTCATTCAAGACCCTGAATTTAACAACCCTTTCACAATAACACATGATCTGAGGATCAACCTGTTTGCGGGTTGAATAGAGTTTTTTTTAGAATGATGAATGGAAAAAATTAAAATCACAAAGGAAACATAACCCATAATTCAATTTAGAGTTCATTTTAGAAGCATTCCGCTTGTGGTGTGTTCCATATTTGTTAGAGATCATTGCTTATTGTCTTCGTTAGCATTTGTTGACATTCATCACATTTAAAATCTATCCCAATGGAGTTTGTCAATAGAATTCATCGTAATAGAGAGAGGGAGAGAGAGGTTCCTTGTTCATCAGCAAATTCCCCTTAAATGATTTCCCCCAACTTATTATTAAAAGAAAACACATCGCATTGTTTTTGTTACACTATGACATCTTATTGTTACATTGTTTCATTAATGAAACAACGTACCTATTACGCTTGTGAAAAAAAGATCCATTTTGAGTTTCATTTAATGCACCTCATCACTGCACCGCAACACCGTCTTCTAACGCTCAACGGGGAAAAATAAAAATAAAATAACTTGTTATGTTAATTTATTATTTTCCAAAATGTTTTAAAATTAAATTTTTTATCCTAACCATGTTGGTCTAAGTTAATAAATTTCTAGGAAAATTCTGGCATTCAGAGTTCAACAGTGCCCTCAGATTTTTTATCTTTTCACCAATTAAAAAGATATAAAAACCCATTTTCACATTTACGGAATTTATTCAAAAACAAGTTCAAAATTACATTCTAGGAACCCCGGGCCACAAAATCATGTGCCATATCAATTCTTGGTCTCAATATAATTCCATATAATAATTTTTTAAAAATAAATGGAAATTATAGGAAATTACATGTTAACCCATGGTGTTGGAGCTTGTTGGGATGTAATGTTGAGGTTGAAATTTAAATGAAATGTGAATCATGGATGGAATTCTAATGAAAAGTTTTTTGGACTTGATAATGATTTATTAATGATTATGTAACTAATTAACATAAAGTTAAAATGATAAAAAGTTATTGATGTAATATAATAAATTTCTTAAAATGGTTGTGTTCTTATAGAATACCTAGTCATAACTATGGCTCATGGGAGTCCAAGAGACATTGGTTGCAGTTGTAAATAATACTATATTAATCCCATAGTGTGGATGTGAGCTATATTATATCATGCTATTTTTGTGTTTCTATACATCACTCCACCATGTCAGCTAGGGAAACTGACACCCGAAAGATTTTGATCCTAGAGGGTGTTTTCCTTAACATTCTTGTGGGAGGATGGATGGATTACTATCTTCTTTGGCCTTGTTCCTTTCCCTTGGAATTTACTTGTACCAATAGGCAGATAGGATAATTTTCCCAATATATGTGTCTATAGGGATGTAATGGATTTTGATTATTCACACACATATATTATGGATATATATTCCTTTGGACAGTTATAGGTGTAACTTGTATAGGCTATGATGTCTTGAGGATCCTTCTCAGTGTATGGGATGTAATGGCTTGAGGTATAATTCTTGATGTATGACACACATTATGAAAGCCATGGTGGATCCTATAAAAAACCTAGTTACTTTGGTTATGTGGATGTAGTGGTTGTGTTTCATGAGGTGATTGTTGTGGTGTATCAGAAAGGTGTCTATGGGTATGCCTTTTTTAGAGAGAATATTTGAATGTTCGACACTGGGGAAAAACAGTAAACCAGTGGGGAAGTAGTAGCAGTGTTCCCTTGATATTCTTTATTATATTTTATACTCTTGTATGCGATACTTTGTGAGAGTATCAATGGTGAGGTTGGTAACATAGTATACTTGTTTAGCTGATGAGTTAGTTTCTCTTTTTTGTTCACTATGCTTTATCATTCTTTCATTACTTTTTCACGAGAGGATCTAGGGAGGATCCTACTAAATAAACTGTTATACTCACCCTCTATATATACAAACTATTTTTTAGTTCACTTAGAGGAGGTTGGAGGTCAGACTAGTTACTACTATCTTGGGGTTATGGGAGATGTTCAGGATTCATGGTCTCTACTATTTTCACATTATTTTGATACTTGCAGTTTCTCCTTCTAATTGTAGAAGTCTTTCATGACATTTCTTATGCTTACATGGGATTTATTTAATGTTTCACTCTGAGTTGGAGTTGGCTGGTGTCTTTCTTATCTCCCCCTTCCGCATCTGTTCTCTTATAAGGTAATGCCTTTCATTTTTTGATTTACTATACTTTTAGTGGAAGTTGCCAACCCAGGGCCTACTGGAGGCAGGACATGGGAGGACATTATCTCCCTTCACACGTTTTAGGCCCAGTAAGGGTACATAATGTGGGGTGGGGGTCATGAAAAAGTGGTATCAAATGTCAGCTTGAGAAATTGGATGGAGTTTTGTGTTTGGAATAGGTTAGGTAGCATGGGTGGTAGGGAAATTGTGTTAGTTAAGTTTAGAAAGTTATGAAAACCCTAGAGACTGACTGAGAATGAGGAATTTAGGCCCCCCTATGATCTGATTCAAAGACCTTTATGTTTATAGTGGCTACTAAACCAGGTGGTACAAGTTTTAGGGTAGAGACGTAGGAAGGGATCATGCATAATTCGTATTTTTTCCAGTGATTTAATGGGAGACCTTGGGTTAGGTTAACCTAAAATGAATAAAAGAAAACAATTAATTAATTAATTTTGAGTCTTCCATATTCTAGGTTTAGAAGATCTAACTATTTGTTATTTTACAGGTATGGCTCTAGGTCGAAATCCTCATATGGTTTTCCTAGAAAATATCTAGCAGGTTGCGCCAGTAGATCGACATAAGGTAGAGGTTGATAAGGATGACACTTGGAGGAACAAACTTCAAGAGATTTAGTGTTTGAGTCTACAGAAGTATGAGGGATCCGTTTTAGATATATTCATGGAAGAATGGTTGGATGCCGTTGAGATAACCTTCACTTAGATATATTCTTAGAAAGAGAACAGGGTGTCTTTGGTTCTGAAGATGCTACATGGACAGTGAGGTAGTGGTGGTTCTTATTCCTCAGGGATCCCAAGGAGTTGGTGATCTCATGAGAGGAGTTCAAATACATGTTTGGAGATGATATTGTTCTCCAACCACGAAGGTGTCTAGTCACTAGGAGCTTCTTATCCTTCAACATGTGTACACATGTGTGTGAGGGTATGGAATCCTTTTCAGGATCCTATTACAATATTCTTTGGAGCTATTTCCATATAAGGAGGACATGGAAGGTAATTTTGAGGAGCCATTCTTTCCAGAGATCCATCACTAAGTAACCATGTTTATGTTGAAGATATATCATGAGGTTCTGGAGAGGGGATAGATAATCCAGATAACATTATATAGAACCATATTTTCACAATATGGGAGTCTTCATGATTCCTCATGATGCAGATCTATGTTCTGGGATTCCTACTCTTCGGGGTAGAAGAGTTTCTGTTTTGCTGGGGGAAGTTCCCAGCCCTCAACATTTTGTTTCTCCAGGGGTGGTAGCTCTGAGGCCTATGCCACAGGATCAAGCGTTTTTTCTTCTTATGGAGGCCAAGGTCATTAGCAGCATGACTTCCCATCCTTTTAGAGCAGTCATCGTGCACCAGGTTCCGCTCCAAGTTCCTCCGTTGAGGCAGTTCCAGCTGAGGCAGTAGAAACCGGTTTCACCATCTTTGGATCAGCAGATAGAAGGTGGGGCAGGAAATGGAAATACATATGATTCTCTCCATCAATAGAGAGCATATCACCACCATGGTGGTGTTCATCATCAGGTTTAGAGAGGCCATGGAAGAGTTCATGTTCAACTTCATTCTTTAGCTTTTCCAGTGCCTGGTGAACTAAACATCGTTCGTGGTACCATTTATTTATTTCCTGCTTGGGTGTCTGCCTTGATTAATTCTAAAGAAAAAAACTCCTTTATAACACCTACCCTTGTCTATGCTTTGGGACTTGAGGATGATATGCATCTAGTTTCCATGGCACTAACAACGCTAGTTGGAGTTTGAGCTGACTTTTTTGATGTATATGAAAACTATGATCTAGTGCTGGGGTAGCACCACTATTGGGAAGATTTACTATGTTTACTAATAAAACCATATGATTTCATCCTTGGCATGGATTGGTTTCATTCAGTGAATGATATCTTGGAATTATTTAGGAGTCATGTGGTGTTCTATGATGCTGATAGAGAGTCGGGGGTCTTGGAGAGCGAGACCCTCAGATGGGTCAGGGGTGTGTTCCATCCTTGTCATCCTTGATGGTTGAGGTGATTCTATGTTCCTTAGAGGTTAAGTAGTTTTCATTTCCTAGGGTCATAGAACACTACCCTAATGTCTTTCTAGATGAAGTTGTAGCATTACCCCATTGACGAGAGATCGAGTTTGGGATCGAGCTACCCCTAGGAGTGTCTCCTATATCTATGTCTCCATACAGGATGAACCCTTCATAGTTATGAGAGTTTCATGAACTACTCGATAGTTTGTTACTTTGTAGTTTTTTTTCAGCAGAGTGTGTCACCATGGGGTGCACTGGTTTTGTTCGTGAATAAGTCTAATGGAAGTTTGCGATTGTGTATCGATTATATCTGCATAATCAAAGATATAGTGAATAATCTCTATCCTCTTCCATGGATTGATGATTTATCTACTCAACTGAATGGTGAGTGTTTTTCTTGATGATTGGCTTGCGGTCAGGATATCATCATATTCATGTGAAGGATAAAGACATCCCAAAGACTAATTTTCATTGTCTCCATGTGAATTGTGGGTTCTTTGTAATTCCATTCGGTGTGAATAATTCTGCATATGTGTTCATGGGATTGATGAACATTGTATTCCTTGAGTTTATGGATAAGTTTGTGGTGGTTTTCATCGACGAAAACTTGTGTAATCGGTATCTAAGGGGGATCTTTTTTAGCATCTACACTCCATTTTGGGAGTTCATCGTCAACATAAGATGTTCAGGATGTTTTAGAAGTGTGATTTTTAGGCTCAAGAAGTTCATTTCTTGGGGAATGTTGTGTCCCAGAAATTATTAGCTATGGATTCATTGAATATATAAGTGGTTGTGTCTTTGTATTCCCCCAAGACAGTGGTAGATGTGTGAGGTTTCCTTAAACTTATATGATATTATAGGAGGTTCGTAGCCAATTTCTCTTAGGTTACGACTCCTCTGAAATATTTGACTGGGAAGGATCTAGCATTCTTGTAGGCTGATTAGTGTCCGGAATCTTTTGAGTATCTGAAGGAGAAGTCGGTATGTGCTCTAGTTATTTTTATTCTAGGAGAAGGAGTTCAGTTTGATATTTTTGGTGATGGTTTTCATCTTGGGTTAGGATGTATTGTAATGGAGAAGATATTGGTCATTTATTATGGGTATTAGCATTTTCTCTCACATGAACATAACTATCCCACACATGATCTCAATTTGGAAGCCATGGCGTTTCTTCTAAAGTTATAGAGACATTACCTTATTGGCGAGTGCACTGTTGTTTTTACCAATCATAAGAGCCTGATGTATGTTTTCTCCCAGTGTGACTTGAACATCTGGAAGTGTATTTGGATGGAGTTTTTACTGGAATACAACTTTGAAATATCTTATAAACCTAGAATGGATAATATTGTAACTGATGCACTATGAATAATGTCACATAGTGATTGAGTGCATGAATATGGGCATTACTAGAGAGTGATGGAAGAACATTCATCATTACATCTTTATATGTGAGAAGTTGGGGGTATATGACAGATATTTTAGTTGATGGGGTATTCATCTCAAGTACAGCAAGTGGAGGAGTGCCCATTGGGGGATCTAGAGGTGGGTGTCTGGAGAGACCAAGTTTTTTGTGGCAATGCCCCTGATGGTTTGTATGAGGATGGAAAATGTGGTGTGTTGTATCAGGAGAGTCTTTTAGTTCCTTTTTCAATGCAGGATATGGTTCTCAATGAGTTCTATAGTTCTTCCTTAGCAGTGTATCCTGGTGTGAAAAAGGTGTATAGAGCCCTGAGGAGTCAATTTTTGTGGTCTGGGCTAAATCATACAATGGCGGAGTTTGTGTCTCGATGTATGGTCTTCCATAGGGTGAAGGATGAGCACCTTGTTCCCGGTGGTTTTCTCCAGCTGTTAGATGTTCTTGACTGGAAGTGGGAGGACATCTCAATGGAATTTGTTACTGGTTTACCTCAAGCTCCTGGAGGCCATGATGCTATATGTGTGGTTGTGTATCATTTGAAAAAATTATCACACTTCATAGAAATAATGGAATTGATCTCTATGGAGGTTTTATAAAGGCTGTATCTTGAAGTGGCGGTGAGACTCCATGGAGTCCCAAGGATGGTCATTTTTTAACAAGATCCTCATTTTACTTCAATGGTGTAGAGATGTCTCCAGCATGATATTGGTTCTCAACTATTCAGTATCACTTATTTTCATCCACAAACATATGGTTAGACAGTGTGGACTGCCCATATTTTTTAATACATCTTGTACTCTTGTGTTCTTGATTTTGGAGGTTCATAGAAGAGGAACATACATTTTATGGAGATAACTTAAAACAACATCTTTCAATCCAATATAGGTATAGCGCCATTAGAATCCTTTTATATATGACCTTTCCATTTTCTATTATGTTGGATTAGGGTTGGAGAGTCTGCAATTAGCAGACCATAATTAGGGTAGAATATGACAGAGATGGTTTAGGTGATTTGTGATAGGATGAAGGCATCTCAAGATCATCAGAAATCATATTCTGATCAATGGAATATACCTTTAGAGTTTGATGATTGGGATCACCTGTTTCTGAAGGTGAATTCCCTATCGTGGGTAGCGATGGTTTGGTCGTGGGAATATGTTTTCTCCCTGGGTTATTAGGCCTTTTGACGTGTTGGATCATGTTGGAACCATGAAATATTGAGTATCACTTCCCCTATAGATGATCCAGATACACAATCTTTTTCATGTGTCCCAGGTCCATATTTATCATCATGAAAACTCTCATGTCATCGATTGGGGGTGATCGATGTTGATGATGATGGGACATTCAAGGAGTGGCTTGTAAAGATCCAAAACTACAAGGAGAATGGGTTACATGGGAGTTCTATTCCATTGGTTCATGTCTTGTGGTAGAACGGTGGCATGGAGGAAAGTACATGGGAATGTGAGTCCCAGATACGTGATCAATTCCCCGAGCTGTTTTATGTTCAGCACTTTTCTTATTATGATGTTTGTTTTTTAAGTGTATACCTTTTCTTGTAATGAGATGTATGTATTTTGTTGATTTTTGTTTATTTCCCACTTTTGAGAGGTATCTCCCCCATGAGATTTTTTAGAAGCTGGTTTTGGTTTTCGTGTGGTTTCACATGTTCCATTTTAAAGTAGTTAAGCTCCTTTTGTGGTGAGTGTCTCGATAGGTATATCAAAGTGTGGTTTCCTAGACACCTTTTTATCTTTCCTATCTGGGTTGGTTTTGGTTTATTGAGGATGTAAATGTTTTAGATATATCTAATGTAATGGCATAGACCTATCTGGTCCATTCCCTTAATTATATCTGGTGTTTGAGTTGTTCTAAGAGGTCATGGTGACTCACCCCCATCACTTTTGGAAATTTACAGTTTTTTGAATATTTTTTCTAGAATAGTGACTCTACAGTGTTTCTCAAATGGTGATTCTACAATGTTTATATAATGGTGAGACATCTAATAGTAGGTCTACAGTGTTTCCATACCCACCATCCCAATAGATAGGTTATATCTAACATAATAAAATTATAATATTTCTTAATGTATAGTTTAAACGGGTTGTTTTAGGTAATGGAAGATATAATCCTTATTTTTTGTAACATAATCCAAATTTATTGTTGTGTGAAAAATTAGTTAATCAAAGTGTTTTATGTAACAAATCCCACACATAGTCCTTTATTGTAACAAAACCCAACCTATCACATTGTCACAGAAAATGGTACAAAACCCGGCCCTTCACATACCCGAAGTGTATTTTTGATCCCCTTGGGCTAATGACTAGGACCTAGGCATCAACAAAAAACTAGAATGAATGATTTCTCTCAAAATGAAGCAATGACATGGAATATATATATATAGTCAATACTAAAAAAATCTACATTCTACAACTGAATGCAGATAGTGAAAAGAAATTTAAAACTATAGTAGTACAGTCTCCAAGTACTAGTACCACTAAAGAGGACTAAAATTAGGAAATTCAACTACTCTAGATTATCATGTGGGAAAACCTTCCACTTCTCACCATCCACCTACCCAGACTCAACTGACCAAAAATATACCTCATCACTATGGAACATTTCCATTCCCTTAATTGATATAAATACAATGGTCTAAACACCAAATAATTACTGTTCAATGTGTGAGATAACATGTTCAGTAGGGTGCCACCCTGGTTTCCATAATTGGTCTCTATACAAAAATCTCAAGCATTCTCATTCTAAATAAAACATGGTCTGACAAACAATAATTTCATTTATATCAAAATCATTGAAATTTTTTTCCCTTTACCAACAATTCTTTAAAAAATGTTTGGTATATTAATTTCAATTTCAAATAATGCATACAAAAAAATAATTGATCAAAATCATAGATTAATCACGAAAAGGAACTCAATGTGTTTGGATTTAGACTACTCATTCCACAAGAAATGACTAGTGCACAACAAGTCCCTCAAACACATGCCAATGGAGTAAGGAAACGCCCCATGAATGAAGCGTCCATCAATTTCAAACAAGTCTCTAGAACAAATGGCCTAAAGAGAAGTGAAAATACACATGAGGAATTAAGCCTATGATAACATAGATGATGGACCAAATTTAAAGTTTCTACCAATGTACCTAAGGGTTCCCATGCACTACACTTCAAAAATAATTTCATTTATTTGAAAATACCACTCTTTAGATTTATCAAAATCAAGGTAAAAACAAAATTTTATCAAAAATATGATTACCCACTCAGAAAAAATAATGAATTTTTTTTTATATATTAATTTAAAAAAACAATTGGGAAAATAGTGTTCATAATAACTAGCTAAATATATAATCTCATACCTCAATCTTAAGGTATCATATTCCCATAAAGGATCCACCAACATGGGAAGATATCAGTGAAAAATAAAGCTCTATAATAATTAAATAAATCATAAAATATATTCAATTTACATAAATGGTTGGTAAAGAAGAGGAAATTATGCATTCCACAAGAGAATATACCGGTCATACCACAACCAATAAAGTAACATCCCCTAGATCGGGGTTACACCATGGATATAGTAGAAGAAAATAAGAAGTATATCCAAGGATCAAAAGATATGATAACTAAACAAAACAAAATTACCACGATATATGAAAAGAATAACCTGAATCTTCTACTCACTTAGAGAGATGGATGGAAACTGTTGTGGTGATCCAATACCAAACGAATCAATTTAGATAGAAGTGAGACTTAAAAAATAACCAGATTATACTTTTAGGACAAAATCCAAAATATATGGGGAATAATGACATGGAATATCATTCTCATTTCAACATATAAATTTTTTCTAGAAGATAAATAGTGTGTAATCCATTTAGACATTTTATAATCCATGATGATCAACTGTGCTAAAAAACCATTTAACATTTTAATTATAATCACTATTTTTACATTACACATCTTGTAACCATTAAATGACATGTAATTTTTATGTTAAGTAAAAATTTCACGACGTGTTTCGGCTACCATGTAAATTCTGTTTTACCCCTTTATGAATCATGTAATTGCCAATAGTATAGAAATAAATCCTGAACCGAATTGGGAATCCTCTAAACTCACAGAGAACCCTAAAAAGCCATTATCAAATTAATACATGGATTCCATTAATTGAAACCAATATAAATCTAATTAATTTAATTCATTTATTTCTTCAAATTTTTCCCATACTTTGGGGTCCTAAGGCACACCTAAATTTATAGGAAAACATGTGAAGAGATGGTGAGTACCTAAAAATTGGTAATGGGATGTTACAAATTTCCCACCATAAGACATTTTGTCTCTCGGAAGTCATGTGGAAGAATAAATTCTAGTAAATAGGTTAGGAAATTGGTCCCTCTTCAGTTATTTTCTCTCTAAAGTTTCATGATAATTTGATCATTCTTGACATAACAATAGGACTAATTGAATAGACTTCCCACACAATACATTCACATGAGAGTCCTCGATGTCAATTGGCTTCTATAGAATAGAAACGTAAGGCTCTAAATCATTCTCCTCCCAAATTATAATATGATATGGATCAAGAGTGTACTTATTAAGCTTAAATATTTGTAAAAAACATGAATGTATATCTACTAATATTTAAATTCCAACTGATAAGAAACATTCCCATGATTCTCAATAAACTCACAAAGTCCAACAATTCATGGAGCCATATTTCCCTATTTTCCAAGAATACGGTGTTCCAATCGAGGAGAAACTATTAGAAAAGCACAGTCACATATCAAAAACACTAATGGATGATGCTTTTTATCTACATAATATGTCTATAATGTATATACAGTAAGAAGATTCTGATGAATGTTATGATTCCTCACAGACATCTCATGAACAAAACTCAATACATCCAATGAATCTTCACCCACTTAAACCCAAAAAATATGTGACCTGGAAGGGATACAATATAAAAATTTAAATGGATATATTCTGATTGAATACTAATAATTGATTTTATATTGAAACTCAACCTGTCCTTGAAGCCAATCTAATGAACCACCAAAATCCATTCCATAGGCACAATGTGTATATTTTGAAATATGAATAACACTCTCTTTCTGATCGTTTGTTTGTGGATGATAAACTATACTCAATCACACATGAGACCCCATTTCCTCTAATTGGAAAATCTATACCCCTAATGAAAACTGAGGATACCTATTTGAAACATAAAAATAAAATCATGTATCTTAATAACATTCTACAAATACGGCTTCTCTAGATGGTCATATTTTGTGATCTATCATATCAGAATGGAATTTGTAAAATTTTCAAACCAAAAAATCACTAACTAGATATGATTTATTAATTAAGTATTATAATATTATGTGATAATAAATTCCATTTATACCTGATACCATTTCTAAAAAGTCTCCACAAGAGGCTAGAGTAAACCAAAAGGTTTGAAATGATCTCGTATTATGTCCTTTCATGTGTTACAGTAAGACAAATAATCAAAAATGTCATGTTTAATACATGGACAACAAAATGACCATCTCAAATAATAATAATTCTTTTTATTTCTCATATGAATTGTGAATGAGTTACTATGACAGTCAAATAGAACATAGGTTCTCATAGATTCTAGAATGAAAAACCGATCCCCAAAGCTGGGAATACCATCTAGAGAGAGAGCAATCAAAAATTGTCTCACCACTATATAGGGTTTCTTAAATTCCACGGAACATGATATCCTTCTATTGATTATGAAGAAAATACTGAAGGAGATATGATGATATCTAGACACTAGTTAAAAATAGACAAGAAACATCATCATAAGCATCTGGATGAAACTGAGAAAAAATCCTCACACGATTCCACTCTTCTATCGATTCCATAACATCATGTGATGTTAATACACTGATAAAAGAATCAGTATCTACATTCCCCTTCCAAAGGGTGTAGGAATTTTCAAATTAATGTGTTTGAAGGACTTTCATCAACCACCCCTGTCTAATATTTAGGTACTTCTGAGAGAAAATAAAGCTCAAATTCTTATGGTAAGAAAATATGGTAAACATTTTTTGAAAAAGATAATGTTTATAATAATTAATCACTTGCATACGTGTGTGAATATATAGATCATGAGTTGGTTAATTATTTTCATATAGTCTAAGAATATGAGAGCCAAAAGCCACCACATGATCATCGTATATAACCACACAACCCAAACCTGTTCCAGAAGCATCAAAGAAAACCATATACATTTTACCGAGCTCAAGTAAGATTAGAATTTGTGTAGATGTAATAATTATTTTCAATTATTTTAATGTGAAGTGAAACTCTTTATCACATGAGAATTTTAAATAATTCCTTTAAATAATAGTCAAAGGTGATTCTAACATTGATAATTCCTGGTTTGATTATCGATAATATCAACCCAAACTAAGAGGCTCCAAATATTAAAAAAATGTGGATCTTCCAATGACACGATAGTATTTTCCATTATAGGATGGGCTGATACTCCATTCATATAAATCACATAGCTAAATAATTTTACCTATTGAATTTGGAGTTCATTTCAAAAACATTCTATACGAATTATGGTTTATTAGTATTTCCAAAACAAATCTCAGATGGTGCTTGTGCTCATTCTTGGATTTTGAGTAATCAAAAATGATATCTACAAACACCACCAAAATAGTCTTGTGATACTAATGAAATATTTGATTCATCAAATCCATTAAAACAACATTAGAGATATTTAGAACTAATAGAATCACAACATATTCAAAACGGACATTATAACTTAGGAAATATGTCTTCAGTATATCACACTCATGAACATTGATCTGATAAAAACCAAACTGAACATCAATACTTAGAAACCGCTTTAACACCATTAATAGATCAAAAAAAGTTATCTACTTGGTGAAAATAATATATTTTATAAACCATTATATAGTTCAATATCCAATATTCCACGCACCACCGAAGTGAACCATCTTACTTCTTGGAAAAGAGGACCAGGGCTTCCCAAGATGAATCTTTAGGTTGAAAATAACCTTTTTCACCTGGTCATCAAACTAAATTATAAGATATTTCAGCTCAACTGGTTCCAAAAGATATAAATTTATTGATATCAGATGTTTTTCTAGCTCCAATTAAATCATAAATTATACCTACCTCTCTAGAGGAATCCTAGATAGATCAATTTTGAAAACATCACGAAAACCATGATTGATTTTTTGATGATCAAAAATAGAAGAAATTTAATTTTGGATTAACCAAAACAGCATAAAAAACTCCTTATCTATTTTTTGGAAGGTCCTTCATGGAGAGACCTCATAACCCACTCTCCCTAAAACACTTATGAAATCCTATCATCCGTAAGAAATGAGACATGTTGATGATAAAAATCACCCTCAGCTAGATGAAACAAGGCAATCCATCATGATTGTGATGTTAAATAGATCCATATTGAGAACAAGATAATACAAAAATAGAGTTGTATTTGTGACACGAAACACACAATTACATTGAATCCCATTCCATTTATTCCTCCTTAGAGGTGTTTCTAACTCCATTAATAATGGCATGAGTTCCATTGGATGTTTAATAATATACACAAAAACATCTATATATAAATGAGTGGGAAACAGTTGTATCAAATAATGAAATCATGACTAAAGATAAAATAAATTTGGTACCTCTCACTATAATTAGAACCGCATGTAACTCTTCTTGAAACTCATTTACTAAATGATGGTGTTTCACTCCTGCGGAATGTCGTTGTAACCCATTAGACATTGATTCTTCTAACTATTCCATTGTTTCCTTTAGATCTAACAATCCTTGGTTGTAATGAGGCATGTACAAAGCATGTTAAAAATGATACAGATGGCCATAACACTGACATAAATTAAAAAACATATAATTTTAAGTAAAATAACAATGCATGTTTCATAACTTTCTACACTGATAGCATGATTGAGGAACACTAATATCTATCACTAGAGGTGTCGATGAGGCCTAGTGAAAAAATATACCACAACCACTTATGTGATCATCCTTCCAAATTCACTTTTCCTCTATAATTCCATTGAAACTAAAACTATGTGGAAGATGAGGGGAATTATATCCAACCCTTCCTATCATTTTAATATCTTTTTTAGTTCCCATATCCTTAATCTATGCATAGGTTGAAATTTTCACAACAAATACATGCAATTTGATATCTATTCACAAACCCTAGAGGTACTTATGAGCCTTCTGCTTGTAATTAAATACATCCACGAGTTCAAAATGTACCATCTCATAAATCTAATTAGTGTATAAAAAAAATTTATTATCTTCTCGCTCTAATGATATGAACTCTAGAGAATTATTGATCGTCAATGAATATGGAAAAACATATTGAAAGAGAGATTCATCAAACCCTTCTTGTCTAATAGAACTTGTTTATCTCTCTATACCATAGAATCCCACAAAAATTTTCAAGGGCCCTCAATTCTGAATGATTCTCAAATCACTTTTATATTTTGATGCATCTACATGAACTCAAAGATATCTTCAATAATGATTAGGAAATCTTAAACCTCTGGAGGTTAATTCGTAATTTTTAAGGATAGTGTCGTCTCACACAAAATATACCATGTTCAATTCATATCTCCTACATCTCATAGATATACCAAAACAACTATGTTTATAATTTGTGTCACATTATGGTCAATAGTATGAAATGATATCATGATTGGATTGACGAAATTATGATCCATCAGAGTATTCCCATGAAGATCATCAGCTCCACCCCATCATGAACTCATAGAACATTCCACAGAGGCATACAGATTCACACCGAAATAGAAAAAATTATTAGAAAATAGAAAATTGTTCAGTTTAAAAAAAAATCCTTAATAAAAAACTAATATTAACATCAAAAACTAAAAGCAAGAGACACGCATCCCAACATCCCATGGTATCTTATGTCTCATTACAAATAGATCTACTTATGAACTTAATGTAACATCCCTCTAAAGTCTCAAAAATCCTATCTTCCATCAACCAACTGTCCCATGATACGGAATCCTGAGGAAAAAACATAGATTATTAAAAAATACACTAAAAAACTCGAATATCCTCTTATACCAATACATGGACCATCCCATTCCACAACACAAGGTAATTACCAATGTCCATAGACATTCAACTAGATATCGGACATCAAACAATAACCAAAGGGATTGGTTTCTTATATCCTATGGAAACAGAATTTTATATATATATAAAGATACAAGAGTGAAAATAATATATATTCCATAATAGAAAGTATACAGTTGAAAAAAAAGAAAAAATTAGTAGAACAATACCCATGTACATGTCCAACCACAAACAACTAACAAAAAAGGAAAAGAAAATATTGTAGTTGATAACATAGGTAAACTTGAACATTCTCACTATCTAACTACACAGACTCAATTGACTCAAACCTCATGGGACTACAATAGATCCTTCTATATCCCAACATCGAATGACAAGTAAAGAACAAAACGTCATGAATGAAGTGTGTAGGGTGTGATATAACATGCTCAGTAGTGTCCCACCATGGTGTTATTTTAGAAGTCTATGTAGAACAAACTCAATCATTCTCATTTTAAATAAAACATGTCATGATTTGTGGTAAAGTAGTTTTTATCAATATAATGGAAAAAATTCTCATTTCCAACAATTCAAAAACCAAGGTATGTAAATAAAATTCAATGTAAAATCATGCATATCAGAAACCAAAATAGTACAATTCCAAATAAAAGGTGAGCCATTCCAAGAAACTTCAAAGGTCAAGATAACATACTAATATTACCATGAAAATTTAAAAGTAAATTATATTTCCCTAAAACATATAACTAAGGTGAAGAGAAACACGCTATTAGTGAACCTCCAAAAAATTTCATGAAGTCACAAGAAAAATAGGATTAGGGAGTATAATATATCCTCTTAGTAAAACCCCTATATGGTGACATGTATGATGACCATTAGCTAAACATTCCACCTATATACCCAAGGCTTCCTATGTGCTATATTTCAAAAATAATTTTAATTATTTGAAAATACCATGTTGGCCCTCTCTCTATTTAATGCTCACAAATCATGTCAAATCATGTCAAGTCATGTCAAATCATTTTTAATAATGTTTAATCATGACATAAATTTTAAGTTCAAATATGATTAATTATGATTATCTATGTTTAAATATAAATTTATTATATTATTTTAAAATTAATAATATAATATTGGAAAACATAAAAAATGGCCACGTATGATTCACTTATATTATGAGTCAGTTACTAAAGCATGATTCACTGAAAGAAGTATGATTCACCAATCGATGTATGAGTCCCTGACATAAGTATAAGTTATTGACATATGTGTCATTGAACAAAGTATGAGTCACCAAACGAAGTATGAGTCATCCACTGAAATGAATCACAAACACATCAACATGCATATAGGTTGAGTAACTGATACATGTCTTAGTCACCATTAATATGACTTATTGATAGAACAACTCACTGATTAAAGGAATCACCAACACACCATCCTACCAATATACGGTCCTCCTGCAATACCTACCTACTAATTGAAGGACCTACCAATTAAAAGACATACCAACATATCCACCTTCCGACAAAATGACATACTAAAAGAATTACACAATGATAAATCTTAGAAAATTTTCCTTACTCTTCAATTCAAAATTCATTCTAATGGATATATTAATGGAACTTAGTACTGTCTATTATATTAAATACCAGGTTTGTATTTGATAGAAATTTTTAGAGACCAGTACGAGGTAATAGGAAGCCCTTATGTTTTGGATCAATCCAATTGTTTACCTCTGTAGTATATAATGAAATAAACTATGAAAAAATCACAAAATCCAAATAGAGAAAACATTCAAAATGGAGAAAAAAATATATGAGAGAAACACTCTTTCTTGCTAGATCTGAACAATGAAGTATTTTCTGTGAACCAAAATTCCCAACATCCAGGAAAAAAACCCCAAGTGAAGAACACCATTAAGGATCATCTCAAATCCTTAGAAACCAAAACAAAAAGATTTAATGAGACAATTATTTGGTGTCTATTCTAGAAGCGGACTCAAGCTAGACATTTGCTACACCTAATAATTATAGAAGCATAAATCACATCACAAATATAATTATAAACATTTTATTATTACTTCTACCCTATTGTTAATATTATTTTACATTTCATGTAGTGTTTGTGTTTTTATATCACAAAAATATACTATCTCCTGAGCAAAGAAATATGATACAATATATTATCACTCTTTCACTCATTTACACGATTTTCTCCCAAAAATAACTGTGGAATAGGTCACAGTGTGGCCTAGTTGTATTTTATTTACCACAAATAACTGTGGTAGAGGTCTCATTGACCATTATAGACTAGTGTACTATCGTTAACTTCGATATAGGGTATGGATCATGTTTTTTAATATAAAATTCTTGGAGTAAGGTGATCACCGTGTGAAGAGGGCTAAGTATCTGCTTGAGATGGAGCCTCTTGTTTTTATCCATTTTGTTTTTAAAATATAGTTTTCTATGTTTTCTCTCAAATTTTAGAAAAATAAATATAAATTTGATAAGTAATATTAGATATTATTTATAAGTATTGTTTGATTTAGTAAATTACTTTAAAAAGTTATATCAATGTTTCATTTTTTAAAAGTAAGAATGAATCAATCATTTGATAAAATAATTGATCATCTAAAACACTTATAAATATGATAAATTGATTAATTGGGCTATTAAAATTTTAAATTGGGTGAATTAATTAAATAATATTTTTAATAAAAAATTTCATAGGATCTTATTTCACCCATACATGAGTGTCATACTCTAACTAAAATTTTGTACAAAGGATTTCCTTTAATCTTATATTCCTAAAAGTTCTCAAATATTTTTAAATTATTTCAAACTATGTTTTTAGTTATTTTTTAATGATATTAAAATTTATATTAGTTATAAATTTGTATCTATCTAAACACATATTCATTATTCATTATTATGGATAATAGATTGGAAGGATCTCCTATCAAAAGACATAAATATTTTTGATAGAACTAATTATTATCAGTGGAAAATATATATTATAATGAATTTAGAAAGTATGGGTTTTGAGATATGGTCTCCAATTATAAATGAATACAATATTCCTCCTACTACCCAAAATACGTGGGGTGAGCCAACTAAGAAATATTATAATTATAATTTCAAATATATATGGCTTATATTATGATTTAAGTGATGAAGAATTCTAGAGGATTTCTACATGTAAAAAAACCCATGAAATTTGAGATACTCTATCTAATTTACATTATTGAACCACTAATGTTAATGAAATAAGACTTAATACATATACTATTAAATATGATAAAATCAAAATTAAGCCTCACAAACCTATATCTAAAATCTATATCATGTTCAATGAAATTGAAAATACTATGATCTCTCTTGGATAGTATGTTACATCTATGGAACAAATCATGTGAACCCCCAATGTTCACCAGGTTGATGTAGAGGGACCTCATTGTCGATTAGATAATCCTATAATATCAAAACCTTTCTAGTTATGGAGATGATAGGTAAGATGATGGTGTGTGAGGAAGAATTTTAGTTCAACAAAGAAGCGGATGATGAACTAAAGATAAAGTCAGTGGCTTTCAAGACCACATATTCTAAACACAAAGAAAAGGAAAAGTAACAAACTCATTCTGAAAGTTCAATAAATGAATAATCACCATCTGACAGTGATTAGGAAGTGGCTCAATTAGGAACTAGGTATAAATTTTTTTACTTAAATAGGTTTTTTAGGAAGCCCATATATAAAAAAAAGAATGAATAACTGGGAAACTGAACAAAGGTCTAGAAGAGAGGCAATAACTCTATTGAGATAGTCTATTTTTAATGTAAGAGAAGAGTACATGTAAAGGCTGATTGTCTTAAGATAAAGTACAATAAGAAATATGAGGACACATATAAAATGAATAAAAAGCGAAAAAATGACATCTGGAGTGATTCTAAAGATATATCCAATGATCCAGAGTCTTCCCTTGACGAGAAAGGTAAAAAAGCTGACATGTGCTTCCTAACAAACACTTCTGAGGTAATCCTTGAAACTCTTATACAAAATTTCTACTATTCATGGGAATAATCTGATTCTAAAAACATGATGTCTGTGGAAATGTTTAAGTTCTACTAAATTCTTGAATACACAGGCAATGAATTAAAATAAAAATATAATGTTTTGAAGAAACTACATGTTCTCACCTATACTATTAAATCATATCATACCATAGAGAAAGATAAAATTCTAAATTGCTTAAAGAAAATAATGAGCTTAAATGATCAATTGAGATGTTGAAAAGGACATAGAAAAATTTATTAATGTAAAGTACACTCTCACTCAAATTATTGGTAAATAGGTTTTCCCAAAATACCCTATGGGTATAGGTTATAAAACATGGAAAATATGCTTTGGTAAAAATAATTCTTTATTTAAATCTGGAAAATTAGGATTTATACCTTGATTTGAAAAATATGATGTATGTTTTAGTAGTGGAAAATCTATTACTAACATTAGATTTTCCAGACCATATAGTGATTATTTTTCCAATACATTACAAACTGTTTATAGGAAATCAATGAGGCATGTATGGTTTCCAAAAGCATTAATAACCATCATAACTGGACCTAAGCATGTCTGGGAACCAAAATCTTTTCATGGAGGAATTTTCATTGTAAAAATCATGGATTAAGAGCTCATTTAAAAGCTTATGGTACTTGGGCAATGGATGTTCATGAGACATGATAGGGGACTACTTGAGCTTCAATAATCATATAATGATTGATGGTGGGAATGTCACATTTGGTGACAATGCCAAATGAAAAAATAATTGGCCTAGGCCAAATCAGTAACACTAATGCAATTTTAATTTGTAATGTACTATTCATTGAGGGATTAATGTAAAAAATGCTCAGTATCTCACTGTAATGTGATCTCAGTTTCAATGTTAAATTTGAAAATTATTCATGTAATGTGTTTTATTCTAAAAATGAGTTAGAATTTAATACATTTAGAAATGATAATGTTTATGCTATAAACATGGATTCTTTAGGTTCTCAAAAATAATCTTGTTGAAGTGACTTTCATAAAGAATCCTATCTTTGGAATATGATATTAGGTCACTATAACATTCATTCACATATAAAGAATTCAAGGATAGAGTTATTCAAGCATCTACCCAAATTAGAATATATAGACAATAATGTCTACAATACTTGTCAAACGGGAAAAAACAGAAAATATATTTCAAACTAAAGAATAAAGTTTCAACTTCTCAACCACTTATGTTGGTTCACATGGATCTATTTGGAACATCTATGGTTTCTATTATTAATGGGATGCACAACGTCTATATTCTTCTTGATGAGTTCTCTAAGTATACTTGGAACCTATTTTTAGTTAAGAAGAGTGAAGATTGTTGTTACTTTATAATGTATGCTAGATCTGAAGAGAACCTAAGTGGTCTTATGATAAAAACCAAAAGGATTGACCATGGTTAGGAGTTTGGGGACTATGAGTTTGAATCATTTTGATCACAAAATGGATATATTCATAACTTATCTTCTTCTAGTAGACCCCAACTAAATGTATTAGTATAAATAAAGAATAAAAACTTTTAAGAAATAGCTCAGAAAATGATTACTGAGTATGAATTACTTATTTATTGCTGGAATGAAGCTATCAATACAACTTTTTATATAATTAATAGAGTCTTAATCATACCTATTATTAAGAAAACTCTATATGATCTATTGGACCATAGGAAAACCAAATTTAGCTCCATTAATATTTTTTGTTGCAAGGATTATATTTAAATTCTAAGGAAAAATGTGAAAAATAAGTATCCCAAAGTGATGGAAGAATTTTACAAGGTCCTTCAACCTATAGTAAATTCAATAGATTTTTTAATAACCGAACAAAATTTGTGGAAGAATTTGTATGTGTTAAATTTGATGAAATAGATCCAAATGAACCTAAAAACCCTCTTGAAAATATTGAGGATGATTTATCCAATCTATACATTCATGTCAAATCACCTGAACCTACTATTATGCAATATGTTAAATCATCCAATTCATGAAAATATCTATACTCTAATAAGAGTGAACCTGAACATACAGATGAAGCTGAAATACATAGTCCTTCCTTTTCTCTATCTGTTAGAATTAATAAGAACCATCACTTAGATGTTGTAGTTGGATACATAGATAAAGGGGCATAGACTCAAGCTTATCATTTGAACAAGGATGAACATCATGCATTATTATCGAATCTTGAACCTAAAAAAAATAAATATGAAATCAATGATACCTTTTGGGTGATGGAAATGCCAGAAAAGTTGAATCAGTTTTAATGATAATATTTTTTGAAACTAGTGGATAGACCTAAAGACACCTTTACTATAGGCACTAAATGGATAATTGGAAACAAAGTAAATGATGTAGGAACCATAGTGTGTAATAAGGTCAGACTGGTTTCTCATGGATATAGTCAATTGGAAGTCATTAACAATGAAAAACCCAAAGTACCAGTATCTATATATTAACCTATTAGTATCATTATAGCATATTCAACTCTTCTAAATTTCAAACTATATCAAATAGATATTAAAAGTGAATTCTTAAATGGATATTTAGTTGTGATGTTTTTTTTTGAACAAATCCATGGTTTAAAATCCCCCAATTTTGTATATTAATTTTTTCTGTTAAAAATGGATTTATATGATTTAAAATAGGATCCATGAACTCTGTATGATATGAAATTTAATATTCTAATTAATAGAGGATTTAGAGAATCTATAGCTGATCCAACTCTCTTTATATAAATAATTTCTTAAGAGGTTTAAGTATTTCAAGTACATGGTGATGACATTATATTTAAATCTTCAAATAATTATTTATGTATTAATTTTTCAAAACTGATGCAAATTGAATTTGAAATGAGACTAATGGGGGAACTCAGATTCATTATTGTATTTCAAATATTTCAAAATAAAGATGATTTTATTTTAAATCAAATTAAATATAATAAAGATTCATTAAAAAGGGGTTTCTTTATTGGTAAAAAAATTATTGATACTCTATTGACTATAGACTATAAGTTGGACCTTGATGAAAAAGGTAAATATATTGATCAAACCAATTATATAGTGAGGATTTAAAGTCTAAATTACTTGAATAATATCAATCTTTATATTATGTTTAGTGTGTATGTGTGTGTGAGTGTGTTTTCAAGAAAACCCTAAAGAATCTAATTTAAAAGCTGTTAAATGAATTTTCAAATAACTCAATCATATTACCTACTAAGGATTTTTATAACCTAGAGGAAAATAATTTGATTTTGTTAGTTATCCAGATGATGAATTAGGTGGTTTTATGTTAGATATAAGAATAACCTATAAAACATGTCACTTTTTGGGCAATTCTATAGTATCATGGTGTATTAAAAATGAAAATCCTAACAAATTATCTATTATTGAGGCTGATTACATTGCTACTCGTTGTTGTTTTGATGAGATTTTGTGGATGAAGCACACTTTTTTAGGTTTTAGATATTAGTTTATACATGTACCTATAAACTGTGACAATTCAAGTTCTATTAAAATATCAATGAATCATGTTTATCATTCTATAACAAAACACATTGATGAAGGACATCACTTTACAAGATATCATAATCAAAAAGGTTATATAACTCTCGAATTTATGGGAAAAAACATCATCTTGATATATTTTCTAAGTCATTATACACTGAGAGAATGAGTTACATTAGACATGAACTATAGATAATTATTTTTTGAGGACCTATTGTTAATAACTCTCTATTAAAACATAGTGTTGATGACTCACCGATAGAACACTGGTAATGTCTCACTAATACAGACATTGTCTCACTGAATGTGTCATGATGACCCTGAATATGTCTTGTTGAAAATGTCATACCAACACTGAAAGTGCCATGTTGAAAATTTCATACCAAAAAAGAAAAATTTCATTCTGATAGTGTCATTCCGACAACGATAGTATCACACCGATAGTGTCTCACCACCACTGACGATATCTCATTGATGGACGCTCACCGATAGAACTGGCTTATTGTATTTTTCTATTTCAAAATTATTATTTTTTTATTTATTTCTTTTTATTTAAACTAGATTACTTTATTTACAATTTATAAAACCCTAACTGAAAAACCTAGTCATTCTTATTTACTTCTTTCTCTTGGTCTTATACTCCCATAGTCTAACCCTTTATCTATCCTTACCTTCAACCCTTTCACCTTCCAAACTTCAACCGAACCCTCGAAATGGTTAGAGTAAAACAATTCATGGAAGGGTCTAGATATTAGTTTCTCCATGAGAATATCAAAAAAATAGGAATCGAGAAAAGATAAACCTATTCATCTTGGACTTCAAAACCATGTGGTAACAGCTGAAAAAGAAGTGCATTTAGAATGGTTATTAACAAGTAAGTCTCTCTTGTCAAATGGATTATAGATGCCATGATGGTTGGAATGGTTCTCAAATAATGAAATCCTTATTACCCAATACTGGTACATGAATTTTATCTTCATGATGAATGAATTTTTTAAGGTAGTGAGATATACTAGATTATATCTTTGTTGAATGGAATATGATTATTGGTTTCTTCAAGGCATTGGGAATAATAACTGAAAAGTACCTCATGAAGGGATTTATGAGGACTATTAGGGGATTAATCCTCCAACAAGTGATTTCTTTTTCTATGAGACATCTTTGGGTGAGAAGACTAGTAATGAAGAGCATAGAAGACCAATTTCTCTTGAGTTCGATCGTGAAAGAAGGTTGTTATTCAATTTCATCCAACACCAATTGTGTCCCATGAAATGGAAATTTTCTTCACTCATGTATCAATATGTATATCTGTTATTATTTTTGAAGAATTGAAATAATGTAAATCTGTGTAGGTATTTGATAGTACATACAAGTGATATGATAAATCCTTATTGAATGAAAAATATCTATTTTACCCAAGGTCTACGTCTGCCATGATAAAAGATAGGGGATGTGTAAGTGAAGGTAAAGAAACAATCTCTGATTGTAGTGGTATCTGCCTATGTAAGGATATTTTAAAAATAACGAGGATAAATTAGAATCCCCTGAAGTGGGAGAGGGTTGCAGATGATGTGAAATTATATGAGAATTTCAACCTTATTGACTATCCATCTAGGCCAAGAGATGTAGTTGATCATCATCTTCCACTAGATGCTGATTTTGTCTATTCTAATGAAGTTGAAGAGGTTGAAACTGCTAGAGAGGGAGAGTCTCCAATAGTTGATAGGTGTGACCCTAGTATTGTTGAAATTCCTAAGGGAAAGACTTTTAGACCAGCTAGTCCACCTTTATCTTCACCTTCCCAGGAATCTATTCTATTTATGTATGATGTTGAGACTGATGAATCAAGTAGTTTGGGGTATAAAATTCAATCTAATGGTTAATATGAGGAAACTATCGAATAAAAATAAAATAATATAGAAGAAAAATTTGGAAGTTAAGCTCAAGTCCATGGAAGTGAGGAAGAGGATGATGAATTTGGTGACAAAAGTGGGGATTATGGTGAAGATGAATCTGAACAGGAATGTGGAGGAACTTATAGTAGTTCATATCATCAAGGATATGATCAATGTGTTAATGCGTAAACCATTGTTACTGTGTCTCATGAATAGATTGTAGAACCTCTTAAAGTGGGTTCCAAAGAAAGGGAAGTAGTGGAAGTTCCTGGTGATGTATAAGCACAGGTAGCCCTTGTACCAAGATTTGTTTATGCTAGAAGGAGAGATCAAATTAAGTGGGAGCCTCAATCCAATAATGTTTGAGTTGATACACCCACTCATTTTGATGCTTGTAAGGTATCCAAATGGGAAAAGCTTTGTGGTTATGTTTCTATCAATTTGGATTATTGTGATTCAGATACGGAAGAAGGTGTAGTTGTTCTAAGGAACATGGTATTTGAGGAACCTATTCACTCAGAGACACCTCTAGAAGTTACATCTTTTTTTCCTCCTCAACCTCCATTGGATTCAATACCATGTGATTATGCCACCAAATCTGAATTTGAATGGTTTAAGGAAGATCTGATCTCCCTTTTTCAGAACCTCATCAAAACCTCAAAATCATCTTGTTATTACTCTAAGTGTATGAGATATTTATGATGTAACGGAATGTGTGATTTCTCAAGAGAAACCAAGGGTGATCTCAGTTGTTGAAACAATAGTGAAGGTTATACAAACATGATAAATGAGTTGACTAGAATGGTTTCAACCATAAAAAATTATCTATTGATTGCAGGGAATCCATGGATAAAGTGCTAAAGAAATTTGAGGATGTAGTTTCTAGAAATTTAACTATTTAACTTCAGACCACAAATATTGATATGAACTATTTTATAAAAGAACTCAATGATATTGTGTACGGTAAATATAGCTCAGAATCTCCAGTTTCACACCCTCCAGAAAATGAGTTAGTCTTAAATTGGATCAGAAAAGAGCTTCAAACAATGATGGGTGGAACTGATTAAGAGTGTCTCACTATTATTAAGAAGAATAGTGATAAAAATATATGACATGGTGTGGTTCAAAACCAATGGTGCTACAAATACATAATAATAAATAATAATAAAAAGTGTATTTTTATTTCAAGAGAATATACCCCAAGCATCACATTACTATCCAGTACAAGTATTTAGTTTAGAATTTGAGAATTCCTCTAGTGAGATAGGCTTTGAGAGATCAAGTGAAGATACATAAAGAGTGTACTTATACACATGATTAGTTTCATGATATCAAGGAATATTTCAAAAAGCATATGGAATATCATGGGTATACTATCATGGATTTCATCATCCTTTACATGCCTTATCTGCTTGTCCAGAGAATGGATGTTGTTATACCAGCAGCTTAAATGGTAACATGGATGATGAACCTTTGCTAAAAAATCCACATACATAACCAAGGATTCACATATTCTATATTTCACAAATGATTTGAATTATTTTAAAATTCCCTATTGTCCCTATCATGTTTTAATTCTCACAAATCATGTCAAATCATGTCATGTAATGTCAAA
Organism: Viscum album; assembly: GCA_963277665.1. Taxonomy (NCBI): domain Eukaryota; kingdom Viridiplantae; phylum Streptophyta; class Magnoliopsida; order Santalales; family Viscaceae; genus Viscum; species Viscum album. Next base: position 128,685,917 of record OY728147.1, on the reverse strand, counting down.
TTATCTATATTCATGTTATGTCATGTTCAATCATGTATTAAATTTTATGTTCAACTATGATTAATTGTTATTATCTGTGTTAAAATATAATATTAACGTATTTTATTTACATTTATAATATACTAACTGGAGACAGACAAAAATTTTTGAGTATGATTCACTGATATTAGGAGTCACTGACAGAAGTATGAGTCATCGACAGAAGTATGTGTCACCAATAAAATTATGAGTCCCAGACATAAGTATGAGCTACCAAAAAATTAGTCACCAATAGAAGTATTAGTCACCAATAACAATGAGTCACTGACACATCAACCTACCAACCAGTTGAGTCACCAATTCAACTCTAAGTGAATGATAGTCTAACTTACCGACAGAACAACTCACAAAAAGGATTCACGTACACATCAACCTATCGACAGAAGGAAATTCCACTAAACCTACATAACAATAGAAGGAAATACAGATTGAATTACATACCAACACATCAACGTACTAATAGAAGGAATTACCGACATAATGAACTGCCAATCAAACATAGAAAATTTAGTTTACGATTAAATTAAAAAAAATTAATGATTATATTTATGAAACTCAATACTATATATTATATTAATCACACTATATATATTTTGAAGACATTGTTAGAGACCAATATGAGTTATGTGTAATCCATCATGTTATTGATCAATCCATTTTTTGACCTGTATAATTTATAATGAAATTACGCGAGAAAAAATCACAGCAAAAAAATTGAGATAAAATTAGATGTAGAGAAAAGAATATATGAGAAGAAAACACTTTCTGAAAAGCTGTAAACAAGGATAGATTTATTGTGATCCAAAAATCACAACATCTTTGTATAAACAAACCTTATATAAGAACACCTTCGAGGAAAATCTCAACTCACTGGAAACAGAAACAAAAAGAATACCCAACACATTATTTCAGTTTATGGTTCTAGAAATGGACTAAATCATCAAATGTACTGTATTTAATAAGTCCATAAGAATAAATCACATCATAGATTCCATTAATAAACTTTCCATATTACTTATTCTATATTGTGAACATTATTTTTACTTTTTGAGTAGTGTGTCTATCTGTATCACAAACACATATTGTCTCCTAAGCTAAGATAGAAGATAAAACATTTCTTCAATATCTAACTCATTTACAATATTATTCTCCCATGAATAAATCAGGAAGATATCCTAGTCTTTCCTTGTTATATTTTGTTTCCCACAAATAATTGTGGTAGAGGTCTGGTTGACCTGTACAACCTTGTGTAATGTTTTGAACCCTGATCGAGGGTGTGAATCTAGTTTTTTAATATAAAATACATGGTGTAATGTGATCACCACATAGAGAGGACTTGGTATCTTCTAGAGAGTAAAACTCTTGTTTCTATCTGGTGTGTATTTAAAATTTATTTTTCTTCACTTTCTCTCATATTTCTAAAAACTAAATAATTCTTTGATTATTAATCATAGTGAGTGTTTAAAACTATTTTCTAATTTTGTAAATTACTTTAAAAAGTTATATAAATTTTTCTAATTCCTCTAACTAAAAATTAATCAACATTTTGAGATATTAATTGAACATTAAAAACTCTTATAAATCTGTTACTTTAGTTCAATGGGATGTTATGATATTAAATTGGGGAAATTTTTTAAATAATACTATTAACATAAATTTTTATAGGAACTCATTTCACCCCCATTAAGGAATGCACTAGTCCAACCAACATACCTTTTTTAAAATTTATCAAAAAACATGGAGAAACCAAATGTTATCAAAAATCCATTTACACACAAAATAAATATTCCTAATAATTTATAAATAAATTTAAAAAAATAACATGAGCAATACAGTTCATCAAGAAAGGCTATAGATGTAACCACCTACCTGATACTCATGGTCTAACAAGCCAACCGAGGATAAAAAATGAAAATGAAACAATGAAGAAATATGCACTATAATCAATCCACACATATTTGATTTGACCCAATTTACAAAAATTATTAGTGGATAAGTGAAATGAAACATAACTCAAAGTCACACACATACCGTAAAACAACTCACCAGGGAAGTAGCACATGGGATGAGGTTGCTCCATTGATCTACAAGAAGGAAATAAGAAACATCCCTACTGATCCATGGATCTGATATTTCAACTCCACAAAATTAAAATTTTTAATGAAATGAAGAATTGTAATGGTCTACTCACATTAATATATTTCCACCAATTACTATGGTGATCCAATGATTAATGGATCGATCCAAATCCAATGAAGACACTAAAAAACACTGGATATACCTTTTATGTCAACATGAAAAACTGATACATTATAATGAAATGAAACATCAGTAATATAGTCCCTTAAATTGTTGAGTCAAAAAAATTTCATTATGAATTTTCTATTTCTCTATTTTTTGAAGATAAAAAGAACTTTATTTTATTGAAAATTATATTTTCCCTAAAGATTGTTTTCAAAAGGAAAATTTTATTTCCCTAAGTAAATTTTTATCTTCTCCATTTTTTTAATTGTTTCATTTTATAATATCTCTAAATCAAACCCATTTTATTAGTAAGACTAAAATTTTTATTCTTATATAAAACCTTAAAATATTATAATTCCTTGGAAATGAACTATAATTCTTTCAAATTCTGAATTCTATGAAATTCATATTCCAAATTCTTTGAAATTTAGATTCTGAATTCTCTAAAATTAAGACTTCAAATTCTCTGAAATTCAGATTCTGAATTCTCCAAAATTTAGACAATGAATTCTATTAAATTAATTTTCCAAAATATCTAAATTTCAGAATCTGAATTCTTTAAAATTAACATTCTGAATTCTATGAAAATTAAACACCGATTTAACTAAAATTATGATTTTTAATTCTATATAATTCATAATCTGAATTCCTTATAATTTAGACTCTGAATTCCTCAGAATTCTGACTCTGAATTCTTCAGAATTCAGACTCCAAATTCTGAAAAATTCAGAATCTTAATTCCTTAGAATTTAGTCTCCAAATTCCTTATAATTATGATTATGAATTCATTCGAATTAACACTCCAGAATCTATAGAATTCAGATTCCAAATTCTTTATAAAATTGAATCTGAATATCCTTGTCTTATAGACCTTGAATTTGTATTTGGTTAATATTCAAAATTCTATTCTTACATAGAATCCAAAAAATAGTTTTGGTCATGCAATTTAATTTTCGTTACAGTTTTTATGAAATGATGTCGTATAATTTGTTTCTAAATAACCATTTTTGGAGTTAAACGTGTGTAGGTACCTCTAAAAATCAATGAAAAAATGACTGTTAGAGGAGGAAACCGAACGATGAAGTTATTACTACAAATATGAGCTCAATTGAACGATCTCATATATATTGATCACTCCATAGATTGCATGTTGTTGAACTGATTTCTAGAGAGAGAGACTGTAACACCCCGGGATTTTATGAAAAATATTCTTTTTAATTTTTTTCATTTATTGTGTTGTACGCTACACCCAAAGGAGCTTGCACTACATGCATCCCTGACTTGGCTTTCATTACACGCAATCGTGACCTACCATGATAGCTTGCGTCGTACGCATCACCGAGTTTCACTAAACAACGATATGATATTAAAATATTATTAAAACTAGCGGTTATGAATAGTAATACCCATTTTTTTAAATTTTTTAAATTTTATCTTTCAAAATGGACTTCATTTTTGGATTCAGAATATCAAAATTATCCTAGGGTGAATTTTTGGTATTTCTTTGAAAACTTTCAATTTTTGATGAATAGTGAAAACGCTGGGTTACTATTTAGAAACCGACTTATTATTTAAATAATTATTTATTTTAGGTTAAAATTGATATATAATACCTATATAAGTTCAATGTAATTTATTGAAGTCATTTTATAATAATGTTAGATATATAAAAATTTTATTGAAGTTTTCACCGTCTTTTACCCACCTCCAAGGAGATTTTGGAAATTCACATAAAACATAATTTTACCGCTTCTGTGAGTGGAATTTCAAAAATCCGACAGACATGATTAATATCAAGGAATAAAATGTGGTTCAATGAGATGAAAATAATTTTTGGTGAATAGTAACTTTTTCCTTTTATTTACCACGGTTAAAAGTAAATAGGGTAATTAAGGGTAAGAATGATATTATTATTACCCTAAAACATGTCCTAATTCTGTTGTATAAGTGTAATTCGACCAAAAACAACCTTAGGAATAATATATGACCATTTAGGTCCACTTGGATTAGATTAGGACATTTATTGTTAATTTATATAAAGAAAGGTTAAAATAGATAAAATCAACGTTTATTAACTAAATCATTTTTAATATAAGGTTATACAAAAGATAAATTCGACTATAAATATTCATTAGAAATCTAAATATATTTCCTACATAATCGTATTTTATTTATAATTTTTTGACATTAAATAATTTAATTTATTTATGACACAATGATGATGCAATAATTATCTTATTAATGAAATATTAACATAATTGATGTTATAAATACCCAAATAAATGTCATTTGAAACTTTTTATGAATTCCACTCATTTTATAGGTTAATATGACATGTTAGTATTGATTTAATTAACTTTTTTCAACCTAATCATGCTGTTATAATTTTCACAAAAATCAATTACCAAATACTGTCTAAATTGACATAATATAGTTTTTAAAACAAATATTATATTATTAATTGTTATTATATTCATTGAAATATAAAGATCGGCCAAGATAATAATATAATGATATTTGTATCATTAATGGACCACATGAGGGTATTTTGGATGTATATGGTAAGTTTATTAATTATATAATATAAAAACACAAAGTGACACGGTAAATGTCAATCTAATTAACTAAGAGTTAAAACTAAATGATAAGGTTAGTATAATGACAAAAACCTGTCTAAAATATATTGGTTGAGAAAATTTTGACCCATACCCACCTTAGATTAAAAATATTTCAATTTGGAGCTATTAAAAACCGAATATGACTTTATTATAAAATAATATTTTAAGTTTTTTCAAAGGTGCCCCTCTCCTCCCTTATAAAAAGGGAACCCCTTACCTCTTCTCTTCACACCCTTTTGAGCCTTGAAGATCGGCCAATCCCTGCCCATTTCTCTTATAAACTTCCCTAGAAACATTTTGGTGGTTCTGGTCTTCTCAAAAGACCAACTCTACTTCCTTAAGAGAAGGCGTAAAGGAGGTGCGTTGAAGAAGAGGTAATCTCTTCTTTCAATTCTCTCAAGTTTCTTTCTTCTTCAACTCCTTTTTATTTAGATGTTTCATTATAAAGTACTAACTTTAGTATCACTAATATACTGATATGTTATTATGAATATTAAACAACCATATTTCACCTTCTATCCATCCTACAGAAAACGAAATCACCACGCGTGCGTACGTACGAAATATCGTCTACACGCCGTGGTGTAATCTGTTTTCGACCACCACCTTACATGGATGGGTATAATGGTGTAAATAAATAACTATATATGGTTATTGTAAAGTTATATTGATTCTGTAATATTATTCATACACTTCAATACATTTCCATGATCATGGGAATGATATAATCGCTCGTGCGTACGTACGGACAACCATCTCCACGAACGCGATAAGAATCATTTCCCTTGATTAACCATTGAAGAATGATTATAATTTATATATAATGAATAATAATGAAATATATGACATAATGAATCAAATGGATTTATGTATATATATATATATCATCTACTTACTTCTATGCAAGTCAATAAGGAAAGGAAAACAATGTTCATGCGTACGTACGGCCTATCGTCTCCATGAACGGTGTGTTTCATTTCATTTATCCATATATTATATATATATACTGAATATATATGATATATAAATCATTTTTAAATTCTGTAAGTAAGTAAATCATGATATAATTAATAATAATATCAAGAACAACTAGTCCAAACACATATGATAAATTAAACAATTTTACCCAAAATGCTTTTTTAACATGGAATTGACAAATGAACGGGTAATATAAATACCTAAGTGAACCATATATGATATAATAACAATTAATATGATTCTTTAATATATAAATGAAATTATTTAAATCATTATACAGGAGGTTCGGTTACATACGAAGCATATCGGACATAAGGTAAGGGATAACTATTCCAATCTCGTTCTTATCTGAGATTGTTTATTCGTAAGTATTTACTGGGGTTATTGTTATCATCCATGTCCATGTTTCCTAAAAATGGTTTTGTGTATGTTTAATTACATTTTTAACCATTTTTTTCTTTTAATACATGGTATGTAAGTAATCTTTCTTTTTTTACCATACGAGGTACTTTTTGACTTTTTTGACAAAATTACGATGAGAATGTTATTTTTAACTTATACGGCGTGAACGGATTTTTACGGTTTTATAAAGCCTTATTTTCAGGAAGCATCCTCAAAAATATTTCATTACTATTTTTAAAAAATTATATTTCTTTTAAAATTGAATGACGTTATGTGAAAAGAAATTGATTTTGAAGAAGAAAGGATATTTTCCTCAAGAATTTATTTCAGGTGTTTTATCAAAACCATTTCTTTCCATCAAATATGAAATTATTTATTATGTGTATGTTTCAAGTATAATGTCTCTATGATTTACATGGTCTCACTTTTCTTATGATGAAATGATATCAATTTTTTTATATTGATTATGTTATGTTGGGATGATGTTTGTAAAACCCACTTTATTCGTTGGGTTATGATGAATGATTTATGTTTATGTTGTGGAACATGTAAGAATGATTTCATTATGATATTGGTGGTACCTATATCTCCCTCCAATTCATTGGGTGAATATTTATATCTCATGAGATAGACATGGCTGGAACGAGGAGTGAACTCGATTTAGAATGGGACTTTGTCCACTAAGATGGTCTTGGTAGCAATGCCTTGGCTACTATGGAAATCATAACATGTGCTTAATGGATTCCACAATTATGTGTTTTATTACCATTATAGTTTATCATGAATAATGTTCCTTTATGATCTATTCTTTGTTTACTTCCAAGATTTATGTCGTTGCTCATGATTTTGATGTTTAGAGTTTATGTTCAAGTTTTTGCATTCGAATTTTTATGGATTGTTTTATGTTTTCCATGCTTACCCTTACTGAGAATTTAAGCTCACCATTTATATGTTTTCGTTTCCCCAGGATTTAAAGAAGGTTTTTATGTAAGAAAACAAAAAGGGGAAGATCTTTATGGGAGATGTTTAAGATCTTTCACCACGATTAGATGATTATTTTCCGAGTTTCTAAAGACACTAAACTATTACGATCCTTGTGTGTCTGTTTTCGTTATGTATTAAGTATTCCACAAAAGTAATGTAATTTCCATTTACGTCAATATTTGGGTCTCTACAATTGGTATCAGAGGAAAGTTTTAGTTAACCTTTGGAAACTAGGATGAGAAAACTTTAGTGAGACCCCTAGAGATATTTCTAAGGTATATATAGGTATGTCCCTTAGGATAAGTATAAGTATAGGTTATAGTCCTAGAATTATGGTAACGATATTAGAATTAAACCTAAGATGTTAGATATTGAAGGTACTCCCCTTTTATTATGTTGTTTTCCTAGCTTGATTTTTTCCTCTCACACTGTTCTTTTTGGGTTTAAGACAATGGCTAGAACCCGAACGAACCGTGTTGATCAATGTAATAGACAATGCAATGATTGTCCTCTAGAGAAACCAAATGTAATGGGAGATGGAGTGAAAAATCGTATTGCTATACTTACAAAAGCTATGAATCATTCTGGATTCCCAAATGATAATAGAAGGGAACAATATTCTATTGAGTCCTTCATAAGGCAACGTCCACCGTCTTTCAATGGGTCTTCTGATCAACTTGTTGCTGAAAAATGGATCAGTACCATTGAAAATATATTTTCCATAATTTTATGTTCAGAACATGAAAAATTCATTTTAGCTATTTACCGTTTAGAAGGTGAAGCAGACCAATGGTGGACTCTAATTAAGAATACATGGCCCCATGATGAAATTGAATCCATGGAATGGGACGAGTTCAAGAACTTGTTTTTCAGTAAGTAGTTACCTCGTATTCTTTGAACAAAGATGGAAAAAGAGTTTCTTAAGATTAAGAAAAAGGATGATGAATCTGTTGGTATATATGAGGTGAATTTTACAAGACTTGCAAGGTATGCATCTGGCTTTATCATCCAACATGAAAGTAAATTTGATCGATTTTTCAGCGGCATAAAACCAAGTCTTCGAAGGTCATTAGCTATATGAGACTTCAGTAGCTATGAAGAAATTGTGCGTTGTGCTATCAAGGTAGAACTGGAAGATGTTGTAACATATCCATCTCATGGTTTTGACAAGAAATGAAAGATGTAGTTCAAGTAGAAATCTCAGAATAATGGTGAAAAAAAGATGAATGTTTCTTTATGCTCAAAGTGTGTAAAGATGCATGGTGGGTATTGTCTTAAAGGGACTAGAAAATTTTTTAAGTGTGGAAAAGAAGTTCATCGAGCATTTGAGTATCGAACTAATGGAAAAGGGTTGCTAATGATGTGAATAAAGAAAAGACTGCAGAGAACGCACCACCAACACTTCAATGCTTCAAGTGAAAGGAAATGGGGCATTATGCTAATAAATTCCCTGATCCAGGGGTTAATGATGATCAACGTGAGAAACCTCTTAAGGAAAAGAATAAAGGGATGTCACATGAGATCACTATTTGTGATTTTGAGTATGAAAATGATGTTGTGTAGTGATTAAGTGTTTATGTAATGGGATATCAAAATAGTATCATGGAATCTCATTTATAGTATCGTGGATTTTTTGAATTTCAATGTATTGGTCCATTGTGGTTTTCTATAAGAATATGGTACCGGTAACTATGAAAATTGATTCAAATATTTAGGAAAGCAGATGATATGCGCATAACGATGGGATAAGGAGAAAATAAATTATTTGATAGTATTGATGAGATAATGATTGATATAAGGACTAAGTGATATCATGGTTTGAGTATATAGAATTTTGAGGATTTTGGTATGTGGAAAGTGTTAACTTTTAACAGAATTCATGTTTTATCTAAGGTTCAATGGGTATTCATTTTTCAATAGAATACATGATTAAGGCCTTTCAATGTTTGTAATGTGACCAAAAAGATATATCGTATGATATATGGGGGATAAATGATGGTATTCACGTTATTTTTATGTTACCTCTCAAGTAATCATTTTATTTACACTATGAGATTGGATAGAAGTATTTTTGATAATCTTAAAGGTTGGAATGGATTAAGTTGGAAATCAGAAAGAATTTTTTAAGGCTAGAATTGTTTTTTGATATTATTTATGGAATGTTATAATAATGTAGTTTTAGAAAAAGGAAAACATGAAGGACGGGCGAAAACCCGTCGCGTCGGACAAGGTTGTGGGAATCGAACCCACAACTGATGTGTGACAGGCCTTTATCGCCTACCACTGGCCTACAAAAAGTCCATGTTTAGTAGAAACCAGTTTTATTATATTAAGAAGTATGATATATGAAGTATAAGTCCATTTTTGGAACCATATATGATTAATCTCACTATATATGGACTTATGTATTTTTGATAAATTTCTCTAACCTTTTTTGTAAGAAAGATGGAATGATCCATCATTCTATCACATGATCTTCTAACACTTCATTAATGACAAATTCAACTTCATTTATTTAAGATATGAAGTGCAAATTGTTCAAAGAACTACCAACGGTGAGACTATACCAAAATCAAGAAATTATTTCTTCTAATTCCAATATCTTCAACTTTAGGGAAATGATCTTTAAAACCAAAAATATTGTCCTAGTGCCTCTATATCTGATGAATCAGATGGTACCTTATATCATCACAAATCTATGGCTTTGTGATTGTTGGATTTTTAATAGCCATGTTCTCTACCACAGTCCATCAGAACATGATGGTTAGATTTCTCTTCCATATCCATATTTTCACATATGTTCTCCTATGTGGAAACCTAGTGATTAATTAATTTGGGAAACCGTTACGTTTCATACTTTAGTTTTTAATGATTGGTTTTGGTATTCATTTTTATGATGTGGGCTTCTATTAAAGAATATTTCTAGTAGTAAACTATTTATTACACTAAAGAATTTCTAGGGTAAAATTCATTTTAAGGGGGGTAGAATGTTACACCCTGAGATTTTATGATTTTTTTTAATTTTATTGATGTCTTTTGTTGTACGCTACACCAAAAGGAGCTTTCATTACACGCATCCCTGACTTGTCTTGTGTTACAGGCAATCACAACCTTCCTCGATAGCTTGCGTCGTATGCAATACTGAGTTTCACTAAACAATGATATGCTATTAAAATATTATTAAAACTGGCCATTATGAATTGTAATACCCACTTTTTAAAATTTTGTAAATTTTATCTTTCAAAATGGACTTCATTTTTGGATAAGGAATATCGAAATTATCCTAGGGTGAATTTTTGGTATTTTTCGGAAAACATTCAATTGTTGATGAATAGTGAAAACACATGGTTACTATTTAAAAACAGACTTTTTATTTAAATAATTATTTATTTTATTTAAATTTACTTTAGGAAAAAATTTATACATAATACCTATATAGGTTCAATGTAATTCATTGGAGTCCTTTTACAATAATTTTAGATATATAAAAAGTTTATTGAACTTTTCACCGTCTTTTACCCACCTCCTAGGAGAATTCGGAAATTCACATAAAACATAATTTTACCTCTTCTTTGAGTGGAATTTCGAAAATCAGAGAGACATAGTTAATATCAAGGACAAAAATGTGGTTCAATGAGATGAAAATAATTTTTGGTAAATTTTATCATTTTACTTATATTTACCACAGTTAAAAGTAAATAGGGTAATTAAGGGTAAAAATGATATTATTATTACTCTAAAACATGTCCTAATTCTATTGGATAAGTGTAATTCGACCAAAAACGACCTTAAGAATAAAATATGACCATTTATATCCACTTGGATTAGATTAGGACATTTATTATTAATTTATTTAAAGAAGGGTTAAAATGGTTAAAATCAATGTTTATTAACTAAATAATTTTTCATATAGGGTTATACATAAGATAAATTCGACTATAAATATTAATTATAAAGATAAGAAGATTTCCTACATAATAGTATTTTATTTCTAATTTTTAGACATTAAATAATTTAATTTATTTATGAAACAATGATGATGCAGTAATTATCTTATTAATGAAATATTAACATAACTGATGGTATAAATTTCTAAATAAATGTAATATGATCCTTTTTATGAATTATACTAATTTTATAGGTTACTATGACATGTTATTATTGATTTAATTATCTTTTTTCGAACTAATAATGCTGGTATTAATTTCAAAAAAAAAATCATTTACCAAATAGTGTCTAAATTGACATAAAATAGTTTTTAAAAATAATATTATATTTTTAATTGTTATTATATTCCTAGAAATCTAAGGATCGGCCAAGATACATATATCATTATAGTTGTATCATTAATGGACCAATTGGGGGTCTCTTGGATGTATATGGTATGTTTTTTAACTATATAATATAAAAACACAAAGTGACATGGTAAATGTCAATCTAATTAAATAAGAGTTAACACTAAAATATAAGGTTAATATAATGACCCAAACCTGTCTATAATCTATTGTTTGAGAGGATTTTGACACATCCCCACCTTAGCTTCAAAATAAATCAAATTTGAGCTATTAAAAAACGAATATGACTTTATTATAAAACAATATTTTATGTTATTCCAAAGGTGCCCCTCTCCTCCCATATAGAAAGGGCACCCCTTCCGTCTTCTCTTCACACCCTTTTGAGCCTTGAATATTGGCCAACACCTGCCAATTTCTCTTCTACACTTCCTTAGAAACATTTTGGAGGTTATTTTCTTCTGAAAAGGACAACTCTACTTCTTTAAGAGAAGGCTTGAAGGAGGTGCGTCGAAGAAGAGGTAATCTATTACTTCGATTCTCTCGATTTTCTTTCTTCTTCAACTCCTTCTTATGTAGTTGTTTCATTATAAATTAGTAACATCAGTATCACTCATATAATGATATATTATTATGAATATTAAACACCCCTATTTCACCTTCTATCCATGCTACAGAAAATGAAATCACCACTCATGCGTACATACGGAATACCGTCTCCACGTCGTGGTGTAATATGTTTTCGACTACCACCTTAATTGGATGGGTATAATGGTGTAAATAAATAACTATATATAGTTATTGTAAAGTGATATAGATTCTTTAATATTATACATACGCTTCAATAAAAATTTATGATCATGGGAATGATATCATCGCTCGTGCGTACGTACGTACTACAGTCTCCACGAACGCAATGAGATTCATTTTTTTCATGATTAACCATTCAAGAATGATTATAAAGTATATATAAGGAAAAATAATAAAATATATGACATAATGAAGCTACTGGATTTACGTATATATATATATATGTCATCTAATTACTTCAATTCAAGTCAACAAGGAATGGAAAACAACGTTCATGCGTACGTACGGCCTACCGTCTCCATGAACGGTGTGTTTCATTTAATTTATCAATCTATTATATATATATAAAAAGTATATATATGATATAAAAGTCATGTTTTAAATTCTTTAAGTAAGTAAATAATGATATAAGTAATAATAATATCAAGAACAACAAGTCCAAATGCGTATGATAAATAAAACAATTTTACCCAAAACATTACTTTAACATGGAATTGACAAATGAACGGGTAATATAAATACCTAAGTGAACCATATATGATATAATAAAAATGAATATGATTCTGTAATAAGTAAATGAAATTATTTAAATCATTATACAGAAGGTTCAGATACATACAAAGCATATCGGACATAAGGTAAGGGATAACTATTCCAATCTCGTTCTTATCCGAGATTGTTTATTCGTAAGTATTTACTGGGGTCGTTGTTATCATCCATGTCCATGTTTCCTAAAAATGGTTTCATGTAATTTTATAGTCATTTTTAACCATTTTTTACTTTTACTACATGGTATATAAGGAATCTTGTTTTTACCATACGAGGTACTTTTTGACGTTTCCGACAACAGTTCGAGGATAATGTTATTTTTAACATATAGGGCATGAACGGATTTATACGGTTTTATAAAGCCTTATTTTCATGAATAATCCTCTAAAATATTTCATGAATATTTTAAAAAAAATCTATTTCTTTTAAAATTGCATGACATTTTCTAAAAAAATGATTTTGAAGAAGAAAGGATATTTTCCTCAAGAATTCATTTCCACTGTTTTATCAAAACCCTTTTTTTGCATTTAAGATGACATTATTTCATATGTGTATGATTAAAGTATAATGTATCTATGATTTACATGGTTTCAATTTTCTTATGATGAAATTATATCCATTTGTTTTATATGGATTATGTTATGTTGGGATGATGTTTGTGAAACCCACTTTATTCTTTGGGTTATGATGAATGATTTAGGTTTATGTTGTGGAACATGTAAGAATGATTTCATTATGAGAGGGGTGGGACCTATATATCCCTCCAATGCATTGGGTAAAGATTTATATCTCATGATATAGACATGGCTGGAATGGTAAGTTAATCCGGTTTAGTGTTACATGACTCGAACGAGGAGTGAACTCGATTCAGAATGGGACTCTGTCCACTAAGATGGTCTTGGCAGCAATGCCTTGGCTATTATGGAAATCATAACATGTTCTTAATGGATTCCACAATTACATGTTTTATTACCAAGGTATTGTTTTCATGACTAATGTTCCATTATGATCTATGCTTTGTTTACTTCCAAGATTTATGTCGTTTCTCGGGATTTTGATGTTTAGATTTTATATTCAAGTTTTTGCATTCGAATGTTTATGGATTGTTTTATGTTCTCTATGCTTACACTTACTGAGAATTTTAGCTCACCCTTAATATGTTTTCTTTTCCCCAAGATTTAAAGAAATGTTTTAGGTAATAAAACAAAAAGGGGAAGATCTTTATGGGAGATGTTGAAGATCTTTCACCATGATTAGAAGATTATTTTCCAGGTTTCCAAAGACACTAAACTATTACGGTCCTTATGTGTTTGTTTTAGTTATGTACTAAGTAATACACAAAATTAATGTAATGTCCATGTACATCAAGATTTGGTTCTCTACAGTTGGTATTAGAGGAAAGGTTTAGTTAACCTTTGGAAACTAGGATGCAAATACTTTATTGAGATCCCAAGAGATATTTCTAAGGTATGTCTAGGGATGTCCCTAAGGTTAAGTATAAGTATAGGTTATAGTCCTAGAATTATGGTAATGATATTAGAATTAAACCTAAGATGTTAGATATTTAAGGTACTCCCCATTTATTATGTTTTTTTTAGCATGTTTTTTGCCTCTCACGCTATTCTTTTTGGGTTTAAGATGATGGCTGGAACCCGTAGGAACCGTTTTGATCAATGTAATGGACAATGCAATGATTTTCCTCCTGAGAAACCAAATGTGATGGGATATAGAGTGAAAAATATTATTTCTATACTTACACAAGCTATGAATCATTCTAGATTTCAAATGATCTGAGAAGGGAACAATATTCTATTGAGTACTTCATGAGAAAACATCCACTATCTTTCAATGGGTCTTCTGATACACTTGTTGCGGAACAATGGATCAGTACAATTGAAAATATATTTTCCATAATTCTCTCTTCAGAACATGAAAATTTCATTTTATCTATTTACCATTTAGAAGGTGAGGCAGACCAGTGGTGGACTCTAATTAAGAATACAAGGCCCCAAGATGAAATTGAATCCATGAAATGGGACGAGTTCAAGAACTTGTTTTTCAGTAAATACTTCCCTCGTATTCTTCAAAAAAAGATGGAAAAGGATTTTCTTGAGATTAAGAAGAAGGATGATGAATCTTTTGGTATATACGAAGCGAATTTTACGAGACTTCCAAGGCATACATCTGGCTTTATCATCCAACCTGAAAGTAAAGTTGATCGATTTTTCAGTGGCTTAAAACCAAGTCTTCAAAGGGAATTAGCTATAAGAGACTTCAGTAGCTATGAAGAAATTATGCGTTGTGCTATCAAGGTAGAGCTGGAAGTTGGTGTAACATATCCATCTCATGGTTTTGAAAAGAAACAAAAGATGGAGTTCAAGGAGAAATATCAAAATAATGGTGAAAAGAAGATGAATATTTCTTTATGCTCAAAGTGTGGAAAGATGCATAGTGGAGATTGTCTTAAAAGGAATAGAAAATGTTTTATGTGTAGAAAAGAAGGTCATCAAGAATCTGAGTGTTGACGTAATGGAAAAAGGGTTTCTAATGATATGAATAAATAAAATACTGTAGAGAATGCACCACAATCACTTCAATTCTTCATGTGCAAGGAAATGGGGCATTATGCTAATCAATGCCCTAATCCAAGGGTTAATGATGATCAATGTGAGCAACCTATTAAGGCAAAGGATAAAGGGAAGTCACATGGATCAATATTTGTGATGTTGAGTATGAAAATGATGTTGTGTAATGATTATGTGTTTATGTAATGGGATTTCAAAATAGTATCATGGAATGTCATTAATAGTATCGTGAAATTTTTAAATTTATGTGTATTGGTCCATTGTGGTTTTCTATAAGAATATGGTACCGGTAACCATGAAAATTGATTCAAATATTTTGGCAAGTAGATGATATGTGCATAATTATGGGATAAGGAGAAAATGAATTTTTTTATAGTATTCATGAGCTCATGATTGATATAAGGACTAAGTGATATCATGGTTTGAGTTTATAGAATATTGAGGTTTTTGGTAGGTGGAAAGTGTTAACTTTTAACTGCATTCATGTTTTCACTAAGGTTCAATGGGTATTAATTTTTCAAGAGAATACATGATTAAGGACTTTGAATGTTTTGAATGTGACCAACAGGATATATAATATGATATATGGGTGATAAATTATGGGATTCATGTGTTTGTTATGTTACCTCTCAAGTAATCATTTTCTTTACACTATGAGATTGGACAGAAGTATTTTTGATAATATTAAAGGTTTGGAATGGATTAAGTTTGACAGCAGATAGAATTTTTTATGGTTAGAATTTTTTTCGATATTATTTATAGAATGTTATAATAATTTAGTTTTAGAAAAAGGACAACCTGCTGGGCGGGCGACAACCCATCGCGTCGGACAAGGCTGTGGGAATCGAACCCACAACTGAAGTGTGACAGGCCTTTATCACGTACCACTTGCCTACAGAAAGTCCTTGTTTAGTAGAAACCAGTTTTATTATATTATTCTGTATGATATATGAATTATAAGTCCATTTTACGAACCATATATGATTAATCTCAATATAGATGGACTTATGTATTTTTGATAACTTTTTCTAACCTTTTCTTTAAGACAGATGGAATGACCCATCATTCTATCACATGATCTACTAACACTTCACGAATGACAAATTCAAATTCATTTCTTTAAGATAGGAAGTGTAATTTTTCCAAATAATGACCAACGGTGAGACTGTACCAAAATCAAGAAAGTATTTGTTATAATTCCAATTTCCTCAAATTTAGGGAAATGATCTTGAAAACCACAAATGTTGTCCTAGTGCTATTATATCCGATTAATCAGATGGTGCCTTAGATCATCACAAATCAATGGCTTTGTGATTTTTGTCTTTTTCAAAGCCATTTTCTCTACCAATCTCCATCAGAACATGATGGTTATATTTCTAATCCATATCCATATTTTTACCTATGTTCTCCTATGTGGAAACCCAGTGATTAGTTAATTTGGGTAACTGTTTCGTTTCATACTTTAGTTTTTAATGAATGGTTTTTATATTACTTTTTATGATGTGGGTTTCTATTAAAATAACATTTGAGTAGTAAACCATTTATAATCATGACGAATTTCGAGGGTGAAATTTATTTTAAGGGGCATAGAATGTAACACCCCGAGATTTTATGAAAAATATTCTTTTTAATTTTATTGATGTCTTTTGTTGTATGCCACACCAAAAGGAGATTGCACTACATGAATCCATGAATTGGCTTGCATTACACGCAATCGCGACCTTCCTCAATAGCTTGTGTCGTACACAATACCGAGTTATACTAAACAACGATATGCTTTTAAAATATTATTGAAACTAGCCGTTATGAATAGTAATACCCACTTTTCGAAATTATTTAAATTTTATCTTTCAAAATGGGCTTCATTTTTGGATTCGGAATATCAAAATTAGAATATGGTGAATTTTTGGTATTTTTCTGAAAACATTCAATTTTTTGATGAATAGTGAAAACACTGGGTTACTATTTAAAAACCGTCTTTTTATTTAAATTATTATTTATTTTATTTAAATTTATTTTAGGTCAAAATTGATACATAATACCTATATAAGTTCAATGTAATTTTTTGGAGTCATTTTATAATAATTTTAGATATATAAAAATTTTATTGAACTTTTCACCGTCTTTTACCCACCTTGTAGGAGAATTTGGAAATTCACATAAAAAATAATTTAACAGCTTCTATGAGTGTAATTTAGAAAATCCTAGAGACATAGTTAATATCAAGGACTAAAATGTGGTTCAATGAGATGAAAATAATTTTTGGTGAATAGTAACTTGTAACTTTTATTTACCACAGATAAAAGTAAATAGGGTAATTAAGGGTAAAAATGATATTATTATTACCCTAACACATGTCCAGTTTCTATTTTATAAGTGTAATTAGACCAAAAACAATCTTAGGAATACAATATGACCATTTATGTCCACTTGTATTAGGTTAGGACATTAATTATTAATTTATTTAAAGAAGGGTTAAAATAGTTAAAATCAAACATTATTAATTAATCATTTTTAATATAGGGTAATACATAATATAAATTAGACTATAAATATTAATTATAAATATAAAAATATTTCCTACATAATTTTATTTTATTTATAATTTTTAGTCATTCAATAATTTAATTTATTTTTGACACAATGATGATACAGTAATTATCTTATTAATGAAATATTATCATAATTGATGTTATAAATACCCAAATAAATGTAATTTGAGACTTTTAATGAATTACACTAATTTTCTAGATTAATATGACATGTTAGTATTAATATAATTAACTTTTTTCGAACTAATCACGCTATTTTGATTTTCACAAAAATCAATTACCAAATAGTGCCTAAATTGAAATAAAATAGTTTTTAAAACAAATATTATATTATTAATTGTTATTATATTCCTAGAAATATATTTTTCGGCCAAGATACTTATATCATTATAGGTGTATCTTTAATGGACCCCTTGTGGGTCTCTTGGATGTATATGGTAAGATTATTAGCTATATAATAGAAAAACACAAAGTGACATGGTAAATGTCAATCTAATTAACTACGAGTTAAAACTAAAAGATAAGGTTAATATCATGACCCAAACCTGTCTAAAATCTATTGGTTGAGATTATTTCTACACATACCCACATTATATTAAAAATAAATCAATTTGGAGCTATTAAAAACCGAATATGACTTTATTATAAAATAATATTTTATGTTTTTCCAAAGGTGCCCCTCTCCTCCCTTATAAAAACGGCCCCACTTCCCTCTTCTCTTAACACCATTATGAGCCTTGAATCTTGGAAAAAACATGACCATTTCTCTTATCCACTTTCCTAGAAATATTATGGAGGTTATTTTCTTCTCAAAATACCCTCTCTACTTCCTTAAGAGAAGGCTTAAAGGAGGTGCATCGAAGAAGAGGTAATCTCTTCTTTTGATTCTCTCAAGTTTATTTCTTCTTCAACTCCTTATTTAGTTGTTTCATTATAAAGTAATAACATCAGTATCACTCATATACTAATATGATATTATTAATATGAAACAACCATATTTCACCTTCTATCCATCCTACGTAAAAAGAAATCACCACGCGTGCGTACGTACAGAATACCGTCTCCACGCTGTGGTGTAATCTGTTTTCGACCACCACCTTACTTGGATGGGTATAATAGTGTAAATAAATAACTATATATGGTTATTGTAAAGTGACATTGATTATTTAATATTATACATACACTTAAAGACAATTCCATGATCATGGGAATATATCATCGCTCGTGCGTACGTACGGACTACCATCTCCACGAACGCGATGAGATTCATTTTCCATGATTAACCATTCAAGAATGATTCTAAAGTATATATAATGAATAATAATGAAATATATGACATAATAAAGCTATTATATTCATGTATATACATATATATATATATATCATCTAATTACTTCCATTCAAGTCCATAATGAAAGGAAAACAGTGTTCATGCATACGTACGGCCTACCGTCTCCATGAACGGTGTGTTTCATTTCATTTATCTATCTATTATATATATATATATATAATGAATATATATGATATATAAATAATGTTTGACATTATTTTTGTAAGTAAATCATGATATAAGTAATAGTAATATCAAGAACAACAAGTCCAAACACGTACGATAAATGAAACAATTTTACCCAAAACGCTACATTAACATGGAATTGACAAATGAACGGTTAATATAAATAACTAATTGAACCATATATGATATAATAACAATGAATGTGATTCTGTAATAAGTCAATGACATTATTTAAATCATTATATAGGAGGTTCGGATATATACGAAGCATATCAGACCTAAGGTAAGGGATAACTATTCCAATCTTGTTCTTATCCGAGATTGTTTATTCGTAAGTATTTACTGAGGTTATTGTTATCATCCATTTCCATGTCTCCTAAAAATGGTTTCATGTATGTTTAAAGTCAATTTTAACAATTTTTTACTTTTATTACAAGGTATGTAAGGAATCTTCCTTTTTTTTACCATACGATGTACTTTTTGACTTTTCCGACAAAAGTACGAGGAGAAAGCTATTTTTAACTTATACGACGTGAACGGATTTTTACGGTATCATAAAGCCTTATTTTCATTAAGCTTCCTCCAAAATATTTCATGACTATTTTCAAAAAAAATCTCTTTATTTTAAAATTCCATGACATTTTGTGAAATGAAAATGATTTTGAGGAAGAAAGGATATTTTCTTCAAGAATTCATTTCAAGTGTTTTATCAAAACCATTTTTTCCATTTAAGATGAAATTATTTCATATGAGTATTTTTCAAGTATAATGTCTCTATGATTTACATGGTTTCACTTTTCTTATGATGAAATGATATCCATTTGTTTTATATGGAGTATGTTATGTTGGGATGATGTATATGAAACCTAGTTTATTCTTTGTGTTATAATGAATGATTTATGTTTATGTTGTGGCACATGTAAGAATTATTAAATTATTAGATGTGTGGGACCTATATCTCCCTCCAATGCTTTGGGTAAAGATTTATATCTCCATAGATATACTTGGCTGGAATGGTAAGTTAATCCGGTTCAGTGTTATAGGACTGGAACGAGGAGTGAACTCGATTTAGAATGGGACTTTTTCCACTAAGATGGTCTTGGCAGCAATCCCTTGGCTAATATAGAAATAATAACATGTGCTTAATGGATTCCACAATTACATTTTTTATTACCATGCTAGTTTATCATGACTAATATTCCTTTATTATCATTGCTTTGTGTACTTCCAAGATTTATGTCGTCGCTCATGATTTTGATGTTTAGATTTTATGTTCAAGTTTTTGCATTCGAATGTTTATGGATTCTTTTATGTTCTCTATGCTTACCCTTAATTATCATTTGAGCTCACCCTTTATATTTTTAATTTTCCCCAAGATTTAAATAAAGGTTTTAGGTAAGAAAAAAAGGGGAGGATCTTTATGGGAGATGTTGAAGATCTTTCATCACGATTAGTAGATTATTTTCTGAGTTTCCAAAGACATTAAACTATTACGGTCCTTGTGTGTATATTTTCATTAGGTATTAAGTATTCAGAAAAAGTAATGTAATGTGCATGTAAGTAAAGCTTTGGGTCTCTATAGAGACTCTCATTCTTTATGCAGATCTGAACATATTGTTCAACTTGCTTCATGCAACTCTGATTGTTTGTTGAGTACAATTAAGGGATTATTGGGATAGGAAGATAGAGATTCTAACTATCTTAACATTAGAGGTCTTCCAGGGATAGGAAGACAGAGGTGAAAACTTCCATACAGAATGATGGTTTGTAGGGATAGAAGTACAAATTCCGATATTCATATCAATGGATTACCCTAGTGTGGGTAAGACAGACTTTCCTGAAAGTATAAATCAAGGGACCTTTATCCATGGCTTTTGGATACCGTAAACTTTGTGTTAAAATATTTCATACCTATTACTTTTTTTGTATCATGTCTATTTCCACTGTATTTTGATAAAGAAAGAACGTATAAACTTCTTATACATTTTTATTCTTTTATGTTCTCTGATAAATATGATTCTATATGATTTAATGTAGAATCATAAAATAAGTAAACATTCATTATGTTTTCTTTTTGAAACTGTATTTTCTGAACCTAGAGTGTTTCTCATATATAAATTTTTAGGGTTTGTGAAATTGCCTTGATTGACTTTTTTAAATAGTGTTTTCCTTAAAGTTGAAAAGGAATGTTCTTTAAACTTACAATTCACCACCCTCTTATAATTGAGTGTCTATATTCATATTTCGATCCTAAAATTGGAATCAAAGGAGGTCTCTAAAAAACTTATATTTACATATAAGTCTTCTTTCTCAAGATTTCCCCTATTTTAAATTTTTCTTAAATTATTTTTCTTCCTTATGTTTTGTTTGATATTTTTATCATTGTTTACAAAAATTTACTATTATTTTTTTTTAAAGATATTTTTTTATAGAATGGCAGGAATGAATTTCAGTTCGATTGAAAATCTAAATCCTACCAGACCACCTATTTTTATGGTAATGATTATGAGTACTAGAAAGATAGAATGAAGTAAATTGAAATTAATACTAGAGTGGAAAACATTGTCATGCATACTGGGGATTATAAAATTCCTAACATGGATGTTAAAATCATCACCAACCAAAAAAAGTCAGAATATCAACTAAATTATAATGTACACAATACTTTATTGTTTTCTTGAACATGAATATATATAGTAAAATTTATTTTTGTGAAGATGGTAACGACATTTGGAAGAAACTTGATGTTACACATTTTGGTACATCCAATGTTATAGAAACAATAATATATATGATTAGAGATGAATATTATGGATTTTAATTTTCTTCTGTAGAACCAGTATGAAAGGTTCAAAAAATGTTTCTGACTACCGTAAAAAACATAAAATCTATGGTTTATAAAGGTCTTTATGATGAAGCTCTTATATACATGATTATTGATATTATTCCTAATGAGTGGGAATATAAGAGAACAACAATTGATGAGAATAGAAAAGCGTCTAAAATTATTCATGATGACATTTTTGGAACTCTTATTCAATATGAAAAAATAATGAAAAGAGTTGCTGATATGAATAATAAGAATAATGGAAATGAAACTGTAGCCTTTACTACTTGAAAATGTTGGACTCCTGAAAGGGTTAAAAGATCCAAGATGAAGAATGTTTTTATTTTATCTAAATCTAGTGAAAGTGAACACTATAGGAATGAGCTATCTAATCTAGCTTGAATGATGAAAAAGATAGTTTAAAAAAATACATTCATTATAAATATAACAATAATAAATGAAAAGAAAAAAAACTCAGAAGTCACTTGCTATTAAAGTGAAAGAGCAGGGAATAAAAGGCCAGATTGTCTTATGCTTAAGAAAAAATGATATGAAGGAAAAGAATTCTGAATGGAATAGAAAAAAGTATTAAAAGTCTAAGGCTAAGAAGGTCTATAATATAAATTATACATGGAGTGCCAGTTGTGGTGTCTCATCTCATGAATCTTTAGAGTACGAATCATCTATCCAGAAGAATAATGGTCTACTATCTAAATTAACCATTGAAAATCATTGTCTAATGTCTAAGGTACACAATTTTGAATCTATTACTATTGTATATTAAAATGATAATTATATTGATGATAAATATTATAAATCTTTAGAAGAATATTTTTCTTCTGATGAAGTTAAACATTACATTATTATAAAGAAGTTTATAGGCTTTATGAACATCTTGAGAATGAAAATTGTAAAATAAAAAATAAGTTAGATACAGAAAATTCCAGAATAATTATTTTAACTAATTAATTATCAAATAATTATAATAATCATGATAAGATAATTTTTTATTTTTAAAGATTTTAAAAAAAATCTTAACGATGTTAATTTTTAAAAGGATAAACTTTCTAAGGATCTTGAAAATATAATTTCTAGGAAACCTGTTTTAGAGTCTAACTCTAGTTAGAGTACTAATATTTTTTAATATAAGAATTTGGTTATTAAACTAATGTTAGAAATATTTTTCTTAAGGATATTCCTATCAAAATTTACCTTTGGTAAGGAAAATTTCAATAAGATGTATTCCCAAATTTGTCCATTAAAAAATCGTTCTGGTTGTGGTTATATCTATTCTAAAACAATTTTTAGTAACAACTAATTTCTTCCTCAAAGTGTTCCATTTTTTACAAAATTTTATTGTGGTGGACATTGGGAGAAAATTTGTTTTTCAAAAAAATATAATCTTTATATTTTCATAACTATTACTTCTCTAATAATATGTGTGTTCCTAAATGTTTTCTTTATGAAATTTCTCGATCCAAGAATATTTGGATTCTAAAAGACTAACTCATTTATTTTCTGTAAAATAAGGAAAGTAACAACAAAAAATCGTGGTACATGGATAGTGGATGTTCTCAGCATATGACTTGTAATAAAAAATTCTTTGAAATTGTTATCAAGATGAATGGAGGAAAGGTAACATTTAGAGATAATGGTGAAGGAGATATTGTTGGTATAGGTAACATTGTTCTTCTTGGAGAAACATTGATTTCAAAAAATTTATTTGTTAAGGGTCTTATACACAACCTCATTATCATAATTTAATTATGTGATGAAGGTTAACTTATGAATTTTAGAAATTATAACTGCTTAGTATAAAATTCCATGGAAAAGTTTATTCTTTCCTCCCATAAGAAATATAATATATACACACTAAACATAGAAGACCATAGGATACAAGATCTACCTTTCCTTAGAGAAATGGAAGATCAATATTGGTTATGGAATAGAAGGTCAGGGCATTGTAACCTTAAGAACCTATGAAAACTCTCGAAAAAAAAGACTTATTATGGATCTACCAGAGCTTAGATTTAATCCTTAAAATGTTTTTGATCCTTGTCAATATGAAAGGAAACATAAATCAAGTTTTAAATTGATCAGTCAAGTCTCAACTTCTGATGAATTATTGTCAGTGCTTATGGGTCTTTTTGTTCCAACACTAATTATATGTATTGGAGGAAAATATTATGTATTTTCCTTAGTTGATGATTCCACTAGATTTACGTGGGTATTTTTTCTACCAATGAATTCTGATGATTTTTCTTATTTCAAAATTTTTGGAGCCCATGTTAAAAATGAAAAAATCCTTTCATTGAAAACTATTCATAGTGATCATGGAGGAGAATTTAAAATTTTAGATTTTGAAACTTTTTGTAGTAGAAAAGGCATTACTCATAACTTCTTAGCTCCAAGAGCACCTCAACATACTAGTTTTGTCAAAATATGAAATCAAATTCTTCAAGACATAACTTGAACCATGTTAAGTGAATATTTTATTGCTAAACACTTTTGGGATGAAGTTTTAAGTATGTCATTCTATACTATAAATTGAGTTTTTATTAGAGATATTCTTAACAAAACCCCTTATGAATTGTGGAATGGTTTAAAACCTATACTTTCCTACTTCAAGTTATTTTTCTTCAAAGTATTCATTCTGAATACTAAAGATAATTTATATAAATTCACACCAAAATATGTTGAAGTAATTTCCCTAGGCTACTCCAAAACTTCTGAGGATTAAAGAATTTTTAATAAAAATACATTTACTGTTGAAGAAAGAGTACATGTAATTTTTTTTCAAACTGATCCTTTTGTTTTTAAACAACCCAAACCTACATCTTGGGATGTATTTTCCAAAACTGATTTTCAACCCTTTATAGAAGGTCATTCTAATAAGGAAAATATTCAAAAATATATTTCTGAAGCATTTAACCAAGAATATTTCCTACCATATGTTGATTAAATAATTTCACAAAACCCAAATCATTCAGTTCATAAAAGTCATCCTAGTGATATAATCATTAGTGAACTAAATCAACCTGTAAGGAATAAAAGTTCCTTAATAAATGAATTAGAACATCTAGCATTGCATTCCCAATTAGAACAAAAAATAACTGATAAAGATATATGTGATGATGATAGGATTAAAAACATGAAATATGAGCTAAAATATTTCAAAAGGAATAATGTCTGGACCTTGGATAAGAGACCTAAGGAAAATTCTGTAATTGGAGTTAAATGGGTCTTCAAAAATAAGTGTTCTGAAAATGGGATCATTGAATGAAATAAAGCCTGATTAGTTGAAAATGTCTGTAATCAACAATAATGAATATGTTATGAAGAATCCTATTCTCTAATAGCTATACATAAATCGATTCTAATTTTAATTTCCTTTACAACATTCATTAATTTATGAATTTTTCTAATGGATATAAAGTGTTCTTTTATTAATGGATGTGTTCAAGAAAAATTTTATGTAACATCCCAGGTAAATAAAGAATAATAAATTTTCAAACTTATTAATATTTACGAATTAAGTATTAATTTTACTTTAAATGGGTTGCTATGTTCGATATCGTACCCGATTCGCAACAAAGATTTTCTTTGAAATATTACGTTGCACACTAGTAATAATATAATATTATTTTAAATGGTAGTTAACACGTAGCTGTTGTATTGGCGGTAATGAATAGAAATAACTGAAATATGATTATATATGTTTTCTAAATGTTTTTACATTTATCCAATAAAGGAAAAAGGCTTAATATATGAAAATAATTCAATTTTAGGCATATATACTCTAATTTTCACTAAAGGTCCACTTATCTTCTTTTGATGGAGAACCCTCTTTAAATATAGTTTTGGTCATTCTTATACATTCTTTTGGACCAAATAAAATTATTCTTTATAATAGGGACATCAAAATTTACTTTGTGTAAACATTAGGTATTTTTTCGATAAAGTTATTTTTTTTAACGAATAGTGAAAAATGTGGTATTTTAATTCAAAACCTCTTTTTAATATAACTTATTTATATGATGATATTATCTTTTGAATTGGTTTTAAAGTGAAATTAGAATATATTTTTACCATTTAATACAATTTCGGTCGTTGAAATTAATTTCACTTTGAAATTGGACTTAAACTAGTGTCAATCTTTTGATATATATTATCTCATAAAAACACGCTATTTGTTCTGACAGCGGGAATTAATTATTAAATTAATTAATGTAACTTATATGTTTTTAATTTTGTAAAATAGAAATCATTTTTGAATTTGGAATTTCAAATATATCTTAGGGTGATGTTTTGGTATTTTTCTGAAAAACTTCAAATTTTGATGAATAGTGAAACCACTAAGTGGTACATTAAAAAACTGATTTTTCATTTAAATGAAATTTTACCACCTTTGTGTTTTGAATTTAAAAAATCCCAAATTCATGGTTTTAATTAGGAAGTAAAATTTTGTTCAATGGGATTAAAATAATTTTTTGGTGAATAGTAACTTTTATGTTTTTAATGGCGATTAGAGGTAATTAGTGTAATTTAAGGTAAAAATAATGTTTTAATAATATGAAATGACTTTGAAACATGTATTACCTTTATTGGATGTGTTATGGCCGACCAAGACAATACATGGGTCAACTTGGGGTCCCCATGGAGCCACATTGGTAGGAAAATGACATTAATAACTTTTTATATAATGTCAAAATAAAAATGTCACAAACATGTGTTGTTTTACTAATAAAATTTTTAAATGGGGTTATACAAGTCATATTTTTTACTATAAATATTCATTAGATATATAAAAATATTTCCTACATCATGATATTTGTTTTATAATTTTTATACATTAAATAAATTAAATTATTTATGACACCATGATGATGCAGCGATTACCTCATTGTTTAATGATTTAAATAAAATGAAAAAATACAGTAAAATCTAAGACCTAAACTTGTTAAAAACCTATTGTATGTGTGTAATTCGGACTCTTATCACCTTAGCCTCGAAATATATAATTTTGGGGCCTTTAAAATCCGAAAATCTGTTTATAATAAAGTAACCTTTTATAACATTCCAAGAGTGCCCCTCCTCTCCTCTTATAAAAGGCTCCCACCTATACCACCTTACCCACACCTCTCGAGCCTTTGACTCGGCCAAACCATGCCCATTTTGTCTCTCCACATACCTCTATTACTTCTAGAAGACTCAATTTTGAGCAGAAGTCTTTCCAAGGAAGGCTTTGAGCTTAAATCAAAAAGAGTTACCCATTTTAAAGGTAGTGTCTTCTCTTGTGTTCTTATGTTTTATTTTTCTTATCCAACCCCTAAACTCTTTTTATTCCTTTATTTTGAAAAAAACCAGTATATTCAATATACTAGGATATTTTTATGATAAGTATTAGATCTACACTGACACACACCTTCATCTAATGGTTAAACAACATACTGTTTCCATGGAGGGTGAATTTCTGCCTCACGAAACGATGATTGTTCATTATTCTTCTAACACCTTGAAAGGTGGCCATTAAGATGACACAATATTTATATATGATATATAATATTTTTATGTTATCCTTATGCTTCTGTATTTTTCATTTATGGCATACCTTTATGGATTCCATTATGGATATATGCGATATCTTCATTTTAGGAAGTGCGGACTACCGCCCCCCTCAAAGTGATTTGATTAGTTAATGCCATATGTGGGACATATAAAGGATGGAGTTAAGGATATTATATTTGATATTAGACTGGAATTATAATATAAATTTATTTAATTATGATTCCATTCCATAAAATATGAAATAGAAATGAAAGTAGCGTTCATGCGTACGTACGGCTTACCGTCTCCATGAACGGTGCATTTCATTTCTTACCTCTAAATGTTATGTAATATTATAAATGCATGTATATACTGGATATATATGATATATATGATATGTTAATAATGAATATAACTCTGGATATAATGGATAAATGAACAACTTGTAATTATAAAGTGTTTATTTTTGACTCAAGTACAAATGATCGTTAAAACGACTGTTATTAACTTAAATAATTAAATAGTGTTCATGACACGGTAATAAGTGATATAAAAGGGATAATGAGCTTGAAAAAGGTTCATAAGCAAGTATAAATTATCTCAAGTTTATTATTCAGGTGATTAAAGTGCAATTGAGTCATGTTGGACATAAAGTAAGGGACTTCGTCTCAATCTTCATTCATTGAGGCATATTTTGTTTTAAACACAACTTTATTTTATACGGTGTATAAACCCCTTTGGCATTTACACTTATTCATAAGCAATCATTTTTTAGACGATGCATGTTTCTAAATGACAAAAGGAATGTTTTTTTGTCAAACGTATGCGGCGACAACGACTTCTCTGCTGTAGTGACCATTATTTGAGTTTCGGCTTCCTCTACAAGCCATAACCTAACTTTTTTTTAAATGTGAAATAAATAACATGTATGACTTTTCTTTTATGTTGGTATTGAAAATTGTTTTCATAATTTTTTTATTATATAAATGTTTATGTATTGATATCTTGTGATTGAAATGTGGAAATCTTATGCTTCCTTTATGCATGTTTTACGTGATACGATTATGTTATAGTTCTTGGGAATTGTTATGAAGATGGGTGGTTCTGTGATAAACTAAGGGCGGGTGAGCCCGATATAGCTCTCCAATGCATTGGGTAATGCAAAGGAGTTAAATGTGAAGGTTTCTTCGAATAGATTTAGGAAATATACTATGATGGGTATTAGAAACGTAACCATGAGGGTTACTCCCTACGTAAGAATGTTATGAATGCCTAAAGTTACCTTTATGTATTATTATTTCTATGGTTTATTCCCGATTTGATGAGGTATGTTAAAATGCTTATGTTTTATGAGTAAAGTATGATTTCATACATGGACTAATGTTTTCATTTCGTACTTTTATATCCCTTACTGAGCTTTTTATGCTCATCCCAAGTTTTTGAAATGTTCTTCACAGGACTTAATGTGGAATAGGGTCAAGGATGGGATCAAGGAAAAGTCATGCTATCCAAAACATGGAACTAGACATGTTTCTTTTTAAGAGTTTTTATTTTATGGAAACATAGTAGAAGTGTCTACTTTGTAATCTTTTGAGATGTAATAGTTATGTCCTAATTCTCTAAAACTATAAACCTGAAAAGATCCTCAATGTGAATTATTCATTTAGTTCAATATTAAGTAAGGTTTAAGGCCAGGGCCTTATAGTTGGTATCAGAGGTCGGTTTAGATAAATTTATGAGTTAGAATTCTATTAAATGATTATCTAAAAATATTTTTTTACGGTCATATTGAAATGATATAGCATTTACAGATTTTCATATTGCTTCACCTAAGGTATTTCTGTGATAAGAATGGTTTTCCATAGAGGAAACATTACATCTTTTCTAGAAAGGCATATAGAGGAAATGACCTTTCAAATCAGTATCCTGATATGGTCAGAATCAGAACTAAACAGTTTTTTGAAGTGATGGATCAGTTGACTTGGGTGAAAAATGTTGGTTGTTTTTATTGATGATATTTCAGTTTTTTATAAAAGTAAAGAGGAGTATGAAAGTCATTTAAGAGTTATCTTGAAACCCATAAAAGAAAATAAACTATATTGAAAATTCAGAAAGTGTTAGTTTTGGTTAGAAAAAATTTCTTTCCTTGGTCACATTGTTTCAAAAAATGGCCTAACTGTTGATCCTGCTAAAACAAGAGTTGTTTATGAATGTCCAAGACCCACAAATGTAACCGAGATCTGTAGTTTTCTTGGTTTGGCAGGTTACTACCGAAGGTTTGTTGAAAAATTTTCACGGTTGTCTAGTCCAATGACTAAGATAACTCGGAAGTGAGTTAAGTTTATATGGACACAAGAATGTGATGATTGATTTATGGAGTTGAAAGGAAGATTGGTGAATGCTCCGGTTTTGGCACATCCTTCTAGGAATAGTGAGTTTGTTATATACAATGATGCTTCGTTGAAGGGAATTGGCTGTTTCATTATACAGAATGATCAGGTAATTGCATATGCTTCTTGTTAGTTTAAAACTCATGAGGTAAATTACCCTACACATGATTTGGAATTAGCTGATGTTGATTTCGCTTTAAAATTTTGGAGGAATCATTTGTGTGGAGTAAAGTATGAAATATATACCAATCACAAAAGTTTAAAGTATATATTCACTCATAAAGAATTGAACATGAGACAGAAGAGATGGCTAGAATTAATCAAGGATTATGATTGTACAATTCATTACCATCCGAGAAAAGCATATAAAGTGGCTGATGCTTTGAGTCAAAAAAGTAATTCTTCATTAACCATGATACATTTTTAAAGAGATCCTTTGGTTTTTGATTTGATGAAATTTGGCATAGAAGTTGTTGGTGTAGGAAGTTCTTCTGTTTTGATTCAGGTATCAGTGAGATCATCTCAATCAGACAGAACCAAGAAAGCATAAAAGTAAGACAGTGAGTTGCAAAAAAAGGTAGAGCTCATTCAGAAGGGTAAGTTGCCTGAATTCAACATTGATAATGATTGTGTTTTGATATTTGGGAAGAGATTTTGTGTGCCTTGTGATTCACAGTTGAAGAGAGAGTTGTTATGTGAAGCTCATAGTTCTCCGTTTTCAGTTCATCCTGGCAGTACTAAGATGTACATAGATCTGCGGGAGTATTACTGGTTGGATGGAATGAAAAGAGATATTGCTGATTTTACTGTGAAGTGTTTGACTTCTCAGTTGGTTAAAGCAGAGTGGCAGTTTCCAAAAGGGATGCTTTAACCTTTACCAGTGCCAGAGTGGAAATGGGAAAATATATCCATGGACTTTGTTGTGGGATTACCAAAGACGTCTCGAGGTAATAATGCAATATGGGTTATTGTTGATCTCTTGACTAAATCTGATCATTTCTGTCCTATTCAAGATACTTTCTCTATAGATCAACTTTCTCAATTGTATCTTAAAGAGATATTCAGGTTGCATGGATTTCTCTTATCCATTGTATCTGATCATGATCCCAGGTTTACTTCTAACTTTTGGAAAGGCCTTCAGAAGTTGTTGGGTACTGAATTAAATTTTAGTACAGCTTTTTATCCTCAATCAGATGGGCAGTCAGAATGAAAAATTCAGACATTGGAGGATATGCTACGTGCTTATTCGAAGGATTATCAGGGATGTTGGGACTAACATCTTTCTTTGGTTTAATTTTCATATAATAACAGTTTTCAATCTAGTATACAGATGGAACCGTTTGAGGCATTATATGGGAAGTGGTGTCCAACTCCATCTTTTTTGGATGAAGTGGGTGAAAGGAAGCTGATGGGACTAGAATTGGTAGAAGAGATGGCAGAAAAATTTCAGTTGATTCAGAAACACATGATAATAGCTAAGAGCAGGAAGAAGAGTTATACGGATAACCAGAGGAAGGATCTATTTTTCGAGGTAGGTGATCATGTTTCTTTCAAAGTTTCACCATGGAAAAGTGTGACGCAATTCGTTAAGAAAGGAAAGATGAGTCCAAGGTTCATTGGACCATATAAAATTATGGATAGGGTTGGATCAGTTACTTACCGAGTGGATTTTCCTCCGAGTTTATCTCAGGTACACAATGTTTTTCATGTTTCGATGTTGAGAAAGTATATGCCAGATCCATCTCGTGTTTTGAGCCCAGAGGTAGTTCAGTTGGAAGAGAATATCTCTTATGAAGAACAACCAGTACAGATTCTTGACCATAGAGAGAAAGTGTTGTGGAATAAGGTAATTCATCATGTATATGTTTTGTGGAAAAACCATATGGTTGAAGGGGCAATGTGGAAATCTAAATATGCTATGAGGGATAAATACACCCACTTATTTTGATAAGTGAATAAAATTGCAAGTACGCAATTCCAAAAATGGGGGAAGGATTTAACATCTGAGGTAAATAAAGAATAATAAATTTTCATACTTATTAATATTTATGAATTAAATATTAATTTTACTTTAAAGGGGTTGCTATGTTCAATAGCGTACCCGATACGCAACAAATAGTTTCTTTGAAATCTTACGTTACACACCAGTAATAAAATAATATTATTTTAAATGGTAGTTAACACGTAGTCGTTGTATTGGAGCGAATGAATAGAAATAACTAATATATGACTATATATGTTTGTTAAATGTTTTTACATTTATCAAATAAAGGATAAAGGCTTAAAATACGAAAAGAATTCAATTTTAGGCATATATACTCTAATTTTCACTAAAGGTCCACTTATCTCCTTTTGATGGAGAACTCTCTTTAAATATAGTTTTGGTCACTCTTATATATTATATTGGACCAAATAAAATTCTTCTTTATAATCGGGACATCAAAATTTACTTTGTGTGAATTTTTGGTATTTTTCTGATAAAGATTATTTTTTTAATGAATAGTGAAAAATGTTGTATTTTAATTCAAAGCAACTTTTTAATATAATTTATTTATATGATTATATTATGTTTTGAATTGGTTTTAATGTGAAATTAGAATTTATTATTACCATTTAATCTAATAGTGGTCGTTGTAATTAATTTCACTTTGAAATTGGACTTAAACTAGTGTCAATCTTTTGATATATATTGTTTCAAAAAAACATGTTATTTGTTCTGACAGCGGGAATTATTTATTTAGTTAATTAATGTAATTTATATGTTTTGAATTTTGTAAAATAGAAATCATTTTTGAATTTGTAATATCAAATATATCTTTGGGTGAAGTTTTTTTATTTTTCAGAAAAACATCATTTTTTTATGAATAGTGAAACCACTAAGTGGTACTTTAAAGAAACTGATTTTTCATTTAAATGAAATTTTACAACCTCTGTTTTTTGAATTTAAAAAATCCGACATTCATTGTTGTCATTAGAAAGTAAAATGTGGTTCAATGGGATTAAAATAATTTTTTTGGTGAATAGTAACTTTTATGTTTTTAATCGCGACTAGAGGTAATTAGTGTAATTTTTGGTAAAAATAATTTTTTAATAATATGAAATGACCTTGAAACATGTCCTGCCCTTATTGGATGTCTCATGGACGACTAATTAAATCCATGGGTCAACTTGGGGACTCCATGGAGCCACTTTGGTCGGAAAATGACATTAATAACTTTTTATTTAATGTTAAAATAAAAATGGCATAGACATGAGTTGTTTTACTAAAACAATTTTTAAATGGGGTTATACAAGTCATATTTTTGACTATAAATATTCATTAGAAAGATAAAATGATTTCCTACATCATGATATTTGTTTTATAATTTTTAGACATTTTATAAATGAAATTATTTATGACACAATGATGATGCAGTGATTACCTCATTATTTAACGATTTAAATGAAATGAAAAGATAATGTATAATCTAAGACCTACACTTGTAAAAAACCTATTGGATGGGTGAATTACGAACTCTTATCACCTTATCCTCGAAATATATAATTTTGGGACCTTTAAAATCCGAAAATCTTTTTATAATAAAGTAACATTTTATAACATTCCAAGAGTGCCCCTCCTCTCCTCTTATAAAAGACCCCCACCTCTACCACCTTACCCACACCTCTCAAGCATTTAGATCGGCCAAACCCTGCCCATTTTGTCTCTCCACATCCCTATCTTACTCATATAAGACTCACATTGGGCATAATGCTTTCCAAGGAAGCCTTTTAACTCAAATAAAAAAGAGTTACCCGTTTTAAAGGTAGTGTCTTCTCTTGTGTTCTTATTTTATATTTTCCTTTCCAACCCCCTAAACTCTTTTATTCCTTTTTTATGGTAACAAAACCAGTATCTTCAATATTATAGGATGTTTTTATGAGATTTATTAGAGCTACACTTACACACACCTTCATCTAATGGTTAAAGAGGATACTGTTTCCGTGGATGGTGAATTTCTGCCTCACGAAACGATGATTGTTCAGTATTCTTCTAACACCTTAATAGGTGGCCATTAAGATGACACTATATTTATATATGATATATAATATGTTTATGTTTTCCTTAAGATTATTTATTTTTCATTTATGGCATACCTTTATGGCTTCCAATATGGGTATACGTGATATCTTCATTTTAGGATGTGTGGACTACCGCCCCCTCAAAGTAATTTGATTCGTTGATGCCATATGTGGGACGTATAAAGGATGGAGTTAATGATATTATATATGACATTATACTGGAATTATAATATTCCTTTTTTCATTATGATTCCATTCCATAAAATATGAAATAGAAATGAAAGTAGCATTCATGCGTACGTACGGCTTACCGTCTCCATGAAATGTGCATTTCATTCCTTACCTCTAAATGTTATGTAATATTATAAATGAATGTATATACTGGATATATATGATATTTATTATATCTACATAATTAATATAACTCTAGATATAATGGACACGTGAACATCTTGTAATTATAAAGAGTTTATTTTTGACTCAAGTACCAATGATCGTTAAAATGACTGTTATTAAATTAAATAATTACATAGTGTTCATAACATGGTAATAAGTGATATAAAAGGAATAATGAACTTGAAAATTGTTCTTAAGAAAGTAGAAATTAACTCAAGTTTATTATTCAGGATATTAAAGAGTAATCGAGTCACGTACGACACAAGGTAAGGGACTTCGTCTCAATCTCCATTCATTGAGGCATATTTTGATTTATCCATAACTTTCTTTTATACGGTGTATAAACCCCTTTGACTTTTACGCATATTCAAAAGGAATATTTTTTATACTAAGCATTTTACTAAATGACAAAAGGAATGTTTTTTTGTCATACGTATGTGGTGACAATGACTTCTCTGCCGCCGTGACCATTATTTGAGTTTCAGCTTCCTCTACAAGCCATAACCTATCTTTTTTTTAAAATAAAAAATAAATACCATGTATTACTTTTCTCTTATTTTGGTATTGAAAATGGTTTTCATAATGTTTTTATTATATCAATGCGTTGTGTTGATATCTTGTGATTGAAATGTGGAAATGTTATGTTTCCTTTATGCATGTTTTACGTGATAGGATTATGTTATGGATCTTGGGAATTTTTATGAAGACTGGTGGTTCCGTGATAAAATAAGGGTGGGTGAGCCCGATATAGCTCTCCAATGCATTGGTTAATGCGAAGGAGTTAAACATCAAGGTTTCTCCGAATAGATTTAGGGAATATACTTTGATGGGTATTCCAAACTTAACCACGAGGGCTACTCCCTATGTAAGAATGTTATGAATGCCTTAAGTTACCTTTATGTCATATGATTTCTAGGATTTATTCCTGATTTGATGAGGTATGCTAAAATGCTTATGTTTTATGAGTAAAGTATGATTTCATACATAGAATAATGTTTTCATTTCGTAATTTTATATCCCTTACTGAGCTTTTTATGTGCATCCCAAGTTTTTGAAATGTTTTTCACATGACTTAATGTGGAATAGGGTCAAGGATGGGATCAAGGAAAAGTCATGATATCTAAAACATGAAACTATACATGTTTCTTTTTAAGAGTTTTTATTTGATGGAAACTTAGTAGAAGTGTAAACTTTGTAATCTTTTGTGATGTAATAGTTATGTCCTAATTCTCTAAAACACTAAAACTGAAAAGATCCTCTATGTGAATTATTCATTTAATTCAATATTAAGTAAGGTTTAAGGCAGGGGCCTTATATTTTATTTTGAAAAACCTCCTAGTTTTGAAGACAAATAAAAATACTAAGAATGTTTTCAAACTTACCAAATCATTATGGAATTCAACTGGACCCTAGAGCCTAGTATGGTAGAATTACGGGATTATTGCTTCAAAACGACTATATTGAGGGAACTACTGATCCAACTCTTTTTATAAACAAAGATAAGAAAACTGTTTTCATTGTAAAAATTTATTTTGATGACATTATATTTGGTTCAACATAGCAATCTATAACTGATTAGTTTGCGAATATAATGAAATCTGAGTTTGAAATGAGTATGATGGGTGTGTTAACATTTTTCTTGAGTTTTAAAATTTCTAAAAATGTAGAAGGAATTTATATATCTCAACATAATTATATTAAATATCTTCTTAAAAAGTATGGATATGACAACACTGAATGTATAAGTACTCCCATTAGTACGTTAAATTCTTTTGATCTTGGTGAAGTTGGGAAACTTGTAGATCAAACATCATTTAGAGGTATGGTAGGAAGAATACTATACTTAACATCTAGTCATCCATAAAAAATTATTTTAGTGTGATTATGTTCTATATATCAATACAATCCCAGGAAAACTCATTTAAAATAAGGAAAATAATTTTTTGCTATTTAAAGGGAATCATGGATTCAGGACTCTTTTATACTTCTTGAAAGGATTTTGTTTTAAAAGGTTTTCAGATACTGATTTTGGTGTATGTAGAATGGGTAAGAAAAGTACATTTGGAACTTTTAATTTCTAAGGAGATTCATTAGTTTCTTAGTGACACCAAAAGCAACAATCAGTAGCACATTCCACTACTGAAGCTGAATTTGTAGCAGCTGGAAGTTGTTGTGCTCAAGTGTTGTGGATGCAACACACACTCACATTCTGTGGCATGAGTTTTACCAAAACAAAAATAATGTTTGATAAATCTAGTTACATTGCCTTAAGAAAAAACCATGGACAACACTCATTCTAAAAACAAATAGATATTAGGAATCACTTTCCTAAGGATCGCCCAATTTAAGAAGATATCATTCTTCAATTTATCTGAACTCAAGATCAACATGATAACATTTTAAAAAAATATTTACCATATGATATATTTTAATACATTAAAAAAAGTTATAAATGATAATCATATGTTAATATTCTATATTATCTTTTTTTTGAAACTAATATCCTTACATTAAGCTACTCTTTTTCATAGGGGAAGATATTTTCTTTGTAAATAATTTTTTTTCATAATAATAAATTATCCTTTTAAAAAAATATGGAATAAAATATATTCTTTTTAAAAATCCAAAATCAAAAAATTCTCTTTCAAAATCCAGAAAGAATTTTTTTTTTGTTACATTCCTCAAGAAACTTTTCTAGATTCTATATTTTTTCAAGAATAATTTTCCTTATCACTGACATTTTTCCTCAAAATATGGAAAGTTGATTTCCTTACTTAGGTTTTCAAAATAGATTTTTTGGGGGAATTTTTATCTTTCTTTATGAAATTTTTTCTCATTCACTTTCCATTTATCCGAAATTATATCTTAAAAACCTTAAAAGATCATAATATACGAATATCCTTCATTGACTTTTATCTCAACTGTCAGATATTATCAATATTGTTTCAACTGTTGGATCAATCTAGGAATATGATCCATCACCTCAACGCCTATATAAAGGCCCCCATAATGGTTTTCCAACATCATATTTCAATATCTTGTGTGTTGAAGCTCTTACACTCTACATAAGTGTCGTTATGATTTTTCTGAATTGCTCAAATCCGAATTTCATTGGAAACATCCCCGCGGAAGCAAATGTCGTCATATTTGGAAAATTTTTAATGGAATATCTATAGAGAGAGGTTAATAGATCCAATGATTTTTTCTATGTAATATTCACTTATTTTATAGAATATCAAGTTGAATGGCTAGGAGATTGTTTTTGTATCCAAACCAAAGGCACATGATCTGTTTTATCCAAAATTGCTGGTAGAATTTTAAGATGTCGTATGTTTTTTTGTTCAAGATGGGAATGATATTATTTCTTTTAAGAGTTATGTGAAAACATATTCCATTTCATTTATCTTATATACAATCATAGTTGGAATTCTTTGTGAGGGTGAAGTTTATTTTTGCACCCAAAATCTTCCAGATTTTTTTGGATGTTTTGATAAGGAGGAGGCCATATAATTCCTTGCTTTATCAGGGGTGAAGACACTAATGATTAATCATCTCTCTAAATATTTTTGGATTCTAGAGTTATTAGATAAATTATTTCTCATTTCTAGAAAAGGTGATAAAGATACATTAAAAAAGAGTGATATCTACATTCTTGATTTTTTGGTGAACCGTAGGAAGATTAATCTGGTGAAGTATGTCTTTCTTACAATTGTGAATATCAATAATGGGAGCCTCAAATAAAAAATAATTATGTATCCCGTTATTATTTTGAAGATCATAGTCCTTTGTCTAGATTTTTCAAAATCAAATGCAGTTCTAATCCATTGAATTTCAAGGTTATATTTCTAAGTGATGATACAATAAGAAGAATGAAGTTTGGATTTAACACTAAGTCCAAAGATTTTAATGACTTGTATGAAAGCGATATTGAATCCTTATCCAAGAAGTCAGAAGTAGTTGATACATCCAAGAAGGGTGGAAATAAGAGGAAGATGAAGGAACCAGAAGTAAAAGGAAAATTTCATACAGGTCATGAAACACAATCAACACCTACAAAATCTAAGAAGAAGAAAAATTATCCAGAAGAAGTTGTTTCTAAGTAGAGAGAAGATAAAAAGAATAATAAGGAAGGAGAGCCTAGCTTTGGCATAGACCATGCTGAGGAAAAGGCATTGAATATTAAGGTTGCAAAGGAGTATGAAAAATAAGAAAAAGGGAAGAATCCAATGAATAAGATTTCTGAGGCTCAAATAATTCAAGCTCTTCTAAAAGTTACTAAAAAAGAATCTGAATAAACCTAGGTACTGAGATCATTTTTACAGGAATCATTTCCAGTGACTACGGGAATGAAAATGGTCATTCTAGAACCTAATGAAGAGGAAGAAATTGTATAGCGAGAGAAAGTGGAGGAAGAAGAGGAATTAAGTGATGATAGTGATGATATGATAAGACAAGTTAAATAATATAATGATAAGGAGAATCCTTATGAGAAATTGTTGATCCGGACATCCCAAACCAGATAGTCTAAACTTATTACCCTAAGAATAGGAGAAGAGGGTCAAGAAGAACTAAACAAACCATTAGTTGATGAGAGAAGAAACCATGAGTTGGTTTAACCAAAGTTCTTGGTGGTAGATGCTGAAAAGGAAAAGGTTGGGGAAGATAAGATGGTCCAACTATCATATGGTGAATATGAACCAACAAAGGATGCTGAGATCATTCTGAGAGATGATAAAGGAAAATAGGTGTTTGATGAAACAACTAAGAAGGTCTTGGTGGATAATAATGATGTTGGTAGATATTATAAAAGAAAAAATGATGATATTGAGAAACAATCCTTACCAATAAGATAATATTATTCATAATAGTCTTCTATGGGTCATGATTTTTTAGTTCAATCCCTGATGTAATTTGTTGATAAAATTCCTCCGGTTTCAAGTATTGACTTAGGATTTCAGATGCTTCAGAATTCATAAAATCATAAATATGATTCTGTTTCCATGCTTATGGAAAAATATGTCAGCATTGAGGCAGATTTTTAATCTCTCTACATCTGGTATGCAGCTCACAGGAGGTCATGGAAGGAAATCAATAAGCAGTCCAAGAAGGAAGTTGAAGATATGAGAATAATTTATGACTTTCAATATAATGTGTAGGATAATTTTGATACAGAAGATATCAAGATCAATGATCTTACAACAAGTTTCAATGAAAAGATCAATCTTGAACAAACAGCTCGGAAGCAGAAATATAATAATTCTAATGGGAATGTTAATTACGTTCCTTTGATTCTGAAAATGGAAAGATATCTCATAATTGAGTTTGATGAAAATCACAGTAAGCAAGAAGAGATTTTGAAGACATAGGAAGAAATTCTTAAGGATGAGGAAGAAAATATCAATGCATTGTAAAAGAAAAATTATAATTAGGATCATCTACTCAAACGTTTTAAAGAGGATTATTATTAACGTAATAAGATGAAGACAATTTTCAAGAAACTTATGCTGAAGAAAAAATAAGGATTGTTTTATTTTTTCCATAACTGTAATCTTTTTTTTGTATTAAATTCATTTTACTCATTTTTTCAATCATAATAAACATTTTGGTTGTTCATCATATATTTTATTGTATAGTAATAATATTTCAGGCACCATATTATTTTTCATTCGATATATTACTTTTTGAAAATCAAAAAGGGGGATAAATTAATGGTAAAAATAATACTAAGTATAGAAGAGAATCCCCTAAGTAAGGGGGTTCTATCTTAGGAGGATTTTTATCAAAGAATATTTCCTTTTACAAGAAAAAGAAAAATATCTTTAAGGAAGTCAAGAATACGATCCTTATGGATTTCAATCCCAAAGGGAGAGTTAGTAGTATTCACTATGATCCATAACTAATGGGAGATAAGTTTTTATTTTATGTTCATAAATCAAAATTTTATGTCTTTAAATTATTTTTCATAATGATGTTTGTGATTTCCAAAATGGGGGATATTATTGAGGCAATAAGGTTTTCTTATGACTTTTCAATTTCTCTATGTATTGGAAATCTCAAACACATTGTTTTAAGGAAAATTATATTTTCCCTAATGATTATCTTCATAAAAAAACTTATTTCTCTAAGGAAAATTTTAACCGTAAAAATTATTTTAGTTTTTTCATTTTATAATCTCTCTACATAAAACCCGTTTTATTAATAAATCTAAAATCTGGATTCTTTTGTAAAACCTCAGAATCTTATAATTCCTTGGATATATAATGTTCCACTTTAAAATTAAAAAATATATGAAATTATGATTCCGAATTCTCTGAAATTGAGTTTATGAATTCTCTGAAATTCAGAATCTGAATTCTATGAAATTCATATTCCAAATTCTTTGAAATTCAGACTCTGAATTCTCTAAAATTCAGATTCTGCATTCTATGAAATTAAGACTCTGAATTCAATGAAATTTCGATTCCGAATTATCGAAAATTAAGACTCTGAATTCATTGAAATTCAGATTTCAAATTATCTAATATTCGGATTCTGAATTACTCAGAATTCAGACTCTGAATTCCTCAGAATTATGACATTGAATTCCTTAAAATTTGGACTCTGAATTCCTCATAATTCAGAATCTTAATTCCTTAGTATTAAGGTTCCGAATTCATTAGAATTAAGACTCTAGAATCTATAGAATTCAGTTTCTGAATTCTTTGTATAACAAAATCCAAATTTTCTTGTATTATAGACATTGAATGTTTATTTGGTTAAGAATGAAAATTATATACTTCTATAGACTTTGATAAATATTATGGTTTAATAAATTTAATTTTACTTACACTTATAATGTAATGAGATCGTACAATCTATTTCTAACTGACCCTTTATTGAGTGCCATGTGTATAGGTTTCTTTGAGATTCAAGGAAAATATAACCATTGGAGGAGGGAGCCGACCATTGAAGTTATGCTTAAAAATATGATATCATTTGAAAGAGCACATATATGTTTTTCACTCTAGTGATTGCATGCTACTGAATTTATTTCTATAGAGAGAGACTCTCAAGATTTGTGGGGATCTGAACATCTAGTTCATCTTGCATTGTGAGACTCAAATTGATAATGATTATAATTGAGGGCTTATAGGGATAAGAAGATAGAGGTTCCAACTACCTTAATGTTTGAGGACTTCAGGGGATAGTATGATAGAGTTTTCAACTTCCTTAAAGATTAAGGGCTTGTAGGGA
The DNA here is from genome assembly GCA_963277665.1 of Viscum album. Lineage (NCBI taxonomy): Eukaryota > Viridiplantae > Streptophyta > Magnoliopsida > Santalales > Viscaceae > Viscum > Viscum album. The sequence continues at coordinate 128,643,896 of OY728147.1, read as the reverse complement.
TAGAAATAATGATTCTGATATTCCTATTGAGAGCTTACCCTGGTGTGGGTAAGACAAAATTTCTTGAAAGTATAAATCAAGGGACCTCTATCCAAGATGTTCGGATACCCTACTCTTTGGGTTAAGGGATTTCATACTTGTTACTTTTTTTGTTTCAAGTTTATTTTTTTGTATTTTGATAAAGGAATAATGTATAACCTTATGATAATTTATTAATCTTTTATGTACTCTAAATAATAAAAATCTATATGCTTTAAGGTATAATTTTTACATAATTAAACATTCCATAAGTTTTCTTTTCGAAAAAATATTTACAGAACCTAGCAAGTATCTCTTAGTTAGCTTTTTAGGGCTTGTGAATTTACATTCTTTTACTTTGTTAAACATAGTATTCCTTAATGTGAAAAACGAATGTTTTTTAACATAAAATTCACCCTCCTCTTGTAATTTAGGATCTACAATAGTATTTCAATACTAAATGCTTCTAATCGTTAATTTAAACTATGTGTAATCAATTTACACATCGTATAATCTATGGCAGTCAAGTACATCAAGTAACTAGTCACCTTTTTAATTGAATGTTTTCATTCAACAATACACATCATCTAAACTTTATTCAAAATGAAATACTTTTATGATGAGTAAACATCTAACATATTATTTTTAGAGACAACAAACACATCATGTAAACCCTTCACAAATCATGTAATTGCAATTAATATTGAACAAAACTCCAGAACTGACTTTGGTGTCCCTGGAACTCGGGGAGAACCCCACAAAGAAAATATAAAATTTACACTCAGATCACAATATTTGAAACCAAAATTAATCCCCAATCATTAAGTCATTTGTATTATTAAATGTTCTCTATCATTAAGAGTCCCAAAAATCACCCAATTTTACATGAAAAAATAGAACATAAGGGGATTAATTAAAAACAGGGAAAGAGATGTTATAGTTATATTATACCACCTTAAAATGAATTTCTCCATAAATATTTTCCACATTCATAATAGGTTTCACATTTGAAAATTCATTCAATGAAACCCACATTTTACAAATGAATAATAAGAAATCCTTTGAAATTGGAAAGTTACAAACATAATGGGTTCCCATAGTGACTTCAAACTAGGTTTCTACTTATGATAACATAGGTTGGAAGTGATTATTTTGACATAGAATAAGACAATAAATAATTGTAAATAGTGTTAATGATATATAAACACATGAATGTGGGTGATCTGATGAAGGATAATTACAGTAAATAAATTAATCAAAGTGTCCTAAAAAATTTCACTAATCTCAACCAAAATAGTGATAATAGAAAACCATTTTTCCATGATTTTTCTTTTGAAGATATAAATTATTTTTTTAATTCTATTTCATAATTAAAATCTCACTCTTTGGTTTTTCCTTGATTAATATACACCTCACCAACTAATCCATGAAATGAAGGTTATTTTTTAATTTCTATAGCACTAACAAATCAAAATATCCATAATAGATTAAAAATGCATCCATTCTTTATTTAGTAAAATAATGTTAACAATGATTATCTAATATGTATAAGAAATCATATGCTTTTGTAATACAAAAAAACTATAAAGCATAATTGTATATTCAACATAAACCATTTCACAAATGGTAAAACTTATAACCCATTTTAAATATTAAAATAAAAAATATTAGGAAGAGTTTCAATAAATTTACAAAATGATCATATAATTAATTAGAAAAATTCCATGAAATAGATCTTAACTGCCACATACCAAACATGTGAAAAACATAATAATTTATTTTATTAAAACAATAATTATTATAAAATATTATTGAAAAAATGAATGTTCCCTCATTACTTACATAAAACATGGTTTATTAGATCTATTATATAGATCAAAAAATGATGTCATCTAAAAAAATGATTGCATAAAGCACATTCTAAAACAAAACATTAATCAGTTCAAATATAATCAGACATCACCAATATATTTCTTAATATACAATATATTCTCATCTAGACATCATTATATCAATCTTCAACAGATATCAAGGGTATTATTAAAAATATCACCTTTCTATAAAATCAATTTTCTATTCCATCAGCATCATTCATAATAGATATTAATAGTAATTAAATTATTATACTAAACAATTCTCATATATTTCCAGTTTCATATAAAAAATAATTGAATTAATATAAAAAATTACTTGTTTCATCCCAATTCCTTCTCAAAACATTATCTAGGATTCAACATCATATCGCACAACACACCATTACATTTACATGTAATATGTAGTCTTTTCATCCCCATCAATATAACTATTACACATACCACCATACTTCTTTTTATCAAGTTATTTTCAAACAGTACATCATGTTAAATAATGATGATAAATTCTATATTCAATGAATTAAAAAGTAGATGATATCATAGGGATACCTTTATTCCCATACTTTTTCATAATTGAACATTTCATTTTCACTTTATAGTTACATGGTTTTTTCTTATTTTCTATAATCATAATATCTTCCCATTTCATTAGTAAATTCAATTTGGTGATTTATTCTACATTACTAACATATTTGAAATAGAATATTCTTTCATCCATAGTTACCGTCACCTAAACTATCAAAAATTTCTTTCCTTTTCATCGTTTGTGAGTCTAATTTTTGGTTATGGTAAATTTTGTTAATCGTGTTTTGGTGAAAAATTATTAGGAATAATAAAAAAAATACCTTATTTTTTCATAATCTCATATAGATTCACATAATATAATCATCCACTAAATTATTTTTTAATATACTTCATTAAAGTTATTTCCATTTACTAAGACTAAAATTCATAGTATGATAAAATATAATCATAGTTGCAAATCAAATAGTCTAAAATCATTTAGGAAGTCTAAATGAAGTCACCTTTTATTTAATATATGAAACCATATATTTTTATCAAAATTCATTCATAATCCTAATATATTTAAATCCATCATTTGGGTTCATAAATAGTTTGTGAATTTCTAAATAATTTCATGTGATAATGTCAAACTAGTTGTGCAACAATGATCATTATCGTGCACCGTTTCCCAATAAAGTCTAACTCAATACAGTATGTTTAGGGTTGTCAATGCTAGGAATATCTTTTCTATATCCTCATCCACATTTATTATCATGACATGGATATATTTAAATTAATACATTATGTCTATCCATTACCGAAATTCCATGGAATATTACTATACATTGACTCAACCATAGAATTATCCATAGACATGTCATTTGGGATCCCACTACTGTTTTCTCATAACTATTTCCAAAGGATAAAAATAAATTTTATATGATATGAACTATAGAATATCCGGCATCCCAAACATAGATATTACTTCATTTTTATGAATATTAAGTACATTACACAAACACACATATGAGGACTATAATATTTTAGTGCATTTGGAAATTTTGAAACAAATTTTCAATTCTGGTGAATGACTTTCAAATATTAAATAAATGCCTTCCCTTGTAGTATTTTTCATGTAGATACACTACAAAAATAATTTCTCCATAACATATAAAATTAAAAAATAAGAATAGGTGAGCTTAGATTCCCATTATTAATAAAAAATTGAGGTACATATGAATATAATGAACATAAGGGTTTGAGAAAATTATCATAACATTTTAAAATAAAACCCTTTATATGAAATATCTTAATCATAAATCATGGTATAATGAATTATAGTTTATCAGAAATCAATCATAATTAAATCAAAGAACATGATATATAAGATCAACAAGATAGAACACGACATGGAATTTATTTCATACTAATAAGGATAAGAAATCATTTCAATATTAATAAAGTCTCACTAATTAGGTTATAAAAGTGGAAAAAGTACCTTACTAAATCAGGTTTACTCCCTATTCTATCCATGTCTTACTAAACCTAGTTTACTAAATATTCTAGTCTTATATTACTGAAATGTGTTCAGTATTTTTTCCCACACTATCTTATTGAATTGGGTTCTCTCACCATTCTAGTACTATCATACTAAACTAGTTTCAGTCCTCATTTTAGACATGTCTATCTCATGATATATAAATATTTTAAGAACACATCGGAGGGAGGTCTGGGTCCCACCTGTCTTTAGTTATAATGTAATCAATATCCTTGGGTTTTTTATTATAACTATCTCATAATTAAAATCATACGTATTATTTATATAATTATACATTGGAATAAAACACATTTCCAACTGAAGAGAGGTACTGAATCAGATTTTCCAAAAAAAATTTCTTTTAATATTTTTAAATAAAAATTAGAGGGAAAATTATACCATTATATTAAGATATCCAAAATTAATAGAGTAAAATAAAATACATCCTAATGTTTTATTGTTATATCATGACATTCCAACATTGTATAATTATTCATAAACAATCTATATGGATGATTATATTATAACATGAAATCATTACCACTTTGGTAACATTGAATCATAATACCCATGAACAAATAACATATAATGAAACATAACATATCATATACAATAATAAATTCTTGATATTACATTTAAATTGGTTTATACATACTCATCTTAAAATAATATATGTGCACAAAATAACCAATGTATCAAAGAAAGAAAATTGATACCAAAATACCATACCATTTTGGTAATTATTTAACCTTACACCCATGAAAACTTTAACCAAAAATGAATATTTAAATTAAAAATATTATTATTATATGAATCATGAAATACATTAATTAGTATTATACACACCACATAAGATAATTAAGTGGTTAACATTTAATGTGTCTTAGAGAAGAATAAATCGAGAAGGTGACCCTTGTTGCTTGATATATTATTAAATTGTAAGCTGTGTAAATAAAAAAATTATTTAAAATTACATAAGGTATATTAATGATATTTCATTTAATATGGAATTATAAAAACCACTTCAAAAAATTGTGGTGAATATGGAATATGTCGCTGAGAAAAAAAGTCATTGTAGAACTCAACATAACAAAAGTCTGAACTTCCTTCGCACTCATTCAAAACACCTGTATAATAATTATAATTTAACTATAAATTTATTATATAATAATATTTATATATTTAATAGAATATATTATTTACATAATTCCATTTATTACCCATTTATTAAGAAATCTATGTTACAATCATGTTTTCTATAATAACCCCTTTGTTTTACATTTATATTCTGATTTGTTATTTTCAGCACTCATAATTTTATCATTGAAATATTATGTCCACATTAATAATAATAAAATAATAACCATATTTATACATCAATTATACATTTAATATCAACAAGTAAATATGGTTTTGATGAATGAATTATGTTACGATCAAGGAGACGGTATGCAATATGTTTTCATGAGTAGGCTCTCTGTTTCTCAATTATCAATTTGAAAAATAGGGTTGTAATATAATGTCATTTTTTATTGATAAAAATATCATTAAAAATATAATTTAATTAAATATAGGTATATATATCACACATGTATTGTGGAAATTAAAAGAGAGTCACATCACTTCGTGACTATGGTTTTCTACAGGTACACAATCACCATTATAATCTTTCATTGAGTGAAATCTATGAATGAATATGAAATATATTATCATTTAAGAATGAAAATATTTAATTAATATAATAATTATTTCATTTATATGAAATATAATCAATAAAATTACACTTATAACCTTCCATGTAATGCGTTAAATAATCACATCTCTTTGCAAGGTAGTAGTCCACTGTACACGTGAGAAATGTTATCATTTCCCAAAAAATGTAAAGAATAAAGGTATGTGTGATATAGTTATTAAGATGAATAATAAAATCATAAATATCATATATAAAAAACAAATCATTAATTATGTCTAGTCACTATAGTTGGTAATGGAAAATATGAATGACATCTGTACACGAGGAGGAAATCTAAAGTACACACAAACTATGATTTCGAAACAAATTTAATGGAAGTGGAGACTGTTTTATGTCATTATCATTTTATAAAAACATCATATTACATGGTATATACTATGGAGTTTATATAATCATAGTTAAAAAATAATTGATGGATGTGGAGAAATAAATAAATTAAATATGTTTGTTAAAAACCATTTCCTCATCTCCATTTATCCTCCTCTAATTTAAACTAAAGGCCATCCAAAGATGAAATTATTACAAAAATAATGCCCTGAGGATTATGGGTGGAATTATGTAAGTTATTTGATATGTTCATGTCAAATGAAAAAATGTTTGAAGGTGTTAGGTAGGGAGGATAAGGGTGACCATTTATAAGTGGGATAGCGGTCACACTTAGTATGTTTTAAAAGAAATAAGTGATCCTATGTTTTTTATATGTCACATGGGAAACAATTATTCAACTATGATACCATATTGGTTTAATGGTTAAAAAAAATATAAAATAGTTTTTATTCATGCCTAGAAATCATTTTAACCATTATTTTTTTTGTTTATCCACCATACAATCCCATCTTTAGCCTAACCACAGTATGTTTTTTTACTACATCCACTATTCATATTGTTCAAAAAATATGTTATCCACCTCAGATCATATAAATTATTTTTATTCTCATTATTGAATTATTTTTTCCAAATTCCATTCAATTTATTTGTAAAATTTAATTTAAAATTATTTTTGGAGATGCGATGAGAAATCATGTTTTTAAAGTGAAATGTTCAAAATGATTGAAATGTATTTACATCAAAGTTCAATATGAAATTGATTAAAATGAATTAAATTTGATTAATAAAAATAAACATTAACTAATTTTACTTTGAAACAAAATTCAATTTATAATTTATCATTACAAACTATATAAATGAAAAATAAGTTTTAAAAAAAATAGTATTTTTTATTATTCATCAAAGAATGATACTTTTTCGAAAAATATCAAAACATAACCAAAATATAGTTTTAAATTAATTATTTTTTTAAATAATTTTCTTTATAAAATTCATTTTCTAAATTCTTTAAAATAAATTTTATTAAATGTTTTTAAAAGGGCATAAAGAATCATTTTAGAAAAATTATTTTTTAAATTTAAAATTTTATTTACTCTTATATATTTTCTATAAAACTTGGAATATTAATGGTAAAAATTTTATTAAATATATAAAGTATTTATTTCCTTAAAATATATATCCAAAATTTAATTATCTCATGTATTTATTTAAAATATTTTGATTTTCCTAAAAATAGTTTTTAGTAAATGATATCCTCTATTTTGAAAAATATTTTTATTTTAATTTATAAATTACTAATCACCAAAGAATTTCCTATATATACATGTATAAACCATATGTTTTAATAATTTAGTTAATCCAATTCATAACCCTAATTTAAATGGCTAGTTTATAATAATTATAACAATATTTTAAAAGTATGTTACATATTGTATAGATAGGGTGTTGTGTGTAACACAAGATAAGATCAGTATTGTGTGTCGAACAGGAAAAATAATGTGTTTTGTATAGAAAATAATTAAATCAGTGTTGAATATAACAAAAGGTGAACTTGTTTCATTTTATTAATGAAATATTAATTTCGTGTCTCTTGAAATGAATAATATTCAAGAGATTATATTAGTGAAAAAAATAAAAAAATATCAGGGATTTACAATTCTCATGTTATTGGTTAGATGTCATGTGATTCAGTTATATACCATTTCATGTTGACTATTCATAATTATTCCTGATAGATCTTAATATAAATAACCCTTAGGGATAATTTCATCACATCCTTAATGTTTGTACTTTCACCAATAATATATGTGATGTACCATGTTCGGGATGTTTCTGACAAGATAGAAAAGGTTGGTTATGAGACAAAAAGTGTGTCTCCCCATATGTCATATTCGACCAAATTACATTGAGGGTGTGAAACATATAGTGTTAAGACTATACCCTCTAGTATTATGATTTATTGTTTTAAAAAATAATCCATATAAATGTAAGATGCCAATGTATTGACATAGTAGAAAATAAAAAATAATATTTAATTGAATAATCTTAAATATAATAAAGAAATAATGTAATTACAGTCTCAAAATGATATTAATTTAATTCTAGAACCAATACAAGTAAAATTGTAGCATTAAAAAATAATACTCAAAATTCCACTATTCCGAACCACACATCGGCCCCCCTCCACACTCAGCCCATCTAGTAAGAATGAAAGCAACAACAATATCCTTTTCCCTTGTCAAATCCTGCATCTATATAATCTACTCATCCACCAAATGGTGGCCAGAATAGTGTGTATTTATAACTTCATAGGATGACTACACCAATTATAAACTAACTATTCTGATAAAAAGATTATGAAATGATGAAATAAAAGAGGTGTATTAATTAATTTAGCAGTCATAAAAATAAACAAACACACCACATCGGCATGTTGGAATATTTCTGAACATGTCTCACAACCATGCCAACCACAACCATATAACCAAGGTAAAATAAACTCATTCAATTCCATGATAGAATATAATGGATCATGTGTTATAAACATGGAAACCACAAAACTATATCCAAGGTAAAATAAAAAAAATTAGAACTATGCTAGTATATCTCAGAGTGTGACATACATCCATGATAAAAACCTCTATATAACCATTGTATAGAAACAAAATTCGTGGAAAATTTATCAATAAGAATTAAATTATCAGGGTCAAATACCTATAAGTATTATAGCATGGGACTTGTTATATGCTTCTCTCTATGAGAATTGCGACCTTATAATTTGACAAGGCTACTCAATTTAATCATTTCAACATGTAAATGTGAATTTTTTAGGGACATGCATAGTATATAATAATTTAAGCATGGAATACATGTCCTATCATACATCATGGATATAATGACATGCCATCATAAATATCAATGGTTATTCTATGAATTATCATTTTTCTTTCATATAAAAATATAAATTAAAATGATGATTAAATTTTATAACTATAATAAAAAATCCAAAACATAGGGATTATATATCAAGACATCACATAAGGTCTCATGTCATTCTAAACACACATCAACCATTTTCTAATTAAATTATATTCATGGTTCTTCACACCACGGGTAACCGTAAGACATGTGAAAAATCAAATTGAAACCAAAATACATCAAGTAATAATACCATTCATTATTTATAAGTTGTGGGTTCATGTTACATTAGAGAAATTACAATATTTTATAAACATGGAAATTATCAAACCATAAAGTTATGATTTAGACCCCATACCTTAACTATCAATGAATGAAATGTTGTGAATAGAAAAAACCTATGAGGAAGAAAGTGAAAATGTACACAAAGAGGTTCTTAGATCAAAACCAAAAAGAAAAAGTAAAAGGGTTATCCCAAATACATCGAATTAGAAGGGAGTTAAGGGAAAACAAAATAAACACCACTTACCATGGATCAAAACTATAATAGGTTCATCCAAAAGAGTGGTTGTTAAAAAAAATCATATAGAGGGTTTCTCTAGGATAATATGAGAATAGATGCAATGAATTAGAATAAAATTAAACCACACAAAATAGTTTAAAATAATAGGTTTAGGAATTACATGGTGTGTAATTTTTTTTAATCAGATACAATAAAAACAGTTGCCAAATATTTATTTCATTAGTAACACCAAAAAATTACCTAACATTTAATCAATTAAAACTATGTGTAAATTATCTATAGATTGTTTCTTAGCCCATTTTTTCCTTTAGATAACATGAACATCAATTAACCATTCTTAAATTACAATGAACCCATAAAAAATGTAACCCTTTTATACATAAAACCCATAAATTGAAACAAGTATACATACCTCTAAAATAGTTCATTTCCCCCAAAAAGGACCTCTAGATAGATACTATCCTAATTTATAATGTTTTTTCACAACCGAAGACATTATTTATTCAATAAAAAAAACACTCACAATGAAAACTTATTCAATGTAAATGTTAAAAAACACAGAGAGAGACACACCATAAAACGACTTGATCTTATAATATCCCTAATATATAAAAGAAAGTATCATAGATGCAGTAATAGCCACTATGTTGTATTCAGGAATATTTATGGACACTATGTTTGTATGTCAGACTCCCTCTCACTGGTCTCCTACTAAACTCTCCAATGCTGAAACTGTACTCGAAACATCGGTAATGTCCTACCTAGAATATATTTTTCACTATAACCCAAAATTGTATCATATGATCTTCTAATGATGAATCAATAAAAAGATAAATTTATACTACGTCTATCACTTGGTAATTTTTTGAATGAAATCTATGTATCTATATCAGATGTAACATAACTCACATGGAACAGTAGAAATGTGGAAGTGATATATTGAATGATAGTGGACCGACCCTTTCCACTATCTCAGATAGACTAAAATAATGGGTTCTAGCTTTACCCCTTTACTGATATGATGTTTCCCAAAACTATGGGAGACCCAATGGAAAATTGAGAACCAACCTAAAATTCCAAATGACATATATGATGGTCATCATATGATTTGTACATACTATTTATGGTCACCATCTATTGTATGATCAACAGGACTTTATTAGATGTATCCTTCATAAGACTAGTCGCCACATGTGAGGACTCACCTTCCTCCATCTAAGAAAGAGTTGAATAGAATTTCATTCCATACACTACCTTAATAGGATCTATTTGGTTTTTTCCAGGATGTTAATTTTATAAGGAAACTCCATGAGGGCTATATTATTCTCCCATAATCTAACACAACCCAAAACACATGCTCATAATATATCATCCAAAACCAGAATAGTCCACCAAGATTGAAAAATTGTCTATGGATGATAACTTTTTCACAAAATAACTTGTGATCCTAGATACTTTTTAGGACGTTACCAAAAACATGATATTAAAAATGACCTCTTTCTTAAATGGTACTCCTTAAAGCGCCATGCAACTGAACCACCTCTCACAAGTAAAGACTTTATTGATCGTCAACTAATCAGGTTAACCTAATAGGTAGTAAGTGGGATACCATATTCAGTCGATCCACAAAAACCCATAAAATGTCATTCTTAATGGTGGTCCAGGGTATTCTTATCACAAAATCTATCATGACATCATTTAATTTCCTCTTAGGAATAGAAAAAGATAAAAAATCCATTTGGGCCTCTGATTATTAAATTTTACCAACTAAAAATTGGAGCCTATAGCCACAAATCTTTCCACCTACTTCTTAATTCATGAACTATATTAATTTTTACGAAGATCATGAAAAATATTTTTTGAACTAGGATGAAATGCCCATCTATATGCATGAAATTACCTCCTTACCACCACGTGTAAGACCATAAGAACTCATAATAGTCCCTAGAAAATAATATATTTTCCACTATCGAGAGACCATCCAAATGGTGTATCCCCAACATATAATGTTTTTCAAAAAAAAATCTCTCTAGATCAGAAAACTTCTCAATCATAAATTTTTCCAAAAGAATGAGTATAAAAGATGTCAAATTCAGAGATACTCATACTAAATACTCGTAAGCATCCAGATGGAAGTATTCAAAGAGGGACATTATCCTCTAAACATCACAGTTATCTCATAATCCCTCTATCTATTTAATTAAGCTTAAGGAATCAATAATTATGATTCCCTTATGTTGTATATAGGACAATTAAAATTTGAATGATTATAGATACTTGAACCGAAATCCTCTTCTAATGGATCAGGTATTACTAAGAAATGATATAATTGAGGTTCTTTTGGTATTTTTATACTAAAAACCAGTCAAACATGATATTTTCTCTCCAAAATCTCCAAGAATGTCCCACATCTTCTAATTCTAGGTCATGAGTTGGGTAGTTCCACTCATGCAGTCACATCTTATTGGATCCATAAACAACCATAGGATCCCCCCTGTATTTGAACTACTATAACTCCAACTCTAGATAAATTATAGTATACAATACATTATTTTATCAATACATGTTAAGTGAGTATTGGTGTTGAGGTCAGCCTATATTTTTTCTCCTGAAAATCTCCCATGAAAGCATCAGTCCAAACAAACGTCACCGTATTATTGGTCATCCAAGACATTGGGGCTTCCAAATGGGTGATATACTAGATAAATCACCAATAATAACCTGTTAAACCTAGAAATATCTGAATCTATAAGATGTTAAAGGGATATTCTGAATATACAACTGTTGTGACTATCCCTAGGTCCATTGACACTCCAACCTCTGAGATGAAATGGGAATAGAAATGTACATTATTAATCCAAAAACTGCATTATTTGGCTTAGTTTAAATATTATTACATATCAATTTACATCGGAAAATGTCGAGTTGTTTGGAACAATCATAGAATTTATAAGATTACCCAATGTTTTCATCACAAAAACCACAACTACTTGTTCTAGAAATTTATTGATGATCCTATTCACTATATTTTTCAATACTTCCGGTGCAATAGTGGACTAAAACAGCATCACAACTAATCCATACATTCCATATCTACTCCAAAAAGTATATTGTGGTATGTCTGTTTGTTCCACCCATAAATGGCGATAATATGATTATAAATAAATATTCGATAAGTTCTTAGAAAGTCTCAAAAAATTAAAAATGTCATAAATGTGAAAAAGAGGAAACCAGTTCTTGACCATCATCTTGTTCAAACAATAATGATCAACACATATGTAAAATGAACCATTGGAATTTTTGGAGAAGATAACTAGAGAACCTAATGGAGATATACTTGGTTCTTTGAAGCAATTAGATTCATGTTATTACTACTGAACATTTGAACCCCAAAGATCTAATGTTTCTATTATTTAAGGTGGAATAGAAAATGGATCTCTACTCAATTACAACTCGATCATGATCTTGTTCTATCACTTAGGTTATAATCCATAAAAATTGTGGGGGGGAAAACCTAAAAATAGTATACCACTAGAGGAAATGAATACTGCTACATTCCACCATGATCTAGAGAAGTACAATGTATCTGATCCATGATTAAAAATCCAATATACAATAAATTGGTTCTACACGACCATCCTAAAAATGTCACCTAGATTGGTGAAAATAGGTTTATCTTTTTGGATATATAAAATAAAATATCTTCTTATAATAGTCTATACAATCATGAAATAAAAATAACTTATCTATAACAATAGAAATTTCGAATCCCGTCATTTCTAGACTAAAAATTTCCCAAAAGAAATTGAAATGACCTATATCTAGAGAAAACACTCAATAATGTTTCCTATTATCTTCACCTCACACTAAGAAGTTTAACTATGGTCAAAGAACCATTTATTCATTCCACATACAATTCCAAAACATTTTCTAAAAGAGAAGAGGAGAAAATGTGATTATACTTTAATAAAAAACACAAGCTATTTTATATGATATATTTATCATAACTTTAATGGTAGATGGTCCTAAATCCATTATAGATGGAGTAGTCTACATAATGTGCCACTAACTTGTTCCTATAACCTAATCTACTGTCTTACTACCCAGAGCTATTTCAATTTCCTAGTACTGCTACTCATGAATTGGGGTATGACATCCCATGACTCGTCTTGAATGACCAGTGGAAATTCGTCTACCAGCCTGCTGAGGTATAGATGAGTACCTTCCCAACTCGTGTCCTCATTATGATCCCCTTGCACCAGTATACTGCATAATGATTTCATAGATCATATAAATATGACCCAATAATCCATTGATTCGTCACTCATCTATGGGGTAAGGACCCTAAGGGTTATTATGCCAAAAAATAACACATTGATATAAATATAATAGAAGATGGTCAGGAAATAAATTTCCATGTACTTTATCACTCTTCCCATGATTACAATAGCATAAAATGTCCTAGCGGTGCTTCTTTCCACTTAATGAATATATTCCATGTTGACATATTGAAATAGCATGGTCCCTACTTAGGAACTCTCTCTTATCCCCATATGTTATGAGGGTCTAGTTCCTCACATACTCAAAGATACTCAAATAGAAAAAAAATTACATGTGAAATGATCTTCGAGTGATTATCACCCTAGAAATGTCTCTCCCTATAGACCTCATTAAATTCCAAATATGTCTCATAGTGATGTAGATAAGTGGAACACTGAGCATATTCCAACACTGACATACACTCTTTCATGAGATGCATGAATTCATAAGCCTTTTCATCATTAAGCACCTTTGGATTGAAATGTCTCTGTAATGTATTCTTTAACTCCTTTGAAGGTGGATCATTCAATTTATCACCTTCCTCTATAATATCCCACAAATTCATTAAAATACCCCAAAGAATATATGCGGCTGGAATCACCATTATATATATAGGTGTATCATGATACTAGAAGATCATCTAGAATGACTCACTCAAGAAATATATTCCTAGGGTCCTCCTTCCCTAGTAAAAATTGGAAGATGGTATATTTTAAACTCTATTTTCACCTCCTACGTTTATGTAATGACATGAACAATCTCCCTTTACTTTAATCACATGACTCTCATTATGAATTAATACATCCAAACATCTATCTAATCCTAAATAACTGGATATTTATTTAGTCCAAATTCATTATGAGCAAGGAAATTTTCACAGACCTGATTCTCAAATAAAACAAGGCGAGTAGATATTTTCTCTATATTAAAAACACACACATTAGTGAACTGGATAACATTATGTCCAACCAGAATATCTAACTAAGATAGAGAACCACTATCCCTTGGTCTACCTACTAATGGATTATAAGTGATTTAGAATGATATTTAAACTCATTTAATTTATCTAATGAAAAAATATTTCATATCAGTGATAAAAATGAAAGCATATATAACATGGAAAAAATAGATATTCCCTAATCATGAACAATACAAGTTAATATATCTCGATGTGCCTATTATGAATCATGTATTCTAATCTCACACCATACTGTTTCAGGAGTATAATTTTACAGAAATAGTAAAATCATGAAAAAATAACCACACACAACATGTGATTCACCCAAGGTGAAGTATCTTCAACTAGAACAGTCACACACCACAATGAAGAGTCCTTTCCAAGGATAGTGAGATGTTCCCCCATACATGGGTTATCTACTCCCATGCACAATATTTTAACCATATCCTGACACATCCTAGTCTCATTAATACCTTTGACAAATAGTAACGTAGAATAAATGAAAAACTGATCCTTTATAACCACATTGTCAAGTCCAATTATTCGAAAAACTCTAACATAGCTATAAAGGGTTAGTTACAAGACCTCAAATGCACCTCCCCATATGGAAGAGGTTTTCGACTAATAGACAGTTGTGAAATGCATAGTGGGGAAACTTCTCCTCTTATATGAAGTGTCATATTAGTTGAAAATAAAAAAATATCAATTAATGAAGTCAATGTAAATACATAGATGAAAACAATAAATAAGAGTCAATTGGTTAATCCAAAAATCAATCGAGAAATAATGTAATGAAATGATATAATGTAAATAAATGTCTTTCTAGAAACAATAATTGCCAAAGTCTAGAGGGTAGAAATAATTATCAAAGTCCCATAGTCTAAAACCCCATGTTGGTCCAACCTCCAATCTATGAAAAATTTAGAATGAAATAAATCAATAATAAGGTCTATTTCCGTTGTTCGAACTTGTATCCACGTAATCTTCTTTGGTTCCAAATTGCACCCCGAATAGTGTATAGGCCCAACTCGGTAGTTTGATCCCACCATGTCTAAACTAACTAGTATGATAAAAATATTATGCAATAAAATGATAAACAATGGTATTAATTTTTTTAAAAATTAACAATGTATTAAAAAACCTACTTAGTATCCATGATGAAATATCAATGATCATGTATTACAACCATGCACAAAACTATCATATAACCCTGGTAAAATAACATTCTTCGGTGCCAAGAAAGAATATCTTGGAGCATTTATTATGACCATTCCAACCACCACCATATTACCAAGGACAAGTAACATGCTTCAGTGAAATTCCAGAATATCTCACCACATGTCTTACGAACATTCCAAACACCACCATTTAATAATGGTATATTCACAACATTTCAGTTCAAAGCCCTTTAATCAGTATAACATTAGATTCAAATCCATATATTCATTATATAATGGGACTAGGAAAATGATATTCTCTATAATCATTACAACATGGGACACAAATGACCCTAGTCAATATACACAATAAAACATACAAGTGAGCGTGTTCTAGGTCCTAGACTGATATATATGAATTTTAGAATGGATGTTTTTTTCTGTCATACAACATGTATATCACAATATCACATCAAAAATCTCAATGGTGAATTATTTGAATTTCTATTTATCTTTCACATACCAAGTACAATTTATTTTTCAATTTACTAACACTTATTAAAATATGAAGTAATCCCAAAAATAGGGATTATATATCAATAAAACACATATTGTCTCATGTCACGATAAACACGCTTTAATAGTTAGAAAAATAAATTTTATTCATGGTTTTATAACCTAATGTTTAACCATAAGACATGTTATAATAAAATTTAAAACAAATGTCTTCAAAGAATAGTCCCATTAATTTGTTTAATTATTTTTTGCACATGTTACATTTGTGAAATCACAAAATTGAATAAACATGGTAATTATCAAACCATAGGGTTAAGATTTAGACACCCTAACATAACCAGAAAAGAACACAATGCTTAAAATGGAAAAGGCCCATTAGGAATAAGGTTTATATGATCGCAAAGTGTTTCATAGATAAGAACTAATCATGATCAAAACAAAAACTAGACACGGTCAAATGATTCACTACAATAGTATGAAGAATAAGGTTTAGAAGGGAAAATAGATCAAAACCACTTATTAGGGGTTGAAGGAATTATCAAGACGTTAGAAAGGGATATTGTCACTACAATATTACTTAGATCCATTAGCTAGTCTTAGGGGAGAAAAGCTACAATGAATTAGAAAAAAATTTAAACAGACAAGCATATTTTCAAATATATGGTTGGGGATTATATGCCTTCTATTATAGTTAACTATCATGTCATTATTTTTAAATGAATACAACACGAAAACTCATCACCTGCAATTTATTTTATTAAAAACACCAGAAAATTATTGAATGTGAAATATATTTACATGGTGTTTAAATGTTATACATATGGTTTTTCAACCCATATTCCATTAAATATCCCGAACTCCATTTAAATCTTCTCTACATACCTAGAAACAATGAAATAATTAACCCATTATAACTGAACTCCATTAATTTAAATAATCATACATACCTAAAATGAATGTAAATGTGCACAAAAAAAGGATCTCACTGTGGAATATCTCCTGTGTTTATCAAGTTTCATCACAACCCAGACAATATATATTTCAAAGTATGCCATCCACATTGAGAACAAAACCAAAACAAAATATATCTAAAAATATTTAAGGAGTGTCTCAAAGAAAATGAGGGGATCATATAACCTATGTAGTGTACTATGTTTGATACCATGGAGATCTTTAGAGGGCCTAATGTTGTTCTTGAAAAAAAAAAATTAATTTGTGTTTTCAAATGTAATATAGGACTCCAGTATGTGTCTTGTTTACAAAGACTAATAAAAAATTTGGTCCTTTGAGATGTGATTCCTTGTCATCTTTTCTAATGTATCAAATAAGTCACTGGGTCTAGGCTACTAGGGTTAGGGTTGTTGTACTAACATTAAAAATGAACTTTAATCGACTTTATAACTATAGGGAGCAAACTAATGGAATAACAAATCCACCCAACACCTGCATGTGATGGTCACTAATATCATTGGACATATCAAGAGACATCACATTATATTCAATATCAAACTCAAAAAAATATATGAAATTAGACTAATCATAAAGATAAATATGAAGTTGCAATACATGTAGGGCGTGATAGATTTGATGCATCTACATAACGAGTATGAATTGATTCAAAACAACAATAATATGCTTCATCACCCTAACAAACCCACAAATTAATAGAGATATATTACTCCGATAACCAAAAATATTCTTACCATGGTGAGTATATAACATAAAGAATATATGATCTATATTTTTGAACACTAGAAACCTCCTCTGAGGATCTATATAAATATTTTGGAAATCATAGGCTTCCATATTTTATATTTGAATAACCTTCAACATCTCCATCAATATCTACACCATTTTTGTTAAGAGAGTTAATTACTCTATAACCATAGTATAACAATATGTAGATATATATATATATATATGGTTATGAATCACATCAAAAGACATAAAATTTTTTGAGTAATAACTTTTATTATTTAAAAATTCAACGAAGTGAAGGAACTTCATCTTTGAACCCCTGAAATCAAAAATTCATGTGGAAAGATTACTTTAAAAATCATTATATTATCATATACCTAATTATACTTATAGAGAAGTTATTTTGTTAAGGTATTAAAATGATCCAAATATTAATTAATATCATCCACACTCTGTAGATAATATGTTGATGATTATTCGTGATGATCATACATAGAATCCATTGAGCCTCATCATCTCGGCTAAATACTTTATCAATGGGGGCATCCATTACACAAAACATCTAATCATCAAAAAGCCAAGTAATTTCATCTAATAGAAAATAATCACACTTATAGAATTACAAAAACCATTATATAGAGGTAACAAAATCCTTAAATCAACATAATTTCCCTCTCAATCCATCTTGGGAATTTTTATCAGATAATTAATCCTCCCAACATATAATTTTTAACCATGTACATATTTCACCTCAAAAACCCAAATACAACTTATACAAGTGATATATTCAACCACAAACACCAAAATTTATTCTTAAATTCTTGATATATCATTGCAACACTATAATAAAAGATCAATGGATTGATGTGAAACTTCAAATGAACCACATCATGTTTCACTAAAGGTATATAAAAAACCCCCATAAATGAACCTGATGTCAATTATCCTCACATCATCAATTAGTTGATTCTATTTTGAAAAAATTGATCAATCCAAAGGGATATATCATAATCCTCAAAATGATATTCATCCACACTCTATGCAAAGTATTACTAAATGTAATCATTATAACACACAGACTATATTAACATAGAGTTGATGTCTATATTTCAGTATTAGAAAATGATACAATGGATCAAATCTTGGATGATCCAATTATTGAGTATTTTTTATAGATTATACACATACATTATTCTCTTATTATATTTTTTGAAATGAAATGCAATATAATATTCTAGTTATAACTATATAATTTATTCTAGTATATCCCTGAAATCATTCATATTTCCCTTCAGGGTATCTTAGGTTATGTAAAAAAAGGAATTATGTGAGATTCTATGTAAGGAAAATCATATAATGGAAACTATAATAGGAAAATAATATTACGAATAATATGGATGAGATAAAAAATAATAACATATTTCATATAACTAATATCATAGAGAGGTGACCAAGTCAATGGATAGAATAGATACATAAATTTTCATACGTATAAAAACATATAATCATAATTGTGAAATTTATAATATATGGTAAAATAGTAATATTCTCGAAGCCTCATGATGTTACATTATATATAAATAAAGAACTGATATTCTAAATAACCATATTAGTTTTTATCATAATGCCTAAAAATGCATCAAGGGGCTCTATTGTCCCCCATCCACAAATTAAATTCAAATATTTCATTATGTAAATTAAATGGATAAAAATTCAATATATAATTCACCTAAACTTGTTTATTAAAAAGTTTATTAGAGATATTAATATTTTTCATCATAAATAAATAGAACAACATGATCATAATACATCCAGAGTAATAATGTTTATGGTTTCGTTTTATAATATACCTAGTAAATAATAATTCTCATGAATGGATATTTATATATATGAAAATATTTTAAAAATATAACTGGAACATTTCTAGATGAATATAAGTTTTCAATTTAAGGATATTTTTTAAAATAAAATTTTTATTAAAATTTTAATAACATGAAATTATTTGAAAGTAAATATGTAAAATTTTAAAGGATGTTTAATGTGAGATAAACATCATGATAGATAAATATAATATTTGGACTATACATGACAAAACAATTATATTATTCACACATTTTGTAAAAAGTTTTTATCTGGGAACAAGAAAAGAATATTCTTAGATATATGTTTTATAAAAAGTCACACATGGGAAAAATGAATCTAATAATTCATTTTATAATGTAAATATTATTCCTATAATAATTTTATATTAAATATGGGAATTTATGAAAAATATTTCGGACCAAATATAAAAACAGAGTCAATTTTCCATTAAATAATTCTTCTAGAAAATTGAGTCTATAGTGAGAGGTAAATGAAATGAAAAAATATAAATTATATAAAAATTATAAAAATATAATATATGTGGGTTATGATAGAAATATCATACAATTCCATGGATTTAAATGTAAACATATATAATATCAAATAAGATTTTGATGGTGAAATATAACCTTACATATGGTCTGAAGTGAATTAAAAGTTATTATAACCTCAGATATATTAAATTTAAATTTATAAAAAGTATATTCTTGAATCTAGTTTAACATATAAAACCATTAATTGTATAATTATATCATCTTATCATTCATTCATTGAAAATCATTCATAATCATCATCACATTTTTTGTCAAGTGGGTATTTTCATGTATATTTTGATATAGTGATTATGGTACTTACAAAATGATCATGGTTTCATGCAATCTATAATTTTATTAATTTTATAAATAGAATAGATTTTTTATATACATATTTATAATCCTATATGAAATAGGGAATGGAAAATTGAATTACTTTGCTTCATGGAGGAGATAGTCCACACATACAAATAAAGAATTTAATTTTTTCAATTGTTATAAGGCTAAGATGGTAAATGACATAATATTAATCTTGAATGATAATTATATGATAAATATAATATATATTAATTAGTTCCATCATCACACCAATCTTATTAATATGGTGATTAAAAATGAATTACATGGACAAATGGAGACAACATGTCAGATTAGGCATGAGCGACATTTTCATTTTTTATATAGTGGAAGGGTGCTGTAAAAATGTTTTTCCATATTCAAAATAACATATTAGTATATTTATAAAACTATATTCAATATCATAATATTTTTGAAATATATTTATAAAATTTATAATATTATATAAGCATTATAGTAGTCGACAATAATGAAAACCTATTATTTGAGTGACCTCATTTGGCATAATCCATATCCCTTTATAGGATGGTAATTGGAGAAAACTAGAAGCTCAAGGATGAAGGGATTGGAGTTAAAAAAATTGGGAACTTAATAGCCTAGGTAGTTATCACAATTTTTTTTTAATAAGGGAGGATAATAGGCTCTATTATATCTACGAGAGGAGGAACAAACATTAAATTACATAAAATATTTAAAATAAATAAATTTATTAATATTTTAAATGTGAACGGGATTTCCTCAAATTAAATTTTAATATATGGTAATGTCATAATTTCATCATTCAATTAAATATTAAAAAAATTAATGTGGAATTTTAACTCATTTCACTTTAACCCCTGATAAACACATTTTAACCCAAACCATGGAAACAATTGTTTACAAATTTTAAAACTCCTTATGAATGAACATAAAATGTAATTATTAAAAAAAATCATTATTACAATTTAAAAAGATATAACCATTTCAAAATGGGACTTCTTTTTCATTTAAATGATACAAATTCTCAATGAAACCATATAAAAAGTTAATTAAATGGGAAGAACTAATAACTGTTATTTTATCAATAGAAATATTACATAGGTTTCCAAAATGTTAAGAACAGATTTCTATGATCAACAATATATTTTAATATAAATTTTATTGCATCCTGAAAATATACTTTTTAATATATTTTTTAATGTATCAATTTATTAATTTTTCATTTAAAATCATAAATTTAAGGATTTTGTAAAATTATTATTTTCTAGTATTCACATAAAAATAAAATATTTCTAATAAATCATAAAAACGTCACTGTAATATTTTTTTGAGATTATTATTTAAAAAATGAATATATTATCGTCATATTGAACATATTAAAACTTTTATTTTTTGTAAAAAACATGAATAGAGCTATGTTTTGTGTGCTACTATTTATTTTAAAATAATTACATAATATAATTTAAGATCAGTTGTTACATTCTTAAATAAATAAAAAATTTCATACTAAAAGTTTCCTTAAATTCACCACATGAATATATGTTGGAACTTAAATATTTTAACAAATTTAGTTTCCTAGAATCCACTTATAACTTATTAATTCTTCAAATTACCTTTACTAATACAATCTTCAATTACACTGTAGTTATTCCCATGTTTCAATGATTAAGATAGGTTGTTCCCAATAATATAAATTATGTTGATTTCTATTTACACATAAGTGAGAACATGAATTGTGAGTAGAATGTACCTCATCAATAAATAGATATAGAGAAAATTATGAACTTTATAGAGTCTAGGTAGCATTTCTAAATGGTAAGCCACACCAACAATATTTTACAATATTTTAAATATCCCAATGTACCTAGTACATAGTTTATATTTCTTCTAAAACCATAAAACACTATTAGATTGAGATAGATTTAAGAAAAAATTGTCTCAAACTTAATATTACAAAACCTTGTTTTCAATATTGGTGTAACATTTATTTTACATTATTCTACGATTATATTATTCTAAATATTATTCACATTCATTATTACATCCTAAATAGGATAAGATCATAAATTGTTACTTTTAGAAAAATCATCTCCAAATATTAGAGTATGACATATATTTTCATATAATACCTTATATGGTTCCACTTCAATGGTTTAATAAA
Organism: Viscum album; assembly: GCA_963277665.1. Taxonomy (NCBI): domain Eukaryota; kingdom Viridiplantae; phylum Streptophyta; class Magnoliopsida; order Santalales; family Viscaceae; genus Viscum; species Viscum album. The sequence continues at coordinate 128,620,899 of OY728147.1, read as the reverse complement.
AGATAATATTATTTTTGAATTCCCCTAAAGTTAAATACTGATGTCATATACATTTAAAATAATGTTATCCCAACCTAAAAATGTATTTTAATGTTAAAAAAGTCATTCAAGACCTTCCAAACTTTTGAAGATGATATTAGGTACTTAAATATAGGTCGGTGTCAAGATCTTTCTGATGTATCTTCTACAATTCTAATGAAAACTATAGATCACTGTCAGATACAATAGAAATATATTATCCATGAATTCTCACAACTTCATTCATATATTGTTTCATGATGCACTCAAGAAGTATATCTTACCTTATAGAATGAAAATGTGTGTATTTAGAAAAGAGAACAATTATAACCACATGGAGTAAATCATTCTAGGAGTCATATAAAATTTTGTGAAAATTCTATAGTAATAAAATCCCATTTACACAAAAAATAGGTATATTATGAATGAATCTATTAAGAAGTTATCTTATAATTATTTTTAAATAAACCAATATTCATGATTCAATTTATTCAATTTCATATTTCTTATTATCGAACCAAAAATATTCCATTAATTCCAAATACATTTTGGTTCATCTAGGGTGTATTGAAAAATGTGATCTATGATATTTATCTAATAATTTTATTCTCATATCATGAATGGAAAAAACACATATCCTTTTTCTAAATTTTGATATATGATCATTAGGTTATAATTAAACCTACTTACAATTATTCATAACTTTTATTCACTTGAAATAATATATTCTTCATGTCGGGAGCATTTTATTTTCTCCAATATAATTGGTTTAGAAATCATTTAGAATTTATTTTTGTGTATGATTATTTAGTGATTCACATATAAAATACTAATATATATATATATATATATATGATCTTTTTTAATTAAAATTTTAGATAAAATTATCCACCCATTCCTACAGAATACAACAACCACCTCATTTTCCTTCCTCAAGTGGTAGTGTAAAGAGAAGTCATAATCCTTAAGTTGTTTTAACATTAAACATTGCCATATTTTAATCAATTTTGTGAGAATATTTATTTCAAATATTTATAATCCATACTTATTTCCCCAATCTCCCAATAAGGTAAAGTCATCCAAATATTGAATGTAAATACTTTGACTTCCAACTAATGTTCATTTGTTGCAATATTATTTTACTAAATATTCAACTAACTAGATGCGTAGGAAAAAATATATCATTCTATATATGGACACACCAATGTGATTTCTTTTATGAATAACTATATATAAAAAAATTCTATCCTTATTGAGGGTTAATTAAATATCACTTCATTTAAGAATAACATTTTTAATTATTTAAATCATTCACTAAATTCATATAATGATTTTATTATGACCCCTTTATGTGAAAATTGGTTAATATATTATCCAACTAAAATGAATAATGGAAAATTATTCTAAACTGACCAATTAATCCAATAAAAAGACAAGACTCAGTTATATTCATTTGTTTTATCCATTTTAATGATAAAAATAACATAATCTAATTACTGGAGTGCCTGATATAAATATAATTGGTCCTAAAATATAATCTTTATAATTATAGATTCCACAGTTTCAATTTTTTCAACATAACTCTATTCCTTTAATAGTATTAAAAATTAAGTACAATGTAATTTTACTCTCATCGCCTCTTCTATAGTACGTTAATATAGTATAAAAAAATTTACAAAAAAATTATGTAGACTATCCATGATTACTAATTTCCCGAAATCCACAAATATTTTTACTCCACTAGTCAATTCAAAGGAAAATTGTTTAACTCATAATTTCAATATCTCATATAAAATGTAAAAATAATTATATATTCCTTCGTTAATTGTACTGGATAATACCTAGAATGATTTCAAATGTCTTAAAAATATAAATATGTGTATAATTGATCAAAAAAGTCATAAATGCATGGCAGAAGATATTTTTCATTTATATTAATTGAATATATTTACCAGAAATTGAGGTGAAACTATATAAGAAAAATAACATTCTCAATAAAATGAATAGGGGAACCCTATGGTGAAACTATTGGTTGTGTAAATCTATTATCACATAAATATTATAGTTGTTTATTTAGATCCACTAATTCTACTATGGATATATTATAGGGAGTCATATATATCAGTTTTTATTCAAGTATCAGATCAATGGAATGTTAAATATCATACTCCGGTGGGTGTTTAAATTTCTATACAATAAAAAACCAATTTATTTTTACACAATATTTATATCCTCTATTATATTGATAAATTTAACTATAATAGTATTTCCCATCTCTTCTTCTATTATAATATCACTAAGGAGAGATTCTAGAGGTATTTATAGACATGATACATGTGATGTACTGTTCCCAATGATGATAATGAATTCCATATCTCTATCACAAATAATAATATACTTTTATGAAATATAAAATTTCAAATTATAATTTGAAATAACATTTATACTAAGGATTATATCACCATCATATATATATATATAATAAAACATGCCTTAGAAATATTTTATTTCTATGTGACATAGTGGGGATGGATTTTCATATCCTTATAATTATATTATTTTCTTTAGGATTCTTGATCTCAAACCCCCTTCATAAGGTTCTAAAAGAATATCTAATTTTTTTGGAAATTATGTAGGTTATAAATGAGCGTAATAATCATGAATAAAATAAAAACTTATATAATTTGGGGGATATTATGAACATACAGAACAATTCATCTTCTGGAACATCAACCATAGATGTAATGATCGCATAATCTTAGGCTTTCTCCCGTGGTCTTTTTTGAGGTAAATTATTTTGAGTCTTCACGTATTAATTTAAATATTTTCATATCTATTCATAATTGAATCATTATACATTGGTAGCATCATTAATTACCTTAAAATCATGATCATGATGGATATTTCCTTCATAATTGAAGAAAACTCATCTTTCCATCAAGTATGATCCATTAATTTCATTCAAAATTATTAACATTTATACATTATAGCCTTCCATTATTCCATATTTCAATATATTCACTTCCAAAGTCTTCTTACAGTCAATTATTTTTTATTTTCCTTTCATAACGTAAGAAAATGATAATTAATTCACTATCCTAAGGATAAAATATTCTATATCATAACATACTAAAGATTTCTAGTAGACTAATTCAATTATAAGTATTTGATATATCTCAAAATATAAATGATCAAACATAACCCTTTTATTATTTATATAATCTACAAGATTATTTTCTTACCATCGAATGTTTGATTCACATTCAAAAATATTTTAGTGACCCTGACCCATGTAGCCCATAGTCAGTGCTTGCTTTAACACATAGGAAAATGATTTATAGAATCATATCCTAATGGGCCTAATAGTTTAATAGTTTTGGTAAACTATTTAATTTCAAGATCCCAATTTTAAATTGGAATACAAAAATTGAAACATAATTTTTTTGAGTATCGTTATTCTCACTATTATGTTATTCTATATCATTTATAGTAAAATTTTTGGATTACAATAAATGGAAAAAAATTGGGAGAACTCAAATGATTGGTATGGTTTTCTATAAAAGAATTTATCATGAATCAATGATAATAACCAACATGGAATGGGAAACTAATTTAAAAAAATATACATTAATAATATTTCAAGAATATTAAATTTCAAAAGATAAATAATTGATCAAATTCCATTTAATCATTAAATGAAAATCATTACTAAATTAAGAATAATAAATATTTCAAGGTAATTAGTTAAAAATCCATTCCATTTAATATATAAAATACATATAATAACTGGATAAGAAAAAATAAATATGGAAAAATATATAAATAAAAATACATGCTAGTTTTTCAATAACATTACTATCATAACTAGATAAGTCTTAATCAATATAGTAAAGTTAGTAACTAAAAAATATGAAATTTATTTAATAAATTTCTAATAAAATGAATTCCTAGATAATATCATTGAAAAAATATGATGGATATTAATAATTAAATTATTATTGATGAAAAAGTAATATTATTGGATTCTATGTTTCTTAGGAACATGATACCTCTGTTGTTGATATCTATATTCAATATAGTTTATAACTGATGGGTAGATACCAATTTTACTAATTATTTCCAAATAATCTATGCTATGAGACTACGTATGAATGAAAGTGATATCTAAAACTGAAAACCATCCATTTAATTCATAAAAAAAGAATTTCTAAAATATTTAATATTTTATTTAATTCATAACTATTGTTCCTTACCTTTAGGTATCCTTATTGAGTAAATGATACATCAGTATAAATATTTCCCCAACTAATCTAATATCATTCAAAGTAAATACCATTTGTATAAATTGTATTCAAATTTTGAAATAGTCATATCTATCATTAAATAATATGTATATTTAAATGAAAATCATTTTCTAAAAAAAATGATCCCTTTAATGTGATTGTTTCTAGAAAAGGGTAATAATCACAATTGAATATGGGATTGCACAATAGCCTTTTCTAGTTAGTAATTTTCATGTAAAATCACCTTGTATGAAATAATTTTATTTTTATCATTATATAAAATAAATTATTAATGAATAAAAATATTACATGTGAAAAAGGAGAGTATATACACCACATAAAAGATATTTTTTTATTAATTACAAATTTTAATCAATTGATTGTAAATTCATGTGATATCCCTTACCTCACACTTCCTTTTGTTTGAACATGATTTTTCCTACTATATAGTGGTTTTAAATATGTTATTACTATATAGAAATACAATATTAAAATTTTAAATATCATACATGATCCTTTTATAAAATCTTATCACCCTTCCATTACTAATCATTCATTTTTTCCTTATTTTAGATTTTAGTTGCCTTATTTATTCAAGTGTGATTTTCTATTAAAGATTCTGTTCATACAAAAATTATATTGTAACCTAACCTATGCAATAATAATCATGAAAAACCAATCATATTTATACATCTATTTTACATTTAATAGCAATATTGAATGTTGTTTTTGATATATGAGATTCGTTGTAATTATAAAGATGTTGGGCCGAACATATGAATGAGTAGCATTTACATTTGTTAAGGATCATTATGGAAAGGCGATAAGTAATATTTTATCATTAAATTTTTATATCTATATCATAAATAACATATTAATTCATTAAATATATTTATATATATCATCCATTTGTTTTCATGATGAAGACATATTCACATCTCATTGTGAATGTGGTAGTCTCAATATAAAAGAACGATGTAACAATCTCTCAGTGTGTGAGAAGTAAAGGTTGAAAGTGATATATTATCTTTTAATAATGATATATGTGTAATTAGTATAATTATTATGGTATTAATTAACTATATCCCTATTAAATTCCTTGTAAATTATTCATGAAATATGAATCACAATGTTATGTGTGGCAATAGACTTCCATACACACGGGTGAAATTATAGTATCCCCTATGGGGTGGAAATTAAAATGGAATATATACATAAATATATTATAAAATGAATCCCTCAGTATAATTATATTACAAATATATTATTCATACTTTAGATCTATCATAAAAAATAACTGTCGTTGGTGGTAATGGAAAAACCGAATGAAATCAGTACGAGAGGTGGTAGTCCTCTATACACATGAATGATGATTTTGTATCCCATTTTATGGAAGTGGAGATTATTTTTGGAAATAAAATTATAAAATTATTATCTTATTATACATAATATATTTATTCTATTATATCATCACTTTCCATTATATTTATACTAGGTGGGGGAATAATAAAATAACAAAGTTCGTTGAAGGACGTTGCCTCTGTTTCAGTAATCTTCCATAGGTTTTCACTAAATGACTTACTAGTATGGATTTCATCTAAAATATAGGATTCTAATATGATTATAGGGATTTATGAATGTTTTTTTCATGCTTTTTAACCAAAATTGTTTTTGTTTGATTCGGAAAGTATAATGGGTGGCCTTTTATAAGTGAGGTAAGTGGGACACTAGTAATTTATGAAACTATTAAACGACACCAACATTTTTCTCATGTCACTAGGATAAATAATGTTACATTAATAAAACAAGAATATATTTTCTGAAAATATTTCCATAATATTTGTGTTCCCCACGTTTTTCGGCCCATTTTTGAACATATCATTTTAGATTAACCCATGGTAAATAAATTTTTACTTTAACCGTGGTAAATAATTTATTTTTATATCCAGTAATATTTTTCTCAACGACTGTTTTAAGAAATTTTAAATTTTAAATTATTGTGAATAAATATATGTATTAAATTTTTCAGAATTATATTAATATAGATGTAAAATTTCAATTCAAAATAAATCCCACAAATGATGCAGAAAAACATGTCTTTTAAGAAAAAATGATCAAATGTTTACAATGTTTTTATATGAAAAATATATTTTAAAATATTTATAAATAACAAAACATGTTTAATTAAGATAATATTTAACTAATTTTAATATAGATTTAATTAAAAAAATAATTTATAATTATAAATTTAATCAATGAAAATGTAGTTTTATATTAAAATTCAATATTTTTCAATATTCATAAAAAATGATACATGTACAAAAAATATAAAAAATTCACCCAAACAAATATTGATGTTGAGATCTCATAAATTAATAAAAAATTATAAAATAAAATTTCTATTGTAATTATAAATTACATTTATATTATGTTCACTAAGAGAGAATAAACCGCCCTTTAGAAAAAAATACACCTTTTCAAAATATGTTTCCTTTTTAAATGATTATAATTTTATTTTTAATCAGTAGATAACCAAAAATAATCATAATTTAGTTAATAATATGTATATACAACATTCCAATGACTTGGCGATAACTCTTAAATTAAATAATAATATTAATACTATGTTTTCATTTTATAAAACTCAGTCTTGACTATAATGCAATCAATCATAGTAACTTTTTGTTTCAAATAACACAAAAAAAATATAGAGTTGAATGCAATGAAAGATATTATGGATATTGAATTTATTTACTAATAAATAAAGCATAATTTCCCAATGTGTTATATTTTCTTTTATGCTTGGTGTTGCGCATCATATGAAATATCAAAAATAATGTTATTTTATTGTAAATTTAGAATCTTACGTACTCCCCACAAAAAATAAATTTCAAAGACATAATTTAATAATGATATTATTAATAAAGGGTTTTATATTTGAAAACTATTTTTAAAAACTCATATCATAAAAAGGGTTAACAAAACATCCACATAATAATAGAAAACTGGAAATACAAAGATCATAGGTAATCACACCCAAAATAGATTCTACAAAGATGAAAAGTGTTATAAAGTGGTGATTTATACATCGAAGAAATTCATTACTAATTATACAGAGGTATAAAGTTAATTAATCATAACAAAGTGTGTGGTTAAGGGAAATCTAAACAAATCAAAACCATAAAATTATGATGGATTAATTACCAACTTATTCATCATATTAGAAAGTAATGTAATATATATTTTTTTCATGATACTTCTTACAATTTTTCGGAATTGATTTTATCTCTATGAATATTAAAAAATATACTTAATTTAGATGTTTCTATTTCATAATCACAGTTTCATCCTTTTTTATTCTTTGATAAATTTCCAATTCACCTCTTACTTAAATATTTAAATACCTACAAATTTTTTTATAATGAAGCACTAAAATTCACTTTTAATGGATCTTAATATCAATAAAATGTTTAAAATTATTTCCATCTATTTCTAATTGATTAAATTTTTTTGATTATAACAAGTTAACCAATATAATAACTAATCTATAAAACAAAAAAGTAACCCCACTTGTTCATCATTAATATTTATTTTTCCTAAGCATTGAAATAAAATACAATAATCTATTAAACATGAAATTACATAGGCTAGTGTAATTAGAAAGACCCTTATCAACTATTGGTAATGGGTTTAAACCCATAAGACTTCGGGGATGCAATGAGTTTCACCTCTCATACTGATTGCCCATTTTTTGAACTATATTAATATAATTATTATTAAATTCCAAAAAAATATTATGTATAACCTTGAAATAATGTTAACCATTAAATAAAATTTTCACAAAGGTATTAAATTCAATATATTTTATCACAATGTATAATAATCTTATTTGAATATAATAAAAATAATAATTAATTATGAAATTATTCTTCAAAATTATTAAAAAATAAAATTTTATGTCTATTAAATGTAAAGTGAATATTCATAAAAGAACATATCAACTAAAATATATGACATCTGTAAATTTATCCGAAAAATAATTGTATTCTGTGTAGACTCTCATTACATAAAACAAAAAATAAGTGTTAAAAACATTCACCTAATGGTCTACCAAAAACAAATTAACCCATAATGATATCAATAATTTTTTACATAATAAATAGGAAAATACTTATAAAATTTGACACAATACTAAGATTCTTCATAATTATTATAATCAACATAAAAATGGTAAATAATTCAATTATTTTGAATCTTGAATCAAAATAAAAGATAAATTTTTGATTTAATTTGAAACTTGGTACTTCTAGGGTATTAAGGTTAACATATGTCATTAATTGTCATTATCTGTTCAAATCCATCATAATTATTTATAAATTAAATGTGAATTACCCTGATCATATCCCCTAGGAGTGTCAGCCTTGGTCCACTATAAGTCCACTTTTCATGTACTTGGTGACAATAGAGTCACCAACCATGGACATTTTTAATTGTTATTACCCATAGATACCACTATTATAGAACCATGTCCTCATAAAATATCTATAAAGGGTTGTATATTCAAGTATAACCCACATAATATCTTCTTTTCTAATATATTAGGTTATTCTAATATACATATCCTAAAATTTGGTCATAGGGTTATATTCCCTAATATATATTTTTTCCTAATTCTAATAACCACAGTTTCTACAAAAATTTATATGATACCAACTAATGCAACCCCAGCCTCAGTAACACAGATCCAGGAATAGCCCGACCCTCGCATCTTCCTTTCCTATTCTCAGTACACATAAATTATTCATAGGAAATGAAACAAACTATGGTGAGGTCAAATTATTACTAAGGGATATGTAAATATGAATCTATCAAGTTTCAATGATCATAATAAACATTGTAAGGAAAACAACTAAAAAAATACATTTATATAACATGTATATAATAATCGATATGTCAGGCTAAATAATATAAAGCATATGGAAGTTAATCAATAAAATTAATGTCATAACTGGATATGGAATAAGAAACATGGCAGGGTAAATAAAGGAAAACACATTCCATCTAATCAACAGAAATAAGATTACTGGATAAAGAATAATCAATATGGAATGGTATATAACATAAAAAACATTTCATTTAATAAATAATATTTCTATAATAACTGGATAGGACATAATCAATATGGAATGGTAGATAACTGAACATAAATTTCCTTTAATTAATAACCCAACAATGTAGTTCATCAATATATAACATCATTTTAAAAATATCATAGACAATAATAAAAAAATCCCAATTAAGGAAAATCATGTTTATTAGATGTCTTGTTTCCCAAAACCTGATACCTCTATAATCATGATCAATACTCAATATAATTTTAAAATGATGAGTATAAACCCACCATACTATGGAATTGGGCCCAACCTATGTCTATAATGTCTAATGAATTTCTCATTGGTCAAATAATCGATTTAAATCATAAACAATGTGCTTTATCATAATGTATCTTTATTGAGTAAAGGATACAGATTTATAAATATTTCCACAGTTAATAAAATAATATTCAATATGAACAATATGCGTAAAAATGGTATATGATTATTTAAGATAAATTTAATTTTCAATGAAAAATGATCATAATAAATTTGTTTCAACAGAATGTTAAAAACCAAAAAAGAAAGTGAGATTTCACAATAACATCATCTAAATTGTAATTTAAAATCAAAATCCCATTTTATAATATAATTTAACTGAAAATATATAAAAATAATAATTATTAATTATTAATTATCCTCTATTCAATATGATATTATATACAACACATATATGTGAGTTGGTTCATAATAAAAATATAGTCTCAATGGAATGTAAATTGATACGAAATATCATACATCACACTTCCCTTTGGATGAATGTAATTTAAACTCTTATTTATTGAAATTAAAAAAAAATTTAACATATAAAATAACAATATTAATATTTATAATTTCATTGATTATCTTTTTTAACTTATAATGACTTTTTATTTATAATAATTCATTATTTTCATTGTTATAGGTGTCAATTGATTTTTTCTCATGCATTGATTTTCAGGAAAGTTATAGTAATTGGGAATATTTTATAGGTAAATAATCTCAATAATAATAATAATCATAAAATAAATATAATATTTATACATAAATTTTAATTTTTTGATCAATCATGGATGTTTTTTTGAGAAATGACGTATTTTTTTGTCCACAGAGATGTTATGTTCTACATACACATGAGGAACATATCCATTTTTGAGCGATTGTTATGGAAATTAGGTAAGTAATATTTTATATTTACTAACTGATAATAATATTATAAATATCACATGATTTTTCAAAATATGATTATATATACCATCCAAGTGATTTATTGATTAAAAGAGTGTCACATCGCTCTATGATGGCAGCAGTCCACACATTCCGAATTGACATTATCATTTCTCAGTGAGAAAGAGTATAAGAAATAAAATGATATATTATTTTATCATAATGATAAATATTTCATTGATATCAATATTAATTTATTTTTTTCAAATATATTAATTATATTTATTATTTTACCTTCAATGTCTACTGTTACTAAAAAACAAATCACATCTCTTCGTGAGGCCGTAATTTTTCGTACACATAATCGATGATATCATATCCCCCTTGGAATGGTATGTAAGAAAAATAATGATCGATATAACTACCCTTTATTTATAATTACAGTATAAATATAACTAATATAATTTCAACCATAGTTATAAAAAACCATGGGAGGTGGTGATAGAAAATTTTATGACATCAGTTCGTGAGGTCGTAGTCTTCCGTAAACAAGAATGATGATTTTGTAACCAATTTGGAGGAAGTGGTGATGGATGTAGGTCATTACATTAACATAAAAAAATATATGTATATAGAACGTACAAATATTATGATATCATAATTTTTTAATTATAATTTATGTATTTTTATAAATAAATATAATAATAATGCTAGTGGGGAAATTTACCCCTTCTTTAGTTATCATTCATTGGTTTTCCCCAAAATCTATCCCAGGATGGATTTCTTCCCAAATATAGGATTATATAATTAGAGGAGTGAATTTTGGAAGTGATTTATGTAGGAATTCAACAACCAAAAAGGATTTCAAGGTCTTCATAATATATTAGGGTTGGTGGATTTTTATATGTGATTTGAATGATATAATTTTATTTTTTGTAAATGTAACATCTAAATATTTTTTAAAAGAAAACACAATATTAAATATCATACAAGATATTCCACATTGATCTTAAAAAAATGAATAAATATTATTTTTTAAATATGATATTTATCTTTTAGCCATTAGAATAGTTGGAATTAATTAGTTTTTCTAAATTATGAAAAAATATTTTACACATGTTAATAAAATTATTTCATTGGTTACCAATTGTTTAGAAATGAATAAAAACCTATTTAATATAAATGACATGTTTCCATTAAATTCGTTCCCAACTAATTTAATTCAATAATATTGAATTAAATTAGTCAATATTAGTGAAATATTTTAATGAAATATATATTTTTTATATTTGACCATTTTTTTAATTCATCCAATAATTTTGATAGGAAAATGATAATAAATATTTCTAATTTTAAGCATGAAAAAAAATATTTTCCATTTATTCCATATTCAAATGGAGAACAAATTTTCAAACTATGTATTAAACATTTTAAAATTTATTTGAAAAAATTATACTCATTTTTGAATTAGTAATAAAAAAATATAATAGGGTAATTTTTTGACATTTTTCTAATAAGTTTCATTCTTTGATGAATAGTTAAAAAATGCAGAATTTTAATTAAAAATTAAAATTTCATCTGAATAATTTATAATTTTAAATTATATCGTAAATAGTTTTTATGAAAGGATATATTATTTATACATCAATTAATACAATTTTGGTCGTCATAATAAATTTCATATTGAAATTAGGTATAAAAACTATGTAAACATTTGAAAATTTTCCCTTTAAAAAGATAATATCTCGTTGCGTATTCATGGTTATTTTTTAATCCAATTCTTCTAATTATGTGAAATTATTCTGGTGAAATTGATTCCATATTTTAAATCAAAAATTCCAAATTATGTATTAAGGTAGCTTTCATTTTTATTCATAAAAAATTTACCATGGTAGAAAAATGATTTTCCTGGGTATATGTACAATAAAGAAATGGGGAAAAGATAAAATTTATAGAATTTAAATAAATAAAAATTAAGATTTCATGTGTTGTAGAATTATTTATATACCTTAATAATAATTTAAAAAATTTATCATCAATATAATTATTTGGAATTAATTCCACACAAATGTGGTTGGATTTTAAAAAATAATCATTATTTAATCATGTAAATCCACCCATCCTTAATTATAACTACCACCACATTAATCCAAAAAATCTTTTATGATCCTAAAATATCTTATATATAATCTGATACCCACTATAACCACCTCAAAGTGTAGATGTTCCAACCAAAATAACAATTCTAACTATTTTAAGGGATCCTTCAAGGAGGTGATATTCAAGATGTAATTTTCCCAAACCACCTCTCTTATTTTCTTTTATTATTCTACTTTATACTCACTTAATTCACCCATAAATTATTAATAACTATATAATCATTTACATACTTAAATTTTATGTTTCTATTAGAATATATTATATACATTCCTTTTATTATCTTCTCTTATTCAATGTAACGAAACCATTTTCCAAATTCTGATTGTTAGCCAAATTTGTGAGTAATGATTTTTCATTTTACATTAATATCTATAAGGACGATAACGTATTTATAATTATGTTGAAATAATATTTTTAGAGTTATATCACAACCTTTTTATCATTGTTGATTTAATATATATCTAATATAATATAAAACAAAATTTTTTCGTAATTGTCAACAAAAAACCAAAATATACTAAACATTTATCATTAATATTTTATCAAATAAATAATATTATTATATGAAATAAAAATGAAATATCAGAACATTTTAAATTATTTAAGTGAATTAATATAATTTATTTTCATCTCTATTATTTTATTTTAATTTAGAAAATAAATTCCAAAAATATGCTCAAAATAAGTTGTCATAAAACCCTGAATAAAAAACACCAAAAAATTTACAATAATGAAATATTATTAATGAATGGGTAGTAATATGTTATAAAAGTATCAAATAAGATATTATGAATATGATAATATTTATTTAATCAATCAATAAAATTATTTACTCTAATATATAGGAGGGTAATGTATGCATCACTAAATGGAAGCGTGATGTCAGATTTTCTCATCTCACGTTTACCTTTATGGGATATATTCCTTAGTCACAATTAAGTTATTTTTTGTGTGTGTATAATCACAATTTATATAACATATCTTATATATTAATTTTATTCAATGTTTTATTTTTTTTATTTATTTCTATTGGTCGAAGTGGATACTCAAGAGGTGGTGAATTGAGTACCAATTAAAGTTTGTGTTAAACTGTATTTCTAAATAAGTTTTCCCAAAAGATTAAATACAACCCAGTTAATCAAGGTATTACTATTATAAGAGTTTGACTTTTTAAATAACTTCTTAGAAGATTGATTAATTCTCAGTAATCCTATTTTTTGTTATTAACATTACTTTTGAAGTTATCCTACATAGACAGACCAGTTATAACTTATTTATAAGATTAATTATCGAAGTGAAATTAGTGATTTATGTATTATATAGTAAAGCAATAAAATAAAGATAACTTAATTAAGTAGCACATCAGATATGAAACATGTGGTTTAGTCTCAAACTGAGACATAATCCACTCTACTTGTTGATCACCTTCCACCAATTAGTTTATATAAATAAACTTGTATCCACACCCTGGATTGGGGTTTACAATAGTAATAAGACTGTTTAGGTCATCAGACCTCTACCATAGTTATACATGGGAAAGAAACAATAACAACAACACACATGTTGTCCAGGTCCTCAAACCTCTACCATAGTTCTACATGGCAAAGAAAACTTATAGATATTTTTGTGTGAGGATTTCTGTATACTCCAGTTCAGCTCAGGAGTCATTGTCTGTCAAAACAGACCGAAGAACACACTACTCGTAATGTAAAGAAAAGGATGATCACAATAGAGAATAAATATAGATATGAGTTTATAATTCTCTTGTGTGATGTCAATGCGGCTCTGGACTCCTTTGGATTGAAGAAGATAAAGCTTTGAGTCCTTCTCAAGATGTTTTCTGGAAAACAGAGTGTTGTGGTTTTGTTTCTACACTTCAAGTATAGGTGTTCAGCTTGAATGCGAGAGTATTACAAGTAGTTCATGAACCTCCTCTTTGAACATCTGTTCTTGATGTGTATGATTGTTTTTTGAGTTCTTTGTGTGTTCTTCTCTGGATGTACCTATGTGTCTTTTTCTTCTTCCTTACGTATATGTCGCACTGTATGTCTCTTGTTTTGTAGTAGCTGGATATTCCTTTTATTTCTCTTTTTCTCTGGCAATGGGAATGATTACCTTTTATAGGTATAAGGTATGGTCCCCTGACATGCCAACTACCCACATTAATTAATATAAGTTCTATTAAATGCACAAAATATGATCTTTGGAAAATAAATTGAAAGATGAAAAAATTGTTTAAAGAAATGGTTCCATAGTAAGTCCTGGAAACAATGTATCCATCACATGATTACTAGATTTATCACAGTTTCTGAGTTTCATAGTGTCTTGTGGTCATGATGTCTCACGGTCATGGTGTCTTGCAGTCACGGTGTCTTGTTCACGGTGGCTTGCTTTACGGTGTCTGCTTCACGGTGTCTCGCTTTACTGTGGCTTGTTGATGGTTTCTAGCATTACAATGTCTGCTTCACGGTGTCTCGTTTCACGGTGTCTACTTCACAGCCAGTGGCAGAGTCATGGTGTCTTAGACATTTCAATGTAACTTTTTTAGACATTAATAATGATGATAATAGAAAGGATTAGACTTAATAATTTTTCAACGAAGGTATTTTGAGATTAGATCAATGATAATATAAAGTAAGTAAACTTAATATAGAGCAATTAAGATCTTGCATGCCTCTTCTTAAAGCACGAGAGAACTTTAAACATAAATATACCTGATTGGATATAATTTATAGGAGTTAACTAGGTTGAATAAGATTTTTGATCATTAAAACATTATTAATACATAAGGAGTCCAACAATTTCTTTTATAGGGTATATGATTCGACTTATTACAATGTATAAAGCATTTATTGTGTCGCTTTTACGTCTAGGAGATATATTTATTAATCATCACTCACATCTTATGTGTGGTCTGTATACTAAAAATTTATACATAATATCATTAATATAATTATATTCATGTTATTTAATGACTTATTTTATAATTATTATATTTATAGGGTGTATGATTTGACTCATTATAATTTACTAATGTCTTATCATCTCACTATTAATTTAGTGAGGTTTATGACTTATTCACCACTTATTCTTTGTATGTGGTGTATATACACAAAAATGATATAAAATATCATTAAAATAATTATATTCATTTAATTTAATGTTTCATTTGATAATTATTACTTTTATAGGTAATACTATTCAACTAATTACATGTTGTTAGGGATTTTTAAAAGTAATTTTAATTCATTGGGTTAAACTATTGTTTCATTGATTGTGTTTTTTGCAAAAAAAAATATCGTATATTACAATAGAAAGACACATAGTACATGTGAGTAGTACCAATGGATAAATACAAGACAAGGACAAGTAATTAACTTCCTCTAGACCATGTGCACATACAGTGATGAAAGGAATAGCCACCACAACCTCAAATATGTCACCATATTCTCAATGATTTGGCTTGTATCCAGGGTACACCTCCATCATCAAGAATATCAACTTCAATAATATCCATCATCTCAGTAGTGTTAATATCATAAACGTTGCTTTGATCATGCTCTTCACTACTACCTAAACAAAGTTGCTCAAGGTAATTAAGGGTACAATCCTTTATTGAATGTTAGGTCTTCATCATCATATATAAGTTTCACTTTTCCACAATGTAGGGAGGTGTTTCCTTTTCCAATAAATGTGGTTAGAGCACAATTTCTAATTAGCCGGACACAAAATCATTCTAAGAATAGGGAGTGACAACATTATTGAGAGATGATAATATAATAACTAGGTAGTTAGACCGAAATGCATTACTAGTAGAGGGAGTGGAATCCATGTTACATTATAAAATTGTGAATTCCTATTACCCATGGGCTGATTAGAAGCATTGATGTCCAGCTGAGTAGCATGGACAATACTGGAGAAATTGCTTGGGCACTTAGCCGTCCCAAAAATAGAAGTCATTTCCCCCATTAGTGCTTGAGGAATATTAAATTCAGGTGTGAGATGAACACTCTAAGTGTTAGGATGAGAAATAAGAACCTGCACATGGTGATTTGAATTTTCACAATTATTGTGATAAATACTGTCCATGTTATTACTTTCCATCCTGTCTATTAAATTTCCAGAATATGAAGTACATGTTAATTCATTTAATGATAAGTTTTTTCTTACCAAAGGAATCTTTCCAGGCTGAATAAATATCTACGAAGTACTCAAATCTGGGATAGACCTATTTTATTCTTAAGAGGGATCGGTTGTAGCCTTTATAAACCTGACGTAGTAACCTCTAACCTTGATTTCCTATTACTCTTAGAGATGAAGATTTTTGTTCATGCCACATATTGTAATCCACAACATCCTGTGAAAAAAATTCCCTATATGAGTGGGTATCAACTAAATCCTCCTCCTCCTTATCTGTTTTAAAATTTCCAGTTAATGTATATTTAACTAAAAAACTAGGAAATGTGCCTTAATCTACTATATCATCCCAATATTTCATTATCTTATATGACATAGTATTTCCTGAGGAATTATCTCATGTTCTTCTTGTTCCAAGAGAAGATCCTACATCTTTGGGTTCCATCATCATTCCAGTGGTTGCATTAAGTTTCTTCAAATTAGACGTATGATCAACAATTACCCCTAGATGTTCACTCAACTAACTTTTGATCTATTTAATATTTGAGGATGTAACTATATCCACCATGGGGTGGACTATAGTTTTATTTTTAGTTTCTGGTAGATGAGAGAAACTAGATTTTATCCTACAATATTTGGTGTCATGTCTTTTAGACTAGAAATTGATACAGAAAAGATCACTTCGACAGTTTCCCTTGAGTTAAAAATAAATTTAAATGAATTTAAATAAAGAGGAAAACTTTCATATTCAATTTTATGACTGATTTAATCATCATTTGTAGAGAGAACAACTCTATCTATCCAGGCTGAGTTTATATCCACTTCAACTAAGATTATAGAAAATTGGACATAACTAACCAAATCAGTTGTTGAGTCCATCCTATTAGGTGTTCCAATTATGAAAGAAAATGTAAAACAATATATATGGATTCCATAAAACCCAAATAAGACAATGTATTTAAATCTATACTTTATCACATGTGTGTTTGTAATCATTGAGATTAATATTTAATTTGAGTCATGATAAATCATAACACCCGACTGAAGGTTGATCGAACCATGACTCCATGCTCAATTATTTAGATATGCATAAGGAAATATAATATGAAAAATCCCATGGCCAATATATTCACATTTGAAATTAGAAAATCCCCAAATATTATAGAAATTATCAACTAAGTCAATCACGTTCCCGGGTTTCATCCCTTCAGACAACGATATGAGAGAGATGATAGAATTTTTAAGGTGTTTGATTCATTCTAAAAAATCATCATCTTAATCTAACACATTCATATTAAAACCACTACAGATTATACTTTGTGAATCTATACTTTTAAAGAAGGTGAGAGATCCTATATTGAATACCAAGAAGTAAGATAACTTCACTTCATCGTGATATTTAGTCAACATTCGTTGATTATGTCATGTTGAAGTTATGTGTGAAATGTCTTATTATTTTCCCATGTTTTATTTTAAAATGTTTAGTTTGATTTTATTCATATACACACAACCAATTCATTTTAATGATGATATGATATTTTCAAGGGACATTATCTCAATTTTACTTCATCGAATAATATTTCACTATTGTGCACCAAATTTATTTTCTATGGAGTGTATATCTCCTCATATAATTTTATGATCATAATTAATTAAAAATGTTAGGTCTATTTAATATCCACATTTCTTACATTATGTAAATGATTAATTCCAAAGATGAATCGAATTTTTATATATGGTGTTTTCTATGTAAGTTATTTGATTATGATGGTAAATAATGTTAAATTAAAATTATTTCTCAATATGGATATTTGTTGATAGTTTATATTGATTCATAAATTAAATATATTATTAAATAATTATTTATTTATTTTGACTATCATTAATGGGTGGGGACCATATATAAAAAACCCTTTGATCCCTCGGTAGTCTCTTGAGATAAATAAATTGGAAAATTAAATGCGGTTTTACAATTAAAGACTAAACTATCCTGTGATTGGTCTTGAAGTTATATTGATTATGTTCATCTAAAAAATAAAGATCAGTAACAAATCATTTAATTTTGAATTTTTTTATTGATGATATTTTAACAATGCAATTATATATGGACTCATGTTGTGAAAAATATATTGATTAAATTACATGAGGGTGTTCAATTATTTTAACTTTTCCATATTGATGATGAATTATTGATTCAAGTTAGCTTCTTTATTACTTATCCCATGGTAATAATTTTGAATCACACTTTTTTTTTCTTGTCCCAATGTTATGAAGAAGAGATCCTTGAATGAGTTTCAAGAATGCAATTTATTTTCTTTTGTCATGTATTGTGTTTTATTTATTTTTCCCTATATAAAATGGGTATTATATATGTACTATATATTCCTAAAACTGCTACAATATTTTTTAATTTGTGATTTAAATCTTGTATCTATGAAAATTTAATAATGTAGGGGACTGAATCTGAGCTACCGGGGTTGGGTTATTTATAGCTACTATCAATGGTTGTTTATTAAAAACCATAAAAACCTGATTTATGAAAATTTAGATTGGAATATATATATATATATATATATATGAATAAATTTTAGGATAACTATAATTATATGATAACATCCATTGAATTTTTATAATAATCATGAGTAACCTAGGTTAAATCTTTGGACTCACCAATTAATAATATGGTGTCATTATTTATAAATACTTTGAATAATATTTCATGATTATTGGATAGCTCTCTCTGATTATTTTAGATTTATGTTTACACATTGAATTTTGATTTTATTCTACTGTAGTAACTAAAATGAACTGGTAAAAAATTGAATTTGATAGAAAATTTGTTGAATTATTCCTTCAACAATAGTATTATTTTTATATGAATGATGAATTGTCGAAGCAATTGTGTTAATTAAGATAAGAGTTATAGAAGCCATCATTGGGTTATGAGTTAAATGTTGATCATAATTTTAAATTCTTAAACATCCACTTTTTGATTATGTGATAGATTTTTTATTATTAATGATTGTTTTGTATATTTTATTTAGAATTGTAATCTATTAATTTATAAAGGATTTTAAATTTAATGTAATATTGTTTTTCTAGGTTGAAAAAATGATTTTATATTTTAACACGCAATAATTCATTTATTGATTTAATGATGATAATTTTTAATAGATTAATGATCATTTATCAATATGAAAGGGTAATGTTATCAGACAACCTTAATATCTCTAATATATAATTTAATCAACACTATCACAAAAAAACATGTTCAAATTACTTTGAAATTTTTTTAAATTCAAAAAAAATCTTGAAACTATTTGATATGAGAAATTATTTTTCATTTTTTCAAAATATCAATGATTATGGATTATCATATATATAATTTGAAAATCCAAATTTACCATATCATTCAACAAGTGAAATACCTTCGTGGTATTGAGTATTTATTTTATGGAGATATGTACTCCATGTAAAAAGATATAGGATATATCAATAGTATAATGCAGTTCACTGGTGTATATATTTAATGTATGAATTATTTTCTTATATGTA
The DNA here is from genome assembly GCA_963277665.1 of Viscum album. Lineage (NCBI taxonomy): Eukaryota > Viridiplantae > Streptophyta > Magnoliopsida > Santalales > Viscaceae > Viscum > Viscum album. Next base: position 128,600,447 of record OY728147.1, on the reverse strand, counting down.
TGAACAAGTTTTTGTTGTTGATATATATGAGTTTTAATGATATATAAATATATTTATAAAAGGATATAAAATCATAGTTAATGGTTTAAGAGGAATGTTCAGTGAAGGATGTTTTTATCACTAATATTATGATGCATCCAAAATATCATAAGAATTATAAAACACCTGAATGATATTCTACATTATATTTTTTTTCAAAATATGGAATAAATGGTTAGAGGTAATAAATAACTTTGAAAATTCATATAGTGAAAAGGTGATATGTTTTGGGAGAAATTTATTGTGTATTGAAAAATGTTAGAGGTACATATAACACTTGTGTTTAGTATGTGAAAAGGTTTTTTTGAGGAATGATGACTTTACTTTTTATGGTAATAATATAAAGGTAAGTATAATCATTTGGTTTTATATGATCTATGATTTTAATGTAATTGTGGGGTATTAAGGTTTTGATAATGAAAACACAAATGTATGATTTAAACTTTCAGGAGAAAACATTTATTTAATGTTAAATATATCTGGGTTATCTTTTGGCATGATGTAAGGATTATATTATATTTTTTTTATAAAAATGACACCATAGAGGATGGGTTATAACCCGTCATGTTCGGAAAGGCTTATGGACTTGATCCCACAACTGATGGGTGATAAGGTCAAATCACCTACCACTAACCAACATTATGTATTAGTCAGTATGACATAGTTTTTTCATGTTTCAAATGATATCATATAGATATCTATGTGACTGTAAATTTATTTTTTGATATATTCATCATGTTTTTTGAAAATATGATCACAATTTTTTTTAACCATATATGATTAAGGTACAAATAATTCTATTAGTGGAATAAAGATTGAATTTAATATTGGATAAAGAGATGATATTGTTGTGGTAATTTTTTATAGGATGAAGATCCATTATGTTATTAATCTAGGATGTAAATTTATTCTACAACATTAGGAAATAGATTTTGGAATAATAAAATTTCATTTAATTTTATTATCTTGAAATAAATAGCTTTTAAACCACTGTAGATTTATATTTTTGTGATGGAAACTAATATAATTACCATGTTATGTATCATTCTCCAATAGAACTCGATTGTTATATTTTTTTTCTGTGTCCAAGTTTTCATTTCCTACTAATTTTCTATTACATAGAATCATAGTTTAATGGGGAACTTCTCTTTTTTATCCATGATATTTTCACTATGATGTTATTTGTGCATTTAGATTGTGAAAAAGTAACCGATTAATTGCCATGTCTATCTACAATTATTTTTCATTTCCATATTGATTATAAATTAATTATTCATGTTACCTTATTTTATGAAAAAAAAATTGTAATAATTTGATCTCACCCTTATTTTTTATCATTTTCCAAGGTAATGAATAATATATAATTGAATGAGTTTTCAAAGATGAAGTTTATTAGATTTTTTTATTTATTATGTCTCATTTTATAATTTGTAATTTTAAATTACTTAAATGTATGATAATTTCTTCCCAAAACTATTAAAATATTTTTTCATTTTTGAATAATTTATAGAATCAATTCCAATATAATAAACTAAATCAACTACTTGAGGCTACTAGTGTCAGGGTCCTTAAAGAAAAGATTCAATTTCACCAATGTTTTTATCATTTCAAAATGATCCAAAATTGGAAATTATCTAAAAAATGAATATATATGGTTATAATATATATATTAAATTGGTTTTGGAGAATTGTTTGTGAATTTTTTAACACTTATCACTTTAATTTAATCCCCAGAATTTTAGTTTTTACCTTAATAGCGATAAACAATTTTTAATATTTTCACTATTTATATTTGTAATAATTTAAGTCAAACTTATTAGAATGTACACATATTTATTAATCCAAATCTAGAATCAATTTTTCTAAATTCAATTCATTTTAGTGGAAAATTTTATTTTAAAATTTTTCCCATGGATGTGACGATAAAGTGTGTTGTTAATAGTAAAATATTAAAAACATACAAGTTTATTATATCAAATGTTAATAAAAAAATGATTAGAGTACACTAAATTGTATTAATTTTCATAAAAATGAACAAACGTTAACATAAAAATAATATAATATAATATTTTACATTAAAAATTATTTAATTAAAATTGAATTATAAAATTTAAATGCAATATTTTTCACTATTCAAAAAAAAATTCTGAAAAAATAAAAAATAGTCCCGAAGATAATTTTGATATTTTTATTTCCAATATTAACTTTAATCTGTTATCTAAATTTTTTTAAATTGTTGGGAATTAATTATAAATTATGTATGCAAAGGGTGATAATCCTTCCTTCAAGAAAATAGATTTTTAGATAATATTTAATTTTCATTTCATTGATTCTTATTTTATCATAAATAAATATATAACTATAGTTTTTCTAATGTGTGAAATCTTATTCATACGCGCCATTAATATTTTGGGGTGATAACTTCCATATTAAATAATAATATTAATTTTGTATTGTTGTTCGGTAAAATATGGTCGTGCATGTAATGCATGGTTTTGATGAAACTTATTTTCCGTGAAAATAAATCTAAATTAGTGTCATGTGTAATGCAATAAATTTAAGAGATAGAATTTATTTAAAAATACATATATTTTAAATTCTAGGTATTTTTTATTTTATTCTATATTTGGTGTCTCATATCGCATAATCCATCAAAAATAATGTTATTCTGTAGAATATCAGTTTGTTACAAATATTTTGTACTTCTTTTTGCTGTTTATGATGGAATATCCCCTCAATTAAAATCATTCATATTAAGGAATGCAATCATTTAATTATATCTACATATATTTATTACTGAATATAGTATTTAATTTCACCTAAACTGTCATTATTCTTTAAAAATGACCACCATTGATTCATATATCCTTTTAGAAAATATTCTAACATGATAACATTCTCTCATTCACTATATCATAATGAATGAAATACATTATCTATATACATTATCAATTTATAAAAAAATAATGGATTAGTTGTCTATTTGGATGAAGTAGGTTTTCTATAAACATTTCCAACATTGTTTCATTATTTAGGTTATCAACATGTTAATCCTTATCTGTAAGGTTATTGGTCATAAGCGTTGTCAAATGAACCAACATTATTATGATTTTCTCACCTACACCTCAATCTTAATATTATTTCCTTGTAGGAAAATCCATTCATAGATTATGTGCATTAATAATCATTATATTTGACTAAAAATTAAATTTTGTATTATCCAAACACTTATGAGGAAAAAGTGACAAACCGTCAATCATTTTTGATGGAAAATGATAAAACATACAAGACTTCATGACTTACAACAATCTAAATATTATGCATCAAATTATTAAGACCAACCAAACAACTCATTCAAAACCCCAAATCAATCATCTCTAACATTCAACCTATTAAACATTCACAGTAAGAGCCGGAATCAACAGATATAAGGTTGAGGAAACTATGAACCAGGAAACATAAACATCAAAAAAGAATGAAACAACCTTGAAACCAACCTCCATGAATACCCACTGGTGCGACCATTGTTACCATACCAAAACCACAAACCTGCCGACGAGCACCAGTCGGAGAACACCCCACCCTCCAACAATGTGAAATGGCCTCCCAGAAATCCTACAGGAAGAACATATCCAAAATAAGGCCAATGAAGTATATATATCTATTATGGACAAAGCTATTCGAATGTTGTACACTACTATGAATCCAACCTTGGAAAAACCTAATGTAGTGAAACTCTGCAAAAACCAACCAGAGACACCTGAAAGCCTTCCTCCCCTATGCCACTCTGATCAAACAGTGACGCACCATGCCGGATCTGAACTTTAGTTGTGCCAACACCAGCCAAACTAGAAGCTGACACCACACCATGGGAGACCAATCCATGAGCCACACCGATGCTGATATGAAACTGACTGATCCAAAGACCACGTCGGTCATACCTTCCCGCAAGCCACACCGATGCTAGTTCTGTTTGTGCTGCAACGGATCTAGCCACATGACACACTTATGCCATTCCATGGAAAATATGACAACGAGCGCAACGACGCTGAGATGAACCAGAAGGATCTGGAGACAAGGTCGTGCTGGATCAGCCCGTAAGCCACACTGATGCCCGATCGGTCCACGCCGTGATGGATCTGACCAAAAGTTGGGTAAAAAATTGTCTAAATCCCATAAGAATCCGGAAAGCACAACATAGCCACCCAGCTGCCAAATCGAGATCCAAGATTCCGACACTTAGCCACCCGAGCCACGCTGGAGGGGGAAGGGAACACCAGCCGATATAAAACCCTAGGATGTTGAGAGGGAAATGAAGACGCCGCTTAGAGGCCTTCCATACCAAAACAAAAAATAATTTATATTTATTTTTATAGAAATCTTATCTTAATATTAGAATAAAATGAATTAGTTCATAGCATTATGATTCAAAATTCTTAATCTAATATGTGAATTTATCTCTATTTAACATTTATTCATAGTTAATATAATAGTCATAAGATATATTTTAACTCAAATATATTAAAATATTAGATATTTTTTAAAATAATTCATTATAGTTTTTATATAGAAATTTTATATTCCAATGTATATCCCATGAGATTGTCTATCTAGGTGTGTAGTATTAGGCCCACTCATCTATCATCGATTATGATTGAGAGAAAAAAAATCCTCAAATTCAAAGTTACTACCCCTAATTGAATCCATGAATAAACTACCACCACGTTCTTGTTTTTATAAATGTATGTATTTTCTAGGAAACAAATATATTATTTACTTTTAGAAATTTTTATAGTATTTTTCTATTCAAATACATATCATCAAATTATATAATAGGGTTATGTTATGCAATTGAATTTTTCTTTAATCAGGTTCCCAAATATTATAATAAAATATTCTTTATATCACTACAATACTGTGACCCCATTAAAACCTATATGATGGTTATTTTACAAAAAATTGAACAATATAAAATGGATCACTTCTAAGGGGATCAAATAGTATTTTAGTATTTAGAGACTAGATACATTCATGAATCTCAAATTACATATTTTATCATAAAATATAATGTAATAATATAGTGATAAATTTATATATTCTTCTATTATATTCCTAAAATAATTTATAAAAATCATCATTTTTTATAAGGAAATCAAAATATAATATATGGTGAGTTTCAATTCTCAAAAAGATAAAATTTGAAAAAAAAGATATCAAAAGAAAAAATCATGAATAATATCACTATGATATTCAATAATCACATATTCATTATAAATAATATCATTAAAAGGGGGAAAATAGGTTTTGAATATAAAAAAATATATGAAATGGATAAAAATTTTGTTTCAAAATGAATTAATTAATATTTCAGAACATCATAATGAGGTAATCGGTTACTGATTCAATGACATGAAATATAAATGGCTAAGGAATATACAAATTACATAGAATTTATATTCTTATTGGGCCTACTTATGCCACTAGGGGCTGTAACGAAATGTAAAAAACCCATATTAGATCCAATGAATCCATCATATTGAATAAATTAAAAAAAACACAAAACATAATCAAAATAAATATTATAATTAAAATACTAGAACATGAAATGTTAATATTTTCTCCAGTTTAAAAACATAACATCGTGGTTCAGAGATATCCATAGAATTATGATTAATGATATCATTACAATATATCCTAATAAATCATGTAATTCAATAAATTATGTTTTTATATATGAAAATATATTTTAACATTCATTAGAACATTTTCTGATTAATGTATTGATTTCATTTTGAAATCATATATTTAATATTTAACATTTTCAACCATATTAGGAATATATTTTCTCTAAAAATAACCATGAAATAATTTAATATAATATTCAAGGAAAATACTATTTATGATGATAATAAAATCCTTTCTTTTCAAAATAGTTAAATAATGATTCAATTCACACTGTAAAAAAAGTTCCTATTTCTGAAAAGAAACATTAGATCCCATTTAATTTTTTTTAGAAATTAAATCGAGGATTAAAAATACATTAATCAATTATTTTAGAATAGAAAAATTAACCATAATTTTTTTAAGAATATATAGCCATGGTAGAAAAATATTATAGATAAAATATATAAACAATATCTGATTTCCATAAATAAATTATTTTAGATATTTGGGTACCTTGCGGGAGGAAAATGAAATGAAAATTTGTTAATTTCAACAAATTACCATAGGAGAATAAAATATATGTAGTTTAAGATATGATAACATATAATTCACATAGCATAAAAATAAACTTAAAAAATATTGAATAATTATTTGATTAAATAAATAAACTCTTACCACATATCCCTTTTTTATTATGTCACGACTCGTCCTCGGGGCCCGTGTCGTGACTACCCCATGCCGGCCTTCCATAGGCCAGGGGTTGGCAACTAGCCCCAAAGAAGTAAATCTCGATAACTGGGAAGGCATTGCCTTTATAAAAGTAAACAAAACACTACAGAGTAGAAGTGAAAGTAAAACACTAAGTACAAAATAATTTACTGAAAAGTAAAGTGGGACAGAATACAAACCCAACTGAAATGTACAGCTACAACTGAAAGGAAGTACAACAGAAAAGACAAACAGCTGGAAGAATAGAAGCAGCTCCTGGGTCCTCCACCTCGGATCCTACCTGAAGGTTAGGTACAGATAACGTAGCTCTTGGTTCGTCCACCACGGATCCTACCTGAAGGGTAGGTACAGATAGCGCAGCTCCTGGATCGTCCACCACAGATCCTACCTGAAGGGTAGGTACAGATAGGCTCCACAACGCTCTCATCCTTCAACCTCCTCCGAGTATCGTCGCGTCGTGAAGTCCACCTCCGGATACTGACTCGTCGTGAGATCCACCTCCGGGTACTGTCCAGTCCTCGAACACTCAATCTCTGTCAGCGCTGCCCGTCGTCTGCAACCAACACAATGAGGTGCGGGCATAGCCCGTACAGTGGTGATTGTAACGATACTCAGTAGGGACATCGAGACCCTCAAGGTCTCACTAAATCCAACAAGGATATCCACATAGAAAGATCTCAACAGATAACATCTAATTAAGTATATGCGCATAATATACCTAAGTTATCAAGTAACCCATCTCAATCATGAGGAAACACAAAGATTATGAAATCAATGGATAACCACTACCCAGGTATATACCCCTACATATACCAAAGTTCTCAAGTGAACCATCACAATCATGAGGTAAACACCAATGTCATAGACTCAGCTCCTACCAAGATTTTTATTATCGAAACCGTAACTGCTGAAGAGACTCGACTCTGTCGAGTACAGTGATCCTATAACGACTCCGAGGTACTTCTAACTAACCTAAGACTGCTGAGGTATTCCTCCTATCGAGTACCGTGGGTCATCCACCCAAACACAGTAGTGCTTCCCGCCGGGGTCATCCACCCAAACACAGTAGTGCATCCCCCTAATAGCCTGTAGAGGTACTCTCCGGACGAGTACCGCGGGTCTGCACCCAAACTCAGTAGTGCTCCGTCCTCTATGGGTCTGCACCCAAACAAAGTAGTGCTCCTTCCACTGGGCTAGTCGACTCACTCCAAGTCGAGTCGGTCAAGCAATCGTCAGGTCTCATTCAGCTACACGGTCTCCATACTCCGTACGCTCGTCTCCATGAGGGTCCGCTCCACGAGCAACTGGTTGATAATCCAAGTATCACAAAGTCCCACAAAGAAGTATCTCAAAGGACCGCCTTGTCATAGGGGTCTCAACACAACAGATGACACGTCAATCGAGCACCCGGTCTGTGAGTTATTAGCATTTTCGTCCCAGGGGCCCGGTTGGTTTAATATGCGAACCAACCTGGCCGTATCTCAACTGTACCCAAAACTCTTATAGGGTTTACTCATAGGGACGGTTTCTCCACGAGATCACCAACGCCGGTGACAGTTCATCAAATGGACATCCGGTCTGAAAGTTATCAGCTTTTTCGTTCTAGGGGCCCGGTTGGATTTCGGGTACAATCAAACCCGACCACTATCCAACTACATCCAAACCTTAGGAGAAGTATGCCAAAAGTTCCGTCTCATCTAGTGGGATCCAACAATGTCGAAGACACGTCAATCGGACGTCCGGAGCTCATGTTATAAGTGTTTCTGCTCCGAGGGCCCGGTTGGTTTTGGGTTCAAACCAACCCGGCCATACTCAAGGTTCTTTGAAACCTTGAGTATAATATTCCAAAATGACAGTCTCGATCCAAGGATCGCATCGCAACTGACGGTGCTTCGATCGGAGGTCTGTAGCCCATGTTATGGGCATTTGAATGGAAACTGCCCGAAATAGGGGGTTTGGGCCCGGTCCGACCCAACCCGATACGCCCACCCCCCCCCCCCCGGGTCGGCGCTAACCGGGTCGACCCGACCCGGGTCCGGGTCCGGCCCATTAGGGCACAGCCTGGCTCGGCCTGGCGCTGGCAGGTGTGTGGGGGGGGGGGGGGGGTCGACGAAACCCGCGCGGCTTAAAGCTGCGCCGCTTAGCATCTGGAATGGCTAACCCATTCCGGTTCGGCCCGCCGCTGTGGCTCAGCCACGGTAGTTCCGTTCCGGCGGCGCACTGCCGCCGCCGCCTTCCACGGACCACCGCACTCTCTCCGTTGGTCCGTTTTTTTCGCCGCCTTTGCCAACGGTCCTCCCGGGACCCGACCTTCACTGCGGAGGCGTCAAAATGACTTTGCGGCCCGGTTTGTCGTCGCCCATCAATCCGCGCACAACGATCAACCAGCGGAGTCTTCGAATTTCCTCTGTGGCCCAGACTCCGGAAGCGGTTTCATTCGGCATCAATGGCGCCACGCAACGGCACCGCGCCTCCTTGTCGTATTTCTCCATGATTTTGCGCGGTTCCTTTGCACCGTGATACCTTCTTTCGAACCGCAACAACACAACAACAAATGGGGGAGGAGATTCGGCAGTGTTCGTGAGGTCCAACCTCCTTCTGTTAAGTTGATATCAAGCGGCCCAAATCTATAGACGAAGAACAGCAAAGGATAACTCATGAACAATAGCAATTAACCCCTACCTCGAAATTGACATCGCACGTCATCGGGTCGCGGAAGTCGAACGTCGTGGTAGAACGGCGTTGCGAAGAAAGAAAACAGAGTGACAACGGTCGTTGGTGTTCGTCGTTTCCGTCGTTATATAAGTGCACCCAAAGAAGAAGAAAGTTGTTGTTGGTGTCGGTCTCCACGGTCGGCGTTTCCATCCTTTTCGTGGAAGAGGAAGTAAAAAGTATTTGAGAAAAACGTAGTGCATTCTTCGCCGAGTCGGGAGGCCATTCTTCTTTTGAAGATGAAGTTCTTCAAAAGAGGGAAGAGCTCTCTCCCAAATTCTCTCACACAGCAAAACTCAGAAAATAAAATAACGCCTCTCCTTATTTTATTATTTTACCATGCATTCAAACTTTTAAAATTCAAACACATAGTTAAATTAATTGAAGAGGTTTAATCAGTTAATTTAATATGTGTGTTGGAAAAATTAAAGAGGAGAGAGGGGAGAGTTACACAATTAATTACAAGGGGTTTAAGGTGGAGAGTTTAGGGGGATATGGAATTTGAAGGGGTGGCGTTCGTGTGGGCCCCACCTCACTTTTATTCACACTTGGTTAGTTCCCCAACTTCCACACATAGGTTAAAACCAACTAGGCTAGAAATAAAATTGGAATACAATTTTATTTTATTCTTCACTTAAACCTCAAATTTTTAACAACTCTTCCCGAGAAAACGCACCTTCGGAATAGGTCTCCTTAAGCAATTACCGGCGATGCGGTTCCATCAGTGCCCTCATATTTCGATTTCGAGCACCGGTTCAAATGTTAGAAAACTTTCTCATTCGTTTACTGAACGTACCCGAGCTATCTTCGGAAATTGATTCTGGGCTCACCGGGCCTCGGAATAAGGTGCCATCAGAAACTGCATTCTTGTAAAATCCCAAAGAAATTAAGAAAAAAATTTCTTGAAATTTCCGGGTCTTTACATTACTCTCATCTCAGGGATTTACATCCCCGTAAAGCTTTAACACAAACTAGGGATACAAAAGTGGTACTGAGCACGCATCTGTGCCTTCAGCTCCCATGTGCTCCCCTAGAGGTTCCTGCGCTGCCAACGAAAGCGCACAAGAGTAATTGACCGTCCCCGTAGGACCTGCTCCTGTTGATCCTCAACCTCTACTGGAACCCCACAAAAGTCACCTCATCACCAACGTCTAGCTCCCCATGGTCGATGATATGCGTCGGTTCAAGCACGTATCCCCCCCAGTTGAGATACATGGAAGACATCGTGCACCCGGTGCCACTGAGGTGGAAAGGTCAAGTGGTAAACCACCTCACCTACCCAACTGAGGAACCAGAAAGTTCCGTTGAACCGTGTAGTTATCTCGCCACCTCGGCTACATCTCTGTAAACCTTTTCAAGGCGAGACCCGTATAAGGATGTCATTGTCATCCTCGAACTCTAGAGGTCTCCCTTTCCGGATTAGAACTGAAACTCAAAACTCCTGCTGCCACGTGGGCGAATTTGGCCGACTCAAGAGTGATCGACTACACCTTCCTATGCACGAGTTTATCCTGTGCTGCCTGGGGTTTCATTTTTGCCGACCATGGAAAACCCATCCTGACGTTTTCCTAATACCGTCATTTTGAGTATGAACAGTGATTTCCCAATCCATACTCAAACTAACGTCGTAAGGCCTCGATGCTGCCACCAAGAGGTCCCAACCGAGACTTTCGCCTCAAGGGTCATATCACACCGTCAGCGTAAGTGTGACTATCGAGTCTCCTCCCAAAGGTATCTCCAGATGTGAGGTTCAAGTCAACGGCTTAACCGGAAACTCTAGGTCTGGGACTATATTCATGGAAGGAAGGGATGATTTGTATCGATGTCTGTGGCCACGACAGCTAGTAGAATACAAATTCTGCACTTCGAATCATCCTTAGATCCCTTTCGGTCGCACTCCTTGACCGCATGCAGCTACTCTTTTTCCTTGCCCTCAGCTCCCTGAGCTTGGAGGGGACAACAAAGGCGGGTGATTGTAACATGTCAAAAATTACACCACCCCATGCTACTCTACTAGCTCTGCTTCCACGTCTACTGCTCCGCTGATTCATATTTCCTTGACACTTCCTCTTATTGAATCATTTTACACGTCCAAGTCTCTGTGACTGATGCCAGTTCACATCTTTCCACTACTAGCATTCACTAGCTATAACCGATCAGCCAAATAACATTCAACCACAAAGGTTCTCTCTAACACCATAACATAAGTAGGAATGCATAGAGGAAAGAGTGCTTACTCGGATATCCTTTAAACACACCACTCTATGACTTCCAAGCTCTAATGCACGGATAATATTGTAGTCATCAAGTACCAAGAACGACCGGTACGCCCCGATTAATTCTCGGCTTCCGACATGTCGTCCTGCCGAAGCTGTATAAGCCCTAGAAAACTCTCAGCCACCTCCCCAGGCCAGTCCTCAGCCACCTGTGAGTCAGATTCACCTTGGAACTTGAGGGTATCTGATGTTAGAACACGTGTAAGGCAGTAAGCTTGCATGTGTCACCTACCGGTACCGCCGGTTATAACTGTTGACCAACTGGTAGTGATGTATACCTGACACACTACCCGAAGGCACTATCTTAGGAATTGGTCCACGTACCGAAGCATCATCACTATGCGGACCATCCTTATGGTCATTCACTGGAAATAACTAATGTTCATGTCCACCATCCACTCTACCGATGTCTCTACTATGCGAAAAACTCTAGCAATCGCCTCCAACTAGTCCTCGCCTGTCTGGGAATCTGCCTCGCCTCGTAACCTCGGAGGCCTCTCCTACTGGAACTCATGCAATGCGCTCTGCCAGCGTGCACAGTTCTCTAGTATAGCTTCTGGCATCTGCTTCCCAACAGGTGGTGGTGCTGCTGGTATACCACCCAAAGGTGCCAACATAGTAAAAAGGGCCCTGCACCAGAGCCTCGTCGCTCGGTGAGCAGTCATCGAGTACTCTCTCGGAACTCCAACTGACTGTCTACATGTAGACATCCTGAACAGATATGACACGGTCAATGTCTTATACCTAGTGAGATGACCAAGTTTGAGATGACTTTAAAACTTTTGGAAACACACACGCAATCAGTGTTTTCATGCGCAAAGTCGGAAATCACTAGTCAGGGTCCTGCTGTACGGATACGTCGGCCACCGCACCAACACTGGACTCCCTGAACTGAAGACCACACTCGGTACCCTTAACACTATTGCCTCACAGAAAGGAAAATATCAAAGTTATAAGTCCTGCTGTAGAACGGACTCCTCTGATACCAATTTGTCACGACTCGTCCTCGGGGACCGTGCCGTGACTACCCCAAGCCCGCCTTCCATAGGCCAGGGGCTGGAGACTAGCACCAAAGGCGTAAATCCCGATAACTGGGAAGTCATTGCCTTTATAAAAGTAAACAAAGCACCACAGAGTACAAGCGGAAGTAAAACACTTAGTACAAAAGAATGTACTGAAAAGTAAAAGGGCCAGAATACAAACCCAACTGAAAAGTACAGCTACAACTGAAAGGAAGTACAACAGAAGAGACAAACAGCTGGAAGAATAGAAGCAGCTCCTGGGTCGTCCACCTCGGATCCTACCTGAAGGTAAGGTACAGATAGCACAGCTCTTGGATCATCCACCAAGGATCCTACCTAAAGGGTAGGTACAGATAGCGCAGTTCCTGGATCATCCACCACAGATCCTACCTGAAGGGTAGGTACAGATAGCGCAGCTCTTGGATCGTCCACCACGGATCCTACCTGAAGGGTAGGTACATATAGGCTCCACAAGGCTCTCGCCTATCAACCTCCTCCGAGTATCATCACGTCGTGAATTCCACCTCAGGATACTGACTCGTCGTGGGATCCACCTCCTGGTACCGTCCAGTCCTCGAACACTCGGCCTCTGTCAGTGCTGCCCGTCGTCTGCAACCAACAGAATGAGGTGCGGGCATAACCCGTGTAGGGGTGATTATAACGATACTCAGTAGAGAACATGAGACCCTCAACGTCTCACGAAATACAACAAGGATATCTACACAGAAAGATCTCAACAAATAACCTCTACATAAGTATATGCCCATACATATACCTATGTTATCAAGTAACCCATCTCAATCATGAGGAAACACAAACATTCTGAAATCAACAGATAACCACAACCCAGGTATGTGCCCATACATATACCTAAGTTATCAAGTGAACCATCTCAATCATTAGGTAAACACAAAGGTCATAGACTCAACTCAAACCAGGATTTTTATTATCGAAACCGTAACTGTTGAAGAGCCCCATCTCTGTCGAGTATAGTGATCCTGTCACGACTCCGAGGTACTGCTCACTAACCTAAGACTGCTGAGGTACTCCTCCTGTCGAGTACCACGGGTCAGCCACCCAAATACAGCAGTGCTTCCCGCCAGGGTCTGCCACCAAAACACAGTAGTGCATCCCCCCTAATAGCCTGCAGAGGTACTCTCCGGATGAGTACCGTGGGTCTGCACCCAAAATCAGTAGTGATCCGTCCGCCATGGTTCTGCACCCAAAAAAAGTAGTGCTCCGTCCACTGGGCTAGTCGACTCACTCCATGTCGAGTCGGTCAAGCAGTCGTCAGGTCTCACACGGCTAAACAGTCTCCGTACTCTATACGCTCATCTTCGGGAGGGTCCGCTCCATGAGCTACTGGTCGATACTCCAAGTACCACAAAGTCCCACGAATAAGTATCTCAAAGGACTGCCCCGTCATAGGGGTCTCAACACAACATACGGCTTGTCACTACCACAAAACTGGGCAAGGCATGAACCTGCCTTTATCAGCGCTAAGGGTAAAGCACTGATAAAGGGTCGGGCCTTTATCACTGCTAACAAAAGCGCTGATAAAGGTCCACTTTATCAGCGCTAAAGTAAGCGCTGATAAAGGTGTACCTTTTATCAGTGCTTTCTTTATCACTGATAAATGGATTATTTATCAGCGCTAAAAACCGCTAATAAATGTTGTATTTATCAGCGCTTTTCATTTTAGCACTGATAAATACACCATTTATCAGCGCTTTTTACTAGCGCTGATAAAGGTTCGCGTGGATTTGTTAAAAACCCGCGGGTCCTCTTCCTCCTCCCTACACCCGGTCAAGCTCTCGCGGAAGCCCTCCTCTGCGCCACTGCCACCGCCTCCTCCTCCTCCGCCATGGCCGCCTCCTCCTCCTTCTCCTCCTCCTTCGGCCACCGCCTCCTCCTCCTCCGACCGCCGCCTCCTCCTCCTCTCCTCCTCCTCCTCCTCCTCCATTGTGGCCTCGTCCTCCTCCTCCTCCATCAACGCTTCCTCCTCCTCCTCCTAGTCTGCGGCCTCATCCTCCTCCTCCTCCATTGGCGCCTCCTCCTCCTCCTCTTCTTCCTACTCCGCTGCCTCCTCCTCCACCGCAGCCTCCTCCTCCTCCTCCTCCTCCTCCTCCTCCGCTGCCTCCGCCCTGCCTCCGCCCTGCCTCTATGCTGCCTCTGTTGTCTTCGGTGACTCTGCTGTCGACACCTCCTTCTCCTCCGCAACTAGGTCCTCCTTCTTTAGGTGATTCAAATTGAATTTTCATGAATTAATCATGTTTGTAATGGGAAAGTGTTTGGACAACTATTCTTCGTGTTGAATCTTCAGTTTCCATGTGTTGTTTGGGATTGTGGTTATGTTTTGATCCTGACTATGGGTTGTTTTTATGATTTCCCACTACTTCATTAGATTTATTTAGTTATTGTTATGTTTTGGTGTTTTCATTTAGTTCTTTTGTTGTGATTTGATGTTGGGTTTTCCTTGATGGAGGTTGTTCATGTTTCTTGTAGACAATACCTCCTAGAAGGACCATGTAGAAGCATAAAGAGTGTGAACCAGAGTACCCCAAAGAGGAACCATCCCATTTATACAAACTTTTTTGGATTCAATGATTTATAATTTCAAAAACGTGGATTAAATTTGTATCCATGATAAGACATGAACTATGGACCACACTCAATAATTTTCAAAGAATAATTCAGAGTTTTTCCTTACTGAAAAGAAAACCAAGTAATTTAAGGAGTAGTTTGACTGTATCAAGTAGATATTAGAGTTTTTGAAAACCCCTAAGACATATACAGTGTTATTTTTTGGTTCCTTTTTAAAAGAATTTATTTGAATGTGGTGCGAGTCAATGATTCTTTCGAGGAATAGAGAGGATCTCACTTTTACTACATTCCCAGTGGTATTTCTTCAAGGGTTCTACCCAGATACCTTGAGATTGATGAATGACTATGTGTTTTTAAAGCTAGAGTATGTTGGTCATTTAGTCATGGATTATGCCACTAGATTCTATAATTTGGTTCATGTATCTCTTTATCTCCCCATGAACGATTATCTTATGGCTATTAATTTTGAGATGGGTTTGAGGAAATATATTAGATTTATTCTTATTTTCTAAGTCTACCAACCTATTTTTAGGTTTTTCCCAAGGTATTGATGTGAGAGGCATATTTTAATTGAAATATTGGTCTCAATGGTGTTCTATTAATGGGTGGTATCCATAGTTATTTTTGAGGATAAAATCTAAAGCTCGATGAGTCTTAGAGAAGTAGTGGAAAGGGATTTGAGTAGTCTTTATGAACAGATTATGTGGATTCTATGGAAAATGGACCTATTTTTTATCATATTAGAAATGTGGGAATCATCTGGACGATTTTACCAGAGACTTTGAGGGTGTTCCACCTATTTGGGTAGCCGGGGAATATCTAGTGATTTTTTCAATTGGATCCAAATGGGAGTGGTGTAGGCTTTACTTTTTTAATGGATCTTAGTTAAAATAATAGGCTTCAAATGGTGGAGGATCACATCCTAAAAGAAAGGGGGATTTTAATAGGGAAATAATACATAGACGAGTCTAATCTAGAAAAAATCAATGTAGTAGAGGTCATTCATGAGGACTCATAATCTTAGCCAACCACAATTCGAGGTGAATTTTTTTTAATTCTTCTATAGTATTGGTTTCATTTCAAAATGGTGAATCCTAGTCATTAATTTCACATATTTTTTTATTACTTGGGTCTGACGGCAGAGTTTATGAATTATTTCATGTATTGCCTAACCCCTTTGGGTAGGAAAAATGGTCATGGTTTCATGTTCTTTGAGAGTTGTGTTGTGGTACTTGGCATGGAGGACATTTTGGAATTCCATGTTTTGGACCTAGTCTTTTCCGACTTCGTTATAGTCTTGGATTTTTTTATTGGATTTAGTGCACTAGATGACTATTATCACCATTGGGTTCAGTTACTTACTCTTAACAGGATATTCCATGTCTTTTATGGAGATTGTGATCTATAACCATGGAGGGTATGACAAGTTGCTTCTATGTTATGGTTCATATCATGTCATTTTTCCAAGGTTTTCCTTGGGGTTGTTGAGAAGTGTTCTTCATGTGAAATTCCAGTGGTCATGGAAAAGTACACAAAATCATTTCTAGAGGACTTCATGGAATAACCTCCCCAATGAGTGTTTGCGTTTTCTATCTATTTTCTTCATAGGACGATCCCATTTTCCATTCCATCACATCATAAGGCTCTGGCCGATTTAGAGAAGCTAAAAGATCAGCTAGAAGATCTTTAGGGAAATGGTTCTATCTATATGATCATGTCACTATGGGATTTTCCAATTCTATTTTCAATGAAGTCATATCATAGCCTATTAATTTTAACAGTCTACCGTAGTCATATCCATGTGACAGTAATGAATAATTACATATTGCCTATAATTTATGATTTGTTTCACCATCTTATAAGGTTCTATTGGTTTTTGAAAATTTTCTAGAGATCAGGGTACCAATAGTTGAGGGTTTGGGAAGAGGATGCTCAAAAGATAGATTTTTAAAGTCGATATGGAAATTTAAATTATTTATTAATTCCATTTGGGATCACCAATGATCTATCTATTTCATGGAACTAATGAACTAGATCATTAATATCTTTCTAGACACCTCCATTTTCTTTTTATTTAGAATACTTCTTGGTGTATTACAATATATAGGAGGAGTACTCCGATAATCTGGAGGTTGTTTTGGGTGTTTTCAGAGAGCTTTGTCTTAATTACAATATTATAAATTCCCCATATTTTGTTTAAGAAGTATTGTTTCATGGTCACATTATTTCCTTGGAAGGAGTTCTAGGTTATCCAGAAAAGGTTCGAGAAGTCATTTCTCCAAACCAGTCAAAGAATGTATTCAAGATCCACAACATTCTAGACTTAGTCATTTCATAGTCACATTATTTCCTTGAAGTATCTTGTTTTTTTATCTAAATTATACTCATATTCTCTCTCCTCTAACCTATATACTCATTCTATGGATTTCAAATAGGATGAATATAATTAAAGAATGGATGAATGACAATGGGTTGACAAAAGAATATGAAGAAGGCATGAAAGAATTTATCAAGTTTGCAAAAGATCATGCATGTGACTCTTATCAAATCCTTTTTCCGTGTTTATGCTGTTTTTATTCAAAACAAATTAGTCCAGATGAGTTGGAAGTACACTTGATTTGTCACGGAATAGATCGAAGTTATACATGTCGGAATAAACACGGGGAAACAACGAATGTAGGTAGTGACTGGGTTGACACTGCGTTTTATGGATTATCTAATATGATTACAAACATGAACAATGAAGATGACCATATGGAGGATGTGATTACAGATGTAAATGATGATGAAGATCATATTGAGAAAATGACAAGGGCCTTCGAAGATGAACTTCGTGATTTCCCAAAATTGTTTGAGAAGTTAAAAAGTTGTGCAAAGATGTCATTGTATGCTGGTTTCACTAAATAAATAGCATTGTCACCTGTACTGAAGCTATATAATTTGAAAGCAGATAACGGGTGGAGTGACGAAAGTTTTACGAAACTACTTTCCCTCTTGAATGACATGCTCCCATAAGACAATGAGCTCCCGATCCAAACATATGATGCCAAACGAATGCTACGCTCTATGGGTATGATCTCTGAAAAAATACATGCCTGCCTGAATGACTGTATATTATTTCGCAAGGACCACGAATTACTTAAAGAATTACCAAAGTGTGGTTCTTCTCGATACAAGAATGATGAATCCAGTCCTACTAAAGTTGTATGGTTCTTTCCAATCATTCCAAGGTTTAGACGCCTATATGGAAGTGAGGAGACTGTATAAAAATTAACATGGCATGAAGATACAAGAATTAATGATGGGATACTATGTCACCTGGCAGACTCTCCTCAGTGGAAGAGAATCGATCATGAGTATCCTGAATTTGGAAATGAGTCGAGAAACCTTCGTCTTGCGTTATCTACAGACGGAGTGAATCCTTTTGGTTTTCAAAGCAACAGTCACAGTACATGGCCGATTATGTTGATAAATTATAACTTACCACCATGGTTATGCATGAAACGAAAATACATCATGTTATCTATTCTTATATCAGGACCAAAACAACCGGGTAATGATATTGATGTTTATTTAGCTCCATTGATCGAAGATTTGAAATTATTGTGGGATTCAGGTGTTACATTGTATGATGCTTATAGAAAGGAAGATTTCACTTTGAGGGTCATGTTGTATGGGATGATAAATGACTTCCCTGCTTATGGAAATTTGTCCGGATATAGCATTAAAGGAACTCAAGGATGTCCCATTTGCGAAGAAAGTACACAATCAATTAGGTTGAAAGATTCATTGAAAACCGTGTCTCTAGGACATCGCAGATTTCTACCGCGACGACATAAGTACCGTTCTTGGAAGACATCATTCAATGGAAGTTCAGAAGAACGTACAACACCGTCTCCACTAACAGGCGATCAATTGTTTGAGAATGTTAAAAATGTGGACACTACTTTCGGTAAACCGGCTTCGAAAAACCTTATGAAAATCGGTTGGAAAAAGAGATTAATTTTTTTTGAATTACAATACTAGAATTGTCTGTATGTAAGAAATTTTATTGATGTTATTCATGTAGAAAAAAATGTATTGGACGGTGTTATCGGCACGTTGCTAAATACATCTGGAAAAACAAAAGATGGAATTAATGCTAGGTTGGACATGGTTGAGATGAGAATACGAGAAGAGTTTGCACCAGTGAAGGGTGAAAAACGAACATTTCTTCCTCCTCCTGCTTACACTCTTTCCAGGCAGGAGAGATATCAGTTTTGCAACTTCTTGAATGACGTAATGGTTCCAGAGGGGTATTCGTCAAATATCAGTAACCTGGTGTCAATTAGCGACTTGAAGTTAAAAGGTCTGAAATCACATGACTGTCATGTTTTGATGAAAAATCCTATTCCGATTGCTTTATGTTGCATTTTTCCCATGAATTTCCGCCATACATTAACGAAACTGTGTTTCTTCTTCAAAGATATATGCAGCAAAGTTATAGACCTGGCAAAATTGCCACCTATGGAAAAAGAAATTACCGTCATATTATGTGAATTATAAATGTTCTTCCTGCCTTGATTTTTTGATATAATGGTTGATTTGATGGTCCACTTAGTGAGAAAGATTCGACTATGTGGTCCTGTACATTACAGATGGATGTACCCCATTGAACGGTATATGAAGATTTTGAAAGGGTATGTCAAAAATTGAAGTCGGCCAGAGGGTTGTATTGCATAGCGATATATTGTTGAGGAAGCCGTTGAATTCTGTACCGAATACTTGTCCGGTGTGGAAAGCATTGGCTTACCGAAATCTCGTCACACTGTGTGGATTGAGGGTGAAGGAATTTCTAGAAGAAAGGTTGTCACAATCAATATTACATATCGGGAGCAGGACCACCATTATGTTTTTCATAACAGTTTCGACGTTGACCCATATATTGAAATCCACAAAGAAATTCTAGGCATTTAAATCCATCAAGGGATGAAAAATGGATATCAGATACACATAATCTGTCATGACTCGTCCTCGGGGCCCGTGTCGTGACTACCCCAAGTCCCCCTTCCATAGGTCAGGGGCTGGCAACTAGCACCAAAGGCGTAAAATCCCGATAACTGGGAAGGCATTGCCTTTATAAAAAAAACAAGCACCACCGAGTACAAGCGGAAACAAAACACTAAGTACAAAAGAAAATATGAAATGTAAATGGGACAGGCTGTAAACCACCTCGCCTATCCAGCTGAGGACATAGAAAGGTCCGTTGAACCTCAGAGATAACTTGCCTCCCTGGCCACATCTCCGTAAACCTTGTCGAGGTGAGACCCGTAAGAAGACGTGGTGGTCATCATCGAACTCCAGAGGTCTCCATTTCTGTTATAACTGAAACTCAAAACAACTGCTGCTACGAGGGTAAGGTTGACCGACTCAAGAGTGATCGGTCGCACACTCCTGTGCAAGAGTTACCCAGCACTGCTTGGGGTTTCCTTTTCCACTGACCAAGGAAAACCCATCCTAACATTTTCCTAAAACCGTCAATTTTAGTATGAACAGTTATTTCCCATTCCATACTCAAACTAACGTCGTAAGGCCTCGATGCTGCCACCAAGAGATCCCAACCAGAACTCTCGCCTCGAGGGTCTGACCACACTGTCGGCGTAAGTGTGATTAACGAGTCTCCTCCCTGAGCCTGGCGGGAATAACTAAGGCGGGTGGTTGTAGCATGTTAAGATGTACACCACCTCATGCTTCTCTCCTAGCTTTTCCTCCACGTCTACCGCTTCGCAGACTCATCTCTATTTAAAGCTACCTCTTCTTGAAACATTTAACACGCCCGAGTCTCTAAGACTAGCACCGGTTCCTTGTTTCTTACTGCACTGTGAAGTCTTCATCCGCTCCTGGATGAACTACACCTCCTTTAGTCTCACAAGAGCTGCTTTGATTTCTTCTTTGCCGATAAGAGAAATCTGGTCTCATCCCCTGGATGAACCACATTCGTTGCCTAATACAGTCAATCCTGACATAAATGATGTATTCATGCCATGGATGACGTCGTAAGGCCTCGACATAACTACTAAGAGATCCAACTGTCACTCTCGCCTCCAAGGGTCGAGTCACACTGTCGGCATCAGTGTCAGGTCACTCGGTCTCCTCCAGTAGGAATCTCGAAAGTGAGGGTCAAGTCAACAGTTTTAACCAGGACCACTCAGTATCAAAAGGACAGGAAAGCAAACAAGGATAAGTGTCTTTTTATTATTACAGATCATAGTACAAAGACACGAATACAGCAGGAAAATGGAACTAGAGTACAAGGGACGTATCCACTAGTTCTGCTCCTGTCCACCTGCCCCCAGAGCTCTACTGCCTTGTCCACTACTCGGCTATTTCTCAAGCACGCGTCGCTGCTTCTACCTCGGTTGCTCCCCCAAAGCCTGCGGATCGAGGAGTCGGATAGTCACGTTCCAGGTGACCCTTTCTGCGGAATGAGTAACACAACCTGCTCCTTGCACGGATAGCTCTGTTCCCACTCCGGGTGCCCCGCACCACCGGTCCTAAAACCCGAGATCGCCCAACTGCTGGTCTGGTCCTCCTGGACCTCTGCATCATCTGTCTACTACCCACAGATGACTTGGAAACTGATCGAAAACCCTGTGGCAAAGGCAGAAGCTCCTGTACACGCTCGGGGTGTAGATCTACTGGAACAAACTCCACCCTGAAGAAGGTCTCGAATTCTTCCCATGCGAAGGTCATCCCGTCGCAAAACTGGAATAAGTGGCTCCACCACCTGCCTGCTACTGCCTGAAGAAGGCTGGCAGCAAAGATCACCATGAAGTCTGTCAGCATCCCCACTAGCATGAAGACTCCCACCACAGCCTCCAGCCAATCCTCAGCCGCCTGCGGGTCCATCTCTCCCCGGAACCTAGGTGGCCTCTGGCGCTGGAACTCGTGCAGTGCACTCAAGTAGTGGGCATCGCCTACTACTGGGGCTGGTGGCATCGGTGGCCCAACATATGGTAGTACCACTGGTGCCTCCGCTGGTGCCTCAACTGCAAGAGGGACCTGTACCGAAGCCTCGTCGCTTGACAGGCTGTCAGCACACACATCCCTCTGGGCTCTAGCTGGTCATCCGAGAAAAGGCATCCTGAAAGAAACAACGTAACACGGTCAAAAGATTATACCTGGTGAGATGACCTGGATTGAGCTATTTTAAGGGGAAACCTTTGAAAACACACACGCAATTAGTGTTTTCATGCACATGGTCGGAAATTAGTTTTCAGGGTCCTGGTGTATGGATGCGTCGGCCGCCCGCACCAACACTGGACTCCTTGAACTGAAAACCACACTCGGTACTCTTTACAGTATTGCTTCACAGAAAGAAAATATCAGAGTTATAAGTCAGCCTGTAGAACCGAACTCCTCTGATACCAATTTGTCACGACCCGTCCTCGGGGCCCGTGCCGTGACTACCCCAAGCCCACCTTCTATAGGCCAGGGGCTCGCGACTAGCACCAAAGGCGTAAAATCCCGATAACTGGGAAGGCATTGCCTTTATAAAAGAAAACAAGCACTACAGAGTAAAAGGGACGTATCCACTAGTTCCGCTCCTGTCCACCTGCCCCCGGAGCTCTACTACCTTGTCCACTGCTCGGCTGTTGCTCAAGAACTCATCACTGCTTCTACCTCGGTGGCTCCCCCAAAGCCTTCGGATCGAGGAGTCGGACAGTCACGTGCCAGCTTGGCCCATCCACTTCAGTTGCACTAGGTGCACGACGTTTTCCACTTGTCCCAACTGAGGAGATACGTTCTCGACCCCTTCGAATATCATCAACCTTGAGGAGCTGTACGGTGGCGATGAATATCTTCTATGGAGGTTCCTGTGGGGATTGAGGATCGACAGGAGCAGATCCTAGGAGGACGGTCGATTCCTCTTGTGCATTTTCTTTGGCAGCGCGGGAACCTCCAGGTGAGCACATGGGAGCGGAAGGCTCAGATGCGTGCTCAGTACTGCTTTGTTTCCCTAAGTTTGTGGTGAAGCTTTACGGGGACGTAAAGACCTGTGGAGGGAGTAATGTAAAGACCCATAAATTCCAATAGGAAAATGGAACTAGAGTACAAGGGACGTATCCACTAGTTCCGCTCCTGTCCACCTGCCCCCGGAGCTCTACTGCCTTGTCCACCTGTCCCTTTGATACCAATTTGTCACGACCCGTCCTCGGGGCCCATGCCGTGACTACCCCAAGCCCGCCTTCCATAGGCCAGGGGCTGGCGACTAGCACCAATGGCGTAAAATCCCGATAACAAGGAAGGCATTGACTTTATAAAAGAAAACAAGCACCATAGAGTACATGCGGAAACAAAACACTATGTACAAAAGAAAAGATGAAAAGTAGATTGGCCAGAATACAAACCCAAAAGAAAGTAAAACTACAACTGAACGAGGTACAACAGCAAAAAGACAAACAGCTGGAAGGGTGAAGCATCTCTTGGGTCGTCCTCCTCGGGTCCTACCTGAAGGGTAGGTACAAATAGCGCAGCTCCTGGTCGTCCACCTCGGATCCTACCTGAAGGGTAGGTGCAGATAGCCTCCTCCACGCTCTCGTCCGTCAACCTCCTCTATGAGTCGTCTCGTCGCGTAGTCCACCTCCGGGTACGGACTCGTCATTTAGTCCACCTCCGTGTACCTACTCGTCGTGTAGTACACCTCCAGGTACCGTCCAGTCCTCGAACACTTGGCCTCAGTCAGCACTGCCCGTCATCTGCAACCAACACAATGAGGTGCAGGCATAGCCCGTGCAGGGGTGAGTATAACGATACTCAGTAGGGACCCCGAGACCCTCAAGGTCTCACTAAACCAACAAGGATAACCACAAGAATATCTCAACAGATAACCTCTACTTAGATATATTCTCATACATATACCAAAGTTATCAAGTAACACATCTCAATCATTAGGAAACACAAGGATTGTGAAATCAACGGATAACCACTACCCAGGTATATGCCCATACATATACCTAAGTTATCCAGTGACCCATCTCAATCATGAGGCAAACACAAAGGTCAAAAGTCTCAGCTCAAACCAGGATTTCCATTATCGAAACCGTGACTGCTGAAGAGCTCCGTCTCTGGAGTGTACAGTGGTCCTGTCACGACTCCGAGGTACTACTCACTAACCTAAGACTGCTGAGGTACTCCTCCTGTCGAGTACTGCGGGTTTGCGGCCAACTACCGGGTGCTCCGTCCGCTGAGGGTCTGTCACCAAATACCGGGCGCTCCCACTAATAGCCTAAAAAGGTACTCCTCTTGTCGAGTACCGCGGGTTTGCGGCCAACTACCGGGCGCTCCGTCCGACGTGGGTCTATCGCCAAATACCGGGCGCTCCGTCCACTAGGCTAGTCGACTCACTCCAAGTCGAGTCGGTCAAGCAGTCGTCAGGTCTCAGCCGGCTACACGGTCTCCGTACTCCGCACGCTCGTCTCCGGGAGGGTCCGCTCTACGAGATACTGGTAGATACTCCAAGTATCACAAAGTCCTGCAAAAAAGTATCTCAAAGGACCACCTCGTCATAGGGGTCTCAACACAACAGACGGCGTGTCAATCGGACGCCCGATCTGTGAGTTATTAGCCTTTTCGTCCCAGGGGACACGTTGGTTTCGTGTGTGAACCAATCCGGCCGTAACTCAACTATATCCCGAACACTCATAGGGTATACTCATAGGGACCGTTTCTCAACGAGATCACCAACGCCGCTGACGGTTCGTCAAACGAACGTTCTGTCAGAAAGGTTTCAGCTTTTCTGTTCCAAGGGCCCAGTTGGATTTCGGTACGATCCAACCCGGCCACAATCCAACTGCATCCAAATCTCGGCGAAGGATGGAAAATGTTCAGTATCATCAACAGGAACTCAACGCAACAGACGGCGCGTTAATCAGACACCCGGTCTGAGAGTTATTGGCTTTTTCGTTCCAGGGGCCCGGTTGGATTTCGGTGCGATCCAACCCGACCGCACTCTGTCGGCATCCAAACCTCGACCGGAGTAAGCCAAAAGATCGGTCTCTCATAGAGGAATTCAACGAAACAGACGGCACGTCAATCGGACGCCCGGTCTGTTATTTATTGGCCTTTCCGTCTCACACCCACCCTGGAAAACTTCCCAGGAGGTCACCCATCCTGATCACTACTCTAGACCAAGCACGCTTAACTATGGGGTTTCAACCAAGTAGGATCCCGAAAAGGAAGGTGCACCTTGAGTATAGTATACCGAAATGACCGTCTCGATCCAAGGATCGCATTGCCGCTGACAGCGGGTCGTTTGGAGGCCCGTAGCTCAAGATACGACCATTTGAATGAAAATCGTCCGAAGACAGGGGGTCCGAGCCCAGGCTGAGCCGGCCCGACCCCCCCCCCCCTCCTGGGTCGGCCAAAACGGGTCAACCCGGTCCCACCCGGTCGGACCCGGTCCGACCCGGTCGGACCGGCCTGGCTCGGCCGAGCGTCCGACGCGGGGGGGAGCCGCCGCCCCGCATGACACCCCCGCGGCACCCGCGGGGTGTCGGCCAGACAGCCGGACGCGGGGGGGGGGGGGGGGGGGAGCCGCCGCCCCCACGTGACACCCCCGTGACACCCGCGGGGTGTCTCCCTGGCGCCCGGACGCGGCTTTAGCCGCGTCCCGCGAGCGCCGCCGCCGCGGCCGGTGCCGCGGTGGTCTCGTCCGGCGGCGCGCCGGGCGCCGCCGCCGCCTTCCGCGGGCCGCTGGAGTCGCTCCGGTGGCCCAATTTTCTTCCCGTCTGCGCCGTTGCTCCTCCCGGGTTCCGATCTTCACTGCGGGATCGTCAAACATCTTTCACGGCACGTTCCGTCGTCGCCCGTCAAATCCGCACAAAACGATGAACGACGGAGGGTCGTCGGGCTGTGTTCGTTTGACCCGCACCCTCCGTGTTAGAGATAAACAACGGGAGGAATAAAGTTCAACACATGAACGCATATCCAAAAAAATTTTTAATGAAATAAAATTGTTTCATAAAACGGGTTTCTCATTTGAACGGAAACAACAATTTTAATAAATTTAAAATTGTTCACAAATCCAGTTTAAGTTTTCAAAGAAAAGCTTACGGGAATATAAAAAGGGGTAATTCCAAAAATAAAATCTCTACCTCGCCGTCGCTGTCGGATGCGAGGTCGTCGCGGAATTGACCGTCACGGAAGGAGGTGATCGTCACACCGCGGAAGGGCGTCGCGTCGACGATCTCCAAGCACCAAGAACATACGGATTTAATTAATAATAATTAAATCCATGTTGTTGTTGAAATCCAAAATGAAAATAAAAAGAAGCGCAACCCCCTACCTTGTTGTTGTAGATCGAAGGCTGTCACTGGGTTGGATCGTCGCGGAAGAAGCGTCACGAAGGGAGATCCGTTGGCGTCGCGGTACAAGGCTTCACGTCGTCGATCTCCACAGGTTCGGCGTTCTTCGCGTTCTTCGCGTTCTTCTCCGAAGAAGAACGCTTTCCTTCAAATCCTCTCCACGCCACAAGTTTCAACCAAAAATAAAATAATCTTAAGCCTTATTTTATTTACACAACTAAACATTTGAATTTCAAAAGATAAGAAACGAACCATTATTTCGTAGAATTAATTCATCGAAAGAAACAGCTCATTTAATTTACGAAATAAACCTCCCAATTAAATGGTCTGTTAAAATTTAAAAAAACGCGTCAGTTGACTTTCATAATGACGGGTTTCCGCGGATGCGTTACTTAGCGGAAAGAAACAGTGGGGCTCGTGCGGGCCCCACCTCACAAATATCCTACCAAGAGGGTAGGATATTTCTGGATAGTACCCTATCTGATTCAACTCAGATTAAGCTGCTTTTAAGTGGCTTCAAGTGGCTTCCAAGTGGCTTAAGTGAAATAAAATAAAGTTGTCGCAAAATTATTTTATTTCTTAACCTTAAGCCCGAAAATTAAAAACCACACCCGAGAAAACGCAACTCCGGAAGAGGCGTTTCTAAGCAATTACCGGCGTTGCGATTCCATCGGTGCCCTCGGAATTCGATTCCGAGCACCGGTTCAAAAGTTAGAAAAACCCGCTCGTCCGTTCACTGAATGTACCCGAGCCAAACTTTGGAAATTGATTCCGGGCACACCGGGCCTCCGAATCAGGCACCGTCAGAAACTGAGTTCTTGTAAAATTCCAAAGAAAATAAAAAAAAATTCCTTGGAATTTACGGGTCTTTACATTACTACCTCCACAGGGCTTTACGTCCCCGTAAAGCTTCACCACAAACTTAGGTAAACAAAGCGGTACTGAGCACGCATCTGAGCTTTCCGCTCCCATGTGCTCACCTGGAGGTTCCCGCGCTGCCAAAGAAAGTGCACAAGAGGAATCGACCATCCTCCTAGGATCCGCTCCTGTCGATCCTCGATCCCCACAGGAACCTCCGTAGAAGACACTCATTGCCACCGTCCAGCTCCTCATGGTCGATGATATGCGAAGGGGTCGAGCACGTATCTCCTCAGTTGGGACACGTGGAAAACGTCGTGCACCTAGTGAAACTGAAGTGGATGGGCCATGCTGGCATGTGACTGTCTGACTCCTCGATCCGCAGGCTTTGGGGGAGCCACCGAGGTAGAAGCAGCGACGAGTGCTTGAGCAACAGCTGAGCAGTGGACAAGGCAGTAGAGCTCCGGGGGCAGGTGGACAGGAGCGGAACTAGTGGATACGTCCCTTGTACTCTAGTTCCATTTTCCTGTTGTATTCGTGTCTTTGTACTATGAGCTGCAATAATAAAAAGACACTTATCCTTGTTTGCTTTCCTGTCCTTTTGATACTGAGTGGTCCTGGTTAAGCTTGTTGACTTGACCCTCACTTTCGAGATTCCTACTGGAGGAGACCCAGTGACCTCACACTGATGCCGACACTATGACGCGACCCTTGGAGGCGAGAGTGACAGTTGGATCTCTTAGTAGTTACGTCGAGGCCTTACGACATCATCCATGGCATGAATGCATCATTTATGTCAGGATTGACTGTATTAGGCAACGAATGTGGTTCATCCAGGGGATGAGACCAGATTTGTCTTATCGGAAAAGAAGAAATCATAGCAGCTCTTGTGAGACTAAAGGAGGTGCAGTTCATCCAGGGGCGGATGAAGACTGCACAATGTAGTAAGAAACAAGGAACCGGTTCTAGTCTTAGAGACTCGGGCATGTTAAATGATTCAAGAAGAGGTAGCTTAAAATAGAGATGAGTCTGCGAAGCAGTAGACATGGAGGCAGAGCTAAGAGATCAGAATGAGGTGGTGTACATCTTAACATGCTACAACCACCCGCCTTAGTTATTCCCGCCAGGCTCAGGGAGCTGGAGGGCGGAGGAAGAGTGCGGCTGCATGCGGTCAAGGAGTGTGACCTAATGGCGCTAGAAATGATTCAAGGGACAGTCGGTGTCCACTACTAGCTGCTGTAGTAACATACGTCGATATGAATCATTCCTCGCTTTCACAAATCTTGTTCCAGACCTAGAGTTTCCGGTAAGCCGTGGACTTGACCCTCACGTCTGGAGATACCTTGGGAGGAGACTCGATAATCACACATACGTCGACAGTGTGGTCAGACCCTCGAGGCGAGAGTTATGGTTGGGATCTCTTGGTGGCAGCGTCGAGGCCTTACGATGTTAGTTTGAGTATGGAATGGGCAATAACTGTTCATACTCAAATTGACGGTTTAGGCAAACGTCAGGATGGGTTTTCCTTGGTCGGCGGAAAAGGAAACCCAGGCAGTGCAGGGTAACTCTTGCACAGGATTGTGAGACCGATCACTCTTGAGTCGGTCAACCTTACCCTCGTAGTAGTAGTCGTTTTGAGTTTCAGTTCTAACAGAAATGGAGACCTCTGGAGATCGAGGATGACGACCACGTCTTCATACGGGTCTCACCTCGATAAGGTTTACGGAGATATGGCCAGGGAGGAAAGTTATCTTAGAGGTTCAACGGACCTTTCTAGGTCCTCAGCTGGGTAGGCGAGGTGGTTTACAGCTTGGCCCATTTAATTTTCATCATTTCTTTTTTACTTAGTGTTTTGTTTCCGCTTGTACTCTGTGGTTCTTTTTTTCTTTTATAAAGGCAATGCCTTCCCAATTATCGGGATTTTACGCCTTTGGTGCTAGTCGCCAGCCCCTGGCCTATGGAAGGCAGGCTTGGGGTAGTCACGGCACGGGCCCCGAGGACGGGTCGTGACAGATTGGTATCAGAGGAGTTCGGTTCTACCGGCTGACTTATAACTCTGATATTTTCTTTCTCTGAAGAAATAGTGTTAAGAGTACCGAGTGTGGTTTTCAGTTCAGGGATTCCAGTGTTGGTGCGGGCGGCCGACGTATCCATACACCAGGACCCTGACAACTGATTTCCGACCTTGTGCATGAAAACACTAATTGCGTGTGTGTTTTCAAAGGTTTCCCCTTAAAACAGCTCAAACCAGGTCAGCTCATCAGGTAT
Organism: Viscum album; assembly: GCA_963277665.1. Classification (NCBI taxonomy): domain Eukaryota; kingdom Viridiplantae; phylum Streptophyta; class Magnoliopsida; order Santalales; family Viscaceae; genus Viscum; species Viscum album. The sequence continues at coordinate 128,570,930 of OY728147.1, read as the reverse complement.
AATCGTTTGACCGTGTTACGTTGTTTCTTTCAGGATGCCTTTTCTCGGAAGACCAGCTAGAGCCCAGAGGGATGTGCGTGCTGACAACCTGTCAAGCGACGAGGCTTCGGTACAGGGCCCTCTTGCAGTTGAGGCACCAGCGGAGGCACCAGCGGTACTACCATATGTTGGGACACCGATGCCACCAGCCCCAAAAGTAGGTGATGCCCACTACTTGAGTGCGCTGCACGAGTTCCAGCGCCAGAGGCCACCTAGGTTCCGGGGAGAGACGGACCCGCAGGCGGCTGAGGATTGGCTGGAGGCTGTGGTTGGAGTCTTCAGGCTAGTGGGGACGCCGACAGACTTCATGGTGATCTTTGCTGCCAGCCTTCTTCAGGAAGTAGCAGGCAGGTGGTGGAGCCACTTATTCCAGTTTTGCGACGGGATGACCTTCGCATGGAAAGACTTCGAGACCTTCTTCAGGGTGGTGTTTGTGCCAGTATCTCTACACCGCGAGCATGTACAGGAGATTCTGCCTTTTCCACAGGGTTTTATATCAGTAGCCGAGTCATTTGTGGGTAGTAGACAGATGATGTAGAGGTCCAGGAGGACCAGACCAGCAGTTGGGCGATCTCGGGTTTTAGGACCGGTGGTGCGGGGCACCCGGAGTGGGAACAGAGCTATCCGTGCAATGAGCAGGTTGTGTTACTCATGCCGCAAAAAGGGTCACCTGGCACGTGACTGTCCGACTCCTCAATCCGCATGCTTTGGGGGAGACACCGAGGTAGAAGCAGTGACGAGTGCTTGAGCAACAGTCGAGCAGTGGACAAGGCAGTAGAGCTCCGGGGGCAGGTGGACAGGAGCGGAACTAGTGGATACGTCCCTTGTACTCTAGTTCCATTTTCCTGTTGTATTCGTGTCTTTGTACTATGAGCTGCAATAATAAAAAGACACTTATCCTTGTTTTCTTTCCTGTCCTTTTGATACTGAGTGGTCCTGGTTAAGACTGTTGACTTGACCCTCACATTCAAGATTCTACTGGAGGAGACCCAGTGACCTCACACTGATGCCGACAGTGTGAATCAACCCTTGGAGGCGAGAGTGACAGTTCGATCTCTTAGTAGTTACGTCGAGGCCTTACGACGTCATCAATGACATGAATGCATCATTTATGTCAGGATTGACTGTATTAGGCAACGAATGTGGTTCATCCAGGGGATGAGACCAGATTTCTCTTATCGGCAAAGAAGAAATCATAGCAGCTCTTGTGAGACTAAAGGAGGTGCAGTTCATCCAGGAGCGGATAGAGACTGCACAGTACAGTAAGAAACAAGGAACCGGTGCTAGTCTTAGAGACTCGGGCGTGTTAAATGTTTCAAGAAGAGGTAGCTTTAAATAGAGATGAGTCTGCGAAGCGGTAGACGTGGAGGCAGAGCTAAGAGAGCAGTATGAGGTGGTGTACATCTTAACATGCTACAACCACCCGCCTTAGTTATTCCCGCCAGGCTCAGGGAGCTGGAGGGAAGAGGAAGAGTGCGGCTGCATGCGGTCAAGGAGTGTGACCTAATGGCTCTAGAAATGATTCAAGGGACATTCTGTGTCCACTACTAGCTGCTGTAGTATCATACGTCGATATGAATCATTCCTCATTTTCACAAATTTTGTTCCAGACCTAGAGTTTCCGGTAAGCCGTGGACTTGACCCTCACGTCTGGAGATACCTTGGGAGGAGACTCGATAATCACACTTACGCCGACGGTGTGGTCAGACCCTCGAGGCGAGAGTTCTGGTTGGGATCTCTTGGTGGCAGCGTCGAGTTTTTATGACGTTAGTTTGAGTATGGAATGGGCAATAACTGTTCATACTCAAATTGACGGTTTTAGGCAAACGTCAGGATGGGTTTTCCTTGGTCGGCGAAAAAGGAAACCCCAGGCAGTGCAGGGTAACTCTTGCACATGAGTGTGCGACCGATCACTCTTGAGTCGGGCAACCTTACCCTCGTAGCAGTAGTCGTTTTGAGTTTCAGTTCTAACAGAAATGGAGACCTCTGGAGTTCAAGGATGACGACCACGTCTTCGGAACGACTTCGATGGCTAGCTGGAGGACCAAGTGTGTATGCATTATCTTACAATGCTTATGTAGTTAATGGTTATACATTTTATACTAATGAACATGATGAAGACAGTGCCATGCAGAATAGTGGGGTTACACTTGTGGCTGAAGCGATACATGTTTCCGGTGCTAAGTACAGAAATCCAATTTATCCGAATATGTCATACTTTGGCATCATCAATAAAATATGGGAGTTGGATTATATAGAATTTCAAGTTCCGATATTTCAATTCAAGTGGGTTGATAATAGGAGTACTGTTAAAATAAATGATTTGGGATTCGTGAAAGTTTATTTCAGTAAGGAAGGGGAGAAAGACGAACCATTTATAATGGCATCACAGTCAGTGCAAGTATTTTATGTTCCATATCCCGCAAACCGAAACTGGGCAATTGTTCTGTTATCGACCAAAACAGCTGAAGGGTCAGATGAATATTCAATGGAAGATGACCCTTTCATTGGGACTTCGCAATCATTTCGCAGTGGTCTCAATGTAGATGACGTTTTGTATGTCAGATGAGACCACAATGAAGGGATATGGATAGTTGATAGAGGGGTCAAATCCCTTAAGCCTTTAAAAAAAGGGAGTTCAATAATCAGGTTATTGATTTTTATTATAATATAGATTGTGTTACATTATGTTATTATCTATTCAATGATGCTTTTATGTGATCTAAATTAAATTTTAAACCAGTTCTGCAGATAATGACTTCTTCACCTGCTGATGCACCCAATCCCGAGACACAACACGTCTCTCAACCTGTTGCAGCTGGTCCCACTGCTGAGAGACAACAGGTCTATCAACCTGTTGTAGCTGGTCCCACTACTGACATAAAATATGTCTCTCAACCTGTTGCAGCTGGTGTCAGTGCCGATGCTAGCACTTTAGAGAAACATAATGATGATGCCGAAATTGAGGAAATGGTAGGCGATGAAACCCCAACGACACAAAAAAAACAGGTGCGCCGTAGTTTGACCGTTTTAGAAATAATCCTTAAGGAAATGCAAAAGGAATCAAATATGAGGTGGGATGGAATAAGCTAGGCCATCATGTAAACCCCCACAAAGCCATGTTTAGTAGCTACATTGGAATCGTCACTCGACAACACATGCTGATTGACGTAGAGTCGTGGCACCATGTTGTCAGTGGGTTGAAAACATTAATGTGGGATGATATTATTGTAACATTACGATATCATCTATTTAATTTATTAAAATAAAATAAAATATTGAAATATTGACTAACCCTTCATCATCTCTTGCAGAGTGCATTTATAGTAGATGTTTCTCACAAAGAATATGTTTTCAGACTGGCAGGAAGGATTCATAGAGGCTTTCACACCATTTTAACGAAACATCATCTGAAAGATGCCGAAGGGAAAATCAAGCTGCACCCGCCTCCTCTTTATGCACACTTGATATCCCAAGGAACGTTGGATGCATTTTGCAACCGTCGTGCGGAACCGAATTTTCAGGTACATTGTGTTTGGTTACACGTTGTGTAACGTTGCTTGTATTCATCACATTGTTTGATAGGTTTTTATTTATGAAACACCAACTGAGTGCTGAAAATATAGAACGGGCAGCAAAACCAGCGTACCCCTATCATAAAGCAAGGTTGGGGTACGCTTCAATTGAAAAACAATTGGTATGTATTTTAAAAGTACTGTAATAATTTTATGTGACATAAACCAACACTGTAACCATGTTTCTCTGTTTATATGCAGATTGATGAAGAAAAATATCAAGTCACTTCCATTCCATGCCATGTGCTATGGAAGGAGGCTCGTGTTAATAAAGAGGGGAAACTGGTAGATGAAAACACACAAAACGTGTGGAAAACATGTGTAAGTATGACATAATATAAACTTGTTTTGCTTTAAACCACTATTACATAACGATGCTTACTTATTTTTTCATATTTTCTATTTGACATTGTCACAGGAATCAACAACACCCGCACCGGATGAAGACATACTTTCAATGGCCTTGAAACAGCCAGAACAGTATGGCCGCGTCAGAGGTGTGGGTTTTGGGGTGTCACCCCTGACATATTTTCAGAAAAACAACAAGAGGATGAAAAAACTAAAGAATTTCATGTAATGAGAGATAGAGTAGCTACCCTTGAAGAACTAATCCAAACTCAGGGAGAGATGCTAAAGATTTTGAAGGAGGAGAGGCGAAGAGAACAAACAACTCAAGAACAACCCCCACGAGAAGATCCACCCCTCACCAGCATTGAGGCAAGCCATTCCCCTCAAAGACATGACTTAACCGAGGTAATAAATGTTATAATATTCGTTTTTGTGAGATGTGAATCACATAGACACTGATACCTTTCATGTAATGATATTCTACAGGGTGAAAATGACTGTGATTTATATCTGTCAACTTCCACCCATCGCCTTGTAGCGAGGGCTACGGTGTTCAATATGCAGAATGACACGCTACACTCCAGACCACTTCCAACCGGTCATGTCAAAGTGTCGATTAATGTAGCTCATGAGCCGAGCGCCGAGCTACCCATTCCAAATGACGATGACGACATTCATACGTTGGAAAAAGCTATTGTAACATTCGTTGCATGGCCGTCGAATCTTGTAAAAATACATGTCGAGTAGGAGGTATTCATTTCCAGTTCATTTTTCAAGCAGAACCTTTTTCATTAAATTAGAAAATGGCGGAAATGATTAATGTTATTACAGAAGGATAAAATGGAGAAGCTAAAATGAAAGAGCGGCTCCAACATTGGATTAACCAACCGATCAAAATGATATACTAAGAGCGCGTTCACCCCGCCCGTTATATATCTACATTTAATATCATTGCAAGCTCATGTGGATACGAAAATGAAAGAAGAAAAGAGTCATATAATTGTTTTTGAAAAAGATATGTACGGAGAGGAAACAATAGATTTCGTTAGTGCAGACGCTATTTCTGAGATCATCACATACGACTGGCTAGGCACCTCAGTTATAAATGTATACATGAGGTATGTTTTCATGATTTGATTTTACAGAAGATGATATACTTTGATAATTATGGATAAATACATCTCATATTTTTCACAGGCGTATATATGAAAAACAATTTAAGGGATTTTCCCATGAATACAAATTTGGACTCGTTAGTCCTCACACCATTTCTACACAATGAACAGAAATAGATTCTAATTTTCAGGCTGAATTGATGACAAATCTGCTCAGAACGTTTCAAAGAAGAATTACGACTGACAGGCTCTTTTGAATACCAACGATGCAAGGGTAAAACTCTAAATTTTAATCATATCAAATATATTTTCATTTCTATCAGTACTTATTTATATTTGTGTTTTTAGGGAACATTGGATGCTCATTGCAGTCAATTTGGATACTCCAAAGATTTATTTTCTGGATTCACTGCATGGATATCCAACTAACCGACCACACATGATGGTGATTGTCAATTTTTAATACACTAGATCCAACATTTTAGTACTAAATATCTAGTTATATAATTTATATTATCTTTTAATGAGGATTTTGTTTTGATAGGGCGGTGTATGAATATCGTCTAAAGGCTGGAATGAATCCAGGGCATAAGGACGACAATGCCCACAAGATATACAAATGGAGAAGTATCTGGGTATATATAATTATATTTCACTATCCAAATACATATCAAAACAAATTACATATTTTTCTCGATATTTTTTCAGTTTCCGAAACAAACAAATGACAAGGACTACGGTTATTATGTTTGTAAATTTATGAAAGAGATCATATTTCATGAACAAACTAGCATCCCTAAAGAGGTATTTTTGAAAATAATTACTACCTTCTTTAAAATAATTATTAGTCCTTTGTGTATTTATATTTTTTCAGTACTACTATGACTGTCACAAAAAACTACTATTCAGAAGATGATATAAATGTCTTTAGAAACGAATGGGCATCGTACCTGATGGAAGAATGTAAACAAATAGGACAATGGAGGTGAATTCCTAATACTTATGTTATCTTTATATGGTCATTGATATCTCCCTTTACACTTATTGAGAATCTATGATCTCCCTTTCTTATGTTTCATATCCTTAGATTATTGAATTCTTACTACTTAGTTTGAAAATGACATAAACTTTAGAAAACAACACCAATGACATACGGAAAACTAAGAAAACACGTTCGTATTATTTTGATACTTTGGTACAACGATCCACGAGTCATTTGTGACGTGTACGAATCGACCACACCTCAATCCGATGCACAGTGTGACCGGTATGGCTAAAAGTGTCTGATATCAGTTTCAAATTGAGATAAACTTTAGAAAACAACAACAATGACATATGCCAAACCGAGCAGACGCATTCAGAATGTTTTGATACTTTAGGACAACGATCCATGAGTCATTTGTGACGTGTATGAATCAACCACACATCAATCCGATGCATGGTGTGTCCAGTATGGAAAAAAGTGTATAATATCAGTTTCAAATTTACATAAACTTTGGAAAACAAAACCAATGACATTCGCCAAACCAAGCAAACACGTTCAGATTATTTTGATACTTTAGTTCAATGATCCACGAGTCATTTGTGACGTGTACGAATCGACCGCACCTCAATCCGATGCACGGTGTGACCGGTATGGCTAAAAGTGTCTGGTATCAGTTTCAAATTGAGATAAACTTTGGAAAACAACATCAATGACATACGGAAAACTGAGAAAACACGTTCAGATTGTTTTGATACTTTAGGAAAACGATCCATGAGTCATTTTTGACGTGTACGAATCGACCACACCTCAATCCGATGCACGATGTGAGCGGTATGGCTAAATGTGTCTCATATCAATTTCAAATTGTGATAAACTTTGTAAAACAACACCAATGACATATGCCAAAACGAGCAAACAAGTTCGGATTGTTTTGATACTTTAGGACAACGATCAACGAGTCATTTGTGACGTTTACAAATCGACCGCACTTCATTCTGATGCACGGTGTTACTGGTATGGCTAAAAGTGTCTGATATCAGTTTCAAATTGAGATAAACTTTGGAAAACAACACCAATGACATACGCCAAACCGAGCAAACACGTTCGGATTGTTTTGATACTTTAGGAAAATGATCCATGAGTCATTTGTGATGTGTACGAATCAAACTCACCTCAATCCGACCGACGCAGGGTGTGACCGGTAAAGATTTTCATTAGATAAAGAATTAGTATTTATTAAATGAGATAAATCAATAAAAAACATATTGATTTTACATTATTCCCTTTCATTGTTATGAAAATGAAAACTTTTTAGTTTAAAATTTCATATTTTAGTTTCACATTTCCATATTAATGTATTCTTTCATATTACTGTTTTAATTTCTTTCATTATTGCATTACTAACATAATATTTGTTTTCTTATGTAGGTGAATTTGTTTCCTTGAGTTCGGATGCTTTGTTCGGCAACAAATACTGTCGAGAGTGGATCACGGATATCAAAGGATGAAACATGAATGTTTATAACTATTGTTGAATAATTGTAAATGTAACCATGTAAAACAATGTTTTAAATGTATATAGCAATGCGTTTTTTTGTATCCATGATGTTATGTAAATGTATATACCGTTGTCAGTCAAAATATTTGGTGCGAGTGCTATGGTGTGCAGGTGTGCATGTGCTACTTTGTGCAGGTATTCTGGTGTGCGGGTGTGCAGGTACTGTTTTTTAGGTGCAGGCAATGGGGCCCTTATCAGCGCTTTTTTAGCGCTGATAAAGGCCACCTTTAACAACTCTAGAGGAGCACTGATAAAGGAACCCTTTTTCAGTGCTCCGTCAAGCGCCGATATAGGAGGCCTTTATCAGCGCTAAGAGAAGCGCTGATAAAGGTGGTCCTTTATCAGCGCTTTTGTTAGCGCTGATAAAGGGGACCCCCCCTTATCTACGCCATCATTAACAGTGCTTTTCTAGCACTGTTAATGCCTGTTTTTAGCCCTGATAAAGGGCCAGGTTGTAGTAGTGTGTCAATCGGGCGCCCGATCTGTGAGTTATTAGTCTTTTCGTCCCAGGGGCCCGATTGGTTTCGTGTGTAAACCAACCCGGCCGTATCTCAACTGTACTTCGAACTCTAATAGGGTTTACTCATAGGGACCGTTTCTCAATGAGATCTACAACGCTGCTAACGGTTCGTCAAACGGACGTCCGGTCTGAAAGTTATTAGCTTTTCCGTTCTAGGGGCCCGGTTGGATTTCGGGTACAATCCAACCCGTCCACTATCCAACTGCATCCAAACCTTAGGCTAAGTATGCCAAAAGATCTGTCGCATCAAGAGGAATCCAACAAAGTCAACGTCACGTCAATCGGACGTCCGGAGCTCATGTTATAAGTGTTTTTGCTCTGAGGGCCTGGTTGGTTTCAGGTTTGAACCAACCCGGCCGTACTCAAGGTTCTCCGAAACCTTGAGTGTAATATAATAAAACGACCTTCTCGGTCCAAGGATTGCATCACAACTGACAGTGCGTCGATCGGAGGTCTGTATCCCAAGTAATGGGCGTTTGAACGGAAATTGCCCGAAAATAGGAGGTTCGGGCCCGGTCCGACCCGGCCCGATACCCCCCTGGGTCGGCCCGAACCGGGTCGACCTGACCCGGGTCCGGGTCCGGCCCATTAAGACGCAGCTCGGCCTGGCGCTGGCCCTGGCGTGGCACCCGCGTGGCCAACGGGTGCGGGAGGGGGGGGGGTTAGAACCCCCCGCAGTCGACGAAACCGGCGCGGCTTAAAGCTGCACCGTTTCGCCTCCGGAACGGCTAAGCTATTCTGGTTCGGCCCGCCGCTGCGGCTCAACCACGGTGGTTCTGTTCCGACGGCAAGTCACCTCCACCGCCTTCCGCGGACCACTGCACACGCTCGAGTCGTCCGTTTTGCTCGCCGCCTTCGCCAGCGGTCCTCCTGGGACCCGACCTTCACTGCGGAGGCTTCAAAATGACTTTATGGCCCGGTTTGTCGTCTCCCAACAATCCGCGCACAATGATCAACCAGAGGAGTCTTCGAGTTGCCTCCACAGCCCCGACTCCGGCCGCGGTTTCGTTCATCCTCAAGGGTGCGGCGCGGCGGCGCCGTGCATCCTTGTCGTATTTCTCCATGATTCTGCGTGGTGCCTTTGCACCGCGCCGTCTTCTTTCGAACCGCAACAACACAAAAACAAATGGGGGAGGAGAGTCAGCTATGTTCGTGCGGTCTGACCTCCTTCCATTATGTTGATATCAAGAGGCCCAAATATATAGAAGAAGAACAACAAAGGATAACTCATGAACAAAAGCAATTAACCCCTACCTCGAAATTGACGTCGCACGTCGTCGGGTCGCGGAAGTCGAACGTCGCGGTAGAACGTCGTTGCGAAGAAAGAAAAGAGAGTGACGACGGTCGTTGGTGTTCGTCGTTTCCGTCATTGTTGAAGTGCAGCTGAAGAAGAAGAACGTTGTTGTTGGCATCAGTCTCCATGGTCGGCGTTTCCTTCCTTGTCGCGGAAGAGTAAGTAAAAAAGGATTGGAGAAAAACGTAGTGCGTTCTTCGCCAAGTCGGAAGGCCGTTCTTCGTTTGAAGATGAAGTTCTTCAAATGAGGGAAGAGCTCTCTCCCAAATTCTCTCACACATCAAAACTCAAAAAATAAAATAAGGCCTCTCATTATTTTATTATTTTTCCATGCATTCAAACTTTTAAAATTCAAACACTTAGTTAAATTAATTGAAGTGGTTTAATCAATTAATTTAAGATGTGTGTTGGAAAAATTAAAGATGAGAGAGGGGAGAGTTACATAATTAATTACAAGGGGTTTAAGGGGAAGAGTTAAGGGGGTTAGGGAATTTGAAGGGGTGGGGTTCGTATGGGCCCCACCTTACTTTTATTCACACTTGGTTAGTTCCCCAACTTCCACACATAGGTTAAAACCAACTAGGCTAGAAATAAAATTGGAATAGAATTTTATTTTATTCTTCACTTAAACCTCAAATTTTTAACAACTCTTCCTGAGCAAATGAACCTTCAAAATAAGTCTCCTTAAGAAATTACCGGCGCTGCGGTTCCATCGGTGCCCCCAGATTTCGATTCCGAGTACCGGTTCAAAACTTAGAAAAACCCACTCATTCGTTTACTGAACGTACCCAAGATAACTTCGGAAATTGATTCCGGGCACACCGGGCCTTGGAATCAGGTGCCGTCAAAAACTGCGTTCTTGTAAAATCCCAAAGAAATTACGAAAAAAAATTCTTTGAAATTTCCAGTTCTTTACATATTATAAGTGATTTTAATGTGACAACCATAATCGTACATCATGGTTATAATTTTTTAAATATTAAATTGATAAAACTTGAAATAGATCTCATCACACAGGATAAATTTGGTTAGAATTCTTGTAAAATATAAAAAATCATGATTCTAATATAACATTGCTAACATAAAAACATATCAAAATAAATTTTTTTTCTCCCAAAAATAATTATTAATAAACATCAAAATATATTGGGGAAAAGAAAAAACATAAATGGTGGCCATTAATACATATAAAGGGTTATTTAAAATAAATTCCTTCATTAGAAAATTAGTCAATATCTGTAGAATAGATTAGATATTAATAACACAATCCATTCAGTAAATAAATTGATTTCAATGAACATTCATTATTAATATAATATTAGAAATAAAATAAATTATATAAATATAATTCTTAATAAAGGAAATTTATAATTTTTGGTTTAAATGATCAATTAATATATACCAATATATCTTAAATATTAGCATCAAGGCCTCTCAACAGTGTAATTAATCATTATAAATAAAATTTTTTAAACTAGATAACCCTATAATATGTAATACTTATAGTTTTCTCTAAAAACATATATCAATACATCATGTTGGTTTCAACAACTGGCCCTCACTATAGGATTGAAATGGTGAATGTAGATTCTAAATATACAAGAGGGGGGGGGTGAATTTTATACTTTAAAAAATTCTTTTGGAACTTTTTAATATGGTAATGTTTGACAATGTTAAACAAGATAAATTCACAAGACATCTTAGTTCTACAAACATGCTTGATTCCAAAAATGTGGTTCACGAAATGAATCATAAGAATAGTTTACAAAGATAAATATTCTTCCTTAAAGCTTATAGTGTATTAAAAATCAGAGTAAAAGTATAAGATAGTTATAATTTCCTTATAAAATCAAAATACAGTATAAAAAAAACATGAAACAATACAAGTAACAAGTAAGAAATATTCTAACCCAAGGAGAAGGCTATCCAACAACCTTGGATAAATGTCCCTTGATTTATACTTTCAAGAAATTCTGTCTTACCCACACTAGGGTATTCCCTAGATATGAATATTTGAGTCTGTCTTGCTATCCCTATAAGTCCTCTTACTTCAATTTAGTCGGCACATTTGACTTCTTATCCCCGGAAGACCTTGAATGTACTCAGAAAAATTCAAAGTCTCACTAAGAAATTCTGAACAAGATGTTTAGTATGCACAAAGAATGAGAGTCACTCTCTAGAAATCACATCATCATGTTATCTCTAGAATTATAGAATAGTGCTGATATCATTCAAATTAGCTCCTATTTATAGGTTCATTCCCAATGGCCAGATCTCACCTACAAAGGACATATTTTTCCTTGAATTTCAGAAGGAATTGTACACATGTCACTCAAACAACGATTGGTTAGAAATAGAAAGAATGACATAATTTTATAACTCAAATAGGATTAAGTAAAATATGGTTGATCTACTAAATTAAATTTGTTGGAGTGTAAGGAAAAAATAGAATTCGGAGTCTATGAAAGTTAACCTTCAGAGTCTATATTACAAGGATATTCAGATTCTATTTCTCAGGGAATTCCAAATCAGAATTCTATAGTTTTCAGAGCCACAATTCTAAGGAATTTGGACTCTGAATTATTATGTATTTGGAGTCTTAATTTGGAGGAATTCAGAGTATGAATTATAAGGAAATTGAAGTCTGAATTCTTAGGAATTCAGAGTCGAAAACAGAGGAACTCGTAACCTGAGTTCTGAGGAATTTCGGAGTCTAAATTTAGATTTATTCAGAATCTGAATTCAATGGAATTCAGAACCTTAATTTTAGATAATTCAGAGTCTGAATTTTAGAGATTTCGGAGACTAAATTTCTTAGAATTCAGAGTCTGAATTTGAGATATTTTGGAGTCTCAATTTCAGAGATTTCGAAGTCTGAATTAAGATCCTGAAAACAAAATACTCTATATCTAAGTATTTATATAATTATGAGGTTTTATATGTGAAACTGAATTTCATACTTCGAAATAAAATGACATAGATTTAGAGATACTAAAAAGGGAACAAGGAAAACAAGGTAAGGATAAATTTCCCTAGGGAAGGAAAATTTTCCTTATCGAGATGAATCTTATGGAAAATGAAATTTTCCTAAAGATAGAGTGTTTGTGATTATCAAAACATAAAGAAATGAAAATTCATATGGAATACTTATTGACTCAACAATAAACCCCTTTTGGAAAGCACAAACATCCTTATGAAGATGAATATAAGGGATTAGAAATTTTATTGGACTTGTAAAAAAACATATCTCCATTTACTTGTGGATCAAAGTGAATATGACTAACTCCCCCTAAGGACTTGGAATCCTTGAGGATCATATTCTTAATTTTCTGAATGAGATTTTTCATTTACATTCACATTAAAATCTTCATGACGAAAACTACCCCTTAGATGAACTCCCCCATACTTAGGGAAATTTTTTCTTTTCATTATATTATTTTTGACATTCCGTTCTCTCCCTTTGGGATTTTCAAAAAATATTAAAGGGAATGGAACAAAAATATGGTACCAAAAATATAAGTACTGTACAACAAAAAATAATGACTATCCAAAAATTTCATTAATATTGGAAGAATATGTAGAACAAGGAAAATACAACAAATGATCGAGTTTAGAATGAAATTTATCCTTCCTTCACCTTCATCATAAATTTATTCACTATGGTTTTGAGCTTATTGAGTTATTTTTGATCCTCCTCTGCATGTTTGAGAAGTTGATCCTGATCTTCTTTTTTCTTTTATAAGGCTTTGATTTTTTAATCTTAAGCCTTAAGAGATTATACCTGACCATTAAAAACTTCTTCCTACTTGAAAAGATTCTCTTCTATATCAATTCTGAGATCCTTGTCTCTCTTCCAACTCTGAGCAACTGAATTAAATTTCCCATTCAGATCTTTCACTTCTTTCCTCTGATAATTCTATTCTAGAGGTAGCTTTTCCTCAAAACTATAAGTGAGATCCTTGATCTTCACATCTTCAGTGTCAAAAGAATCCTTGAAACTTTCTTGGAATTCTTTAAGGATTACCATCTCTTAAACTATATATGTTGACTAGATTATCATCATTTTGAATGATCTTTTATGAGATTCAAATCAAATTAGAAAAGTATTGATGTCTTCCTTGAGTTTGACACACTTATCCATCACCATGGATACTGATTCTGATTTGTGATTTAATGAATACTGAAATAATGAACAATAATCTTTGATAGAATGGATGGATACATTATAAATTGAGATTTAAAATACCCATCGTTGATATTATCAATCGTAACCAGAATGTACTTCACCAAATATATCGTTCCTAAATTAGACAAGAAATCCAAAATATACATATCACTTTTCTTCAATGTATCCTTGTATCCTTTTCTCGGAATTATAAAAATGCGAACCCATAGTTCAAGAATCCTTAAGTTTGTATATTGATGAAGAATCTTCAGAGACATTACTTTTGAAATACCATAGAAAGCCATGGCCTTCACCTTATCAAAACTTCCTTGAACATTAGGTAGCTTGTGAGTACAGAACTCAACTTCCCCTTCATAAGGTTTTCTAATCAAACTAGTAGACTTAGTGTAAGAAAGGGAATATGTCATAACACTTGAATGAGAACATGTGTTTGTCTTCTTCCTTGAAGAAATATACTATCTCATAGAACTCTACTAACAACTCCATATAGACCAAATCATGTGCTTTTGGTTTCGAAATACATACACTCTCCCAGGCATTTAGATTGATATTCTTAGAGATAATTTAATCATACATAGAAAAGAAATTAAAATTAACCAAACTTTCTATGTAAATCTACCATTCATAGATTTCCTTTATAGATGAAATTTCTTTCTGAGAAAAAAATTATGAACAAATTCTAAACTAAGGTAACCTGGAAGATCTGGAACGAGCTTATGTAGGAGGGGAAGAGCTTCAGCACATGATGCCTTGAGTTCGATGTGGGTCAACCATTGGGGGTCCTTTATATAGGAAATATAAGTGATTATTCAGCTTCTCCGATTGATCCAGTGGTTGAAAGCATCTTGAGAAGATCTGACGGCTGAGATGATAGCCGCAGAAGGAAATTTGTTCCAATCTGATCTTTTGAGGGTTTTAGAGAAAATCAGATTTAAGAAAAATTAAAATGAATACGAGAGATTTTTCATAAAATAGAATAAAATACCTACAAGTAAAAAAGGATGATTACAAAATCATAGGGATAGAATTCATACCTTTCATATTTCTTATAAATAATATTCCTAATGAGAAAAAGAATTTTTTTTTCTTTGAGAACATTAGATTCCAAAATTTGATTACAGAACAAACTTTAGACTACAAAAATTTTGAATACAAAAAATTTTATTACGAAAATTTTGACTATAAAAATTTAATTGCGAAATTTTTTATTATGTAAATTTTAAATATGAAAAACTCCATTACAAAAATTTTTAGTACGAAAATAATTTTTATGAAAATTTTGAATATGAAAAATTTTAGTTTAACCGAAAAAGAAAATTTACTCCCCCTATGAAAAGGAGTTTCTTACTATATGGAGATAAGTTTAAACAAGAAGGTAAAAAGGAAGATTACCTTACAATTATCATTCCTAACATCTGTTTAATGTATTCAAATCTACTTGAGGGTACTGATTTTTTAAAAATATCAGTACGTTGATCTTTCATTTCGATAAATTAAATAATGATATATCATTTTTGTTTGTGATCCATAAGAAAATGAGGCCTAATATATATCTATTTTTCCCGAGAGTAATGTGCATGGTTTTCACATAAGGACATGGACCTAGTATTATCACACAATATTTGTGTTTTTTTAAAACTCAGACAATAATCTGTGAGTGTTTGATTCATCCACAACACATTAGCACAACATATTTTAGCTACTACATATTCAGCTTCAGCAGTGGAGAGTGATACTGAGTGTGGTTTTTTGCATGACCAAGAAACTAATGACTCTCCTTTGAAATGAAAAGATATTGATGTAATATTCCTATCTATTCTACATTCACAAAAGTCAGCTTCTGAAAAACATTTTAAAATAAAATCATTTCCATAAATATAAAATAGTCATAGATCCTTGGTTACTTTTAAGTAATGAAACAACCATTTTCACTGCCATTAAATGTGATTCCGTAGGATTGGATTGATATCTTTCACATTATAAAATTGAAAAAATTATCTATGGATGACTAGATATCATGTAAAGTAGACTTCCTATCATACCTCCAAATGATGTTTGATCTATTGGTTTCCTTACTTCATTAGGATCAAGTGAATTTTAGGTACCAATGGGAGTACTTATACTCTTAGTGTTTTCATATCCATTCTTTTTAAGAAGTTATTTAATATAATTATGTTGCGATATATTGATTCCCTTTTTGTTTTTAAGAAATTTGAAAACCAAGGGAAAATGTTAACTCACCCATCATACTCATTTCCAACTCATATTTCATTAGATCCAAAAAAGAATCAGTTAAAGATTGCTGAGTTGAACAAAATATAATGTCATCAATATAAATTTGAAGAATACTAATATTTTTCTAATCATTCTTTTCAAAAATGGTTGGATCAACATTTCCCTTAAAAAAGTTATTTTGAATAAAATATCTTGTAAGTCTGTCATATGAGGAATTATGGGCTTGCTTGAGTCCATACAAAGATTTGGTATGTTTGAAAACATGTTCATGATGTTTTTTATTTTCAAAACCTAGAGTTTGTTCAACAAAAACATCCTCTAGAACATTACCATTAAGGAATGAACATTTAACATCCATTTTAAAAAGTTTGATATTGAATAATTATGAAAAGGAAAGTAGAATATGAATAGATTCAAGTCTAGGTACTAGAGAATATGTTTATTCATAGTATATTACTTCTTTTTTATTATAGCCTTTACCCACCAAAAAAGCTTTATTTCATAGTATGATTCCATTTTCATCACATTTATTTCTGAAGACCCATTTTAGTCCAATAATAGAAGTTTTCTTAGGTCTTTAATCCATGGTTCGGACTATATTATTTTCGAATTCATTTAGCTCATCTTGCGTTAATTTTATCCAATCATCATCACCTAATGCTTCATCAATGATTTTTGGTTCTAATTGGGATAGGAATGCTAGATGTCCTACATAATTTCTTAAGGATCTTCTAGTCCTTATGGGTTGAGTTACATCACCAATGATACTATCATTGGGATTATTCTTAAGAAACAACCGATTTGATTTTTGTAAAACTTGTTCATCAACATAGGGTAGGAAATATTTTGGGGTAAATGTTTCAGATATACCTTCTTGAACATTTTCCTTATCAGAAGGATCTTCTTACAAGAGTTGATAATCAGTTTTTGAAAACACATCAAATGTTCTAGGTTGAGGTTTTTTAATAACCAAAGGATCAGTTTTATCAAATCTGACATGTACTGTTTCTTCAATAGTACAAATATTTTTTATTGAAACCTCTATATGTCTTAGAAGTTGTGGAGTATCCAAATAAAATTCCTTCATCAGATTTTGGTGAAATTTTTGTATATTATCTTTAGTATTCAGAATGAATACCTTGCAACCAAATACCTTGAAATAGGAAATTATATGTTTTCTACCATTACATAACTGATAAGAAGTTTTATTGAGAAAAGGTCTAATCAAAAAATGATTTATATTATAACAAGAAGTACTTACAGCTTTATCCCAAAAATGTTTGTCTACCGAATATTAACTCAACATGGTTCTTGTTATCTCTTGAATAATTCTATTTCTTCTTTCAACAACACTATTTTGTTGAGGTGTTCATGGTGCTGAGAAGTTATGAGTAATGCCTTTTCTACTACAAAAGGTTTCAAAATCAGAATTTTTAGATACATCTCCATGATTACTATGAATAGTTATCAAAGGAAGTTTTTTCTCATTTTTAACTTGGGATTTAAAACTTTTAAAATTAAAAAAATCTTTAGATTTATTTGATAGAAAATAGACCCATGTAAATCAAGTGTAATCATCAACTAATACAAATATATAACATTTTCCTCAAACGCTTCCAGTTTATGTTGGACCAAAAAGATCCATATGCACTAACTGTAATTCATTAGTATTTGAGACCTCACTAACTAATTTAAAACATGATTTAGGTTTCTTTCCATATTGATAAGGATCACAAAATTTTGAAGAATCAAATCTATACTCTGGTAGATATTTAACTTGTCTTCTCATAGAGAGTTTGTATAGGTTCTTAAGATTACAGTATCCTAACCTTTTATGCCACTACCAAGAATGATCTTCCATTACACTGAGACAAGGTAGGTCATGGCTGCTAATATCTTTTGAGTTTACTGTATATACATTTTCTTGCCTATTGGGAGAAAGAATAAACTCTTTCATGGAATTGTGTACTAAGCACTAGTCATTCCTAAAATTCACGAGGTCTCATTCATCACATAATTGAATTATGCTAATGAGTTTTGCTTGATACCCTTAACAAATAAAACATTTGAAATCAATGTTTTTTCAAGAAGAACTGTATTATCTATACAAATAATTTCTCCATGAGCATTATCTCTAAAAGTTAATTTTCCTCCTTTTGTCTTGATAATATTTTAAAAGAAGTTTTTGTTAACATTAATAATCGAGGAACATCCACTATCCATGTACCATGCATTTTTGTTGGTTCTTTCTTTATTTTCTTAAAAATAAGAGTGTTAGACTTTCGGAACCCAAAATTTCATGGATTCGGAAACATCCGGAAGAACAATTTTAAAAATCCAAATTTTATTTAAAAAATATGCTTTATGAAAACCTAAAGACTGAGTTTTGTTTAAGGAAAAAAATTTTCCCAATTCCCACCACACTGACATTTCCTACAGAAATGATCACCTTGAGGAACAAAATAATTGTTACTAAAAATCGGTTTTGAACTAGTATAAACAAAACTAGAATTACTCCTTAGAGGTCAAATTTGGGAATACATCTTATCAAACTTTTCCTCCCCTAAGGTAATGTTTGAAAAAAAACTTCCTCAAAGAAAATATTTCTAACTTTTGTCTAATACTTATGTTCTTATCATTAAAACCATCAGTTTTAGCACAGAGTTATGTTCAAAAAAAATTATTCGAAATTAATTTGTTTATATCCTTGGAATTTTTATCCTTCTCAGAATTAACTTCCTCAAGGGTTTTTGAAATACTCTAAAAATAAATGGGGTTTTATCATGATCTGTAGAATGATCTGATATTTCCTTAGTAAGAATAGAAATTATAGAATATTCCATATCATGATTTTTCTTGACTTTAGAATTTTCATTCTCAAGGAGCTCAGTAAACCTAGAAACGTATTCATAAGTAGGTAAAATCTTATCTTCATCAGAAGAAGATTCTTCATCTGAGGATTCATAATATTTACTATCACTATAATTAGAATTAATGTAAACATTGGTTATGGATTCAGAATTGTGTACCTTAGCCATTAAACAATGATTTTCAATAGGTAACTTGGCATATAAACCAAGATTCTTCAATCTAGAAGTTTCGTAATATCAGGATTCATCAGAAAAATATCCACCAATAAAACTCTAGGTGTCATTAGCTATCAAAACATTCTTAGCTATATCTTTTTAGTACTTCATTATATTCCTCTCATAATTATTATCCTTTCTATATTTTTTATTAAGCATAGGACAATCTGGACATATATGTCAAACTCTTTTCCATTCATAACAAGTAACTTCAGAGTCTTTCTTGTCCTTTATTTCATTTTTCTTATATCTATACTGAAAGTCTTTCTTCACAACTATCTTTTTCATCCTTCGAGAAATATTAGCTAGTTTATTCTCATAGTGTTCACTTTCACTTGATTCAGATAAAATATTGACTTTTTAGATTTAAATTTCGTAACACCCTCTAGAGTCTTGGCTTTTATATGATTTGAAGTAATTTTAAAAGAAACACTTCCATTCCCATTCATTTTCATATCATTTTCAGCATCTCTCTACATTCTATTCTCATTTTTAAGAAGAGTTCCAAAAATATTATCATGAGTAACTTGTGAGACTTTCTTATTCTCATCAATAACTGTTCTCTTTGAATCCCACTCATTAAGAATGATGTCTATAATCCTTTCAACAGGTGACTCATCATGTAAACCTTTTTCACCCATGGATTTTAAGCTACTAAAAATGGTCATAAACCACTATTGTACCTTACATATAGGTTCACCATAAGGAATGAAAAAAACCATGATAGTCAGCTCTAAGCATAACTCTTCTAGTTTCAATAACTTTGGACGTACCAAAATGAGTAACATAAAGCCTCTTAAAATTAAAATTTTCAGTTTCAAAAGAATAAATATGGCTATATATATTCTGGGTCATGGAACACAAGAAAGTATTGTGTAACTTATATTTTAGTTATATTCTGGCTTTTCTTGATTAGTAAAAGTTCTAACTTTCTTATTAGGAATCTTGTAATCTCTAGTCCGCATAAAAGAATTGTCTACTCTAGTATTAATTACAACAGTCTTCATACGATCTCTCCAATATTCATAATAATTTCCATAAAAATAGGTGGCCTAGTAGGATTTATACTGACATTTAAACAAACAGTCATTCCTTCCATTTTAATGGAAAAAATATATTTCCACACAAACTAGTTCGTAATAATAGTTTGTAAACAAGGATAAAAATATCCAATGAAGGGAAAATATAGAACAATGAAAAAATAGAGTAAGAACACTTATATATGAATATAAGTATTTTGAAGACCTTCTTTGATACCAATTATAGGATCGAAATGATCAATGTAGATTCTCAATATACAAGTGGGGTGGGGGTGAATTTTATACAGTAAAAATTCCTTTGGTACTTTTAAAGATAGAATGTTTAACAAAGTTAAACATAGTAAATTCACAATACCTCTTAGTTCTACAAACTAGCATGATTTTGGAAATGTTATTTCAGAAATGAAACATAAGAAAAGTTTACAAAGATAAATATTCTACCATAAAGTGTATAGAATCTGACTAATCAAAGTACAAGTATAAGAAAATATAAGATAGTTATACTTTCCTTATCAATCAAAATGCACCGGAAAACAAACATGAAACAATACATGTAACAAGTAAGAAATCATTTAACCCCAAGAGAAGGGTATCCAAAAACCTAGGATAAATGTACCCTTATTTGTACTTTCTAGAAAGTCTATCTTACCCACACTAGGGTAAGCCCTAGATATGAATATCGGAGTCTGTCTCACTATCCCAACAAGTTCTAAAACTTCAAGATAGTTGGAACCTCTGTCTTCCTATCCTCAGAAGCCCTCGAATGTACTCAGCAACATTTAGAGTCAGACAAAGTAATTCTGAATAAGATGTTCAGTATGTAAAAAGCATGAGAGTCTCTCTCTAGAAATCACTTCAGTATGTAATCTATACAGTTTTAGAACAGTGTTGATCTCATTCAAATGAGCTCTTATTTATAGGCACATTTCCAATGGTTGGCTCCCTCCTCCAATAGTTATATTTTTCCTTGAATTTTGGAGGGACCTGTACATGTGTCACTCAAACAACGATTGGTTAGAAACTAAATTCTTGACATCATTTTATAACTCAATCAAGAGTAAGTAAAATATGGTTGCTCAACCAAATTCAATTTTACAGATTGTAAGGAAAAAATATAATTCAGAGTTCAATAAAGATGACCTTCGGGATCTATATTACATGGATATTCAGATTCTGTTTCTCAGGGAATTCAGAATTAGAATTATATAGTTTTTGAAGTCAGAATTATATGTAATTCAGAGTCTAAATTATAAATAATTCGATGTCTGAATTATGAGGAATCTTAGAGTCTGAATTCTGAGGAATTTAGAGTCTAAATTTGGAGGAATTCAGAGTCTAAAATCTGAGGAATTCGGAACAAGAATTCTAAGGAATTTGGAGTCTGAATTATGAAGAATTCAAAATATAAATTCAAAGTAATTTAGAACCTGAATTTCATAGAATTTGGAGTCTGAATTTCAGAGAATTTAGAGTTTGAATTTCAGAGAATTAATATTTTGAATTTCACAGATTTCGGAGTCTGAATTTCATAGAATTCGGAGTCTGAATTTTATAGAATTAGATGTATGAATTTTAGAGAATTGGGATTCTGAATTTCAGAGAATTCAGATTCTGAATTTGGATCCTAAAAACAGAATACTATATATCTATGTATTTATAGAATTTTGTGGTTTTAGATGTGAAACAAAATTTTACACATAGAAATAAAAAGAGTTAGATTTAGTGAGACTAAAAAAATGATCATTAAAACAAGGTAAGGATAAATTTACTTGGAGAAGGGGAATTTTCCTTATCGAGATGAAACATATGGAAAATGAAATTTTCCTTAAGATAGAGTGTTTGTGATTTTCAAAACATAACGGAATAGAAAATTCATAAGGAACCCTTATTGACTCAACACCAACCCATCAAATTAACATCCAATTTCTACATTATATAATTATGGATTAATAAAAATGATCAATAATTATCCACATTGAATCTATAATATAGACAAACAATATTTCCCTAGTAAATTTTCTAACTTATTTAATATGAATCCTTTAACTCATGATGTATATTGAAAATGTTATAAATTTTAAAATCAACCATGTAATAAATGTGATTCTAAATTCAACTATAATATTAAATATATATATATATATAGGGGAAAATACTACCCATTGAATAATGGATTGTTATATATAAGATGATCATATGAATTTCAATGATCCCAAAATTAGGTATACGCCATTATCATTAACGTAAAACTATTGACTATTATGATATGAATATTTCATTGTAATCCATATACATTTTAAAATAATATTTAATAAATATGTTAAACATAAAATCCTTATAACATCATATATTGAAAGGAAATTAAATCAATTTTAAAATAAATCACTCCATTAAGGAAATAATTTACTTTTCCTTTGATATAAATTTAATTAATAATTATTACAATATTGATAATAAATCTTCATAGAATATATATATATATATATAAACATTTTCAAGATGATTCGAATGAATGATTATTAATTATACTTAGAGAAGTTGTTTGGAGAATTGATATTCCACTAACAATTCCATTCAAACCTTTGTTAAAAGGTTACTTGTTTGGTAAATGATATGAAGATTCCTTTTAAAACCTTTTAAATTATTCAAAAAATTTGTAATTATAAATTTAATATATATTTTTATGAATTAAAAAAACCATTATATCATTTTAATAAAAATATATATTGGGAAGAAAAATATTGTCAGCCGAATAGAAAAACAAATATGGTATTCCTTAAAAATTATTTTTTTACAATTAATTACAAAGAGAGAGACAAAGGTGAAATGAAAAAAATTACTTCTATCAATAATCACTATATAAAAAATTATATGGTGTTTAATAAATAATGATAATATAATTTCCCCAAATAAAAACAAGAAAATCATAAAATATCCCAAATTATGATAAAAATTTGAAAATAACCCTTACCTCATATTTGTTTTTCCTTATAAATACTTTTGGAATCCTATTTAATAAATTTATATTTCAAATAAATCGATAAAAAATTCATATACATTCTTATAATATCATATATTATCCACTTATAAAATTTTAACTTGTGTTTATTAACCATATCTTTTTTTAATCATCATTGATTTTGCTAATTTTTCTCTTATTAATATATGTTTCAATTTGGTAGTTATGGTCCTTTCATCTTTATCATGCCTAAATAATATACATAATTCTAATAATTATATAATTATCATATATATATATATATTATATATACCTATTTATAATCATCTATGAAAGAAGTACATCTAAATAGAATCACATCGCTTTGTAGAGATTATTGTCCACTTATACCAACAAGTGACACAATAGAATTTCAACAGGTAGAAGGGTATAAATGTAAATGATATCATATATATATAATTATAATTAGATTATATATATCACATTTAATCATTATATCAATCATTATATCTTTCCGTGAATATTGGTGATGAAGAATGAAATACCTTACTTCACGAAGAGGAAGTCTGAAATTATGCATGAATAATTATTTCACTTACAATTTTATAGAGGAAGTGATGAAAAAAGGTAAAAACATAAATATAATAACATATATTCCAATATAATATAATTATTTTCATATATTTTCACGGTTTTCACAAAGTTGAAGGTGGTATAATATTAAATGAAATAAAAATACTCAGTTAAGAGAAATACCACTTCATTGGAAAACCTCATTAAACTTATACATAATGATTTCATACGATTGTACTATGATAAAAGAAAAAAAACATCAATATGATGAGTTATATTAGCACATGATTTAAGAAATAATTTTTGGATATAATAATCTATTGATGTGTATAAACTATAAGAGATGTGATTAAATTTTACAAGATGGATAGAGGGGACACCTAGATGTTTCGTTAGATTAAAATATATTAATATCGTACTTACTAAAGGGCTTCACCAAAATTCCACATGATCGTACATGGATAAAATATGAAGAGAAATTAATATTTTTAAATGTCCCTTGTTTATTTTAACCCTTATTAGTTATGTTTGACCCCTTTTACCCAATTTTTAATCTTACTATGGTAACTGAATTTGTCATACAAAACATAATATTTATAATTAAAAAAATAATGTTTTCCATTTTGAAAATATTTATTTACATGATTTAAAATATGGAATCCATTTTACATGATTCAATTGGTAAATGTATTCTATATTATATTTTATGTAATTTCATTAAATCAAATGAAAACTAATTTTGTGGAAAATTTATTTATAGATTAAATATGATTTTATAGAAAAATAAAGAATCATGTTGACAAAAAAATTGGATTAATTTAAATAATCTCTGGTATATTGTTATTGAAAAAATAAAACAAAATGTGTCTTTATTAATAATTAATTAAATGAAAAGAACAAAAAGATTATTATTTGAACAAAATCAGAACATAAATTTCCCAAAAAACTATGAATAATCTAATATGATCATAACTATTTTTTATTTTAATAATATTAATCAAAATATATATTTTTTTCTATGGGTTTCTCATAAAAATTCATGATATTATTATAACATTAAAATTTATTCAATGTGAAAATTCTTAAAAATGTGTTTTTTCACAATTCCACTATGAATTGATATTTCAAAAAATAACAACAAAATCTATGAGAATTTTTACATGATTAATTAAAAAAATAAAATTATGTTATCAAATAAAATTTATAAAATATAATATTTTATTTTTTATTCAAATTATCAAATAAATATTTCTGTATTATTTTATTGTTTCTTGAGAAATAAAATATTATTTATCATAATTAAATATTTGTATTTAAATTTAACTTGATGCATAATTACATTAATTTTATATAAATATAATCAAAAATAATATTCCTATGTATAATAGCATACATAGTTTTATTGAATTATTTTATTATTTTATGAATAGAAATAGTTCATTACCTTCATCAATATAGGTATTAATTACTTTTTTTTCAATTATGTTTTGATTTTAAATGTTTTTCCATTGAATCTTTTTCATGGTTTCGCCGTTATTAGAATTCTAAGAGTGATATCAATATCAATTATATATATATATTTTTTAATTTTAAACATATTTATAATCATAAAAAAATTTCATACATGAAAATTGAATGGCATTTCTAGATGGCAGACATAGTCCACACATACACATGAGTGATGATATCATTTTTAACATATGGATGGGTAACAATTTAAATAATATATTATATTATTATAATCATAATTATTCAATAAATATCATATATATATTCATGGTTTCAATGTTTATTACCATCCATTGAGAGTTTATTTGAACTAATTACACCACTACATGGTGATGTAAATCTCTATGTATACACAACCAATGTTTTCATTTTCCATAGGAAGCAAAGTTTGCTGGACATATTTGTCCCATACAAATAATAAGATATATCTATATTTATTGTTATAGAGTAATTATATATTAATGATTAAAATATATTAAATGGAAGTATAATATTAAATAACCTTTGAATGTGTCGATGTAGATGATTATATCTTCAGGGAGGGGCCTTATTTGGATTACACCATATCCCTTTTTATGAATGTATTAGGAGAGGATCTTAAGTAGAAGGTAAAATTTAGGTAGTGTAGGAAGGTATTTGGGTAGGTATTGGATATGTTATTTTACTCAATGATTGTTAATAAAGGGGAATAAAGTAATCCCTTTAATATGTGGTTTTTGAAACATATGTCGAATTGCATCAAAGAATTAAAAAAATATGTTGTCATTTTTATGTGAAATTGGAACAAAATGACCCATATTAAAAATTTATGATATTATATATTGAAAATAAATTTATCCCATTAGATCTATACATGGTATTCAATAAATCTAAAATATCATCTCCTATTTTTTCTCCCATTAAACTTTTTTAACACTATCCATCATAATTTTTTAACTATTCATTTTTATGGAAAAATATATTCACATCAATAAAAAATATTTAATATCTTCATTCCATTTTGGAAATCTATTTTATTAGATTCATTTCGCATAGGTGGATGATATTAGGTTTAATATAAGTGAACAAAATTCAATGAAAATGAGTTTTAAAAATATGTTTTTTGGATATAGTTTTTAATGAATAATATTGTATAATATTTATTATAATGTAATTAATTGAAATAAGTAAAATAAAATAATAATAATTATTTTTAAAACAAAACTAAAGCCAAATAAACATTATAAATATTTTTATTTAAATTTATTAATTAAAAATAATTGTTATTTAAACAAAAACATTTCTTATGATTCCAAATTGTTAAGAATCTATTTATATGTTTAACATTATAATTTTATACATATTATATTACTTATTCAATATGAATTTTTTTTAAAAACATGTGTACTCAAATTTATTGTTATATTATTATAACTTCATATAAGTGATAGTTTTTATAAAGTTAGTATTTTTAACTATTCATGGAAAAAACATATATATCTGAAAACTATAAAATATCCACCCTAATCTAATTTTGTCGTATTGAATTTAAACACCTATATAATTTTCTAAAATTAAATTTATATAAATATATAATTTCTGTTTTAATCACATTTATGAATAATTTTTTGTGAATTTTTCTATTGACTCTCTAGAAGAAAATCATTCTACAGTGGATTATTTATTGTAACTATCTAGTCAAGAAACACTTTACCCACAACATCCTCTATATTGAGGCAAATCACTAAAATCACCTTCACCACTCTCCAGGAAACATCATAGTCTTGAAAAATATCATCATGTGATTTTTTATCAATTAATGAACTATAAATGTATCTTTACCTATTTTATACTAAATATCAATGTAATAAACCTATATTTATTGCATCCACATACATTTTATCAAGTAATAATCATGTTAGGAGATAGTATATATCAAACTATTTTTACCCAAAAGTAAGACAATGCACTCACCAATGAAAGAGTGTCAAAATATAATTATGGGCAAAATTATATCAAGATGTAGATCATGAGTTTTGTAGTTATATTCATTGGTTTTTAACTATTAAGGACAAAAACAAATAAAACAGTCGATAGTGTAGAGAATCATATAACATCACAAATAACACATTACAATATTAAATGGATAATATAATAATTGAAATTTTTTCCATCAAATATGAAAAAATGTGCCAACATTTGTTAGTCCAATGAAAATCATGGCCCAACCAGGATAAGGAAAGTAGATGAGTATGAAAATAAGGAAATATTTGGTACCAAAATCCAGTAATGTGATGAAATTACATGGTAACACTACACTTATTAATCATTCTTGGTGATACCTAAGAAACATATACCGAAATTATATATTGATCAATAACCACACCCTAAAATACACATTTAAAACTGAGAACATAAACATAAAAAGTTTTAAATATAGCTATTGATTCTAAAGAACCTCTCAAATAGCTTAAAGGTGAATTATGTTCTCTTCCATGTGCATACAATACATATGTTTTCATTAAAAAAAGAAACCAAAAATTGATCTAGAATCTCAAGGACCATCAACTTCATTCACCCAATGGACAAGGATGTTGAATTTATGACATTGAAGAGAATTACCATAAACATTATATCCAAATAAGGACACATAATGGCATGTTATCTAATATCGATGTCTTCTGTGAAAATATATTTACACTACTTCCAAAAATTGATCTTAAAGAGGTATATAGATCCATTCATCTAAATAAGTAGATCAATAATCCATATAAATGGATAATTTTCCTTTGCTATTACTATATTCATGGGATGATAATTAACAAATGTTCACAAAATTTAATCCACTTGTTTCAAAAACATGTTTGGAACACCCAAATCTAAGAATGTAGCTTCAATATAACCTATATATGGAAGATCATCATTCTTAATACGACTCTATCAAAAAATATAACATGTCATCCTATACAAATACATAGATATTAAAGAGACACCAATCTATATTTCATTCCCACATATAATATCATGTTGAGGGGGTTGTTATAAAAATTAATAAAGATAAATATTAGGGTACACATAAAATATCCAATAAAAGGAAACTATATAAACCTTGGTTGAACACAACATTAGCCCAACCCTCAAGGAATATAATGAATTGACACTTCTTAGACCCATAAAATGGTCCCCATTAAAAATTAACAAGACTTCATATACATACATTATAATAAATATAACTCATCCCATGAGGAAATAAATGATATCCTCCACTAAATAAAACCAGTCTGTTATAGGGATGGATTATAATGGTTTTATTTATAAACAAATAAAATACGCAAATTAATGCAGTTTTTATTACAATAGTTCACAAAAATTTATATACATGACGCAATCTAGGGATACTATAAGATATCCATCTAAATATTTCTATCCATATGAAAACTATGAGCATTATATTTATCTCCTCAGTGGTCGCACTATTCCATATGTCCCTACTGGGAGGGAGATCATATGGATTTCCTCAACCTTCTTTTTATCTCTCATAATGACTAATTTATATAATTCCCTATTGCAACTAATTATTTGGTGAATACTAATTAAATAGATATTCTTAATGTGACCATATAAATTCATGATTACTTTGATGGAATGTTTCACACTCAATTAATAAATAGACATATCCACCACAACTAAAAAAATTCTTTTCTAATTTTATATGTTTTTTAAATAATATCTCTCATGACACTGGATACTATTGTATTAATATTATTACACATTATAAGAATCTCTAATTGAACAGATATATAAGAACAACATATCATAAAACTACTAAAAAATTAATTAACAAGAGTCCCTATTCAGGATGATCTAGTCTAAGAAATATTACCTTTTCTAGTGCCTTAATAATTTTTCAAAACAAAAATACGGTGGCCCAATATTATATCTTAAGATCCCTAGCCTCTTAGAAATGAATAATTATAGATAATATATCTATATGGAAGTATTAACAAAAATGTAAGAGGCTTGTGAACCAAATATGGAACTCACTCGTACTAGACCTCCCCAAGTGGAGAAAAAAATCTCATTGATGAGTTTCCTTCATATTTAATAAATGGAAATCATCCAATAATTGATCATAGAAATTATCACATAAAACATATACATACATGGTATAACAATGTAATTACATCCAATACAAAATTTAATAACCTTAAAACATACTTACAACCAATAGAATCAAGTGATATGTCATATCAGGGGTCAAAAAAATGTAATACCCACAACATACAAGTATGAATATTTATACTAATGTGAAATATTCGCAGCAATATTATTTAGTACCAAAGTTTATAACTCTTTAATTTTCATACCTCATGTTTCATATTTAATGTTCTCAAATCTATAGTGAACTTAAGGTTCATCCTAGTGAAAATCGCCCACAGTAGATTGATGGGGTTGTTGATTTGGAGAAAATCCAATGGAATTAAAAAAAATTAGACTCACTATAGGAATAAAAAATAATCTTTATTATTGATGATCCAAGATTAATAAATGTATTATTTTCAATCAAATTAAATCATATGAATAAAAAACTGGTCTGTATGATAGTTTTATATGTCTATAACTTGCAGGTTTCACCACTTGTATTTTAATATTTTATAGACATATGGACCTTTAATTGGACTAATAGGGGTCCTAATAAAATATATTCTAGTCAATATTCCTTGGTTACATCATGTAATATATTCTACTTATATTATTACCCACTTGAACCATGAAATTAGGACGAGTTATTATATTTACACACCATCGAATCTCTCATCAAATATCTCAGATACCACCTTTTTACACACCACCCCACTAGTAACCCATCCACGATAGACATAATGTTATGAGTGAACCTTAAAGCCCTCCACAAATAGATCTTGGGATCTTTAGTATAACATATTGTACAAAACTCATGCATATAATTTTTATTTCCCTAAAAATTCACTTCAATGATAAATAATCCACTAAATACCAACATAATAATAAATATAGAAAAACAAATACATGAAATATTATAAAATAAATTAGTAAATAGGGAAATACCATGACCAAGTATTAAAACAGTTTTTTGACAGTAATAACCTTGGATCAACCATTATGAACATGTAAGGCACATCTGGATTACTATATATCTCAAAAGGACGTCAAAATATATATATTTATTGGTGATCACATACGTATAATAAGTAATATCCTCCATAAAACCACTTTTCAAAATGTGTAAGAAGAATTATAAATACATAGTAATAAACATATTGATGTCAAATAATTATCCAAAATAAGTCAAGAAGAATACAAAACCCTAAAATATTCTCCCTCCAAGTAATGAATATATATATATATTTGTAATATAATATAAATTGAATATATTGGGAAAATGTACCATACATAGACCATGCAAATAAATTATCCATCATAAATCGAAAAGGATCATGTTTTTTATAGCTAATATATTCTATAATATATGCTTCACATACATTATAACACATCACAATCGTATCCCCATAATCATAACCACATACCTCTAACAACTCGATAACTTCATTGAGATATGGAGATCCATTAAAACATGTATAAATATACACTATACCAAAATCAATTGTAATAAATGTATAAATTAGCATGTACAAAATCCATTATATCCTAAAAACATTTATACAGAATAATTTTTATCCTATACAATGTGTATATATATGTATATAATTATAGTAAGCAAGTATAGTACACATTGTAACCTATCATAAATCCTTAATCCACAACATATCTAATATACCAATATACCATATTATTAATGGAATATATTTTATGGTTAGGGTTAGTTGTCATAAATCCCTATACTATTCATATTTCATTTCTAGTAAACAGTAATATCTCAAGGAAAAATATAGATATTGGTTTTGTATCTGATGTGAGTGCTGATGAAAAATAAGTAAGAAAATATATTTAATATCATATACCAAAACCATTGTTGCGAAATAATCCAACCTAACACAAAATATATATCAAATTTCCTATAAAACAATTATGATAAAAACACTAATTTATTGAAAACTATACATTTCAGGTATATGGTAATATATTATCAATATTATAAATTTATATATATTAGTAATGAAATTATAGTTAAATTATAATATCTGATCATAAAATCATCATGTATATTAAAATTAATTTTTCTGAATATAATGTGATTTTTGTTTAAAAATATAATTTCATTTCCATTTTCATAATATTTTAATAATTTACCAAATATTCATTTTTATGACTTCTTTTATCCCCGCTATTATTATACATAAATTAAAAAACATTCCATAACCCCAAGTACTAATTTAAAAATAGACCAAATTTAATGAATAATATACCTAAAATGGAAGAAGGAGAAAACAACTCATAAGAAAAATATGACAACCACAAATGTATTCCAACTAAAGACAGCTCTTGTAGAAAAATTTTCAACACCTTTGTGCACCATCTATAGCTTCCAACTACTAGATACATCATTATGAAAATTTGACAATAACAATTGAGATCCACCCATTCCTTATCAACTAAACATACCATGTTCTATATAAAATCATATAAATGGAAATAAATTTGAATATATATATATATATATATATATTTATATATCATAAAATAATATTTCATGGAAAACATATGTCAATGAGAAATCAGAACTACAACAATCAATTCCTAATATATAGTATCAATCATGTTAAAAATATTATTTGTATATGGTATTAATTTCTTTAATATAACTATTTTCATTAACATCTTAAATAAATCATTTAATTATGATAGTATTTTATTAATGGATAAAAAATAATATAATAATATCTAATAGTCTTAATGATCATCCAAATAATATATGAATTATAATGAAGTATAGTAATTATCTTTTCCAAGAAAAATGATAATGTTTCAAAATTCCATATTATTTTTAAACCTGATCTTACCGTCTTCATGTTTTTTTCATCGTTTTTAGGAATGAATTTGTATAATAAGAATTGAAAATAATTGAATTATAATATCCCGCCATCTATAAGATATCATTTTTAAAATTATATTTTATAAATCATAATTATATAGTGAATTTTTCAATCCTACACAATAATATGAAGCTACATTCCTTGATTGGAAATTTAATGATAGATATATAACATTATCCTCAATCCTCATGATAAACCCATGACCTATAATGTGATATTTTGATAATGAATTCTAAAAAAATCATCGATATATAAACCACAAAAATTTGGGTGATATATCTACCCCGAGTTTAAATGAAATTACATGTTTTTATTAAAGTATTGGAATAGAGGAAAATGGGATACTGTCAATTAATGATAGTTGTTTTTATAGATAAAGTGCCTATGGATCGACCCGAGAGGCCTAGGATCTTCTAAAAGCCTCCCATATTGTCTTAGTGTTTGATAGGAGAAGTAGGAAACAAAAGAAAACTAAGATTCACCCTAATTTTGTAGTTAAACCTAGAAACCACTATGTTAGGTAATGATAGAGATTCATCAAATTAAATGTAGTCTACATCTGAAGATAAATATTTGATATATCCATGAGGCACACACTTCTATTATAGTCATTAAAATTTTTCTTTAATGGAAACAAGGTGGTGTACGAAATAGAAAAGGGTGTCATGAACAATAATTAATCATCAACGATCTTGAGGCAATTATCCTCTTTCTTCTTCAACATGACTAACCCAAGATTTACCTAATTAATAAAACATTAACTATAGAAAAAAATACATACAATCGAATAAACCAAGAAATTCACATCCATATATTGATGGTATGCTGAACATACTTTTCCCCCATGACTATAAACGTATCAAATTTTACATGTTTAATTTTAATCGACTGTTTATGTTTATTCTTAAAATGCATGGTGTATCACTTTGCTAAAATTATATTCATGAAGCTAATATTTTTTATGAATGAAACCACACCATGATAAAAACGCATATTTAAACCAAAATCCATGAAAAATTCCATTCTACGTCACATACCTTTATATTAAAACATAACCTTCATAATTTCATCTCCATAGAAAACCAAACAAACTCGCCCCCCCCCCCCCCCCCCATTGAAAAGAAAATCAAATAACATCTCCTAACATATTCAAAACATTGTAAATAGTAATTAATGTGTTGAATAAAATATAACCCCCTATAATACCCTTATCAATCCTATAATATAATTCAATTCAATTAGTTTCATAGGAATGATGTTATGGATTATTAATCAGAAAATGAGATGCATGCTAAAGAATATTATTTTAAATAAGAAGACAATGATATATCCCTTAACTTTTCATGTTTTTAAAATTATGTATCGTGATTGTACTCATATTTAGCAGATTGAAGTCTCCTCAATTTTGAAAATCTAGTATAAAAAAATAAACATTGATACATAATATAATTTATTAGGATATGTACAATGTTTTGTTTTTTAATATTTTTATGATACATAATATTATTACATTAGAAAAAATAACTGTGTAACATATTATTCCATTATGTAATATGTTTATCCAATACAGAATATTCTTTACTTATCCAAAAAAACCCAATATGTAATATATTTCTAATACATATGATATTTTTTTCATTCAAGGGTTTTTTCCTATATTCATAAAATATATTCACAATATATTTCACTAATATATAAAACAATTATGATATATATGTATTCCACATTTAACAAAAATCAATATATTAAAACATTAATCAACTAATAAAATAATTTTATTATATAAGCAGTCCCCTCTAATAAAAATCAGTAGAGAATACATTTATTTAATATGTAATGGTATCTTAAAGTAATATCATTATATGCATCAATGGTCAACTCATTTGTATGGGTAACTTGAATTAAAAGGGTTTCATTTCAGGAGAATCTCTACGAAATGGGATGATATGGTAGGTTATCCTATGAGACAAAGGTTGTTATGTAATGGTCAATTGGAAAGTAATGGTCTATCAATAATATTTTAAAAAATGGATTCGATGAATTTAGAGACTATTCTAAATAACTACACTCTTCCAGATAAAATTACGATGATAGTAAAAACATGTTCCCTTCATCATTAATTTAGTACCTCCAACACCAATAAGATTAGATGTAATGGATTGCGACTTATTTTTTTGTTACACTATATAAATCTCAATCTATTATCCTCACCTAGAATCAAAATAAAACATAGAGAAGGAATAATCCAAAATAATCAATTTATAGGGAAAAATATGCATTCACATTAAATAACTATCAATACATTATTATATTAAAGATTAAAAAACAAATAATATATAAGAAAATTTTAATGCATAATATCCATGTGTAGACACCTCTCAAAGGGAAGGGATATGGTACTAACAACCACATATAATTCATGATAATGATATAAAATCACAAAAAAATAATGATATAAGATATATCCTACATTAGGACACATTGAATGTAACACCACTAGAGTCCAAAATCAAAATCTATCTCTAGAGTTCCTCCAAAGTCACTAGTTAAATAGAATTTGAGATTAATAACTACGTATATACTTTTTTACATTTTTTCCTTATTTAAAATTTAGTATAGAGTACTATTTCTAATGGAGTTCAATAAAATAATTTCAATAAAAAACTATAGAAACCCATATAAATGCTCATTTTCTAGGTTTTATGGATGCTTTGTTCATCCTATTGAAGAAATTTATAAGGAAAAATTATTGTAATAAAATATTTGTTAGATCCCTTGAAGAAAATAGTGAATTTTAGTTAACATATTGACTTATATATATATATTCAATTTCTATAGTAAGGACAGTCTATTCAAGAATTCATAGAACCTAAATGATAATTACAATAAGAACAAACATAAATGATTAACATCATTGTCATAACCAAATCATAAATGTGGAATTCATTATAAATATGTTTTCCACTAGAAGGAGTAAATTTATAATAAAATAATACAAAATAATAATAATAGTACATAAAATAAATATATTATCGACTAAATAAAAACACTAATTGTATTCAAAAATCAAAATGTTAACCTAAATTCAAACTTCGGTAATGATTTATACACCCTTAATAAATGATTTACATTGAAAAAAATGAATCCTTTATAAAACATGTTTAGATGGTTGTCATTTTCCTTGAGTTATATAATAGTTGATATCATTACAGATGTAATATCTAGTCTCTCATTTAAATTTATGGTTCTATCTTTATTCAATAGGGGACATATAAATATATGTTCTAGCTAGCTGCTAGCTTCATTGTAGATTATGTCAAATAAAATTGTTTCTCAATACAATCCATGTGAGTCTCACCAATGGATAAATATAAAATCCTATACTTTAACTAGAATACATTATTTCACATTATAAAAAACCCTAATTAGAACCCTCCTAGGATGGTAGTGAGGATATGTATAACCCCTACCTTCTACCATTTATAAGTCCTTTGTTGTGACTTAATTTTTAGTTATTTTCCACACATATGGGATGCAATACCCCATCAATACACATAAAAATTAACCATGGAAACAAATGAAATATAAATATTTATTAAAAACCTAAAAAATATGATATATATTCCATCACTAAAATTCAATTAACAAAAATAATGTAAGTTAAATCCAGGTTTCTTAAACTACAATATATCCACCCAAATTGTAGTATTTCAAATATCAATCAATTTATTCTAAAAAATAACTCCAGAAAGAATATCAATACTGATAACATGAATGCAATCTCCATTATCATTTTGAAAAAACATTATACACCATTAAGTAAAAAAAGTTTTTAGAAAAAATGTATATTGATCGATGATTTTGTATAATATTATTATAATATTTTTAATATGATCATCAATTTATATAAATCAAGGATTGAAAAAAAATATAGTATTTTGAATAAAAGCTAACTAAATTATCAATATGAAATAAGATAATCTTCATTTTAATCTCCATAATGAGATCTATAATCCCATTAAGCTAAAAAACACATTAATTATCCTAGTGATTACCTAGACCAAAAGGGTGAGAAACAAATTTAGTTAGGGAATAAATATAATAAGGAAACGTAACATGTGGTTAAATGGTATAACATAGTACAATAAATAGAAGGATGAAGAGTAACTACATGAGATAAAAACATAACAAACATATTATCACAAGATCCTGAAAACCATAGATATTTATAATCCATAAAAAACATGACATAAGAATAATTCATGGATTACTGACATGTCAATATCACATGGTGGAAAAAGTTACATAGTGGATTGTGTAAACTCCTGAATACCATATATAGTGTATCATGGATAAAAAAATATCAAATTTAATTATAGAAATATATTTGGAACCCATAATAAAATGTTCTTGATTATGTGTTACAAATAAGTAAAATATTTCGTATGTCAAAAAACGAATTGTTACCCATGATATGAAAATTTGGTGCACAATCTTTAGTGACTTCATATTCAAAAGTGATTTCTAAAAAAAGTAATTTGAGAAATTATCCTAAAATTTTTTTTCCATCAATGGAAGAGAGAATAATAGAAGTTTATATGTTAATGAAATATTTATAAAATTTAGAATCATTCCATAAAATTATAGATAGATAAATAGAGTTAGAGATATAATTTTCATAACCAAAAAAGTTGGTGGTTTATAGGGATCAATTACATTGAGTCCAACTCAACATGTACATTATTTATTTTCCTATATAGAAAAAATATGTTGATTATTTTCCTTGATAACTGAAATTTCCAATATTATCGTTACTTTTATTTTATTTTGAATCACACTGGCCCGAGATCCACATGCTAGGACCCCAAGTAGGACCACCACATGAACTCAGGTGAACCTCCCCATATACTAAAGTCTACTACCAAGAATATTTGGTCTGATAAGTTGATAATGATGAGTCTATACCTAATTTTTTCAATGTAATACACCCATGGAAAAAATAATAAATAGAAAAATCATATATAACTAATAACAATAAAAAATCTCATGATAATAAAATCATTAAATTAAATATCCATCTAAAGAAAAACAACATGTTAGTCTAATTTAAGTGTCTAGTTTCTAAAACGCATGATGAAAACAAATACACCGATGATTCCCATTTGGGTCTAAAACCACATCTGGTTCCCTCATCCAAGGTCCATTTCCAAATCAAAAATCTTTACCAAGGAATTTACCTTAACTTGTCCCACAACAAAATTTTTTATTCTGGTATTGATCATGAAACCAATGTAGGTTGTGAGTACAACTCAATTGGCCACCACTGACGGTGCCTAAGTCAATAAGATTTTATGTTGTGTTATAATGAAATATTTACAACAAATAAATAAAAATTTATCATGTTATCAATTATTCATTATTTATTCTCATTAACTCTTGGGATCCTAAGGATACCTGAACCTCAATATCTACTTCAGCCAATGTCAGAATCTAAACCATTTCATATTATCAATTCAAAATACATTAATAAGGTATTTCATTATCCATTTCAATTAAATTTATAATATGTATAATTGGAACCATAGTCCCATGCCAACTATTTGGGTCCATGTCATCAAGCCTAGGAATCCATGGGCTTTGGAAATAGCATACCAGGTCCTATATTGGTTTATCGCTATAGGATTAATAAATAACAAACCATTTCCCTCTCTCATGGGATTTGGAAATAGTAGACCATGTCTCACACACATTCATCAAACAATTTATCTATACATTCTTCAAAAATAGAAGACCATATACCACTCAAATGGGATTTGTAAATAAAATACAATGTCCCACATAGGTTTATCAAACATTAATATATATATATATATATAACACAAACACACACACACAAATATATATACCCCCAATATCCAAAAATTATTATATCACATCAATCATGATTAATCAAGATTGATCAAATTATCACAACAATTCTCAATAAATAGTCTAAAAATAATTAATAACAATCGAAAAAATTAATTAATTATAAAAATAATTTATCACATACATTATAATAATTAATTAAATAATTAATTAAATATATTTCAACAAATACAATATATCTTAATTAATTCCATGATTTATTCTATAATTCACAATCTTAATATCTCATAATTAATTAACTAACTGATTATTCAATTCATAACATTAATATCTCAAATTTAATTCCACAATTAATTATCTAAAATTATGATCTCAATATCACATATATAATTTCACAATGAATTATTCCCAAATATAAAAATTTCACAATTAAATTGTAAATTAATTCACCGAAGTTAATTAATTTTAGAAAAGAAATTAAATTTCTAAACTACCCTTGAAATTATAAAATTTCCATACAAGTTATCAATACCAAAATTATGGGATTTTTATGTTGCACCACCTTCCTCAAATTTTTGATTATTGATCTCCCAATGGAAATCACAAACATTGAGAGGCACATCGTTGTAGAATTTGATACAGATCTATAACCATAAATTATTATTTAAAAACTAAAAATATGATAGATACAGATATATCTACATTATGATATATCTACATTCATCAAATCTAGATCTTGATCTAGAAAAAATAATATATAACTACCACCAAGGGAAATAGATAACAGAGGAAGATGAACAGGAAAGTGACGAGATAGGATCCACTTACAGAGATGGATGAAAATCATTGATTTGGACATCAAATTTTGAATTATTAATGTTAGATGGCCATGAAGTCCCTCCAAAACTCACAGAAACCATCAAAAATCAAAAGGATCCAATTTTGGGATGAAATGGGTGATTTTTGCGAGATTGAGATAATTAAAAAAAAATTCCAAACACATTGAAAGTATTACATGGTTTTCAAGGATTGGGGGCATGATTTTCCCTAAATGTGTGCCAACCATGTTCCAATTATAGTTGGAGTGCACAATTTTTTTTAGGGGGAATAGAATGAAAAACCAAGCTCCATCCTTGCGAACCACAACCATAAATGATTTCATAGTTATCTAGCCCGGGGCACATAGTTTTCCCTAACTATATGCGAACCTTACACAATCCACTTTCATTCATTTTTTCTCAAAATTCACCCAAACACATCACTAGTTAAAAAAAAATCTAAAATTAAACAAATAGGGAAAAAATAGTACTAGAAACAAGCCTGAGTAAACTGTAGAATAGATCAAGATCTTATATTCCTCCCACCTTTGATCATCTCATCCTCGTTTTTCCCTCACAAGTATCTATAATATTTTGAGCCAAAGATAATAAGCAAATGATACCACAAAAAAATGTCTCTGTCCCTTGTCTCCTCCTTTAAACTCCCATTTTTCCATAATATACAAACTAATGGAACAATCCATTCCTACAACACCTTCTGAATAAGATCCAACACACATATTAGATGATATTAAAGGGTGAATCTATCTCAAGATCAACGTCATATACATAAATCACATAAGAAGGGTTGGGGTGATACTTATGTAGCTACGACACATGAAAACACTCTTACATATCACTATATTTTTTTCGTATAGCTAATCAATATGACACTGACCCAATTCTTTGAATTACTTCAAATAGTCTAGAAAACATGGATGCCAACATTCCATGCTTACATATCTTTTGTTTACCCAACCAAGGTGGAACTCGAATGAATACCTAATCACCCTCTGTAAACTATAGGGGTTGTGTCTATATGTCATAATATGACTTCTTATTACTTTGATCTATAGATATACATTTCCATGTTATGTGAACCTACTCTATTGTATACTGCACGAGACTCGGTCCCAACAACTCTGACTGACTTGCCAAAATTCAACATAGAGGTGATCCGCACAACCTACCATAAAGATCCTCGTATGGTTCCATCTATAAAGTAACATTTTAACTATTTTTATAGTCAAAATATACTAAATACATGTTATTCTCCCATTAACCACTAATTTCAAATACACATGTCCTCAGCATATCCTCAAGAGCCTATATAGTACGTTCAGACTTCTCTTCTGTATGTGGGTGGAAGGTTATACATAATAATTCTTATATACAGAGCACCTTCTACAATCCCTATAAGAATAATATTGTAAAACATGAGTCGCAATATAAAACTATAGTTTTTGGAATCCAATGTAGATGGAAATTGTCCCTAACATGAAAATCTCTACAATACATCAGTAGAAAATATTCATGTATGTCCCAGAAATGTGATACTTTCATCAGTCAATCAATAAAAATCAAATAGAATCATTCTTCCTTATATTAATCAAATGACCTATCAAAAAATATATAGTTACATTGTACCACATCCATTATGGAATAATGGATGGCTGTAAAAAACCAATCAGTGGTTATTTCTCGGTGTTCACCTACTGATAGGTGAAACATCATGTCAGAAACCATACTATATAATTTTCATTCTTGTCCACCAAAACATTCACAAATGTTCCCAGTACACTTTGGTCACACCTAGATGTAACTCCTACTTTGAGGCATGAAATTCATGCATCATATCTTCTTTCATTCTAATAGGCACAACAACCAAATTCATAAGATAAATGATCTTGTCCAAATCATTTATAGAATCCAAATGTGAATCCCCACCTTCTTGGATTTCCCTCAAGGTCAAACACCCTGGATCATCATACTGCATATCCCGAATATGGATCAAAAGAATATACTCCATTGAAACTAATACTATAATCCTCTACATCTAATTCTCTTGAACCTCTATATTCATCTCAACTAGCATACTCATCATATTCACATAGCAATGTACTGATGAATTTCTTTAGTCTAGGGTCTTCTTCTCATGGTGTCTTATACATAGTTTTACTTATTGGGAATATATACCATCTCAAAATATATAGAATTCATATAATCTACCCATCCCTGATTCCATAAATTCAAATGTCATTATGAACTGATGTATATTAATCTCCTGTGATGCGTATATACATAGATCTTTTCACCCAAAAGATAGTTTCAATAACATTTTCCAGAATAAATTAATATAACTATCTTTAGGTTTTTCCTTTTGTAGTTCCTTTCATGATCCCTCAATTTCCTTGACCTATATGGCACAAATTTAACTCCTTAAATCAACATTTATCTATCTCCAATATAATAAGTGTCACAATACACTATGTACTCCTCACTTAGATCAGGTATGATCATGATTTACGGTTATGCCAAATACTTCCTCTACTCATAGAATGAATCCTCACAACATTCATACCATTCAAAGTATATCCCCTTTGTTTCACGAATTAATGTGGTGATTCCTAATGAGAAAAATCATGGATGAACCTCTTATAATATCAATCTATTTCCAATTATATTTTCATACCAAAATGGTTCTCTGGATGCTCCCAAGAATCCACTACCTGAACCTTCTCTAAATCTACTCACACACAATTTTCTGAGATTCTGTACCCCATGAAGTGTACATGATCGATCTAGATATGCCACATAGATATCATGTTGTATAGACAATACCCACTTGGTTTACTCAGTGTGATGTCAGGATATTTTGAAATATTTTCATGAGTCTCCTAGCACACAAATTTTTCATCCCAAAACACAACAAAAAATTGATCAAGTTACATATGGAAGATAATTTTCCTCAATGAAATAAACACTTCTAGAGCATTCATCAATAAAAATTGAATAATAATGGACTCATTTAGGTTTTAACTGCTTCTAAAAGTTGTATTTAGTATATCAGAAGTCCGAACTATTAACTGATGATTCTCCAATGTTAAGTTGATGTTCGACAACTCACAGTCTCCCCTAAACAATTCAAATAGATAGAATATTCATGGGATAGGATACCGATTTTTTATAGTCATATTGTTAATATTTCAGTAATATAAAAAATCAAAAACTCATAACAAACATTTTTCAAACCACA
Source organism: Viscum album (assembly GCA_963277665.1). Classification (NCBI taxonomy): domain Eukaryota; kingdom Viridiplantae; phylum Streptophyta; class Magnoliopsida; order Santalales; family Viscaceae; genus Viscum; species Viscum album. The sequence goes on along the minus strand of OY728147.1, from coordinate 128,528,953 downwards.
CTTGTGAACACCAAGGTGACATACTCGAATAGATAAATCCATTATCCAACAACTCTTCTAGCTGATCCTTGATTTCTTGAAGCTTTGTCATTTCCATTATGTATGGTGGAATAAATACTATATCAACCACATCAATGAGAAAAATAGAGAATTCCATATCGACATCAAGTGTATGTCTTGTGAAGCCTTCAGTAAATACAAGCTAAAATAGTTCCCCTACTGCTGCAAAGATATATTGCTTAAAATCTCCCTCATTAAGAAATATAATATCGGCCTAGACTATGACCTATCATAGTTTCTTAGTAATTGTCTATTCTCAACCCTCTTTTATATCCAACTATTCATACTAAATATGGTTTTCCCCCATCAGAGACACAAAATTCAATCTCTTCCAGTAAAAATAAATGTTGTCTCAGGATGCAACTAGTTAGTCCACACCCATGATTAGTTGAAATCCAAAAATTTTAATAATATAAATATCCCTAAGAAAATGGAACTCCCCAATATCATGAGAACATCCATTTCACATACAAATTTCTATTTACCATGCCCCCAATGGTGTATCCGTAGTCATAACCCCTCTAAAAAATCCACTTCTAGGATCAAACTGTTAAAAAGTTTTGAATATATAAACAAATGAGAGGAACCATTATCAAATAAGGAACTAGATAATGTAAAAGATATTATTATAGTACCTCTTACTATCAATCATCTAGCCACTCTATCCACAAGTATAGGCTACACCACTTTCAACTATCTTATCCCTCTTCCCACTGATTCTGTCAGACTCTCCGATGTTTCACAAACCTTCTAATACAGTTTCCGTATCCAAGAAGAACCACATATACTACCTCTAATGCATCAGTTGTAGAACTCCTACTACAAGAATTATATGGTTAATAAGATCCCTTTATCACACCATGTTTATGTCTGGCTCTTACATCACTAACCCTATGTTTTTTGTTCCTACAAAACCTCTATCAATGTTCTATATAGCTGCAGCCTCTACATTCTACTGGTTGACAATAACAATGTTCATGGATGTTTCTTGTCAAATGAAACTGGTGAAAAATACATGAGTATTGTCTAGTGAAAATTATCCCTCTTTTATTTTATTCTATATCCCAAAAATCTAGATAAATTTTTAATAGAGGTTGTTCAATCTATCAAAAGACATAACCCCATGCCATGTGGAAAAACCCACTTTTCCCACACTGGAATCCTATATTAGGTTCCCCTCTGTTATGAGATCCTGATCCACCACATTAGAAAACTCCTTCCATAAAAAATGATAAAATGGGACTTGATATCGCTCTAGAGTATATCTTTAAAGAATCTCCCTGTATTTGTCTCTTCCAATGCATACAACAGTGAAAATAATTTAAAATCAATAAAGCACCTATCATAGTTCATCATAAATATTCTCCCCTAATTCAATCTCTTGAAATCACATATTCTCTCTTATCTTCTGGTCTATGGGTATAAATTATCAAAATACCATTCCAAATAGTCCTTCCATTTCATACCACTAGTATGTATAGTCCACACATGAATTCACTACCACTATTTTATTGATCCTCATAAAATATAAGTGAAAAACAAGAACTTCATCTCAGCAGGAGTCTCCAATTTTCCATGTATCGTCTCAATGGACGGATCACAAAACACAGCTCCCTCGGGAAAACCCACTCGAGTAAAAGTCATTGGGTGAGATAACTAAATATATCACATCAGGTTAGACATGCTCTTCTGAACTCCCCATGGGAATCTTTCCATGAATTTCATGAATCTAGTTAATATCTACAAAAAAATTTCCAATTCTTCCTCCCAATAACCATCCATACCTCAGGATCCCACAATTAATGATGATCCACTTCTATGTCCTATGATCATCCTCTAAACTAGATAATTCATGGAGGAATTACTATATAATTCCAATCATGGAACTTAAAACACCATTAATATAATTAACACATTTACTTAAATGGATAACCATAACGAGTCAGAAAAATTATTTTCCTCACTTCTCACCATGTGGTCAAAACTAAGGTTATATCACTACCTTAAACATCAAACAACTAGGTTTTGGTTAATAAGGGTAAACACATCCTCATTATTCACATTAAAATAGAAACAAATTTATTCACATTTTGAATAATTTTATCATTATCAGCTTCATATTAAGAAATATTTTCAATTTAATTTCCCCAGAGAGTAAAAATAGGTCATGTTTAACAACTTTCCCATAAACAGTTTTTTGTTCACTCCTAAAATGATGGACGTCACAATAACTATATGTTCATAGAATGATACATGTAAACCCAACCCTCATTCCATACCAATCCATGAGTCAAATCTCATAAAATCAATGAAACTAAAATAACATCAGAAAAAAATCATCACCTAAGGTGAAATAATATTCAATTGTCATAGAAAATAGTAATAACAAAAATTCCCACCCCCGGTACATATTTGCTCCCCCATATATGGGTTAGCTACTCCCATGTTTGAGATTATAACAAAGGAATGAATTTCTCCTAGTATCATGAATACCTTTCCCTAACAGTAAGACAAAAAATGAACTCTGATACCACTTTGTATCACCCTAGCTTGGGAGCCACACATCGATTCTATGAGCTGGACCAGCACATAAACTCAGGTGCACATCCTCAAATGCCAGAGGTAGCTGACTATTATCAAGGGTCTAATTTGTTGATCATGGGGAGACTATAACCTATTTTATGAGATTAATATAATAGAGTAAATAAATAGACAATAACATAAGAATATATGACCAATAATAATATTAAAAACACAATATAATCAATGTAGTAAATAAAATATGTATCTAATGTCGAAAACATTTAATTATAATATACACAACTTGTGTCTAAAATACATGGAGAAAATAAAGACATCGATGACTCCCATATGGGTCACTAACCACATATTGTTCCCTCATCCAAGCACCATTCTTAGTATAGCAATTGTACCAAGGGCCTTTGACCTTAACCTATCCTATAAAACTAAATTCTTTTTAGGTATTGATCAGGTAGCCTGAGTAGGGTGTGAGTACAACTTAGTTGGTCATCACCAATGGAATCTAAAAAAATCTAGAAAATACCAGTGTATCTAGTTTTATAATAAATAAGTAATCTTCATAAGTAAATAGTTATTACATTATCCATTATTCTTTATTTAATCACATTTACTATGGAGTTGTCGAGGACAACCAAACCTCAAAACATACATCTACCCATTCTAATGTCTAACCTATAACAAATTATCAATTCCCATATCATTAAAAAAATTGATTTCATTATCAATTTTAAATAAATTTATAATATGGATAATTGGAACCATAGTCCAATGGAAGATATTTGGGTTTAGGTCTTAATTAATTGGACATTTTGGGTTTTTGAAACAATATACTACGTACCAAATTGGTTTATCGCTAAGGGATTTGAATATAGTATACCATGTCCTGCTCTCATGGTCTTTGGAAACAACAAACCATATCCTTCTCATGATCATCAAATAGAAAATCCCTTTAAACTTTGGAAATAGAATAACATGTCCTTCTCACTTGGGATTTGGAAACATTAGACAATTCCCCACACATGTTTATAAAAAATTAATACATATAACACACAAACACACATATCCCTAATATAAAAAATATCATTATATCAAATGTATCATGATTAATCAAAATTTATTCTATTATCACATTAATTACAATTAGTTAATCTGACAATTAATTATTCACAATCAGACCATTATTTAATTCAAAAATTAATTAACCATATCGATAATATTAATTAATTCAACAATTAATTAAGCATATATTAGAAATTACAATATCTTATTGTTAATTCTATTATTATTTATTTAATTCAAATTCTTAATACCTCATAATAAATTCATTAATTTATTATTCAATTCATAACATCAGTATCATTTAATTAATTCCACAATTAATTATTTCATTAATTATCTCAATACCCCATTATTAATTTCACAATTAATTATTCCCACATACAACTATTTCATAATTCTTCTATTAATTTATTCAGTGAAATTATTAAATTTAATCAAGAAAACAAATATCTAAACAACCCTATATATTTTATATTTTTAATATAGATAATCAAAACCATGACTATTATATTGGAATATTATACTACATACCTCAATTTGATGAAGAAGGATCTCCCAATGGAAATCCAAAATGTTTTTCATCACAACTTAATAGAATAATATCCGGATATGGAACCCCAAAAAAGGATTAAACAGTTTACTATATCTTATTTATAGGTATAGGTCCATAATAACATATCTACATTCATAAAATCTAGATCAAGATCTAGTAAAAATGATATCTTCCACTAAACTAAATTGTGAAAAATGAGGATGGATAGAAATGTTGTAGGACAAGATACACTTACTATGGGGATTCATATCTTTAATATGGGCTTAAAATCATAAAAAATAGAGGTGGGACTGCATTAGAATCCATATAGAAAGCTCTGAAAAAAATTCCACAATCATACAGGTTTGAGTTTGGGTAGAAATGAGTGGGTTTCATTGGTTTGAAGGAATTCAAATTTTTTTTCCACCTTTAAAATCACTCATTGTTTCATAGGAGGAGGTGCAAGGTTTTCCCTAACCACTTTCTAACCATGAACCAGTTATTTTAGTAGTGTTCAATATTTTCCATTTAGGGTTAATTTTTTGAAAAATTATTCTCCGACCCTGAAAATTCCCACCATGTAGTGTTGCAATGTTTTTTTGTAAAGGGGGCACAGTTTTTTGTAACAATGTGCCAATAGTTTACATCTCTCTTTCCTAACATTTTCTAAAAAATCAACCAAATAGTCCATGTGTTATAGCCCTAGAAAATTACTCAAATAAGGAAAAAAGGGAACCTAAAAACAAGCCTGTGTCAACTCCATACAGGTTATGTATCTTACATATTTATTGTCATGTTGTATTCAATTAAAAATTTATTTAGGTTTACGTTAGTTGTTTCGAAGATATAAAAAAAATTCAAAAAAAAATTTGGTAGGTTGAATGAAGTCAATGTGATTATAATTACCTCATATATTAAATAAAAATAATTAAATTGTTGTCATTTTATATTGCTAATTATACTTTTAATACTAAACATAAAATGTGGTTATGAAAAATACACTATTATAAAAACATTGAGATGGTAGGTTGTACACACATATTAGTAAAGTTTCAATTTTTTTAATGATATTGATGGAATGAAAGTAAATGTTATTTTATCATACCAAAAGATAACTATATCATAATTATAGTATTCTTTAATAAAATATATATATATATATATTATTCATGTTATAAAGTACAGAAAAATGATTCACATCCCTTTGTGGATGTCGTAATCCTTAAATATACAAAAATTATGATATCATTTATTAATTAAAGGAAAGGTAATAAAATTTATAAAATTTAAAATTTCCATATTTATAAATATTTTTGATATAATAAATACACATTAAATCAAAAATCATAATCATCATTGAGAAATGACGATGGAAAATTAATTACATTGGTAGGTGAGGTAGTCCCCCCACAAATGGATAATAATTTGTTTCCCATTTTCAGTAGTGGAACTGGATGTATTATATTCCATTGACCTAATATTATTATATTATATTGTAAATAATGGTGTTATTATATTTAAATTGATGAATATTATTTAAAGGAATGGAATAAAAAATAAAATAGAAATTCATGGTTAAGAATGATACAAAGTTTTTAGATGGACACTATTGCATTACACCATAAATCCTTCCTAAAAAGGGATTCTAATAAAAAAATAACTCTCAAAAATTTTAATGGAATATTGATGGTTTTTTATAGTGGTATACTAGATAAAAAATATTTCTATAAGTGAATTAAATAAGAGAGTATGTACTCATTATAAGTGAGGGTAGGGTACGTCTTAGAATTTCATAAAATATTAAATTATTATAAAAGAAATTTCATGAAAAAAAATAATAAAATTATTTAAGTATAATATTTGATGGGGATGGGTCGAAATACTCTCATAGAAGAAATTTTTTAAATGTTTTTTTATCTATTTACACTTATTTTTTTGGTTTTTACTGGTGATAAACCCTTCTGATTATTAATGATTATATAGTTTTTTAACTAATTTGATTTTAATAAAGATACTATAAATTAAAATTTGGCCAAAAAAATTGACCATGGTTGTTATTTTCAACCATATCAAAATCAGTTTTCTAAATATATATATTTATGAAATTTTAAATTATTTAATAATATATCCATTATTATAGTGGAACACTACTGTCATTTTTAGAGGTACTCATTAAATTAAACAATGAAAATATATATAAAAATAATGAATTAGAATATAAACTCTTCACACATCTCTTATTGGATATATTTTTATAAAAAAAATTCAAACCTAGTGATTATTTCATATGATATAAAATTTCATTATCTTAGAATCATATATTTTATTTTTCTATTATTTATATAAATGTTATGTCGGTAATGAACAAGAATTTATTGTAATTATTTCACAATAAATAACAAAAATAAATCAACATAAAATAAAAAAATTTATATTTCAGATTATGAAATATAAATGAATAGATCTATTCATTCTCCAAACAAAAAATATATAATATATTTAAATAAAGAAAATAATATTTTGGTCTTTATCTTTAACTCAAATAATATAATGGTAAATATAAATAAAATATGAAACCTAGAGGAAATTTATTCATATAATAAATGGATATTGATTAAATCCAATAATCAAAAAATGTAAAGTAATGTTTTAGGGTCTTGTTTTGCATATCATGTTATAATTAACCCTAATTACAGAGTTACCATTACCATGGTGAAGATTACATGTTATAGTTTCACTTATGAATAACTATAATTAAAAGGTATGTATATATAAATATTGGACCACCACATTTAAAATATAAAATAATTTCTTTAATATTCAATTTACTTATGGGAACGAATATTATTTAAAATTATACACGTGAGACATGATGAAAAATTGAATTTTTAGAAAATTGTTTTAATGAAAAAATGAACTTATACCAAAATTAAGTATGAATATTATTATAATATAATTAATTAGATTAAATATATCCAAAATAAAATTATTTTATATTTAAATAAAATGAAAATAATTATGGCAGTAGTAAATTATATATTTTATTGAGTTGAAATTAATTTTTTACAAAAAAGTGGTATTTTCACTATTAAATTTAAAAAAATCAGTTAAAAAAGTTACAAAATTTAAACTCAATAAAATTTTTATAGGATGATTGTAAAAATAATACCATTTTATAAAAAAATATTAATTATAATTTTATAAATTAATAATTATATTCACTCATTAAAATAAAAAGTAATAATTTTTTGAAGACAACCTATTTTTGATGAATAAAATGACTTTTTTGGAAAATGTGTAATTATTTAATTATAATTTATCTAATATATATATATAAATTATATATATTTCAAAAATTAGTTATTACATTTAATATAGTATAATTTAATATCCAGGTTATAATAGTCCTATACAAATAATATTATTTCATTATTTGTTTAGGCTCATTGCTTCTTATCATATAAGATATCTAACATAGATTTATTTTTCAAAAACACTGAATAGTAAATCCCCTAACCCCTTAATTAATTTATCAATAAAAATTTTAAATTACATATTTAGGTGAAAATAGGTGAGGGTACTTCTGTTTCATGACATCATTCGGTTCCTAGGTTTCATCTTTGTATTTGTTGTTCAACCATAATACATTCACAATATGAGTTATCTTTATGTGTAGAAAATTATCTATACACTCGAATATCTACATGAGATTATCTTGATAATAGTGATAATTCTATAGTTGTACCAATATGAATTCAGTAAATGTGAAATATCTAGCATGTTCTTTCTAAATTAGGATACAGGGAATACAACATGTGACTTTGACAGGGTTGGTATGAGTGCTGGTATATAATCCACCATTTTTATGTAATTAGGAACACAAATTTTATTTATTTACAATGGAATTAACCTTCCTTTATTCCCAAACTCATTACTATCATCCATTTAGAAATATTTGGAAACACTTCTTCCCCAACCAACAACTCTAAGCCTTATTAATGATTTTCATCATACATATTCCATTTACTATGAGAATCCCTAATGAGTTATTCAATGGTCTTTCTCTCTTCTAAAATTTCCTCTACTATTTTAGGAACAAAAATCTTGTGATAAAAATCATAAATTGAGCACACATGTGTTCAAAATATATTACAATAATGTTTTTCATATAGATCCATTTGGATGAATGATTGAAAGCTATAATTGTAAGATAATTTAAACAGTGGAAGTTGTCGATCCAAGACACTATTTAATTCTATTAAGAAATGTTTCAAAATGTATTCCAATATCTATATATTTTTCCTTTATTGGACATATATTTTTGGATGGTGACATATATTATTGTTTACTCGATATATAAGTAATATAGAAAATACATCTAGAATATAGTGGTAGATCACATATATGGTTTAGATATAACTAATGGTGGTGTTCCAAGACGCCTCACTAACACTCTACTATATACCCCTACATGTTGATAGATTGAAAATTCCTATATAATTACAACAAATTTAACATTATTTTATATATGATCTACTAAAACTGATATTATTTTTAATTGATTTCTTTTGAAAACTAGTTATAATGTCAATGATGATGTTTTTGCATTTTCATATGAGTATGTGTAATGGATGAATTATCCCCTTAGACTTGTTTATTTTATATTTCATGTACCAACATACACGTTTTTTATATATATTTTGTGATGTCCTTCTTTGTATATTACCAAAAATAGTTCCCTTAGATATCTTGATATATCATAATGTTTCCTATGTGGGTGGAGAAGGTTGTTCTATATGAATAAATCAATAAATCTTTCTTTATCTCATGATTTTATGGTACACAATGTCATGTGACAATTCCTATAATTCATCTTTCATATGTTTTCATATATGATCATTTCCCATTCCTAAAATCTTTTACATTCTTTGGAATATATTCATCCTCTAATTCATTATCTATTATATAGAAGGTATGTTTTACCAATCACTTATGAATGGAATGATGATTTTCCTCCCCTTGGGAGTGGCATTTAAATCCTTTTTATGTCTAATATGATTTTACCATTATCAATTATCATCATAAATAAATCATTCAGATGATTTCCAATTATATAATTTTTTACTCTAATTATAACCTAAAATCGTAATGGATTGATCAATCATAGTACTTGATCATCTCTAACTATAATCATTATAAAATATAAACCTTTATTTGTATGAATATAATTTTAAGTATCTTAATATTAACATATATTTAACACTTATCCTCATATAGATAATGTATGAATATTTTCTAGGAAAAGATCATGAATCCCAACTCTGTGAAGGATAGTTGTCCACATGAGCATTCATCTTTCTTCAAGTATAGATGATCAGTTTCTTATTTTAAATTAGTTCATATAATAATCCCTTAATTTATTAATATCAATATACTTCAATAATTTCCCATCATGAAAGAAGCGTAATTAATGTTTTAGTGATAGTCAATTTTTTATCCCCATAATATCTTCAAAAATTCACTAGTCTATAAAAAATTAATCCTCATTCATGTATTCAAGGTAAGTGGTTTTGTAAATATCATTATTATTCTCAAAAATCATTGAGAAAATCTAAATAATCTATGGAAACCACATTTCTCTATTATAGTTATTGTTCTACGACACTTCTCAATTTTATTTGTCTTATAAGTTTCCTTGTATATCCTTTTTATAGAGAAAACATGCCTCAGGAATGATACATTCTTCATCCAAAACTCTCACTTACTATAATTAGAATATATATTCTATGTCCAAATGCCTTTATAATGGTATTAAAATGATTCTCATTCACCTCGATTCCATTTGTGTATATCACAATGTCATCTATAATGAGTACCTTAAATTTGTTAAGGTAATATGTAATTACTGTATACATTATTTTCATAAATATTTGTATTGAATTAATTCATCTAAAGTGTATCATTATTATTTCATAATTTCCAAACCAATTTTTGATGGATTTTTTATGAATATCATACATCTGAACCATCACTCTTTGATATCTCAAATAATAGTAAAACATAAGTAAATTTGGGTCCCCACATAGTTGATGGAGAAGATAAACCATCTATGGATCTTTATACTTTATCTCTATCATGATTTTCATAAAATAATGATAATCAGCATAGAGTTTCATTGACCAATCATTATTCATAAAAATGAGGAAAATCACACCCCAAAGTAAAGTACTCAAAATTATAAAACCATTTTATAGATTCCTTGGTGAATTTTTTTTAACTTTGTTCATATAAATCATGGATATTATTTAAAGAGCGTTTGATATAGTAAGAGACCTATATTTATGTTCGATTACGAAATGAACATCTCAGTTATGAAGAATACCATTAATACTCATGGGTTTATATAACATTATAATCCCTCAAAATGTGTATGTATTCAAAAATTATTCTCTTATTTGTGTCAATAAATTTTTCTATATAAGGATCATCATAAGTCATTAATATCCTTGATTGATAAAAATATTCCAAAGGGATATTCATCGACCTCCATACACATCAATATATTTGAAGAATATATTGGGATGTGTAAAGTTATATCCAAATCTAGAGAGTTATTTATTGAATTATTTATGGACTACCAATCCATCCCCAATATAGAATGAAACTCCATGAATATGGATGATAATTTTCAAAAGATTCAATACACATACATTGTCTATGGATTAGTTATATACCTAGGATTTAAGAATTTTTCCATCTTCATTTCTCAAAGATGTATCAACATCCATGTTTTGAGGAGGTGTTTTAATATTTCTCAAAATTATTCATGATATAAATGATTTAATATAACTATATTCAAAATTCACATTCCTTCTTCATGAATGAATAATTACTATACCTTTAACCACTTGTTATTGAGATTCATGTTAATAATTATATTAAAATAGTCCCTTTCTTTCTCTCTATGTTGTAGATATTTTTTTCATTGATTATCATTGAAAACCCTTGGATTATACAATCAAATTTTAGAGTTCCCATGTTTCTTATATTTGATAAATATTACCACATGCTAAGTGTCTATATATATATATATATTCTTTTCCTCTATCAATTTTTTCATTTAATTTTATTGTTTCAGTGATGATTAACTTAATTTCAATCATTTCAACATTTGAAAAATGTTCTAGTTTCTTTACGAAATATCCATTGTTACTATTCCCACACCTCAAAATGTGCAATATTGGGTTATAATTATGCAAGGATACATATATAGATATCCAATGGAAGAAAACTACATTTCACTCTTTTTTATCACCCGTCTCGTGATACAAGAGAGTAACCACTCTCCATATCAAAATTGAGGTAAAAAATCCCTTTATAGATATCAATTTAATTAATAATTAATGTTTTTAAAAAAACTTCTTTAACCCACTAATGATTTTTTCAACCTTAATTATAGTCTTGATAAAAAATAATGAGTCTCACCATGAAAGCCTAGTTAATTTTTCCTCATAATCCTTAAAAGAATCATATTTATTTCTTTCAGTCTGAGAAACTCCCTCTCCATTTTAAGATTGATATTTTATATAAAATATTTATTGATAAATATTTTCTTTAATTATTCTTATTAAATGGAATCAATGTATTCATTGGTAATCCTATTCTATATTACTATCCAATACTTTTCATCTTCCCCATCCATGTGATAAATGGACCTCAAAACATTCACTTGAAATGAAAAATAGAGTAAAGAGAATATCATCTCAATGGAGTTAATCCATTGTTATATGATGTGGGGAATTTATGATTCAATAATGTAATGAGGAATTTTACTCATAAAATACTTTGCTACAACATATAATTTCCTATAATAAGGAAGGTGTTCTATATGATTGATGATATTATTCATAACATGATCCCATTGTGTTGGTAATTCCATGATGTTATATTCTCCAACCAATATAAGTTTCTTCATATAACTTTGGAAATCATAACATTTAATATATATTAATTTTTGGAATGGTTTCACTTATTTCATATAATACGGAAAAAAATAAAAAATTACTTTATATTAAATGATAGACATACAAAAGGGAAAATTATAAACATTAGAGGAATAACTTATAAATGATAATAATATCATACCTTATGAGTCATTAGGATTCAATCTTGGTTATCCATGTTAATGTTTTCTACTATTTTTTCTAACAAAAAATTTATTCTTATACATTATAATGTTTTTAAGTGTTTTTTAATTTTGAGATATTATCCCCAAGGAGTATCAAACAATGTTTTGAACAAGGCCTATTTTTTGTGAATCAGGTGAAAATCAAGTGAATGAAACAAAAAACCTTTTAAGGGTGATTAAACAAAGGTATTATTTTTTCAAAGCCACATGATCTTGTAGTATGTATATAAGGATATAATTTCATAGTATCCACTGACACTATACTTCAAAAAACAAACACGGTATTTTCTAATAAATAAAATAACAATTATTAATAAAACCAAAATATTATATTTCTAGACACCATAAATAACTATAAATTCACTGGATTCCAATAATAGTGATTGAATCATTTTTATAAGTATCATTACATAGTTTTTATCCTAAAAATCTATTAATGAAATATACAGATGAAAACATACTAGTGTATTTAGGAAAATAGGAACGTTAAAGATCAACCTGAAAATTAATTGTCATTATTTTAATTTGTACAATGAACTTGCAAAACAATTTAACTCCTACATTTTGATGGGATCATCATCATAATTCCTAGGTAAATGGGCTGAACTAAAAATAATAATGATTGAATAAACATGATAAATAAATGTAATGTGTCAGTAAATGGAATGCCACTGTATCATAGTATAGAATGGACATGAGTACTCAAATTAAAGAATTATTTGAGGAAATGGGTACTAAAAAATCATTGAATCATATGATATTTATTATAAACACAAAACAAGACATAATAATAATTCACATATAACTACGATGATAACATCACATGGTGAAGAAAGTCCAATATTTTTTTATGTTTACTCCTTAATCCCATACATATAGTTCTTCAGAGATAATAATACCAAATGAATTGGTTTTATATCAGTCCAAAACCATCAAACCATGTTCATTACAACGTTTTCCAAAAAATTAAATAAATAATAGTGAATAAACAATGTAATTACTCATTGAAAACAAAGGTTCCAAAATTATTCCACTTATCATATTCAAAAGTTATTTTTAAGTGTGGAATTTTAGAAATAAACATAAAGAAATGCATAAACCAACAAATGGGAGGGAAAATATGATAAGTACATATGTTAGAGACATATATATATATATATGTATAATTCAGAATCTGTCATTAATATTATAGAGGTATAGAATGTCAGTTATGGTGGAAATGATTATAACATGAGAAAATGGTTATTTAGAGAGATTCATTGCCCTTAGTATTACTCGTCACATACGTTCATTATTTTATAGATTAATATGCATATGAATATTATTTAATATAATAATTGTTTTTAAATATTCATTCAATTTTAAATTATATATTGTGTTTTTAAATTAAATTAATTAATCATTAAGGTTCAAGTCTAATGTTTTCATGTTTTTCGACTAATATATACAAATATTATTTGGAAAATTGACAAAGTTCCAATTGAATATTATGTTATCATATCAAAAATAATAATAATAAATTTTATATAATGTTTAAACATAAATTATATATTTAGATCTAACAATGAGATATTTTTTTGAGAATTGTATTTCATTACAATCATGGGCAGGGTATGTCATATGTATGGATGAGTAACGATTCAAAATTTCAACGACAATGGTAGAAATATGGTTAATTGTTTTTATAATAACTATATTTATACAAAACATTTCCTATTATAATATTATTTACAATTATATATACCATCCATGTGAATGGTTAATGAATAAATAATCACATTGGTTAATGGTGGTGGTTATCCAGATGTACAAATGAATGATATTATTACATTCTAATTGATGGAATGGTAAGAAAATATAAGAAATTTTAATTTTACATAATGAAAAATATGTTATTGATGTCATTTATATATATACATTAATTCTTCCACCCCAAATATATGTGGGGGAGATGATAGAATAAAAATTACATTTATTCTCAAGGCAGTAGTCCTTTGTACAGATGAATGATGGTTCAATTTCTTCTATGATGGAAGTGGATATGGATTTAGTTTATGAAATTAACATAAAACAACTACATAAATGGTACATAAAAAATTTATAATTTCATCATGGTGTAAAATAATTTGATAGAGGTGAAAGATGAAATAATACAAAAACACTATGTTAGAAATAGTACCTCTTATTTAGGCCACATCATTAGATTTACACCAAAATCCTTCATAGGAGGATTTATCAATAGAACCATGTGCATGGGGAGGGAATCAATAGATTTATTTTTCAAGGTATTCGATAAACCTAACGTATATTGATGAGTGCGTAAAATATGAGTGGAGGTTCCATTTCATATTTTAGGTGATGAGATCTTTTGGAATTGTATATCATATAAAATTATTATAATTTAATTTTCAAGGAATTTTTTCCAAACCGATATATATTTAACATATTTTAGGGACAGGATGAAATATTATCATAAACAAATTCTAGTAATTTTGACATTTGTTCCTTTAACTTTTGGTTTTACCATACATTTCGGTTTATGACGATTACCTCTATAACATTTATTTTTACACATTAGGGGTTATAATAGTCACTACAAAATGAAAATTGGTCCCAAAATGGATCATGGTTTATATTTTGAATCATATACAAATACATTTTACAAATAAGTTATTTTAAGGTTTTTTAAATTACTTTTTTAAATAATATGTATTATAAAATAACATTAATGTCACTTTTAGATGAAGATATTGATAAAAAATTAAAATAGAGGGATTAGAATATAATTCTTTTGACAAATCTTAAATTTGATATAATTATCTACAAAATTATTGAAATGATGATTTATTTCAGATTATATTATTTTTAATTATTTTAAAATCATTTATTATTTTAATCAATTAAATAAATTATTTGTTGGTATAGTACAAGAATATACATTAATTATATAGTCAATAAAATTAGAAATAAATTACCATGATAAAAAAATTATTATTCTCTAAAATGAATATTTATAATTAAACCGAATTTCTTTTTACCCCTATAAGATTTATTATTGATATAAAATTCAATAAAGAGATATTTTTTGATTATCTTTTTATTAATTGTTATAAATGTAAAAAATAATGAAACATAACACCAAATGTCTATATAGTTATGAATTATAAGTATATAGATGAATCCTCTAATAAAACATATAAATAATAATTTTAGGGAAAAATTTTAGTCGATATCATATTATTTTTATAAGAAATTACGATATTTACCCATACCATGGTGATAATTGTTTTCTATAGTTATTATTAATAATAAATAAAAATAAAATTCTATATTTACCAAGAATAAATCCATAAATTATAAATACTAATTCCATTATTAATGATTCAATTCATGTATGTTGTATAATTTAATTTAAAAATAGAGCTGGGTGACATGAAAAAAGTGGTTTTTGGATAAGTCCCTTAATAAGTCCAAAAATGAAATTATTACAAAATTTGATATAAATAATATTAAAATGTAATTAATTATATTAACCATAAATATAAAAGATACTTGTTGCATTTATATCGACATAAAAAATGGTACTTTTGAATTAATTTATATATTTAAAAAATTATTACTTCACATAAAAATATATATTTCACCATTCAATAAAAAATAAAAAATTTCAAAAAAGCCCCAAATTTCCCTATAAGATATTTTAGATACATTTATTTGAAATATTCTATCGATTAAATAAAATAACAATTCTACAATTACATGGAATTAATTACAATTCCCACTGAAAAAGTCGATTATAATAATTTTTAAAGATATCATATTTTTAATGAATAATATGATTTAAAAAATATGTTATTTTTTAATAAGAAATTATCAATACACTATGATAAATTTATATATATTTCATATATTAGTTATTCATATTTATTTCCACTATTTTAACACCTATGTTATAATTGTTATATTTAAATAATAAAATTTAATGGTTCTTTTAAGGTCGATGTTTCATGTCATATATATTATCAAAAATAGTTTTCTTTTATAAATATATAGAGTTTTATAACATAAATAACATAGAATAAGTAAATAAAAGCGATTTTCGATGTCATTAACTTGGATGATATGTATACTCATAATCAAATATTTTTACAAAATTAAATAATGGCCACTTTTTTTTGTCACCCACATTAATCATATTTCATAAACAATAAAATCATATAAATAAAATAGAGTTCTATAAAATTTCCTAATCCATATATTAATAAATGGAAATTTCATAAAACATATTCTCACTCATTTTAGAATAATTATAGATCCAATATATCATCAATTATGAATAATCACATCATCAACATCATCAAATTATTCAAACTATTTCCACATCACAACCACCACTTCATTATCATAAAAAGGAAACATCACAACATCCACATAAACACTGTCACAATAATATTATAACCTCCACAACATCATATTGATATTTTTACATTGGAATGTCTTATAACAAAGAGACATCACACCCAAATTACATGATGTAACATTTTCCCAACACATGATGTGGATAAGTATATATGCGAAAACATGAAGACATTATATCCTATTCATAGTTTCATGTGTTCTTAACAAGGTAAATTATAGCCTACAGATGTTTCTTTATATAAATTGTGTTTTACCCATTATGGATCATGTAGATATATAAATGCATATCCCAACAGTAAGGAAATAATGTCTATGGATTCTGTAATTATCATTTCCTTAATCCATTGTATCGCATGAAAGTATAAAAATTAAAATAATCTATTATATATTAAAAATATTTAATAATAATATTACCCAAAAGGAGGATATGAAATCGATAATCAATCAATCAAACATCCAAACACATTCAATAAAAATATATGAAATATCTCAAGGTATCATAAGAAACAACTTTAATTCAATACCAAATAAAATATATACATAATTTCATTATCTAATAATCATAATTTCAATATATATTGTCTTAATAATACATATTAATATAATTACCATGTAAAATTTTCATCATAAAAATTAATTATATTTCTAATTTATATCAAAAAATTTTGTACTTAATTAAACACAACCATATTATTTGTATTAAGTAAACATCAATTCCAACATAGATTGTATTAGGGGAACACTAACAGGTACATATAGAATCACATAATTTAGATGATAATGATAATGATATGGTCATTTGTGATATGTTCAATACACTAGAGGGTGAATATTTCTTCAATAAATTATTACCAATTAATTTTTTAACCTTTATTTACATTCAATATTTTTTTGTGACTGAATGTCTCACTCCTATACAAAAAAATTGTTTGGATGAATATAGGATAACAAATAATGTAATATGACAAATGTCACCATGATTTTTTAATTATGTTTCAACTAATATGGTGACTATGTCCCCAATATACGCCATTTATTATCCCACATGAAGAAAAACACTTTTTTGTTATCAATAGAATGATTGGGGAAAATTATAGTATTGAACCCATATTGTTGGAACCGCCCATGTACAATAAAAGAACCCAAATTAAGTTATTTAAATATAAGAAAATACATTCACTAATTTATAGAATGATCAAGGGAAACAGCTCATGTCCCTCCAAGAAAATACTGATTTTTTCTTCTTCACAAACTTTTGTTTTCAAAAGTATTATGTCACTTACTATTAGACATTATGATATAATTACATCATAAGATGATAATTTCAAATCATAAATTAATATTATAGTATTTCATAATGTTGTATTCTCACTTCCTCTTCTTCAACCTAATTGGAAATAAATTGGAGAAATTTAAATTTGATATTTTTTTATGCTTCATAAAATCATAGTATAATTCCATTATATCATCATTAGATATATTAAGATATTTTACATATAGAATTTTTAGATTTATATGAATGTTTCATCTCTATATATATTTCTCTATATCGTCAATACTTATTTTTAATAACATTTTACTATATCTCACCCTTTATTCTTTCTATTGACTAATATAATTTATCATGTAACAACATTGTGAAATTCCACACAATTATTCTTTTCCTTCTCATTATATATATTTATACACTATATGTATATGTTTTCTATAACTCAAATTTATTATATTTATTACCATCATTTAATATCCTCTATATTTTAATATGAATACTATTCTAATTCTTTGTATTGAAAAACTCTCTACGAATCATGGTTCCGTCAACAAAAATTATTCATAATAATATCTGAAATCCTGAAGTCCATACATATTTTTTATTATTCTTTATAATTCCATTTTAATGGTTGGGGGGAAATGTAACACGGACTATAGGCCCAAGAGGAACATTAGGCCTCTCACATGACCCTTGAGTCCCAAATGAGGTACCATAAGAGAAGACCCTACCCCATATGTATATATATATATATATTAATACCCCCAGACATTATAGAGCTACATAGTTGGAAAGGCCTCATGCAGATGGATAAAAAGACGAACTCTCCTCCATAATTATCCAATTAATATTCCAACTATATATATATAAATATATTTAACAACATCATTATTTGACTCCAAAAATTTATTAACATTAATGCCTCAAAATTTCCCAAACTGATCATGTAATATTCTATTTATGTAATAATAAATAACATCAACATAATAAAAATTTAATTTATTTAATATTGGATTATGAAATATATTTCATGATCTCAATATCAACTATTCTAGGGTAAATATTTTAAAAAAAATTATCCTCATCACCAAAAAAGGTTTTGAACATTCCCCCTGGAAACATAGAATCAAAACCCATATGAAGTAGGTACTGTAGCAGTAATGTACCAATACTATAGCAGCAGTGGAACTATAGCAACTAGAGGAACTATAGCGGTGGCAGTTCACTATAGCGGCGACATTGTACTGCTGCAGCGGCGGATACTATGCAGTACTGTAGGAGTGCAAGGTACTGTAGTAGTACTACTCATAGAATCAGCTTTGGGAAAAAAATGGGCATATGGCCCATGTAATGGGATAAATTCCCACTCGGCCTTCATTCTATGTGATGGGTCTCCCCTTATCAAGTAAAATAGGTATTTTCTTTGAATTAATCATAAATGAGGCTTCGACCCCAACATTTTAATAAAAACTTGGAATCAAAATCATCATAAAATGATATAGTTTATTTCTCTCCATAGTTATCTTTGAAATGCCACTTACATTACATTAAAGATAAACTTAATTAATTATCAATTAATCTAGTATCATAAATCATAATAGTAAACATAGTAATAAAATTTGATGAAGTAATGATTATAACATGCATCATATGATTTCAATCTCATTCAAATTGTTTGTTCAAAATTTAAACAGCTGATGCTTTCTATTTATTTATTGGAGGCTGAAAATTTTGAAATTTACAGTACATTAATGATCCTTAGTTATTCTCTTAGATGAACCTCGCATTTTTTTACATCATAAAAAATCACTAAACTAAATATATAAAATCTACGAAAACTCTATTAAATTTGTATGATAACTCTTATAATGTAATCTCAAGACCTTTAGAATACTCTTGGATTCTACCATATTTAAAAGAAAGCCAATAGATTCTCCTAAGTAACTCATTCTTAATTACAATATGAATAATATATATTATTACGTTAAACATAAATATTTTATTTTATTTTTAATTTCTTTAATCTCTAATAGAAAAATAACTTATGTAATATATTTAATATATTATGCATCTCATGGAGACTCTTTCCATGTCAATTTAAATATTCTTCTATTAAATATAATATATAATATATAACATGTTAAATTTGGGTATGAACTTATAAAAACATTTATAAATTTCAAGATTCAACTAAATATGTTACACACACATCAACATGTAACTCAGGAGATTCAATACACAGACAAAAATCATCGACCCACATAAAAATAATTTATAATCACATAAAATAACCATCAATCATTAGTATAATATATTTTGAAAACTATATATAATATAATTACTCATTAGAGAATTTATGTAAACCTTCCACTTCCACAATAACTTCATTTATTCTTACAAAAACATAAACATATAACATAAATGTAAAACAACATTTCTAAAAGATATTCCCTATGATAGACCTCCAAAATTATCCTTTTCAACATCATCATATAGAAAAAATTTCTACAATATACATTCTCCTTGTAACACATCCAATATAGTGATATTTTAATCTTAGGTAATTTAATAATATGATAAATTTATTGTTACCAATAAATGTACAGAATACAATCATAATCCATGTAGAATCATATATATATATATATATATATATATATATATATTATAAAAGGCTCTCTAACCAAATGTAATTTTTTATCAACGTCATATTATATTCCACACAATATCATTTCAATAAAAATTATGATAACCCAATTTATATCTTAATGTAGTTTTTTTAATATTTAGATAAATTAAATATCAACTATTATAGTTTTGAATAACATCATTTCTAGGAGAATGGATCTCAAAATTTATCTCTAACTAATTTAATTCTTGTTACCTCTTTTTAAATACCATTAAATCTAGAAAATAATATTTTCATTGTAAATAATGAAAACCACTCACTTCAATGAATCAATGTATTTCCGTATTATACTCATTCACTATTTATATCTTTTAACAGAATCACACA
This sequence comes from Viscum album, assembly GCA_963277665.1. Lineage (NCBI taxonomy): Eukaryota > Viridiplantae > Streptophyta > Magnoliopsida > Santalales > Viscaceae > Viscum > Viscum album. The sequence continues at coordinate 128,507,868 of OY728147.1, read as the reverse complement.
TTTTATGGGGATCTATTCCATTTTATATTTGACATTATAATGAACATTAATATAATTTCATGGCATTGTTATTTATCACATATTTACATGATATATATTTCTTTTAAAAGTATTGAAAAAATTGAACCAAAACACAACATTGATTAAACAATACCCCTTAATATTTTTTTAACAATACCAACAATTCAATATATATTTTCTAGGTTTTCTTTACTATATTCACACTTAAATTATTGATAATTTATATAAATAAAACAACCAGGGATTGTATCAATTTAATTAATGATATTTTCCATTAACTATTCCACTCTATATATACTTAATACTTTCTTGATGAAGAAAATAACTGGATCTAATATTGAAAAAATGGGAATCAAAAGAATATTTTTCATATTTAAACTTTTTAGTCATAGGATGTTGACGTTTTTTAAGATGATACCTATTATTTTAATGATTCAATATAATTTCAATTGGTAGATGAATTATATTGTGATTTTTCAACCTATAATTTATGATCTCATCTTAACTCAATAGTTACAAACATTAAAAATATTATGAAGGTAAAAAATTAATAATAATCCCTAAGATTATCTAGATTAATTTGTTTTATGTCCTTTATAAATTTAAATTATCCTACATAATTTAAAATTTATGATTTAAAAATATAGATCTTATAAGGATAAATTTTTTATCAATGACATCACTCTATGAACGTTCAATAAATTCTCTAATAGTTTGAAATGAGAATTTATGTAGATTCTTAATGTCCATAATTAATTATTCTATCATGAAGACCTTCCCATGTAAATTCATCACTGTTTCTCTCCAAATAACATTTAATACATCTAATTATTTATTATACATTGATGGTGACTTTATTTATTTAATTTAATAGTAATTCCAACATCATAATTCAAGTGGTTCTTTTCTTAATTTGGAATCATATTCAATTACATGTATATAATGAAATAATATAATAATTGGGAATAATGTTGAACATTTATTATTATTAAGGAGAGATGAAAGTTAGTTAATTTCTTTGCAAAAAAGTTACTTCTTTCTTTATATTCCTATGTGTGGATGAACATTTCATGATAGCTCTTATAAATTATCCATGGGATATTCTCTATGGGATTCATGGTGTTATTTTCATTTTATACTACTTATTTGAGTGAAGTTCCATTAATTTTTCTATATTTTAAATTGTATTGGAATTTATGTCATAGAGACATCTTTTTAACATCTTGCCATTATCTCGTAGGGTGATTAAATAATTATTAATAATTTTTAAGACAGCTATTCACATTTCTTATATATAATTATATTTTATGGGTAATCACATTTTGATAACCTCTCATGAATTTGAATATCTTATATATGATTAATAATATATTTCCCTTCAATAATTAAATTAACACATTATTTATCCATTTTTATTTCTTTTCATGATTAGATTAAAAAATTATGGTATGGTCTTCAAGCGAATGGTGATCATTGTTGGAACATCTACATGAAATATCATGAATGAGTTTCACCAAAACTATTCCTATTAATTTTTTGTGTTATTTATTATTCTTTTATTTATTTTTTCAACAAATAACATCACATCAATTAGGTGTGAACTAATATATAAATTTCTTCAATTTCCAAAAAATAATTGTATCCGTATCATTCGTGTAACATTATTCTTTGACTTCGTTGTTTTTTTGAAGAAAATTATTCCTTTTCTTAAATCCAATAAGAGACTTACTAACGGTTTTATTAACATCATATTTAAGGGTATTCATACATAAAAATATTTATTTCTATTATTTGATAATTATACTTTCATTAATCTTTAGTGTGACCACTACGGTTATAGAATCCATCGAATTCATCAATACTTAAAAATATTTATTATAAAACGATTTACATCATTTTTTGATAAATTTTAATCAATACATCATATTATCTTAATGAATAATATTACTTTTTTCATATAAAAATATAAATATTATTCCCAAAATTAATATCCTTTTTTCCAAACCATTATTTATATTTGAATTAGTGAAAAAATCCTACTAATATTAATGTTGTTTATCAAAATAATATCGCATTTCATGGATAACCCAACCAATATATAGGGTACGCAATTATTTTTTGTGTGACCCAACAAATAAAAATCTTAATCCAACCCTGTATAAACCAATAGACATAATAAAAAAAATAAAAAATAATAGAATAATAGGAAATAACTGAAAGAAGTTCATAGAAGAAGAGAGAGAGAAGTATGGACCATGAGGTAGTGAGTGTAGAAAGATGTGAGGTTCAGACCAAATTCCCTGTAATTCCAGATATGGACCTAGAGAAATGATGATAAGGTCACAAGTGCTCTATCAATCACCTTAAATGAACACCAAATGATTCCATCGAATAATTAAAACCTTCTAAAAACAATTGTACCAAATAATAAACAAACATTGTGAAAATTTCTTTGCACCAACATGACAAGAGGTGGACTGACTAATTCTACCACCTCCTAATATTAACTTGATTTGTGAAAGGGATAACTATCTTGAGAAGTCACAATTAAAACGTGTCATTGTTTATTGGAAACCTGATATCAATGAACCTTCAATGTGATGAAATAAATTATATAGAATATGATCCACTTAATGGTGGATCAATAGAGTGGAAAAAAACCATAATAGTAGTCCAACAGGAAAAAGGATAAAATTTTTGTGAGCATTGGGGAAGATTTATGGCAAGATGATTTATGAAAAAACTATAAACAAAAAACCGAAAAAATGACCCTATATAACTCAACAGACAAAAACAACATTTTATATTTCAAAGTGATGTTGTTTATAACCCACTATAATCTCGGCTATTGTTGAGAAGGTATTATGCGTTCTTGGTTTATTGTGGAAAATGAAACTACTGTAATAAAATACTAAACACTAAAATAATATTGAGATTTTGAGACATCATAACTTTAGGGACAACATCTAGATAAATTTTTCAAATACACTACATATTTATAGGTCTGTTAATCAATGTTTTTATTTATTCATTATTATACATATTTTAGTTTGACTGTTTTAAATATCATGAAACAACATAATCATTAATAAATCATTAGTGGATGGTATATGTTTCATTTTTTTCTAGAAATATATAATTTGTTGTTCACAAACACTTTGTTCTCTGAAATACATGTCTTTTAGAGAAATATTTGCACTTATAATTATAGTGGTTGAATCCCTTATGTTAGATTTTTTAGAATGACTATCTTGTATTGTTGAGACATTTTTCTATATCAAATTATCTCAACGAATTTAATATTAAAATTATTTATTCTCTCATCAATCAACACCAATATTTCATTACAATAGATAGATATATCCTCAATATGATTATGAAGTTAACCATGAATTTAATTCTTTTTCTTGAAGGATATCATCGATACATTAAATAACATTAAAATTAATTACCAATTTATCATCTTTAAAATTATCTACTACTTCTAATCCATGGAACAATTCTTAATGAAATTTCATCACTTCTTATATAAAATATATTTTATTGATCCAAACTTCATTAAATCTGAAGAATTTATCCTGATGATGAAGATTTATTATCATTAAGCTTTCTTAAACTCATCTGATAATTTTATATATATCAGTACTATTTATTCCACAAATTTCTCCAAAGAGTCTTATTGTTCGTCAAATTGAGTAATCTCGTCCATTTATTTAAAAGATTCTAAAATAAAAGGGATAATGTCTCTTTATAATATCTATATGTTATTCATTAAATAATATTTTGAATCGTCATATATGTTATAGTATTATTATATAATTATTTAAATTTACTCTCTTGTATATGGTAATTCTAAATGAAAATTTTAGATGATTTTTTATGTTAGTTATTTTTTATTTGATAGTATTGGACATTTCAATTTTGTATATTTGTCAATATTATTATTAGTTAACTAAATACCTATATTTTCTTATACTATGCTATATATCGATATTAAAATTTTAAAAATGATACATTATTGGACATGAGCCTCAAACCAGGTTGTGAGGACTCTTTAAGTGCATCCGGGAGACCCCAGATCAAATCCAGGAAGAGGCTAATTTCTGGAGTTACTATAGCAGTTCTATAGCTGGTACTGTGTGGTATTGTAGCAGGCACTGTTTTACACTGTAGCAGCAAGGAATATTCCTTCGTTTGGGCCTTCAGGCCACTAATTTGGTCCCCAAGTCATTTAAGGCCATCAGGAAACCAAAGCCTTCTGGTCAGTAAGGTCTTCATGCCGCCTCAAGTCCTTCAGGCCATCTTAAATGCTGATGCAAACCAGAAAACCTTCAAGGAACAAGCTTCAGAAGGAGGATGAGAAATAAGATTTCACCATGAATAATCTAAATAGATTGTAAGAATGAGAGGGTATGAAACATGCCATCAGGACAATCCTGTTCATGCACGGGAAATCCTTACCGAAAAGCCATGTGAAGGTGGAGAGCTGATTTCATGATGAAGATGCTACGGAGGAGCAGTTCCAATTGTTAGTCTAGGTTGTATGTAATGTTTGAAACCTATAGGAAATGAAATCCTATAAGGCCTATGGGCCATGTAATACGTATGACTATGGGCCTAGTAAGGGTTCCACCTTACCCCTTGAATGGTGGACTATCAAAGATCAATAAAAAATGAAGGCCTTCGGTCCATTAGATGGATGAAAAAAAATTTATCATGCTAATTTAATAAGATGGATTACCTCTCCACAGAAGATTCTTCAAGAGAAGAATTATCATTAAATATAACATAATGAACCTTACTTTGATTACATTCAACCAGTAGATAGTAAATTTTGGATTATTTCTTTTTGGGGGCCTTCTCAACATATTTTGATCTATTTTATTATATTATTAAACATAGTGAAATATGCCTCCACTTTTTCTATGATAGGAATCTCACGGGCTTCAAAAAATTTAAATTTCATAAATAATTTTGAAATAATAACTCAAAACATGATTACTTTAAATCATAAAACTATTAATATTCCAATTATAAGTGGATATTATGGTATGATAACTTCAGGTTGAATCAAAATGTACATGTCCAATAATAGGAAAGAATAATTATTTTTCTAAATATTGTTTCGAATTAAAACCTTTTCAATTCATAACCACCCAACATATTTTTTAACAAATTTATCAATAATTTCCCCCCCTTAAATTTGGATGCATTTAAAAAAATAAGAGATGAGAGAAACAAGAAAAAATAATATTTGTTTACAATGTTATCTAATAATATGGATGACAACATAACCTATGTACATGGGATATTATGAAACATAAAAAAAATATCCCTTTTATTATCAATGGAATGCTACATCGTGGTTGTATCCTTCAACCAAAAATACTATCAATAACTAGGTAAATTTAATGAACAATATTTATTTTCATATAATACATGAAATTTATTAATCTTAATTGAATTATGTTCCATATTTTATATTTTTCCCTTAGAAGAAATGTGGATTTTATCTTCTTCCTCATAATAAAACAATCAAAAGTTCTAACTAAGAATTCATCAAAGCATATGATATTAGTATATCATATGATATAATTTATAAATATAATCTAATGATATATGGATATAGTAATCCTATGATTTCACTTCCACTTAATTTTTATGATTAATAGTGAAAAAGATAAAATACATTTTCTTTATTTTTAATCTTTTTCTTATTTAAGGACCGTGATAATTCCATCATAGTATTTTATTTTCTTAAATTCATTAACACTTAAAATTGGACACCTGACTGTGAGGTCATCTGTGTCTATATTGGATATATTGATTCAATAATAGGTTAGTGCATCACCAACATTCTTCTTCTCTTAGAGCCACATAAAAGCTCATATAATAACAAAGTTATCTTCCAAAAAAATATCCTTTACCTTCATATAATATATCTTTATATTACATGTTAATATTATATTAATAATTCATTTTTATTATACTTATTAGCAATGTATATTTTAGTTTCCAATTTGAATATTTTAAAATATTCATTTCATGGAAATTCAAATATATAAATCATTCTTAGATTTAGTGAATGTAATATTATTCAAAATAATAAAATCATAAATGAATGAACAAGACATTTCAATTATATCCCCATGATTTCAGTCCATAAATATTTTAAAATATAAATATAATAATACCGAAAACATCACAATTTTACAATAAAAATATTATACTTTATCACCTCTTAATGTACCTCAGTTGTAATGTACTTTATCCTAATTTAATCCTCCAAAAAATCTATATGACATAAATTCCACCTATACATGATGGCATAATAATGTATTTATATCTCTCATGGATCATCATTTTATGGAAAAAATATTTTCCCTCAACATTATCCTCATCATATATAATGAAACAACACTCTCTTCTTAGAGGAACTATAGGAAAACTCTATAAAGAAACATCATATTATTTTTATCCATAATTATAATCATGGAGTAACTTATATTTGATTACACAATCACCTTAATTACTGAACACTAAAAATATTATCTTGAATCAAGATAATAATCAAACATGATATTTGGCTATCTGAAGAGTAAAACACACATCAAAAATAGAAAATATTCTATGAACAATTCTATCTGAATTCTAAAAATAAAATGAAATTCTATAAATTTACATCAGGTAGATATTTTGGCATGATTGAATATTAGTACCATCATTATTGGGTACCCTAATGAACCATATAATTTTTTATTTTTACCATTATAAAATAAAAAAACTATCATTCAAAAATATATGAAGACTCATATTAATTTTTAAAGTGACTATTATACCCCATTGAGGACTCTTATGATTTACTTTGATGAACACTGTGATGACTAGGGAGTTAATAAAAAATTTCCAAAATTAAATAGAATATTATATGCTACTCTTACAAAATCATCAGATTAATCTTATATACTATTTATTATCATTATTTATCTTTGTTATTTTATTGTAATATATATATATATTTGAAGTTAAATAACTTATTATTGATATTAAATATATTAAATTTCTCATGATAGCTAAAAAATTTAATATAAAACATATTTATTTAGAAATTATATATAATGTAAAATGTTTTTATTTCTTCCTGAACTTTTGGATAATTTCTAAATTTATAAGGTCGGATTAATATTTTTTACCTACAAAGACCTATAAATAAAATTTCAATATTAATATACTATTTCTTGAAACATATACAAACATGTAAGAATACAATACAATTCATATTAGATCAATACTAGAATATATTAAAAACACTATAATGTATATAAATATTCTCTAGAGTACATATTTCAAATTTTCACATCCTCAAATACATCAGTTAATCTAATAGCACCATCAAAATATAAAATAGAAAAAAACATAAATGTTTACATGATATTCCATTGGATGGATATCCACAACCATACATTTCATGTTATTAGATATAGTAATGAATTTTTAAATATACTATTTAGTAAATAACACAATATTTTTCATTATTATTGAAATAACTATAAATTTATTAAGAAAAATGAACACATTTTAATTTTAGTGTATGTTTATGTGTTTTATAAAATATATTTGTAGTTACTAAAATAACGGAGGACATAAGAATGATTATGAAAATACAATGGTTTTGGATTCGGATTCAAACATCACCAATCATATTTAGGCCACTATATGAATTCTATATTAACTCATTTGTAAATTAATCCACATTATTTTTCCATAATCATATAGATAATTTTCAACCAATATAGTTTAGAAAAAAAAAGATTTCCGGAAATCTAACCGTTGGATTTTTTATAACAAAATATATAAATTGATTTTAGCCTTATTAATTAGAAGAATAAAAATTAATGAGAATTTATAAATTTTCTTATTCCTTTTGAAGAAATTTATTTTCTTTTTTCACATATAATGTCTGATTAGTGTAATAAATTATTCTGTATTTTTTTATTTGAGTAGGTATCATGATGTGATGATAGAGTTATAAATTAATTTATATTTTGTAAAATTATTTATTTAATTATCTTATGGATTGAGGGTTTTTTTGGATTTAAATATATGGATCTAGAGTATATTTTCTATGAAAAATAATTATTCTTGATGGGCTTGGTTGAGAGTATCCTAGGATATGTAGGCATTCCTTCGGGTTAGTAATAAAATCATGGATAACATACAACATTATATTCATCATGAATAACTTGGATATGGTATATATACCTACTATTCACTTTTTCATAAATTTTTTGACTCAATATAAGATTTATAGTAGTTTTATATTTTCTAACAAGTTTTTGTTTTTTTGGATTTAATATTTCCACTATATTTATTTTTAAATTACAATTGTATCTATTTATTGCTCATTATAAATTTAAATTATATTCTTCCACTAATAATTCTATTTCTATTTAATTTTTAATAACTAATGATAGATTTATTTATTTAATTCTATTAATTTTTCTTACATTATATATTTACAATACATGAATTATTTTACTTTGAAAGTAAAATTGATTTAATTTAACTAAATCTAATCAATTTAATACTAATGGTTTGATTTAATTGTTTTGGTTTTTTTGAAACTATAAAATAATCTCGCACCCCAATAAGAATATTTACATTCATCCAACATTGCATAAATATTTGGAATAAGGTCTGGCCTTTATATAATTATAAAATATGAATCTATTTTATTTTTTCTTCTATAACTATCTTTCTAATATTAGTTAGTATTTACTTGTTTTTTATGTTATTATTTTCTTATAGACCTCAAAAATAACAATACTGTATTCATAAACAATATATGATTATATGGAAATGTATTAATTCTAATAAAATTCATCCTGGTTAGATCATTTGAATAATTTATTCCAATCCGCCAGCAATTTTTTGATGCAGATAATTATGATTACTGAGGTGATCATATGAAATCCTAAATCTGTAACACTGGTGTTGAAAATATTATCATTTAAATTAGAAGCTAAAAATTTCTAGAGAAGGAAACTATTCATTTATCAATATAATAAAATCATAAATATAATGTTAATAATAATTTTTTTATACTATGTTATATTCTATGAACACTAACACCTACAAGAAAATATTATATTATAATATAGAAGACAAAATTTAGAAAAAATCTATAATCTAAAAAACTTTGGAACCTAAACTATTTTATAAAAAATAATAACTATGTTGAGATCTTATTATCATGATTTTGATATTTATCTTGGTGAATGATCAAATCAAATAAGTTAATAGATTAATACCATAATAATGATTTATAATCATTTATTGAGAAATAGTTATTGGAAGATCAAATTAATGATATATAATTGATATGATAAAAAATGAATGATAATGAAGGAAAAAAAACTATCAATGACATTGAATATATGTCAATAATAAATTTTTATGACTCAATTAGTACATTATTACAATATAAATTCATTCTGGACAAATATTATTAGATAGAGAGTAAAATTAATACAGTGGGATTTACTTCAACATCAATAATTATTACACATAAAAGATCTAATACATTTACTAATGTTTCAAAATATCGGCTTTCAACGATGATATATATAAATATATTAGGATCTAATTTGATCACCTGATAGTGATAACAAATTTATAAAATTTCAAGAAGAATGAATAATCTTTTCAACAACACAAATATATTGAATACTTATTAGAATGAAACAAATGTTATTTTTGATATGAAGGGATATTTAGATTTAATTTTACAAGAATCTAAGAAATAAGGAATTGTTATATAATAACATTCTAAATTTATAGTAAATATATAATTTTATTATGATACTCAAAAAGAAAAAATCAGAATATCCTGAATACATTTTACAGTTAGAGTATTGTGAGGGAGAAACATTTACATATAATTCATAAAAAAAGTGGTAAATAATTGTAGATAATTTATATATAATTTTAAAATATTTAAAAAAATGTAATCATTATTAATTTTAATAAAAATATAGAATCATTAAAAAAATTTATGTTAGATTATATATTTCCTTGAAATTTTGAATATTATTATTTAATGACAAAAATATGAAAAATAATATCAATCAAAAAATTATAACACAAAATTCATTATATGATGAGGTAGATTCACATATTATTGCTAAAGTTTCTCGATAAACAACCCTTATAGAAACTGAAAAAATAAATTGATTTGTACATATAAATTAGTCAATAAATTTTATTATTATTATAATTTAAATTTGAAATTACCATGATAAATTTAAAAATTATAAACATAATTAGATTTAAAAAATGATTCAAGTGTAAATTAAAATTATAAAAAACATTCTGATTGTAATTTAGATAATTGTAAATGGGTTTTTTAAATTTATTTATATTATACAGTTTAAATATACTTTTATCTAACATCACATCAGCTAATTTTTTTTATGAAATGAAGAAAACAATATTATATTTTTATTTATAATGGAGTTTTAATTAAATTTTATAACCCTAATTTTAAAATATGCAATTTTATTTAAAAGTTCTCATTTTTACGAAATTTTAATGATCTAGTGAATAAAATAAATAATAATCTTTTAAAATGGGTATTTTGATATTCAAAATAATTTATTTACAAAGAACTATCTATTGTAAAACACTATAGCATTACACAGATTTGGATGCTTAAGATAGTGTTTGATAATGTAACTAACCAAAGAATATATGTTTTCTAGGAAAATAGTATTTTCTTCTTTTGGAAATGAGGTTGAGTTCTATTAACAAAAATAAATGGTATGCGGATAATGGTCATCCTGAATATATTATTAGAGATAGTATGACATTAAATAATCTTATTTTTTTGAATATAGGATGGTTCATCTTTGGGGACAATATACTGGTGAAATAATGAAAAATCTTATATTTATTTACCAAAGAAAATATAATTTCTAATGATTTAAAATTTTAAGGTCCTAAGAAAAACTATATAGCTATTAACCAATTATTTAAGGAGAATTATATTGTGAACATAATCAATGATAAATTAATTATTAAAGTGTAATAATGTTCATTCAGTGTATCTTATGATAGGAATGATAATATATACACTCTTGTTTTAGAATAATTAAAGTAATGGAATTTACATTTTATAATTTTAAATTAAGATCTGAATTTTTGTGGAATATGATATAAGGGAACATTAACTTTAAAACAATACCCAATGCTTCTGTGAATAAATTTATTTATGATATAAAAGAACATAATTTTAATCCATCTTTTTTTTATCCTTGTAAAATTTTTATGAAACATGATTTTAATTTAAATTCAAAAATTTAAGTTTCAGCCTCAAATGATTTATTTTTAAGTCACATAGATTGGATTGGTCTTACACAAAGATAACTATTTAGAGAAAAACTCTATGTGTATGTATTTTTTTTAAAATGTTTCTATATTTTCATGGATTTATTTTTCTTTCTCGAAAATATTACCCTCATAATAATTTTAATGTATTTACTTTTTAAAAGTGATTACAAAAACCCTTTTTTAATATCTAGTGTGATCATTGAATTGGTTTTTGAGATATGATATTGAAAATCTTTGTTAAAAAATTGGTATTAATCATAATTTATGCATCCCATCCATATAATATATAAATTTTAAATCTTATTATATTATTATTAAATACATATAATAACAATAAATTCCCGAGAACCATAATTCATTTGTGTCTTTATAGACTACATACATAAAAACCTTACTTCTTAAAAGACCGTAAATATATCCCACAACATTCTTCATATATAATACACTTCATAGTAATAGCCAACTTAAATGTTTTATTCATAACCTTGAGAATGGAAATATAAGAATTGAGGATAATATAAGATAAGAAATTATAAACATGGAAGATATCAATCAATGATCATAAGAAATAATATGAAAAGTATATGTTTTTTATCTTATTATTATACGATAAAATGTTCATTCTCAATCTATCATAGATCACAAATATAGATCATCACAAAAAATATTTGAATTGAAAAATACATGAATCTTATGGGTGACTAATCATCATAAATCTATCATTAATCTTGATTGGATATCATAATAATTAAAGAACGAGGATGAAATTTATGTGGCTCAATTATAAGAACAATCATGAAAATATCATGGTCATCATAAATTAATCATTTAGATAAAAATAAATGATAATAATAACATTCTATTATGAATAATTTATATCATGTTTTCTTTGTTATTTCTTTGGAGATTACTAGATTTTCCTTATATTAATAGTATCTTATCTATATCTTTCTAAATAATTTTGTTAAAAAAACTTCTCATAAGAGTTTCCAATCCACATAATCATTCTCTATGTTATTGGAAGGAAATATAATTCCAAGAGCAAATTCCACATAATCAGTCTCTATTCAATTGAATAACATAATATTATAAAACAATAATCAAGTAAAAACAACATAACCCATGAAAAATAATTTTATTTTAGAAAACTCTAACAATCATAATGTAGTTTTGGGTTCCACCTTGCTCATGGAAACTCAAAACAGACACAGATTTGATCTTTTTCTTTTTCCAGGTGGTGCATCGACGTCCTCTTCACCCTCTATTCCTCTATCTTCAGTGGATATCACTCAGACATCTACTAGTGTATGCACACCTGATACGGCGGAGAAAGTAATCCCAACCTGTAACCGGTCGGCCTTATATCAATGTATAGGTTCTAGATCTGATGATTGTTCATAGGGAGTAGTGTTCCAGCAGTTTTTTGAGGAGTTTTTCCCTTCTTATATTTTAAAGGATGAAACAAGGTGAGGAGTTCTAAGGGAGATGTCTACTTGTGATAATGAAGTTGTGGTGAGGGGATTTAATGATTTTTCACTGAAGGATGCTCAAAAAGATGTGGTCCAATATGGTTTTGAGTTGTTATGAAGATATGAGTCATTGTCTTATGATGATGTGGTGAATAACTCACTATCAAATTCATGTATTATATCTGATGGAATTTGGACGCTTTCTCTTTTTATGGATTTCTGTTCTGGTAGAATAGTTTTTAAGGTATCATCAGCACATGTTGTATCCAATCCTGCAGTGATTTCTAAGAGAATAACAGTTGGTAAAAACTCATTGATTGCATCCATTGTTTTACCTAATAGCGAAAAACCATGGAAACTTGATGATTTGTATTGTCGGATTTTGATCTTATAGGGTTTCTCTAACTAGATGTTTGTTTCTCTTGTTTGAGGTTTTTTCACTTCCTTTTCCATTTATATGAATATAAGTTTCATGCATGGAGTATTGGGTCCTTTTTTTGAAACATAGATGTCTTCATTTACACCAATGGTCTTTGGAATTTAATGAAACTCATGAATGTAATTATTTTTCTCAGGTTTGGGTTTATCTTCATGGACATAATTGGGTGCTTTAGTATCCAAAATGTTTACATGACCCTGGTACGAAAATTGGGACTCATATTCTCCTTGACGAGGAAACTAAGGATCTTCAGTTTGGAAACATTTCTAGGATGTTGGCAGAGAATGAAATCATCTACACACTTATTTATAAGGTAACTCTTTCTACCCATATTGATAATATCTAAATTGGGGTTTCCTATGAATGAAACTCTTTTTTTTCAACGAATGTATGGTTGTTGGTCACTCTTTAGAGCTATGTCTGAGTAAGGATTTATGTGATATATGAGGGATGAAAGCTCATCTGGGAAATCATTGCCGAATGAATCTAAAGATGAAGGATATAGATTTATCAACTCACATTGATCCAAATGTTGATACACCCACAAATCAATTTCCTATCGTGGTTGATGTGTTTATTTCTATGAAATATTCTCCTCTAAAGCCTAATTTAAACGGCTAAGGGCCACATGTGGATCAGTTTCTAGTGAGAGAAAATAGTGGACCCTTGAATACTCAGTATGATTTTTCAAAGAGAGATACTACAATAGAGTACACTACTACATAGACTCACAAATTTATTTAATTAGTGACCTATGATACCTCTAGAGATGTCTCCAATCAAAATAATGATAAAAAACATGTGGATCGAAATCTATAAATTCAGAAAATATTTTAATCCTCCATATTGGAAGATAAATGGGGAAACGTATTGGAGGATGTAAGGGTGAATTTCGATACCCCAATTAGGGTCTTCATGCCTATTTCAAAAATGCATTCCTAAGTGTCAAAAGAAAGATGACCAATAGTGAGGGCTTCAGCTATCTTCATCTGAAGAGGAGATCATGAAACAATTATTCTACTCTTCCTAGGAAAGTGTCCACCATATCACCTTCTATGATACTAAGGATGGTGGATGCAAATATCCATAAGATTTTCATTGAGGGTAAGTCTCAATATGAGTGGGAAATAGCTGATGATTTTTATTATGGGAATAAAATGTCATATTAAGATCATTAAAATTGTTTTATGATGGAAGTTGGAATTCCTATTTGTTTAACCCCATATGCCTCTTTGGTACTCTACCTTTAATTTTAATAAATGGTGAAATAATTTCCTTCTACTTAAACTTGTTTGGTTAATTTATCATATATGTGAAATGACATTAAAAGAGAAATTGAATGTTTCTTTTAGAAAATACTATTTTCCTTTTGAAATAAGTTATTTTAAATATAAAAATCCCAAAAGTAAAATCTAAAATATTTTAATCAAATAGAATCATTGAAACATGTGTGGTAAACTCAAAATCATTAACTATTCATATGGTAAATAAATCAATTAATTTTGTTGTATTTTAAAATAATAAATTTTTCACACCTTTAGTAAAAAGTACCTCATTTTTTAAAAGTCCAGAAGTATATTTTCAATACATTTTTTAGACTGTAACAAATTTATATAAATGACATTAAAAAATAATTTGATCATATTAAATACATTCAGGAAAATATTTTTTAGAATGTTTATATGTAGGAGAATGATTCCAAACAAAAAGTTGAGAAGTAAATTTTATTGTTATTAAAAAAAATTAAAAAACAATTGAGTATCATATATTTTATAATGGTAATAATATATATATACTATATAAATAAAAAGATGAGAAAAGAGTAAATTTTTTATCAGATAGGTATTACATAAATTTATTTAATGTATATTTCAATCATAAACGGTCCTGATTAAAGTGAGATTGAATTAATAATCCCATACATCAAGTCTCATACTGCTTCATACATGATCAAAAAACATAAATAATATTTATTTATTTATTTTTATAAATTTATTTTTGAACCATAATCAAATATTTAATTCAATATATAATTTTTTTATAGGATCATATCAAACTTGTATTAAACATGCTTTATTAAAGTCACTATTATGTGTGATTATTGCTTCTTTTTTAGACATATTTCAATTTGGATATCGACATCCTTGTGGTTTTATGATGGTTAAATAATGTCCACAATTTTAATAACTTCATTTCTATAATATAAAATCATTATATACAGATTTTTTACTATTCATATACATTTTTTAGTAAAAATTAATTAGATCACTTTTTTGGAGGTGGTAGTCAGTACGTATGCACATGTGATGTTTCCAAAATTTTATGGAAGCAATGAAGTGGAAAATAATAATAATTCACCATTATAATTTCATAATAATATTTTAATTATCATATATATTTTAAAAATATATCATTGTACCAATAAATTTTAAGCGGTGATGGAAAATCAAATTCATCACTACGTGCTGGTGGTGGTAGTCAAAATATACATATGAGTGATGTTTAGTTTTCTCGTTGAATTGAAAGCAGGTGGAAAAATATTGTTTCATAAAAAATAAATTCAGTATATTTAATATTATTAATTCATTATTCATAATCTATTCTATATTGTATGAGGAGGTTTAAGATGAAAAAATTATTGAATGTACCCAGTTAAGAGATAATGCACTTCATTGGGAAGCCACCTTTAGATTACACCATTTTCTCTAAAAGGATAGTATTTTTGAAATAATTGAAGTTTGAATAAATTTTTAGGGATGGTATGAAATTAATAAGTAAAGTATTATATGATCTGTTGGGATTAAACCTTGAGAATAATGGGAAAAAAGAGCCATCATATTATATGTGAAGTGATGGGAACCCCTATAATAACAATATTATTAAATTATTATAAGTTAAATTTAAAAATTATGTGGAATCAAATTGATGTATATCAATTAAAGAATGATGATGAGTGGAAATATTCTCTTAAATTGAATTTTATAAAAGTTAATGTGTGGTTTTAACCTATATGTATTAGTTTTGAACCATTTTTACCATTTTGAGTATTATTATGATACCAATGTTTTCTTACAATTTTGAAATCATAAAATTAATATAAATGTATATGTGAACCATTAAGGGAAAATGGTTGACATTCATGTCCATATGGGATCACTAGGAAAATATTAATGTTTTTATGAATTTGAAATCATTTAACAGAATCATTTTTATAAGACACTAGTAATATAATGTTAGAAAATATTCACAAATTTTGACATAAATTTTAGAAATATTCAAATTGAGTTAGTATAAAAAAAATTAAAAGAAAAATACTATGTTATATTTAATAATAAAATTCATTAAGAAAAGTATCATGTGAAATATATTAACTTTAATATGTTTAAAATTATTTATTGTGTTTTTTTATTACTTGAATAAAAATTGTGTCAATTTTTAATAAGAAATTTATGTAAATATTTCATAAAAAATGAAAATATATTAATATGATTGAAAATATTTAGTTATATTTCAAATATTAAATTATTATAGAACAATACCTATTTTATTAAAAAGAAAATAAATTATTGATATTAAAACATTGAGAGTGAAATTTTGAATTTATTCTATACACAAATTATCTATGGTTAGTTACAAAGGAGTGTAGAAATGAATTTGAAAAATTGAAATATAAAACTATTATCAGTGAATAAAACTAATCAGATTAAATAGTGGCATTTTTTAGAGTCAATATTATTTTTACAATTTGTAATGACCTGACCCCAATTTCTTAGAGTCGGTGCATTATTAAATAACATTGGCATGATCACAAGAAAGATCAAGTCTCAAAAGACTGATTAGTTTAGTAGCCTTTGAATAACAAGATACGTTCATAAAGTTTGCATTACATCATAAAGTGAAAAATACTACAACAACATATTTTCTTCATATCCCCTCATATTATCCCTGCAGGTCATTCATAAATTACTTCTACACATCCTGAGAAAAATAATACATTGAAAGGGGTGAGATCAAATGCTCAGTAAGGATAAAAATATAGCGGAAACATTCATAAATAAGTATAAACATTTAAGGAAATGTATAGCTAAAAAACCCATTTAAACATAAACTTCCGCAAAATATGGCAAATATAAAATGAAATAATGTCATTTACTTATTCACATGGATATTCTACTAGTAGAATAATCACATGCAATACCAATAACCACTATCATAATAATGGAATGCATAATGCCAGACTATCATAAAAATGTAGCCAAGGCCTCATGCCAAGACTACGAATAATATTTTGTTAAAGCCTCATTTCAAGACACTAGTTTGTCTCATGAGACCTACCTATACATCTAAGAGCTATATCGGGCTCCACCCGTCACTTATTAAGTCCAATGCATTCCTCATATGAACAGGTTTCAACATAACATAAACATTCATATTAAAACTAGCATACAAAATGTCAGTACTTTCACCATAAACCATGAATGGTATAAAAATAACACATACAATGTCAAAAATATCACAAAACCTTCAATACAATATAGAAGTTTTGTATCATAATAAATCAACTTCAAATAAGCTTAAAATCCTTCAAAGGATGTTGACATATATGAAATCAAAACTGTTTGAGAGAAATATCTATTTTTTTGAAATCATTTAAAAGTCACAAAATTATAATATATAACATTTACTTTGAAAATTTCTTTATAATCTTGTAAGGGAAGCTTCTAAGATTTTATAATGGCGGAAAATAGCCGCACCCTCTGTATAAGTTAAAAAAAGACATTCTTACCTTATTTCTGTCAAAAAGGTTAAAAAGGACCGTGTTTAGAAAACAACGGAAAGATTCCTTTATAAACGTCTTATAAAAATTCAAACTAATGTATAAATGACTTTAACCCATATTTTTTAAGATAGAAAGAATTTTTTGAAATACATTTTCAAAAAACATAGATGTGGATGATAAAGAGGTCCCAATAGATAATTACGTATAAACAACCTCGTATAATGAAGAGATTTTGAAATAACCCTTACCTTGTACTTTTCCTTAGTCGATGTTATGTCAAACTCCTGTATAATAGTTAAAAAAATATTATTATATTATAAAAGAACCATATACATAATTATGATATCATATATGATCTTCTAATAATGCTTTGTTGATAATATTATCATCGTTTCGGGTGTTAACTTTCTCATTTTATTTTATATGTTTTGTTACATAAGCCATGTTTTTTATGAAAAGGTTGTATCTTATTCATATTCAGAATGATATCAAGTCCTTAAACATTATTTTTAATCATAAATGAAAATTATACTTGAATGGATACGATGGGTAAGGAATCTCATCGCGTTCGTGGAGACGATAGTCCGTATGTACGCACGAGCGACAATATCACTCTTTTGATATTAAAATAATATATAATTGGATAGTATTCCATATATACAGAATTATTATCATGTTATATTTATTATTTTCATTAATTACACATCATTATTATAGCCATCCAAATAATAATTTATTGAATAACAATTACACCACGACGTGGAGACGGTAAGACGTACGTATGCACGTATGGTGACATGTCATTCAAAGGATGAATAGAATACTGAATATGGTTGTAACATGTTTATAATAACATCACAATATATATAAGATACTGGAGTTATTATTTTATAATGGGAATAACCAAGAAAAAAGAAGTGGAATAAGAAAGGAACTTGAAAGAGGGTGGTGAAAACAATATCTTTTAATCGGGTTCTTCCTTTCGATTTGATCAAAAGGGCTCTGTAGGTTGGCTTTCTGATCAAAATAAGGCCTCTTGGTTGAATTTAGAGAATTTGAGACAGTATTTGGTTAGGTTTTGGCCGAGCCAAAATGCTTTGAATGTGTGAATTTGTGATAATAGGGAGTGACCTTTTATAAGAGGGGTGAGGGGAACCTCTGGAAAAGCTAGAAATATTATTTTATAATAATTTCATATTCGTGTTTATAATGGCTAAAAAGTGTATTATTAAAATTATAAGGTGGGTATGGGTCGAAATAATTTTAACCAATTTAATTTAGTCAGGTTTGGGTCATTATATTAACCTTATCTTTTTGTTTTAACTCATAGTTAATTAGTTTGACATTTACCATGTCACTTTGTATTTTAATATTATATAGTAAATAAACATACTATATACATCCAAGAGACCCCCAAGTGGTCCATTAATGATACACCTATAATTATATAAGTCCTTTGGTAGAACATTATATTTTTAGGAATAGAATAACAATTAATAATATAGTATTTGTTTTAAAAACTCATTTATGTAAATTTTTACACTATTCAATAATTGATTTTTGGTTAAGTATTAGAAAATTTATTAATTCAAAAAAAATTAATTTTAGCAATACTATATTGTCATATTATCCAATAAAATTCATTTATATCATCCAAACTTTCAAATTATATTTATTTTAACATTTATAATACCAATTATTGGATTCATTCATTAATAAGGAAAATACTGCATCATTATTGTGTCATAAATAATATTAATTTTAAATGTCTAAAAATAATAAATAAGATACCCTTATGTAGGAAAACTTTTTATCTTTCTAATTAATATTTATAGTAGAAAATCAAACATATATAACTCTATGTAAAAATTGTTTTTCTAAAAGATATATGGTTATGTCATTTTTTGTATTTATTTTAACTTAATTAATATAAAGTGTCCTTATCACGTACAAGTGGATCCATGGGGTCCCAAAATCGACCCAAAGATGACCATGTTCAGACATGTATCATAAAATATGGTTAGGAAACGTTTTAGGGTAATTTATTATTATTATAATATTATTTGTTTTACCCTTATTTATCGGATTTACCCTTTTACCATGGTAAATAAAATATTTACCGAAATAATTATTCAAAATTTCTGAAAATGAAAGTTACCTATTTAAAAAATTCGTAGGTCCTGATTCCAAATATGGAGTCAATTTTCCCAAATTCAAAACACAGAAGTGGCAGAAATTAATTTAAAATTAATTCCCGCTGTGAAAACAAAAAGTGTGTTTTTAAGAAATAATAACTATCAAAAGATTGATAGTTTTTTATGTCCGTTTTAATTGTGAAATTAGGTCCAATGACCAAAATTGTATTAAATGGTAAAAATATATTCTAAATATAATTTAAAACCACTAAAATTCATAACTTATCACTATTAATTATTTCGATTAAAAAAGTTGTTTTTAATAAAAATTTAGTACTTTTTACTATTCATCAAAATATAAAAGTTATCCGAAAAGTACCAAAATTCCATCCTAGGATAATTTCGAAATTATGAATCAAAAAATGAAGTCCATTTTGAAATATAAAATGTAAAAAAGTTTATAAAGTGGGTATTACTATTCAGAACGGTTACTTTGATTGGTCGCGACGTGTTAGAATCTCGAAGTTGCGTACAACACACTTTACTGTATTATTCAAAGAGAAGCATATCATGGATTCTTGGGGTGTTACATTCTCCTCTCCTTAAAATAATTTCATCCTTGAAATTTCTAGAATACTACCACATGAAAAGACTCATGTGGTTCTTCATCATATGTTCCTTGGGTTCCCACGTTGCCTCTTCTATCTTATGGTTCCTCCATATAACTTTTACCAGACAAGTTGTCTGGTTTCTCAGCACTTGATCTCTTCTATCAAAAATTCTAATGGGATCTTCACAATAAGATAGGTCGGGTTCCAGTTCTAATTCCTCATAATTAAGTACATGCGTTGGGTCAGGCATGTATTTCCTCAACAATGATACGTGGAAGACATCGTGAACTATGAAGAGACTTGGAGGCATTGCCAAACACTAAGCTACATCCCCAATTTGATCTAGAATTTCGAATGGTCCTATGTACCTTGGAATCAATTTACCTTTTTGTCAAACGTATAACTCCCTTCCATGGAGATACCTTCAAGAAAACATAACCTCCTACCTGAAATTCAAAATCCTTCCTTCGGTTTTCAGCATAGCTCTTCTGCCAACTTTGAGCTGCTTTGATGTGGTTTTGGATTACCTTCACCTTCTCCATAGTTTCCTCCACCAATTCTCGGCCTACAAGTTTTCTTTCACCAACATCATCCCAACAAGTTTGTGTGCGACATATCTTTCTGTATAACACTTCATTTGGTGCCATCCGAATACTTGAATGGAAGCTATTGTTGTAGAAAAATTCTACCAGAGGTAAATATTGATCCCACATACCCTAAAAGTCATGTGAGCAAGATCTCAACATGTCTTCTATGGTTTGAATTGTCAGTTCTAATTGTCCATCTGTTTGAGGGTGGTAGGCATTGCTCAAACGAAGTTCAGTATCCATGGCCTTCGGAAGGCTCTTCCAGAATCATGAAGTAAAATGGGGATCACGATCAGAAACAATCGATAGGGGTACTCCATGAATTCTCACAACTTCATTAATATATAGTCTTGCTAGATGTTCAAGTGGTAAATCATCCGTCATAGAAAGTAAATGTGATGACTTGGTAGGAAGATCAACAATGACCCATATTACATCGTTTCTTCTATGAGTCTTTGGTAGGCCCATGACAAAGTCCATAGTGATATTATCCCATTTCCACTAAGGTATGGGAAGAGGTTGCATGACTCCTACAGGCTGTTGCCTTACATCTTTCACTTGTTGACAAACCATAAATCTTGACACAAAATCAGAAATCTCCCTTTTCAGGTTTTCCCACAAAAAATGTTCCTTTAAATATCTATACATTTTGGTGCTCCAAGGGTGTATAGAAAAATTGGAACTATGAGCATCATCTAACAATTCCCTTTTTAAATCAGGTATATCAGGAACACAAAGCCTCTTCCCGAATTTCAAAATTCCTTCTTCATACACAGATTCTCTCAATCTAACATCATTCACAGCTTTAATTTTCTTTTAAAATTATTCATCATCGGTCTGAGAACTCTTAATCCTTTATAGTAAAGATGGTTTGGAAACCATTTGAAAAAGCACTAATGTTTCACCTTCCATGGTTATTCCCATGTCCATCATCACTAGATCCATAAAAATTGGATCCCTTTCAATTCACATATTGTTCAAAAATCCATGATCTTTTCTGATCAAAGCATTTTCACCTTATTTTCTTTCCATGGGTGGTAGTTTATCATACAATAACAATCCTTGAGTAATTCAAGCCATCTCTTTTGCCTCATGTTGAGTTCTTTTTGTGATAAAATATACTTCAAACTCTTGTGATCAGTATAAATCTCACATTTATCATTATAGAGGTAGTGTCTCCATATCTTCAAAACAAAGATCACAACTGCTAACTCAAGATCATGACTAGGATATTTTTTCTAATGAATTTTCAACTGTCGTGATTCATAGGCAATAACCCTATCATTCTGTATAAAGACACAACCAATTCCTTTCTTTGATGCATCACTATAAATAATGAACCCATCATTCCCTGATGGTAGAGTCTATATATGAGCATTGACTAATCTTATCTTTAGTTCTTCAAAACATTAATCACACTCTTTTGTACAAAATAATTTAAAACCTTTACGTTTGAGCTTTGTTAATGGGTTAGCCAACTAGGAAAAATTCTGGAGGAAACGACGATAATAACCTGCTAAACCAATAACACGGTATACCTCATTTATACTCGTCGGTGCATGCCATTCTTGGATTGCCTTGGTCTTATAAGGATTAATATAGATTCCATATTTAGAGACAATATGTACAAGAAAAGAAATCTCCTGAATCCAGAATTCACACTTGCTAAACATCCCATATAATTCATGTCTTCTCAGAGTCTTTATGATAATGCGCAAGTGATTTTCATGATCTTCGTAGCTTTTTTAGTATACCAGGATACATAAATAAATATCACCACAAATTCATCTAGATATTCCTTGAAAACTCTATTCATTAGATCCATGAATACAGATGGCGCATTAGTTAGCCCAAAAGGCATTACAGTAAACTCATAATGCCCGTACCTGGTTTGAAATGTTTCCTTCTGAATGTCTTCCTTCTTCACACACAACTGATGGTATCCAGACCGAAGGTCAATCTTCGAAAAGTATTTATCTCCATGAAATTTGTCAAATAAATCATCAATGTGAGGTAGGGGATACTTGTTCTTTAATGTTATAGCATTGATATCCCTGTAGTCAATACATAACCTCATAGATTTTTCTTTCTTTTTAACAAAAAGTACAGGGGCTCCCCATGAAGAAACACTAGGGAAAATAAATCCCTTATCACTAAATTCCTCTAGTTGTTTCTTTAGTTCAACTAATTACATAATGGCAATTCTATATGGGGTCTTCTATATAGGCCTTGATCTAGGAATTAAATCAGTGGAAAACTCATCTTCTCATTCTGAAGGATGTCTAGGTAAATCATCTGGAAACACATCTACATATTCTTTCACAATAGGTACATCCCCTATTTGGACATTCCTTTCCTCACCCACATTCATTTCATTATCTTCCTCCCCAATAATTGAATTTAGTTGAGCTACTGGGGTGGATCAAGGTAATAATTAGGTGGTGATGATTCTGCTCTAAAAATAAGGTGTTCTTTATCATCATCATCATCAAAAATCATAACCTCCTTCTTCTTACAATAAATCTCCGCATCATGATCTGAAAGAAAATCCATACCGAGGATTATATCAAACTCAATCATATGTATTATGATGAGATCAGAGGATAATGAACATTTATTAGCTCTAATGGGGACTGATTCACAAAACTTTGTTCCATTGATACTTCCCTTTGAAGTTTTAACTGACAACACCTTTGTTAAATCAAATTAGAAATATCAAATTTTCTTAACAAACTAGGAATATATGAAACAATGTGATGATCCAGAATCAAATAATACATTTTCTAAACATGAGGAAACCATTAAATTACCTAGCACCACGTCTTTCCGAGCTTCTACCTCAGCAGTAGTGATAGCATAAGAATGGCCTTGATCCCTTGGCCTTTTCTGAGGTAAGTTATCCCGACGCTTAGGTAATTAATTTGCATAATGTCCCATATCCCTGCAATTGTAGTGTTGGACATCGTTAGCTTCCTTATTCCCCTTGCAATCACGAGCTTGGTGGCCTTTTTCACCACACTTGTAACAGACTCACATTTCCTTTAAGCTAGTACCAGGGTGTTTCTTCTTACATCTACTGCAGGTTGGATATTGAACATTTCCCTTTTCCCCTTATTTCCATTCCCAGATTGATCAGAAGATCTTTTCTTCACTTTCTTTTCTTTAAAGTCATAAGACATGTATAATTCATTTTCTGTCTTGATATCGCATGAGACAACGTCTTCGTATGATGGGAAGGATTGTGAGACTAATGCTCGATGGAGAAATGGTTCTAACCCATCAATGAAACGATCAATAATACTTCTTGGGTTTCATATATAATCTACTGCATACCTTGATAACCTTATAATGTTATCCTCATACTTTGCGACATTCTCATCCTCCTTTTGTCTCAGACTCAGAAATTGCCTTTTCATATCTGCTCGATTGTCAAGAGAAAATTATTTTTCTAAAAACAGATCTTTGAACTCCCTCCATTCCATATTTTATACTTTATCATCTTCCTTTGTGTTTTGAATCAATGAAAACCATTGATCAGCATCTCCAGTGAGGCTGTAAACTGCTATGATAACTTTTTCCCTTTCAGTACACCCCAATGCTTAAAATATTTTCTCTAGGGAAATTATCCACTGCTCCACTACAAAGGGATTTGTACTCCCATTGAATGTTGGTGGCTTTTGCCTCATGAAGAAATCTAACATTGATCCTCCACACTGTGGATCAGGGTGCTCCATATGGGTAATGTTATTATTCATAACCTGAGTGAGTTGTCCCAGTACGGTGATTAGTTGATCAACACTAGTTTCATCACCAGCTCCACTATAATTATCTTGATTAGGAGGGAAATCCCTACATGGAGTGTGTGCATTGATACGGTTTCCATTTCTTCCACTAGGCTCCATTTCTAAACAATGGCATAAACTAGATCAGTTTATGAATCAAAATACATAATTCCATACTTGTAAAACACTTAACATAAATTGTACTATTTATGGATATAATCCATAATCATTAAAATGTTTTCTTTGAGGAAGTATATACTCATGAAACCTTCATAATGGTTTGTAAATAAAATGATAATTATCCTAAGTATATCCCCCGGGAGTGTCCTAACCAAGAGTGCATCAAGGCCCATTGTCATGCACCAGTTCCCGTTCGAGTCTAGCTCAAAGCAGTGTTTTCGTGTTTTACCCCTAGGTACATATATGCTAGAGCCTCAACTACCTGCTCGTATCCAGACAGGGATGTATTTCTCAGAAAACTCACAAAATCTCTACAATACCAAAATTCAAGGAAGTTATTCTATACTAATTCTCAAAGTCCATCTTAGGTCTATGTGCTCTAATCAGAGTTTATCTAAATCTATCTTCCAGGTTTGTACTAAACTTCTTCTGATACCAAATGTAATTCCCCGACCCCAGTTACCCATAGTCGGTGAATTATTACATAACATTGGCATGATCAAAAGAAAGATCAAATCTCGAAAGACCAATTAGTTTAGTAGCCTTAGAATCACTAGATACATTCATAAGGTTTACATTACATCATAATGTGAAAACTACTACAACAACATCTTGTCTTCATATCCCCTCATATTATCCATGCAGGTCATTGATAAATTATTTATTCACATCATGGGAATAATAAATCATTGAAAGGGGTGAGCTCAGATGGTCAGTAAGGATTACAATATAGTGGAAACATTCATAAATAAGAATAAACATTTAAGGCAATGTATAGATAAAACAAAAGCCTTTTAAACTTGAACATCATAATTATATGGAAAAGATAAAATGAAATTATGCCATTTACTTTTTCACATGGATATTCCACTAGTTGAATACTTACATGAAAAATCACTAACCACTTTCATAATGACAGAATGCATAATTCTAGACTGTCATAACCACGTAGACAAGGCCTCGTGCCAAGACTACAAATAAGATTTTGTCAAGGCCTCATGCCAAGACACTAGTTTGTCTCATGAGACCTACCAATGCATCGAGGAGCTATAGCGGGCTCCACCCGTCACTTATTAAGTCCAATGCACTCCTCATATGAACATTTTTCAACATAACATTAACATTCATATTAAAACTAGCATAGGAAATGTCAATACGTTCACCATAAACCATGAATGGTATAAAAATAACACATCCACAGTCAAACATATCACAAAACCTTAAATATAATATGGAAGTTTTGTATCATAATAAATCAACATCAAATAAGCTTAAAATCCATCAAAGGATGTTGACATAGATGAAATCAAAACTATTTGAGAGAAATATCTATTTTTTTGAAATCATTTAAAAATCACGTAATTAAAAAATAAAAAATTTACTTTGAAAATATCTTCACAAGCTTGTAAAGGAAGCTTCTAAGATTTTATAATGGCAGAAAATAGTCTCACTCGCCATATAAGTTAAAATAATACTTTCTTACTTAAATTCTATCAAAAAGGTTAAAAAGGACCTTTTTTGGAAGATGACGAAAAGATTCCTTTATAAACCTCTTATAAAAAGTCAAACAAGGGTATAAATGACTTTAACCCATATTATGTAAAATATTAAGAATGTTTTGAAATACATTTTTAAGAAACATGGATATAGATGATAAAGCAGTTCTAGTAGATAATTGCGTATAAACAACCTCGGATAATGAAGAGATTGTGAAATAACCCTTACCTTGTACTTTACCTTAGTCGATGGTATTTCAACCTCCTGTATAATAGTTAAAACATTGTTATTAAATTATAAAAGAAACATATACATAATTATGATATCATATATGATCTTCTAATAATGCCTTGTTAATAATATTATCTTTGTTTCGGGTGTTAACTTACTCGTTTTCTTTTATATGTTTTGTTACATAAGACATGTTTTTTATGGATAGGATGTATATTATTCATATCAAGAATGATATAAAGTCCTTAAACATTATTTTTAATCATAAAATGATAATTATACTTGAATGGATATGATGGGGAATGAATCTCATCGCGTTCGTGGAGACGGTAGTCCGTACGTACGCACGAGCAACAATATCACTATTTTTATATTAAAATAATATATAATTGGATATTATATCATATGTACAGAATCATTATAATGTTATATTTATTATTTACATTAATTACACATCATTATTATACCCATCCAATTGATAATTTTTTTAATAACAATTACACCACGATTTGGAGACGGTAAGTCGTACGTACGCACGTATGGTGACATGTTATTCAAAGGATGGATATAATAACTAATATGGTTGTACCATTTTTATAATAACATCACAGTATATATAAGATACTGGAGTTATTATTTTATAATGGGAATAACAAAGAAAGATGAAGTGGAATAAGAAAGGAACTTGAAAGAGGGTGGTGAAAACATTACCTCTTAATCAGGTTCTTCTTTTTGATTTGATCAAAAGGGATCCTTAGGTTGAATTTATGATCAAACTAAGGACTCTAAGTTGAATTGAGTGAATTTGAGAGAGTATTTGGGCAGGTTTTGGCCGAGCCAAGAGGCATTGAATGTGTGAATTAGTGATAAGGGCGAGTGCCCTTTTATAAGAGGGGTGAGGGGCACCTTTTGAAAAGCTAGAAATATTATTTTATAATAAATTAATATTCGGTTTCTAATGGCTCCAAAGTGGATTATTAAAATTATAAGCTGGGGATGGGTCGAAATACTTTCAACCAAAAGAATTTAGACAGTTTTGGGTCATTATATTAACCTTATCTTTTAGTTTTAACTCTTAGTTAATTAGTTTGACATTTACCATGTCACTTTGTATTTTTATATTATATAGTTAATAAACATAATATATACATCCAAGCGCCCCCCAAGTGGTCCATTAATGATACACCTATCATTACATAAGTTATTTGGCCGAAAAATAGTTTTTTAGGAACATAATATCAATTAATAATATAATATTTGTTTTAAAAGATCATTTATGTCAATTTTGACACTATTTAATAATTGATTTTTTTATTAAAGTCTTACCAACTTTATTAATTCAAATTAAATTCATTTAAGAAATCCTATAATGTCATATTATCCAATAAGATTCATTTCTGTCATCCAAACTTTAAAATTATATTTATTTTAACATTTATAATACCAATTATTTGATTCTTTCATTAATAAGGAAAATACTACATCATTATTATGTCATAAATAATATTACTTATTAAATGTCTAAAAATTATGAATAAGATACCATTATGTATGAAATATTTTTATCTTTCTAATTAATTTTTGTAGTCTAAAATTCAACATATATAACCATATGTAAAAATTGTTTTGCTTAAAGATATATCCTTATGTCATTTTTGTATTTATTTTAACTTAATTAATATAAAGTGTACTTATCACTTACAAGTGGATCCATGGGGTCATAAAACCGACCCAAAGCTGTCCATTATCGGACATGTATCAACCAATAAGGTTAAGACGTGTGTTAGAGTAATTTATTATTATTATAATATTATTTTTTTACCTTTATTTACCGGATTTACCCTATAACCATGGTAAATAAAATATTTACCGGAGTAATTATTCAAAATGTCTAAAAAATAAAGTTACCTATTTACACAATTTTGAAATCCTGATTCCAAATATGGAATCCATTTTTCCAAATTAAAAACACAGAAGTGAAAGAAATTAATTTTAAATTAATTCCCGCTGTCAAAACAAAAAGAGTGTTTTTAAGAAATAATAATTATCAAAAGATTAATATTTGTTTAGGTACGGTTTAATTGTGAAATTATGTCAAATGAAAAAAATTGTATTAAATGGTAAAAATATATTCTAAATATACATTAAAACCACTCAAATTCATAATTTATCACTTTTAATTATTTCGATAAAAAAAGTTTTTTTTAATTAAAATTTAGTAATTTTCACGATTCATCAAAATATAAAAGTTATTCGAAAAGTACCATAATTTCATCATAGGATAATTTCGATATTGAAAATCCAAAAATGGAGCCCATTTTCAAATATAAAATTTATAAAATTTCAAAAAGTGGGTATTATTATTCTTAACAGCTACTTTGATTAGTCACAGCGTGTTAGAATCTTGATGTTGCATACAACACACAATACTGTATTATTCAAAGAGAAGCATACCATGGAAGCTTGGGGTGTTACACAATTCATTAACTATCATCTTACACTATCACCTTTACCATTGAGACAAATATTTAAATTTTTTTACTATTGATAATGTATAAAAATAAAACTGTCTTATTTGTATAATATGAACGAACATATTAAAAATATTGAATCCATTATTCACGATTTTATTTATCGATATTGAAAAAAAATATTTTTAAAATATTATTAGAAAAAAAACAATTTTTAGAAAAAACAAATTAAAAATAAAACAAGATTTATTATTATGCCATTCCTAGTAATAATAATTTGATAAATGGTAAAATGATTGAAATTCCTTATAATCAATAATATTCATTTATCAAATTAACACTAGTTTCTAATTTAATTTATTAAAATAAACCAATATTAAATTGTTAAAATTACTATTATAAATACCAATTTTTTTTCTAAATTTTTATCAAATTGATAACCAATAAATTATTTCATATACAAGATAAAAAAAATTTATACTTTTTAAGTCATATTCATAGTCTCTATTCAAATGTTTATGTTATAACTATGATAATAAATGAATGATAGTATAATTTATTTCTTAATTCTTTTGTGTCTTGTAATGTAATAAATAAAATACAATAAATTAATTTAAAGTGAAATAAATTATAAAATATCATGGATTTTTTATTGATTTTAGTCATTTATAACACCAAAAAATGGTATTGTTTAAAAAATTAGTATAATTATTTAGGATATTTATTGATATTTTTTACCTTAGTATTCAAAGAATATTTTTTTCAGTTTAGGTAGTATATATTCCATCCAATACACTTAAACGAGTATTTATCATATCAGTTCTTAAAAAATATACATGAGTTATAGACCGTAGGAAATAAAAAAATTATTACATTATGGTATTTTGGTGTTATATTTTTATCCTGAATATTAGTTTCAATTACATAAATTATACCATAAATATGATAAAACAATATTAGTTTTCAACAGATATTAATTACTATATAATATTTAATTAAATAAAAAATACTTCGAAATATACTGGTCAGGTTATTTTTTGTTGAATCTGATAATTTTATTTTTTAAAAAATCTCCTGATTTTACACAATTGGATTATGTCTTTGAAAATACAATAATAGGTATACCTAATGGAAAAATATAAATACTAATAAAATTATTACATATTTCATATCTTCTTCATTTCAATATCTAGAATTATATTCTAATAAAGATATATATATATTACAATTTATATCTCAATTTATACAGTATTTTATAATTGAAAATCATAGGAAGATAACCAAACCATAATATTATTAGTGATAAAATTCAACCTTGTATAACTAGATGTTATTTGAGACATAATTTTTAGCATCATGATTTCTTATCACAATTCAAAACATAAAAGACATTTGATTCTTAATTTAATTAGTTTTAGATAATCGTTATGTAAGTGATGTCCAATATATTTGAGTGGAATCATGTTTGGTCATAGATTATCGACATAAATACCATATGGTAATATGATTAAATTCTTTACAATGAAATTTTACTAAAATTGAATTTTTTTTATAAATAAATAAATATTGATAAGGTTTATTTTTTTGAAAAAATAATATACTATAGTGAATGAAATTCACTAATGTTTTTTACAATTTAATGAAACATGAAAATCCATTCCAAAAAATATAAATTCATTTTTAATTCAAATGGGTGTTAAAAGATTTTTTAATGGAACAACTAAAGTTGAATTTAATACTGTACATCATTTTCATTTTGATGATTAATATTTTTAAGAAAATGTATTTATAATTTTCAATAACTTTATCTCCTTAAACATGAATTAATAGAAAGATATTATAGACTTAGAGGATGTTTACATCAAAAAAATCCTTAAATGGTGTGATGATCTAAAAATTTTGTAAAAAAATATTTTCAAATATAACTACATTATTCAAATGTCTATTGATGATAATATTTTTAATTTATCTGAGACATTTATTTTTGATAGTTTTTCTGGTCTTATAAAACATGTGATCAAAATGATTTTGAAGGGATAACTAAAAATTTCCATTGATTTTAACATTTCTAGAAAACATGAAGAAAATAACATAAATCAATATCACTATATCAAAGACATACTAAAACAATACATTTTTTTAATGCATCGAGTATAAATACTCTAGTAATGAGTTTTATTGAAATATTTTTAGATGAATCAGATAAAAAGACATATTATATAATTTATAGAATCATGATGTGTTGAATATTTTATTTTCTAAAAATTCAACTAGATATTATGTTTTCTACTAGTGGAAGGACTAGATATTATAGTATTATATGACACCTCTAGATCTAGGCTCAACTGTATATTGATACATAGGTTGGAACTAATCGCATATGGGTTGAGGTAGTTGAGACCCCACGAGCAGAATTTTGTGCCTTATGACATTGATTTGGATGTTTTAGTCTAATATCTGAACATGTGAAGTAATTTTATTCTTTGAGATCCCAATTTTTTATAATCATACCACAATATTCATTGGAACATATTCACTAAGAGATATCTATACCCAAGGGAGAGTCCATGCTTAGGGTTCCTACGCGACTATGAATTGGATATAGTTTTTACTCCAAGAAATGGAAATACGGTTGTATATTCCCTTATCAGGAGGTCTCATTCACACTTGGTGATTGAGGTGAATGAGAAGTTATATTCTTTAAAACCGGACATGGTGGAGGAGAGGTATGCATCTTTTATTCAGTTGATAGTGTTGGTACATCCACTTGTTCAGTGTGTGAAGGCAGATCAGTTAGGAAACAACAAATATTAGGTTCCACATGATTGGATATCTATAGGAGATTCATTGTTTCAATTTTATGATTAGGGGAGGAGTTCATACATTTTTATGGACGAATGTTTTTCTAGTAACGTTTTGGGTGGAGGTGATGATAGTGTTTCCCACATCAGTCATGGATCTTCATATCTATGATGAAATGATGTACTAGGAAACTAAATTATATTTTTGTTAGGTAGGAATAGGGTGCAATGTCACTAATATTATTTCATGGTGTTTCACATATCAATAGTTATTTTATTTATAAATAGGTACCAATTGGTTTGATATAGCCTCTTGAAGTCTCGAAGTGGAAATTGGATGGAATATCAATGGAATTTGTTATGGGTATTTCATGGATAGTGAGTGGGCGTGATTCCATTTGGGTGATAATTGACCCACTAACCATGCCAGTAGAATTCATTTCTATAATAGATCATAGTTCATGGGAGTGTTTGGGATACTTTCATAGATGAGGAATCTTCAGAAACTACGAAGCACCATTTATTATTTTCTCTATATATAATGGTAATTCTATGTCATGGTTTTGGAGAGGCTTGAAAGAGGTCATCAGGATCTAGTTGAGGATGGGTACAAAATTTCACCTATATAATGATATATAGACATATAACTAAATACAAGTGTTTTAGGATCTGGTAATGGATTATGTTTTAGTTATCATAAAAATCATGGATGATCACATTAAATTGGAAGTGTTCTCTTGTAATAATATCTATCAATCAACTATCAACATGGATCATTTTAATTCCATATATAGGATAACCGGTAGGAAACCCTTATACTGGTATGATATTAGTGAATCATGTATTTTTGGGGTGGAGAAAGTCCATTCGATGAGAGATAAGGTTAAATTGATTTTAAATTATATGATGAAAACCTAAAGGTGAAAATAATATTATACAAACCAATATATTAAGCCAGTGGAGTTTAAGTATCAAGACTATGTTTTCCAAAGAATCAATCCATGAAGATGACTGTGGAGGTTTGGTCAGGTTGGTAAGTTATCCCTAAGTGTCATTGTGAAGTTCATGATCAAAAGGAGTGTTGGAATGGTTTCATACCACCAATACATAAAACTATAGTTGGATAGGGTTCATGACATCTTTTATGTTTTGTAGATAAGATGATTTGTGCATGATCCTAAAAATGTTATTATCTAGGACACATTTTACAATTAATATTGAGATACGATCATGGAGTAGCAAGTTTAGATCAAGGATCAACATTAGGGGATCTAATAAGGATTAACAATTCCATGATTCCTATGATGTGGAAACACGATAGAATATATGATATCTCTAGGGAGTGAGATATCATGATTTAGTCTTAGTATCCATTGAGTTTTGTTTAAATTTTTCTTGTTAAGGTGAAAATAAATAAAATAGGGGAGAATGTAGAGAATTTTTTTTCAATTTAATAATTGAAAATATTGTATTTAATATTTTTGGAACCATGTATTGTGACAGGATGACATTCTGTGGCCTAGTGAGCCAGTTATTTATATTATAATAAAATTACATATATTAATATATCTCATGAATAATTTTACTAAAATTATGTAATAACACCTGGAAAAAGTCTTAGATTAGAAATCTAAGATAACTGTTATTTCTAAATTGTAGGGTTTAACATAATATTAAACTAAGTAAAGTGATCAATTTATGTTTGTTTGACACAATCATTGGAAGGTTCATTTAATAAAACATAGAAAGAAATTATTTATTTAAAATTATGAATGACATATCCTAATAAATCCTCTATAAGTACATATTTTCAAAAAATTATAGTATTTTGAGGTATTTGAGATGAGATATGAGTATTCCAGGTGGGGTAATATCTAAGGATTATGGGTGATCAAATCGTTGTGGATTGAGATGCAGTGAACATATCGTGACATCTCCTTTGCGACATAATTGATTTTTCACCAATGATCGATAATAATTGATGAAGGACTCATAAATAGTGGGTTATTTTGATTTTATAAAATTTGATAAATTATTGATTTGACCTTATTTATTTTATCTATGTTTCATCTCCTCTCACATCAACCCATCTTAATAAATAGTATTTTTATTTCAATTTATATATATATTTCAATGATATGACTTGGAATAAGTGGTTTATATGATCATTGGATGATAATTCTTATCCAATGGTGGTGACACCTTCATTTTGTAATTTTACATCACATTTTCTTCACATTCTTCATCTTTGGTCCATAAGGTAATGATTTTACATTTTTTTGGTAGGATCTTGAATGATCGAACCCACATATTCATGATATTTGTGTTAAAAAATATATTTCAGTTTTATGATCATATCTGGATGGATTGGGAGTGATTATTAATTGATTGGGGATCCACGAGTAGTGATGGGTAATTGGAGGTTCACAAGACTCGTGTAGGTATTCACAAAGATTTATAAATATATATTTTCCACAATCAAGTGATTGGAATAGGTGGTTGGAGAAATGTTACATGAATTTTGGGTAGCCAAATGGTGGGAATCACGATAGTGGAAGTGGATATGCATAAGTATTAAAATTAGGATGTTCATCCTATAAAAAAGATGACTACTTATATTTTAATTTAGTAGATTTCAATTTGTATAGTACCATATCCATGAAACTAGGATTTAGGGAGGATTAACTTATCACACATTTAGTTTTGGCTAACATGAACATGGCCTCGTACCCAATCATGTCTTTAATTACAATTGATTAACTATGAACACATGGGAAACCAAAAGGTGGAAGATACATTTCATTTACAACATATACCAGTTGTGTAGTTCAACATTTCCATCAATGCCATGTTATGGATATGAAATGTATAGGTGTCTAGGAGGGTTCATCCATAATGTGACCCCATCAACACACTTATACATGTAATAGATGAATATAGCTCTCATATGATCTAAAATATGAATCAAATTTTACATAAACAATTGAATATCCTTTGTGTTTATTCACATAGAAATTTTTGGTGGACTTCAATGTGGAATGTGAGATATAATCTGAGAATTTTCAAGTATGATACTTATTTAAGTGACACATGATGATGAAAGTGATCATGGAAGGACCATAAAAGAGATTCAAATATTGTAAATCCCATGTCTTACTAGGGCACAAGTCTGCCATACTATATATATTTTTATCATCATAACTCCACTATATTGGTAATGGGTCCTCCATATATATATTGTTACTCCCCAATATTTGAGCTCAAGAAAATTGTGGGTCTTCTATGAGAGTGGTTTCTCCCATGATTATAGAGTGTAGTATTGAAGAGAGGGCCAATCGACATAGATTTTTGTGAGGTTACATTTGTATCTAGGAATTAGAGATGTACTTTTGGATCATTAGATAGACACATCAGCTTTAGATGGGGTGTAAAAAGAGGTCCTTTTTCTCTTTTTTGAGTTTCATTTTGAGCATGTGCATTTGTATCTATTGGGTTTCATTTACATCATGATTTGGGTTGATATTACCTTTGGCTGTAAACTTATATTTCTTCATCTTCTATTTTTGGGATTACCTATTGGAAATGAATATACTCACCCTTTTAATAGATTCTATCACTCAAGTCATCTCTTCTACTGAAGATAGAAATATCAAGGGTAACTTTGGTCGTGTTTAGGGATACATGGGTTTTTTTACAACACAAAGTTGTTTAGCATGGATATAAGGAGTAAGGATCTATCAACATTCATTTATTGTAGTTGTTCTTAGTATTAGACTTATTTTTGTGGTCATGTTTG
This sequence comes from Viscum album, assembly GCA_963277665.1. NCBI lineage: Eukaryota > Viridiplantae > Streptophyta > Magnoliopsida > Santalales > Viscaceae > Viscum > Viscum album. The sequence goes on along the minus strand of OY728147.1, from coordinate 128,471,680 downwards.
TATTCTTAATCCTTTGTTTTTTTTTCTATCGAAATCTATTGTAATTTCATAGAGGATGTTGCTAGCATGTTTTCACTATTCAAACTAATTTATTTGATATTCCTATACACTTTATCATTGAGATGGCTGTTTTTTATAATAAAATTACAATAGGTAAAGGTATTCCATTTCATTTATTCCTTCTTGGTGCTAGACTATAACCCTTACACTATTGGATACATGCTTTGGGATGTGGCCGCCAAGACTTCCACTAGGTTAGTGGGCCACGTTGTGATGGGTCAATATATTCAAATGGATCCAAATAATTTTGGAGTGAAATATATTATTTTTATAAATCAAAATAAAATTAATGTTCCTCATAAACTATGCTCCAAAATTTGGTACATAAGAACACAAAATATCATTACTAAAGTGTATAGTATTCTTTGTATGACAATTTTATTGTGAGTGAAATGTAGTTATTTAGAAAAACTATGAGAAAAAATATTTCTAATAACATATATATACCCTTCATGTTAAATTAGGATAAGAATATGAGATGATAATCCTTGGGAATAATTTTATTCTCACATCCCCTCCATTTAGTTCCTTAACAAAACCTCCAATGAACATGACTCGCTGATCATTTTGAAATGTGATAAGTTTTTAAAATGAAACATTATCACCCATATATAGGAATTGACTGCCAATACATAAGGTATAATTATTAAAAGGTCTATCTAGATATCCTAAATTAGATATTGACAAATATATAATGTATGGAGAAAAATAATAGCAACATGGTGCTCCATACTCACCATATAGAAGAAAAAACACCAGTAATGAAATTTTGAGTCTTCATTCTTCATCCAAAGCCACTAAAACATAACTCTTAGTGAATGGTACATCTTTTTCATTTAAGGATATACCATCAATGGTGTGTTTTATAACTCATGAACAACCATATAATTCATCCTTAAATGGATTAAAATCATATCTTTTAACAACATCCAATGTTGTTCATTATCAGACCAACCAGTAGGGACATAACTAAATATAACTCGGTCTCTCTAGAACTCCACCTTAGAATTATGAATCTATGTATCCTAAAGAAACCAAACTAGAACCAACTAATCATTTCTTGAAAATACTACCTCTATACAACCACACCCATATCAAGATGAATCCTTGAGATCTACTCTCTCACTCCTTATGAAACTATATATTAACACACTGAATGGCTATGTAAGATAATTTTTTTTGCATCCACTACAAAATATCCATTTTCTAATGTATATTAATGACTGAAGTGGTAGTCCAACTAAAATTATATCAATATTAATTATCAAAATTTCAATTCAAGCTATATAAATACATACTTCATATTATTATTCATTGTAAAAACCCAAAAAAATGTGTGCTGATAAGTTAATGTCCCCATATATCTAGCGAAAAAATCCATAAAATTGAGATCATAGGTAAAAGAATTATGATCATTGGGATGTAACTCCTGATGCCCATAAGATATAACTGATTTCTATTGCATCAGGAAACAAACCTACCAAATAAGTGAATTATCCTAGAAAACCTTAAAATAAACTACCTATTATTGATAATAATGGAATGGTGAACTGATAAGATTATCAATCAGGTAATTGAATGATACCTAAAACTGACTATCCAACATGAAAACCTGATTCTATATAGTAAAGTATATCATCAAAGTCATAAAGCATGTGAAATCATCTATGAACTTAATCTAATAGCCATCATGACTATGGAAACATCTCACCTATATAACTGTCTTAGGGAATTCTCAGTGAAATGAACTGCCTCTATCTTTAAATAATTCACATATACTCGTTTTTGGGACACACCTTACCCATAAATATATGCTAAAAAATACATGAACTCACCCTTTCATGACATTCCAAAATAGATGGTAATGGGGAAGTACTCACTAAATTGAAATCATTTTATCTTATTGCCTATCTTAAAAATAATAGTACATAAGTATGTAATTGAAAATAAAACAATAACCTATCCAGAAACTCTGGGAACACTACAATTATTATACCTATGAACAAAACTACAGTATTTTTCATACCAAAACAAATCATAATCAAATTGTAATTACCAGGAAAACATTAAAAGTTGGTCTTCATAACATATTTACTTTTCAATCTCACATAATGATATAATGACCACATGTATACCCTTTAGAACCATCACGATCATTTTAACAGATCAAATAAGTCAACAATCCCAATAAGAGGTTAGTAGTTATTCACTATCACCTAGTACAATTGATGATAATAAATATTAATTGGAAAACTACCCTCAGTATTCTTAACTAATAAGATTGGTATACCTCGATGCACTAGACATAGATAATTAAAACCTTTATAAAATAAATCATCATGTTTTAATCACAAATATCATAACAAATAATGTACCATTATAATAAAAAAACAATTGGAAAGTTGAAATTCCTAGTTGTAGCTCAATCAAAAACTACATCTCTCATTCGGGGTTTGATGCTAGAACCACCTGAAGGAAAATGTGAGGGTACACTTCCACATCCCAGTGAGACATTTATTAATGAACCATTGATGAACTCAATAGTATCTAGACCATTATGGTTGACTATTTTGGAAGGCACCCATAACTCATTTGAGGTTACCTTTCTCCAACTAGCATTGTTTCCTCACTATCCACAACATATATTACAACCTGAATCCTAGTGAAACTAAAAATAATCATTCACGAAATACAAAAAATCCATACTTATAATGTTGTAGTAATGCTACATCAGCAGACTATTGATGTATACCCAAGAGAACTGATTCGATATCACTATTTCCCATCCTCAACATACTTTGTACAAATAATCCTGACCTCCAACTAGAGTAGTAAATGTAAATGGAACTATAATTGTCTCTACATCATGTTTAAAACAAGAAATAAGGCATGTGTTATAAAGGATGGTGTAGCTTTAACACAATAAATACCATGCACCGACAGAAAATATAAACAATGGGTTCCAGGAATGATATATATCTCTCCCAAATTTATAAATGATAGATTATTAATTCGACAATGACCTACTAACTAGAATCTATGCCTCTAATGATGAAAAACTCAATATCCACAACATACTTCAAGTGTGTGATGAGTATCTCATGGATTTCCTATGCCCAAAAATTCTCATATCTATTTATCACATGTTGGAACACCCTTATGCCACTACCAGAGCTAAAACATACCCAATGGAGGAACCTTAATTAGATCACCAAACACACTATGAATACTCCAAAATTTCATGTACACTATCAAAAAATGTATGAGGACTATATAAGAAAGAACATGTATATAATCTCATAGAAAGGGACTGGGAGCCTATACCCCCTGAGAAATGAGATGATAATAGATCAGAACTACCCTAAGATATCTAAAAATATATTATTCATGAATCTATGAAACTCTGAAAATATCTATGGTTCATGAGGAATCCCAGTGACTCCCTTATCTTAAAGATTATTTTCTCAATAGAATCCAATAAAAAAAACTTCGGATCCTTCTAAAAATCATTTTATACTGTGAAAATATGAATAAATTGAACTGAAACAGGATAAACGGTTGAAGATACTCTGAAAAATAACTCACACTATCCACCTTATATAGAAATAAGTCTGAATTGTTTCAAAGAAGCATCTTCAAATTGATCTTGAACTACTACACCTTGGATCTCTCCAATAGTAGGATAAGAATATCATTGTAACTGGATTCATTCATGGATGAAGAATCAAACTATACTCAAAAATAATATTGTAATTTATCCTATAATACCATAGACTACTCATGATCCATGAGTTTCCTGATCCACCACTTCCTCACTAAACTATGTTGTATCATCATGGAAACAATATATCCCACTACATCATATGATAATGTATAGAGTATAAATTTATCTACACATTCTCTAAATAATCTTCTATGAATACGTCCCAAAATGGGAACTTGTACTTCTATAGATTTTGGTGTTGAAGATCAAAGAGTTTTCTTATAAATATTTCTTTATCATTAGCCTCTACCATATAGGGATCTCCTCAAGAATCATGCTAAGAATTTTCAACCTGAACCGAATGATGGAACAAACCTAGGCAAATAGATGGAAGAAGAAAAAAAATTAGATACTCCTAAATCTAAAATATGGAATACCAAATATAAATTATTTATTAAATTTTTTATCAGGTGTAATGCTTTAACATATTTCATGATAGACCCATTCCAATCCAAGGTGCAACAAACAATGACACATGATCCTTTTCTAGGGCTCAACCCTTCAACTATTATCAGTTTTTGAAGGTTATTCTAATATAAATATTTTAACATCAAATCCAAATGGGCCTCAAATAACCATGTATATTCATATATCCTCTCATTACCTCACTTTCTAAAAATAGGTTATATTATTTCCCAAAAAACCAATACAGTATTACCTATTCCTAACATGAAACTCCATCTTATCCCTCAACTGGATACTTTGATTCTACCCTATAAAAAACCCTCCCCTTAAATAGTACAAATCCTACCGATGATGAGAGATGTAGGATGGTGACTATCTGGGACCCATTTCTAGTATGCTTCAGGTTGGAATCTATCATAGAGGGTATATTAAATTTTTTTGATTTGGAGGCATTACCCTATAATATAACATGTTCAAGAGAGAGTTTAAAATGATACAAAAAAACATATACTAGTATATATATAATCAATACAAATTTCATACATGTAATTTAATACATGAAAAATAAAATGAAAATATGGAAACCACAATTAGTAAAAAGGAAAACTCATCAATCACTATAAATCTAAAATAGATCCTAAAAACCCATGAGCTTTAATATCTTTACCGGTCTTAAACCTACTCCAAATTACTAGATAAATAGTTAATAAAAATGGGGTTATTATAAATGTATAATTATTTGGATCCTCCTTAGTTCCTCTCATGCAAAAGATAATGTAGGAATACTATATCTTGATAAAAAAAGTAAATCTAAATAATCTCTTAAATAATTATACTATATTCCCAGAGCTCCCCATGGGTATCTATCCAAAAGTATCACATAAAACATATCACATGTTGTAATAAAAATATTATGTTTACTTCTCTATTTTTACCCCAAATTTTTTCCCTCTACCACAACATTTCATACCTTCAGGCATCTATCTCTAAAAGTAAACCATCTCGTAAAAACCATGAATATATACATAACATTCATATTTTGAATCACATTATCTCATCATACCATATCATATCTCTATATAGTAAACAGATAGTTTCTAGGATCCACCATAACCTGTATGATTGGTATCATACACAGTGTATTATACCACATGATATAATAGCTCATACAATGAGTAAGTTACCTCAATCCACCACTAGTTATAAATATTAACTGTTTTATACTAATTTTTATACTATATCCGGAGGTAATGGTGTGTAAAATAACAACATGATATTAGAAACCAAAACACATATATCTCTAATCATCCACTATTTATATTTGGACATAATATTAATAATAGAATAGAGTGGTGTAAGATGTTGTAGTCATCCATCCATTCACCCATCAAGATGTTTGAGAAAAGACAATCCTAGAGTCTACTAGGTGTCACTACCCCTAACTAAATATAAGTGGGGAAGTATATGAAATCACAAAACATATAGGATATAATATATCTTCAAAAAACACAATAGGAACTTAATAGACATAATATCAACATGACATATCGTTCTAAAACACAAGCGGACCAAAGAATGAAACAAGATAATCACTAATCATAAAATACTTTAATGGAGAAAAATTAAATTAATTCATTTTTATCAATATCATTATGATAATTAATATATTTCCCATTAATTATCTTTTTTATAAATTATATTTCATTAACCAACAGAGTTAAGCTTGTTCCATTGAGGAAAAATTCAACTATATTCATTGGTTTTTCAAGATCATATCATTTTAAATCGAATAAAACCATACCCATCAGTTTATACATAAATTTAACATTAATAAAACTCTATAATTCATAGTAAACTAGGAAAAACATCCAATAAATCAATCAAAAACATTATGCAACCAAACACATGGAGTTTTCTTATGCCATGTGAAATGGAATGCATAAAATAAAAAACATGGACTTCTTTCCACTAAACATGTTCATAAACATGCGAAACCTCAGTTATATAACATCAATGTCTAAGACATTATTCAACCCATTCAATCAAATATGGTTCCATCCCCTAACAATAACTACCTAAAACCCACAATCTCAGATCTAGTAAAAAAATTAATCTATACATTTCTTTATTTGATTCCATAAAACATGACCAAATTTGAACGATGAAAAAAAAATTGATCACATATAATAAAATATAGATTTTATGTAATTTTTTTAGATAATTAGTAAAAATGCATAAACAAATTTGAAAATTTAACAACTGGTTAATAAAAATCTATAGCATCTACCGAAATTTCATTACATCTAGCACCCTACTTAAACATAACATACTAAAACACGTTTTTTTAAAATTAGGGAAAGTAAACATAGTAAATTGGTGTTATCATATTCTTAGTAATGGTTAAAAGGGATATATTAATAATTATAAATTTATAACACGGGTATATGAACATAATATCGTGGTCAAAACATTTAAAAACTATACCATGCATATAAAAGATTATAATCATGAGTTAGGAAAAATATTTTTTTCAATTAATAAGACATGAATAATAATGAAATATGAACCAGTAGACAATAAAATATTCAAATTACTGGAAATTATGGAAAAAGTAATCATATAAAATCATTTATTTAGTGGTGAAGTCACATTTCCATGACTATTATAGCCTAATGAGTTCACATCCCAAACCGTCATTGTAGTCAAGTTTAAATTCCCAGACTACCGTAGTGGAATGGGTTTACTAAAAAACATTACTTATAGTCAAGGATAACTTTAAATAATATTATTTTTTAATTTTTTCACCTCCAAAACCATTTTAGTAGTAATGATTCACTCCAAAGACTATCATATTTGACAATATCTCATATTGTACTAGGTGCACTACTAATTATAGTGATTTTTATCACATAACATATAAGACATTACCCAATTCATTAGAGTGAGATATTCATCCTAATTACCACATAAAAAAATCATCCATATTTATGCAAGAAGATCATAAAACATTCCTTTTCTCAGAAGTCATGAAAATACAAAAATATCATCGAAGTATATCCCATGAAAAATGAAACGGGTTACATTTTCATTTTTTTCATCATAAAGTAAAAAATTTAGATATAAAATAATATTGTATCCTATGATCATATTTAATGTAATTCATAAATAACATAAAATGATTTCATCTTAAGTGTAAAATTATATTAAAAAATCAATTGAAATAATTTTATACAGAAATAAAAATTTCATTCGAATATAAAATATTTAAAATATAATATTACATGTAAATGAAAAACATTCATTGAAAATATTATTGAAAACATATAATTGAATACTAAAATAGCTTATTTTTAATGATAGTTGGAAAATTATAACATTTTATATATGCTAAAAAAATTCCTTAAGAATTTTTTTCATCATAAAATTCACAAAGTACATCATTGTGAAAAAGAATGAAATATTATGTCCAAAATGATTTATACAATTTTATTCATGGTTAAAATTGACATTAAAATTTTTAATTTTTTTATTAACAACCTTTTCAATCCATTTTTGGAAAACATGGTCATTCAATAGAAATTTACCCAAATGAAACAAAAACAAAAACAATATCAAATAATGATAGGATTATGAAATACACCCTTACATATCTCGTAACTTTCAAATCATAATCCCCATGAATAAAAAGTAAATAGAGGGATATTATAATATCCCTATAATTTATAGCAACAATCATAAATTTAAATTCAGGTTTATTATATACACTTCACTAATGAAATAGTTGGTGAATATGGAATGTGTCCCATGGAAATGAATATGATATGAAAATATCTTACCTTTAGTCTAACTTCCTTTGATAGTTAATTAACTTAATATACTATATATAAGAAATTATTATAAATCTTTACCCTAATTATATCATATATATTCATAATATATATATATATATATATATATTCATTTTCATCCATAGTTTTATATATTGAAAATGAATTACACCATTCTTGGAGAAGGTAGGCTATACATACACATGAACGTTGTATTCACTTTTTGATGTATGGAATGAAATAAATATACAACATAATACACCATTAAATTATAAATTTTATATATTTTATAACATATATATTCATTATATTGTTTCTCTTTATCATCTAATAAAAATAGATATAAAAAATTAATCACATCACCTCATGGACGTCGTAGTCCACACCTATAGACGAGTGTAGTTATCGATTTCCTAAGGTTTGTAAGGTATGAAGTTACATATTATATTTCCCACAAAAAACATAATTATGTCATAAATAAATATAAAAACCTTAAACTCTTTATCCTTAATTTATGAAATATTTGGTGATGGAAAATGTATTATATAACTACGAAGAGTCATTAAGCCATACGTATGCACATGTGATACTTTCCCTTCTAATTTGTTGGGAATGAGAGTGTATAATGTTATTATCAAAATAATAATAATTATATTTCCTAATATTTAGTATAAATAATTTATAATTTTATGATAAATATAATGGGTATGTTGGAGGTAAGTATTATTAGAAAAATAATGTGATCAGATATAGTGATTACCTCTTCTTTGTGATGACTTCCCTATACCTCTTCTTAAGGGCCCTTGTGTTATTATTTTGAGAATACCTGAACAATTAGAATTTAGATCATAAAAATTATAAGATGATTTCATAGGGTTTGTTCAATATTGAAATATCCAATTAGTAAAATAAGTGACGGGGGGAGGGCCTTTCAGAATTGAGGCATGGGGCACTTTGGTATTTTCTCAAAAGATTAAACTTTATTATGAATAGTCTTGATATAAATGATTAAAAATGTACTAAAATTAATTTTTTTTGACATTTTAAGCCAAATATCATTAAATTTTTTTAATTATTATTTTTTTATTTTTAAATAATTTAATCAAATATGAATCCCACATACATCGTTATTGTCATTTTTTATACTATACATTACATTGACTTTAAAAGTACCACAAAAAAAATTAACTTAAACATAATATTTAATTAAAGACTAATAAATTCATGGTTATGTAGAATATTTTTGGATCACCATAAATACCTCATATTAGGTTACATTTAATTTTTTTAATATCATATTTTTAATACATTACTTTAATAATTAATGCAACACTATTGTGTAATATTTTGAAGTAATTTTTCATTATGTGAAAATAAAAAAAATATCACATAAATAAAAACCATTTAATTTTAAAAATAATTTTTATAGTCAAATATATCCTTCAAGTAACCACATTTTAAAATATTACAGTTATCAAAAATAAAATAGTGAGATGTTTGAATTTTTTTGAAATAAAATACTATAATGGTAATAATGTCATCTAAATTTCTATTAATTACCTAAAACTAATATTTTTATGACTGTGTAAGAAATCTAATCATAAAATAAAATTTAACATTGTTTCTTTTCATTTAATATTTCATATAATTGTCTTTCTAACCAATAAATATTTTATTTCACCTCACCTTAATAACAAAAATTACTAAGGTTACTATTTATATTGACCAAAATTAAATGGGATATATTTATAAATTTTGACCTCCTAAATAACAATATGGAATTTAGTTTGTAAAAATTTAAAACTAAGAATAATTATAATGTAATTTAAAATTAATCATGAATAAATACATTAAAAAACAACAGTTTAGAAAAAATGACCTCTATAAAAAAAATATTGTAACAAATTCAAGTATAATTTTTTTTCCAAAAAATATAATTGGGTCATTGTAAATCAATATAAACCATTTAAAATTCAATGAAATAAAAAAATATATTTTTCATTGTAAATAAATTAAAATAATATAATTTTTTATAAACAATTTTTCTTTTTTCCTATTTACTAAAATATAAAAATTTATAGAAAATTATAAACAATTGATTTCAAGATAAACATTAAATTATGAATTAAAAACTAAATTCTTTTTTCAAATAAATTTTCTAAAAAATCTAAAAAACCATTATAATATTCCCTCGTAAAAAGTATGGAAACCCATTATTGGAGAAAACACATTTTTGAATGATTAAATGACATTACAAAAAATAAAAATTCATATTTTCAAAGAACTAATTAATACATTTCAAATAGGTATTTCCATTATATATTTCATAATTTCATTAATAATATTCATTCCTGGTTATTTAATGGATATGTTATAATGGTCACATTTAAATAATAATATTTTATTATTTATTTAATATTAGTGTTGTGTATATTCTATACTAACTAACATAGTAAATACTTTGAAAATATTAAGATATTATATTCTAACTGATTTAATAAATTTAATATTAATAATTTCATCGGGTTATATGAAATCAATAGCTTGACATTTGAAAATTCCATTGTGGGATCCCACATCATAAATATGACTAATAAAACATTATTATTTAAAAGAGAGAATGGGAAGTAAAATTGACAACTGGGATAACACATACCAGGTTTCCAAATAGGATAAAATTAGTGGGAGGTGAATATCTGGTCATGTAATAATATTTATTCCCATATATCATTGATCAAATAAAAACTAAAAGATTGTGGGAATATTAACAATCACAAAATCATAAACCATAGATACAAAAAAGACATTAAATTCATCAGATTTGATGGTTATATGAAATCACTTTTGTCATAGGAACCTTTTTCTATAGTTGAAAAATTACATCAATACATATTTTATGTACATGTGCATATATATTTACTTGAAGAAAAATTGGTTCATCCTTTTAATCAATTTGCTTCACTATCCTACCTTTTCCATCAAACTATTAGTAATAAATATTAACTTTTCATTCTTGAAACTATAGAATCAACATAAAATGGATCAAATAATTAGAAGAATAATTATAATGTACTACATATATATTTAAATACTAACAACTACCAAAATGGTAAGCACGTGATAAGATTATTCCCAAAATTAATAAACCTTTTAACAAAGAGAAACTTTTATAATCTATAGATTTCAATAGTAATACCCAAATTTATGTATTGACCAGTAAATAAATAAAAATCCTAAAAATCACTCAAAAATATTCTAGATTAGTATTTAATCCTAAAAATCAGAAGGATGTGATAATATAGTATTCCTTGAAAAATTTAGTATTTATCTCCAAAAATTTACATTTCATAAAAACATAATCATCAAGATACGTTAATGTCACGAACCGTCCCCTAGGGCCCATATTGTGACAACCCCAGGCCCGCCTTCCATAGGCCAGGGGCTGGCAACAAGCACGAAATGCGTATATCCCTAAACTGGGAAGGCATTGCCTTTATATCCGTAAACAAAAACAACAGAGTACGCAACTGAAAGGAAAATGATAAGTAAAATTGTATAAAAAAGAGTGTGATAAAAGTAATGGTGCTGGAAATACAAGCCCAACAGTAAAGTACAATACAACTCCAATGCTAGTACAACTGAAGAAATGAAGTAAAGAAGCTATTGGGTCGTCCTCCAGGGTTCCTACCGAAAGGGTAGTTATAGATGGCCTCCTCATCCCTCCACATCCCTCTGTCCGCTCTGCGTACATCTCACCGAGTGGTCCACCTCTGAGTACCGTCCAATCCTGCTACTCTCTACCCCATTCAGAGTTTTCCATCATCTGCAACCAACACAACGAGGTGCGGGCATAGCCCATGCAGGGGTGACTATAATGATACTCAGTATGGACCTCGAGACCCTCATGGTCTCTTGAGATCCAACAAGGATGAACCACAAAGTATGAAATCAATGGATAACTATTACTTATGTATATGCCCATACATATACCTAAGTTATCTAGTAACCCATCTCTATCAGGTGGAAAACACAAAATTCATTGAGTCAACTCATACCAGGATTTTATTCTAAGGGTTCGTATCAAGTAACAAACCCAATAACACTGTCATAACCTCAGTTGATAGTGTACTCATCCTCTATCGAGTATAGTGGGCCTTCCGCATCACAAAGAGGCGCTCCCCACTATCCTTGGATAGTTGAGGTACTCCTCATGTCGAGTATCGTGGATCTACTACGCTCACATAGAGGCGCTATCCACCGTGGGTCTGCTACGCTCACAGAGATCCGCTCCCCTGGAAGCATGCAGAGGTACTCCTCATTTCGAGTACCATGGTTCTATGGTGCTCACACGGAGGTGATCTCCACCATGGGTTTACCGCACTCACATAGAGGCGCATCCCACGGGGCTAGTCGAAACACTCCGAGTCGAAAGGTTAGCAGTTGTCAGGTCTCATCAAGGTACTAGATCTCCGAACTCTGCATGCTCATCTCTAAGAGGATCTGCTCCACGAGTTTCTGGTCAATACTCCAACTATCACGAAAACCCAAGTAGAAGTATCTCAAAGGTCTGCCTCATCATAGGGGTCTCAACGCAATAGATGGTGCGTCATTAGGACGCTCGGTCTGTGATTTATTTGCATTTTTGTCCTAGGGGACCGGTCAGTTTTTAAGATCAATACAACCTGACCATACTCCAAATATATCCAAATCTCAAGTGTGATATTCCAAAATAACTGTCTCTCTCTATGATTTCTGTCGCCGTAGACAGTTCGTCGATTGGACACCTGTAGCCTAAGATATGGGCGAAAAGGTTTAAACTGGCCAAACGAGTCTGGGTCTGGTCCGACCCAGTATAACAAACCTGGATCGACCAGGTCTAGACCAGGGTCTGACTTGATGCATGGATCTGACCCGATCTGAAGGGGCGGCCTGACCCGGGTGGTCGGCCCGACCTGAGTGGGCAGCCCGACCCGAGGGGGCAGCCCGGCCTGAGGGTGGCCCGACCCGACGATGGCCCAGTAGGGATGGACAGCCCGGCCTGAGGGCGGCCTGGCCTGAGGGCGGCCCAGCCCAGTGGCTCGGCGGCCTGGTTGGCCCGGAGGCCTGGTCGGCCTGGCGACCCGGCGGCCCGACGAAAGTCCGCTTTAGCTGCGGCTATGGGGAAGCGTGCGCCCGCATAGAACACCCGAATGGCTTAACCATTTGGGTGGGGACCCTAACCTATACCAGGTGGCGCTGGTCCGGATTACACGAGATCCTGAGCATCTTGCTCCTCCAGACTGGCCAAGCGGCCATTCGTTCGGCTCCCTCAGGGGCCGGCTCAGCCGACCGCCTGGGCTCCTCCGTCACGGCCCGGCCTGGCGGTGGCCCTCAGCTGCCCTCCGCGCAGCGTGACAGCATCGTGCTCCATCCGCTGCTGCCCAACCTCACTGTGGCCCTACTCCATTCCACGCGGCGCATCGGCGCAGCTCCACCTACACCACGGGTTGGCCTGGCTGTGGCCCACCTTCCTCACAACACAGTGGTTCCACGCCCTTTTGGTGATCTAGTGACCTTGCGTCATCGATCTCTTCATGGTCGGCCCGATGCCAGCCACTGTTTCACCGCCTTCGTTATCATCAAATAAGAACATTAAAAGGGGGAGGGTCAGGCTGTGTTCATGCAGCCCGAGCCTTCCATGTTATAGAGATAACATTTTGTGAAACAAATACCCAAGATTGAATGACGTTGAACAATGAAAACAAATTCAATCGCAAAATCCCATACCTCATTTGTCGAAGATTGTTGACGAAGTCATGGGAAATAAGTGGACGTTGATTCACTGATGTTTAGAAGCACCTGGTGTAGGATACCTAGGAAGAAGCGTATTCGGCATTCTTCGTGGTCGATTCCTCCACTTTTGGTATTGTTGAAGATCAATGAATATGCTCGTCATTCTTCGTCGGAAAGATGAAGTTCTCCCAGGGTTCTCCAAAGCTCCACCAAAAAGAATGTTCCAACCAAAATAATGGGTTAAGCTAACCCATTATTTAATTGTTGGAAAAAATAATTCAAAAGAATTCAAGTGTGTTTTAATTAATTAAATAAATGAGATAAATTAATTAATAGAGGGGGTTGGCACTTTAATGAGGGGAGTTCAAGAGCCTTCCCCCACTTATGGGGAGTTCAAGGAGATTTAATGCTTATGTGGGCACCAACTAATAATATCCTACGAAGGGAGGTTTCGTGTGGGTGGGCCCCACCACCATAACCTTTCATGGGAGGTTATGCTGTGGGGGCCCCACCACTAACCTCCTCTTGGAGTTTAATCCAACAAAAATAAAGATAAAGCTAACACATTATTTTTCTTCAATTTTAATTTAAAACCCCCAAAACTAACTTCTATTATTTTTTGAATGCAACTACAGTGAAGGTCTCACTAAGAAATCACTGATGTTGTGAGTTCAAAAGTGCCCTCGGATTTCAATTCCGAGTACCGGTTCAAAAATTATAAAATCTCGGTCATACTTTTATTAAACATACCCAAAAAAACATCAAAAATTGATTCCGGGCACATCGGACCTCAGAATCAAGCGCCGTAAATTTTCATGAACTCGTAAATATCCCATGAATATTAGAAAAAAAATAATGAAATTTACAGGTCTTTAAATTCTCCCCACCTCAGGACTATACATCCCCGTAAGCTACAAATCGAACTAAGGGAACAAATGAGGGTTCTTAGCATGCATCTGAGCCACCCACTCCCATGTGCTCTCCTGGAGGATCTCGTGTTGCCAGCGAACGCGCACCAGAGGTGTCAACTGTTTATACAAGACCCACTGCTATCGATCCTCAATCTCCATTAGAACCTCTATTAAAGTCTCCACGTCATCGATGTCTAGCTATCCATGGTCGATGATGTGTGAAGGGTCATGCACATATCTCCTCGGCTGAGATACATGGAATACGTCATGCACCCGGTGCAACTGAGGTGGTAGAGCTAAGTTGTAAGCCACCCATCACACTATTCTGAGGACTTGGAAAGGTGAAATGAATGGCAGAGATAACTTGTCACCTCGTCCAAATCTCTGTAGACCTCGTCGAGGTGAGACCCGTAAGAAGATGAGGTCGCCATCCTCAAACTCTCGACGTCTCCGTATTCTGTTATCATATGACTCATTCCTGCTCTTTGTAGCCTTCATCCGCTCCTGGATGATCTGCACCTTCTTCGTGGTAGCCTATACCATCTCTGGTCCCACTAGTGCTGACTCCCCTGGGTCAGTCAAGCACAATGGTGATCTGCAAAGTCGACCGTACAAGGCATCAAAAGGATCAATACCGATGGTGGAGTGATAGCTATTTTTGTAGGAAAACTCCACCAAAGGTAATTGGTCCCCCCAGCTATGACCGAAGTCAAGGACACATGTGCGGAGTATGTCCTTGAGGTTCTAAATGGTCCTCTCGGTCTGACCATCTATCCAAGGATGGAAGATGGTGCTCAAGCGAAGTTGTATCCGGAAAGCCTCCTACAACCCCTTCCATATCCGAGAAGTAAACCATGTGTAACTTTCGGAGACATTAGAAGATGTTAATCCATGTAAACACATAATATCTTACACATAGAGGCATGCCATGATCTCTACTGATCCATGCTCTCTAATTGGTAGGAAGTGGGCCGAATTGGTGAGTCGGTCTACGATCACCCATATCGAATCGTGACTCCATGATGTACATGGAAGACCCATCAAAAATTCCATGTATATCCCATCCCACTTCTACATTGGATCCTCTAAGGGATATACCAAGCCTTTTGGTACCTGGTGCTCTCTGCCTTCACTTGCTGACAAGTGAGGAATCGTGAGACAATCTCTGTTAATGCCTTCTTCATACCTAGCCACCAGAGCGGTCGTCGAAGGTCCTGATACATCTTCTACAATTTTGGATGTACTTAAAAAGGGGAAGTGTGGAAATCCTTCAACACTTCCTCTTGAATGCTACTGGTACGAATGTTAGTCCTCTAAAGAAGATGACGTACTCCCCACCTTCAAAAAATCCATCAGGTGCATGCCCTGTGGATTTATAATCATGTCATGTCTCGTAGTCAAAATATCCACATTGTGCCTCCCTGAATCGCTGAAGAAGTGGGGGAGTAAATATAATAGACTTTAGAAAGTATGCTTCTTATCTATCCACGAAGGATATCTGTAAAGCATCCAGCTGCACTGTCACCTCTCTTAGAAGTTGTATACCAGTCCTCCTACTGAGCGCATCTGAAACAATGTTCCCCTTCCTAAGAGTACAGACTATCTCGAAGTCATAGTCCTGGGTGAACTCAAGCCAGCATCAATGTCTCAGGTTCAGGTCCTTCCGAGAGAAGATATACCTGAGGCTCTTGTGATCAGAGTACAGGGTAAAATACAGACCCATCTGATTGTGCCGCAACATCTTCAAGGAGAAGACCACTGCGGCTAACACCAGGTCATGGGTAGTGTAGTTCTTCTCATGTTGTCTCAGCTGCCGAGAACCATAATCAATCACTACTCTATCTTGCATCAGGAAACACCCATGTCTGATCCCTAATGAATCGTAGTAAACGATGTACCCACCACCTTCCTCTGGAAGCCTCAAGATGCGAGCACTAGTCAACCTCTGCATCATCTCCTGAAATATCTGCTGGCATCTCTCTGACCACACGAAGGATTTCCCCTTCTATGTCAAGGCTGATAGTGGTGCTGCAACTCTGGAGAAGTTTTGAACAATCCTTTGATAGTACACAGCCAAACCCAGCAAACTCCATACCTCTGTCACACTCTTGGGTGGATCCCAAGCAAGTACCGCCTCAATCTTCGTTGGATCCACTGCAAATCTAGCCTCTGAGATGACGTGTCCCACTAAATGAAAATCTCAAATCTAAAACTGGAACTTCGAGATCTTACAATAAAGCTGGTGCTCTCAGAGTGTGTCCAGTACTACTTGAAAATGGTAGGCATGCTCCGCCTCAGTAGTCGAGTAGACCGGAATGTCGTCAATGAAGACCACGAAAAAGCAATCAAGGTAAGGCTAGAAGATCATGTTCATGAGACACATGAACACTGCTGGAGAGTGGGTTATGACTAAGGTCATAACCACGAACTCATAGTTGTATTACCAAAACCTGAAGGCCGTCTTTTTCACATCCTCATCTTGAACTCTGAGCTGGTGATAGCATGATCTGCGATCTATCTTCGAGAACCATCGTGCTCCCTTGAGCTGATCAAAGAGGTTGTCAGTCCTCAGAAGTGGGTAGTTGTTATTCACAGTCACCGGGTTTAGGCGAAGGTAGCCGAAAAAAAAGCCTCAATCTCCCATTCACCTTCTTGGTGAACAAATTTGGGGCTTCCCAGGTTGATACACTGGGTCAGATGAATCCCTTCCCCTGTAAGTCCTCTAGTTGTACCCGCAACTCGTGAAGCTCAGTGAGAGCCATCCGATATGCTGGTTAGATATAAGTGGCATCCTAGGGTATGGGTCAATGTAGAATTACACCTCTCTACGATGAGGTAGTCCGAGAACATGTTAATGGAAAACATCCACGTACTGGTCCACCACTACATGATTAGCCGGACTCTACACATCAACTGCTTCGAGGGTAAGGCAGGAATACTAACGAGTGATCGTCTACACCCTCCTCCGAGTATGTCTGTACTATACAAAATTGTATCCCTTTTCACCAGTGAAGGTGAACCTGGTCCCATCTATATGGTTACACCGCATTTTGCACCTAATATAGTCGATCTGAGTATGGACAATAGATTACTAGTCCATAACCAGGATGACGTCATAAGGCCACGACGCCGCTATGAGGAGATCCCATCTGATGCTCTTGCCTCCTATAGTAAGTTCAAACTACCGGCACCAGTTTGTAATCGTCGAGTCTACTCTCGTAGGAGTCTCTAGCTATAAGGATTGAGCCAATGTCTCCGTCGGAATCTCTGAGCTCCGAACAAGGGCATTGGATATGAAATAATGACTGGCATCTGTGTCTATAAGAACTGCAGCTAAGGTAGAGTAGACACAGATCGTACGTCGAATCATATCTGGAGCACCATGGTTATAGGCCTCAACTTCATGATGTTGAGATCTCCCCAGTGCACCCGCTCCCTATAGTCAATGTGGACCTCTTGGTTGTGGCGGCGGTACCACCTCGTAATGTCATCCACCGCCAGCTGCTCGACCAGCTCCTCTACCAAATCTGCTTGCACCCAGCGGACCACCTCGATTGAACCACTACCTATGCCTGGGAGGTCCCTCAACTATATGTTGACCATCTAAATGGCGGGTTGGACATTTAAAAGTTATGTGACCCTGCCCA
This sequence comes from Viscum album, assembly GCA_963277665.1. Taxonomy (NCBI): domain Eukaryota; kingdom Viridiplantae; phylum Streptophyta; class Magnoliopsida; order Santalales; family Viscaceae; genus Viscum; species Viscum album. The sequence continues at coordinate 128,453,295 of OY728147.1, read as the reverse complement.
CCGCATGAGTAACACTGCCAGCTCCTGGAAAGTAAGTCACTGCCTCGGGTTCCCCGCACATCAGATCCTGAGTCCTGCAGTCGTCCACCCGTGAGTCTAGTCTTCTTGGACCTCTGCGTCATCTGTCTACTGCCAGCTACTGAAGACTCTGCTGCATGTCAACTAGAAGTGGGTCTCGCTGTCGTGGACTGATCATCATTGAACATTTCTACTAGGAGGGATCTCTCTAACAACCAAGACTGCATTGGGATGCTGAGGGAAATCATCGAGCCTCTGATATCTCACCCGAGCCCTTGATCGATGGTCTGGTCCCCGCACAATGGGTCTCGCGCCATATCTGGGGAGTAGCAGGAGAGTTCTATGAACCTCGCTGAGTACTGCACTACTATCATGCTTCCCTTCTGCAGATAAAGTATCTCCTGTATCCACACCGCACAGAGGGTATATTTTACAAACTCAAATCCTAATAGGCTTTCGAAGTCTTCCCAGAGTAGGGTCACCTCGTCATGAACATAGAGTATCAAGCTGCACCATCTTCCTGCTTCTGCTTGAAGCAGACTCATGGCAAGGATCACCATGAAGTCTGATGGTGTCCCTACTAACTGGAAGACTCTCACCACAGCCTCCAGCCAATCCTCAGCCGCCTATGGGTCCGTCTCTTGCCTGATCTTGGGTTTACTCTGGCGCTGGAACTCATGCAATGTGCTCAAGTGGCGTGCAACACGCTCAAGCGGCAGACAACGTCTGCTACTAGGGTTGGTGGAATCAGTGGCCCAACGGGAAGTAGTACAGCTGGTGCCTCCGCTGGAAGAAATCCCTACACCGAGGCCTCGTCTCTCAGTGGGATATTAGTATGTATGACTCTCTGGGATCTAACTTGTCATCAGCGGGAAGGAATCCTGAAAGAAACAAATGCGACACGGTCAAAAGATTGTACCTGGTGAGCTTACCTGGTTGAGCTGACTTAAGAAAACTTTTAGAAAACACACACTCTATCAGTGTTTTTGTGCACTAAGTCGGAAATCAGTAGTCAGGGTCCTAGGGTATGGATGCGTCAGCTGCCCGCACCAACACTGTACTGCCTTAACTAAAAACCACACTTAGTACCATTAAGACTATTGATTCACAGAAACTAATGATTAGAGTCCTATGTTCTGAAGTAGAATCGGCTCCTCTGGTACCAATTTGTCATGATCCGTCTTCCGAGGATCATATCTTGACTATCCCATGCCCACCTTCTATAGGCCAGGGGCTGGAGACTAGCACCAAAGGCGTGTATCCCTAAACTTGTAACGCATTGCCTTTATAACCATAAACAAACAAATCATAGTATGAAACAGGAAGTAAAACACTATGTAAAACATTATACAAAAGAGTGTGCTGAATGTAAAGGGGCTGAAATACAAGACCAACTGTAAAGTACAATATAACTAAAATGCTAGTACAACAAAATAAAATAAGTAAATCAGCTGTTGGGTCGTCCTCCGAGGTTCCTAACTAAAGGGTATGTACAAATGGCCTCCTCATCACTCCACGTCTATCCATCCGCTCCGTGTACATCTCGTCGAGTAGTCCACCTCCATGTACCATAGAGTCCTGCTATTATCTGACCTGGTCAGCACTGTCCGTTGTCTGCAACCAACATAATGAGGTGCCTGCACAGCCCGTGTAGGGGTGAGTATAATGATACTCATTAGGGACCCCGAGACCCTCAAGGTCTCTCAAAATCCAACAAGGATGAACCAAAAAGTATGAAATCAACTGATAACCATTACATAGGTATATTCCAGTACATATACATTAGATATCTAGTATCCCATCTCAATCATGAGGAAAAAACAAAAGTAATTGACTCAGCTCATACCAAGATTTTATTCTATGGGGTAGTATCAAGTAACAACCCCAGTCACACTATCGGAACCTCGGCGGATTTTGTACTCCTCCTCTATCGAGTACAGTGGGCCTGCCGCATCACATAGAGGTGCTTCCCACTATCATTATACTACTAAGTTGCTCCTCTTGTCGAGTACCTTGGATCTTCTATTCTCACATAGAGGCGCTCTCCACTATGGGTCTACTGTGCTCACATATAGGAGATTCCCTAAAACCCTGCGGAGGTACTCCACGTGTCGAGTACTGTGGGTCTGCCGCAATCACAGAGAGGAGCTCTCCACTGTGGGTCTGACATGATCACACAGAGGTGCTTTCCACTAGGCTAGTTGAAACACTGCAAGTCGAAAGGTTAGAAGTCATCAGGTCTCAGCCAGCTACTAGGTCTCCGAACTCCACACGCTCGTCTCTGAGAGGATACGCTCCACGAGCTACTGGTCGATACTCCAATTGTCATTAAAACCCAAGTAGAATTATTTCAAAGTTCCACATTGTCATAGGGGTCTCAACGCAATAGACGGTGAGTCATTCGGACTCATGGTCTGTTAATTATTGGCATTTCCGGCCCAATGGCCCAGTTGGTTTTTAGGGTCACGTCAACCCAACCATTCTCCAGCTGTGTCCAAATCTCAAGTGGGATATTCCAAAAAAAACCTTGTCGCTCTAAACTTTACGTTGTAACAGATGGATTGTCAATCTGACACCCGTAGCACAAGATGTGGATGAAATGAAGTAAATTGACCAAACGGGTCCGGGTCCGGTACGACCCAGTTGGACCGACCCGCCCCGACCTGGTCCGGACCGGGGTCTGACTCGACCTACAGATATGACCCAGTCTGAAGGGGCATCCCGACCTGGCTTGAGTGGGCGGCCCAGCCTGTAGGCGACCCAGCCTGTAGGAGGCCCAGCCTGTAGGCGGCACGGCCCAAGGGGGCGACCCGGCAAGAGGGCAGCCGGGCCTGAGGGTGGCCCAGCCCGGCGGCCCGGTGGCCGGGTTGGCACAACGGCCTAGTAGGTCTGGCGACCTGGTGGCCCAGTGGGGGTCCGCATGAGCCACGACCAGGGGGAGGGTGTGCTCCCCCCTGGATCACCCGAACAACTTAGCAATTCAGGTGGGGACCCTAACCGGCACGACGTGAAGCCTATCCAGGTCACGCGGGACCTTGAGGGTCCCGATCCTCCTGGCTGGCCATGTGGCCAGCCATTTGGATCCTTCGGCAGCCGGCCCGGTCGGCCGCCTCGACACCTCCACCAAAGCGTGAGGGCGCCGTGGTCCTGCTTCACCGTGCGGTGCTACGGCGCCACGCCTCCACCGCTGCGGCCCTTTGTTGCCTTTTGCACAGTGCAACGGCACCACATTACATCCGACATAGCTCAGTCTGGATGCAGCTCTACTGCCTTCCATGTGGCGCGACGGCGCCACGCCTCTTCCACCGTGGCTCGGCCTGGACGCGGCCCACCTTCCACATGGTACGGCGGTGCCCCGCCCTATTGGCGATCCGAAAACCTTCCATCGTCGATATCTTCACAGCCAGCCCGATGCCAGCCGCCGTTGCTCTTCCTTCATTTTCATCAAATGAAAACATTCAAAGGGGGAGGGTCGGGCCGTGTTTGTGCGGTCCGAGCCTTCCACGTTATGGTGATAACATTTGGCGAAACAAATACCCAAGATTGAACGAAATTGAATGATGAAAACAAATTCAATTTTAAAATCCCCTACCTCATTTGTCGATGATCATTGATGAAGTCATGGGAAAAGGGTGGACGTCGATTCTTTGACGTCGGGATGCTTCTGGGGTAGGAGACTGAGGAAGAAGCGTCGTTGGCATTCTTCTTGGTCGACTCATCCTCTTTTGGAACGGTCGAAGATCGATGAAGATGTTCATCATTCTTCGTTGGAAGGATGAAGTTCTCCCAGGGTTCTCAAAAGCTCCACCAAAAAGAATGATCCAACCAAAATAATGGGTTAAGCTAACCCATTTTTTAATTGTTGGCCAAAAGAATTCAAAAGAATTCAAATGGGTTTTAATTAATTAATTAAAGGAGCTAAATTAATTAATAGAGGGGGTTGGAACTTTAATTAGGGGGGTTCAAGAGCCTTCCCCCACTTATGGGGAGTTCAATGAGATTTAAAGTTTGTGTGGGTCCCACCTAATAATGTCCTTCCATGGGAGTTTATGTTTGTGTTGGCCCCACCACCATAACCTCTCATGGGAGGTTATGGTGTGGCACCCCGCCCCACTAACCTCCTCATGGAGCTTTAACCACCAAAAATAAAAAGAAATCTAACACTTTATTTTTATTATATTTTAATTTAAAACCCCCAAAAACTATGTTTCATTCTTTTTATAATGCAACTGCATTGACAGTCTCACTAAGAAATCGCCGATGCTGTGAGTTCAACGGTGCCCTCAGATTTCAATTCCGAGAACCGGTTCAAAAGTTATAAAATCCCGCTCAAATGTTTTCTAAACGTGACCGATCAAAATCTCAGAAACTGATTCTGAGGACACCATGCCTCAGAATTAAGCGCCTTAAATTTTTGCGAACTCGGAAAAATCACATGAACATAAGAAAAAAAAATTCATGGAATTTCCATGTCTTTATAGTCAAATATTACCATAATTAAATTTAAACTCTATATATCAACAACAAAATCATATATACAAAAAATAGGAAAATTATAACATTATTCCTAAAATAATATTCCATTACATTTTCTTTATCTTAATCATATTGCGTTCAAAAAGTATTAATCATCCTCTAAAATAACATTAATCACTTAACACCAAATAAATTTAAATTCACATGTTTTTCTAAATTATAAATCAAATCTTCCCATAATGAAATTAAATTTTATGAGATAGATTTTATATGGAAATAATTAAAATTTCTCATTAACATGGACATCACATTGGATTGTGGTAGAAAATCTACTCCTGTTACCCTTCAGTTGTATGTTCAAGCACCAGAGCCCTACTAGACATGATGGGCTGTCAGTCAGCCTATAATTTATCCTTGTTTAGAAAAAAATAAAAAATATTATAGGATCATTATTGTAAAAAATATAAAAATATATATTATATTATTAATTATTAATAAAATGTTTTATCCTTAATGGTTTTCTAATTCCTTTAATGTTTCCCAAAAACATAAGGAAAAATAATTTCCTCAACATAAAAGATCACATAAACCCTCAACATAATATAAAAATATAAACTTAAATACAAAAATGTTAATGAATATTCTTCATCAAATAATCTACTTAAAATGGTAAACTTAATCGTAACATATACCTAAAAAATAAATGTCTCCTAATATATCATTATCCATATTAAAATTTCATAAATTAACACACCATATTAGTGTCTAATATATTTAACAAAAGATAAACATTATAATAATAAGACCAACATATTGTCCAAAAATCGTTGGAAAAATTGTCATGAAACGTCCTAATATCCATTTTTTCTAATTAGAATTCTTATAATAACTGTAACATCCCAAAATATGCACTTTGAGATATGATTCAAAACACATTTTTTTTATATTTCAATCACTGATAAAAATAAATGTGACCTAATTTCAAATATATAAAACATACAAAATATTGGTTCGCCTTGATACCTATAGACCATATAGGATTATAATTTTTATATAATTAGGAAAAAATATTATATATTTGGAAAAATATACACATTATTCATAAAAATATATGTTATCTCCCAAAATATATTCACAACTAGAACCCTTATAATAAATACCATACTTAAAACAATTCGTTATAACCTTGAGAAATGAAAAAATATTAAAATTGTGTGATTAGATTCTCAATAAGGGTAAACATGGGAGATATCAGTGATTACATAATAATAACATAAGAATAAGGGAATGTGAACCAGAATATAACCTTTTATAATTATACATTAAATATAAAAGATTATATTCTTGAATCATGGATTAAATATTTCCATTTAAAAATACAGGAATCATAAAAAGAACATGGTCCATAAGAGAATACCATTTTCAAAATACATGGCATGTTAGAATAAATATTTTAATATAAAATCATTTCATTTATTATAAATAAACTTTTCAAATACTATCATATTTGAACATGTTCACTTCAAAACCATCTAAGTATTCAATGTTCACTCCCAAGACTATCACGGGGGAATGGTTTCACATTTGAAAACATCACTGTTATCAAGTTTTGCATACAAAACTATCATTTTGGAATTGGTTCACTTATCATACTATCATTTCACTTAATGTTTACTCCAAAATATATCATAGAAAAATGGGATCACTTTCCAAACCATCATAATTCTCATGTTTCGCCCCATAAATGTCATAGTGGAAAATGTCCCTTAATGGACTAGTTTCACTCCACATTTTAGCCATGTTTTTACCATTAGATATCAATCATCAAAAATTTTATTGGAGGATGATATTTTTATCACCATTGGTAGAAATAAAATCATAAATATGTGTTCCACATGATCATAAAAAATTAAACATCACAAAAAACATGATGAGAAATAAATTTTGGCAATGTATAACATATGGAAAAGATTGTATGTTTCATCAACATCTTCGCATCATAATCATAAACCATCCAAGTAAAGGATATGTGTTGTATCATAGGATAATATTACAATTAAATCATATATAATCTCAAAGAGTTTCTTCATATATGGAAAATGAAATTGAATGATCACCTGAAATAATTCTAGAGGAAAATAACATTTCCATGTGAAATAACTATTTTTTAATATATCCACACACTTATAAAGAGAAAATGATCATTGAAAATAGAATTTTAAATATATAAATAATTAATTAAATAATTAATGTTTTGTTAATATGGGATAAAATACTCATCCAATTTAAGATAAAAAATTTCCATCATAATTTTTGTAGGAAATGTCCCAAAGTAATTTATTTGTAAAATGAAAGAAATGTTACTTTAAATAAAGTTTGGAAAAATTAAAAAATGATTAAAAATAACAATATAAAATTGTATGAGGATTTTAGAAAGCTTTTATATATCCCATTTTTTCAAAAAATGGACATGGATGATAAATATTTAACTATATAAATATAAACATAAAAATCCCAAATAATGATTAGATTATGAAATAAACCTTTACTACTTTGGTAAATTTAAAATCATAAGCACCATGAATAAAATAAATCATAGATTGATATTTAAATATATATAAAATTCAATATATATATCATAAAAATAATTACCTATATATTATAAACACAAACCAAAATAAAAAAATTGTGAAAATGACATCTGTCGCACAAAAATAAAATATAGTTTAAAATCCATTACCTTATGTATGACTTCGTTAGATAGTTCATTAACCTCATTAATAATAAATTAAAAATTATAAGAAATATATAACTGAATTATTTAATAAATATTAAATATATATTTATATATATATTTAAAGTCATGTATAATTATTTAGATATAAAATGAATTATACAATTCTTGGAGAATGCATGTTGTACTTATGCATGATAGTGGTATTCACTTTTTGAACGATGGAAGAAATGGTATCTAATTAATAACTCACCATTATAGTATAATTTTTATATCTAGTATGTCATATGTATTGACCATATCCATTATACATTCCATATATGTTAAATAGAAAAAAACGCATCGCTTCGTAGTGGTGGAAGTCCACATGTACACATGAGTGAGGATATCATTTTCCAAATTGTGGAATGGTCAGAAGGTTGTTATTATACTTTCAATATATATACAAAATGAGGCTCATAAATATAATATATAATATTTATACCCATAATTGTAACTATCTATGAAATATGGTGGTTGAAAATTTATTGTATGACTACCTGGAGACGGTAAGCTGCACGTACGAACGAGAGAAATTTTCACATATTATTTGATGGGAAAGATGGTTTATAATTCTTTTATCATAATAATAATACCATTTAAAAATATTTAGTTTACATAATATATTATTTTTTTATAAATATTTAATATATATTGGAGTTAATGTAGTGTTGAGAAAGAAATTGTTCACTTAGAGAGCTTAACTCTTCTTTGAGATGAATCTCTTAGATCTCCTCTAGGTTGATATAGGGGAGGAAATTTGAAAATAATAGAACCGCTAGAATAAGAATAATTTTTTATAAGATAATTTAATAGGTTATGGTTGAGATATAAGTATCCATGTGGTGTAAATAATTGATGGAGGAATGGTCCTTTTATAATTTAGTTAAGGGGATCATTTCGAATTCCTCAAAATATGAAAAGATTTAAAGACTACACTAGAGCCAAATGATTTCAAAAGGATTATGAATGCACATGGGATGAAATTTTGGGCTACATAATGTCTTTTTTAATATTTATGATGATTTTTATGATGTTTAAGTAATTTAATATTATTTTAATCCAATAAAATATCATTATTGTCGGTTTTGATAGTATTCATTACATTTCCATTAAAAACATAAGAAAAAATAAAAATGGAACCAAAATTTTTGTTATATACATATAATTTCATGGTAATAAAAATAATTATTGTATTATTATAAATTACTCAAATTATTTCACTTCTAATATCTTTAATATCATTTATTATTTTATTCCATTAATTAGATAATTACTGCATTAGGGTTGTGTAATAATTAAGGATAAATATTTCATCCCTAAATAATAAAAATAAATTAGAATGATAAATATAAATAAATTATATTTCAAAAAAATATTTATAATATATCATACCCTTCTGTATGACCTCATGTTAAAATATTGTATTTATTAAAAACATGATAGTGAAGTTATTGATTTTTCCTAAAATAAAATAATATTATTGTTATAATCTTATCCAAATGGATATAAAATGGAATATAAAAGAAAATTGAATGATTATGAATGAAGTTCACTCATTCAATACTATCTAGGTATGTTTTATTGTCATTTTATAATGATTATAATTTTATTTTAAATCCTTAATTACAAGATTTTCCATTTTCCATGGTAACAAAATTTACTACTGTTATAATTTATAATGACCAAAAATAAAATGAAAATATTTTTAAACAAGTGAAATATTGATACAAATATGGAATGAAATTTTAAAAATTAATAACATATAATTAGAATATTTTAATGTGAAATTAAATTTCTCAAATGCAATGAAAAATTGGTTTTCATAAAATCTCTCTTTAAAATATGAAAAGTTATTATACGATATTAAAGTTTAATTTTTTTTTCAAAAACCAAAATTGGAATACATTAAAAAAATTGAAACAAAATGAAATTTAAAAATAATCAAATACATAATTTTACCATTTAAATACAATAAAATAAAACATATATTTCATTAAAAATTATTATTTTTCACTATTCATTGGATAAAAAATTAGAAATTTCTCTATGATTTACCCTAATAATATTTAGAAACGATTATTTCAAAAATTAAATTAACTTTTTCAATGAATTTTTATAAAAAATCTAAGAAATAATTATAGTATTCACTCATAAAATGAAAAAATATCCATTTTTTAGTAAAACATATTCTTGAAAAATAAAATATTCAATAAAAATTAAAATTATTGTTTAAAATGGTTTTATTAATAAATTATAAATTAGTATAAACATTTTATATTTAATAAATCCATTAAAACTTTTTATTCCGAAAAATTTATTAGATCAGTTATAATGGTCACATTTAAATTATAACTTTTTATTTTTTGATTAATCATAGTGGTGTGTATCTGGTATGGTATCAAAAATAGTCCTTCATTTTAATGTATTGAGATATTAAAGAATCCCATGTGCATATCAAAATGTATTTCACTGTTAAATGGTTCATATGAAATAAGAAACAAAGGCCACAAAGGAAAAATAACATCATCTATCATAGACTCAAGTATCCCAATCTCATATCACACCACTTAACATGGATCACATCTAGAACAAATCATAGAAGATACCAATCAAACAGTAATAGTCATAAAGGAATCTAGTCCCTAAAAAATACATTCAAACCTCATAATAAAAAAATATTCTAAACCCAAAACATTTACATTTCGAAGAAAATAATTTTTTATTCCATCATTAATTATCTGGTTCATATTAACATGGTTTATCAATAGAAATGTAAATCATTAACTCTCATAAGATATTAAATAAATTAACAATGATTTATATATTTTCAATTATTACAAATTAATAAAAAATATTCGTCATTAATTTTTAATATTTTTATAATTTACATGAATTTTATATTCATATCTATAATAAATTCTATTAGCACATGTAATGGTGTATTAAATTAATTGTGCTTACATACATCAATTTTATTACTATACATTTTTAATTAAATATGGATTCATTAAATATTAATATTATATAATTTTTTATGACCATTAATTATTTTTTGAATTAAATTCGTTAATATTTTCCATCGAAAAAAACATTTTATCCCAACATTAAAAAATATGATAACAAGCATCTGATAGATAAGAAATCATCTAGAGAATAAGAGGAAAAAAATTATCATGGCACAAAACATGTGATCCATACCACAACCAATTTTATTAGATTGAAGTAGCCATTATAACTTAAATTACACATCCATCAAAAAAATATAAATCATTATGAAATAATGATTTAATATAAATAATGTTGAAGAAACCAATCTCAAGTCTCAGAGGAGTTGATTTTATATTTGAGAAGGGGTCAATATTCGGGATATATGATCACTTCTGCACTGAGGAAACTAAAATCCCTAAAGGATATCATTATAAAAAACCACTAGCCATGAAAAATTAATATCCATTTGATCAATTTAGATCAAATAACATTACATAATAAGTTGGAACTGGTTAAAAAGAGCTATGAATAATAAGAAACCGTGGTAAAATGGAGGTTGATCATGCCTCAGATTTAAAGAGACTGAACATAGGTAGCTCAGATAAATAATTCTTCAATGGAGATTAAAAGACATAAAAACAATAGTGAAAAAAGTTATGAGAGAAAGAAGTGGGATAAAAACAATAACATATGGGTGTTGGGGTATTTATAGTGATACCAAAACATAAAATGTTGTAGAACAACCCATAGGATCATGCCACAACCCTACCTGACAAAATGTATTATATGGCTTATCCAAGGAGACAACGCTATATACCTCATGGAAAAACACATATTCATATTCCACAAAATGATCCATGATGAATATCTACTCAAGCTGGGTGGGGGGATTTTTCATGGACTACTGACCATGACACATCCTCCTCTAAATTAGAATTAGGCACAAAAAACACCATGGTGAAGTTATCCACTCCACACCACAATGCTCAGTTTTCTTGGTTGGATATATTTATTCCCCGCCAACCACATATGTTCTAGGTCTAAAAATGAATTGGATCCCCCATTACCTCCTATGTCACTGCCAAATCCAATATTCCACATCCATTATCACTACGGTGTAGTGTATACCTCCAAACAACATCCATTACATTTTTTTGAACTAGCGCACAACCTTTTCCCCTAAGAACACTCTAAACTCCATAGAACTACCTTACGATCCTTCAACAACAAAAAACATATATTAATGGGATAACAGGATATATTACCTTAGATTTATGTTAAATATCAATTATTTGTATGAGATATAGGAGAAAATAATTTAAAAGTGGTTTGGTATGATGATTACTTCTTATTTGGTTGGCTGCCATTACATCTTTATATCATGACCCTTATAATAGTTTTTTAAGAATATAAATATCATTATTATAAAGATAGTAAAGTTGGTATTTTAATTTTGAAGATTTTTCTAAATTTATATGACTCAACTTTGTAATAGAATAAAAATGAGTGGTTTTCTACTTTAAGTGTGTGATATTACACACTTGACATTTCATAAAATATTAAATATCAAATATTTTAATTATCAAGATAAATGATTGAGAAGCACTTTAATTTTAATGTTCAATATTATGAGAATGAAATAAGGAAATAAAATATGATTTTGAAAAGATTATTTTTCAAACAAACCCTTATCTCTTTTCTTAACTCCTTCTAAACCCAGATTAACCTTAAATATGATGGATAATTTTATACATAATTACTATTTATTAGGTTAATAATTTATTTTATCCTTAAAAAATAATATTAATTTTTTTCCAAATATGGAATCCATTTTTTAATTATTTATTTAATGATATAGAATGATTTTATTTGAAATTAAACCTATAAAAATTGATGAAAATATGTTTTCCAGAAAAAAAGATTTTCTTAACTATGAATTATTTTAATATAAAAAACCAACATAAAAATAATTATAAAGACCCTAATTGGATTATTATTAATATAAATAAACTAATTTCCCCATTAAAACAATTTAAAATGTTAATAATACATTTAATTTATTTAAAAGTGAAATTATTTTTTGATAGAATTCCTTATTTTTCACTATGCATCGAAAAATATTCATATTCTTTAAATTCTAAAAAATTAATGCTAAGCTAATTTTTTCCAGTTTATTCAAATTTTTATGTTTAGTTTCAGCCAATAAATTTTATAATAATATAATAAATAAATTATTGGATTTTAACACAATAAAAAGTTAAATTATTTTTTTGATGATAAAAGTATTTTTAATTAAAATACTCAAATTACTAAAAACTGATACATTATTCCTAAATATATAATCCTAATATAAAAATATTAAACATTTTATTAAAATATTCTTCATTATTATTCATACTTGCTATATCATGTAATGTTTATAACATTATACAATATAATCGATCATTTAATGTCAGGGTTGCGCGTATCGCAAGCCATTGAAGAAATTAAATTTATTTGTCAGGAAACATAGCATAAAGTTTTGGGGTGTTACAAGAGCCTGATATTTTTGAGTAAAATAGTGAATAAATTTTTTCTTATTATAAATAAAGTATTATTTTTTATTCATAAGACAACAAGAGTGCTTGATTAAAAAATATAGATTTTATAAAAATTTGACACCCCCAATAAATTGAATAGAATCTTTAAAAATTTATAATCAATTTAATGGGCCAAAAAACATTTTTTAAAAAATAAATAAATAAATAGTGCATTGAAAATTTAGTTATTGATTATGAAATTTCTTTTATTATTTTAAATATAATTTTTATCACTTAAAAAATATCTAATACCCTTAATGTTTTTATAAATTATTGATCCACATTCATATCATAACAGTGACACAAAACATTTAGTACACAAAAAAAATTGTACTTTTTTCAATTCATATAAATTCAATATTTTTAATAAAAACAAAAAAATAACCCAAATAATATTTTTACTTTCTGAATCTAAAAATGTGGTTCACATAAAAGTACTCAATTAAAACATATAAAAAATATAACTTTTTTTGAAAAAATACATAATATAAATAAATATAATTTATACACACTAGTTTTATTTTTATGTGAAATTATCTTTCTATTTTTGTTTCCTTTGTATAGAGTTGATAAATAAAATTTCATATATGATGATCTTAATATATATAATATATAATATGTCTTTTTATTTTCTTTATATATATAACTAATAAATATATTTCTAAAAGAAAATTGTTTTAAAATGAATATATTATGAAATCGATATTTTATTATTGATTTATTTAGGAATAAAATAATTATTTATATCCATTAGTTTTTATAATAAACACACACAAAGAAACACACATTTTTTCCATTGAATTAAAATAATTATTCTATTAAAAATTTTCTCTTCCATAATTTATAATTTTCTTTTCATTATATTTGTTTGATTTTAATTCCCTAAATTAAAGGATTTAATTAAGTATATAATAATAATAATCAACTATTTTCCTTGTGGAAATTATAATTCAGTGATTACATATATATTTCAGGATTAATATTTTGAATTCACTCTATAACGACTTTTAATAATCTATATTTTTTACTTCATAACATTTGTTCCTATAAATTGTCATATTTGACTATTGTTTTTATTATCATTAATGATATTATACTCTCATTATATATTAAATATATTTGAATAAAAAATAAAATATAGACTCTGATTATCAAAAAATTATATAATATACTCATATATTTTATGATATATAAAAGTATAAGAATAATATATATTTTCAAAATATTAACATAAAAATAATATAAAGAGGAATAAAAATGTTGAATACTGATATTTGTTTTAATTAATTATTTTAAAATTGTTGTATATAATCAAATTTTTTTATGATAAAATGGAAGTTACCCAGGATTACCTGTGGGTTATACAAGATTTTTGTGCTTTGATTGATGGTGATTCAGTTTACATTGGGATTTTGGATCACCTATGAAGACTATAAATATGAAACTGAGTTTTGAGAAATCATGATGGGAAATTATGTTACATAATTATTTTTCCAGAATATGTAGAGGATATATTTTTGTTTGGTTCCATCTTATAGTGGGGTCTCGGAAAAAAATCAACCTAATGCATTCATATGTTAGACACAAATTCCAAATAGATAATAAGAACTAAAAAATATAAATCGACCCCCTATATCACCTACAACTCCATTATAAACATTAGACCATTTAACTAAACAACTGAAACACTACATAAATAATGTCAAATATTGAAGGAAACAAAAAAATTAAATAAATCCATAAGAATCCTTGAGGAATTACTTTTTTCATAAATATAAATTCATAAAAAACATGATCATACCAAGTGTTCTGCAAGGTCACTCTCCAATCAACACCATGGAACCCCACTCCATTTATGGTCCATATAAAGCTTCCATAATGTGGTACTCATTGTAATAAAAATATAAACCTATAAAAATATGTTGGTATATTTACAGTAATTAGTTTATGTCTGGGAGGAATATTGATTTATTTTTAGTTAATCACCCTCGGGTGAATGCATTTTATTTTTTAAATACATTGTTAGAATATTTTTTTGAATTAATAAAATATATAATTTATTACTTTCATTATCACTAAAGAAAATAAGTCATTAATATTTACATTATAATTAAAATTTCCCATTTTCAAGAAATAAATACACTTAAACCACCATTAAAAATATTTTCTTCTTAAAATCCCATGAAACACATTTTTTGAAAACCAAACGGAATTCAAGAAAAATTAATTAAAATACAAGAATAAAATACAACATAATTAGGAAGAAATCACATAAACAGAATGTTTTAGTGGATTTTAAAACATAAAAAATAAATAATATTTCAATACCAAAGGAAATCATAAATGGTGTGTATATTCTTGTTTGAAATAAATTATAAAATATTAACATTATTCTACCAATATAGAAGTATAATTTTGTTTCTTAAAGTTAATAATTTCCATAAATATACAATATGGGAAGTATCGATGTAATTTTAGGGTATAATAATTGTAGATCCTTTTATTTTCTTCTAAAACGATCAATTAAAATATAATCCCCATACTAACCACTAAGGATAACATTACAAGACCTACATTTATGATGTTATACATCCATAAAACCACATTCAACAAACCACTAATGAGTGCATGAAATTATCTAGGGTTTTGTGATTCCAATTGTTGACCCCACAACCATTATCTTAGTTTTAATTTTTTGGTACTATTGTGAAATCCATAGTGATGATTAATCATGCATTCCCCATTTAGACATCTAGCTTTCTCATGTTCTCCTTCTATTATGGAGACATAAAATTTCATTTGAATATTTCCATAAATCAACAAATCATATTAAAACCAACTAATTAAGTACTGAATTATTCATTAAATAACATTATTTATTATACCGAAAAAAATATAATCCACCATGGATATATAGTAAATCGTCAAATATCTCATCAATACACATATCAAACATTAGTATGTAGGACTTTTATCATGGTAAATGATCATTTTAAATATTATATACTCCATGTTACAACTCAACCTTATTCATAAATATTAATAATAAACTTTTTGAAATCACCATTATATTTATTTTACAAAGAAAACTAAATTTTCAATTAACTCCATTATGTGTAAAGATGTCCTTTTCGACCCAAACCATCAGATATATAGATAAAAAAATATGTAATGTTAATAATGTAAATTAATTTTCATATATATGTTGTTAACAAAACTCATGTTCAAGTATAAATATGAAAACACAAAAATTAGTATATACATATAGTGGTATAAGGGATTCAATATACATATATATATATTAATATATATATTTGTAATACCAATTTAAATCTAATGAAATTTGAACACCCCTTTTGAAAATAAATAAGGAACAATTATTCAAAACTAATGAAGCTTATGATAATCACAAACTATGAATAAAAACACGTATAAATAATTATTCTATCATTGTAATCATGATCATAAAATAATATGAACTGAAATAATTCAAAACATCATGCAAGGACTATTTACTATGAACTCCCAATACAACCCCTTCAGAACAATAATAAAAATTTAAAATAAGCAATTAGGAAAGACAATACCCCAAGAAAAAAACATTAGGGATTCAATTAAATAAACAGTATAAATTAATTATAGAGATAAAATATATAAATTCTTTAATGATATGGTTTTTTTGGAGAATTTAATTTTATGTAAGTAAATACCTAGAATAATCATAGATGATTTATATACAAAGAGAAGTGTTTCCAAATAAGTGATCAAACTCTGAAAATATAAAAACAGCATGGTTTTGGAATACCATTCCCACCTAGGGTTCAGTCAATAGAACTGAATCATGAGGAGGAGGAGAAAAAAAGGAGGAAGAGGAGGGAATATTAATTGGTAGAAGAAAACTAAAACATTTAAGATATATTCATGGAATAATGAGAGGGACTAATTAAAATAAGGGGATGAGAAATTTAGGAGTTTATACATGGTTCCTCCAAACTATGCTACATGATAAAAATTTGGGGAAATGATGAATACACATTATGCGTATGAAATCATATGGAGTGTTTTTGATAAATATAATTTTCAAAAAATGGGTGTGTTCATAGTGACATAAAATTTAGAAAATGGTATTCCAACCCCGAAAAAAATATTGGACACTCATATTCAACCTATATATATTAGAATAATGGTTTACAAAATCATATACCAATAGAGAAAACATTTTCTTTAAACAGCTATCGGAAATCTCATAGCTGTCACATGGTTGTTAATAACAATGTGATAACTATATGACAAGGAAAAATGAAAATATTTAAATGATTTCAAAGAGAAAATAAACCTAACAACTTTGGAAAATATTAGGTAATAAATAAATATTATAATTTTCTAAACAAGGGTATTTTTGTGAAAAAATCTACACCATGACACTTTTTATCCCAATATTTTCACTAAGGTCCTAGTTGATGACGTAGAATCCAAAACATAGGACGTGCTCCAACCTAATTCCTTATTCCATTGACATATAATTGGGAATATAAAATACTGACTAATGATCATATTTGTTAATGATATATTTACACAACCAATATAAATAACTTAAAGGGAAATTATCCTAAAACTAAGGACCTCAAGGTGTATTCCCACTATAATTTATCTTTCTATCTTGGTGGGTCAATAAAAATTAATGATTGTAGACAAGGTACTATGACTATCAAATCGCCCATAACACAGAACACAAAAAAAATATGAGTAAACCTAGCATCCACTTTATATTTAAACTAAGAAAATAAATTTCCCCCAAAAAGGAAAAGGTGATAAAAACCAATGAAAACATCTGAATTAAGTATATGGATTTTTTTTGTAAAGGCCCATAATTTCCATGTATTTTTTTAAATATATGTGTATTTTATAAGTCTGAGAAATTGACGATGCGTGATTCTTGAGGCCCACTCTGCCTAGAATCAATTTCTAATGTTTTGTTTGGGTATGTTTAGTGAATTTTTGAGTGGGTTTTTATAACTTTTGAACTGGGGCTTGGAATTTGAAATCTGAGGACATAGTTGAACTCACAACACCAATATTCACTTAAGAAGACTTTCACCTCGATAGTAGTTGTTCGAGGGTTAAAGTTAGTATTTGAGTTTTTTTGGAAATAATAAAATAAAATAAACACATGTTTTATTTGTTTTATCTATTATAACAACCAATGTGGAAGTTGTAGGTGGGGACCACCATGCTTTAACCTCCCATGAGAGGTTATTGTGGTGGGGACCACCCAAGTTCTCAAAACCTCCTAATTTGAATTTGGAAGCGGGAACCACCCGACCACCTATTAATGGGGTGGGGGGGAGAGGGAAACCTCTCAACTCCCTCATTAATGCGGAGGATCCTCTTGAGATTACTTCACATTAATTATGTCAACGCACCTATTTATTGTGCCAACTCTCCCTTAATCAAGTCAACCATTTGAATATTATTCCAGTAACTTAATCTATTATGTGGAGGCTATTATATCATTTTGGTAGAACTTGGTAGAGGAGAAATATTGGGAGAAATATTCGGAGAAGGATCTCAACCAAGAATTCTCCACTGATGAAGAACACTGATGAGGAACACCTTCGACTACAAAGAATGACCTTGACATGGACTTCCTTCCTTGGAACATCCTTTGACGTAGGAAGTTTTCATCTACATCGAATCAACGTCCACCTTCTTGTGCTAATGTCAACCAACTTAGAACAAGGTATGGATTTTATTTGAATATGATATTATTCACTTGATTATTTCCTTCTAAAACAAAAAATGCTGATCAACTTCTAACTAGTTGATCCGCATATGTTTACATTTTGTGGGTTTTGGGATTAATCATTGTGGGAGGGTTTATTGTGCTTTGTTATTGTGAGCCAAATTCTACCACCCTAAACGCAGAGGGTGTAGACCAAACCAACATGGCCTGACCCCAATGCCATTTTCTTTTTTGGTGTTCTTCGAAACGGAGGAAGGCGACCACAGCGATGAAGTCGACGAAGGCAACGGCCGTGCCACCCATGACCTCCGGGACCCGCGCCGCTCTCGCGGTGTTCTTAGCCGCCGATGGCCGAACCGGCCGCGCCCCCGTGCGGTGCCCCAGTTCAACCGCCACTGCGGTCTCCTACCATTCGGTCGTACCACCCACGCAGTCTCCGCCCTTCTGACAGAGCCACCAAGGGCCGGGCCGAGCCGCCCTGGCCATACTGGCCTCGCGACACCCTACCTAGCCACCCTGGTCGCACCGTCCACCGGACGAACCGGCCCCAGCCACATCGGCCCTATGACAACCTTCCGAGCCACCACGGTCGTGCCGTCTGTCGGCCTCTCGAGCCCTCGGCCGAACCCGTGAACCTTGCAGCACGCCTGCCGAGCCGGCCACCTTCGCCTACGCGGTGCCCCTTCGAAGACGGCCTCCCGTTCCCCTCTCGACGTCCCAGCCGAACCGACTGACACCCTCGCAGCACCCTCCGGGCCATGTCACCCACATGGCACCCTCCTGGCCGAACCTCCCTCACGCTAACCCACGGACGGTTCATGCCCTCGCGTTCTGTCCGCACCCTCACGGCTCTCCATGGCCCATTGCGGCTTATTGTGTTGGGCTGAGCAGGCCGGGCCGAACCCAATGGGCTATCCTACCCAATGGTCCAGGCCAGAACCAACAAGTTAGGCCAGGTCGACCCAGACTGGGTCATCCGAGACCAGATTGGGCCGAGTCGGTCCGATCGGGTCAGTCCAGACCCTAGCCCACTACGACCCTTTACATTCTTTTGGCCATATCATTGGCATCAGGCATCCATTTTATTAACCCTCAGTGGCCCTGGTAATCTTGAAGCATGACCCTCCCTTTGAGTATACCCCACTAGTGTTTGGGGTATAGTTGAGATACAGTCAGGTTGGAACGTGCACGAATCAAACTGGGGCCCCAGGACTAAAAGCTAATAACTCATAGACCGGGTGTTTGATTAACATGCCTTATATTTTGTTGAAACCCCTATGACGTGGAAGAATATTGAGATACTTCGTCATGGGACTTTGTGAAAGTTGGATTATCAACCAGTATCTCATGGAGTAGATGTTTCCGGTGACAAGCAAGCAGAGTGCAGAGACCTAGTAGACTGATGAGTCCTGATGACTACTGACCATTTGACTCGTAGACACTCTACTAGCTCAGTGGGGAGCGCCTAGTTTTGGCAGGAGAACCATGGTGGAGGAGCACAATCTGTGTGAAGCAGTAGACCCACTATACATTACAGGAGGAGCACTTCTGCAAGCTATGAGTGGGAGCACCTGGGTTGGGCGGAAGACCTCAGTGGGGAGCACCTTTGTGTGACACAGAAGACCCACGATAATCGAAAGGAGGAGTACCTCAGCAGTCCAAAAATAGTGGGAAGCGCGCTCGGTGTCACGAAATCCCACTGTACTCTAAAGAGGATGATTTCTACAAAAGCCGAGGTTTCATTAATGTGAATAAAATCCAGGTTGAGATGAGTCTGTACTTTGGTGTTTTCCTCGTGATGGAGATAGATCACTAGATAACTTCGGCATTTATATGGGCATATACCTATGTTGGTTATCTGTTGATTTAATACTTTTTGATTTATCCTTGTTCGATTTTGTGAGACCTTGAGGGTCTTGGGGCCCCTACTGAGTATCATTATACACACCCCTTCACGGGCTATGCCCTCACCATGTTGTGTTGAATGTAGAAGACGGACAATGTTGACTGAGGCTGAGAGTACCGAGACTGGACGGTACCCAGAGGTGGACCATATGATGATTCGGTACATGGAGGAGACGAATTAATGTGGAGTGATGTGTACGATATCTGTACCTACCCTTCATGTAGGAATCCTGGAGGATGACCCGATGGTTATTTTTATTTTCTTCAGTTGTAATTGTACTTCCAGTTCTTTGTACTTTACATTTGGGCTTGTATTTTTTGCCCCTTTTAATTTCCATCACCCTTTTGTTATACAGTTTACCTAGTGTTTTGTATATAGTTGTGTGCTCTATTGTGGTCGTTTACAGGTTATAAAGGAAATGCCTTATTAGTTTATGGAATTACGCCTTTGGTGCTAGTCACCAGCCCCTGGCCTATGTAAGGAAGGCTTGGGGTAGTCACGACACGGGCCTCGGGGGATAGTTCGTGACAAATTGGTAGCAAAGGAGTCAGTTCTAAAATATATATTAGGACTATGATCTTTCTTTTCTGTGAAGAAATATTGTTAAGTTTAGTGAGTGCGGTTTTCAGTTCATTGATTCCATTATTGGTGAGGTGTCCGACCTATCCATACACCAGGACCCTGACTTATGATTTCTGACTCAGTACATAGAAACAATGATTGGATGTGTGTTTTCAAAAGTTTTCTTTATGTCAGTTCAACCAGGTCAGCTCAAGAAGTATATTCTTTTGACCCTATCTCATCTGTTTCTTTCCAGATGCCTCCACGCAGACAACCGACAAGAGTTTCGAGAGTTGTACACACTGATAGCCCACCGAGCAATGAAGCCTCATTGTCAGGCCCTCTTCTAGTAGAGGCACCATTGGAGGCACTAGTGGTACCGCAACCCATTGGGCCACAGATTCCACCAGCCCTAGTAGTAGATGGTGCATTCCAATTGAGCGCGCTGCACGAGTTCTAGTGTCATATGAAACCTAGGTTCAGGGGAGATACATACCCACAGGCAGCTGAGGAATGGCTGGAGGCTGTCGTGAGTGTCTTTCTACTTGTAGAGACACCAGCCGACCTCATGGTGATACTTGCTACCAGACTTCTAAAGGAAGTAGTGAGCATATGGTGGATCCTGATACTCAAAGTCCACTATGAGGTGACACTTCTCTGGGCAGACTTCGAGAGCCTGTTTTAGGAAAATCTTGTTCTAGAAAATCTTCATGCAGTGCACATACATGAGATACTTCATCAGCAGCAGGGAAGCATGACTGTAGCTCATTAATCAGTGAGTTTCATAGACCACTCATGATACTCCACTGATGTGGTTCTGGACCTATTAGTTAGGGCCTGATCCATTGAGCAGGGGCTTATACAAGAGATCAGAGCTTCAATGTTCTCACTCAACATCCAGATGTAGGCATGGATATTAGAGAGAGCCCTCCTAGTGGAGTGTTTCCTTGTTGAGCAGTCTCTAGTAGCGAGATCCACCACCAGTCGACACGTAGAAGAGTCTTATGAAGCTGGAAGTAGATAGATGTCATAGAGGTCTAAGAGGACTAGACCTACAGGTGGACGACCACATGACTCACGATCGATTGTGTGGGGCTACCAAAGCGGAGAAAGACATGCCAGGAGTGGGTAGTTTTACACTTGCGGCGGGCAGGGTCACATGGCTCGTGACTGTCTGACCCACCGCTCAGATGATCTCCAGACGGACGAAGGACCATCGAGGCTAGAGACAGAGGTTCGATCGAGGCAGTCTTTAGGAGTTAGACAAACATGGAAGAGGAGTTTGTCATGTAGCTAGCGGTGGGCGATGTTTCGTTATCTTACCACCACCACCACCATAAGGTCCACCCCAACCACAAGGAGAAGGTGGACAGTGGATATATCAGCTATAAGAAGCTGAGGCCTACGATCATGGAACTCCAGATATGATTCGATCTATGATATGTGTCAACTACACCATAGTTGTAGTACTTATAGGCATAGGTACCGGCCACTCTTACATTGCCACTGCCCTCATTTGGAGCTTGGAGATTCCGACGGATCTTTTTCCTCGATCCTTATGGCTAGAGACTTCTACAAGAGTAGATTCGATGATTACGCACTGTTTCCAGTAGTGTGAACCTACTCTAGGATGCAAGAGCATTGGAAGGTATCTCATAGTAGCGGTGTCGAGGCATTACGATGTCATCTTGGATATGGACTGGTTATCTACAGTCCATGCTCAGATAGATTGTATTAGACGCACAAAGTGTGGTGTGTCTGCAAGGATGGGACGAGGTTTACCTTCACTGGTGAGAAGGGAGCCTTTTTAGCGTAGGATGGACTTACTAGGAGGAGAGTGCAGCCGATCACTTATTAGTTGGCTAGCCTTACGCTCAGACATGTTGATGTGGTGAGTCCTACTTATCCAATAGTGGTGGACCAGTACTCAGATGTTTTCCCTGATGATGTCCTAGGTCTACGTCCTCGCAGAGAGGTGGAATTTTACATTGACTTGTACCCTAGGATGAAACATATATCTACACCCGCGTATAGGATGGATCTTACAGAGCTTCACGAGTTGCAGGTACAATTAGAGGACCTGCAGGGGAAGGTGTTCATCAGGCCCATTGTTTCTCCCTAGGTGTCCCCTATTCTATTTGCCAAGAAGGTGGTTGGGAGCTTGAGACTTTGTGTCGACTATTGGAAACTTAACCAGCTGACCATGAAGAACAAGTACCCACTCCCAAGGATTGACGACCTCTTCGATCTTCTAAAGGGAGAATGGTGGTTCTCTAAGATAGACCATAGATCATGATATCACCAGCTCAATGTTCGATATGAGGATGTGCAGAAGACGGCTTTCAGATATCGGTATGGCCATTACGTGTTCTTGGTTATGCCATTAAGTGTAACCAATGTTGCAGTAGTGTTCATGGGACTCATGAACATGGTCTTCTATTCATACCTCGATCGCTTTGTCATAGTCTTCATCGACGAAATTATGATCTACTCGACTACTGAGGAAGAGAATGCCTATCATTCGAGGGTAGTAATGGACACACTCCGAGAGAACCATCTTTATGTTAAGATCTCAAAGAACCAGTTCTGGATATGGGAGGTTCACTTTCTGGGACATTTCATCTCAGAGGCTAGAGTTGCAGTGGATCCAGTGAATATTGAGTCAGTAATTTCTTCGGAGCCACCCAGGAGTGTGATGGAGGTACAGAGTTTCCTGGGATTGGCTGGCAGTTATTAGGGGATTGTACCACACATCTCCAGTGTTGCAACACCAATATTAGCCTTTACGAAGAAGGGGGGCCCTTTTGTGTGGCCAAAGAGATGCCGACAGAGCTTTCAAGAGCTGAGGCAGAGGATGACTAGTGCCCACATCTTGAGGCTTCCATAGGAACGAGTAGGGTACGTAGTTTACTACAACACATTAGGGACCGAGCTCAGATGTTTCCTGATGCTAGAGAGAGTATTGATCCTATATATTTCACTACAGAAGAGACAAAATGAGAAGAACTATGCTACCCATGCCCTATAGTTACCAACAGTGGTGTTCGCCGTGAAGATATGGTGACACTATCTCATGGGAAAGAATTTTACCGTGTACTCTGATCCAAGAGTCTCAGGTATATTTTCTCTCAGAAGGAACTGAACCTGAGACATCAAAGTTGGATTGAGTTTTTCTAGGACTATGATTTTGAGCTAGTCTATACTCTTAGGAAGGGGAATGTTTTTGCAAATGCACTCAGCAGGAGATCTGGTATATAGCTGTTATGTGTGGTGACAGAGCAGTTTGTCACTTTGTAGATATCCTTTATGAATAGAGAGGGAGAAGCTTTTCTATAGTTTCTTACAGTCACTCCCCAACTTATTCAGTGAGTAAGGGAGGCACAGCATGGGGATGCTAATTGCGAGACTCGTCGTGCTCAAATATCCACAGGGAAGGAACCCGAGAGATTTTATAAAGGTGGGGATCACGTCTTCCTATACGGAGGACGTACTATGGTACTTATGTCACTTCCAGAAGAAGTGTTTAGGGAGTTTCACAAATCTAATCTAGTAGTACATCCAAGAGTGTAAAAGATGTACCAGGATCTCCGAAAACTGCACAGGGGGCCGAGAATAAAGAATGTAGTTGCAAATTTTGTCTCTTGATGCCTCACTTGTCAGCAAGTAAAGGTGTAGCATCAGGTAACATAGGCTTGGTTTATCCATTAAAGGTCATAGATAAGAAGTGGGATGAGATATTCAAGGACATTGGGAAAGGACATTCACATACTTCTAGGGGTCAGGACTCGATTTGGGTGATCGTCGACTAACTCCCCAAGTCGGCCCACTTCCTACCAATCAGAGAGCAGGGTTTAGTAGAGAGCACGGGATGCCTCTATGTTCAAGAGATTGTACAACTACATGGAGTACCTTTGACGATTGTCTACGATCATGATGCACATTTTAATTCCTAGATATGGATGGGGTTGCATGTGGATTTCGAGGCACAACATCATTTGAGCACCGCCTTCTATCCGTAGACGGATGGTTAGATTGAGCGGACCATTCAAACCCTCTAGGACATGCTGCGTGCTTGTTTCCATGACATCAGTCACAGCTGGGAAGATCACTTACCTTTGGTGGAGTTTTCATACAACAACAACTATCACTCAACCATTGGGATGGCACCTTTTGAGGTGTTGTATGAGCGACCTTGAAGATCACCTTTGTGCTGGAATGACCCTGGTGAGTCAGCACTCATGGAACCAGAGATGCTTTGGGCTACCACGAAGAAGGATAAGATCATCCAAGAGCAGATGAAGACTGCATAGAGAAGGAAAAAGTCGTATGTCGACAGGAGGTGGAGACCTTTGGAGTTCATGGATGGGGACCACGTCTTTCAACGGGTCTCACTCCGATGAGGTCTAGGGAGACTTGGCGGAGGCGACATGTTATTTCCGAGATTCATTGGACCTTTTCAGGTCCTCAGCAGAGTTGGTGAGGTGGCTTACCGCTTACTCTTCCACCTCCGTGGCACTGGGTGCACGAAATCTTCCAAATATCCCATCTGTGGAGATACGTGCATGACCCTTCCCACATCATCGACCATGGAGAGATGGATATCGATGATGGGGAAACTTTTATGGTAGTTCCTATAGAGATTTAGGATTGACAGTAAAAGGTCCTTCATGGATGGTCGATACCTCTAGTGCATGTTCGCTGGAAGCACGGGAACCTCTAGGAGAGCACATGGGAGAGGGAGGCTCAGATGCGTACTCAGTACCCCCACATGTTCCCTTAGTTTGAGTTGTGGCTTATGGAGAAGTAAATCTTGAGGTGGAGAGAATGTAAAGACCTGGAATTTACAAGTAGTTTTTTTAAATATATGGGAATTTTACGAGTCCGTGAAAATTGATAGCGTATGATTCCGAGCCCCGAGGTGCCAGGAATCAATTTTAGAAGTTTTTTTCAGGAACATTAAGTGAATGTTTGAGCAGGATTCTATAACTTTTGAACCAATGCTCGGAATTGAAATCCGAGGACACCGTTAAACTTGCAGCATCTGTATTCGCTTAACGATACTTTCACCTCAACCGTAGTTGATCGAGGGCGAAATTTAGTTTCTGGGTTTTTCATGGAAATAATAAAATAAAATAAACACAAGTTTTATTTTATTTTATATATTCTAACCACCCATGTGGAAGTTTTAGGTGGGGACCACCACACCTTAACCTACCATGATAGTTTGTTGTGGTGGGGACCACCCGAGTTCTCAAAACCTCCCAATTTGAATTTGGGAGCGGTGACCACCCGACCCCCTATTAATTGGGAAGGGGGGGGGGGAGAGGAAAACCTCCCAACTCTATCATTAATTTGGAGGAGCCCCTTAAACTTCCTCCACATTAATTCTACCAACACACCTTTTTTTGTGGAAACTCTTCCTTAATCAATTCATCCATTTGAATATTATTCCAATAACTTAATCTATTATTTGGAGGCTTTTATTTCATTTTGGTATAACATGGGAGAAGATAAATATTGGGAGAAGGATCCCAACAAAGAACGCTCCACCGATGAAGAACACTGATGAGGAACGCCTTCGACTACGAAGAACAACCTCGACTTCGACTTCCTTTCTCGGAACTTCCTTCGACCTAGGGCGTGTTCGTCTACAACGAATCGACGTCCTCCTTCTTCCGCCAACGTCTACCAACATCGAACAAGGTAGAGATTTTAGTTGAATATGATATTATTCCCTTGATTCTTTCATTCTAAAACAATGAACGTGGATCAGCCTCTAACTAGTTGATCCACATATGTTTACCTTTTCTTGGTTTTGGGATTAATCATTTTAGGTGGGTTTGTTGTGATTCGATCTTGTGATCCAAATGCTACCACCCTAAATGAAGAGGGTGCGGACCAATCCAACATGGCCTGACCCCACCACCATTCTCTTTTTTGGTGTTCTTCAAAACAGAGGAAGGCAACAATGACGACGAAGACGACGAAGGCAATGACCGCGCTACCCGCGACCTCCACGACTCGCGCCACCCCTGCGACATTCCTCACTACTGCCAAAAAAACCTGCCATGCCCCCTCGTGGAGACCCAGCCGAACCACCCCCACAGACTCTGCTCTCCCGGCTGAACTGCCCCCACGGTCTTCGCCCTTCCGGCCGAGCCACACCAGGCCGGGCCTAGCCGCCCTGGCCGTGCCGTCCGCCTGGCGAACCGACCCCGACCACCCGGCTACGCGGTGCACTTCCAAGACTCCCCAGCCACGCCAGCCACTGGCCTCCCTAGACCCCATCCAAACCCGTTCCCCTCACAGCACCCAGACCGTACCAACCTCCCGCGCCCCTCACAGCGCCCCAGCTGGGTCGGCCTCCCGCGCCCTCACAGCGCCCCGGCCGAGCCGGCATCCCGTGCCCCTCGCGGCACCCCGGACAAACCAACCCATTTCTTCACGACATCCTTTGGGCCAGGTTTCCCACCAGGCACCCTCCAGGACGAACCGACCTCACGCCGACCGGAGGCTGTTACATGTCCTCGCGGTCGGTCCTCGCTGTCCGGGCTCTCTATGGCCCCTCACGACCTGTTTTTCTATGCCGAGCGGGCCGAGATGAACCTAATGGGATGGCCTACCCAACGGGTCATGTCGGGTTGACCCAGACTGGGTCATCCTAGACTGGGTCATGCCTGGTTAGTCTTACAGGATCGGACCGGACTCGGGCCCACTACGACCCCTTACATTTTTTTGGCCATATCATTGGCACTGGACATCTGTTTGACAAACCATCCGCAGCCCTGGTAATTGTGGATCATGAAGGTCTATTAGAGTATACCCCATTGGAGGTTCGGGTATATTTGATATACGGTCAGGTTGGATCGTGCACGAATCCAATAGGGCCCCCGGGACTAAAAGGCTAATAACTCACAGAGCGAGTGTCCAAGAGACCCGTCGTCTATTGTGTTGAGACCCCTACGACATGGAATACCTTGAGATACTTCTTTGCGGGACTTCATGACTGTTGGAGTATAAACCAGTATATTGTGGAGCGGATCCTTCTAGTAATGAGTGAGCAGAGTGCGGAGACCTAGTAGATGGCTAAGACCTGACGACTGCTGACTGTTTGACTCAGAGGGACTCTACTATCCTAGTGGGGAGTGCGTGGTTGTGGAGGCAGACCCACGGTGGGAGAGCGCGATTTGTGTGACGCATCAGACCCACGATACTTGACCGGAGGAGTACCTCAGCAGTCCAATGTTTGTGGGAAGCATGCATGGTGTTGCGGCAGGCCTACTGCTCTCGATATAGGAGGAGTTCTCTAGCAACTGAGGATTCGTAAATGTGAATAAAATCCTGGTTGAGCTGAGTCATTACTTTTGTGTTTTTTTCATGATTGAGATGGATCACTTGACATCTTAGGTATATGTATGGGCATATACCTAAGTAAGGTTATCTTTTGATTTCATACTTTTTGGTTTATATTTGTTGGATTTAGTGAGACCTTGAGGGTCTCCGAGTCCCTACTATGTATCGTTATACTCACCCCTTCATGGGCTATGCCCACACCTTGTTGTGTTAAATGCAGATGATGGACATCACTGACTAATTATGAGAGTACCCAGACTGGACAGTATATAGAGACCCGATGCCTGACGTACATTGACATTACATTATATTTGCGGAATACTTAGTATATAACAAAAACACACACACAAGGATCGCAATAGTTTAGTGTCTTTGGAAACTCGGAATATAATCTTCTAATCATGGTGAAAGATCTTCAATATCTCCCATAAATATCTTCCTTTTTTTTACCTAAAACCTTTCTTTATATCCTGGGGAAAAGAAAACATAAAAGGGTGAGCTCAAATGCTCAGTAAGGGTAAACAAAAGAAATATCAATCACGTCATGTTCATAAGAACATAACATTTTGGAAATCTTAACCTGCAAAAGAGATCATAATTTCATAACATGGAATAAATCATGGAAGTGAAATGTAATCACAATAATCATAACTTAAAACATAAACTTTGTGGCATACACACATAATCATAGAGAATCATTTCTTGTTAGTCAAGACTCATTTCCAAGACTATCTTAGTGGACAACGTCCCTTTCTAAACCGATTCACCCTCGTTCCAGTCCTGTTTCACTGAACCGGTATAACCTACCGTTCCAGCCATGTCTATCTCATGAGATATAAAATCTTTACCCAATGCATTGGAGGGAGATATAGGTCCCACCCATCTTAAAATGAATCCTTTCTTATGTGTGCCACATATTCATAAACCATACATCATTGCGTAACCCACGTAATAAAAATGGGATTCTTAAACAACATGACATCATAAAACAATTCATATAAGATACAGGAATTCATAAAAATATTTCCATCACAACATAATCAAATCCATGTAATAATAGGGATAAAAACAGAACCTTTTTATTATCTTAGATGGAAAATAATTTTGATAAAATACTTGAACTCTATTGTTGAGGAAAATATCCTTTCTACTTCAAAAACACTTTTCCTTTCTTAACATGTCATACAATTTTAAAATAAAAGAAGTTGATTAAAAATAAACTTGAATACTTGTAAAGGAATCTTCTTGGAAATAATGTTTTAGAAATCCATTCATGCCGTATAAGTTAAAAAACATTCTTTGTACTTTTGTTGGAAAAGTCAAAAAGTACCTCGTACGAAAAATGAAAACAGATTCCTTTCATATCATTTACTAAAAACTCACCGAAGGGTAAAATTGGATTTAAAAAATTGTAGGTGGATGGAAATAATATTACATATTGATGATACGTGGATGTGGATGATAAAATACACCCTAGTAAATGCCAAAGTATAAACAATCTCAGATAAAAATGAGATTGTGATATTTCCCTTACCTTAGGTCTGATTTGCTTCGTAAGTGTCCGAACCTCCTGTATAATGATTTAAATCATGTTATTGAATTATTCCAGAATCATATTAATTGTTATTATATCATATATGGTCCACTTATGACTTCATATTACCCGTTCTTTTGTAAATTCGTGTTAAAGTAGCGTTTTGGGTAAAATCGTCTCATTTGTCGTTCATGTTTTTAACTTGTTATTATTAATACGATTACTTGGATCATGATTACTTATATCCAGAATGTAAAACATGATTTATATATAATATATATTTAGAATATATATATATATATATATAATATATCGATAAATGGAATGAAATACACCGTTCATGGAGACGGTAGTCCGTACGTATGCATGAACGTTGTTTTCGTTTCCTTATTGAATTGAATGGAATTAAGTAGATGACATACATATAAATATAAATGAATCCAGTATCATTATTATGTCATATATTTCATTAGTACTTATTATATATAATTTATAATCATTCATGAATGTTTAATCATTGAGAATGAATCTCATCACGTCGTGGAGACGGTAGTCCGTACGTACGCACGAGCGATGATATCGTTCCCATGGTCGTGGAATTGTGTTGAAGTGTATGTATACTATTTCAGTATCAATATCACTTTATAATAATCATATATAGTTACTCATTATACCATTATAACCATCCTATTAAGGTGGAGGCGGAAAATAGATTACACCACGGCGTGGAGACGGTATTCCGTACGTACGCACGTGCAGTGATTTCATTTTTCCGTAGGATGGATAGAAGGTGAATTAGGGTTGTTTCATATTTATAATAACATATCAGTATGTATGTAATACTGATGTTATTAATTTATCTTGAAACAACTAAAGAAGAAGAAGTTGAAGAAGAAAGAAATTGAAAAGATCGGTAATGGATATTACCTCTTCTTTGAAACGCCTCTTTGAATCCTCCACTTAGAGAAATAAGATTGGTCTTAGAAGAAAACCAGGACCTCTAGGATTATTCTAGGGAAGTGGAGAAGGGATTTTGGCAGGGTTTGGCCGAGCTTGAGTGCTCAAATTGGTGTGAGGAGAAGGGGGAGGAGGTGCCCTTTTATAAGGGAGGAGAGGGGCACCTTAGGAATATCTCAAAATATTATTTTATATTAAAGTCAAAATCGGTTTATAATGGTTCCAAAGGGTCTCATTTCGAAGGTAAAGTGGGTATGGGTCGAAATAATATCAACCAATAGGATTTAGACAAGTTTAGGTTATTATGTTAACCTTATCAATTAGATTTAACTCTAAGTTAAATAATTTAACTTTAACCGTGACTTTTTGTTTTCTTACACTATATGGTTAATACACTTACTATAACATGCCAAACGAACCCCAAGATGTTTATTATTAATATATATATCCTTATATAAGTCATTTGGCCGAACCTCGGATTTTTAGGAATAAAATAACAATTAATAATATAATATTTGATTTAAAAACTATTTTGTGTCAATTTTGACACTATTTGATATATGATTTTTTTGAAAGTCATAACAGAATTATATGTTCGAACCAAGTTTATTAAATTAACAATAATATATCATAGTAACCTAGAAAATTAGTGTAATTCATAAAAAGTCTCAAATTACATTTATTTGAGCATTTATAACATCAATTATGTTAACATTTCCTTAAAAGGGTAATTACTGCATTATCGTTGTGTCATAAATAAATTAATTTATTTAATATATAAATATTATAAATAAAATATCATTATGTAGGAAATCATTTATCTTTATAATTAATATTTATAGTTGAATTTATCTTCTGTATAACCCCATATTAAAATTTTTTAGTAAATAAACATTGATTTTAACTCTTTTAACCCTTCTTTAAATAAATTAATAATAAATGTCCTAATCTAATCCAAGTGGGCCTAAATGGTCATATTTTATTCCTAAGTTTGTTTTTAGTCGCATTACACTTGTCCAATAGAATTAGGACATGTGTTAGGATAATAATAATATCATTTCTACCCATAATTACCCTATTTACTTTTAACCGTGGTAAAAAAAGTAAAAAGTTACTATTCACCAAAAATTATTTTCATCTCATTGAACCACATTTTAGTCCTTGATATTACTCGTGTCTCTTGGATTTTCGAAATTCCACTCACAGAAGCGGTAAAATTAAGTTTTATGAAAAATTCTGTTTTTTAACTACCACTTAGTGGATTCACTATTCATCAAAAATTGAAAGTTTTCAGAAAAATACCAAAAATTAGGCCTAAGATATATTTGATATTATGAACTCAAAAATGATTTCTATTTTACCAAATTAAAAGCATATCAATTGCATTAATTAATTTAAAAATTAATTCCCGTCGTCAAAACAAATAGCGTGTTCTTAAGATATAATAACTATCAAAAGATTGACACTTGTTTATGTCTGGTTTAAATGTGAAATTACATCCAACGACCATCATTGTATTAAATTTTAAGAATATATTCTAAATATAATTTAAAACCACTCAAATTAATAATTTATCACAATTAATTATTTCGATTGAAAAAGTTGTTTTTAATTAAAATTTAGTAATTTTCACTATTCATCAAAATATGACAGTTATCCGAAAATCACCAAAGTTTCGACCTAAGCTAATTTCGATATTACGAATCCAAAAATGAATTCAATTTTGAAAAATAAAATTACTAAATTTCAAAAAGTGGTTATTACTATTCATAACGGCTAGTTTTAATAATATTTTAATAGCATATTGTTGTTTAGTGAAACTCGTTATTGCGTACTACACACGCTATCGAGAAAGGTCGTGATTGCATGTAATGCATGGCAAATCAAGGATGCATGTTGTGAAATCTCCTTTTGGTGTAGCGTACAACACAAGCCATTAGTGAAATTAAAAAAAAAATTCATAAAATATTGGGCTGTTACATTTACCCCCCTTAAAATGAATTTCGCCCTCGAAATTCGTCGGGGTTATAAATAGTTTACTATTCGAAAGTTTCTTTAATAGAAACACACATCGTAAAAAGGAATACCAATAACAACTTTTAAAAATGAAAGTATGAAACGTAACGGTTACCCAAATAAACTAATCACTGGGTTTCCACATAGGTGAAAATATGGATATGGAAGAAAAATCTAACCATCATGTTCTGATGGAGAGTGGTAGAGAACATGGCTATGGAAAAGCCAACAATCACAAATCCATAAATTTTTAATGATCTAAGGTACCATCTGATTAATCAGATATAAGACCACTAGGATAACATTTTTGGTTTTCAATATCGTTTCCCTAAAGTTGAAGAATTTGAATTAGAATAAATACTAACTTTATTTTGGTACATTCTCACTGTTGTTCGTGCCTTGAACAATTTCCACTTCATCTCTTAAATAAATAAAGTTGAATTTTTTATTCGTGAAGTGTTAGAAGATCATGTGATATAATGACGGGTCATTCCATCTGTCTCAAACAAAAGGTTAGCAAAAGTTATTAAATATACATAAGTCATTCTATAGTGAGATTAATCATATATGGTTCCTAAAATGAACTTATACTTCATATATCATACTGCTTAATATAATAAAACTAGTTTCTACTAAACAGGGACTTCCTGTAGGCTAGTGGTAGGCGATAAAGGCCAGTCGCACTTCGGTTGTGGGTTCGATTCCCACAGCCTTGTCCGACGTGATGGGCTGTCGCCCGTCCTGCAGGTTGTCGTTTTTTCTAAAGCTATATTACTATATCATCCCATCAATAATATCGAAAAAAACTTTTATCCTTAAACAATACTATCTTATGTCCAACATAATCCATTCCAATCTTTAGACTTATCCATAATACTGCAGTCCACTCTCATAACATAGTGAAAACGATTACCAGAGATTTAATACCATCGTTGATCCCCATATATCATAAGTTATGTTTTGTTGGTCACATTCCAAACATTCAAAGTCCTTAATCATATATTCTCTTGAATACTCATTGAACCTTAGGGAAAACATGAATGCAGTTAAAAGTTAACACCTTCCACATACCAAAATCCTCAAAATTATATATACTCAAACCATGATATCACTTAGTCCTTATATCAATCATGAGCTCATGAATACTGTTAAACATTTCATTTTCTCGTTTTTCCTTCATTATGCGCATATCAACTTATTTCCAAAATTATCTCAATCACTTTGAATACCACATTAGTCCAATACATAAATATTCCAATACTTTATGATACAACATTATTTTGGAATCCCATTACATAAACACTTAATCATTCCACCACATCGTTGTCATATTCAACATCGCCAGTAGTAATCGCATGTGACTTCCCTTTGTCCTTTGCCTTAAGTGGTTTCTCATGTCGATCATCAATAACCCTTGGATTAGGTCATTTATTAGCATAATGCCCCATTTCCTTGCACTTGAAGCATTGAAGTGTTAGTGGTGCGTTCTCTGCAGTGTTTTCTTTGTTCGCATCATTAAAAATCCTTTTTCCATTACTTCGACACTCAGCTTCTCGATGACCTTCTTTTCCACACTTAAAACATTTTCTAGTCCCTTTAAGACAATCTCCACCATGCTTTTTTCCACACTTTGTGCATAAGAAAACATTCATCTTCTTTTCACCATTATTCTGAGATTTCTCCTTGAACTCCATCTTTCGTTTCTTGTCAAAACCATGAGATGGATATGTAACACCAACTTCCATTTCTACCTTGATAGCACAACACACAATTTCTTCATAGCTACTGAAGTCTCTTATAGCTAATGCCCTTCGAAGACTTGGTTTTATGCCAATGAAAAATCAATCAACTTTACTTTCAGGTTGGATGATAATGCCAGATGCATACCTTGCAAGTCTTATAAAATTTTCTTTGTATATACCAACAGATTCATCATCCTTCTGCTTCAGCTCAAGAAACTCCTTTTCCATCTTTTTTCAGAGAATACGAGGGAAGTACTTATTGAAAAATAAGTTCTTGAACTCGTTCCATTCCATGGACTCAATTTCACCCCTTTGCCTCGTATTCTTAATAAGATTCCACCATTGATCAGCATCACCTTCCAAACGATACACCGCTAAGATGACTTTATCTTGCTCAGAACATTGAAGAACTGAAAATATCTTTTCAATGGTACTGATCCATTGTTCAGCAACAAGTGGATCAGAAGTCCCACTGAAAGAAGGTAGACGTTGCCTCATGAAGGACTCAATAGAATATTGTTCCCTTCTCGGCTCATTTGGAAGTCTAGAATGATTCATAGCTTGTGTAAGTATAGCAATAAGATTTTGCACTCCATCTCCCATAACATTTGTTTGTTCAAGAGGACAATCATTGCATTGCCCATTGCATTGATCAACACGGTTCCTTCGGGTTCCAGCCATCGTCTAAAACCCAAAAAAGAATAGTGTGAGAGGAAAAAATCATTATAGGGAAAACAACATAATAAAGGGGGAGTACCCTCAATATCTAACATCTTAGGTTAAATTCTAAGATCGTTAGAGCAATTCTAGTACTATAACCTATATGTATACTTAACCTTAGAGACATCCCTAGACATACCTCAGAAATATCTCTAGGGATCTCACTAAAGTTCTCGCATCCTAGTTTCCAAAGGTTGACTAAACCTTTCCTCTGATACCAATTGTAGATACCCGAAGCATGACGTACATTGAAATTACATTACATTTGCGGAATACTTAGTACATAACAAAAAACACACACACAATGATCGTAATAGTTTAGTGTCTTTGGAAACTCGGAATATAATCTTCTAATCGTGGTGAAAGATCTTCAATATCTCCCATAAAGATCTTCTTTTTTTTTACCTAAAACCTTTCTTTATATCCCGGGGAAAAGAAAACATAAAAGGGTGAGCTCAAATGCTCAGTAAGGGTAAAAAAAGAAATATCAATCACGTCATATTCATAAGAACATAACATTTTGGAAATCTTAACCTGCAAAAGAGATCATAATTTCATGACATGGAATAAATCATGGCAGTGAAATGTAATCACAATAATCATAACATAAAACATGAAACTTTTTGGCATACACACATAATCATAGAGAATCATTTCTTGTTAGTCAAGACTCATTGCCAAGACTATCTTAGTGGACAACGTCCCTTTCTGAACCGAGTCATCCTCGTTCCAGTTCTGTTTCACTGAACCGGTATAACCTACCATTCCAGCCATGTCTATCTCATGAGATATAAAATATTTACCCAATGCATTGGAGGGAGATAGAGGTCTCACCCATCTTATAATGAATCCTTTCTTATGTGTGACACATAATCATAAACAATACATCATAGCGTAACCCACGTAATAAAAATGGGATTCTTAAACAACATGACATCATAAAACAATTCATATAAGATAAAGGAATTCATAAAAATATTTCCATCACAAAATAATCAAATCCATGTAATAATAGGGATAAAAACAGAACCCTTTTATTATCTTAGATGGAAACTAATTTTGATAAAATACTTGAACTCTATTCTTGAGTAAAATATCCTTTCTACTTCAAAAACACTTTTCCTTTCTTAAAATGTCATACAATTTTAAACTAAAAGAAGTTGATTAAAAATAAACTTGAATACTTGTAAAGGAAGCATCTTGGAAATAATTTTTTAGAAATCCATTCATGCCGTATAAGTTATAAAAAACATTCTTTGTACTTTTGTCGGAAAAGTCAAAAAGTACCTCGTACGAAAAATGACAAAAGATTCCTTTCATATATTTTACTAAAAACTAACCGAAGGGTAAAATTGGATTTAAACAATTGTAGGTGGATGGAAATAATATTACATATTGATGAAACATGGATGTGGATGATAAAATACACCCTAGTAAATTCCAATGTATAAACAATCTCGGATAAAAATGAGATTGTGATATTTCCCTTACCTTAGGTCCGATTTGCTTCGTAAGTGTCCGAAACTCCTGTATAATGATTTAAATCATGTTATTGACTTATTCCAGAATCATATTAATTTTTATTATATCATATATGGTCCACTTATGACTTTATATTACCCGTTCTTTTGTAAATTCGTGTTAAAGTAGCGTTTTGGGTAAAATCGTCTCATTTGTCGTTCGTGTTTTTAACTTGTAATTATTAATATGATTACTTGGATCATGATTACTTATATCCAGAATGTAAATCATAATTTATATATAATATATATTCAGAATATATATATATATATATAATATATCGATAAATGGAATGAAATACACCGTTCATGGAGACGGTAGTCCGTACGTACGCATGAACGCTGTTTTCGTTTCCTTATTGAATTGAATGGAATTAAGTAGATGACATACATATAAATATAAATGAATCCAGTATCATTATTATGTCATATATTTCATTAGTACTTATTATATATACTTTATAATCATTCATGAATGGTTAATCATTGAGAATGAATCTCATC
Organism: Viscum album; assembly: GCA_963277665.1. NCBI lineage: Eukaryota > Viridiplantae > Streptophyta > Magnoliopsida > Santalales > Viscaceae > Viscum > Viscum album. The sequence goes on along the minus strand of OY728147.1, from coordinate 128,415,902 downwards.
ACGTCGTGGAGACGGTAGTCCGTACGTACGCACGAGCGATGATATCGTTCCCATGGTCGTGGAATTGTGTTGAAGTGTATGTATACTATTTCAGTATCAATATCGCTTTATAATAATCATATATAGTTACTCATTACACCATTATACTCATCCTATTAAGGTGGCGGCGGAAAATAGATTACACCACGGTGTGGAGACGGTATTCCGTACGTACGCACACGCGGTGATTTCATTTTTCCGTAGGATGGATAGAAGGTGAATTCGGGTTGTTTCATATTTATAATAACATATCAGTATGTAAGTAAAACTTATGTTATTACTTTATCATGAAACAACTAAATAAGAAGAAGTTGAAGAAGAAAGAAATTGAAAAGATCGGTAATGGATATTACCTCTTCTTTGAAACGCCTCTTTGAATCCTCCACTTAGGGAACTAAGATTGGCCTTTGAAGAATACCAGGACCTCTAGGATTATTCTAGGGAAGTGGAGAAGGGATTTTGGCAGGGGTTGTCCGAGCTTGAGTGCTCAAATTGGTGTGAGGAGAAGGGGGAGGAGGTGCCCTTTTATAAGGGAGGAGAGGGGCACCTTAGGAATATCTCAAAATATTATTTTATATTAAAGTCAAAATCGGTTTATAATGGTTCCAAAGGGTATTATTTAGAAGGTAAAGTGGGTATGGGTCGAAATCCTATCAACCAATAGGATTTAGACAAGTTTATGTTATTATGTTAACCTTATCAATTAGATTTAACTCTAAGTTAAATAATTTAACTTTAACCGGGACTTTTTGTTTTTTTACACTATATGGTAAATACACTTACTATAACATTCCAAACGAACCCCAAGTTGTTTATTATTAAAATATATATCCTTATCTAAGTCATTTGGCCGAACCTCAGATTTTTAGGAATAAAATAACAATTAATAATATAATATTTGATTTAAAAACTATTTTGTGTCAATTTTGACACTATTTGATATATGATTTTTGTGAAAGTCATAACAGAATTATATGTTCGAAAAAAGTTTATTAAATTGACAATAATATATCATAGTAACCTAGAAAATTAGTGTAATCCATTAAAAGTCTCAAATTACATTTATTTGAGCATTTATAACATTAATTATGTTAACATTTCCTTAAAAGGGTAATTACTGCATCATTGTTGTGTCATAAATAAATTAATTTATTTAATGTCTAAATATTATAAATAAAATATCATTATGTAGGAAATCTTTTTAGATTTCTAATGAATATTTATAGTCGAATATATATTAGGTATAACCCCATATTAATAATGTTTTAGTAAATAAACATTGATTTTAACTCTTTTAACCCTTCTTTAAATAAATTAATAATAAATGTCCTAATCTAATCCAAGTGGGCCCAAATGGTCATATTTTATTCCTAAGTTTGTTTTTGGTCGAATTACACTTGTCCAATAAAATTAGGAAATGTGTTAGGGTAATAATAATATCATTTCTACCCATAATTACCCTATTTACTTTTAACCATGGTTAAAAAAGTAAAAAGTTACTATTCACCAAAAATTATTTTCATCTCATTGAACCACATTTTAGTCCTTGATATTAACCGTGTCTCTCGTATTTTTGAAATTCCACTCACAGAAGCGGTAAAATTATGTTTTATGAAAAATTCAGTTTTTTAACTACCACTTAGTGGTTTCACTATTCATCAAAAATTGAAAGTTTTCAGAAAAATACCAAAAATTAGGACTAAGCTATATTTGATATTATGAACTCAATAATGATTTCTATTTTACCAAATTCAAAACATATCTGTTTCATTAATTAATTTAAAAATTAATTCCCGTCATCAAAACAAATAGCGTGTTCTTAAGATATAATAACTATCAAAAGATTGACACTTGTTTATGTCTGGTTTAAATGTGAAATTACATCCAACAACCATCATTGTATTAAATTGTAAAAATATATTCTAAATATACTTTAAAATCACTCATATTAATAATTTATCACTATTAATTATTTCGATTGAAAAAGTTGTTTTTAATTAAAATTTAATAATTTTCACTATTCATCAAAATATGAAAGTTATCCGAAAATCACCAAAGTTTCTCCCTAAGATAATTTCGATATTACGAATCCAAAAATTAATTCCACTTTGAAAAATGAAATTACTAAATTTCAAAAAGTGGTTATTACTATTCATAACGGCTAGTTTTAATAATATTTTAATATCATATTGTTGTTTAGTGAAACTCGTTATTGCGTACTACACACGCTATCGAGAAAGGTCGCGATTGTGTGTAATGCAAGGCAAATCAAGGATGCGTGTTGTGAAAGCTCCTTTTGGTGTAGCATACAACACAAGACATTAGTGAAATTAAAAAGAATATTTTTCATAAAATCTTGGACTGTTACACGGTACCCGGAGTTGGACCATACGACGAGTCGGTATGAGGAAGAGACAGACAAACATGAGGTGCATAGGAGGCTATCTGTACCTACCCTTGAGGAAGGAATCCCAGAGGATAACCCAACGACTATTTTTCCTTTCATCCGTTGTACATGTACTTCTAGTTACTTGTACTTTATTGTTGGGCTTGTATTTCCATCCCCATTTACTTTTCAACACACTTTTTTTATATGGTTTACCTAGTGTTTTGTATCTAGATGGGTGCTCTGTTGTGTTCGTTTACATGTTATAAAGGTGTTACCTTCCCAGTTTATGGAATTACGCCTTTGGTGCTAGTCGACAGCCACTGGCCTATGGAAGGCGGGCTTGGGGTAGTCACGACACTGGCCTCGGGTGACAGGTGGAGACATTTTTAATGGGAAAATGGAATACTAGATAGAAGACTCAAACATGAATCACAAATACAAAAAAGATCAGTGAATAAGATATCCATGTACCTCATGATGTCTAAAACTAGGGGACTACTCCCTAAAGGATCCATTTATTTTTTATTAGAACCTAATTGAAGAGTTGTTTTTAGCTTTGAGGGAAGAAAAGCCTAATATAAAAGAAAATAAACAAAAAATAATTAATTAGGAAAATAATTCATCTATATAATAAAAATTAATCATACTCTCATGTGAATGTAAAATATCATGATACCTATTCATGAAACAACTAATCGGGACTATCCTTACTAATCACCAGAAACAACTTCTATCCAAAACAACATAAAGAGTAACATAAGGCCTCCTCCATTACCGTATAAAATTAATATGAAATAATGTGAAATGAGTCACATGATTCACCAAAAGGATTAACACCCCAAAAGATTAATTCAAGGGAAAACTAAAAAAGAAATATTTCTATTCCTAAAATCCACACTAAATGGATTTAACTAACTCAATATGAATATGATAAAACCTCAAAACGATTTTTCCTCATTATTGCCAAGATGGAGACAAAACCAAACACCATAAAAATACCATTAATGCACTGACTATCAAAAATTCATTATAACCATTATAGGTTATATTTATATTAATATATAATATGAATATATCCATTTATGTTTCCCAAGTTCAAATCAAATCACCTAAATATATATCCCATTAAGCTTCTAATGACACATGTTTATGCCCAAAATACATAATAAATATTCGTTTAAACCACTCATTGAGTTATGGGTTATGTATGGACGTCATTGAAATTTAATAAAACACATTATGAAACTCATTTAAAATGAAATAACTTTTTATATATTAAATTATTTGATTTCATTATTTCAATAAATTAAAATGTTACCAATTAAAACATTGATTATAATCACAGATAACTACATAAAAATTCATTAAATTTACATGTGAACTACTAAATCAATTAATCCAATACCAAACCATCCATTAGAAAATTTTCATCACAATTCATCGCATTTTTTATCCATGTTTTTGTTATTGTATATTATGGAATCTTGATCAAGTAATACCATGACACCAATAAAATTCTTATTCTTTCTCCAGAATATAACAAATGTATGGATTAATGAAACAATATTTCATAATGCAACCTAATAAGAAATTTTAAAAGGGGGTTAGTGACTACCATGTGTATAGCTATGGGGCTTGAAGGACAATACACCGCTATGGGTTTTTCTATAGGTAGTTTCAAATTTCAATGTAGAGAACACATCATGGATTGTTAGAAAATTTGGAAGATAATATGACTAAAAAATCACCATCCCATGTTCAACCATAATAACTGCAATAACTTTTATAATCATATAAATAAATAAAGAAATTATTATTAGTTAAATTAAAATAAAATCCTTAAAAATAATAAAAATATAACTCAAATTCAAAAACTAAATATGGATTTCCTTTGGTAATTCTGGTTTCATTATATCCATGGGGAAAAAGATACAATAATGGTAAAATAATAATTTTTAATAATATATTCTAATATATGCTATTCTTCCCCAAAAAATAGGGGATCTTTAAAATAGTAGGCCCTATTATGAACACTATATCTAATAAAATTTTTCCATTAACCAAACTGGTAAGACCCAACTATGGGCACTAGATCTGGTTTGGGACAACACTCAAGAAGAATTTCCAATCAATGATTAATATAAAATGAGTCACATAATGGAAAAAAAATATTATGTGAAGGATTTCACCAACAATATTTATTGACCTATTAATATAAATATTTTGATCATTAAAATATAATACATCTATCAATTGGATTAAAATTCCAAATTTAAATAAGAACAAAAAAATAGATATAATGAAATCCAAGAACTCAGATTTAGCTCTATCATAGAAAACAAACCCTTTAATTCAATATCCAAAATTACCCCTGCAAAAACACAATTAATATAGGGGAAAAATTAAAACAATATAGTGGAAACTAGAAGTAGAAAATTTGGAAAATCTAAATGTGTAGGAAAATAATGTGGACATACTCAGGTTCATCCAAAGTCATCATCCTTCTATAATAATGGAACCCCTCTCAATGAGGTGTATAAATGAAGATTTCATTAATAGAAAATCATTTTATAAAAAATAAAAACCTATAAAGGACACTAGATCAATAGGCACTAAGTGGCGTAAGTCATATGAGATCATAAACAACCCACGAATGTAATAACCATATACTATATAAATTTTATTTTTTAGACAAATTCTATGAAGTCTTTATTTAAATAAAATAACATAAAGTTGTCTTTTATCCCATTAATGAAAAAAATACAAATAAATTTCATTTATAAGAACCATTTTTAGTTTTTTCAAACCCCAAATATAATAATTTACCCATTAAATAGATTTTCAATTTAAAATCCATTAAAAAATATTTTCTTAAAAAAATTGATTCCAATCCATTTTCTTGAAGAAAATACAAGAATTAAATAATAATAAAAAACATTCAACCAAATAAATTGAATCATAAAAGAAAAAGTGAAAAATAAAATAAAATAATAATTCTTCAAGATGATAAGATCAAATTAATGTTTTATAACGTTCCATTTGGAAATAAGACAAGAAAATCAAAAAAAATGCACTGATTTGGAACTAAATGATTATTTCCAAAAAATAAATATATTCATAAACATTCAATAAGGGAGATTTTTAATTCATCTAATGTACTAGGAACTCTAGATCATTTTATAGGATTCTGATATAAATTGTCAGGATCCAAATCACACACTCACAACTGATGATATGATTCCATGATCTATTTTTATAATTTCATATATCCATAAAACCTCATCCAACCAACCGCAATGTATTATATCCCATGACCTAGTGGTGTAATGACACTAATCCATGACACCATGAACATTATCTATGTAAAATGGTTTCATTGGTGTGTAAAAATACAAAGTTATATTTAATATGTTCTTTCCCTACTAGATACATGAATTTCTAGTTAATGTTTTTATTTTAATGACAATATATTCTATTTAAAAGGTTACATTCCGAAACTAATGACAGATGAAATAGTTTTTCATATTCCATAGGTTTATTTAAATAAAATTATTTCAAAAAAAATGGAAAAGACATTAATCATCCTTGATATGTAATCAAACCAATAAATCCATAATCAAAACACATATATAAATAAGAATATAGTTTTTTAGTAAGGGATTATAGAATTTCAAATATCATTTACTCCAACATCTAGCTAGCCTGTTGTTTAAAAAGTAATATTTTGTTTTTTCAAACCCCTATTTAATAATAATTTCTAAATCGACAAGATATTTGAAATTTACATTTCCATGTGAAAATATGAAATTTTATTCAAAAACAAATATATCCACTGATAAAAATATGTATTAATTTAATATTTGATATATTAAATAATGTATATTTATATATATAATCAGGATAAAAATTACATGTGCATATATACATATTATGTATGTATATATTAATATTATGGAACATGGATATCCGTATAAATGAATATCAATGTATATATATATATATAATTTTAATTCTAGTTGAAATCATTTTTCATTTGACAACACCATTTCAACTTAATAAAATAACCATTCTTTAAAATATAATTCCCTTCGTTGAATGATAATAAATAATCCAAATCACTATTAAATCATTCAAAATTCATCATAATAAAGAAAAATAAATAATATGCATTGACATAATACTCAGAATCGTCATTTGTCAATTTAAAACTGAATTACATATTAAAAAGCTTTTAAATAACACATAAACATAAAAGGAAACCTTTTTTATAACTAATCTCCATTGAAAATGTCTATTATGAATTTAATAAAACATGTAGTATTAATAATTTATAAATAAAACACTGTAGGATATCCAAAAATATATTGGTTGTTAAGGAAAATAAAAATTCATAGGGGAACATAATTTTAAAATGAAAAGATGATCATAAACACTCTAGAAAAAGTGAGGTGGGATCCAATAAGATATTTCACACTGTATATATTGAAACCATTTGGTATTAGAACTGCAGACCTACTAAGGGGTAACTCTTTGTGGAAATTTCATGAAAGGGAGATGAAAAATGGAGATTAAGAGGAGGGAATAAGAAATAGAAAATAAAGGAACCCTAATCTGGATGTGATAAACATTAAATCTCAAGATAAAGACTTGTACTTTGAGGAAGATATAATGAGGGGTTGATGTTGAGGTCCTCTTTGACAATTCTTGGGTGAGAAGTGTGTTGATAGGAGGGACAACTGATTTTGGATACTAATTCATGGAGGGGTTTTGAATTTTTTTAAAACATGTAACGCCCCGACCCCAGTTACCCAGATCTAGTGCATTAATTTAATACAATGGAATTATTACAAGGAATCAAGTCCCGAATGGCCAATCAGTTAAAAAATATTGGAAAACAGATTACATAAATGAACTTTACATTTCAATTTATAATATAAAAAACAACATAGATACTACTTTAGTAATTAAATTATTCTTATGAGCTTAAACCTGCATATAAATCATAGTACACTTTTTGGAATCCTGGGAAAATAAGGCATAAGAATGTGGTGAGCGCGGATGCTCAGTAAGGGTAAATAATTTAACGGAGGCTATAAAAAATTAAGGCAAGATGTGTAATAAAAACCAAATCCTTTTTAAACATTATATTGAACATAATATGGTAAAAATTAAATCAAACATTACTATATAAACATTCACATGGACAATCTACTAGTTGAATAATTACATGTAGTAATTAATTTCATAATCAGGGAATGCCTAATGTAGGACATCATTACCACATAGCCAAGGCCTCGTGCCAAGATTGCAAATAAAATTTTGTCAATGTCTTATGCAGATATATTAGTTTGTCTCATGATACCTAACGATGCGTCGAGGAGCTATAGTGGGATCCACCCATCACATACTAATTCCAATGAATTTCTCATATGTAAATGTTGAAACATAACATAAGCATTTGTATTAAAAATAGCATACGAAATGTCAATACTTTAACCATAAACCATGAATGGTGTAAACATAGCACATGCACAGTCAAAAATATTATAACTCATTCAATATAATATGGAATATTGTGTTATAATAAATCAATCTCAATCAAGAATCATATCCAGTAAAGGATTTTGACATAGTTGAAAATGACAAGTAAAACACTTTGATAGAAATATCCCTCTTTGTGAAATCATTTAAAATTTACACATTTATAAAGGAATTAATTTAAAAGAGATATTCGAATCAAAATGTACCATAAAAATTAGAAACTTTTGAAAGAAATAAACATTTTAAAACAATCATGTCCAAATAAATAAATACTTAAAATAATTTTTAAAACATGGACATTAATTAAAAATATTTTGAAAAATAAAATTATTAAAACATTTAAAATTTTTATCTTAATAAACATTCCCTTCCAAAAAATGTTAAAATATTTTGAAAACTTTTTTATGAAACATGGACATGGATGATAAAAATGCCCCAGTAAATACTTACACATAAACAATCTCGGATAATAATTAGATTTAGGAATTAACCCTTACATTGTAATTTCTTTTGGAAGAGGGTACACTTAACCTCTTTTATAATGACCATAGATTGTTATTAAATTATAAAAGAACCATATTCATATTTATTATATCATAATTGATTCATTTTTGGCTTTATACTACCTATTTAATAATAATTTCTGTGTTAAAATAATGTTTCGGGTAATAATCACTTTCTCTATAATATGTGTTTTAACTTGTTCTTCTTGATTGTATAACTTATATCATGATTTAATTTATTCCTTAATATAAAAAATTATTTATTTATCATATATATTCATAATTTAATTTTTTATAATAGATTAATATATGAAATGGAAAACATCGTTTATGGAGACGGTAGGTCGTGCGTACACATAAACGCCATTTCCATTTTCATATCATATTGAATGGAACTAAGTGAAAGAGATATATATAAATATTTATTTATTTATTTATATATTTCTAGTACTATTTTCATTTCATATATTATATACTATTTAATTATATATATATTTATATTCAACATTGAATTGTGAATGTGAATCTCATCGTGTCGTGGAGATGGTAATACGTAAGTGCGCACGAGCGATGATATTAATTTATTTATGGTGAAATTGTATTTAATTCGATGTTATATTATATATACATAATAATTAACATGTTTTATTTTTTATTTAAATTAATTATAATCTTTATTACACCCATCCAAATAATGACGTGCTGAATAACAAACTACACTACAATGTGGAGACGGTAATTCGTACGTACGCATGTATGGTGACTTTGTCATTCATATGATGGATGAATAATGAATATGGTTTTAACAAATTTATAAAGAAATATAAATATGTATGAGGTACCAGCGTTATTAATTTAGTATTAAACAATAAAAAAAGAGGAAGTGGAAGAAGAAAATAACTTTGAAAGAGGTGATTAAGTAATTACATCTTCTTCGGGTTCTTCCCTCTGATCTGATAAAAAGGGCTCCTTAGGTTGGCTTCTGATCAATTTAAGGCCTCTAGGATGAAGTGGGGGTAGTTGGTAGGAGATCTGAGTAGGGTTTATCCGATCCAAATGTCATTCGAGGTGTGAAATTAAGAGAAGGGGGTGTGCCCTTTTATTAGAGAGGTGAGGGACACCTTAGGAAAAGATTGAAATATTATTTTATTATTAAATCATTTTTGGTTTCTAATATCTCCAAATGGACTTATTTCAAGTCTAAGGTGGGTATGGGTATAAATAATCATAACCAATAGGTTTTATTCATGTTTAGGTCACCATATTAACCTCATATTTTAGATTTAACTCTTAGTTAAATAGTTTAACTTTTACCTTGTATTCTTGTACTACTATAATAAATGGTTAATAAACATATTATAAAAAACCAAGGGACCCCCAAGTGGTTAATTATTGATATATATAACCATATATACGTCCTTTGTTCCAACCTTATATTTTTAGGAATATTATATCAATTAATAATATAGTATTTGTTTTAAAAACTCCCTTATGACAACTTTGACACTATTTAATATTTGGTTTTTGGGAAATTCATATAAACTTTATCAGTTATAAAAAGTTATTTAATCAACCCAAACATGTTATATTAATGAATAATTTTTTGGAATACATCAAAAGTCTCAATTTACAATTATATTAATATTTATAATAACAATTATTTTAATCTTTCAATAATAAGGTAATTATGGAATCATCATTGTGTCATAAATAAATTTAATTATTTAATGCATAAAAATTATAAATAAAACACGATTATATAGGAAAGATTTTTTATATTTATAATGAATATTTATAGTCGAATTTATCTTATTATTACATTATATTAAAAATGGTTTAGTTATTAAAATTTGAATTTAACACTTTTAACTCTTCTTTTAATTAAATAACAATAAATTTCCTAATCTATTACATGTGGACCAAAAGGTTAATATTTTATTCCTAAAGTTGATTTTTTTAGAAAAACACTTTTCAAATAGAATTAGTATATGTTTTAGGGAAATTATAATATCATTTTTCTCTTTAATTACCCTGTTTAATTTTAACTGTGGTAAATAAAATTCAAAAGTTACTATTCACCATAAATTATTTTCATCCTATTGAACCACATTTTATTTACTGATGTCAATCGTGTCTCTCATATTTTTGGAATTAAATTCACAGAAGCGGTAAAATTACATTTTATGCAAATTTGTAAATGTGCCTAGAATGTGAGTAATAGACGTTAACAATTTCAATAAAATTTTATACATTTAATATTATTATAGAATGAATCTAATGAATAACATGGAATAATATAGTTATTATGTTTTTATTTTGACGTTAAATAATTTTTCAATAAAAAATAATTATTATATAAATAAAATTCGGTATTAAACAATAACGCCATGTTTTTCAGAATTCATCAAAAATTGATTGTTTTCTGAAAAATACCAAAAATTCACCCGAAGATAATTTTGATAATATTAATTCAAAAATGATGTCTATTTTATGAAATTAAAAACATAAAATTTTAGTTATTTAATTTAAAGTTAATTTCCATTGTCAAAACCGAAAAGAAATTTTTAAAAAAGTAAAAACAATCAAAAGATGGACATGTATTTATGTCTAATTTAAAAGTGAAATTAATTATAATAACCTAAATTATATTAAATGATAAATATTTAATATAATTTTACTTTTAAACCACTCCAATGAATAATTGAACATTATAAATTATTTCCATTCAAAAAGTAGTTTTAAATTAAAATTTATTATTTTTCACTATTCATCAAAATATGAAAGTTATTAGGAAAGTACCAAAAATTTATCCAAAATATATTTTTATGTCGCACTTCTAAAAAGGAATTTCATTTTTTCAAATAAAATATATAAAAGGGTCAAATATTGGATTTAAAAATGGTTTCCATTAAAAGGTGGAAAATTTTCATTTTCTGAAAAATACTTCCTTTATCTGAAAAATTTAATTTGTTCTTATATTATGTCTAAGAAAATAATAATATGTTTCTTAAAATTATATGGAATATATAAAATTAAATATTCAGTTGATACTATTCGTAACCGCTTTTGAACATCAATTTCGGTAAGTCGTGATGCCCTTGAACTCAGTGTTGCGTGTAGCACAAACTATTAAATTACTGTAAGGAGATAATTTAATATAAAATCCTAGGGTGCTGCATTCTACCCTCCATCAATAAATTGCATCCTAACAATTCTAAACTGTTCTTTGAAAATAAAATGTTTAAAATAGAAACTACCTTTGTGGAAAACACACTTCAGAATTAGGGTTAATAACATTTAGTCTTAATCAGAGAGAAAGGGAAATGGAAGAGTCACCACAAAATTAGGGTTTTGAATATGAGAACATTGGTTGAAATTCTAGAAATATAATTAGAGGAAAAAACTAATTATTTATAGGGAGTGATTGTGGTCATCAATCACAAACAAGTGTATCATTGAGGGCCTCAAAGCCATCAATCAAAGATGATTTAAAATATCATCGGTTCAACAAAACGTAATGTATTAGAATAACAAATTTTTTGTTTTTAGATACCTTCAATAAAGATTAGGAATTAATTTATTCATATAATAAGAGAAAAAATACTTCACAATTAGTGTTCCATCCATCAACTAACTTCAACCACAAACACATCTTTCACTCCAAAAGATAATAGATTTCAAATATATTATATTTATCCTAATCATATAGGGTTTCAAAAATAAAGAATTTATAATTAATTTATTAGACCATTTAGAAAAACTAAATTATACTAACTAGTACATAATGTTGTACAGTGTTAGGTGATTTTCCCTTTTCACCCTTTCGTTGCGAGTTCATGCCTCATGGCCTTGCCGGACGCGACAGGTTGTTGCCCGAACTTAATGTTGTCTTTTTTATAAAAAATCCAAAAAAATCATAATAATTTATTTAATATTATACCATAGTATCCAATTTCCAACATTATCCATTCCGACCTTTAGACTTACCCAAAATACTTGTGTCCAAACTCATTGTCCAAAAATTTATAAGGAAATTGAATATAACATAATGAAGATATCATTTTTCCAAATAATAACATGTGAGTGCCTTCATCTTATATTCTCTTAAAACATGGTAACGCACAAAATTACCTTAAAACCTAATTTATTAAATTCATGATCCCGTATTCTATATAGAATACTAGATGTATTCCTTATATAAAAAAATATTGAATTCTAAAACAATTATGGAATAAAAAAACCATTAATCAGTTCCAAGGTAGTCAAGAATATAAAATATAATTTATCCAAACCAACCGTCTCTTATTCGAAAATCACTACATCTGTATTAGGACCATATTAAGGTTTATATTTCCTTAATCCATATATTTTTCAAAAAATTTAACTTGTTTTTGAGTCAATTTTCTTAGTACTATATAATCTTGAATCCACAATGAAATAGTACTACAGTGAAATACTTATTTAGTTCCATAATTAATATAACTAGTACATCATTGATACAACACTCAAATGACATAATATAAGAACACTAATTATTTCTCTTCATCTGTGGTAGTATCATAAGTTGATTATTATCCAATAGAATCATTTAGTGTATACTATAATGATTGGGAAATTGATTCACATTTTGTCCCAACTCCTAACAGATTAAGCATTGTACATTTGAAACCTTGTTCTTACCTAGGAAATAACGTACTTGGTATCCTTTTCCTCCACACTAATAACAAACTCCCATTCCATTCAATAATTTATCACGTTGATTCTTTTCATAGTTATCACATATAGGAAAATCCTTCTTTCCTTTCTTCCCTTTATCCATATTTCTCTTTACCATCATTTTCTTCTCTGGCTTCCCTTCAAATCCATAGGACTCAGAGAATTCATTACATATCTTATTAACCTAGGATACTATTTACTCATACGATTTGAATACATGGTAGAATATATCCCTTCTAAATGTATTCTTAAGATAATGAAAGATATGATCCTTCTGACTCTTTGGATCATGTGTATTCACTACTATAAATTCCATCTTTCCCAAAGGTTTTAAACCACTAGGATATCCACTGAAACTGTTGGGATAGTTATTCCCAACAGTTTCACAAACTGTAGGTATGTGAGGCATGGAAATAACTCTATACCAATGGTTCCTTGAGAACCGTTGGCATATATATTATGAAATTAATCTATAAAAATGGATCTAAATAAACTATTACTATATATATGTACCAACGGTTGATGAACTGTTGGTACTGGTGAGTATACCGATGGGTTTCAGACCGCTGTTATACATTTTATTCCAACCCGCATTATACCAACTATTTTAGAATGGTTGGCATACCTATATACCAATGGTTTCAGAACCGTTGGTATACTCTATTTTATGTACCAACAGTTTCGAAACTGTTGGCATACTCGCAGAACTGCAGCTCTATATTCCAACGGTTTGCAGAACCGTTGGTATACATCTTATATCCCCAATACTGGACAGCCTGCAAGTAAACAACCTACATCATGCATGTGGACAGCCTGCATCTATTGTGTGGTATTGTAATAGATATGTACATTTAATGTTTGATATGTGTATATCCTTTTGAGGGAGTGATCTCTAAAATGTAATCATGTATTTAGAAAGAGCTGCTAAAAGGGATAAGTTGTGAATTCAGCAATGTGTTGGGTTGTCAAAATCTGAAATTTGTTTACAGAAAACAGAAAATCTAAAATATGATTACAAAATCAGGAATTTGTGAACAGTTTTTGTAACCTGTGAACTGTTCTAAATGTTTTTAGAGAATGGTTATAGGAAATATGAAATCGGTTTAAAAATCAAGAACTTGTGAAATGTTTTTCTAACCTGTGAACTCCTCTATGACTTTTTTGATCATGGTTGTAGAAAATCTAAAACATGTTTACAAAATCAAAAAACATGTTAACTATTTTTGTACCCTGTGAACTGATCTAAAATTATTCTAAGCATGGTTGCATGAATATGTCATTTACATGTTCAATGAATGATTTTGAGATTGAAGAAGTATTGATTCCCTTCTCATCTATCATGATATTTCAAAGTGGTATCAAGAGATTCAAAGTTTGTGAAGGTATGAATTTAAATCACTATCATTGAGTTGTGTCAGCCACACCATGCGTCGGATTGAGGCCGAGTTGACTTTTAAACATCACATGTCACCCATGAATCATTGTCTTAAAGTTTCAATATAATCCGAATGTGTTTGGTCTGTTTTCCGTATTCCAGTTGTTGTTTTCACTTAAAATGATGTCCATTTTAAACAAAAGAGAGAAAATTTGAGTGGTTTCAGCCACACCGCACCTCAAATTGAGGCAGAGTAGAATCTTAAACATAAAAATGACCCATGTATTGTTTTCCTAAAGTATCAACACAATCTGAATACATTTGGTCAGTTTTCTATATTCTAGTTGTTTTTTTCACTTAAAATCCTATCCATTTCAAATAAAAATGAGACTTTTTGAGTGGTGCCATCCACACCAACCCTCTAATTGAGGCAGGTTTGACATGTACAAGTCACATATGACCCATATAACTTTTTACAGAATTTTTAACTGAATCCTAATGTCTTTGGTCAGTTTTCCATATGTCAGTTGTTGCATTCACGTAAAATGATGTCCTTTTTAAACAAAAAAGAGACACTTTTAGTGGTGCAGGCCACAACACCCCTTTAATTGAGGCAAGGTTGACTCTTACACATCACATATGACCCATGGTTCAATTTCCTAAATTATCAACAGAATCTGATTGCGTTTGGTGGGTTTTCCGTATGTCAATTGTGGTTTTCCTTTAAAACGATGTTCATTTTAAACAAAATAGAGACACTTTGAGTGGTGTTGCCCACACCATGCTTCATATTTGGGTGTGGTTGACTCTTACATGTCACATATGATCCCTGGATCATTTTCTGAAAGTTTCAACAGAATCCGAATGCGTTTGGATGTTTTTTCGTATGTCAGTTTTTTCTTTCACTTAAAATGATGTCCATTTTAAACAAAAGACAGACACTTTGAGTGGTGTCGGCCACACCGCACCTTGGATTGAGGCGGGGTTTACTCTTACACATAAAAAATGACCCATGGATCATTTTCCAAAATTATCAACACAATCCTAATGCATTTGGCTGGTTTTCCATATGTTAGATGATGTTTTCACTTAAAATCCTTCCCATTTCAAATAAAAGTGATACAATTTGAGTGGTGAAGGCCACACCAGACCTCTTATTGAGGCGGGGTTGACTCTTAAAAGTCACATATGACCCATGGATTGTTTTCCTAAAGTTTCAACAGAATCTAAATTCCTTGGGTCAGTTTTTCGTATGTGAGTTGTTGTATTCCCTTAAAATCATGTCATTTTGAAACAAAAGAGAGAAACATTGAGTGGCTTCAGCCACACCGCACCTCAAATTTAGGCAGGGTTGACACTTTTACATCACATATGACCCATTTATCATTTTCCTAAAGTTTCAATAGAATCCAAATTCCATTGGTCAGTTTTCCGCATGTCAGTTGTTGTATTCACTTAAAATGATGTCCTTTTGAAACAAAAGAGAGACACTTTGAGTGGTAACAGCCACACAGCACCTCCGATTGAGGCAGGTATGACTCGTACACGTCACATATGACCCTTGGATCGTTGTCTAAATTTTTTTATAGAATTTGAATGCGTTTGTTAAGTTTTTTGTACGTCGATTGTTGTTTTCACTAAAAATGATGTTCATTTTAATCAATAGAGAGATATTTTGAGTGGTGTCAGCCACACCGCACTTTGGATTGAGGCGGGGTTGACATGTACATGTCACATATAACCCATGGATAGTTTTCCAAATGATTAAATAGAATCCGAATGCGTTTCATCATTTTTACGTATGTCAGTTGTTGTTTTCAATTAAAATGATGTCCATTTTAAACAAAAGAGATATAATTTTAGTGGTGTCGGCCAAGCCACACCACGGTATGAGCCGAGGATGACTCTTAAAAGTCACATATTACCCATGGATCGTTTTCCTACTATTTCAACAGAATCCGAATGTCTTTGGTCAGTTTTTTGTCTATCAGTAGTTGTATTCATGTAAAATGATGTCCTTTTGAAACAAAAGAGAGAAAATTTTTGTGGTGCCGGCCACACCGCACCTCGGATTGAGCTGGGGTTGACTTGTACACGTCACATATGACCCATGGATATTTTTCTTAAATTTTCAATAGAATCCGAATGCATTTGGTCGGTTTTCCGTATGTCAATTTTTGTTTTCACTTAAAATGATGTTCATTTTAAACGAAAGAGAGACACATTGAGTTTTTTCAGCCACACCGTGCGTCTTATTGAGACAGGGTTAAATTTTACACATCACATATAACCCATGGATCATTTTCATAAATTTTCAATAGAATCCGAATACATTTGGTCACTTTTCCGTATGTCAGTTATTGTTTTAACTTAAAATGATGTCCATTTTAAACAAAAGAGAGACACTTTGAGTGGTTTCAACCACACCGTGCCTTGGATTGAGGAAGGGTTAACTCATACACGTCAAATATTAATAATGGATAGTTTTCCGAAATTATCAACAAATCCAAATGCGTTTGTTCAGTTTTCTGTATGCTAGTGGTTGTTTTCACTTAAAATCCTGTCCATTTCAAATAAAATTTAGAAGGTTTGAGTGGTGCCTGCCACAATGGCCATCAGATTGAGGCTAGGTTGACTTGTACAAGTCACATATGACCCATGGATCGTTTTCCTAATGTTTCAAAAGAATCGGAAATCCTTTGGATAGTTTTCCGTATGTCAGTTGTTGTATTCACTTAAAATGATGTCCTTTTGTAACCATAGAGAGACACTTTTAGTGGTTCTGGTCCCACCAACCCTCAAGTTGAGGTTGGGTTGACTCTCACATGTCACATATGATCAATGGATCATTGTAAAAAAATTTCAACCGAATCCGAATGCGTTTGGTCAGTTTTATGTATTTCAATTGTTGTTTTCACTTAAAATGATGTTCATTTTAAACAAAATAGAGACACTTTGAGTTGTGTAGGCCACCCAGTTCATCATATTGAGGCAGGGTTGACTTGTACAAGTCACAAATGACCCAAGGATTATTTTCCTAAAGTTTTAACCTAATATTAATGCCTTTGTTTGGTTTTCCGTATGTCAGTTGTTGTATTCACTTAAAATGATGTCCTTTTGAAATAGAAGAGAGACACTTTTAGTGGTGGCGGCCACACCACATCTCTGATTGAGGCATAGTTGACTCTTACACGTCATATATGACCCATGGATCATTTTCCTAAATTTCCAATAGAATCTGAATGTGTTTGGTCAGTTTTATATATGTTAATTGTTGTTTTCACTTAAAATGATGTTCATTTTAAACAAAAGAGAGACACTATGAGTGTTGTCAGCCACACCGTACATCAGATTGAGATGGGGTTGACTTGTACACATAAGATATGACCCATGGATTGTTTTCATAATGTTTCAATATAATCTGAATGCGTTTGGTCATTTTTACGTATATCAGTTGTTGTTTTCACTTAAAATGATGTCCATTTTAAACAAAAGAGAGACACTTTGAGTGGTGTCTTCCACACCATGCCTCGGATTGAGGCGGGGTTGACTCATACACGTCACAAATAACCCATGGATCGTTTTACTAAAGTATCAACAAAATCTGAATGCCTTTGGTTAGTTTTCCGTATACCAGTTGTTGTTTTCACTTAAACTCATGTCCATTTCAAATAAAATTGAGAAAATTTGAGTGGTTTCGGCCATACTGGCCCTTAGATTGAGGTGGGTTTGACTCGTACAAGTCACATATGACCCATGGATCGTTTTCCAAGAGTTTAAATAGAATCTAAATGCCTTAGGTCAGTTTTCTGTATGTTAGTTATTGTATTCACTTAAAATTATGACCTTTTGAAACAAAAGAGAGACACTTTGAGTAGTGCTGGCCACACCACACCTTGGATTGAGTAGTGGTTTATTCGTACATGTCACATATGACCCATGGATCATTGTACTAAATTTTTAATAGAATTAGAATGTGTTTGGTCAGTTTTTCCAACGTCTATTGTTGTTTTCACTTAAAATGATTTTCATTTTAAACAAAAGAGAGACACTTTGAGTGGTTTCGGTCGCACCGTGATTCAGATTGAGGCGCGGTTGACTCGAACACATCACATATGACCCATGGATCATTGTCCAAAAGTTTAAATAGAATAAAAATGCATTTGATCATATTTACGTTTGTTAGTTGTTGTTTTCACTTAAAATGATGTCCATTTTAAAAAGAGAGAGAGACACTTTGAGTGGTTTCGGCCACACCACGCCTAGGATTGAGGCGGTGTTGACTCGTACGCATAGAAAATGACCCATGGATATTTTTTCTAATGTATCCACACAATCCGAATGCGTTTGGTCAGTTTTCCGTATGACAGTTGTTGTTTTCACTTAAAATAATGTCTATTTCGAATAAAAGAGAGACGGTTTGAGTGGTGCTGGCCACAATGACCCTCATATTGAGGAGGGTTTGACTCGTACAAGTCACATATGACCCATGGATCGTTTTCATAAATTTTACACAGAATATGAATGCCTTTTTCTCAGTTTTCCGTATGTCAGTTGTTGTATTCACTTAAAATGATGTCCTTTTGAAACAAAAGAGAGACACTTTCAGTGGTGTCGGCCACACCGCGTCTCAGATTGAGCCAGGGTTGAATTGTACACGTCAAATATGACCCATGGATTGTTGTATTAAATTTACAACAGAATACAAATGCGTTTGGTTTGTTTTCCGCATGTCAATTGTTTTTTTCACTTAAAATGATGTTCATTTAAAATAAAAGAGAGACATTTTGAATTTTGTTGGCCACACCGTGCATCAGATTGAGGCGGGGTTGACTCTTACGCATCACATATAACCCATGTATTGTTTTCTTAATGTTTCAACATAATCCAAATGTGTTTGGTTAGTTTTCTGTATGTTAGTTGTTGTTTTCACTTAAAATGATGCCCATTTTAAACAAAAGAGAGACACTTTGAGTGGTGTCGGCCAAACTGTGCCTCGAATTGAGGCGAGGTTGACTCGTACACATCAAAAATGACCCATGGATTTTTTTTCCTAAAGTATCAACACAAGAAGAATGTGTTTGGAAAGTTTGTCATAAGCCAGTTGTTGTTTTCACATTAAATCCTGTCCATTTCAAATAAAAGTGAGACAGTTTGAGTAGTGTCGACCAAAATGGCCCTCAGATTGAGCAGGGGTTGACTCGTACAAGTCACATATGACCCATGGAACGTTTTACAAAAGTTTAAAAAGAATATGAATTCCTTTTCTTGGTATTCCGTATGACAGTTGTTGTATTTACTTAAAATCATGTCCTTTTGAAACAAAAGAGTGACACTTTTAGTGGTGCCGGCCACACCGCACCACATATTGAGGTGGGGTTGACTCCTACACGTCACATATGACCTATGGATCATTTTCCGAAATTTAAAACAGAATCCGAATGCATTTCTTCAGTTTTTCGCATGTCAATTGTTGTTTTTTACTTAAAATGATGTTCATTTTAATCAAAAGAGAGACACATTGAGTTGTGTCAGCGACACTATGCATCGGATTTAGGAAGGGTTGACTCTTACACATCACATATAACCCATGGATCGTTTTCATAATGTTTCAATAGAATTTGAATGTGTTTGGTCAGTTTTCCATATATCATTTGTTGTTTTCACTTAAAATGATGTCCGTTTTAAACAAAACAGAGACACTTTGAGTGGTGTTAGCCAAACCACGCCTCAGATTGAGGCGGGGTTGACTAATAGACATCAAAAATGACCCATGGATAGTTTTTCTAATATATCAACACAATCTGAATGCGTTTGGTCAGTTTTCCGTATGCAAGTTGTTGTTTTCACTTAAAATCATGTCCATTTCAAATAAAATTGAGACAGTTTGAGTGGTTCCGGCCACACCGGCCCTTGGATTGAGGCGGGGTTGACTCGTAAAAGTCACATATGACCCATGGATCGTTTTCCTAATGTTTCAACAAAATATGAATTCCTTTGTTCAGTTTTCCGTATATTAGTTGGTGTATTCACTTAAAATGATGTCCTTTTGAAACAAAAGAGAGACACTTTGAGTGGTTTCGGCCACACCGTTACTCGGATTGAGGTGGGGTTGACTCATACACATCAAATTTGACCCATGGATTGTTGTCCTAAATTTTCAACAGAATTCGAATGTGTTTGGTCGGTTTTCCTTATGTCTATTGTTGTTTTCATTTAAAATAATTTCCATTTCAAATTAAAGTGAGACACTTTGAGTGGTACCGGCCACACCATGCCTCGGTTTGAGGCCGAGTTGACTTGTACACATTACTTTGGTGTTTTGAGTGCCATTAAGTGTGGATTTATGATTTGGGTGAGTCTAATCCTCTTCTAGATTCCTCTTTTCAATTAGGGTTTTCACTCTTCTCTCATCTTCTTACGAAGCTCCAAAACCCTCTTTTCTGTTGGTATTTAGGGTGAATCTTGAAGAGAGATTAGATTGGGATATGGGGTCCAGAAAGGAGGGTTGGGGGGGCGGTCCGGGGGGCTATCCGGGGTATAGGGAGGAGGGTGGGGGGTTGTCTCGGGGGCTTTATGGGGTCCAGGGAGAAGGGTCGGGGGTTTTCTGAGGTCCTGGAAGGAGGGTGGGTAATTTATCTAAAACTCAATCAAGGTATCATATATAAAATTTCAATAGGACCGTGAACCACCATGGGGTGACGTCTTGGAATAAGCCCAAATCACGGCATTACCACGGCGTGACCACGACATGACCGCTGCGTGACGGCGGCATGACCGCGGCGTGACCGAGGTGTGACCGTGGTGTGACCACAACCTGACCACGGTGTGACCGTGGCGTGACCGCAGTGGGACCACAGTGTGACCGCATCTTGACCGCGGCGTGTTGGCCCGGTCCGACAACATCTGCGAGGCAGCATCTTCAAGCCAGGAGCGAAGGGAGCGGGAGGAGGAGGGGAAACATTCCGGTCGTTGCCTCCCTCCCAATTAATTATGAGTGCGTAATGTATCTAAAACACTATCAAGGTATCATATATTCAATTCCTATAGGAATGCGAACTGCCGCAGGGTGTCGTCCTAGAGAAGAGCCAAATCACTGTATTATCGCGGCATGACCGCTGCGTGACCGTGGCATGAGCGCGGCGTGATGGCGGCGTGACCGCAACATCACCAAGGTGTGACCACGGCGTGTTGGCCTGGTCCGTCAACATCCGCAGGGCATCATCTTCTGACTAGGAGCAAAGGGAACGGGAGGAAGCGAGGCAACATTCAGGTCGTCACCTCCCTCCCCATTAACTATGGTTGAGTAATGTATCTAAAACTCTATCTATGTATCATACATCGAATTCTGACAGTACTGCGAACCGTCGCGGGGTGTCGTCTTGGAGCAGGGCAAAGTCACGGCGTGACTGTGGCATGACCGCAGCGTGACCCCAGCGTGACCCTGGCGTGACCGCAGCATGACCACGGCGTCTTGGCTCGGTCCAGCAACATCTGCAAGGCAGCATCATCCAACCAGGAGCGAAGGGAGCTATAGGAAGAGGGGAAACATTTTGGTCATTGCCTCCCTCCCCATTAACTATGGGTGGGTAATGTATCTAAAACTCTATCTAAGAATCATATATCGAATTCCAACAGGACTGCGAACCGCTGCGGGGTGTCATCCTGGAGCAGGGCCAATTCACGGCGTGACCACGACGTGACTGTGGCGTGACTGTGGCGTGACCGCGGTGTGACCACAGCGTGTTGGCCTGGTCCAGCAACATCCGCGGGGCAGCATCTTCTAGCCAGGATTTCAAATGAATCCTATGTAGTTGACCTTCACATTATAGAAACCACTCTTATGTTATAAAAAACAGACTCTAGATTTGGGATTGTGGTATGACAAAGATATATATTTTATATTCATTGTTTTTAAAAGTGAATTAATTATAAAAACATGACTTTATTTATCAAATGAAACAATTATATAAAAGAAAACTTATTCAATATATTCAATTCAATATAATTAATAAGAATTAAGAAATAAGCTAAATTCAATTTAAAGAATTCTAAAATTAAATAGGCTACGAGATGGACACTACATCAAGGTGGAACCAAGTCATCCACTTCGGCTCTTGGAGCTTTCTAACTAAAAGCTGGTGCTCCCCCACTGGGTATACGCACCTTCACACACATGCAAGGACACCTAGCCCCTATGCACACACCTGCATGGCCATGAGCATGTGCAAGGGGATCCTTACACATATGCTTATATGCATATACCAGTCTCTACTCACCTACGTATGCATTTTTATATATATACATGGGATCACCTACCCCATACATGTATAATCATTTCCATGGTTGACTATACACGTAATGGGGGAACCCACATACATATACATACTTACATATGCACACGCATGCGAGTCACCCTTGGTGACTCGAAACCAACGAGCAGGGATCAACACACTCCACAAAGGATATTAAGAACCTTAAGACACATAAAGGACCCTACATAACCAGAGAAAAACCAACCAAAAACAATAAATACTTACCTCGATTGGCGAGAACCAAATCCACCCGAACCAACACAAAACGATCCAACACCCTACCAAAAA
This sequence comes from Viscum album, assembly GCA_963277665.1. Classification (NCBI taxonomy): domain Eukaryota; kingdom Viridiplantae; phylum Streptophyta; class Magnoliopsida; order Santalales; family Viscaceae; genus Viscum; species Viscum album. The sequence goes on along the minus strand of OY728147.1, from coordinate 128,392,736 downwards.
ACATAATATGGAGTAAAAAAACATTGATATCTACAAAATATATGAGGTGAAAGACAAATAGTAATCATAGAATCTTACCTTGGATCAAAGCCAGTGGACTGAAACAATATGAACCGCTTCTAGCCTCCATCGTAGAATATATCTACTCCCAGTCCATAAAAACCAGTAAAAGACCTAAGTGGCCAATGCGACAATGAAAATAAAATATTAACTAAACTAAAACATACATGTCTCTTGTGACTATACATATCACATCACAACATATAAGAACCACAGTGCCACATGGGTCAAATCATATTTCTAAAGATAGGGGAAATAAATCCATATTTCAAAATGATACTATCAAAAAGTAGATTCCAATTAATTAACAATTAATCTTCCTATAAATGGTATATAATTAGTTTGGCTCGAGTTTCAGCTTAGTTTATTTTTTTTCAATACAAGTTTGTTTGGGTAATCACATGGCTACACCATTACAAAAGGGTCAAGATAGGTTGTGGTGTAAAGTTATTATGGAATGGAAGGATGAAAACATTATTAGAAGTGATTCCAACTAATCTTCAATGACCAAAACTTACTATATGAGCTTAAACAAGATAGACCTTGATATCTCTTGGATATTGAGTAGGAAAAGATGTTAGTGATTGAATATGAATAAACATTCACTAATCTGGTAAGTATATGTCAAATAATATGATTAATATAAGGCTTAAGGAATGAAGATTTGTGATGAAGCTATGAATAATGATGTGATCATGGACCAATATTTTGATTTTTCTCACCTGTATAATTTTGGATAGTATGATGTCTTTGGAAAATATAGGTTTTACGTGTACGTGGAAGGATATTTATTTAATTCCACATTCAGGTGGAGGGAATACATCATTTAGCATTTAGAAGATGAAGAATAAGCATGTCCATCGGTGATCAACCATTACTTAAATTAATTGTTTCTTTAAATAAGAATTCATATGTATATAATGACAGTATTAAGATCCTCGATAGACCATTAAACACTGACTTGATTTTTCGGTCGTAGATTTCCAAGGGATTGATTATAACTATGTTCCGTGAGAGTCATGGAGTCTATGGATAGTAAATGAAAGTAAATATATTAACATAGTATACCTATAAATATATTGTTCACTAGCCTCCATGGTTTAGATAAAATTCTTTAGTGATTATATGGAAATGAAATCACCCTGTCACTAGGTCTCAAAGTGGATAAGATATCGATTGGGATATGAGTGGTCTAACATATTTCTTATAATTTGGATTTTATGTGTATGATTTGGATGAGGATTTAGATCAAATAAAATATTCCTAAGAGGATTGGGCCTTATGGTGATAGATGTGGAAATTTTACGTCTAGTGTTTGATGAGGAAATAATAATGAGGATGGATTGGGCCTTATCAAGGTATCATAAATCAAATTCCGACAGGATTGCGAACCGTCGCGGGGTGTCATCATGGAGTAGGGCCAAATCATGGTGTGACCACGGCGTGACCGCGGCGTCACCGCAGCGTGACTGCAGCGTGACCATGGTGTGATTGCGGCGTGACCGCGGCGTGACCACGACGTGACCGTGGCATGACCATGGCATGTTGGACTGGTCCAGCCACTTCTGTGGGGAATAATCTTCCGGCCATAAGTGAAGGGAGCGGGAGGAGGTTGTGAAACATTCCAGTCATCACATACCTTAAGGGGGAAACAATTCCATTTAAGATCCACACCACCCCATGGGTCAAATCATGTTCCTGCAAGTAAGGGGGAAATAGTTCCATTTAATAATCTCTTCATTTTTCATTATGTTATTTATATAAGACATTGTTGGAAACACCATACTAGTACACTTATCCATTGAATATGCTCCTATGATACATTAGTTGAGTTGAATATTTTTCACACAACCTTGCTAGAACCCCGCTGCGTCTCACCATGATCTGATATTGACTACAAAACCATGGGTATATTTAAGCAGTCAAACATCACAAAATACCAAACCAAAATTATGAAAAAATTCTAATAAGATAGGAGGTATTGAAGGAATTAGAAGGCATTATCTGAGGTTCTATGTTGTTGGGTTCTCCAGTTCCATCACATTCTGTAATAAATGTACTAAATTATTAAAATGGGTAGAAAATAATGACAGAGAAGAATATATTAGATAAAACTGTTGTCTGTAAGTTTTTTTAATGAGGTAACGAAATGACAGATAATGACATCCTAAGTATCCAATGTCCTATTTCTTTGACCCACTAAATTAGGGTTGTAAACAAACTTGAGTGCTCGCAAGATAATTGGACTCTCTTGACAAATAATTGAATTCAGTTCGGATTTTTTGAAGCTCAAGCTACGAGTAGTGACGCGAAATTCAGTGTTATAATAACACAATCAAGTTGGTTTCAAACGATAATCGAACATCTAATATTTTAAAATGTTATTTTTATTCAATATATGTTTATTTAATTTCTAGATCGATCTCGAATTCAAGCATGATCTGGTAATTAAAATTATGATAAAACAACTTAATCAAAACTAGTCGAGCCTAATTGAGAAGCTCGATCAAGCTCAAGGTCGAGCCGGTAAATTGTTGTTCGATCGAGCACTGAGTATAATAAAAGCATTTAATTTTACCACAACTCAAACATTCAATTAATTTCCATTCCATTGTATAAAATCTCTCAAACATAAATGAAGGTAAGATGGGATTCATTGAGACATACCCATAAAAAGAACCCAACTATCTCCGTGACATGTGAGGCATCTATCCACACCATCCCTGGTAAGTTTAGATGGTTCTCTCCCAGAAGGAACAGTGTTGAGTTTCTGTAGCATCCAGAAGCTCTGCACACATTATCCTATCTTTAGGGACACCTATAGTGGCCTATAATGATCATTGTTGATATAACATAAATGATATTTGTGGATTAAAAAAACTAAAACAACAAAAAATTCATTGTTTTACAGCAGAAAAAAATGATGCTACCAAAAATGTAGGGAAAAAGCAGACATTGCACCCATTACAGTAGTACCAATAGAGAAAGAATCTCCCCAAATCCAATGCTGAGAATTCCCAATTAGCTAAAGCTGAAAGCCACCCCGATTTGACTCCACCGTAGCTACTCTAGCTCTTGGGGGACAGGGTTCGGCCCAGACAATATATTTTTTCCTTGTAGAGAGAAAAGGGAGCCGAGAGAGGGGGACGTCCAATGGGGTGTTATGCCATGGGGGATCTCACGCGCGACTGGAGATGGGGCCAGGGGATGTCAGAGGAGGATATTGAGATCAGATGTGGCCATGAGAGGGAGACGAGAGGGGATGGGGGAATGTCGCTGGGAGCTGATATGGGATGGGCCCATCATATTTAGAGAATGAGTCGAGAGGGGTAGGGGAACGTCGCCGGAGGAGAGGGGGGGGGGGGGGGGGGCAGGAGGCGGAGGCGGAGGCGGAGGCGAAGGCCGGGAGGCAAAGGTCGGGAGGCGAAGGCCGAGGTCGAGAGGATGTCCAGGTCGGGGAGAGGAGGAGCCCGTGAGGATGAAATGTCTCAAAAGAGGTTTCCCTAATTTGGGTATAATGTTTTTCAACGGTTAATAAAAACTATGTGTAATACATCTCTTTCCCTAAGGTTTTCTTAAACTGTTGGGAAAACACACCATAAAATATCCTTTTACAACGGTTCTAGTAAACCATTGGCATAGGTTCTTTTTACCAACAGGTTTTCTAAACAATTGGGAACACAGTGTTGGTATAGGCTCTATTTCTAGTAGTGATTGTTGGAGTTCTCATTACTTCAACTAGGCACCATTTCTAAACAATGGCATACACTATGTTAGTTTATGAATCATAATGCATAAATCTAAACCTATAAAATACCTAAAGTAAATTGAAAGGTTTATGCATATAATCCATAATCATAAAAGTGTTTTTATTGGGAAAGTATTTAATTTAAAATCCTTCATAATGGTTTGTAATGAAAATGTGAATTATCCTAAAATACCCCCTAAGAGTGTCATATCCAAGAGAGCAGCAAGTCCCGTTGTTGTGTACCAGGATACCCCGGGTCAAGCCCAAAACATCTTGTCGGAGTTTCCACCCCTTGGTACATCTTTTCCAGAGCCTCATATACCTGCTTATATCCAGACATGGATTTCTTGCTTAAAAAATTCACAAAATCTCTACATTACCAAAATTCTAGGAAGCTCTTCTATACTAATCATAAAATTGTATCTTAGGTTAATTTTCTCTAATTAGAGTTTTTATAAATCTAGTTTCCAAGGTAATTTCTAAAATTTCTCTAATACAAACTTTAACGCCTCGACCCCAGTTACCTAGAGCTGGTGCATTATTTTAATACATTGGCATGATTTATATGGAATGATGTCCCTAAGGACTGATCAGTTTAGTAGTCTTGCAAAATAGATTACATACATGAACTTTACATTACAATTTCTAACATAAATTACAACATAGGTAATCCTTTGGGAATTCCATTATTCTTCTAGATAAATCCTTCATATAAATCATATTACACTTTTTGGTATACTAGGAAAATAAATCATAAAAAAGGGGTGAGGTCAGATGCTCCGTAAGGGTAAATAATTTAACGAAAGCTATAATCTTTTAAGGAAGGATGTGTAATAAAAACATCAAACTTTTTAAACATAATCATGAACATGATATAAAAAAATAAATCAAATATTACCATATAAATATGCACATGTATATTCTACTAGTCAAATAATCACATGTAGTAACTAATTTCATAATGAGGGAATGCCTAATACCGGAAATCATTACCTCATAGTCAATTCCTCGTGCCAGGACTACACATATAATTTTCCCAAGGCCTTATGACAAGACAATAATTTGTCTCATGATACCTACCAATACATCGAGGAGTTATGGTGGGATCCACCCATAACTTACTAAGTCCAATTCTTTCCTCATATGAAAAATGTTGAAACATATCATAAACATTCATATTAAAAATAGCATAATAAATGTCAATAATTTAACAATAAACCATTAATTCTATTAAAAGGGCACAACCACAGTCAAACATATCATATCTCATTCTACAAAATATAGAAGATTGTATTATAATAAGTTAACCTCAATCAAGAATCATATACAGCAAACGATGATGACATAGTAGAAGATGATCAGTAAAACTCTTTGATAGAAATATCCCCCTTTTTGAAATTATTTAAAAGTAACACATTAATAAATGAATTCATTTAAAAGAGATATTTGAGTCAAAGTGTCTCATACCTCTTTGAAACTTTTGAAAAGAGTTAACATTTAAAACAATCCTGTACATATAAATAAATCTTTAAAATAATTTTTAAAACATAGACATTAATTAAAAAGATATAGAAAATAAATCATTAAAAAATTTAAGAATGATTATCTTGATAAATAATACCTTCTACAAAATCATAAAATATTTTGAAATTTTTTAATAAAACATGGACAGAGAAAATAAAAATGTCCCAATAAATAATTACACATGAACAATCTTGGATAACAATGAGATTGAAGAATTAACACTTACCCTGTACTTTCCTTTAGTCGAGGGTAAGTTTAACCTATTGTATAATAACTATAGTATGTTATGAAATTATAAAATAACCATATTCTTATTTCTGATATCATACTTGATTCATTTATGGGTTTATACTACCTAATTAATAGTAATTTCTATTTTAAAATAACATTTTGGTTAATAATCCCTTTCTTTATCATACGTGATTTAACATTTTCTTCTTGATCGTATAAATTATTTCATGATATAATTGATTCTATAATATAAAAAAATATTTATTAATCATATTTATTCAGAATAAATTTATGTATAATATATTTATATAAAAAATGGAAAACACCATTTATGGAAATGGTAGGCTGTATGTATGCAAAAATGTCGTTTCCGTTTTCATATCGTACTGAACGGAAGTAAGTGAATGAGATATATGTAAATAAATATATATATATATATCTATATATCTCCTATATAATTAATATTTCATTTATTACATATTATTAATAATATATATTTATAAACTCCGTTGAATGGTGAACGTGAATCGCATCGCGTCGTGGAGACGGTTCGCCGTACGTACGCACGAGCGATGATATCAATCTATTGATGGTGAAATAGTATATAATTGGATTGTATATTATATATAAAAAATCATTAACATGTTATATTTATTATTTACGTCAATTATATTCATTCTTAAACCCATCCAAAAAATGAAGTGTTGAATAACAAAGTATACCACGACGTGGAGACTATAAGACGTATGTATGCACATATGGTGACACTTCATTTATAGGATGGACAAAATAATGAATATAATTTTACCATATTCATAAAAACATATCATTATATAAGAGGTACTGGATTAATTATTTTATTATGGAAACAACAAAATAAAAATGAAGTGGAAGAAGAACAGAACATTGAAATAGGTGATGAAATAATTAACTCTTCTTCAGGTTCTTCCATTTGATTTGATAAAAAGGGATCCTTAGGTGGGATTATGATCAATGTAAGGCCTCTAGGTTGATGTGGGGGTAGTTGGGAGGAGATTTAAACAGGGTTAGGCTGAGAAAAATGGATTTGGAGGTGTGATATTAAGAGAAGGGGAAGTGACCTTTTATAAGAGAGGTGAGGGACATATTAGAAAAAGCATGAAATATTATTTTATTTTAAAATCATTTTCAATTTCTAATAGCTCCAAATGGATTTATTTGAAGGATAAGTTGGGTATGGTTCGAAGTTTTCTCAACAAATAGGTCTCATACATGTCTATTTCACCATATTATCCTAATATTTTTGATTTAACTCTTAATTAAATATTTTTTCTTTTCCCATGTATTCTTGTATTATTATAATAAATAGTTAATAAAATTACTATAAAAAGTTAAAAGAACCCCAAGTGGTTCATTATTGATATAACTAACGCTGTCTAATTCCTTTGGCCGAACCTTAGACTTTTATTAACATTATATCAATTGATAATATAGTATTTGTTTTAATTACTCATTTTTTTCAATTTTCACACAATTTAGTATTTGGTTTTTTTGAAAGTCATAAAAACATTATCATGTCGAAAAATTTTATTTAATCAGCCCTAAAATTTCTTATTAACCTATAAAATTGTTGGAATATACCAAGAGTCTCAATTTACAATTATATAAATATTTATAATATCATATATTTTAATCTTTCAATAATAAGTTAATTACTGCATCATCATTGATTAATAAATAAATTTAATAATTTAATATATAAAAATTATAAATAAAATACTAAGATGTAGTAAATATTTTTATATTTCTAATGAATATTTATTTTCTAATTTCTCTGTTGTATAAACCCAAATTAAAAATGGTTCTGTTATTAGAAATTGAATTTAACACTTTTAACTCTTCTTTAAATAAAAGAATAATAATTGTCCTAATTTAATATATGTTGACCAAAATGATCATATTTTATTCCTATTATATATTTAGGTCGAAATACACTTATCCAATAGAATTTGTACATGTGTTATCGTAATTATAATATCATTTTTACCTTTACATACCCTATTTACTTTTAACCGTGGTAAATAAAATTCAAAATTACTATTCACAAAAAAAATATTTTAATCCTATTGAATCATATTTTACTTACTAATGTAATCAGTGACTTTTATATTTTTAAAAGTCAATTCATTGAAGCGGTAAAATTAGGTTTTATTCAAATTTGCAAATGTGCATGGAAAGTGGGTAATAGACGTCAAAAATTTCAATAAAATCATATGCATTTAATATTATTATAAAATTATTCGAATGAATTAAATAAGAATAATATAGGTATTATGTATCTATCTTGAATATTAAATAAATTTAAATAAAAACAATAATTTTTTTTAAATAAAAGATGGTTTTACACAATAATACCATGTGTTTTTACTATTAATAAAAAATTGAACGTTTTTAGAAAAATTCCAAATATTAACCCTATGCTAATTTTGATAATCCGAATTCCAAAATGAAGTCTATATTACTAAATTAAAAACATAGATTCTTCATTAATTAATTTAAAATTAAATCTTTTTGTCAAAACCAAAAATTGGGTTTTTAAAAAGTAAAAACTATCAAAAGATTGACATGTGTTCATGTCCAATTAAATTGTGAAATTACTTATATTGACCTAAATTATGTTAACTGATATATGTAAATTCTATTTATACTCTATAACCACTCAATTTCGTAATTTAACACTATGAATTATTTCGATCAAAAAAGTTGTTTTCAATTAATATTTTGTCTTTTCACTATTCATGAAAATATGAAAGTTATCCGAAAAGTGCCAAAACGTTATCCAAACTAAATTTTTATGCCTATATTCTAAATAAAAATTTTATTTTGTCAAATCGAATATATAAAATTATCAAATATTGGATTTAAAAAGGGTTCGCCATTAAAAGGTGGTAAAATTTTATTTAATGAAAATACTTCATTTCTCTGAAAAATTAAATTTGTTCTTATATTATGTCTAAAAAATAGATAATATAGATGTTAATATATTATAGAATATATAAAATTTAAAATTAAGTTAATACTATTCATAACCTCTTTGAAAAGCTAGTTTGGTAAGTCATGGTGCGCTCGAACTTGGTGTTGCGTGTAGCGCAAACTATTAAATTACTTTAAAGAGATAATTTACTATGAATTCTGGGGTGTTACAAAATATGTGAATCATAAGGTATCAATAATTATTTCCATGTTTTTTTGCTGCTATGCATGCCGTAATAGATACACCTGGTCGATCTACATAGGTTCGTTGTATGGAAAGGAAAACTACAGATCAAACTATAAGAATATCATTGTAAGTTACTAAATTAATTTTTATAGTTGTCAAAGAGTTATCACTAACAATGCACTAACAATTTTATTTTCATATATTTTAAAATTTCAATGTATTCCAAGAGAAAATTTCCCATAACTATACAAGAATTAAATAAAAAAAATATCAAATAACATTGAACATAATGTTATATTATGAAAAATGATTCCCATTTTTCAGGATTGGGCCCATGGTTTCCTTTTATGTTTCACCTATTAGGAAATTAACACACATGCATTTTGAACTCATACTATAATTACCATAGATAGGGTGATAATATTTTAAAAATGGAACTTGTAATGTTTTCCAGAGTTATAATGAAAAAAATTAATGTTCTATTAGAAAAGTATATAAAAAATTTTATAGCCATGTGATGGTAACAAATAACCCCATTTCAAACACATGAAATAAGTACTTGTGTTATAAATATATTTCAGAAAATAAATACTAGTGTTATAAATTTAATTGTCTGGGAACTATTAATATTATGGTTTTCAATTTAATTTTATCATTATAGGGCCACTCAATAGAAGTTTTTTATGAATGGTTTATGTTTGTGACTTATGTCTTGGATTTCGTACTAATTTTCATTGGAAGATGAACTAATAAATCATGCGATGATTACACCATAAAATAATATTATAATGAGGAACAGAATATTTTATATGATGGTTGATGAATTTGGAGCTCCACTTAGAGAGGATCCTAATAAAAGAAAAAATTAAATTTTGTATGAGTGGGAGATAGGGGATTGTGGAAGGCTCAAAAAAATATTAATCCAATGAAATGAAAACATCATCTCATTGTCAAAATAAAATTCATTTATTGGAGACAAAATTTGTTATTCTCAGGATGTTGGAGATATATTTTCATGGAGGAATGTTATTGGTCACACTATGGGATCCCAATAGTTAGGAGGATCCCTATGGTTGGTATTTTACCTGATAGTAAGTTCCATTACGAAAAGGGGTATGTAATAAATTGAAATTTTAACATTAATTTAGTACAATTAATGAATATATTGATAAAATTGAGTATATAAAAAATAATATAAGTCCAAAATAAGGTTATATGATCCATAATGTTAAACATTTTATATGGTTAGAATGATAGATAAATGGTACAGTATATTATTAGTGAATAGTATCATGCCCATGATGACCCATTTTTTGATATGTTTCTATGATTTATTTGGGTGTAGGTTTTATGAAACATAGATTATTATTTCACAAAAAAATATCTATAAATTAATTTTTATTTTTTAACACATTATTGTAATGATAGAACAAATATTTTATTGAAAGTTTTAATATTTTTTCCATCATTATGGTAGTGAAAACCATATGGACTCCTTTGAAATTAATCATGATATTTCAAGAGTTTATTTTTTAAAAGGGTACATTTTATCTTATCGTGGAATGTTATCATATGGGTTTCATAGTGTTCCTAATGATAGGAAAATAGTATGGGTATATGGTTTGGAATCCATGAAATGGTTCTAGTTTTATAAAAATAATAAGAATTAAAAAATAAATATGTCATATTTCTACCTTAATAAATCCTCATATCCCACAAACTCTCTCACCTATTCTAGTCCCTTATGATTCCTCCCTAATTCATTCATCTTCTATTATTTAGAATTTACTTATGGATTTTCATCCATAAAATAGTCTTTTTGAGACTCATTATATTCATATATCATCCTACCCCTCCCCCTCTATTTTTATCTCTTTCATTACTGGACACACCCTAGATAATTCTTAAGTGGGGTTTCATGATTAAAATAAGTTGTTCAACTTTTTTATAAGGTGTTTCATCCATATCTGAATCCTTCCTATTTCAGTTGTTGTGGGATCTCTACATCCTACATGCTCCCTATATAAGAGTTTCCATTATATATCCCTACCTAAATTTTTCTCATGGGCCTAAGAATTTAAAATTAGATTTTGTAAATTTATATATGTTTTTGGGTTCAATTGGTTTTAGAGAAATCTTTTATCAATGATTATTAGAGGTATCATCTAATTTAAAAATGGGTTCCAGATTCTTTACCATGACTTAAGTGTTAAATGAAATAGAAAATTATGAATTTGGTTAATAAAATGAATATGGTTTGTATCAAAAATGAATTTTATATATTAAAATTATTTACAGTCTTTATGATATTTGTTTGGGTGATGCATAAATTCAAGGGATAAATGAATTATTGTTTAGTATGAATGTAGTTATATATGTATATGTATGTGTAGTAACACACACAAACACCTAAATATATATATGAGGGTTCATATATATAAACATATATATAAGTTTATATATATTGAATATCCTTGCATTCCATGAGGGAATATTGGGAATTAAAATTAAATTTTGATATTAAAACCCTTCGTGTAATAGATTTCTTAATAGAACATTAAATATTTTTCACTTATGAACATTTGGATATTTAGAATGTGTTTTTAAATATTATTTTTTTCTGGATAGTTTTATATTTTTCATGTAAATGATACAAATTCAATATCATAATGTCATCGTTAATAGAATAAAATAGTTTCTATGAAAGTTTCCAATACCATTTAATACCTATAAATAAAATGGTATGTCATATGAATAATTTTAGGGAGATAAGATAGGAATTTTATTTTTTCTATGTGGATTCATGATTGATATGTTTGGTGAGATGATTATCATATCTTCTATTTTTAATATCATTAAATGATTCTATGAATCATAGTGAGGTATGATGGAAATTTTTCAATACTTACTATGATAAATAAATAGTCCCCTATAGTGTCAATGATAATAATGTAATATTCCTACATCGAGGATAGTTTATAAAATACATGTGGTTATAGAATTATTGATGCCTCTATAGGACAATATAGGCATCCATCCTGGCTACTTCTGGAATCACCTCAATGTATGTTTTTGAATTCCATTGATTCTTTATAAAATTTTATTCTTTTTTATTGTATTTGGTTACATTAATAGATAGCTATTTTATTATTCTCAAATGAAATATTCTATTGGTTCTATTTTATATTAATATTTTTTTTCACTATCTTGGATTATCAATACTCGATGATTTCGTTTTTGATTTTTTCACATTTTCATTGGTCTAGTTTAGGGTGTTCTTAAATGTGGCTTGAGATTTTTTTTAAATGGGTTCTTTGATAATGGTTTATAATTATTTTCAAAAAACTCTTTTGGTGTTAAATACCGATTAATTTAGAAGGTTCATGTTTGGATTGTCTTAAAATAAAACAAAAAAACATTTTTTAAATTTATTTAAAATAAATATTTTTGGATAATTTTAACAAAAATCACACAAATAGTATTGATTAACTATTTATATATTCTATATCACAACCTACTTATAGAAATTGATATTTTTAGATCAAATGGTTTTACATGTTCAAGTCTTTCTTCTTATAATGGATTATATATTTGGAAGGAAATGACATTTGGTCACATGAGATTGGTGTACAGGTAGGTCCATATTTCTTTGGTTATTTTTTTGTCTCATAGAAAACATCTTCTCATACTTTATATTATGATGTCTATTGGATTCACTGTATATTTGGAGACTCTATAGTTATTTTACCATATTTTTTATGGGGGAGTTATAGTGTGCGCTAAGAGACATAATTTTTATCTTCACTACAATTTTTTTTATATAAATTTAATGTTTTTTTATTTATGATAATTTTTTTCATAGATATTCAACTAATGGATGGGGTATGACGAAAATCTGTTATATTCCACTACTATTTCCATATTATTTTTTAGATAAATTTTATTATTTATTATATATGACTCCCTATTACACTTTACATTCCCTTGGGGGTTTGCAATTCTATTTGGGATATTAGAATGTCAGTTTGGGAACCTATTCATATTTATGTTAGCGAAGGATCCTTACCAATTGAAATACAGAAATGGTTTATTAAGGGGTCCTAGAGTAAATAATTTCCTATATTATTATATATTATCTAGTAGATGCATTTTTTACTTATGGTAGTTGACATAGAAGAACCAAAATAATTGTGAGGTTGTTAGGTCCACAAGGCTGAATACCCTGAGAGGGGGGGTGAATCCGGGTATAACTAATTAAAATTAATGCCCGTTCTGATCTTGTTTCGCTGTTAAGCAAAACACTCTTCTCTCTCTTTCCTGTTGCACAATATAAACGGAGTGTAAATCATGCACTGGACACAGCAATTTTACTTGGTTCACCGCTAAGGGCTACGTCCAAGGAGCATACACCGACAGGTTGCCGGTCATACCAAATTACACTATGCTTCACTAGCTGTGGATTACAATGTTCGGGTACAGTCACTCTATCCCAGGCTCACTGCCTTTGCATGGTTTAGGGTCATCTCACTACTTTCCCAAGAGTCACTCCCTGTTTCTCTCTCTCTGGCTCACTACCGGTGGAGAGGATCACCTACTTCCTCTTCCTAAGCTCACTGCTCCAGAAGGGAATCCACTCACAGTTTATAGACCTGTAGGTCTCTTCATTTTCATGAAACAATGCTTCTTCAACTGTTGATAGATGCTCTATTGAAGTCCAAATTTCATCCACTGATGAATAACTCTTTGCCTCTGAACACTGGGCAATTCCTTTTGGAAACACCTTCGTAAAGCACCCTACTTCGCGAAGCTCCCAATTTCGCAAAGCTCAAACAAGACTTCGCGAAGCTCCTGCCTTTTCATGAAGAACTTTGGAGAAGCACTTTCGCGAATCTCAAGATGTCGCAAAGCAACGCCCCTCACGAAGCTTACTAGGCCAACGCAGATCTCGCCAGTTTCACGGAGCTAAAATAGCCGCCGTAAAGCTCCTCTTTCACGAAGCACACTGGCTCCGCGAACCACCTTCGCAAATCGAGAGCAAAGGATTTTCTCTGAAAATTCTCTCTACTTCTCTCGAGGGGGTCGACCTCTATTTATAGGCGATTCCACCGACCCTCGACCCTTCCACGTGAAGTCAACTCCACGTCATTTCCAATCGCAAAGCTCTGAAGTTTCTACTGAAATTCTGTCCAAATCACGAAGCGCCACGACAGTTTTCCGTTCGCGGAGCTCGTCGTAATTGCGAAGGATCACCGTCAACATTTATTCGAGCCTTTTTCGCGAAGCCCCCTCGTAAAGCCCTTCACTGCCACAATGCGCTTCAACTCTGCCGTTCACGAAGCTTTGACGTAATCGCGAAGCATCACCACCTCCATTTTTCTGGCCTCCAGACCGTCCTTTCCTTTGTTATCGTTCTTTGTCAACAAGGATTGTCAACAACTTCTTGGGAACTCAACAAATATCCATGAAAACCTGCTTTGTCCACAATCACAATCAACCCAAAAAAATACTGCAATGTTACCTTGAGGGATTTTTGCCCAACATAGGTCTTACTATTTTTGAACCACACATTTGCACGTAAAAATTGGTTTGATTCTTGATCTATGGTATTTTGTAGGATCTTTATTATGCTAAAGGAGTTTTTATATTTAATTTAAGTTTTATATAATTCTTGATGTATTTTTTGGAGATAAAATTAGAGTTCAGATAGTGATATATGGAGAGTCATGTGGCTTGTTACCCCATGTCGAGCCTCTACACATTGTACATTTTATCTCATAGTGATGATTGTGTGATTGGGATATTATTCAATAATCCATGCATCTAATTATTGTGTATCCACTAGTTTGATTTATGCTTCAATATTTTTTGTGATGTTTAAAAAAATTAATAATTTCGGATAAATATCATTTTCATCGTTAAAATTATATTAAGGTATATTTTTATATATTGAAACTGAAATTTGAATTTAGAAATGAGTTTAAAAGTTTTTCAAATGGATTATTTAATTTTAAATTGTGAAAAATGTTTTTAAATATAATTATGGGGGTTTTTATTGATGGTTGAGGATTTTAGACGTAGAATAAGTGGTCGAGCACATTCGATATAACGGTTTTCATTAACTCCATTGTATTTCTATTATAATTTATATGAGATAGAAATATTATAATAAATAAGAAGAGATATTCCGATATAATCTATAATTAATTTGATTCAATTTTAAGAAATATTTCTATATGTAATTATGTCTCTATTAATTGTTTTAATAGATATTTAATTACTATCATTGACTAAGAGGATTGAAGGGTCGATTCCCTCTAGTAACGATCCTCATGTGCTCCACAAACCTATGATCATCATATTACAATTATCTATGGGATTCCATGAAATATTATTTCATTCCATTCATCATAATTAATCAAAATATAATACTATATGGAATAATTTAATTAAACAATTTCTCTCAAGAAACAAGAGAGTAATGGTGGATGATCATTTTATATTCCTGAGAGAATTATTGAAGAATATCTATCTAAGTTGTAATGATATTTTCACTTTTAATTATTATTTGAAAAGATGGATAGGGTCGGATTTGGATTAAAAATTTAATCATTATGAATTTATAGACCCATGGATAAAGAATAAATATTTTTATTGAGCCCTTATTATTCTCCTAATCCTTGAAAACCCTATCACTAAATAAGAATCAAATATTTATTATTTATTATATATGAAGTAAACCCATGAGTAAAAAAATTATTTACCTTTATAATAAATTATTATTTAATCAAATAATATCATAAATATCAAATATCCCCAGAATATTATTCTCAGAAAACCATTCCCCCTTGAAATTTATCTAACTTTTGAAAATTTCCTTTTTTAAAATAAATAAATGTTACTATGTTATATACACATAAATAGATCACATGGCCAGCTATTCACCCCTTTTCCAATCTGGACTTCCTCCCTCCTTTTCATTAAACTTCTATAATCCCTAATGTTCCGAAGCTCGTGGATGGTGTCCCGAATCTGTCGATTTCGATCTCGGAATTCACAGAAACCTCTGCCCTTCTAAAGCTCACAATTATTGCCCAATTCAAGCATAAGAGACCTCAGGTTGATGCGTTCGACAGGTTCATCTTTAGCTCATGGGATCTGTAGGAAAGGGCGACTGTCGGTTTTCTTGACAGTAGAAACATTATGATTCGTTTAGAATATGAAGCGGACCTCATCAAGGCTTGGTCAAGCGCTCCACGCAGCATCAACGGGTTCTGATTCTTCCTTCTCCAATGGTCATTCAACATTCATATGAATCATTATTCCCGATCATCAGCTGTTTGGGTAAGTATTCCCAACCTCCCATTGCCTTTCCAGAACCCCTCTATTATCTGCATTCTAGGTAACCTCATAAGTAGATTCTTATGCTCGGACAGTCGCACTGAAGCGGTGTGCCACCTGGTTAATCCAAGGGTCTGTGTGGAAGTTGATGCGTCTCAAAAACCATTCGATTATGTTTGGATTATGATAGGTAGGGAGTATAGGTGAAGGAAATGGGTCATCTTTGAGAGATGGATAGATTTTTTATCCTCTTACAGTCAGTTGGGTCATGCTTCAGAGGTTTTTCGTACGGGTATTCAACCCTTTGCAGTACGTCGCTAGGAAAATCAGTTTTCATCCAGGCGGGAGGCGAGTGGGAAGGGTAAAGGTCCAGAAGTCAGTGTTGAAACTAGGATCACACAGCTGCAATCAGGGAAAGGCAGTGGGAGGAATGTTCAATCGCAGTGGCTGGTGGAGAAGGATCAACCAGCAGGTGGCTCTAACGGGGCTGCTGAGGACCCTCTAGGGATGAATTTGGGGAGGCACGTCATGTCTCCCCGGTCTGACCTGTTAAGATTTGGAATTTGGTTTTCTGAAGTGTCTGTGGATGAGAATGATCATGTTCTTGGGGTTCCTGGTGATAAGGCAGTTCAGGCTAACCCGAAGGTTTCATAGGTTCTTCAAAGGCCTATAAAGGATTTGGATTTACCTGCTCCTTCCATGGTTTGCAAGGGTATAGAGTAGGATGTGGAATGAAGGGTCTCCATCATGGAAGAGTTGGTCACCACGACCTATGAAAAGGATCCAAAAAACATTGATCCTTTGGCTGAAACTTTTACAGTGCTGAGAAATTGGATTGAAGAGTTGTCTGATGACAAGCTGGATACAGATATGGAGTAGGATGCCATGGTAGGAGGTGCTGGTGGGGCGGTGATCTTGAAGGGTCAGCAGGTTGGAAATATGGGGCATGCATCAACTTCCACGGTTGAGGAGGTCTCGAGTAACGCCGAAGCACGATTCTGCATAGAGAAGGAATGTACTTGAAGGACTGAGGATGATGTTGCAGGATTTGTTGGGTGTGAGAAAATATAGGAGAATATTCAGGTTGTTGAAATGGGGTAGGAGGTGCATTCCATGGTTGTGGATCAAGCTGCTACGGCAGATTGGCGTTCTCCTTTGATGGAGATAAACACACCAGAGCAGAGGTCGGGGCTCAACGCTGGGTGCAGAGATTCATTTTTGTGGGAACAAGCTGGAATTTGAAAGGTGGGTTTTAGGGGAGGGAAGGAAAATGTGAGCGGAACATTTGACCGTTCTTTTAGTGACGTGGTTCAAAGTGGGAGGCAGATTTTGGTTACAGCTGAAGGTATGTTATCTGCCACACCAAGAAGAAGATTAAATAAGGATTAATCCTATCCTCCTAGGTCGATGTAGACTAGATCAACCTCCAAGCGAAATAGTGAGGTGACTTTGGCTTTTAAAAAGGGAAGCGTGGTCAAGGAGACATCCTCAGATCGTTCCGTCCTAGATCAACTTAGGAGTCGGGTTCAGAGCGGATGTTTTTGGAGACATCCAGATTGGGAATTGGCTACTGAAGAAGATGACTCCTGCATGGGAGGCGGATATGAATCTGGTTATTATGATGTGTAATGTGGTGTTGGTTTGTGTTGTCTAATGTTTCAATCTTCCGTTTCTAGTGTTTGTGGTTTTATGTTGGGTTACTGAAAACCATAAACCGATGTTTTAAAACAGAAAAAAGTTATTTGCAGCAATAAATATGGGAATAAATAATTATTAAGTTTTTAATTGTTAAAATAAATAAATATTTGTCACCCTTGAAATAAAATAATGAAAATTTAATATTATATATTCATGTAATTGAAATATGAATTACATAGCTAATTAGTGTTTATTACAATTTCATCTCATAAGTGTTTTTCGTGAATATTTGGTGACCAGATATATTTGATCCATCAAACATGACTAATTATTAAATCATACATAGAAATAACATATATTCCAAAATTTATATTAATATTTAACTAAATGGAGGGTCGCACGTTAGTGGAGGGAAGGCCATAGAAGGTCGCTAGTGTAAGGAGTAAGAAGGGGTTGGAGTCGCGCAGAGCAAACATGGGGGGGTGGGGGGGTGCTCCGGTGGTCAGAGATCTCCCCCCTTGATTTTTATTTTTAGTATTTTTTATAATTATAACAATATAATTACAATAATAAAAATAATAATGGAAATAATAATCTTAATAATAATAATAATAATAATAATAATAATAATAAAACAACCAAAAAAATAATATTATTATTATTAGAACTATAATAATAAAATTATTTTAGGCTTAAACATTCCTTCATCAAACTCTATTTAATTAAATTTTTATTTTACTTCATTTCATTTCACATTTCCATTAATTAATTTATTTACTTATTTCCGATGTTGGCCAATCGCACAGTTCATGTGCCGTCAAGTGCATGGCCGAGCAGGTTGTACTCAAACCATTCCTCCCAACACTAACAACCCTCAATGTCAAACAATATGTCATCTCATAGTTTTATAAGTCGCATGCAAGTCACACATCAAACTCAGCTGGGGTGTGACTATTCTCCCCACCACCGACATTTTCTGCCCCTAGAAATTCACCAAGTCAAAAGATACCCAAATAATGAGTCTATGTACAAACAAATCCATAAGGAAAATCATGAACCTCCTATTGAAGATTCAATCCACAAGTCACACCCGATCGATCACGAAGAAACCATGACATAAAACGAGTGTATAACACAAGCGTGTTCACCCCACCATAAGGACTTGACTAACCCAGAAACTTCAAAACCCAAAAAACTCCACCAAGGCATAAATGAGAATCCTAATACATAGAAAACAGTCAAACCCATATCCAAAAAACCATCTTGACCTCTCTACATTATCTCAAACACACCCTCACCACAACCAGAAACTAGGGAACCCCTAACTAGAAACTACCGACTTCTCTACCTGAGTTGAGTGGGACCATTGAGACTTAAAAGGAACAACACTACATGGCCACCCAGCATATCGGTGCACCACAACAAGGAGCTCCCTATAACAGCAATACTGGAACTAAGAATTCCCCATACCAATTTGAAACTCCCAACACATCCAACGCCCTTAGTACGACCAAGACAAAACATCCATTAAAACCCGAACTCTCGGACAAGACAAAACCCCCCCAACACTCACATCTCCAAACGATCACTAATGAAATCAGGACCAACCCACACAATGTCCAAATACATTTTTAAGAAAAACAAACGACTTTAGAGGCCACATTCAGAAGAATGTGACTACTATGATCAAGAATGAATAAGTTCATCATACTATTACCGCAAAATATGAACATACAACAACGAGAAAACAAGGACAAGGAAAATTTGAATGTCTTTATTCCAAGATGAAAGATAAATAAGAAAGTGATGGTCTCACATGCCTCTAAAACCCAGACTATGCGTGAGCTTCACCCTGATACCTAAGGTCGGGGTTCTGATGGCTGAAGCATCTTATGCCCCATAGTCAAACACAGAAATCCCCCGATAAGAACTCCTTTGAATGAAACTTATTTTGAAACCTTTCTGAGTGACCTGAATAGTCAAACAATAGAAGTACTTTGGAGGGATGAGTCAATATGGCTTAGGATGCTCGAACTGACAACATCGATGGCACATTAGAATGTAGTCTGATGTACCAGACGTCGACACTGACTAAATGTATTTTTTCATAGGTAGGTTCCTGTCGTACTCCCTGCTCGCAAAATGGGGAACCCTTATGAATGACAAGAGGTGCCCGATTTTTCAATCACTTGCGCGACAGATGTCGACTCCTTAAAGCGGCCAACACATGCCTCCACCAACCACTAACATTGTAAACTATTGACGGTCTCCCACGTAATTTTTCCTTCACCTCCTCAGGTATGATCCATTTGATGAAGATAGACATTAACACCTCCCACATCATCCCAAATAGAAGTACGATGAGACATCCACCCCCATTGGTCCAAGGCTAGACCATCCACTAAACCCAATAAAATATGAACTTTAGCAAACTTGGGAGTGCCTAACCACACGAATTCATGCTATTCTCCCCTAAATCTGCTTCACTACCCCTAACAAACTCCAAATGCCTAGAAAGACAAGAAAAACTTGATAGAAACCCGAATTGGGCATGACTGATTAACAAATTTTTGGGACATTTCTGGGTGGCATATTCAGAACAACATGAAAAACAAAATCGTAACTGGCATGAGGCCAAAACTCAACCAAAAGAAACAACCCAAACCGAGACAACCAGCCCTGAATCCCGAACAAGCTCAAACACAACCAAAATCAATTCCACAAGCCAAAGGTAACAGGATAATAAATCAAACATATATAAACACAACAAAAATAAACTTTTCAGATTACCAAATCTCACTTGTCATGAAAAACGAAGTCTCAAATCATTTATTTTCATTCAAGTCCATTTTAGAAAA
The DNA here is from genome assembly GCA_963277665.1 of Viscum album. Lineage (NCBI taxonomy): Eukaryota > Viridiplantae > Streptophyta > Magnoliopsida > Santalales > Viscaceae > Viscum > Viscum album. Next base: position 128,372,140 of record OY728147.1, on the reverse strand, counting down.
ATAAATCCAAGACTTAAATTCCAAAACCCCACCCATGGAATCCTATAAACCACCGCATAGATATTCATCCCTTTACACTCAAATAACCCACACATATGTATCAATTTTCGCTTCACGTATCTACCCACACATATGCGAATGATCCTAAGGAATACCAAGGGTCACACTTCCCATTCCATTACAAAATCTAGATATAATCCAACATTCCCAAAACGAAACACTTGTTCTTTAAAAACGCACTTCAGTAATTTCAAAACAACATCAATGAAATAACCTTTTTACCTGTTTTAAAACCATTAGAGAAAGAACTCATTCAATTCAAAACCACCTTCACTTCCAAAAATATTCTAAAATCAACCAAAATCAAGAAACAACACAACCAACATTGGACAACCAGAATGAGGAACTAGTGCTTATTCCCAAAATGGAAACATGGTAGTGAGCCATGCCCCAGGTAAGACATAACACTAGAGGACCTTAAACTGGGAACCTGGAATCCAGATGGGTCACTACATCATGTGGGATCACAGTGTGAAACTGAGTAACCACTATTTTCATACCTCAATATAAAAAAGCCAAAAGACCCAAAACCTGGACTACCCCTGCTAGCTCAGGTCTCGTTATGAGTAGTTGTGATCAGGCACCGACCCACAACTTACTTCCTAAGCCCCGATAGTCTTAATATCCATCTACCAGACTTCCCAAATAACAATCTCCACCTCTGATACCATTTTTTCAGGAACCAATCTGGGTCGACCATGAATTGGTCACCCGAGCGGGCCTGCGACATGGCCTGAGTGGCGTACCCGATCCCCATGGTCTAGCAACTAGTATCGAGCATCAAAATTAAAAAGGTGGGAATGATTTGGCCAATAAATGTAAGATAAATAACTAAACAAAAACTGAATAGTGAAAAAAACTAGGAATATCGAGAAAATGAAGTCGTGCATACCTCCATGTGACCCAAAGGGTCACCACAAACCTCAAACCAATGTCGCACAATGGAGACTGAATCCTAGAAAGGCGCAGCAACCGAAGCTAAAGAACAAAGGTACAACTATAGGCGTGTGTACTAAAACTTGTTAGACAAGCCCAAACGATCTATTCTCTTATGAATTTCCTTTAAATAAAAGATCTATCAATTTCATGTTTTAAATACAATGTATAGAACTACGTTTTTACACATTTTCTTCATTAAAAGAAAAAGATGATCCATTTCCCATCATATTTTAAACTATGTTCTTTTATAAGGATGATGCTTTAACCATTTTAGAGAAATAAGGAGAGTGAAATGTTAGACATAATAAAAAAACGTTTTTCCACAAACTTATGAAGATCATTTTTATCAACTTTAACAAAGAGACACATCATACATGTAGGCAAAAGAAGTAATCACACAAGGGAAATGGAAAATAACAAACAAGAGTAACTAACCAAGAAAAGCACATCAATCATCCACCGCAGATAACTAACCGTCGATATACATGGGAAAGCCTAGGAGCTTGTGAATAATCTAGAACGTACTATACATGTGACTCATCCTGAAGGTATGCCTACTCTCGATGACGTCATAACGCCCAAATGCTCGGTATTTCCCAACCTGGTCTAACCGAGGGGCCCAATCCCCTAACAGAGTGTAATCCGTACTAAGGGCCACTAGCCAGTGCGTAGTCTAAACTAGTGAAACAATTGTTCACTAAAAAATCACTCACTATGCTAGGTTCCCATCTTCAGACTAAAAAGGGTTGATCCGACAACGTCAATAAAGTTTTCTTTCACAAGTACATTCCTCCCAAACTGTGAACACACACAAAAATCCCCCCCCCCCCCTCTCGAATCACCACAAGGAATACCTCCCTCGCCATTCAACCATTTGATCACAGGAAAGTCCGACCCAACTGACCCCCCATAACATATAACTCAACCAAAGGAAGAGGACCACATCCAAGGAGAGTTTTATTAAGATAAATGGTTTTTAAAATGTTCCAACCGGGCCTCACATAAATTTCACATGCCAAACCATTTATTAAGAATCACATGCACACCAGTTTAAAAACCAGAAATACACTTTGAAACCCATTTTAGAAACCCAAACCAGTATTTTAAATCTAAAACACATTCACAAAGGCCAAAGAGGAATTTCATCGTTCAATTGATGTGAAAAAGAAATCAAGCTACTTATTAGAACACATTAAAAGAAATAAACCACTCCATTTTAAGATAGATAATTTTACTAAGAGTTCTATATCAATAATTAATATTAACACTAGGTGTGCAATACAAGAAGTAATTTATTCTAAAATTGTATGGTTAATTCATAGAGATCCTACCTCAAACATGCTTCTTTTTGAATACGACCACTCGAACCAACCCTTCGTGCTTATACGCAAATGCATTTATACACCCAGATATTTATATATATATGCCCCTAGCTGCATTGCACATATTCCTCGCACCATGAGGGAACATGTACAAAGTGGGAATGTATATATATATATGTCTTACCCTATGTATATACATGTAGGAGTTCTTGAAATGTGCAACTCGAAACCACAAAGTAGCATTCAAATCACTACAACAGAAATACTACAAATCATAGAACAAATAAAGACCCTAATTAAGATGGTGCGAAACCAAAAAATAACATGAAATCCATACCTCGGATAGTGTCTGTAACATCCTAGGTAAATAAAGAATAAGAAATATTTCATATTTTTTTAATATTTTTGAATTAAATATTAATTTTACTTTAAAGGGTTTGCTATGTTCGATAGCATACCTGATACGCAACAACAGGTTTCCTTGAAATCTTATGTTGCACACTAACAATATAATATTATTATTTTAAATAGTAGTTAACTCCTAGAAGTTTTATTGGCAGGAATGAATGAAACTAACTAATATATGATTATAAATGTTTGTTAAATTTATTATATTTATCCAATAAAATTTAGAGGGTTAAAATGTGAATGAATCTAATTTTAAGCATACTTTACATTAAATGGTCGATTTACTGCCTTTTAATGGTGAACCCTCTTAAATCTAGTTTTGGTAACTTTAATTCATTCTTTTTGACCAAATAAAATCCTTCTTTAGAATGTGGAAATAAGAATTTACTTTGTGTAAATATTTGTAATTTTTCCAATAATGTTCATTTTTAATGAATAGTGAAAATATTGTATTTTAATTCAAAACTGCATTTTAATATAATTTATTTATATAGTTAGATTATTTTTTTAATTTTTTCTAAAGTTAAATTAAAATAAATTTTTACCTTTTAATCCAATGTTGGTCATTAGAATTATTTTCCATTTGAAATTGGACATAAACATGTATCAATCTTTTGGTAGTTATTGTTTCTTAAAAACAAGCTATTTGTTTTGATACCAGGAATTAATTTCATAATTAATTAATGCCACATCTATGTTTTGAATTAGAAAAAATATACATCATTTTTGAATTCGGAATATCAAATATAGATTAGGATGAATTTTGGGTATTTTTCTGAAAAACATCAATTTTTGATGAATAGTGAAACCACTTAGTTGTAGTTAAAAAACTGACTTTCATTTAAATAAATTTTTACCACTTATATGAATTGAATTTAAAAAATCCTACATACATGGTTGTTATAAAGAAGTAAAACATAGTTCAATATGATGAAAATGATTTTGGGTGAATAATAACGTTTGACTTTTATTTACCGCGGTTAAAGGTAAATAAGGTAATTCAAGGTTAAAAAAATATTGTAATAATTTAAAATTACATTAACACTTGTCCTAAGTTATTGGATGAGTAATGGCCGACAATGTGCATTATTTTTGTCTATTTTGGGTCCCCATGTAGCCACTTATGAAATAAAATGACACATTAGATTAATTAATTTAATGTAAAGGTAAAAATGACAAAAACAAATATTTTTAGTAAATTAATATTTATATGGTGTTATAGAAATTATATTTTCAACTATAAATATTCATTACAAATATAAAAATATTTAATACATCATGGAATTTTTTTTATAATTTTTAGACATCAAATAAATTAAATTATTTATGACACAATAATGATGCAGAGTTACCTCATTAATAAATGATTTAAATAAATAAGATTTTAATGATTAAAATATTATCCAAAACATGTCCAATTCTGAATGGATTATTTTATTTCTACCATGAGTCATCATATATTCGACTTTAATGGTTTTCAGACCTTTTTAAACCGAATATCATTATATAATAAAATAATATTTTCACACTTTCCTAAAGAGCCCCTCCTCCCCCTTATAAAAGGAGACCACTTTTAACCGATTCCTCACACCTCTCAAGACATTTGTCTCATCCAAACTCTGTCCAATTAATCTCCTTACATCCCTCTCCTCCTATTATAATCCTTTAGCCCGAAATAACTTCAAGAAGCCCTTTCGTTCAAACCAAAGGGAGTTACCCAAATTGAAGGTAACAATTTCTTTTAAATTGTTTTCTCTTATTTTACTTCTACAACCCCTAAACTCTTTTTATTACTTTCTTTTGTATCAAAAACAATAACTTCAATAAACTAGTATGTATTTATGAGAAGTATTTGAACTACACTTACACACATCTCCATCTAATGGGTGAAGAAAATATTGTTTCTGTGGATGTAAAACTAACGCCTCACGAAATGATGATTGTTCGATTATCTCCTACTGCCTCTCATGGAGTCCATTCCAATGGAACTGTATTTATATATGATATATATTTTTTTATTTTTTTTATATTCTTCTGTAATTTTCATTTATAGCATACCTTTATGGTTTCCATTACGGGTAAACACGATACTTTCATTTGAGGAAGTGCGGACTACCGCCCCCTCAAAGTGATATGACTCATTCATACCATATGTGGTACATATTAAGGATAGATTGAATGATATTATATATGATACAATTCTGGAATTATAATACTAATATGTATCATTATGTTTTAATTATATTAAATATGAAATAGAAATGGAAGTAGCGTTCATGCGTACGTACGGCTTACGGTCTTCATTAACGGTGCATTTCATTTCTTAACTCCAAATGTTATGTACTATTATAAATACATGTAAATATTGGATATCTACAATATATATGATATTTAAATCATTAATATCATTCTGAATATAATGGACTATTGACCGCATGGAAAACTTGTAAATATAATGGGTTCATTTTTGACTCAAGTATCAAATATTGACAAAACGAACGTTATTAACTTAAATGATTACATAATGTTCATAACATGGTAATAAGTGATATAAAAAGAATAATAAACTTGAAAAATGTTCTTAAGAAATTAGAAATTATCATTAGTTTATTATTCGAGAGATTAAAGAACGATCGAGTCAAGTCGGACACGAGGTAAGGTACATCACCTCAACTCCTTTCATTGAGGAATAATTCGATAATATACATATACATTTTTATTTTACATGGTGTATAGTAAACCCCTTTGACTTTTACATTCATTAAAATGGAATAATTTTCTACAAAGCGTTTTACTAAATGACAAATGGAATTTTTTTAACATTTGCGGTGACAATGACCTCTCCGCCGCCGTAATCGTTATTTGGCTTCCTCTATAAGCCTTAATGTTTTCTAAAATGAAAAGGAAATCCCTTATTCTGTTTTTTGGGTGTTTTGGTATTGAAAATGGTTTTCCTGAAATGGATTTATTATTTCATTATATAGAAATTATTTCTTGTGATTTTAAATTAAATGATATTAGTGAAATGATTATATTTGCAATATTTTATGTGTTAAGATTTTATAATGGTACATGGAAATTTAACTAGTGATTATGTGATAAACCAAATGAGAGGTGGTGTCGTGATAAACCAGGATTGGTGGTAATGTTTTAACATCCAATGCATTGGGTATGGAAGTCAGCCGTATGGCTATTCCATTTAGTGATATGTGTGTAAGTCAACCGTATGGTTATTCAATTTAAGTATGTTTATGTCCCAAGTTACCTTTATATGTTATGTGTTCTTGATATGGGTTTTATGTTAATATTTTGGTTACAAAAGATTAATCAATGATATTTTATTCTGTGAAGAGTATTTACTACTTCATAAAGGTTAAAATTAATGCTTATGATAAAGTATTCATGGTTTACTTGTTGTTTTCATAAACTAACAGTTTCCTTCTTTGTGCATCCCTTACTGAGATTTTTATGCTCATCCAATGTTTGGAAATGTTTTTTCAATGGAAATAAAGTGTAATATGGTCAAGGATGGGATCAATTAAAAGTCTCACTCTCTAAAACATGGAACTAGACCTGTAACTTTTTTTCAAAGAGTTTTTATTTTATGAAAAAAAATATAAATTGAGTAGAAGTGTCTACTTTTTAATATTTTACAATGTAATAGTTATGGCCTAACTCTCTAAAACTCTAAACCTGAAAGGATCCTCAATGTGAACTATTAATTTAATTCAATATTACATATGTTTTAAGGTCGGGTCCCTATAGTTGGTATCAGAGGTCGGTTTAGATAACTTTAGGAGTTAGGGTATTGTTAAATAAATGACCATAAATTAATTTATGGTAATATTGAAATGATATAGAATTTACATATTACCATGTTGCTTTGCCTAAGATATTGGAGTGTTTAGAATGGGTTTTCATAGAGGAAACATGATAGTTGTGATGGAAAGTCATATAGAGGGAAAAGGCCTTCCAAATCAGCATCCTCATATGGTCCAAATCAGAATTGAACAGTTTACTGTAGTGATGGCTCAGTTGATTCAGGTGATAAATTATGGTTGGTTTCATTAATGATATTTTTTTATTAAAAAAGTAAAGAGGATAATGAAAGTCATTTAAGGGTCATCTTGAAAGCCATAAAAGAAAAGAATCTTTATGGAAAATTCAGAAAGTGTGAGTTTTGGTTACAACAAATTTATTTCCCTGGTCACATTGTTTCAAAAAATGGCATTACTGTTGATCCTGGAAAACCAAAAGTTGTTAAAGAATGGCCAATCCCACAAATATAACTGAGATTCATAGTTTTCTTGGTTTGGAAGGTTATTATCGGAGGTTTGTTGAAATGTTTTCATGGTTATCTAGTACAATGACTAAGTTAGCTCAAAAAGTTGTTAAGTTCATCTGGACAAAAGAATGTGATGATTGTTTTTAGGAATTGAAAAGGAGATTGGTGAATGCTCCAGTTTTGGAACAACCACCCAGAATTGGTGAGTTTGTTATGTACAGTGATGCTTCGTTGAAAGAATTGGGTTGTGTACTAATATATAATGATTAGGTAATTGCTTATGCTTCACGTTAGTTGAAACCCCATGAGTTAAATTACCCTACACATGATTTGGAATTAGCTACTATTGTTTTTGCTTTAAAATTTAGGAGGAATAATTTGTATGGAGTGAAGTGTGAAATATATACTAATCACAAGATATTGAAGTATATGTTCACTCAAAAAAAATTGAACATGAGACAGAGGAGATGGATGGAATTAATCAAGGATTATGATTGAACGATCCATTAACATCTGGGAAAAGAAAATAAAGTGGAAGATGCTTTGAGTCGAAAAAGTAATGCTTCATTAACTATGATACATTTGGAACAAGATCCTTTGGTTTTTGATTTGATGAACTTTGGCATAGATGTTGTTGGTGCAAGAAATTATTGTGTTTTCTATCAGGTGTTAGTGGGATCATCTCTATCAGATAGAATAAAGAAAGCACAAAAATAAGATAGTGAGTTACAGAAAAAGGTAGAGTTGGTTCAGAAGGGTAATTTTCATGAATCTTACATTGATAATGATTGTGTTTTGAGGTTTGGAAAGAGATTATGCATGCCTATTGATTCACATTTGAAGAATGAGTTGTTATGTGAAGCTCATAGTTCTCTATTTTCAGTTCATCCTGGTAGTACTAAGATTTACCGAGATCTTCAGGAGTATTATTGGTGGGATGGAATGAAATGTGATTTTGTTTATTTTACTGTGAAGTGTTTGACTTGTGAGCTGGTTAAAGCAGAGTGGACTTTAACAAAAGTAATGCTTAAGCCTTTACTGGTGCCAGATTGGAAATGGAAAAATATATCCATGGACTTTGTTATGGGACTACCGAAGACATATCGAGGTAATAATGCAATATGTGTTATTTTCGATTGATTGACTGAATATACTCATTTACATTCTATTCAAGATACATTGTCTCTAGATCATCTTTCTCAGTTTTATGTTAAAAGATAGTCATGTTTTATGGAGTTCCCCTCTCCATTGCATATGATCGTGATCCCATTTTTACTTTTATCTTTTGCAAAGGCCTTTAGAAGTCAATAGGTACTGAATTAAATTTTAGTACAACTTTTCACCCTCAATCAGATAGGAAATCAGAATGAAAATTAAAAAATTGGAGGATATGTTATGTTCTTGATCAATGGATTATCTGGGAAGTTTAAACCGAAATTTTTCTTTGGTTGAAGTTTTATATAATAATAGTTTTCATTCTAGTATATAGATTCCTCCATTTGTGGCATTATATGGATAACATTGTCGAACTCCGGATTTTTGGGATGATGTAGGTGAAAGGAAGCTGATGGGACCAGAATTAGTAAATGAGATGGTAGAGAATGTTCAGTTGATTCAGAAGCACATGAGAAAAGCTCAGAGCAGACAGAAAGGATATGCAGATAACCGTAGGAAGGATCTTTCTTTTGAGTTAGATGATCATGTATTTCTCAATGTTTCTCCATTGAAAAGTGTGATACGTTTTGGTATGAAAAGAAATTTCTATGCGAAGTTCATTGGGCCTTATGAAATTCTAGAGAAATTTGGATCAGTGGTGTACATAGTGGCTTTACCTCCATGTTTGTCCCATGTACACAATGTTTTTCATGTTTCGATGTTGAGAAATTATATTCCAGATCCATCTCATGTTTTGATCCTTGAGGTAGTTTAGTTGGAATAGAATTTATCTTATGAAGAACAACCAGTTCAGATTCTTGACTATAGAGAGAAAGTGTTGCGGAATAAGGTAATTCGCCAGGTAACGATTTTGTGGAAACCAAATATGGTTAAAGAGGCAACATGGAAATCTGAAATTGTTATGAGGGATAAATACCCCAACTTATTTTGGTAAGTGAATAAAAATTGCGAGGATGTAATTTCCAAAAGGGGGAAGGATGTAACATCCTAGATAAATAATAAATAAGACATATTTAATATTTATTAAAATTTTTAAATTAAATATTAATTTTACTTTAAATGGTTTTCTATGTTTGATAGTGTACTTGATATGAAACAACAGGTTTCTTTGAACTCTTACGTTGCACAATAATAATATAATATTATTATTTTAAATGGAAGTTAACTCCTAGACATTGTATTGGCGGGAATGAACCAAACTAACTAAAATATGATTATACATGTTTGTTAAATGTATTTACTTTTATCAAATAAAATTTAGAGGCTTAAAATGTGAATGAATCTAATTTTAAGCATAATTTACATTGAATGGTCGATTTACCACCTTTTAATGAAGAATCCTTTTAAATCTATTTTTTGTTAAATATAATACATTCTATTTGACCAAATAAATTCCTTCTTTAGAATGTGGACATCAAAATTTAGTTTCTGTAAATTATTGGAATTTTTCTAATGAAGTTCATTTTTAATGAATAGTCAAAATATTGTATTTTAATTCAAAACTATGTTTTAATATAATTTATTTATATAGTTATATTATATTTTTAATTTTGTTTAAAGTGTAATTAAAATATATTTTTATCATTTAATCAAATTTTGGTCATTGAAATTAATTTCACTTTGAAATTTGACATAAACAAGTATCAATCTTTTGATAGTTATTATTTCTTAAAAACAGACTATTTGTTTTGATAACGGGAATTAATTTCTAAATTAATTAATTCCAGTTATATGTTTTGAATTTGGAAATATATACATCATTTTTGAATTCGGAATATCAAATATAGCTTAGGGTGATTTTTTGGTATTTTTCTGAAAAAATTAAATTTTTGATGAATAGTGAAACCACTTAGTAGTAGTTAAAAAACTGAATTTTTCATTTAAATAAAATTTTACCACTTCTGTGAATTGAATTTCAAAAATCCAAAATACATGGTTGTTATCAATAAGTAAATTGTTGTTTAATAAGATGAAAATTATTTGTTTTCAATAGTAATTTTTTACTTTTATTTACCGCGGTTAAAGGTAAATAGGGTAATTTAAGGTTAAAAAAATATTTTAATAATTCAAAATTACCTTAACACTTGTTATAACTTTAATTGATAAGTAATGGATGACCATGGGCATCTTTGGGTAATTTTTGGGACCCCATGGAGCCACTTATGAATGAAAATGACACATTCAATTAATTAATTTAATGTAAAGGAAAAAATGACACAAACAAAAATCTTTTAGTAAATTAATTTTTATACGGTTTTATATAAATTAAATTTTTTACTATAAATATTAATTGGAATGATAATAAGATTTAATACATCATGGTATATTTTTATAATTTTTATACATAAAGAAAATAAAATTATTTATAAAACAATAATAATGCAGAGTTTACCTCTTTAATAAATGATTTCAATAAATAAGAGTATAATGATTTAAATATTATCCAAAACTTGTAAAATTCTTATTGGATGATTTTATTTCTAACATGATTCATATTATATTGTAATTTAATTATTTTTGGACCTTTTTAAATTGAATATCATAATATAATAAAATAATATTTTCACACTTTCCTGTAGATCCTCTCCACCCCCTTATAAAAGGAGACCACTTCTAACCAATTCCTCACACCTATCAAGCCTTTTGGATCTTCCAAACTCTACCCAATTAAGCTCCATACATATCTATACTCATCTTATATTCCTTAGCATATGCATAAGGAACTTCAAGAAGTCATTTTGTTCAAACCAATGGGTGTTACCAAAATTAAGGGTAACGATTTATTTTAAATTGATTTCTTTTATTTTACTTCTCCAACCCCTAAACTCTTTTTATTACTTTATTTTGTAAAAAAACCAGTATCCTCAATATACTGGGATGTTTTTATGAGATTTATTAGAACTACACTTACACACACCTCCATCTAATGGGTGAAAAACATAATGTTTCTGTGGATGGAAAACTAACGCCTCATGAAACAATGATTGTTTGATTATCTCCTACCACCTCTCATGGTAGACATTATGATGGAAATGTATTTATATATGATATATATTATTTTTATGTTTTCTTTATGCTTCTATATTTTCCATTTATATCATACCTTTAAGGGTTTCCATTTTGGGTAAACGTGATAATTTCATTTGAGGAAGTGCAGACGACCGCCCCCTCAAAGTGATATGACTCGTTCATACCTTATGTGGTACATAAAAAGGATAGATTTAGTGATATTATATATGATAAAATACTGGAATTATAATACTACAATGTATAATTATGTTTTAATTCCATTAAATATGAAATAGAAATGGAAATAGCGTTCATGCGTACATACGGCTTACTATCTCCATGAATGGTGCATTTCATTTCTTACCTCCAAATGTTATGAACTATTATAAATACATGTATATATTGGATATATATGATATACATGATATCTAAATCACAAATATCATTCTGTATATAATGGACTATTGACCACATGGACAACTTGTAAATATAAGGGGATCATTTTTGACTCAAGTACCAAATATCGACAAAATGAATGTTATTAACTTAAATGATTACCTAATGTTTATAACATGGTAATAAGTGATATAAAATGAATAATATACATGAAAAAGGCTCTTAAGATATTATAAATTAATTTTTTTTATTATTCAAGAGATTAAATAATGATAGAGTTAAGTCGGACATGAGGTAAGGGACTACATCTCAATCTCTTTTCATGGAGGCATATTTTGATAATATTCATATACCTTCTTCTTTTACATGATGTATAGTAAAACCCTTTGACTTTTACATTCATTTAAATGTAATATTTTCCTACAAATAATTTTACTAAACAAAAAATGGAATGTTTTTAACGTTTGTGGTGACAATGACCTCTTCTCCACTGTAATCGTTATTTGGATTCATCTATAAGCCTTAATGTTTTCTAAAATGAAACAAGAAATCCCTTATTATTTTTTGGGTGTTTTGGTATTGTAAATGGTTTTTTTGAAATGGATTTATTATTTATATATCTTGGAATTATTTCTTGTGATTTCAAATTAAATGATATTAGTGAAATGATTATATTTTCAATATTTTATGTGTTATGATTTTAAAATGGTACTTGGACATTTGACGGGTGGTTACGTGATAAACCAAATGATGGGTTGTGTCGTGATAAACTAGAATGAGTGGTTACATTATAACCTTCAATACATTGGGTATGGAAGTTGGTTGTATGGATATTCCATTTAGTGATATGTGTGGAAGTCAACTGTATGGTTATTCCATTTAAGTATGTTTATGTCCCAAGTTACCTTTATATGTAATGTGTTCATGATATGGGTTTTATGGTAATATTTTGGATAAAAAAGGGTAAGCAATGATATTTTATTCAGTGTAGAGTATTTAATACATCTTAAAGGTTAAAAGTAAGAATTATGATTATGTATTCATGGTTTACTTTTTGTTTTGAAAAACTAACTGTTTCTTTCTTTGTGTATCCCTTACTGAGATTTTTTTGCTCATCCGAAGTTTTGAAATTTTTTTCACATGACATAAAGTGGAATGAGGTCAAGGATGGGATCAAGTAAAAGTCATGTCATCTAAAACATAGAACTAGACATAACTATTTTTTTCAAAGAGTTTTTATTTTATGTAAAAAATGTAAACTAAGTAGAAGTGTCTATATTGTAATATTTTTCAATGTAATAGTTATAGCCTAACTGTCTAAAACTATAAACCATAAAAGATCCCCAATGTGAATTATTCATTTAATTCAATATTATGTATTATTTAAAGATGGGTACTTATAGTGGTGGTGAACCAAAACATTCTGAACAGCCTCGCCTTCAGCGATGGTTGACAGAATCCACATGAATAGGTCTCAGGGGACCATTCACACAACCGTAAACCACAAGAATCCACAAAACCAAAATCAAACCATGACCTGGGGTTTCCATTAATTAACAAATAAATCATTCCATCATTTAATAAATAAAGGGAAATCGTACATACCCTCTAACATAACAAAATAATTCAAGGGAACTCTGTTTTGCCTTTGTAAAACCAAAACACCCCTTTCATGAAAGGAAACCCCTTTAAACACAAAGGAAGCCCACTCAAAAAACAATTTCCCTAAATCCCAATGATCTTGTGTATTTAATAATGGAAACATTCATTGCAATTTTTTATCAAACATAATGAATTCATAAAACCCAATTGAAATAAAAGTGAAAGACCCATTTAAAAATCATGTGAGGTCACACCTCAATTTAAACTCAATTCACTTCAAAGGAACATTTTCACCCAATGAAAACCCAACTGTCCAAGACCCATTTTCCCGACATTAACACCATTAGAAGGATGCAAATATACTTCATAGAAAAACTTGCACAATTAAAATTTTCAATTTAAATCTTAAAACAGTAACATAAGAAACCAACCATTTATTCCAAAACCAACAACTAAAATGGGTTCAAACCTACACAAAGCTTTCTACTATAATATTTCTTGAATCAAAATGATATAAATCACAAGAATGCTATAATTATAGGGTTATGTCACTAAGAAACCCTACAAGGAAACTATAAATAAATGGAGAAGGGGGTTGAATCTTATCAGGGGGAACCACAACGACCACCGATGGGAGTGGGCACCAGCGAGGGAGGCACGACCGGAGTGGGGAGGACGTCGGCAATGGAAACACCGACCGAAGTGAAGCAAGTGCCGACGTGGTAGGGGGTCGGCTGTTGGTTTCCTTATGTTAGTAAGGGCCAATGTGGGTGGTCTAGGTGATGATGGAGGGCCACAATCCATCAAAGGGGAGGCAAGAGGGCCACGCACTAGTGGAGGGAAGGCCGGAGGAGGTCGTTGGTATAAGGAGGAAGAAAGGGTTGGGGTCACGTAGGGAAAATGCGAAGGGGGGGGGGCTGCTGCGGTGGCGGGTTAGGGTCCCCCCCTCCTTCATTTTTTTTATTTTAATCTTTTATACTAATAATAATATAATTACAATAAGAAAAATATGAATTATAATAATAATATTAATAATTATAATAATAATAATAATAATAATAATAATAATAAAACAACCAAAATAAAAAAAATAATATTATTAAAACTATATTATTATTATTACTTTATTATTAAACATTCTTTCATCAATCTCTATTTTATTTAATTTTTATTTTACATCATTTCATTTCACTTGTCCTTTAATTAATTTATTTAATTTTTTTGGATGTTGGGAAATTGCATGGCTCACAAGACGTCAAGTGTGCGGTCAATCATGCTACACTCAAATCGTGCCACCCAGCTCTAACTGCCCCCAAAGTCAAACAACGTGGTGTTTCATAGTTTTATAAGTCACGTGCAAGTCGCGCTTCAAACTCGGTCAGGGTGTGACACATATGATAAATGATCTATACATGTTATATAATGTATGATAGATTTCTAAATTAATATAAGGAATATGTAATTTATTCATCACAAGAATACCATGTGACACTATAATCAATTCATGTATGTTGTTTAATCATGTATTTTTCTATACCATGTTAACTAAGCTATCAAATGGATTTAGAAATCCCGTGATCAGTGATTGTAGTTTGTGTTCCCTAGAACATGAATATTGATATAATTCATTATTTATAAATTTTTTATCATAATGTTACTATAATACTAAATGGATGAAAAACAACACATTAATGAAAACTATTGAACTCCTAAAAACATATTGTAAACAACATGAAAAAATCATTTGAGATGAATTTATTAAGATCATTATACTCATTCAGAACCAAAATTGGATCCCCAAAAACTAAATTCCATGATTCCATTATTTGATTTTTCCTACCTTTCTAATTATGTCACATAGATATGTACCAAAATGTTACCTTCTATGGAGGTTCCTATGACATCAAATACAAATATAATTGTAATACCATCTATGATTAGTATAATTTATATAATTTTATTCATAATTTCTTAGTATAAGATGTGATTCCTCGTTGGTCTATAGCTTATTCAGTTATTGTATTGTCTCTCTTAAATACCGCAAGTTGATTTAAAATGAACATTGATGTACATAATGAATATCATTACAAGAGATCCAATTTTAATTTCATAATAACATGTGTTTTCTTATTTGAGTATCCACTAATAGATTTTCATCAACCAAGAAAATACACAATAACTAGTTTTACATGTAATAGAATATTAAATTCATAATAACTTTTCATTCATCACACTTCATTATTTTTTTCTTATTGAATATACAACACAAAATATAGAATAAAAAACAAACACTATGAGTTTAAAAATTAAATATTGAATGTTCCTCTAGAACAATTACCTCCACTAATAATTTTGGTATTTAATGCTCTAATGATAATTTGTGAATCTAAATCCATGAGTCAAATAAAGACTTACATTATCTAAAAATGTAAAAAATACATAATTACAAAATAGAAATAAGGTTTTATAGTAAATTTCTTTTTTTATACTTGGAATGTGAATATACATTATGGAATTCAGATTAGTAGTTTATGTGGACCCTTTTTTTTCATGTTTTCCATTTGAATCATTCACTAGCATTATGAATGGATCCCACCAAAATAATATGAGGATTTATCATAGTACATTTACATTATATAATAATTATAAACTACATCCATTTGTTAATATATTTTTAATTTCATTATTTGTTATGATTCTTTTTTTATCAAACAGGTATGGAGGAAAATTGTGAAATATTTTCAATGATTATAATAAATATCCTCGATCTAAATTTTACTACCACTATCTCTATTATGTGGAAATTGGTAATGCATGTGTAAGAAAATGTAGAATCTACATTAAATGAATAATGAATACATAGTTAATTTACACTATAAAAAACATGGCTAGAGGACCGTTTATCTTTCTCCATGTGCATTCATTACAATCATTTATCAATACTCAAATTTCATAAATAAATTTAATGAGGTATTTAAATTTACTTATAGAATTTCAATGGAATGTTTCATGGTATATAGAATAATAAATTCTGAAATATTTGTGGAATTTCAATACTTCTAAAAATTTATTGGTATAATATATAATAATTATGAATGTTGATAATTTTAAAAATGTTTTTATATTTATGGAGGAAAAATAATCCTTTGTTTAGAACATTTTATACAAAAAAATTTAGTTTTTATTCACATAGAATTATCTTTAAAAAACATGGTATCAATCATATAATGTATATTCATTATATGTTCTCGAAATGTAATATCAACGAATCTATTGTTTCTGGACTATTATTTATGTGTATAATTTGAAAAAAAATATTAATGTACAAAGAAATCGTGTCTCACTATATCTCATATAATGTAGAGATAAATGATTACAAAAAAGATAATATAATAAATAGGTCCTCTGGAATATATCCCTATAAGGAAAAAAAACCCACTTTTGGTTCTTGAAATAAATGAAACATTACTAAAAACCATTTATGTGATATTGAAAAGCTACATAACATTATAAATATCTTCCTGTAACATCCTGATTTTTTAGTATATTTATTTTTTAAATTTAATAATTATTAGGCTGTTATATTTTTTACATTAACTAAAAAAAGGGTGTAAAACATTATTTAATATCATTAGCTATCATTAAAGTAAAACTATGAATACATATATGATTTCAAAATATTTTATAAAAATATAAAATAATTAAATTAATAAATTTGATTGAAACTATATAGGAAACACGTAATGCTCAATAATATCAATTATAAATAAAACCAGTTGAACATTAAATTTTTTATTTTCCATTCAAAAATAAATAAATAATTTTACAGAATTAGGGCCGAGTAGCCTTAAGCTGGTGGTTACATTATTAAATTGATAGTGGAAAAATTAATTCCATACAAAATTACTAAATAGTTTAGTAATCTTGGTAAACTAGATTAATATTTTAAGTTAGCATTATAATTGAAAACATAAAATACTCAATGTATTTCATTTAAGAGAATCATATTTACACTTAGTATATCCCTTTGTATCAATCACAAAAAATTCTTAATATCACGGGGAAATAAATCATTAGAAAATGGTGACCTCAGTTACTCGAGGAGTTTAAATAAATGAGAAAAGAAATCACGAATATATATGAATAATCAACATGATAGGGTAAGCAACTAAAAAAGGTCCATTAAAATAGCAACTTGATCATAACAAGAAAATAAATAAATAATGATGAAATAAATATATATACATATTCACATGATCGTGATTCATATCAATTAATATTTAATAAATACAATAATCATATGTATATAAATAACTGATCTCATATTGAGGTATTTCTTAATACCATCCATCGAAAACATACTGTCATGAACTATCACATGAAAATTTAAATCAATGAGCTAAAAACCAGTAAATTAGGAAACTTATTTTTCTTATGAGTTATGCCGATCTTCTGATGAAATATCTATAGTCAAGACCCACTCATCACATATTATTTATAATTCAATGGTCATGAAAATAGTGTGAAACATTGTCAATATAAATATTCATATTTAAAAACATACATAATTAATGTTAAAATATACCCTATTCAAATAAACATAATCATTAACCATTCAGAGTAATATACTGAATACTAGTAAAATTTTATATCCTTAGTTAAACTGATCATAAACCATAATATCAAATAATTATGAGGATATAAATACAATATATCTACAATGGATATTAGTTTCAATAATTGTTTGATGTGGTTGATGAATAAAAAACCATAAAATGATCCATGAAAATATTCTTGATCAAAATAACAATTCATTTTTAAAATAAGCTTTTTTAAATTAATAGGTTCCAAAATATATTGAAATTAACTTTTCCCTATTATAAAAATTAAAAACAATTTTGTAATATATTAAAAACTAAGTGTTCATGAAGGATGTAAATTTCATTAAATCTAAACTTTTTATAAAAAATTTCCCTTTCATTTTTTGATGAATGCCAAACCGGCCTTGTTTAGAAAAAGACATGATGACAATTTTAAAACCATATTTCTAACAAATAAAAACATGTATAAAAATTAATTTAATAAATAACTTTGATAATGATAGAATCCATCTTCAAAACAGTATTATAAAACATTATATTTGAATAAAATGGTTATTTTATGGGAGGGAGAAGTACTGTCAATTTCTTAAAAAACTATATTCACAATCATATTAAGTACAAAAGAGTGGAAATTTTGAAATATTAATTTAAAATTTAACTATAATAAACAATAATTTCATAGAATGGTTTTAATATTAAATTCCCAAATTATTCCTTCCATGGCACTCTTGAATATATACAATCTCGAATGCTGATCAGATTGTGAAGTCGTCCATTCCCACTTTAGTAACATGTGAATCCTAAAGCACATAAATGATATAAAGTCAAATTTAAAAAAAACCACGAATAATGGGAATATACTGGTGATATAAATTATTAAAAGGAGTAGTATATACACCAAACAATGGAAACTATTTTTAATTTTTCATATGTATGACAAAAGTTTATTTGCATTATATAAAAAAGTGTGACATGAACCCCTTACCACATGTTCAACTTTTTTCATATTTTCGATAAATTCACATCTAATAAATATTAGTTTAATATATATATTTCATAAAACCATTATCATATATTTATATATATATATATATGATTTATATATAATCTTTTAGACCCATTTAATAACAATTAATTTGTTAAATCTCTATTCTTTGTCAAACTTTATTCTCTTTTCATGTACTATTTGATTTTTTAATTTCAATACTTTTACAATAATAAGGTACCCATTATCTTAAAAATTTTAATAATAATATAAAAATATAATATATTCATTATATATATATATATATTAAAAGTTATATATAAACTTTTTAGACAGAAAATGCATTACATCATTAATAGATATGGTTGGCCTTATGTACACATGAACTTTGTTTCCATTTCTTCAAGAAATGGAATAAACGAAAAAAAATTATTATATTTAAAAGTATCATTATATATATATATATATATATCATGTATATTATTTAAATTCACTATTATTATCATTCATGTAAAAATAGATTGAAAAACATTTCATATTGATATGTGGAGGCAGTAGTCAACACATATTCATGATCAACATTGTTGTTTTCAAATTGATTTGAATGAATGATATTATATGTTATATTATATTTATAGGAATATGTTTTTCCATAAATATCACATATATATGTTAACTCTATATTTTGTTCCTCCCATGTATCATGTAAGTGAAAAAGGAATCATATCGCTTCATGAGATGGTAGTCTACCATACACACGACATGTGTTATTATATCACCACATGAAATGGAATGTAAGAAGGTATATATGGTATAATAATTTAGTAAGTATACTAATAACATTAATTTATTATAATTATGACAACCATACCATTAAATCCAGTGAATAATAGGGGTGATAGAAAAAATTACATCAGTTTGCGAGGTGGTAGTTCATCGTACACATGATTCAGAGTTTCGTATTCCACCTGACGGAAGTGAATATACATATAGATTATAACCTTAGTAGAGTAAAATAATATTATATGGTAGATAAATTTTTTATTTTATAATGATTATTTAATAAAAAATTTAGGACGTGGAAATATAAATAAATCAAATATACAAGTTAATTATTTTACCTCTTCATTAGAGAACTCCATTACTTTTATACCAAAAGGCATCCTGCATTTTACATCAGATGAAACCATAGACTTTATGATATTATTAGAGGAGTAAGTAATGTAATTGTTTATCCATTTACAAAAAAAATGGATTTGGATGTGATAGTTAGAGAGGAAAGGGGGTGTCCTTTTATTAGTGGGATATGACATATAGGGAAATTTAGAAAATAAAACATGATACCCACGTTTTTCTGTTATTAAATGCCTTTGAAATTTATTATTTTGGACCTTATTGGTTATAGTTAAAATATATATCATACCAATGGTTTTTTGGATAATATTTTGGTCATTTTAACCCTTATTATATTAATTTAGTCCTCCAACAAACCCATTTATATCTTAATCGCAATAAATGTATTTTTTAAATTTATCACCCTTCCTTATTTTAAAAAATAAATTTTATATTATTAAATTTTATTTTATTTTATTCAAAATTTAAATAAATTTTTTGAAATATATTTTAAGGAAGAGGAAGAATTCAATTTAAAAATTAATCCACAGACACAAAAATCAAAAGTTAACCAAAGAAGAACATTCAAATGGCTTAAATATTTTTATGTCAAAATTCAACATGAAATTATTTACAATGAAATAAATTAGTTGAATTTTAAAATGATTTTACTCTAAAAAAATTTAGATAAATTTTATCTTTTTAGATAATTGAAAAAATATTAGTTCTCAATATAAATAATATTTTTCAATTTTCATCAATAAATTGATAGTTTCAAGAAAATTACCCAAAAATACAAATAATAGAAATTTGAATTGTAGATTTAAAAAATTTTATAATAAATTTTATAAATGTGGTAAAATTAACTCAAAATTATTTTCACACTGAATGAATGAACAATCTTTTATAAAAATATAGTTTTTCAAGTAACATTTAATTTTATTTCAGATGATTTTGATTTTATTTATAATTATTAAAAACCACTGAATTTATTTTATACATGTGTAATCCATACATTTCTCATAAATTATTTTTATTTATTCATTCCTAAAAACATGACATATAAGTTATATTTACCATAGTTAAATAATATTATTTAATATATTATTTCATTTTATTTAAACCTCATGTTGCATGCATCATAAGCTATCTAAGAGATTAAATTTATTTTAAAATAAATATATCATAAACTCGCACTATTTAATATTTTATTATATATTTATTTATGTTCTTCATTCATGCAATAGAACACGATATTTCACTTTTAAAACCCTAGGTTTATACATTCTATACCATGTAAATAAATTTTGATCTCATAATTTTATCATGATCTCAATAATCAAGGTATTGATATTTTAAAATAATATTTTTTATAAACCTAGCATGTAAAAAGGGTTAATAAAACCTTCTCATGATAATAAAAATTTTAATTAATAAGTTCAACGAGAATAAAACTTTACTAGATTTCCAATTAGGAGAACATTGGTGAGAAATAAAAGCATTAATATAGAAGAGAACACTAACACCCAATGATAATTTGAGAGTTATAGATATAATAGATCACCAGAAAGTTAATTATTAATATAATTTTAAGGACTTAAAAACCATAATCTAAAAAAATGTAAACAATACCATAAATTAATAAAAAGTGAAGGTAATTGGATAACAATTTTTCAAGATACTTCTCCTATAACTGTAGAATTCCTTTGTCATATATACTAGGAACATATGGAAATATAAATACAATGTCAGTATCCATTAATAAATTTCCAACAATATAACATCTTTTTATCCAAATAATGGGTAATGAAGATGAGTTTACATTATAAGAGAATTAGAATTAGTATTAAATATGTAATAAGACCCATAAAATAATAACATGTTATGACACCATTCATTACTAATTTATAAATGGTTAGAATAAGTTATTAGATATAATAAATTAATCTATAATACCTCAAAAATAATCTCTATTTTAAAATTATTCTATTCAATAAATATTTAACCACAACACTCATTCGAAATATGTCTGACCGAATTTAGAAGGAATGCCACTAAGCTTCAAAAATCAACATTGCATTAGATTCACCAAATCACATAACTTATATAATAATTTCACATACCAAATGTGTGAATACATTGATAATTATAAAACCATAATTAAATCATGCATTTATTGAAAAATAAATTCTTAGGCCATTAAATATTTTTAATAAATCCATGCATACTGTAAACTTTAGCAATGATGACATAAACCATCAAATTACTAACTAAATTTAAGGTCATAAATACCACCCCATTAAAATATAATTATCATTATTATCTCAATATAGGTAATATATTAAGGGTTATATTCTCCCAATCATGTGTTTTACATGAATTTCATTTTTCACTGAATCACTTTTTTTATTCAATAGTACAATTAAACATATGCTCACAAATCCTTAAAAAAATAATCACAGTGATGTTCTTAAAAATTCATATTTTTTATTACAAGTATATTATTGATAAAATACTCTAATAGAAAAATTATATAATCTAAAAAATCATATAAAATATTCTTTCCAAGATATATTAATGGAATATTCTTAACCTTGATATCTTAGCTTAATGGGAGGTTTATTCCCTTGAATATTGGGGAATTCATTTCCAAATGGCCCCCTAAAATTTTATTTGAATATTTGAACTAATAAAACTTCATTATCTCCATTTTATTCAAAACAATGGTGTCCTTAGTCCCCACAAATATAGAAAAATTCCATTCCCTTCAAGAAATTAATAGGGAATTTCTTTCCATAATTATGTCATGGAGAAATTCTTAATTCCCTTGTAAACCTTATCCAAATTTCACTATTCCATCATTTTCTTATATTGATTCCTTTAAATAAAATAATAATTCTATATTAATATCTCTATCTTCATAGAACATGTTCTTATGTCTCCATATGATGAGAATTAATGTGATAATAGCTCCGTTCTATGGATTTCATTTAAAACATCAATGTAATGTACAA
Organism: Viscum album; assembly: GCA_963277665.1. NCBI lineage: Eukaryota > Viridiplantae > Streptophyta > Magnoliopsida > Santalales > Viscaceae > Viscum > Viscum album. The sequence continues at coordinate 128,349,230 of OY728147.1, read as the reverse complement.
TCATACTTTCTAGATTACATATGTGGTCTATAAGATTCTCTGCTATCATTGTAATGATTGATTCACACATTGAGACACTTTTATCATCCTTTAGTCCTAGTCTTGGGAATTATTTCCTTATACTGACTTTTTGTTCTCTAGGAAAATACATTTCCATGAATAGTAAATGAAATCATTCCATTACATTCTTATTATTTATTCTTCCTTATTGCTAATTTTAATCAATGCATACCATTGATCTATATATCATAATAGATGATAAAATTCCATTTCAAACTATTATCATTCACTAATACCAAAAGAGATAAATATATTTTCAATTGAACTTATACATTTCTCAGTTTCGAATGGATTTGTTGTCCCATTTAATGATTACGGTTGTTAATTCATGATGCAGGCTGAAATTAGTGTCTCATGATGTGGATTAGTGTCTACACTATACAAGAAAGATTATTTGTCATATCCTAAATCAAATTCCCCAATATGGTTGTAATTTATTCAATTATTACTACAAATCTTGCTCAAGATCCATTATTTTTTCCTAGAGGGATATCCTTACATGGAGCACACGCACTAATATAGTTCCCATTCATTCCTCAAGAAACCATTTCATTGAAAAGAAATTCATGGGATTGTATCATAACATTATTAAACATAATTTATAATATGAATACTAGTGATTCACATTGTTTAAATTAGAATATGTATGCTTTCATGACCTCATAATCCTTAACATAGTTTCTTTGGGAAATGGTTCAAGTAATAAAATAGTTTTCAAATACATTATACTAGTGGGTAATGATAATTTTAATTAATCAAACAATCAACCATGTGGGTCTAAAGTGGTGCAAAATAACACTAATTTTCATGAAACCTCTTATGATCAATTCAATAAAAAATTTCAATTTAATTGTTTTTAAAACTAGGTAAAACCATTCTATATCCATGTACAGTTGTATTGTCCAGAATGGGGTGTCTTCCTAGGAAAACACACATAATCTCTTCCACAAAAATATGATTTTTTTTCTGTAAATATTCTCAATTTCAATCATAGGGTTATATTCTATAATATGTGTTTTAAAAAATCTAGTTCCAAATGATATAACTAAACTTCCTCAGACTAAAAAGTATTTATTTATATGAAATCCACATTTATGGAAAATATAGGAAACCATACAGGATGAAAATAAAAAGTCCTAAAGCACAAAAAGAAGAAGAAAATCATTAAATAAAATACATAAAATATTGGAATAAAACACCCTATATATTCCCCAATAAAGTGTAGTAACCTTTTTATCTAGAGAATTATTAATAATATCATAAAAGGGGTAAGCCATCTTGTCTCAAGTCCGGTTATATTATTCCACTTTGATGTTCCTTTCATTAAAACATAGTGATAAAGTAAACCCTTGTCCATTATTCAACATCCTTTCTCCTTTTCTAGATCAAATTATATATTTTTATCATAAATTGTTTCCACCTAGTCATCTATATCCTTGATCCAGAAAACTAAATCTTGTATTATTTCTTTAGTGTCTAGAATATGTTACCAGAGTTCCATTTTTTGATTTTTTTTCCAATGTTCTATTCTTAATAGATCCAACATTCTGATATAAAACTTCAGTCTTTTCATTAGTATAATATTGTACCTAAGGACTTTAACACTCCTCTATATGGTTTTCACCGTGCACAATAATTACCTTATTGTGTAATTCATCTATCAATATTTTTTTTAAATTCAAATTCCCTATTGGAATCACCTTTATGTCCAGCCTTTTGTACATCAGTTTGGGAAAGTATGAATATTATTTTCTCCCTTCATATATTTCCCCTAAGAGACATTTAATCTTCTTGAGTCTCAGTTTTACCTTTTCCCTTTCTTCCTCCTTGGGATGTGAATTACTTTCCATTGAATTCCATCCAAACAGTAATCTAAGAGTTGGATAAAGACATCGTCGCCTAATTTTGCATTGGATAATACTTGTGTCGGTTCATGAACATCCATACCATCAATGGGATTTCCAAGATTTAGCACCAAAAATTCCATTTTGGGGTTCTTCCAACTTCATGACATCACCCATCTCTCATTAACATCAGATATGTATGGAATTAATTTTTACTACTAGGTTGAAACAAGTTTATTACACATTGATTTCATGTATGATGTGTACACTGGGATGACATTGTTTAGGTTTTGAGGAACCCAGTGTATTCACCCCCTTGATCTCCATATTCCATGAAAGAATGATGGTAGATGAAACTTATCCTATAAATGATAAGATAACTTCAAAGAATTTTCATTAAGGTCTGGTTATTATATCTCAACCAGTATAAACCTATCCATAGAGTTAGCTTCATTTCTAATCATCTCATCCTCCCCGTTGGTTGAATCCACGGAATCAATAATTCTAAAAACTAGAAGGCCTAATGGAGAATACCACTATGACACTTTTGATCCAACAAGCACTAGTATAAATGATATATGATTTTCAAATCACATTGTAACTAGAGAAAGACATCCACCACCTTCAAATCAGGGTCCCGCGAGTATGACTCCATCTGGGAGGAGACAACATTCATATCCATGTTCGTCTATTCCTTAAAACACAAATCATACAAAAGTTCCATCACATTGACACCAATACCCAAAACATCTACCTCATTCAACTAGGTATTGTTTCCATACCTGAATATACACACTTCCTTCCGGTGTCACAACTTATTACACAGTGAAGAGAAGTCAACCCATGTCTCAAAGAAAACCAGTTGTTTCTATCTAAATTATTCAAATATAACAATTTAAATGAAATCTACTAGTATACATGAATCATCCAAATCAATATATAATATTATTGAAAAAAGATGAAAAAAACATAGATATACTGTAAATAATTATTATACCAAATAAGTTCCATAGAGATTTAATTATTGGGCGATTTAGAAAAGGTATAGGATGTTTTTTGGAAAGATAATCCAAAGCGTCGTAGTTGGGGAGTCATGGTTCATGAAGAAATAAACTAAAAATTTCAACAAGAAGAACTAAGATCCACTGTAGAAATGAATTGAAAAGGACTAGGCATAGATCAATTATCACTCTGATAAAAATAGTTTAATCATATGCATGTAGTCAAGGAGACCAAATATAGGTCATTCATGAAAACTGAATGATCCAAAAAATAATACATCAAATGAGTCCACTAAATATCTCTAATCATTTAAAATATATAGCAATGTAAAACTAAGGAGATACCATGCATCTAAAATTGCCAATTCTAATATTGATAAAAGAATAAATCCATAAAATAAACCAACTACCTTAGATCTAAAAATAATGAAGGAAAAAGGGGGATGATATTAGGGGTTAGAAATGGGAATGAATGGGAAATGTAGTTCCCCACAGAGTTTGAGTGAGGTCCTTCCACCACTAGAGGGGGAGGGGCCAATTATATTACTATCACCGCCTAGGTCAAGAAGGAAAAAGAGGATCCATCAGGTCAGGGTGTTCCCCTATCTCTACAAAACATCCTCTGATACGAAATGTATAGACCGTAACCCCGGTACATAGAGGTGGTGGTAACTTTATTACATTGTCACTAGATATAGGGAATAACACCCCAATGTATCCAAAAATTATTTAGTATGGGTTAAATAAATAAATATTATATATAGGGATAAAAAATGGAAAAAAATAACAATGATTTTTCCATAAGGAATTTATATTCTCCCTTATCATATTCTGGAATACCAGTCAAAAAACTCTTCATGTTATCCTATTAAAATAAAAAAATAAGAAAACGGTGATCTTAGATGCTCATTAAGGATAATACTAAAATAAATTATATCACAAATAAAAAATATTAATGAATATTTCATGGTAAATAGGTAAAATATATGCCATTTAAACAATAATATGACCGTAATATTTCAGAAAGAAATGTTGATAAAATAATGCCAGGTACATAATCACTTGATTTTTATACTTATCCATGGATATAATAACTAATCTAATAATAACATGTAAATAAATAATTAATATTGTAATTACTTAATTAATAATTAAAGACATTTGAAATATACATTCACGACCTTTCACATTATGGATTAAGTATTTGGGTAGAAACCTGTCTAATTTTCTCAACTGATTTGTCTCATGAGACATGTTTACGCATCAAGGGGATATCTATAACTTCTCTAAATCATTCAAAAGTCCAATTCATTACTCATATGAATGGTTTGAATCATAATCAACATAAAAATTCATATATAACAACTTGCATGTGAAATGATAATACTTAGCCAAATCGAATAAACATAATAAAAAAAATTCAGAGTAATATAGTGAATTGTATAAAATTAAAAATCTTCAATAAAATAGATAATAAACCATTAAAATGAATAATATGTATGATATAATTTAAACATATCAATATTTTATCATAACTGAAATATTTTTTTTCATGTCATAGACGAATATAAACTCAATAAAAATATTAATATGATATTTTTCTAGAAAATAAACATTTATTTTTGAATATATATTTATTAAAGATCCCAATGTACATTACAAAAAATTAATTGAAAATAAAATCTGAAACATATAAAAATATTTAAAACAAATATTGGTCAGGATGGTGTGAGATTTTATTAATGTTTTATATATTAATCAAATATTCCATTAACATTTTCGGTAAAATACAAATTGTCCTTGTTTGGAAGATGAAAAGATGATTACATTAAAAAAATTATAAAATGTTAAATGTTGTTAAAATAATTTCTTAGAAAATATTTATATAATGCTGAGTAATTTTATGAAAGAATTTTTAAAAAACCTGGTTTTTGAAGAAAATTGATATTTGACCGAAGTGAGAAATCTAATTAGATTTTCCTATATTAATTTCTAATTCATTTTATGTTAAAAAGGGATAAAGTTTTAATAATAGTAAAAATATAATGAATAAACATATTATAAGTAATATTATTTATTTTATCTCATAAATAGAATATAATTACCCACAATGGGGACTTAAACCTATAAATCCCCTCTTACTAATGAGACTCTCATGTAAACCATTTCCACATTAGTAACATCTAAATTGTAATCCCCATAAAAGAAATAACATAAAATAAAACATCAAATGATCTAAGGTGAAATAGATTCATGATATAAAATAATAAAATGATCATTGTATATATACAAAAAATAGTAAAATTTTGAATTTGGCATATATCTCATGAATGTAAAAGTGAGATGAGAAATCATTGCCTTAGGTTTGGATTCATTTTTATTTTCAATAACCTCCTTCATAATAATTTTCTATCTATTAAAAATATATTATAGAACCATACTCATATACAACATAAAATATATTATTTACTTATAGTCTTTTACCACATTTTTATTAACAATTCTTTGTTAAAACCCCTCTTTCTAATGATAATTTCATCATTTTTCATGTATATTTTGGATTTGTAAATTAATTCCATTTAATTTGATGATTGTTAAATTTTCTAATTAATTTTATATATTATATAAATATCATATATATTCATTATATATATATTTTTAAAAATATATTAAATTTAGAGATAGAAAATGGATTACATCATTCATGGAGATGGTAGGTCCTACATATGCATGAATATTCTTTCCATTTTGTTGATAGATAGAATGAATGGAAAATAAATACCAATTAACATATAAATGAAAATTATTATTTTTTATATTTCATTTATTTCAATTAAATCTACCATTTTTACCATCCATAAAATGATAAAATGAAAGAAAAGCATTTCACATCACTCTGTGTAGGTGATAGTCCACATTTACGCATGAGTAATGTTACAGTATTAAAAGGGATTGTAATGTGTGAATTAAACTGTGATAGTATATTTCCATAAGTCTTTATTGGTCATAAATATAACTTATATTCCTTAAAATTATCCTTACTACCTTCCATTAAAAGTGTCAGAGAAAATCAAATCACATTGTTTTGTGAGTGAGTAGTCCACCACATAGACGAGCAACGTTATCATATCCTCACATGAAAAGGAATGTAAGAACATATTATTTATAAAATAATTTGATATGTATAATTATTTCATAAATATATTATACATATATTAAATAAATCATTATCTTATACATTTAATGGGGGCATTGGAAAACAAATTACATCGGTTTTCAAGGCTGTAATTGTTCATAATCATGATTGACAATTTCATTTTCTGTTTTATTGAAGTGTAGATGTATATTGTTTTTTTCACTAAAATAATAACAAATAACTTTATTTTATGTAATATTTTTATAATATTATCATTATTTATAAGGTATTTATGTTAGTGGAATAAAAAATAAATCAAATATGATCATTAATAATATTACCTCTTCCTCATAAAACTATATTTGTGTTACAACAAAATACTACCTAGATTGTATTTATAATATAAAATGGCCGATATGAGAAAGGAGGTATGTTTTTGATGCCCTGGCCCATACAAAGGGTTTTTATGTGTTATGTAGAGAGAAATGTGTTTGTGATTATATCACTTCTTCTTTTTTTATATATAATCCCCCTTTTAATAGTTCAAGGGGACCCAGTACATGACCCGTAGGCCCAAGGCCCAAGGCCCGACATGACCCGCAATACATGACCTGAAGTCCCAGAGGCATACCATGCCCATTACATGACTCATAGGCCCATCCCACTAGAACTACCCCTCCCCAATGTCTTACATCCCTGATCTCCTTAGCTCATCACCTTGCATTGCGGATCAGCTAGAATTTCCCCGTACAAAGATGCACAGTTCCTGATCCCGATGGCGGCTTCCCTACCCTCTCATTCTTCCAATCCGGTAAGCTCTGCATCTAGTGGCTGATACTCCTGTTGCTCTGATCCTCTTATGGGGCCTGTTCTATGTGAACTTGGATACTCCATGCTCTATGTGACCCGAAGGCCCTGTGGCCCGAAGTCCATTGATGACCCGAAGGCCCTGGAGACCCGTAGGCCCAAATTGCAGGCCCAAAGGCCCAAATTGGGTGAATAATTCCGGTTTCTACAGTACCAAACAGTAACTACTATAGTAACTGCTACAGTAAACTTCTATAGTACTGCTACAGTAACCCAAAAATCACCTCCACCAGTTTTTGATCCGGGGTCTCTTGGATGCCAAGCAGCAGCCCCTACCACTCGGGTACGGGCTCGTTGGCGAGTTTGTGATTATATAAATGTAGGAGAGGACACAAATGGTAGATTTGAAAAGAGGAATTGATAACCACATTTTTATCAATCCAATATCGTCTATATTAGTTCATTATCTAATATAATAGTTTATTTTCTCTAAATATGTCAATAATATAGGTTCTGGGGAATTGTTAGGCTTTTGAAAAGCCTCTGAGCGGCGTGACTCTCAGAACATGGCGGCTAGGGTTTCTATGACTTTAGGTTTCCACTCTTCCCCGCTCTGGCCTGGCTTTGCTCATGGTTTCTGCATCTGGTTTTGGTCCGGTGTGGGCGTCATCACGCCTGTGCGCTCGTCCCGGCGTGGATCGTCCGCAGTGTCGACGTCGTTGGATTCGGCGGTGCGGCTCAGATTTCATCTGGCATGATGGTGGCGCGACGGTGTGCTCGACATGGTTTTGTAAAACCGGATCTCGTCTGGGATGACGGTGGTGCGACGGTGTGGTGTGGTTCATCCCTCTCCGACGAAGATGAGGTTCGGTGTGCGATCGGCTTCACAGCTTGTTTGCTTCGCCCGGCTTCGTCGGGTGCCAGGGTTTCTCAGATGTTTGGTCGGCTTCATAGGGCGGCCTGGGACTCATGGATCATCCGACGTGATCAGGTGCGGGTCTCCGGTTAGATGTGCAGAGCTTTGGAGGGGGAGGTATTCGATCGCGACTTCTCTGGATTTTGTAGTTTTTCTTTGGTACGGTCTGTTTGGTATGTTGTGATTTGTTCTATCAGGATGTATCAAGTGTTTCTTGTTCTGGTTCGATCTCGCTGGCACTTCTCTGCCATTTCCTGCTACCGTCCTCGCTGCTATGAGGTTTTAGAATCTGGTAAGGGTACATCTGTGGCTCTGATTAGAGCAGACTCATGCCTACAGCAGCACTTCTGTTTCAGGATGACCCTGATCCCCTCATCAGTGGCGCCCCCTTGGAGCGGGGTTGGGCCACCGAGTCCTAGGTGACGATGGCCTAATCGCGTGCCTCTTGGATTACCTTCTAGGCTTACGTGACTATGGTGGCTATGGGAGTTGAGGAGGGAATCAGTGTTGGTCTAGTATATCCCATGATGGTGGCGCTTGAAATGGTCATTTCGGAAGGACGAATTGTTTTTTTGAGAGGGTTGTTTGTATGGTGATGCACCCGGACTCGACCCATGGATCAGGCCCCAGAAGAGGTTTTCTAGAGTCTCTCTTCATCGTTTTAGTGTTTTCAGATTTGGTTGTTGAGAGGGTATGACAACAGTCATCGGATCCGGCATGTGCTTTGACACATGACACTTTCTTAGTGTCAAGCCTTGCAACGATGAAGTGCTTTTCCCTGTTCATCAGCTGGGGAGGGGTAGCTTCATGTGTCAGTTTGGTTTGTCTCTGTAGAACTTCTAGTCGTGAATGTTTTAAGTCGATGGTGTCTTGGGTTCCCCCCTTTCTACCCTTAAAAGGGGGTTTATATTTCTGTTGAAATAAATCAAAGTATAGGCCTTCGGTCCATTGGATGGATGGGGAATTGTTAGGTCATTTTTAACCCATATCATCGTTGTTTAACCCCTAAATAAACCAATTTTTACCTTAACAATGATAATAAATATTTCATTATAAAAAATTCCTTATGGTAAAAATGACTATTTAAAATAATATAAGTTATTATAATTAAAAATATTTAATCCATTTTTCCAAATTCAATTCCTAGAAGTGGAAATTCTCAATTGAAAACTAAACACACAGGCACGCCAAAAAAATGGAATTTTTCAAGAAAAAAAATCCAAATGTTAAAATGAAATTGTAATATAATAAAATTTGAAATTTATACCATTGACCTACATTTGTTAAAATTAAATATAATAGTACAATTTTTACATTAATAAAAATTTAAAATATAATTTATTTTTTTACCAAATTTAATTCAAATTGTAGTTCTTAATAAAAATTAGTATTTTTCACAATAAATTAAAAACTAATATTTTCATAAATTTTTCAACAATTAAAAAAATATTTTTTATATTTATATTTCAAAAATGATGTTTTTTTTAAAATAAAATTTATATAATATCAAGAAATAAATTTTTACTTATTTTCTCATTGCATGGATAAACAACCTTTTAGAAAAATACACTTTTCAGAATACATTTCATATTATTCCAATAACCATTACATTATTTTTAAAATTTATATAATCAATTAATTTAATTTATAGATTTGTAAAACACATATTTTTAATAATTTTGTTTTTCATATTCATACCTAGAAATAAAATGTTTATGTTATCATGGTCATGTTTAAATAATAATATTATAATAGTCTATCACATTTAGTTAAAACCTGGTATAATATTTATCATAATATATTAAAGAGACTGAAATTATTTTTAAAAAAATTATTATAAAGTATCATGGTATTATATTCATTTTTTAGCTTGGTGGTGTGTGTGACATACGCTATCGAACACAACTCTCCTATATTAAAATCTTGGGATGTTTCTAAAATTTTTATGAATAGAATATATTAGAAATAAAATTGCTTTGATTACAAAATATTATAATTTAATTAATATAATTTTGTAATAATTTTCCAAAAATGTTGTTTTTCAGTCAAAAATGTGGTTTTTACAAATATAATAAAATTAAAATCTTTGTACATATATAACAATTGAGTAAAAGGTGAAAAAAAAAATTTTTGTTATTATATTTCAGTCTAATGAATAATATTATGAATTTTAAATTAATATTTGAACTTAAAAAACCCATTATAAACATTTTTTAAACTAATGAAAAAAGTAACCTAAATAAATAATATTTTTGTGTATTTTATTTCAATTAATTAATATTTTTTTAAATTATCTTATATATTGAGCATAATGATAGAAAAGAATTAATTTTTAATAAACCATTTTGCAGTGAAAAAAAGTTATATATATATATATATGATTAATGTATCAAAAAAAATTAGAATATTATAATATGTTATTTGTGTTTAATTTAAATTTTTATGTAATCATATTTATGAAATTAATTTTTTATATTGAGAATAATTCAAAATAATCATTTAGAAATTTTTTAATTAGGATGTAGATATATATTTCATCATAAAATAATATATATAGTTCATATTTAATTAAAATAAATAGTGGTTTTAAAGACCAATAAAATGTAGATTGAATTTTAAAAGGATTAATTTTACATTATATCTTATATAAACACATTTTTATTTTTTAATGACTTATGCACATGTCTATACAACCATAACACACATAACTCATCAAAAAATCATGAAATTCCACTCTTTCCCCTTACATATCATTTTATTCCTTCACAACTTCCATTTTCCTCTCATATAAATTAAACTCCTTCCAACTATTCCAATTTTCATTTACAATTATAATTACTATTGAAAATATACATATTTAAATATAATATAAAAAATATAAAAAAATCCACATTCAGGTCACCATAAGATAGAAAAACGCCTTAATTCATAATAAGACTCTCAAGGGACTACTTAATGTGTCGGAAAACATATCAAATATTTCAAAACCATGATTTATAATTCATTATTTAATCTACCATATATAATAAATTATATCAATATGTGTAGGAGATCATCATTATTAAAGATATTCTATTATTTTGTTATACTAATGGGATATCCCTTTTATTCATTCCTCTAAAACCATTTGATATATAAAAATTATTTCATGTGTGTGTGTGGATAACCACCTCCATGCATAACATGTTGTATTTTTCATTTCCATATTTCATGGATGGTTAAAATATTATCTTTAATGAATTAAAGTTTATATTTATTTCAAAATTATGAATATTTATTTATATATCATTCTACATTATAATTTCCTATGATTTTATGGAAAATAAAATTTTGGACCTGGTGTATGTACATATTGACACCTCTACACACAAGCACATTTTGTTTTCCATTATCAAAATTAATTAATTAATTTATAAATTAATTTGATGAATATAAATTATATTTTATAAACTATTGATATTATGGATATCATGAATCAATTTGAAAAATAAAATCATCTATGCTTGACATGCCAATAGATTCACATAATAATCATTTGAACCTCCTATTTTAATAAACATTAGTTGAATCAGTTTAATAAATGAGAAAAATATTATCATATATAGAACATGATAAATTAATAATAATCTAATAATGATATTATTGTGTTTTTTAATGAGCAATACTTTTTTATACAAGATGTTAATTAAAAGTGAATAACATTTCCGAAAAAAAAGGTAAGGGTTCTATCTCAATTCATCTTTATTGAGATACGTTTTAATATTATACACCAATTTAACTTCTATATCGATTAAATACTAAATAAGAATTTATTTTTTATTAATAAATCACTTAATTCATAGGATTTATATAAAAATATTATCTATAGTCATATAATTATTTTTTTTCAAAAAAATACTAATGACATAAGGGTTTCGTTACAAAAAATCCATCTTTGAGAAACATGTTCTTTTGTGAAACTATTTTATTTTAAAATGTTTATAAAAATAAAAATTATGTATATATAATATCATTTATTATCCGTATCCTTGTCATTTTTACATAATCATCAATCCATCCTTTATTCAATGTCTTTTTATTTGAATGTTCTCAATTTTTAAAATATTAATATCTCAGACTACCCATGTTTATACATGTATTATGTTATACACCAATTTATTTTTATATAATTTAAATGAAATGAATTTTTTTACTGATTATCCATTAATCTAGAAATATCTTTTTCCATTATATCTATGAATAATTTTCATTCTCATTATCCTATGATATAATTGATTAAATTGTAACTGATGTCTTATTTATTATCTCAAAATTTTGTCATTCTCCCACAATTATTAAAAAATATTCTTAAATTTGATTTCACCTATTTATAATTACTACCATTATCTGTTCTAATTTATATTCCCATTTTACCTAAGGAAAATACTACTCTTCATTTAACACCCCATTGATTATTTGTTTTATAAAATACAAGTATGAAAATGATAAGAATAACTCATGATCTTTCCAATGGATATTACACATTAATGAACATATTTTTTCAATCAATTGATTGTTCTACAACACTATTTTTTTATTTCCTGTGATGTTATTTTTCCATTCACCAATTTAATAATTACTTGTTTAACATCTTTTTTATGCTGTAGATCTCATTAAATATTATTAAAGTAGTCTTATCATTTTCCACATGGATAGTTTTCCATAAAAAATCCTTCAAAATAATGATATAAATGTTTTAAAAAGGGTTTGATATATATTTTTTACATTAATTTCAAATACATTTAAAATATTTAAAAATATTTTAAAATTTAAACATTTTAATAATTTCCACATGGGTTGTTTTTTGATAGAAGAAATTTCTTTTACACATTTCCATTTTAATTTATCAATTAATCACATTTTTTATTTTCTAACAGACATACTCACATGGAATTAATGCTTAAAAAGTAAATTCCCATTATCATTTACCAATATAATATTCCTTAAAAACAAATTTTTAATAATATTTTTTATTTTCAATTTAATTTTCATAATGGTTCTCATATAGTTCTTCATATATGTTGTATGACTGATCAATTATATTTTCAAAATGATATCATAAATATATTTATTTTAAAGGATAATGAAATTTACTTCAACAACTATCATGTGAACCATATATACTTGTTTCATATATAATACTCATATTTTATCGGCATTATTAACATAAAATTCCTTCCTCTATTAATGATCTATGTTCAATTAAATTTTTGAATGGTTTTCTCAAATATTTCTGTTACATTTATTTATTTTTTGAATTTATTTTAAAAAATGTATATAAATTTCCAGTATAGTTCAAATATCTTATGCATAATCACCGTTGTTGTGTGTTCTATTACTAGAATTATTCTTAAAATCATTTGATGAGAATTTATTTTCCATGGGTTTATCATTTCATGTATATTAATGATTTTAGGAATGAATCCTTAGGAATACACATGAATATATTATAAAACCAATTTTATTTTAATTTCTTTTTATGACATATTGACCGAAATTAGGTGACACTCATACATATTAATTTTCCTCACCATTATCTCACTGAAATACTGATCTAATACATTGGGAGATGATGATATCTCATCAATAAATGGGTAAGGGATTTAGTTCTAATCCTAATCTACACTGATATCCTAGGGAGTAGTAATTATCAAATGATAATTTCATATTGATAAATCCTTGGTATATGCTTGTGGTATCATGTTAATGTTTTCCAAACATACCATTGATTCTAGGATCATACTTTATAATCCTTGGTAATACAGTTCTTTATGATATAATTCAAACATTCAATGATGTCAAGCATATTATCATTATCATTATGATATCATGTTATTTCTCAAATCACACATATAATGATTTATTGAAGTCTTTACAATTACTGATCGTTTGACATGACCACTTATTATGTTTATGTATCCCCGCGTTTTGAGAAAATATTTTGACATGTTCTGCCTAGAAGTGTATCATTTGTGAATAATTTTTGGAATAAATTGATGACAAATTAGGAATTAAATATCTTCATATAGAGTGGAAAACATGAAACATTTTTTTGGACATTATAAAGAGTAATTTATTCTCTTTCATGAAACTCTAAATCAATAATCAAAAACATCCTTGGTTATTAAATGTGATAAATATATTTTATTCAGATATATGTTTCAAATACATTTTTTAATTATTTTTCTTTTCATAACATGATTATGAATTATAGGTTCAGGGGGAGCTCCGGTTAGTTTCAAATAATTATTTACATAAATTTAGATGTTGGGGTCTTATTGGTTCACATTTATTTATAATTTTGGAAGTAAATTAGGGGTTTATGAATTTATGATGATAATGGTTTAAATGGAATTGATCAACATTTATATAGGATTTTTTGAATAGTTTATTATTTATTCAAAACTAATATTTCAAATATTTAGTAAAATAAATATGTATTAGACTTCATATAGGAGGACCTCATGAAAATGATGAAATTATAGATTGTGTGTTTTTGTTGAAATAAGTATTTTTCTAGATACAACATGTATGCATGGATTTGAAGGTTTTTTATCTTGGGTTAATAGATCTGAATAGATTGCGTCATGTATATCACGTTCACCATTCTCATTCTTGCTAAATGGATGTTTACTATGAAACTAGACTATGGCTTATACAGGATGTGACAGGGTTATTTAATATTCTATTGATGTGTCATTATAAAAGAATTGAAAATATTTCTCTATAGAAATTAACTATATCAAATATCCTCATTATAATTGGACCTTGGATAAACTATTGAAGCTAAAAACTCATATGTTAAAGTATCTAGTTTATTTGTTATTTCTTTCCTCAACACTCATAGTTTCCCTTTTTTAAATTTTAATGCTAATTAATCTATCCCACATTTTAATGTAATATTAATAGTAAAGTGGATAATAATTATAATATATTCAATGGTAAATGGTGTTTTGTTACCAACATATAAACTATCAGGATTTGAACTGGTTTAATAAATCTTGATACTTCAAAAAGTCAAAAATCCTGAATTTTGATTAACAATACAAACATATCTGAATTCCATGTCATAAAAATCTTGAAAATAATGGTGTATTATGAAAATTAGTCTAAAAAATGAGATGAAGGAAAAGATATATAATTTTTTTATGTATGCATTGTTGGAATAAACACACTAGAAAATTTCTAAAAAATATAAAAAAATTACGTATGGAAATTGAGTTTTCAGTTAACTTGACAAATAAAGAAGTTTTTCTACCAATTTTAATTAATATAATTAATTTTAAATTTTATCATATGTCATTTAATAAATTATTTACATCATTAATTATTTATATTTGAAAAAATAATTCAACAAAATTTTTTAAGGGAGAGGATGTAACGCCCTCATATTTCAGTGTAAATTTTAGGCTTAAAATAAAACATGGTTTGATCTATTTTCCAAAACGCAGTATAATGATGGGTTTTTAAATTATTATTTTAAACTAATCATATTTCAAAAATAGTATTTATAACCTATTATATATATATATATTAAATAAGATATAAATTTTTTTCAAATTATACAATTAGAATAATATAATATTATAAAACAATAGTGATTAGAAAAACAATTTAAAATAAAAGTAATTGATTTTATATTTCAAATGATCTACTAATAGATAATAATAGTTTGCAAACTTTGAAAGTGAAAATTTATATTTATTGTCAAATTAGTATATCAAAATTTACAAAATTTTTATTTTTTATCATTATATGAAAATGATTATTTTTAGTCGAAAATGTTGTATTTATTAAATTTTAAGGATTTCATAAATGTATGTAAATGAAATTGTGGGTAATAAAAACTATTATGTGACTGAATATTATACTCAGGAATAAAATTATGCATGTAAAAACATTATTTCAATATTGAATACCTAGTCTAATATTTTTAAAACTAAAGTGAACTGTTATGTTGAAAAAGAAAATAGATTTATGTATATTATTTTAATTATTTAATGTTTTTCAAAATTATGTTATTTAAATATTATAATGTTCCATAAAATCCATTTAATTATTATAAATTTATTTATATGTAAAAGTTTAGAAATAAAAAATAATCTTATAAGTAAATTTAAATTTCGATAACACTCTTGTTAAAAAACATTTCTTATGTGTTTTGTGTGTTTAATTTAATATAATATTTTATCATATTTATGAAATTAATTGAGTTAAATAGTGTAAAAACATTGAATAAACATTTTTAAACATCGTATTATGTTTATTATTATGTTTTTAGTAATATATAATTTATGTGATTAATATTTACAAAAAGTAATGTGTGTTTAAATGACTAATCAAATGTAGCTCAAATTTTCTTACGTTTACCCAAAATTTTAACCATCTAGAAACATTTTCATATGTTGTAAAATCATATTAAAATGTATCACCAACCATAACATAGATAACTCACATTACATTCAATGAATTACATTTATACCGTATCCTGAAATTATTTTACATAGAACGCTCAGTTTTATTATATTATAAAAGGAGGACACATTCACCCCAGAATTTCTACACCTAAAATTATAATAAATCAGGAAATATTAACCTAATTTAATATATGGTAATTAACATACAAAAATTCAAGGATATGGTCACTATAAGAAACCTTAACTCTTTTATCTACAAAAATACTTTCTTGATGAATGGTGATATTCTACTAAAGTAATGGTGTCCTTTATTTACATTCTTTCTTATTAATTATTTATTCTTCCACCTATAATTTGTTTAAACCTTATGAGTATGATAAAATAAATCTAAATGATAATTTTTTATTTAATTACAGTAATTGAAATTCCCTTTTAGGCCTTTCTTCAAAACCATTAATCAATTATAATTGTTATCATGCATATGTCTAGACTCTCTCCTCCATGCATGATATGTAATATTCTTTATCACTTCCAATAATGGATGATAGATAATGTTATTATAATTAGTAAACAATATATTTATAATATTTTAATTATTTATAAATTATATTTGAATTAATTTTTTACCGCAATCAAGTTATATGGGAAGCAATGTTTTTGACCGTGTATATACAGATGCTTGTGTCTACATATGGCCATGTTTTCTGTTTCATTAGTACCAATAATGGATGACATTAAAAAATAATTTATTGTTACAAATTATATTTTAAAAACTATTTATAATATTAATTTGTGACAATATTTTTAAAATAACCTTAACCTTGGTAAACATGCTACATCATTTATGTACAATGAAACAAGACCACATAGAGTAAAACACTTGATTAAACATGATTTAATAAATGAAAAACCATGATTATAAGTAATCCATGTGAAATTAATAATAGATAAATAAGGTTCCAAATATTTTTCTAATGAAATTAACTTTTTATAAATGATGTTATGTATATGTGAATTACCGTTTCAAACATAACAGGTTTGGTTTTATTTTAAATTGTCTCTAATATAATACAACTTAATGTTATTCAGAAATTATTATTTAATTTGTTGTATATACATTCCATGAATATATTTTGGAATAAACCATGATTAAATTAATGCAATTTTATATATAAATTCATTTAAATATACATTTAAACTTCATTCAATAAATTACTTATTTTATATGGTTTCTACTCAAAACATCCACCATTGAGACATATGTTCTACTATACACATAATTTCATTTAATTGGTGTATATATAGCCATTTTTAATTTTGATGTCATTTATTATCCTTAATCATGGTATTTTAACATCATTATAATTTTATCTATATTTCAATGGTTTTTTATTAAAATGATCTAATATAGTAACCATTTTTATATCATGGTCCCTTAATTCAGTAATGTTTTTGTTTATTAAAAACATTTTATTTTATATTGTAAATATGTTCCCCAATTAATATGTTGTCATGAAATGTATTTTATTAATTATGTTTGTGTTGTATTTTCATTCCATTTCTCCTTTAAGGGTTTTCAATTAAAATCTTACTGAAGTCATAATGGTTTTCTCGACACAAATATGTTTTCCTTTCAGTCATGAAATATCTTTTTGGTTTGGATATTCTAGTTTTCTCATTACTACACTTATAATTCCAATGATAGATTTAATTTTCTCTATACAAATGAATTTTTTTCATAAATATTATCCCTTTTGTGGATACACTTTCTCAAATAGAAGAATTATGGGGGTAAGAATATCTCACATACAACCCAATAGATATTTTTCTTTAATGGAATAATTCACTAATCGAAATTGTTATTTCTAAAAAAATGTGGTTTATATCATAAGACCTTTAATTTCCCCTTCATTTATTTTAAAAAATATTATTTAAAATCCTTTATATTATTTAGGTTTCCTATAAGTTTTTAATGATTTTTGACATTTCTACATGGATAGTTTACAAAAATAAATTTCCATAAAAATATTGTTAATAAATCTACAATGTTTCATCAATAATTATAGTTTAAAAGTAGTTTTAAACTATAATTACTTCCATTAAAATAAACCAAATAAAATTATTTTTATTTTTTCCCCATAATTAATTTCAATGAATGTATTCACTTTTAAATGATTCTATGTGACCATATCTTCCTTTCACCTTGGTGTTTTTTAATAGACATACTACGTACACATTCTTGTTTTATAAGAGGAAATTATAAGTCAATTTTTTTACTTAAACATTCCTTTTTAAATGTTTCTATAGGGCAAAGGGAATTTATAATTTTCAAATAAATATTTATAATTATTCTATGTGTATTATTTAAAAATTTTGTTTTCTTGATCAAGGGTATTATTCAAAGGATACCATATACATTCGATACCTAATTATGTTATGTAATTCATTTTTAGAACAATGTTATATCCCATCACTCTTTATCCTAAGAAAATAATTCACTGATATATGTACTTTTTGAATCCAATTTCTTCCTTTATGAGTAAATTATTATCCATTAATTAATTTAAGGGTGTTCACCTAGATTCCCAATACAAAGATTGGTTGGTTAAATTATTGTATAAAAATTATATCCATTTCTTATAAGGTGTAAATAAGATAGAAATAATCAAATTTATTTATGAGTATTTCCAGAGAATGATTCTAATTTTAAATTAATATTCATTTATTTTCAATGGTTTTATCATGTAATGTTTATTCATGAAATAATAATATTCTTCCTCTGGAATCTACTAGAAAAGAATAAAAAATCCATTTTATTTTCTTGTGGGGTTTTTTATATTGATTGATATATTGTGGACAACATATTTATTATATTTTCTATTTATGGTTGATTCCAAATAGGACTTAAATAAATTTAGTAATATAAATGTCACATTAAAAGTAATTTATGGGATTTTTTAGTAAACCTAATATGTTTTTTGACCCAGGTAGTAACCCATGGAATGTGATAATTTCATTCATAGTAATTCTCGGATAATGATGATCATGGTGGCCTATACTTATCCTAGATATATTATTGTAATTTGTTTTCATGTATTTTCCACATTTGAATGGTTCCATTCACTTATGTTATGATCAACTTCTAGTCCATGTATATATGATACATATTTTTTAATCCAACCACTAAATATTATGAAAAATATCCTTATAATATCATGTTACCCTTCACTTCATTAGTGCTTTTATTTATTGTTGTAGTTAAACTTACTAAGTGTTCCATATCACCCATTTATATGGTTCCCTTTTCACATCTTATGAATGAATGTCCAGATATATTATTATAAGAATAATTTATTATGTATAAAATATTTCAGTCTTGTGATAACAAGTAATAGATTTAATAGTTTCTTATGTAGTGTGGAAAAGTAATCATATTTAAGAATAAATTATAATTAGAAAAAAATGTAATAATTATATAACACTATAGACTTAAATATCCTTGTTTTTTAAGTTTTATAATGATATTGTAATGGTATATTTATATCAAATATACTGTAGTAAATTTTTTGTTTTCCGAACCATATTCTAAATAGAATGTATGGGGTTGCAATATTTCTATATGTATAGGAATGTAATATTTAATTAATTAATTAATTATATATACTTTTCAAATGAACTTACTATCAATATCATAATAATGTATCCTCTTACTCAACACACTACCTATAAATATTTTATCTCTTTGAATTATGTAACAATTTTACCAATTAATGAAATTTTAATTGGATTTGGAACCATTAATCTCATGTTCTTCACCACATGGGTTGGTAGAATAGAGTTCCCCATAAATATTATTTAGCATGTTATGATTTTTCAAAATATTCATGAGATGTTAATTTGTATTTTTTCAAATGAAATGAATAAAATTATATTACATGATAAAGATATTTTTATAGTAATAAAATATATTTTTTTATCTATAAATAATCCCAAACATCACAAAATAATCTATGTATTATTTATATTGAATAAAAGATCAATATCTATTACTGATTTTAAATTTTAGTATTAGTATAGTTTAGTGAAAATCAAATTTTCATTAATAATAACTTTCTCATTATCATGAAATAGGGTTGAGGTATCATTGAATAGGAATTAATTTCTTCTTGTTTCTATATAAATTCTCCATACATAACTAATATTCCAATGAAATTTATAGTTGAAGCTTACCTATAAACCTTATGTAGTCATCCTTCAATCCTTCACTTGTTTATGATTTTGATGAATTGGTATAAAGGATTCATGAAAATATTATTATTTTTACTATAATAGTTTATTGACTTAAACCACTACAAAAATTATTAAATTATATATCATAATAGAAATGAAATGTGTTTTGAAGTATGAAAAATCAATTACGATTTCATTTTTTATACACATTAGTAAATAATTGTATATTCTCGTTTTAAAATAATTAAAAATTATATGATATAATAAATATTATTTATTAGTCTTCCACTATTTTTTGAAACATAATATGCCACAAAATTAGTTATGGAATATATTATGATATGGATATTTATATGGTAAATATCAATATCAACTTCTCATAACCCTAACATGGGACTATGATGTTACATGAAGAGTTTTTTGTAGGAATATATTTCCAAATGCGTTAATTCATAGAACCATGATCAGTTAATTGGAATCCATAGTCAAGAAATAAAATATAAGAATATTAAAAATTATTTTCATCTTTTTTATAAACAATAATTCTTAGTAAGAAAACCCTTTACTGGAACAAAGTAATGTTAATTCAATAAATCATGTTAAAATTAGCCAATAATTAGAACCACCAAATCATGGTCTAAAAGGACATATTCAATTATGGTTTGCTTTTACCTTATAAAGTTGTCAATAATACTTGATTGATATCTGAATTTGTCAGATTTCTTATTTTATACATAACTAACTCCATATTATACACTTATTAATATTAAGTGTATTTTACTTATGTGGTTAAATTTTTATATGTAATATTTATAACATAATATAATTTATTATAATTCATTATGGAATGGTTGTTAATTTATTATTTTTCTAATAGTGATAAAATTCCAAAAAAAATTAACCATGCATGTAACACCCCTATCTTCCCCAATATGCCTCTCTTTGAATAATTCAATTGTGTGCGATGTATGGAACACCGATTTCAAGTACACCACGACCTATCAAACTTGCCATTTAGAAAGGGGCTATGAATAGAAATAACCAAATTTTTAATTTTATCCCATATAATTTTAATATTCATATTTTGTGTTTCTTTGAATTAATATAATGGAAAATTCAATTTTCAGATAAAAGGAAGTATTTTTTTTAAAAAAAAATAAATTTTTACACCTTTTAGTGGAGAAACGTTTATAAAACCAATGTTTGACACTTTTATATATACAATTGGACGAAATTAAATTCTTATTTATATTTGGGACATAAAAATTTTGTATGGATAAATTTTTGGTGTTTTTCTAATTTCATTCATTTTTGGATAAATTGTGAAAGATACTACATTTTAATTGAAAACCAATTTTTTTAATCAAAATAATTTATAGTGTTAAATTGTAAATTTTAATGGGTTTTAAGTATAATTAGATTATATTTTTATCATTTAATACAATTTTGGTCATTTGAAGTAATTTCATTTTTAAACCAGACAAAAATTGATATCAATATTTTGATTGTTTTTTAATTCTCAAAATCTACATTTCTGGTTTTGACAATGAGAAGTAATTTTATATTAATTAATGAAGCATATATTTTTTGAATTTTTTAAAATATACATCATTTTTGGATTCTGAATATCAAAATTATCTTAGGGTGAAGTATTTGTATTTTTCTGAAAACATTAAATTTTTTATGAATATTTAAAAACATTGCGTTTTTGTTTAAAAACAAACTTTTTATTTAAATAATTAATTATTTTATTTTTATTTTAAGTCAAAATAGATACATAATACCAATATTAGTTCAATGCAACTCATTGGAGACATTTTATAATAAAATTAAGTGTATAAAAGTTTATTTTATTTATTTAACCTCTTTTACCCACCTTCTAGGCACGTTAGAAAATATGCAAAAAACAAAATTTCACTGCTTCTTTGAATTTAATTTCAAAAATATGAGAGACACGGTTGATATCATTATGTAAAATGTGGTTTAATAAGATGAAAATAAATATTTTTTAATAGTAATTTTTGACTTTTATTTACCACGGTTAAAAGATAATAAGGTAATTAAAGGTAAAAATGATATTATTATTACCCTAAAACATCTCATAATTCTATTTGACATGTTTATTTCGATCAAAAGTCATTCTTAGGAATAAAATATGATCCTTTTGGTCCACTAGGTTTAGATTAGAACATTTTTTATTATTTTATTTAAAGAATAGTTAGAATTGTTAAATTCAAATTTTGTTTACTAAATCATTTTTAATACAGGGTTATACATAAGATAATTTCAACTATAAATATTCATTATAAATCTAAAAATATTTCCTACATCATAGTATTTTATTTATAAATTTTATACACTGTAATTAAATTTATTTATTACATAATGACGATGCAGTAGTTACCTTATTAATGAAAGATTAAAATAATTTGTATTAAAAATATTAAAATAAATTTAAATTGATACTTTTTATGAATTACAACAATTTTATAGGTTAATATTACATGTTATGGTTTATTCAATTTATTTTTTTCGATTAAATCATATTGTTATGGCTTTCACAAAAACCAAATACTAAATAATGTAAAAAATTTCATAGATGTGTTTTTAAAAACAAATACTATATTATTAAATGATATAATAGTTATAATAATATAATGTTCGTCCAAAAGGATTATATGATAATATATATGTCAATATTGAACCACTTTAGGTTCTCTTTACATTTTATATTATGTTTATTAACCATATGATATAAAAATACATGGAGATATGGTAAATGTTAAACTATTTAACCAAGAGTTAAATCGAAAGATATGGTCAATACGGTGACATAAACCTGTCTAAAACCTATTGGTTGAGAGTTTTTCCACCCATACCCACCTTATTATCAAAATAAATCTTTTTTGAGCCATTATAAAATGAATATGATTGTATAAAAAATAATATTTCAAGGGTCTCCAAAAGTGTCCCTCACCTCTCTAATAAAAATGTACATCCTCTTGTCTCAAAATCACAAATCCAAATCAATTTTCCTCAGACATACCCTGGTCAAACATCCTCCCAACTACCCTCACCTAAACCTAGATGCCTTATTTTATCATAAATCCAACCAATGGAGCCCTTTTGATCAAATTAAAAGTAATGACCCGAAAAAGAGGTCATTATTTAATCACCTCTTTCAATGTTATTTCCCTCTTCAATTTCCTCATTCTTTGTTGTTTCCATACCAAAATAATAGAACCAGTACCTTATACAAAATTTTATGTTATTACAAATATGGTACAACCATATTCATTGTTATATCCATCCTTTGAATGAAAAAGTCTCTATACGTGCGTACGTACGACTTACCATCTCCGTCTCATGGTGTAGTTTGTTTTTCAACACTTAATTATTAGGATAATTATCATAATGAGTACAATTTATGTAAATAATAAATATAAAATTTTAATTATTCTTTATATATGAAATACCATCCAATTACATACGATTTCACCATCAATAGAATGGTATTGTCGCTCATGCGTACATACATATTACCATCTCCACGAACGCGATTAGATTTATTCCCCATCATAACCATTCAAGAAAAAATATCATTTTATGATTAAAAAGATATGGTTTAATAACATAATATCATTCTGGATATGAATTAAATACATCCTATCCATAACAAAAATAATTTACATAACAAAACATATAACAAAAATTGAATTAGTTAACACTCAAAAAAATGATACTACAGAAATATTATTAACAATTAAATATAAAGAGATCATATATTATATCATATTTATGTATATGGATCATTTATAATTTAATAACAATTACTTCACCATTATACAGGAGTTTAACGTACCCTCCACTAAGGAAAAGTAAAAGGTAAGGGGTATGTTATCTCACTTTTAATTCTGTGATATTTCCATTGTTCGCCACTTATTTATTGCATGTGGTGTATTATGTACTTCCATTTGATATATATTATCATGATTCTATTTATATTCATTAAATTTTGTGATTCATTTGGTGGTTATTAACTTTTTTCCATATGACACGATTGATTACAATGTGGTAAGGGGCTTCTTATCTCACTTTTAATTCCGTGAGATTTACATTGTTTACCACTTATTTATTGCATGTGGTGTATGGTGTACTACCATTTTATATATATTATCATTACTCTATTCATATTTGTGGTATTCTGTGATTCATTTGGTTGTTATATACTTTTGTTCATATGACTCGATGGATTACAATGTGGTAAGGGGTTTTCATCTCAATTTTATTCATGTGAGATTCATGCTATATTTACAACTATTTCGTTTTGTGTGGTGTATATACTTTCCAATGTTTTATTCTTTTTGTAATATACATTAATTTATTGGTATTTAAATATTCATTTTATTATCCTTCTTTCATGGTATGTATGTTTCGTAATTTACAAAATCGATAAGGGAATTTATAATTTCAATTTCCACTCATTGGGTTTGAGGCAAACACCAATGATTATTATACTCCAAGATTATGTGTGAAATCAGTATTTATTTATTTATGTATTAATTTCCACTCCCCTTTGTGTGTATATAATTTGGATACACATAATCACTCCATTGATAAATTCTCAAGTCATCAATAAAAACTTGATAAGAGTAATCTTAACTCAATTTCCATTCATTGAGTTAAACATCCAAGTCATTGGTGTTGTTTTTAAAAGAACATGTGTGAATGTTATCAGGTTTATTTACACTAAATATCCAATATTATTGATTGTATTTAAATTTTTCACAAATAATTATGTTATTAATTTATCCTTAACTTGAAGATACAGTTTTTATTAGGGATTTATTCTCAATTTACATTCCATTCATAATTCATTGTTGTTATCTGCCAAATCACTTTTATATGGTGTATATATGGTACTTTGACACATTATATCATGAATCCATTAATTCTCATAATATGATAATGTTTTTATTACATCAATTATTTGTATTAAATCATCTCTCATTTATCTAGGAACTCTAACTAAAATATCATTTTTAATGTTTTAAATATTTATTCTTCTAAATCATTCTCAGTAATGTACTTGCTTTAAAAATGGTTTTAAGGATTTATTTATATGTACGATAATGTTTTAATATTAAAATTACATTTAAATATTTCAATGTGGTATTGTACACATTGATTCAAAAATCTCTTTTTAACTGCTTCTTGATAAATAGAGATACTTTTAAATGTATACAAGAAAAGGGGGATATTTCCCTCAAATAGTTTTACTGGTAATTTTAATCTATGTAAATATCCTTCATTATTCTTTATTGAGGTTGATATATTGTAATACAATATTCCATATTTTATTGAAGGAGTTATGTTTGATTTTTAATGTGCTATATTTATACCATTCATTGTTTGTGGGAAAAATATTAACATTTTGTATGCCAGTTTTAATATAAATGTTTATGTTATTTTTCAACCTTTTCATCTGAGAAATGAATTGGACTTAGTAAATGACGGGTGGAGCCCTCTATAGCTCCTTGGTGCATCGGTAGGTCTCATGAGACAAACTTGTTGTCTTGAAATAAGGCCCTGACAAAATCTTATTTTTTATTATTGGCTCTAGGTCTTTACTATGTTTTTATAATGTCTAACAATATGCATTCCATCATTATGAAATTAGCTATTGATTTTACATGAAATTTTTTATCTAGTATAATATCCATGTTAATAAGTAAATGTAATTATTTAATTTATATTTTTCATATTTTGCTAACGTTTATGTTTAAAAGGGTTTTGTTTTAGTCTTATACATTGCCTTAAATGATTATGCTTATTTATGAAAGTTTCCACTATATTTTTGTCCTTACTGAGAATCTGAGCTCGCCCCTTTATATTTTTTATTTTTCCCAGGATGTAAAGAAGTATATCATGATTAACTTATAGGAATAGGATATGGGATATGAGTGTGTTAAAAGGGGACGTAATGTTGTTTTTCCTTATTTCATGATGTAATATAAAAATTATGTGTGTATCATGTACTTCCAAGGATAATAAACAAATCAGCCTTTCAAGACTTGATCTCTTGTGTTCATTCCAATGATATGTTATAATTCATGAAGTATGGGTATCTAGGGTCGGGGAATTACAGCTGGTATCAGAGGAAGTTTAGTAAAAACCTTGGAAAGTTGATTTAGGAAAAAAAACCATGATCAGAAAACATTACCCAATGATAGACTTTGGGGATTAGAATAGAAGAAAATCCAAGAATTTTGGTAATATAAATATTATATGGGTTTTCAAATAAATTCATCCTTCTCTATATATGTTTAGGTAGAGGCGGATCTGGCACATATGTACTTAGGGGTAAAACCAGAAAATATCAGTTCGAGCTAGACTCGAACAAGAACTGGTGCACAATAATGGGCCTTGCTGCACCTTTGGTTACAACACTCCCGAGGGATATGCTTATGATAATTAACATATTATTTAAAAATTAATTTAAAGGATTTTAATATAATATGAGAATAAATAACCTTGGTTAATTATATGGTGTTTTAGATTGAAAATAAGGGGTCATGATATTCTCTAAATGATTTTATGACTATTGTTAGTCACACAATGATTTCTGGTTTTAGTCAATTGATGGATTACAAGGAAGTCATAGTAACATAAAACATGATGTACAAGGTGGGAATAGTGGTGGAAATGAGATAGGAAATGGAATGTTGATAGGGCTAAAAGACATCGTGTTCATACTAAATCAGTTTTCCAAAAATATAATTAACAACATATATATTAACCAACTCCTGGACTCAACAAAGTAGAGAATAATGGTGAATGATTAGAGTTCCAACAGTGGATACTATAGATAAATGATTTCTCAATTTCCATCATGTATGAAATGTGGATGGAGATACCCAGGAAAGTGTCTTGAATGAACAAAAAAATGCTATATGTATGGGAAAGAAGGACATAAAGTAAAGAACTACTGTGAAAAAAAATGAAGAGTACTATTGAAGAAAATAAAAATTATCCCAAGAATACATTTACATTAATTTTCCATAAATGCAGGGGAACGGGGAATTACTCAATTCAATGCCCTATTCTATAGGATAACCTCTTGGTCATGGTAGAACCTATGTGGAAATAAATGGATAGCGGAATGTTTCAAAGTATTAGTTCTCTTTATTGATGGGATTGCTTTGGAAGACTTTTCTCTTGTATGTGTAACCCTACGGTTTGTTATGTGAAAATACTATTTGATATAGAAGTATCTTTTATTTTGGGGATATAGTTATAACTAACCATTTGAGTTTATCTGATCCATGAATTTGAGGAAATTACAAGTTATTAATTTTTGGGATGAAAATGTGAGGTATGAGATAACATTTGTGGTTAAATTATGTTATATTTATTTTGGTGAATTTATCTAATTTTTGTAATGTTATTAAATATATTTTTTGAAAAAGGACAACACACAGAACGTGTGATGACCTATTGACTTAGAAAAAGCTGCGGGAATCGAACCCATAACCAAAGTGCGAATGGGATTTATTACCTAAAAATGGACTATGTGAAGTCCCGCATTATTGAGTCTAATTTTTTTAGGTAAATATTTTTATTAATCAGAAATGAATTTATTTCAGATCATATTTTTTATCAAATGGATATCCTTAGTATAAGAAAATTATTTTTAAGATGGTATGTCTGAGTATGATGTACTCTACAATACCAAATAAAGGATCGAATATGTAATGAGATACTCAAATACAAGAGGGGGGTGAATTGTATACTTTAAAAAATTCCTAAAGAAATTTTGTGTAACCAAAATTCACTACACCTCTAGCTTCTAATAACTTCCTTGATTCCAGAAAAATGTTTCTGGAAATGAAACTTAACAAAAGATTACACCATCTAAGATTCAACCATAAAGCATATAGAATCCTATAAAATCATAGTACAAGTTTAAGGAAGTATATGAAATTTATACTTTCCTCAAAAACTAAAATACACAGCGGAAAACAAAGTATTACAAGTAACATGTAATAAATCATTTAACAAAAAAGGGAGGGTATCCAACAACCCTGGATAAGTGGTCCCTTGATTTATACGTTCAAGAAGATATGTCTTACCCAAAACTAGGTAAGCCCTCAATCCAAAGATCAGTATCTGTCTTGTCATCCCCGCAAGCCCTCGATTTGTAAGTAAATCAGCACCTCTGACTTTACAACTCGAAGTCTCTGATTTTTAAGGTAATCGAACCCCTGCACTAAGAAAATATTCACGAAGTAAAGTTTGAACAAGTTGTTCAAACATTCTACACGAAGCCTAAGAGTTTATAAGAGCCTCTCTCTCTAGAAATCACTTCTGAAAGTTCTGAGCTTCCAAATTCTGAAAGTTTCAAAAAGTTTTGAGCACATTCAAATGAGCTCTTATTTATAGGCACAGGTCCAACAGTCGGCTCCCTCCTCCAACAGTCATATTATTCCTTGAATTTTAGAGGGACCTGTAAACGTTTCACTCAAACAACGGTCAGTTAATAACTGGAAGAACTGCATCGTTTTATATCTAAGATGAGTGTAAGCATAACTAGAATCTGATATTCGGAATGAGAGGTTGGAGTCTAATCAAAAAGGAATTTGGAATGTAAGTAGATTAGAGTCCGGATTCTAGATTCACTAGAATTCGGAACCTAAACATACAAAGTTCAAAGTCATATTTCATGTGAATTCAGAGTTAGAAATCATAGGAATTCAGAGTCTGTATTCAAAGAACTCAAAGTCAGAACTTGGAGATGTTCGTAATCAGAATTCGGATCCAAACTTCATGAGAGTTCATAACCAAAATTCAGAGTTAAACTTCATTAGAGTTCGTAACCAGAATTCAGAGGTGAAATTCATGAGAGTTCGTAACCAGAATACGGAGTTTAACTTCATGAGAGTTCGTAACCATAATTTAGAGTTGAACTTCATGAGAGTTCATAACCATAATTTAGAGTCTTAAACAGAATGCTTCATATCTAAGTTTTAAATGATTCCAAGGATTTAGTTTCAATCCAAGTTTTATACATAGTAAATTTATGATATGAACAATGAAATCTAGGTAAGAGTAAATTTCCGTAGGGAAGGAAATTTTCCTTATAGAAGTAAAATGGGGGTAAAATGAGATTTTCCTTAAGATGATGTTTTTGTTATTTTCAACACAAGAGGAATGGTAAAGTCATAAGGAATCCTTAATGACTCAATAATCTCTCCCTTACATGAATGAATGGAAAAGTCATAAGGAAAACCATATTGACTCAACAATCTCCCCCTTTTTGTAAAGCACAAACATCCTTATGAAAAATAATATAATGACTTTGAATAAATTTCTATACTTTGAAATTAAATCTAATATCTCTTTGTTTATGAACAATGGTGAATACTACTAACTCCCCCTTAGGATTTGGAACTCTAAGGATTGTATTCTATATTTCCATATTAATAATTTTCATTTGAATGTGGAAATCATCGAAATGAGAACTCCCCCTTAAATAGACTCCCCATAACTTAGGGATATATCCTTTTCCTTCTCCTCTTTAGAATTGTTTTTCCTTATCCCCCATTGTGATTTTCAAAAAGAGTTTGAGGGAATAGAAAAACAATATAGTACCTGAAATATTAGTATAGACATGCAAACAAAAACAAGCATCCACAATTTCATTATCATTAAAAGAATTAGTAAAAGGGAAAATACATAAAAAAATCAGAGTGGGATTTATTTTCCTTCTTTTTTCCATGGGAATTATCATCTTCACAATGGTATTTAGATTTTTCATCTCTTTGTGATCCTCCTATTCTTGCTTTTCTAATGCCTTGATCCTGTCTTCCTGAGCCTTCATGGCCTCTTCCCGAGCCTTCATAAATTCTGATTTCTTCAAAATATTTTCTTGCATCTCACTCTGGAGATCGATCTCTATTTTCAAGCTTTGAACAATATAGCTCAGCTTCCCATTCAGATCCTTGACATCTTAAATCGAGGAATTTTGTTCAAGAGTTAGCTTTTATTGAAAGTTGTTTGTAAGATCCTTGATCTTTGAGTCTTCGGTGTCCAATGCCTCTTTGACATATTCTTGAAACTGATCAAGCTCTTAAAAATATTCATTGATTTTCTTCAACCAAAGAGTCATTTTGCTGCCGAATGTTGTGTGGGCCTCATAACTGATAAGGAAATTTTTGTATTCTGCCACAATATTAACACATCATTCCATCACCATAGATACAGATTCTGATTTATGATTCATGGTGTGTTGAAACATATGGAATCTATAATCTATTTTAGAAAAAATCGGAATGGTATCTATTAACTTTTTTAGAGATTGAACAACAAAATCATGCCCTAAGACAGATGACTTCAAATTAGACATTTTTCTTTGAGGTGGTTGTTCCTCAAGATCTACTAGCTTCCTTTTAGAGGATCCTCAATCTTCCTTCATCCTCAAGATTTATTTTGTTGGGGAATTAGAAAACACTTGTTTCCCCATACTGACTTTCGGATTACCCTCTTCAATTGGTGATACATTCTCACATCCGGATAATTGTACAATCTTATCTTCATCAACTTTTTCCTTCTCATCTCTAGCTTCAATATCCTCAAAAAGAATAAAGTCATGATTGTGACTCTCTTCCTCAGATGTCTTGTTGACATCCTCTTCAACCTTCTCATCATCTCTAGGTGTAACACGTTTAGAATGTAACACCTCGACCCCAGTTACCCAGAGTCAGTGCATTATTACATAATATTGGCATGATCACAAAAGATCAAGACTCGAAAGACTGATTAGTTTAGTAGTCTTTGAAACACTAGATACATTAATAAAGTTTACATTACATCATAATGTGAAAACAAAAACAACATCTTGTCTTCATATCCCCTCATATTATCCCTACTGTTCATTCATAAATTACTTCTTCACATCCTGGAAAAAATAAATCATTGAAAGGGCTGAGCTCATATGCTCAGTAAGGATAACAATATAGCATAAACATTCATAAATAAGCATAAACATTTATGGCAATGAATAGCTAAAATAATAGCCTTTTAAAATTGATCTTCAGCATAATATGGAAAAGTAAAAATACCATAATTCTATTTAATTATTCACATGGATGTTATAACAGTCGAATAATCACATACAATATCAATAACCACTTTCATAATGATGGAATTCATAATTCCAGACTATCATAACCATTTAGCCAAGGCCTCGTGCCAAGACTACAAATAAGATTTTGTCAAGGCCTCGTGCCAAGACACTAGTTTGTCTCATTAGACCTACCGACGCATCGAGGGTCTATAGCAGGCTCCACCCGTCACTTATTAAGTCCAATACATTCCTCATATGAACAGGATTCAACTTAACATAAACATTCGTATTAAAACTAGCATACCAAATGTCAATAATTTCACCATAAACCATGAATGGTATAAAGATAACACATCCAAAGTCAAACATATCACAAAACCTTCAACAGAATATGGAAGTTTTGTTTCATAATAAATCAACTTCAAATAAGCTTAAAATCCATCAAAGGATGTTGACATAGTTGAAATCAATACTATTTGAGAGAAATATCTATTTTTTTGAAATCATTTAAAAATCACATAATTATAAAATAAAACATTTACTTTGAAAATATCCTTATAAGATTGTAAGGTAAGATTCTAAGATTTTATAACGGTGGAAAATAGCCGCACCTGCCGTATAAGTTAAAAAAAGACATTCTTACCTTAATTCTATCGAAAAGGTTAAAAAGGACATTGTTTCAAAAATGACAGAAAGATTCCTTTATATACCTCTTATAAAAAGTAAAACAATGGTATAAAGAACATTAATCCTCATTTTTTAAAATAGAAAGAATGTTTTGAATTACATTTTTAAGAAACATGGATGTGGATGATAAAGAGGTCTCAGTAGATAATTTCATATAAACAACCTCGGATAATGAAGAGATTGTGAAATAACCCTTAAATTTACATTTCCTTAGTCGATGGTATGTTAACCTCTTTTATAACATTTAAAACATTGTTATTAAATTATACAAGAACCATATACATAATTATGAAATCATATATTATCTTCTAATAATGCTTTGTTAATAATACTTTAGTATTATCGTCGTTTCAGGTGTTAACTTACTCATTTTATTTTATATGTTTTGTTACATAAGACGTATTTGTTATGGATAGGTTGTATCTTATTCATATCTAGAATGAAATAAATTTCTTAAACATTATATTTAATCATCAAATGATAATTATTCTTGAATGGATATGATGGGGAATGAATCTCATCGCGTTCGTGGAGACAGTAGTCCGTACGTACACACGAGCGAAAATATCATTCTTTTGATATTAAAATAATATATAATTGGATAGTATATCATATTATCCTGTTATATTTATTATTTACACGAATTACACATCATTATTATACCAATCAAAATAATAATATATTGAATAACAATTACACCACAACGTGGAGACGGTATATCGTACGTACGCACGTATAGTGACATGTCATTCAAAGGATGAATAGAATACCGAATATGGTTGTACCATATTTATAATAATATCACAGTATATACGAGATAATAAATTTATTATCTTATAATGGGAATAACAAATAAAGAAGAAGATGAAGAAGAAATGAACTTGAAAAAGTGTGGTGAAAACATTACCTCTTCTTCGGGTTCTTCCTTTTGGTTTGATCAAAAGGGTTCCTTAGGTTGGCTTTCTGATCAAAATAAGGCATCTAGGATGAAGTGAGGGAAGTTGAGAGAGTATTTGGTCAGGGTTTGGCCGATCCAAAATGTTTTCAAAGTGTGAAGAATTAGTTAGAAGTGGTGTCATTTTATAAGGGGGAGGAGTGGAACCTTAGGAAAATCTAGAAATATTATTTTATAATAAATTCATATTCGGTCTCTAATGGCTCCAAAGTGGACTATTTAAATTTTTAGGTGGGTATGGGTATAAAACCACTCAACTAATAGAATGTAGATAGTTTTGGGTCATTATATTAACCTTATCTTATAGTTCTAACTCTTAGTTAATTAGTTTGACACTTACCATGTCACTTTGTATTTCTATATTATATAGTTAATAAACTTACTATATACCTCCAAGAGAACCAAAAGTGGTACATTAATGATAAAAATATCGTTATATAAGTCTCTTTGACAATCCATATATTTTTAGTAATTGAATATAATTTAATAATATAATATTTGTTTTAAAAACTCTTTTCTGTCAATTTTGACACTATTGGGTATTTTGTTCTTGATAAATTCATAACAGCATTATTACTTCGAAAAAAATTTATATAAACAATCCTAATATGTCATAGTAACCAATAAAATTATTTTAATTTATAAAAAGTCTCAAATTACATTTATTTGGGTATTTATAATATCTATTATCTTTATCTTTCATTAATACGTATATTACTGCATCCTCATTGTGTCATATATAAATTAAATTATCTAAAGTCTAAAAATTATAAATAAAATAAAATTATGTAGGAAATATTTTTATCTTTTTAATGAATATTTATAGTCGAATATATAACATATATAACCTTATGTAAAAATTATTTTTCTAAAAGATATATGCTTTTGTCATTTTTTGTATTTACTTTAACTTAATTACTATAAAGTGTCCCTATCACCTACAAGTGTCTCCATGGAGTCCCAAAATCGACCCAATGAAGACCATGGTTGGAAATGTATCCACCAATAAGGTTAGGACACGTTTTAGGGTAATTTATTATTATTATAATATTATTTTTATACCCTTATTTACTGGATTTTCTCTTTAACCATGGAAAATAAAATATTTACCGAAGTAATTATTCAAAATGTCTAAAAATGAAAGTTACCTATTTACAAAATTTTTACATCCTGATTCCAAATACGGAATACAATTTTCCAAATTCAAAACACATAAGTGGCAGATATTAATTTAAAATTAATTCCCGTTGTCAAAACAAAAAGCGTGTTTTTAAGAAATAATAATTATCAAAAGATTGATACTTATTTATGTCCAGTTCAATTGTGAAATTATGTACAATTACCAACACTGTATTAAATGCTAAAAATATATTCTATATATACATTAAAACCACTCAAATTCATAATTTATCACTATTAGTTATTTCTATTAAAAAATTGTTTTTAATAAAAAATTTGTAATTTTCACTATTTATCAAAATATAAAATTTATCCGACAAGTACCAAAATATCATCCTAGGATAATTTTGATATTAAAAATCCAAAAATGAATTCCATTTTGAAATATAAAATGTATAAAATTTTAAGAAGTGGTTATTACTATTCATAACGGCTACACTAATTGGTCAAGGCGTGTTAGAATCTCGAAGTTGCGTACAAAACACGCTACTGTATTATTCAAAGGGAAGCGTACCGTGGAAGCATGGGGTGTTACATAGAAGATCCGACTTGAGAGATATGGAGTAAAAATTTCTCAAAAGCACTTTCTTTTTCATGATATTCCTCGACTTTTTTAATCACATCATCAGAGCCACCACTATTCTCGACTTCCTGTACTTCTTCCACTGCTTCCTTCTCAACTTCCTTCTATTTGGATTTTTCTGGAGACATGAATTTATTTCCCGGAGTTTTAGGAAATTGTTCTACAAGGAAGGTTTTCGGTATAGGAATATTTTCTTATGCAACTTCTGTGGCCTTTAAAAGAGATTGAAAAATCTTTACCTCAGACCTCTTCTTCTTCAGCTTCTTCTCATTAGATTTCTTTTCTAGCTCCGCTGCAACTGATTCATTCATGGACTTAACCTTAGAATGATCCAAAACAAACTGTGGCTCCCCTAGTTTTCTATTCTTCTTATCCCCCCTTCATTTTTCTACGACTTCATCAGGGTAAGCCTTCTGCTTCTTTGGTTTAGGAGGTGAAGATTGGACTTCCATAGACTTAGGGGTTTTATCATCATCTTCCACTTTCTTCAACTTTCATTTAATTCCGTCCTTCATTGAAGGTTCAACTTTTTCAACATTTTACGGAACAGCTTCTGCCTCTTCCTCAGGTTGATCATAGAACTCACTTAACTCCTGTGAAAAAACTACATTCATTCTCTTCAGGGTGTCATCACTGATCAACATCACCATGAAATTACTCAGCTTGAAGCTCATAGGATATTGAAGGATTCTAGGCACAGAAATATGAGCTTAGAAAAAAGTGCTGGATACATAATAATCTGAGCTCTCATATTTCCATTCATGATGTTCTGAATCATAATGAGGATGTGTTTCATGAGGTTCACCTTCCTTAGGTTTACCAAAAAATCCAAAATATACATGTCACTTTTCTTAAGGGTGTCCTTATCACCCTTTCTCGATACGATGAGACCTTGTACCCATAACTGTAGAATGTGATTGTTATTAAATAGATGGGAAATCATGGTTGTCTTAACATCTTTGAGCCCAAGTCATTCCATAGCCTTTTCCTTAACAAAACTTCCTTGAACCTCTGACAGCTTGTGTGAACAGAATTCAGCTTCACCTTCATATAAGATCCTTACCAAGCTCGCATCCTTGGTGTAAGAGAGTTTATATGTCGTTCTATAACTCTTGAATGATAATTTTTCCCTACAATCTTCCTTAAATAAGAAAACTAATTCATATAATTTGATGAGAAGATCTGTATCTACTACATCTTGAACTACTCTCTTAGAAATAGCTACACTTTCCCACCCATTGAGCTTTATGTTTTTGGAAGTAATAGAGTCATAAATATTGAAGAAGTTTGGGTGTTCCAACCTCTCCCTATATATTTTCCATTCCACAATTGGTTAAACTGAAGACATATCTTGAGAGGTAACTTCTATAGACATTCAAACTGAGCACTTCTTGAAGAACTCGGAACAAGATTTTGTAGAGACAGAGAGCTTCGAGATGCAAAAGATTGATAACTGCTTTGGGAAAACTCTTCGAGGGTCCTTTATATAGGCGATGGAAGTGACCTTTCATTTTCTAATTACAATATAACGGTTGGGAAATATTTTTATTTGATCTAACAATTGATATGATATTTGCAAGGAAAAAATTTGGTTGACTCCGATCTTTTGAGGTTTTAAAAGAAAAACATTCGGATTTAAGGAAACTTGAATCCGAGAAATTTTAATTGAAAAATAAGCTACCAACAA
Organism: Viscum album; assembly: GCA_963277665.1. NCBI lineage: Eukaryota > Viridiplantae > Streptophyta > Magnoliopsida > Santalales > Viscaceae > Viscum > Viscum album. The sequence continues at coordinate 128,312,564 of OY728147.1, read as the reverse complement.
GTAAAAATGATTATGAAAACTTAAGAAATAACTGTACCTTTCAGATTTCTAGGAATATTATTCGTACTAGGAAATATTCTTTTCGGAGAACTTTGGATTCCAAAAAAACATGTATATGAAAAAAAACATCACTACGAAAAAATTTCAAATCCTGGAGTTTTTATTACAAAAATTGTAGGTCTGAATATTTTCATTATGAAAACTTCTGGTCTGGAGATTTTCATTACAAAAACATCAGTTCTGAATATTTCCATTACAAAAACATCAGGTCCATAGATTTTCATTACAAAAACATCAAATCTGAAGATTTTCATTAAGAAAACTTCACAGTCTGACTACGAAAAATTTATTATGAAAAATTTGAAAAACCAACTATGAAAATTTTTAGTATGAAATTTTTTTAAAAAATAACTATAAAATAAAAAAATAATTACATGAAATTTTTTTAAAAAAAATATGAACATTTACATTACGAAAAATTTTGAAAAATGAACAACGAAAAAAAATTCATTACGAGAAATTTGAAAAACCCACTATTAAAATTTTCATTATGAAATTTTTTTATAAACTAACTATGAAAAAAAATTCATTACGAAAAATTTGAAAAACCAACAATAACAAATGTACCCCCATTATGAAAAGGAGTTTGTTATTATAAGGAGATTGGTTGAACAAGAAGTTAATGGAGGAAGATTACCTTACAATTATCATACCTAACTTCTGTTTAATGTATTCAAATCTATCAGAAGGTAATGATTTTATGAAAATATCAGCAAGTTGATCTTGCGTTCCGATAAATTGTAGAATGATATCTCTTTTTTGTGTGTGATCCCTACAAAAGTGATTCCTAATATCTATGTGCTTTTCATGAGAGTGATGTGCAGCAGTTTTATTAAGGGAAATGGAACTTGTGTTATCACAAAAAATTTGTGTTTAGGTAAAACACAAGCCATAATCTGTGAGTGTGTGTTTCATCCACAACACTTGAGCACAACAACTTCCAACTACTACATATTCATGTTCAACAGTGGAAAGTTCAACTGAGTTTTTCTTCTTGCAATACCAAGAAACTAATGAATCTCCTAAGAAATGACATGTTTCAAATGTACTTTTCTATCCATTCTACATCCACCAAAGTCAGCATCTGAAAAAAGAATTAGAATAATATCATTTCTACAAGTATAAAATAGTCCAAAATCCATGGTTCCATTTATGTTGGAAAAAAGTATTTTCACTGCCTTTCAATGAAATTCCTTAAGATTGGATTGATATCTTACACATAATCATACTGAAAACATTAAGTTTGGATGACTAGCTGTCAAGTAAAGTAGACATCCTATCATACCTCTAAAAGTGGTTTGATCTGCTGGTTTCCCAGCTTCATCAAGATCATGTGTATTTGATGTACCAATGGGAGTACTTATACTTTTCGTGTTGTCATATCCGAACTTTTTAAGAATATCTTCAATATACTTATGTGGGGATATATAGATTCCTTCTGGTTTTTGAGAAATTTGAAAACTATGGAAAAATGTTAACTCAGCCATAATACTCATTTCAAACGAAAGTTTCATTATATCCGCAAAGGAATCAGTTAAAGATTGCTGAGTTGAACCAAATATAATGTCATCAACATAAATTTGAACAATCAAATCATTTTTTCATATCTTTCTTTATAAAAAGGGTTGGATCTGAATTTCCCTTAACATAGTTATTTGGAAGAAAAAACATGTAAGTCTATCATACCAGGCTCGAGGGGCTTGTTTAAGTCCATACAATGCTTTGGTAAGTCTAAAAACATGATCATGATGTTTTGTATCTTCAAATCCAGGGGATTGTTCAAAAAACTTCCTCTTGAACATAACCATTAAGGAAAGAACATTTCACATCCATTTGAAAAAGTTTGAAATTGAAAAATGATGCAAAGGCATGTGAAATACGAATAGATTCAAATCTAGCTACTGGAGTATATGTTTCTTCATAGTCTATTCCTTCTTGTTGATAATAGCCTTTAGCAACTAATCTATATTTATTTCTAATAATGATTCCATTTTTATCACACTTAATTTTGAAGACCCATTTTACTCCAATAACAGAAGTTTCCTTAGGACATTTAACCACGGTCTACACTTTATTCCTTTCGAATTAATTTAGTTCATCTTTCATGGCTTTTATCCAATCATCATCACCTAAAGATTCATCAGTTCTTTTTGTTCTAATTGGGAAAGGAATGCTAGATGTTATAATTTATTTCATAAGGAACTTCTATTCCTTACAGGTTGATTCATATCACCAATGATACTATCACTGGGATGATTCTTTAGAAATTACTGAGTTTGGTTTTGTAAAACCTATTCATCAACATAGGGTAAGAAATCATCTGGTGTAAATGTTTCAGAAGTATCTTCTTGGAAATTTTCCATATCAGAAGGATCTTCTATCATAGGTTGATAATATGTTTTTGAAAAGACATCTGAGGATGTAGGTTTAGGTTGTTTAAAAAAGAGGATCGGTTTCATCAAATTTAACATGTACTATCTCTTCAATATTGCATGTGTTTTTGTTGAAAACTCTATATGCCATAGAAGTTGTGGAGTATCCTAGGAAAATTACTTCATCGGATTTTGGTGAAAATTTATGAAGATTTTCTTTGGTATTCAGAATGAAAACTTTGAAACCAAAAACCTTAAAGTAAGAATTTCTAGGTTTTCTACCATTCCATAACTCATAATGAGTTTTATTAAGAAATGGTCTAATTAAAACACGATTTATAGTATAACAAGAAGTACGTATAGCTTCAACCCAAAAATTTTTGGCTATAGAATACTCACTCAACATGGTTCTAGTTATCTCTTGAAGAATTCTATTTATTCTTTCAACGCCATTCTGTTGAGGTGTTCTAGGTGCTGAAAAGTTATGAGTAATGCCTTTTCTACTACAAAAAGATTCAAAATCAGAATTCTGAAATTCTCCTCCATGATCACTATGAATAGTTATCAATGGAAGTTTTTTCTCACTTTTAACTTAGGCTCTAAAAATTTTTAAATAACAAAAACCATCAGACATCATTGCTAGAAAATAGACCCACGTAAATCTAGTGTAATAATCAACAAAAAAATACATAATATTTTCCCCCAACGCTTTCAGTTTGTGTAGGAACAAAGAGATCCAAATTCTCTAACATTAATTCATCAGTAGTTGAGGCTTCACCGATTGATTTAAAACTTTATTTGTGTTTCATTCCATATTGAAAAGGGTCATAATCTTTTGAAGAATCGAATATATGCTCCAGTAGATCCTTACCTAATCTCTTCTTAGAATGTTTGTATAATTTACTAAGGTTATAGTGTCCTGTCCTTCTATTCCATAACCAATAATGATCTTCCATTTCACAAAGGCAAGGTAGATCTTGGATCCTAATCTATTCTATGTTTAGTGTGTATATATTCTCTTTCCTATTAGAAGAAAGAATAAATTCTACCTTGAAATTGTGTACTAAGCACTTATCATTCCTAAAATTCAGAAGGTATCCTTCATCACATAACTGACTTATACTAATGAGGTTGTTCTTAAGACCCTTAATAAATAAAACATTTGAAATCAATGTTTTTCAAAGAAGAATGATGTTACCTATACCAATAATTTCTCCATGAGCATTATCTCCAAAATTTACTTTTCTTCATTTTGTCTTGATAATATTCTCAAATTAATTTTTGTTACCAGTCATATGACTAGAACTTCCACTATCCATGTACCGCATATTGTTGTTGGTACCTTAATTGTTTTCTTAAAAATAAAAGAGTTAGAATTTCGGAATCTAACATTCATGGATCCAGAATTGTTAAACACCAAAATTTTCGGTATCCCCATTTGTTTAAAAAAATAATCATTATGAAACCCAAGAGACTGAACTCTATTCAAGGAGAAATTTTTCTTCCATTTCCCACCACTTTGACACTTAGTGCAAAAAGGGGCTCTAGAAGGAACAAAATAGTTGTTTTTTAAAACTGGTGTTTTGGTGAGTATAACCTACTCTAATAGTGTCTCCTTGAGGTATAATTTGAGAATACATATTTTCAAAATTTTCCTTCCCATAGGTAATGTTTTCAAGAAGCTTATTAAGAGAAAATATTTCAGATTTTAGTCTGATGACTAAATTCCTATCCTCAAGAATCATTTCCTTAGATTTAGATTTTTCCTCAAAAACTTTTTTCTTGGAAATATCATTCTTAAGATCTCTAAAAAGTTATTCTTGGACTGAATTTTCTTTCTCAGGGTATTTATAAAGTTTTTCAAAAAGTTCTTCTTTATCTCAAAGATCTCTAGAAAGATATAAAATCTCTTTTGTAAGAATTTCATCCCTAGTATTGGCCTTGTCTAATTTCTTAAGAATTTTTCAATTTTTTGCTTCAGGTAACTTGGAAAATCTAGATACAACTTCATATGAAGGAATTTATTCATTTCTTGAAGATGATGTATCTTCATTAGAAGTACTATTTTCATAATAGTAATTCTTATCAAGAGATAAATTTTTTAAAGAATCGGCAGAGCATACCTTGGGCATAAGAGATGTATTAGGGAAAGAAGTAGTAGCAATGAATCCCATATTATTCTTGTTCTAATGAATCATATTTAGAAGATTCGCTTCCTAAAAAGTCTCCATATCTAGAACTCCATGTATCATTAGCTTTATGACTTTTCTTGTGCTTTGATCGATATAATTTCTTCTTGTTCTTCTCTAAATCCGTTTCCTTCTTTTCCTTCTTTTTCAAAAAATGACAATTTGGTCTGATATGAAATGTTCTTCTGCATTCATAACACGTAACTTCACCATATTTCTTATCTCTGTAGTCTTTATTCTTGTATTTATTCTGATAATTCTTCTGAGCTACAATCTTGTTCATTCTCTGAGCAAGATTAGCTAATTCATTCTCAGACTTTTCTATGTCACTAGAATCTAACTGAATAATGACTTTCTTAGATTTAGATCTAGTCACTCTTTCTGGGGTCATGGATTTCATATGTTTGGAAGTGGTTGTAAAATCAACTCGTCCATTACCATTCTTCTTCCTAAAATTTTCACCATCTCTCTTCATTCTGGTTTCATGCTGAATAGGAGTTCCAAAGAACTCATCTATAGAAATATGAGTGACTTTCCTGTTCTCATCAATAGCTTTCCTCTTGGATTCCCATTCATTTGGCATAATATCTATGATCTTGTCAACAAGAGCCTCATCATCCAAACCTTTTTCACCCAAATATTTTAAGCTATTCACAATAGTCATAATCCATTGTTGTACATTTCATATGAGTTCTCCATAAGGAAAATTAAATCCATGGTATTCTGCTCTCAACATAGCTCTTGTTGTCTCTATGACATTGGATGTAACAAAATGTGTAACTTCAAGTTTCATCCAGATATAGTTTGCAGCTTCACACGATGATATTTGGTTATAGATATTCCTAGTCATGGAACATAACAATGTATTTATGACTCTGAAGTTTGATTGATATTCTGATTTCTCCTGATTCTTAAAGGTTATCAATTCATTTTCCAGAATCTTATAATCTCCAGTCAGCATTAGATAGTTATCAACTCCAGTATTGATAAAAAAAGTCTTCATCCTATCTATCATGTACTGATAATTATTTCCATAAAAAACCGGTGGTCAGGTAGGATTTAGGTTATCAATACAACCAACATTTAATCCTTACATTCTTAAGAAAATCTTTGGCACACAAACTTGTTAGTAGTATGAGTTTGTAAACAAGAGAAAATATCCTAACAATGGAACTAGATATTGTATCTCTAAGAAAGAATGAATCCAAACATTATGAGTCCGAATATATGAATATGAAAAATATGATTCCTAAAAACAGATTCTGAAAAATATGAATCCGGAAAATGTAATTCCAAGAATTCCCTTCAGAATATTATCGTAAGATTAATTCATATTTAACAAATCCTCTGATACCAATTTTTAGGATGGTATTTCTGAGTATGATATACTCTATAATAAAAAATAAAGGATCTAATATGTAATGAGATACTCAAATACAAGAGGTATGAATTTTATACTTTAAAAAATTCCTAAGGGAATTTTGTGAAACCAAAATTCACAACACCTCTAGGTTCTAATAACATGCTTGATTCTGGAAAAATGATTCCAGAAATAAAACATAAAAAAAGTTTAAACCAACTAAGATTCTACCTTAATTTGTATAGAATCCTATAAAACCAGAGTAAAAGTTTAAGGAAGTATATGAAAGTTATACTTTCCTCAACAACAAAAATACACAATGGAAAACAAAATATTACAAGTAACAAGTAATAACTCTTTTAACCCAAAGGGGAGGATATCCAACAACCCATGATAAGAGGTCCCTTGATCTATACTTTCATGAAAGTATGTCTTACCCAAACCCAGGTAAGACCTCAATCCGAAGATCGATATTTGTCTTCCTATCCGCACATGCCCTCGATTTTAAAAAAAATTAGCACCTCTGACATCAAAACCCAAAGTCTATGATTTTTATGTTAATCAAACCTATGCACTAAGAAAATCTGCACAATGCAAAGTTTAAAAAAGTCATTCAAACTTTCTGCACAAAGCCAGATATTTTATAAGAGCCTCTGTCTCTTGAAAACACTTCTGAAAGTTCTGACCTTCAAAATTCCAAAAGTTCCAAAAAGCTTCGAGCACATTAAAATGAGCTATTATTTATAGGCACAACTCCACCGGTGGGCTCCCTCATCCAATGGTCATATACTTCCTTGAATTCTGAAGGTACCTGTACACGTGTCACTTAAACAATGGTTAGTTAATAACTGAAATCACGACATCATTTTATAACTAAGATGAGTGTAAGCATAACTAAAATATGATATTTGGGATGAGATTTTGCAGTCTAATCAAAAATGAATTCAGAATGTCTGTAGATGAGAGTTTAGATTCTACAATACAAGAATATTTGGATTTTATTTTGTAGGAATTTAGAACCTGAATACTGTAGAATTTCGGAGTCTACATTTCAAGGAAATTCAGAGTCTGGATTCACTAGAATTTGGAACCTGAACATACAAAGTTCGGAGTCAGAGTTAATGAAAATTCAGAGTCAGAACTCATAAGAATTCGGAGTCTGTATTCAGAGAACTCGAAGCCAGAACGTGGATATGTTCTTCATCAAAATTCTTAGTCAAACTTCATGAGAGTTCGTAACCAGAATTCCGAGTTGAACTTCATGAGAGTTCTTAACAAGAATTCGGAGTTGAACTTAATGAGAGTTCGTAACCAGAATTCGGAGTTGAACTTCATGAGATTTCGTAACCCTAATTCATAGTTGAACTCATGAGATTTTGTAACCAGAATTCAGAGTCTTAAATAGATTTCTTCATATATAAGTTTTATATGCTTCTGAGGTTTTAGTTTCAATCCGAGTTTTATACTTATAAAATTTATGATATGAACAATGAAATCTAGGTAAGGGTAAATTTTCTTGGGGAAAGAAATTTTCCTTATAGAAGTAAAACAGGGGTAAAATGAGATTTTCTTTAAGATAAGGTGTTTGTGATTTTCCAAACAAGAGTAACGGTAAAGTCATAAGGAAACCTTAATGAATCAACAATCTTCCCCATACATGATGGAATGGAAAATTCATAAGGAAAACCTTATTTACTCAACAATGATTTGGTGATTAAGTAATAAATGTTATTTTGGATGACGTTCGCTATGTTGGAAAAACAATATGCCTATAGAAAATAGAATACTATGGGATTTCATTTGATGAGTAATGGTGGATTTTTTTCTATGTTGTTATTGTGGATTTTTAGAAATTTGGGTAATATATGGAAATTATTAACCTATGATAGAGAATATGTGAATAGGTTAATTAATTTTAAGTATGTGACTTTAAGATTTTTCGATGTTATTTGGATGTACAATTTAACGTGGAAGACTATGTAATCAAATTCTTCCGAGTTTTGGGTTTGAATCTTAGTTTGGATTATAACGAAGGATTTTGAAGACAATTGTTTATTTAATAGAATTTATTGACCTTTGGGTATTGATGGTTTAGTTTTATAAATTATGATTAGTATTTTTTCTTCTAAAGGATTATCCTATTTGGGAATCATCTGATCTTGTACTAAACATTTTCATTTTTGTAAATCTCTAAAGACAAGGGAAATATATATTTTCATCCTATTTGGATTATATGATTCCCAATAAGTTGATTCTAGCGCCTCATGTGTGACCAAGTCATCTTGAATACTCATCATCTACTGTAAAAGATAATTTGTGGTAGAAATTAGTTAAAGGATAGAACTCTACTTATCAAGTATTTGTTTCTCCATTATTATATGAAGAAATTAATTCTTAAGACTTAGGGAAAGGATCTTAAACTAGAAAATGAGTTATCATAATACCTTACGTAATTCATCATAGATTTATGGCATTGCGGCCCTGAATTTTCCATTCACTTGTTTGTGATTGAAGACCTCAATCACTCCTTATAAATATATTTGTATTTCCTCCAATTGTAATTTCCACCAATGTTCTTCTATTCTAAATCCTAATTTGGTGGTGAATTTTTCATTTCCCTTTCCTTCTTATTGAGACAAAATTTTATAAACCCTATTTATGATGTGGGTTTCCCCCAAAGGTATTTTTTATTTTTTAAACTTATATTTACAAAGAACAATTTCAAATTGTGAGGATTCAATTTATTGAAGGAGGAAAGAATATAACACCCCAAGCTTCCACGATACGCTTCTCTTTGAATAATATAATAGTGTGTGATGTACGCACCACTGAGTTAAAGCACACCATGACCTATCAAACTATCCATTTAGAAGGAAGTTATAAATAGTAATAATCACATTTTTTATTTTACCCATATATTTTTAACATTCATCTTCTATGTTTCTTAGACATAATATATGGAAAAATTCAATTTTTTCAAATAAAAGAAGTATTTTTTCCAAAAAAATGTAGTTTTTATGCCTTTTAATGGGGAACCCTTTACAAATACAATATTTGAAAATTTTATACATTAAATTTGATGATATTAAATTCTTTTTTAGAAGCAGGAAATTAAAAATTAGTTTGGATAAATTTTTTGGGGTTTTTCTGATAACTTTCTTATTTTGATGAATAGTGAAAGATACTAAATTTTAATTGAAAACAACTTTTTAATCAAAATAATTTATTGTGATTAATTATGATTTTTAATGGGTTTTATGTATAATTAGATTATATTTTTATCATTTAATATAATGTTGGTTATTGGAAGTAATTTCACTTTTAAACCGGACAGAAACACATATTAATCTTTTGATAGTATTTTTATTTCTCAAAAACCGTCTTTCTAGTTTTGACAAAGGGAATTAATTTTAAATTAATTAATGCAACTTCTATGTTTTGAATTTGGTAAAATAGACATCATTTTTGGATTTTGGATATCAAAATTAGCATAGGGTGAGTTTTTTTTTAATTTTCTGAAAACTTTTAATTTTTGATATATAGTGAAAAAAACTGTGTTATTGTTTTTAAATTGACTTTTTATTTAAATAATTATTTATTTTATTTTTATTTTTAGTAAAAATAGATATATATAATACCAATATTAGTTCAATGTATTTTATTGGATGCATTTTATATAAGGCCCTGACCTTAAAACATTACATAATCATTAATTAAATGAAAAATTCACATTGAGGATCTTTTCAGGTTTAGAGTTTTAGAGAATTATGACATAAATATTACATCTCAATGATTACAAAGTAGACATATCTACTCAGTCTCCATTTTTTTCACAAAATAAAAACTCCTGAAAAGAAGAGTCATGTTTAGTTCAATGTTTTAGAAAGCATGACATTTCCTTAAACCCATCCTTGACCCTATTCCACTTTTTTCCCTGTGAAAAACATTTCAAAAACATGGGATGATCATAACAAGCTCAGTAAATGATATAAAAAAATACGAAAAGAAATAATTAGTCCATGTATACAAAGGAATCAATGAAATCATAATTTACTCATAAATCATAATCACTTTAACATACCTCATGAAATCATAAGATCTATGAATAAGTCATAGAAATCATAATACATAAAGGTAACTTGAGGCACTGATAACATTCTTACGTAGGGAGTAACCCTCATGGTTATGTTTGGAATACCCATCACAATATATTCCCTAAATCTCATCAGAGAAACCGTAGAGATTAACTCCTTTGTGTTACCCAATGCATTGGAGAGCTATCTTGGGCTCACCCGCCCTTACTTTATCATATAACCACCTGTCTTCATAAACAATGACCAAGAACCATAACAAAATCGTATCACATAAAACATGCATAAAGGAAACATAACATTTCCACATATCAATCACAACATATCAATACAACATATTGATAAAATAAAAACATTATCAAAACCATTTTCAATACCAAAATAAAGTAAAACGTTGTATTTATTTTTCATTTAAAAAATTTTATGGCTTGTAGAGGAAGCCGAAACTCAAATAATGGTCACGGTGGTGGAGAAGTCATTGTCACCGCATACGTAAGAAAAAAACATTCCTTTTGTCATTTATTAAAATGCTTAATGTAAAAATATACCTTTTGAATGAAATTAAAAGTCAAAATGGTTTTATACACATTATTAAATAAATTCATGTAGAAATCAGAAGATGTGTCAATGAAAGGAGATTGAGACGAAGTCCCGTACAAAGACAGTATCATTAGATTAAGGATATATCAATTACATAATTATGTGTGAAAAATATAAATACATTCAATATAAGTGGATATTAATTGTAAAAATATAAGAGTTTATCCACACATATTCATAGCACGACATAATCAATAAGTATAGGTTTAACCCAAAGATTTGAAATTGGCTTAAGAAGTTCCCTTACTGAAATTCGACAGCCTAACAACATCACATTAAAATTAAGAAAATGAGTTGATGAGTGATAAAAAGTGTATATCATCACTTGGATATAAAATTTACTTAAATAAGGATATATAATAACATCTCGTAACATAAGAATATGTAAATTAGAAGACCTAACAAAAAGAAGTCTTTTAAAAAGAGGTGGGTGAAAGGTTCCCTCGCCGATTTGGGTAAATTTCAAAAAGTACACCCCATGAATGATGAAATATATAATATTTATGTAAATAACTATAAATAAAAGTTAATTACACAAATATTAGAATAAAAGGTAGTACATACACCACTCAAAGGAGAGAGTGACAAATATAGCATGAATATTACGGGAATAAAAAGTGAGACCAAAATCCCTTACCTCGTTGTAATAAATCGAGTCGCATGACCAATGGATAATAAGCACCAAATGAATCATAGAATACCATGAATATAAATTGAATTATGATAATATATATCAAATGGAAGTACACTATACACCACATCCAATAAATAAGTGGTGAACAATGGAAATCTCACAGAATTAAAAGTGAGATAAGAAATCCCCTTACCTCAAGTCCGACTTGTCTTGTTCATTTCTTTACATTCTTGAATAATAATGTTTGGTCAATTTATAATTTCTTAAGGACTTACTTTATTTTTATTATTAAATTCATATCACATATTATCATGTTATAATAATTTGTTAATCATGTGAGTTCATATCATACATTTTGTCGATGTTCGGTACATGAATCAACAATGAACTCGTTTGAAGAGAATTGTACATGTAGTTATAATTACATCATCTCCAGAATGGTGTTCATGATTTAAATATCATATATATATAGTATATATTTATTTAACAATATTACATAATTTTTGGGGATAAAAATGAAATGTACCATTCATGGAGACGGTATGCCGTACGTACGCATGAACGCTACTTTCATTTTTTGATATATTAATGGACATTAAAAACTAAATGAGACATAGATGTATAATAATGGTAGTATAATATATATGTTATATAGGTAACATATGTTCATTAATTACATTCTTTATAAATTGCGATTTTGGCATGAACGAGTCACATCACTTGAGGGGGCGGTAGTCCACACTTCTTCAGATGAAATTACCGCATTTGCACGACATGCAATGCAAAATGGTATATCGTAAATTTAAAATATACAAGAATTTAGAGGACATAAATATAATATATATCATATATAAATATATTTTCATCATAATGGCCACCATGAATGGTTTTAAAAGAATAATGAACAATCATCGTTTCGTGAGGTAGTAATTCACCACCCACAGAAACAGTATGTTCTTTAACAATTAGACGAAGGTGTGTATAAGTGTAGGTAGAATACTTAAAAAAACGACATCCTAGTATATTTAGGATACTGGTGTTATTATTGCATCAAGTAATAAGAATATATTGGTGAGTGAAAAAGGAAAATAAAAGAAAGAAACTTGAGAGAAGACATTACCTCTAAATCAGGTACTTCTTTTTGATTTGTGCCAAAGGATTCCTTGGAAATACTTCTGTACAATGTGAGGCTTCTAGGAGTAAGATAAAGATATGGAGAGATAATATGATCAGAGGTTAGAAGATCCAGGGGCTTGAGAGGTGTGGGTAAGGGGGTAGAGGTGGGGGTATTTATAAGAGGGAGGAGGGTCACTTTTGGAAAGACATGAAATGTTACGTTATTATAAAATGGTTTTCAGATTTTAAAGGCCCCACAATGATATATTTCGAGGATAATGTGATAAGGGTTATAAATCCACCAATACAATAGGTTTTCGACATGTTTATGTCTTAGATTTTATCTTATCTTTTCATTTTTATAATTCATTCATTAATGAGGTAATCACTAGATCATCACGGTGTCATAAAGAAATTTATATATTTAATGTCTAAAAATCATAAAAAATATCATGATGATGGAAATATTTTTATATTTACAATGAATATATATAGTCTATGTTATCATTTATGTAAACAAAATTTAAAGTTTTTTACTTAGGATATACAAAACTTTGTTATATTTCTCTTCTTTTTTAAAAATAAATTCATAAAAGTCACTATCACACCCTTGTGACTCTATGGGCCCTAAAGTTCGGTAAAAATATTCCCATGGTCTTCCATGACTATAAAAAGAATATTTGGACACATGTTGGGGTCATTTTATATTATTATGATATTATTTTATTACCCTTAACTACCCGATAACTAATTAATCATGATAATTAATGATAATTACCGTCTTTACTATTCGTAATTTCCAAAAACAAAAGATTCTAAATTACATAATTTGGACCTTTTTATTCCAAATATGGAATCCATTTTACCAAATTCAAAACATAGAATCGATTTAATTAATTTAAAAATAATTACCGTTGTCAGCACCAAAGACAGGTTTTAAAGAAGTAAAATTTATCAAAAGATTGACTTGTTTTTACATCCAATTGAAAAGTGAAATTACTTCCAATGAAAAAATTGTATTAAGTGATAAAAATATAATTCATTTAAAAATTAAAACCAATCCAAAAGACTATATAAATCTATAATTAAATTAGATGAAAAAGCAGTTTTGAAGTAAAATGCAGTATTTTTCACTATTCATTAAAAATGAACATTTGATAGAAAAATACCAAAAATTTATCCAAATTAAATTTGATATTACAAATTCAAAAATTATTTCAATTTTACCAAATTCAAGACATATATGTTTCATAAATTAATTTTATAATAAATTTCCGCTCTCAAAATAAATAGCGTGTTTTTAAGAAACAATATCTATCAAAAGATTGACACTTGTTTATGTCCGATTTCAAAGTGAAATTAATTCAATGACCATCACTGGATTAAATGGTAAAAATATATTTTAAATACAGTATAAACTCAATTAAAATGATAATATAACCATATAAGTAAATAAGATTAAAATGAGGTTTTTAAATGAAATACAGCATTTTTCACTATTCATAAAAAATGAACTTTATCGGAAAAATAAAAAAAAAATTACACAAATAAATTTTAATGTACCGATTATAAAGAAGGATATTATTTTATCAAATATAACCTATAAAATTGACAAAAGGAATATTTAAATAGGGTTTTCCATCCAAAGGCTGTTAATCGACCTTTTAAAGAATATTAAAATATTTATTTTTAAAATTGGATTCATTTGCATTTTAAGCCTATATAATTTATTAGGTAATTGTTAAAATTTTTAACAAAAATATATAATAATTTTGTAGTTAGTTATTTTCATTCTCTCTATTACAACAACTAGGCGTTAACTACCATTTAAATAATATTATTATATAATTTGTGTGCAACGTAAGATTTTAAAGAAACACGTTGTTGCGTATTGGGTACGCCATCGAACAAAGAATTCCCTTTAAAGTAAAATTAAAATTTTACTCAAAAATATTAATAAATATGAAGATGTTATATTCTTCATTTACCTGGGATGTTACATCGTTCCCCCCTTTTTGAAATTTTATCCTCACAATTTTAAAATTGGGCTCAAAACTTCATTGAAAGCCCCACATCCGAAAAGAAGTAAATTAAACTATCACTTTAATAGAAATAATGATAAGTACAAAGGTCACCCGAGACAACAGATACTAGGATTCCATGAAAACATGGATATGGAAAAGAAAACAAAGGGTCAAGTTCTGATGGATAGTGATATACAATATGTCTATGAGAAAGTTAACCACCAGAAATCACAAACTTGTGATGGGTTAGACGGTATTTGATTCCCCAGTAGGAGAAGTTAACAGAAAAAGTTTTTGTTTTAAGATACTTTTGATTGTGGAATTTATTTATGAGATTAACTAAATCATAAGGAAGCATACTTACTAGTCATTTAGACTTTAATCTCTTACTAGATTTTTTACACAAACCCATATTTTCTCCAAAAGATGAGTTTTTTGATGACTTGTTCACATTAATAGCGCTATAATCAACTTCTTGAGAATCACCTAATCCCTAAAATATTTACTATATATTTTCCATGTCTTTAGGCCTTATCCAAAACCAAAATGGTTAGTACAAGATCAGATAATCCCCAAAAATGAAAATCTTATACAAAAATAAAAACTACTCTTAATCTCCCAAATTTGTCCAACAAAACCCAAAGTTCATCAAAGGCCAATCAATAAATAGCTATCCATAAAATTATTCAAAGTAATCAAAAATAATAAGGAAACCAAAAATCTCTGAAGGATTTAATCAGATTGTCTTCCAAGGTAAATCTTAACATTTATCTCCAAATAACATCAGTTACTCTTAAAGTATCATTTTGAAAAGTAATTAACCTAATCACATATCCTTCATGATAGGTTAATAATTTCCATAGATAGTACAAAATCAACTTATTCCTGATTCATAATATCATCCAACTAAAAAGAATTAGTCATACTGACTAGAGACTTCATGTAGTCCAGT
Organism: Viscum album; assembly: GCA_963277665.1. Taxonomy (NCBI): domain Eukaryota; kingdom Viridiplantae; phylum Streptophyta; class Magnoliopsida; order Santalales; family Viscaceae; genus Viscum; species Viscum album. The sequence continues at coordinate 128,297,166 of OY728147.1, read as the reverse complement.
GGTAGGCGATAAAAACCAGTCGCACTTTGGTTGTGGGTTCGATTCCCACAGCTTCGTCCAATGCGACGATTTGTCACACGGTTTGCGTGTTGTACTTTATCAAAAACTACATAATTTTATAACATTCCCAATATGAGATAAATTCATCAAAAATAACCATAAAATATTTTAACCACCAAGGTTTTCTAATAACTTTCATTTTGCATCCCAAAATTTATTAACCTATAATTGCCTCAAATTCAAGGATCATATAATCCCAAATGGTTCTTTATAACTCTATCCACAAAAGAAAAGTTAATTATTCCTTGAATAAAATTTTCAAACATCAAACATCATGGTTACACTTACTATAAAAAGTCTTCTAATGTAATCTCATCATCAAAATATCCTTAATAATTTTATGAATTTCACCATCCTAAATTATACCATAACTCTTGAATACCTTATATGTTGACTTATTTCTCATTAAACATTTTTCATGATCTATTAACCATTCTTTTCCAACTTATTCTCAAATAATTCATTCCTATAATTAGAATAATGAATCATATTCTATGATTCAAAAATAGGAAAACATATGATATGAAATAATCCATACATTTCATAGGTCATTGTCAATTTCTTCCTCCTCAATTGGATTGGAATTAGGTATTGGTAAATGAATATTTTTATGATCTTGGTGATCGAATTCCCGAAACTTCTTCGTAGAACATGTGTTTTCATAATGACCATGCACACCACATTTAAAACATTCAATTGATCCTTCTGAATGAACTTCATTCCGTTTCTTAGAGTCAACTATATGCTTCCTTTTCCCATGGAAGGTTCTTGCTTTATGACCTTCATTTCCACATGTATACCATCTTTCTGTCCCTTCGAAACATTTTCCTAGGTGTATCTTTCCACCTATTTGACACATAGGTTTTTGAACATACTTACCATTATGATTATTACCCGAATTTCCATAGGGATTTGTTTCTCACATATATGATTCCTTATAAAAATCACTAAGGTTTAGGTGTTCAATCATGACTCCAAATATTTGGTTGAGAATAACCACAAGATTTCTCGTTGCAACTCACATATCATTCAGTTTCTCATTCGGAAAACTGTCACAGTTTTCTTTACATCCATTGTTTCTTTGGTGCTTGCTAGATCCAGCTATTTACTAGAACCAAAAAGGTCAGTGTGAGTATATCAATAAAATCATCATATAATACTAAGATATATTTATTCATGTAATCTTAAACTCATTCACTTTATAAAAATATCTATGAATTTTCTAAAATCCATTCCATTATAGTAATATCACTTATGCTTACAGAATACCCTAACCTCTAAAGTTATCTAAACCGACCTCTGATACCAACTATAAGTCCCTGGCCTTAAAACATTACATAATCTTGAATTAAATGAATAATTCACATTGAGGATCTTTTCAGGTTTAGATTTTTAGAGAATTATGACATAACTATTACATCTCAATGATTACAAAGAAGACACATCTTCTTAGTTTCCATTTTTCTCACAAAATAAAAACTCTTGAAAAAAAGAGTCATGTCTAGTTCCATGTTTTAGATAGCATTACATTTCCTTTATCCTATCATTGAACCTATTCCACATTATGTCCTGTGATTTTTTTTTAAAAACATGGTATGAGCATAAATATCTCAGTAAGTGATATAAAAAAATACGGAAGGAAAACATTATTCCATGTATACATAAGAATAAATGAAATCATACTTTACTCATAAAACATAAGAACATTAACATACCTCATGAAATCTTAATATTTATGAATAACTCAATGAAATCATAAGACATAAAGGTAACTTGAGGCATTTGTAACATTCTTACGTATGGAGTAACCCTCATGATTACGCTTGGAATACCCATCATAGTATATTTTCTAAATCTATTCAAAATAAACCTTAGAGTTAAACTCCTTCATCTTAAAAAAATGAATTGGAGATCTATCTGGGGCTCACCCGACTTTATTTTATCATGGAACCACCCATCTTCATAAATAATGACCAAGAACCATAACATAATCGTATCACATAAAACATGCATAAAGGAAACCTGAAATTTTCACATTTCAGTCACAAGATATCAATACAACACATTGATATAATCAAAACATTATCAAAACCATTTTGAATACCAAAATAAAGTAAAACATGGTATATATTTATCATTTAAATAAATTTTATGGCTTTTAGAGGAAGCCGAAACTCAAATAATGGTAACGGCGGTGGAGAAGTCGTTTTTTCTGCACACACAAGAAAAATACATTCCTTTTGTTGTTCAGTAAAATGATTCATGTAAAAATATTCATTTTTAATGAAATTAAAATTCAAAATGGTTTTATACACCATATAAAATAAAGTCCTGTCGAAATCAAAAGAGGCCTCAATGAAAGGAGATTTAGACGAAGTCCCATAGAAAGACAATATCCTTAGAATAAAGATAAATCGATTACATAATTTTGTGTGAAAAATATAAATACACTCAATATAAGTTGATATTAAGAGTAAAACAATAAGAGGTCATCCACACCTATTCATAGCACGACATAATCAAGATGTAGAGGTTTAACCCAAAGAATTGAAATTGGGTTATGATGTTCCCTTCCAGAAATTCGACAGCCTAATGGAGTCACTTTAAAATTCAGAAAATGAGTTGATGAGAGATTAAAAGGGTATCTCATCACATGGACATAAAATTTACCGCAATAAGGATATATAATTACATATCTCAACATAAGAAGATGTAAATTAAAATACCTAACAAAAAGTAGTCTTTTGAAAAGAGGAGGGTGAAGGTTCCCTTACCGATTTGGGTAACTTTAAAAATGTACAACCCATGAAAGAAGGACTATACAATGTTGATGTAAATACCTATAAACGAAATTATATTACAAAAATATTATAATAATGGGCATTTCATACACCAATCAATGGAGATAGCGAAAAATATAGCATGAATCTCACTGGAATAAAAAATGAGATAAAAACCCCTTACCTCGTTGTCATAAATCAAGTCATATGACCAAAGGATAATAAGAACCAAATGAATCACATAATATCATAAATATAAATATAATAAAGACAATATATATCAAATGGAAGTAAAAAATACACCAAATTAAAAAAATAAGTGGATAATAATAGAAATCTCACAAAATTAAAAGTGACATAAGAAATCCCCTTACATCAAGTCCGACTTGTCTTGTTTGTTTCTTTATATTCCTGAATAATAATAATTGGTCAATTTATAATTTCATAATTAATTCCATTAATTTTTATTATTCAATTCATATCACATATTATCATGTTATATTTATTTGTTAATTATGTGAGTTCACATCATACGTTTTGTCGATGTTTAGTACAAGAGTCAACAATGAACTTGTTTGAAGAGAATTGTCCACGTAGTTATAATTACATCATCTCTGGGATGGAGTTCGTGATTTAAATATCATATATATCCAGTATATATTTATTTTATAATATTCTATAATGTTTGGAGATAAGAATTGACATGTAACGTTCATGGAGACGGTAAGCCGTACGTATGCATGAACGGTACTTTCATTTTTTGTCATATTAATGGAATTTATAACTAAATGAGACATATATATATTATAATTCCATTATGATATATATTTTAAACGGGTAACATAAGTTCATTAACTACATTCTTTATAAATTCTATGTGTTTCATGAACGAGTCACATCACTTGAGGGGGTGGTAGTCCACACTTCATCAGATGAAATTATCGCATTTGAACAACATGCAAAGCATAAAGGTATGTTTTAAATATAAAATACAGAAGCATTGAGAGGGAATAAATATAATATATATCATTTATAAACATATCTCCATCATAATGGCCACCATGAAAGGTGTTAAAACAATATTGAACAATCATCGTTTCGTGAGATAGTAACTCGCCACCCATAGAAACGGTATGTTTTTTAACCATTAGACGGAGGTGTGTGTAAGTGTAGGTAGAATCATTATCATAACAAAATACTAGAATATTTAGGATACTGGTGTTATTATGGGATCAAATAATAAGAAGATATTGGTGAGTGAAGAAGGAAAATAAAAGAAATAAACTCGAGAGAAGACATTACCTCTTAATCGGGTAACTCTTTTTGATTTGAGACAAAGGATTTCATGGAAAGACTTATGCCCAAAGTGAGGATTCTAGGAGTAATAGAGGTATTTGGAGAGATTATATGAGTAGAGGTTAGATGATCCATGGGCTTTAGTGGTGTGTGTATGGGGGTAGAGGTGGGGGCCTTTTATAAGAGGGAGGAGGGTCACTTTTGGAATGTCTTGAAATGTTATTTTATTATAAAATGGTTTTCGGATTTTAAAGGTCCCACATTGATATATTTTGATGAAAAGGTGATGAGGATTTGAAATCCACATATAAAATAGGTTTTCAACATGTTTATATCATATAATTTACCTTATCTATTCATTTTATTTAAATCGTTTATTAATGAAGTAATAGCTGCATCATCATGGTGTCATAATTAAATTTATATATTTAATGTCTAAAAATTATAAAAAAATATCATGATGTAGGAACTATTTTCAGATTTATAATGACTATTTATATTATAAGAGATAATTTATGTAAACAAAATTAAAATTGTTTTACTGAGGATATACAAACCTATGTTATATTTCTCTTCTTTTTTAAAAATAAATTCATAAATGTCACTATCACACCCACGTGACTCCATGGGCCCTAAAGGTTGGTAAAAATTTACTCTGGTCATCCATGACTCAAAAAAAAGTATTTTTAAACATTTTGGGGTCATTTTATATTATTATGGTATTAATTTATTACGCTTGACTACCAGATTTCTAATTAATCATGATAATTAAAGATAATTATCCTTGTTACTATTCGTAATATCCAAAAACAAAAGAGTCTTAATTAAATAATTTGGACCTTCGGATTCCAAATACTGAATCCATTTTACCAAATTCCAAATACATAAATTTCAGTAATTAATTTAAAAATAATTTCCATTTTTACAACCAAACACGGGTTTTTAAGAAGTAAAATTAATCAAAAGATTGACTTATTTTTACGTCCAATTAAAAAGTGAAATTACTTCCAATGAACAACATTGTATTACGTGATAAAAATATAATTAAATTACAATTTAAAAACAATCATAATTACAATATAACTATATAATTAAATTAGATGAAAAAATAGTTTTGAAGTAAAATTTAGTATTTTTTCACTATTCCTTAAAAATGAACATTTGTCAGAAAAATACCAAATATTTATCCAAAGTAAATTTGATATTCCAAATTAGAAATCTAAGTCCATTTTACCAAATTAAAAACATAAAAGTTTCATTAATTAATTCTATAATTAATTCCCGCTGTCAAAACAAATATCGTGTCTTTAAGAAACAATATCTATCAAAAGATGACACTTGTTTATGTCATATATAAAAGTGAAATTAATTCCAATGACCACCATTAGATTAAATTGTAAAAATATATTTTAAATACACTTTAAAACCAATTCAAAATATAATATTACCTTATAAATAAATTACATTAAAAGGAGGTTTTGAATTAAAATACAACATTTTTCACTATCCATAAAAAATTGAGCTTTACCGGAAAAATAACAAAATTTTAGACAAAGTAAATTTAGATGTCCCGATTATAAAAAAGGATTTTATTTTTTCTAATATAGCATATAAACTTGAAAAAAAAGTGTATATAAAAATGGTTCTCCATCAAAAGGCTGTTAATCAGCTTTTTAAAGAATATTAGAAAATTTATGCTTAAAATTGGATTCATTCGCATTTTAACCCTCTATCATTTATTGGATAATTGTTAAAATATTTCAAAAACATATATAATAATTTTTTACTTAGACTTGTTCATTCCCACCATTACAATGGCAAGGTGTTAACTTCCATTTAAAATAATATTATTATATTATTAGTGTGTAGCGCAAGATTTAAAGAAACTTGTTGTTGCGTATTGCGTACACCATCAAACATTGAATTCCCTTTAAAGTAATATTAAAATTTTATTCACAAATATTAATAAATATGAAAATTTCATATTCATTATTTACCTGGGATGTTACCTTTTATAATAAAATTAGATGTATAAAATTTTATTGAATTTTTAACGCCTTTTACCCACCATCTAGGCACATTAGCAAATTTGCATAAAACAAAATTTTACCTCTTTTGTGAATTGAATTTTAAAAATAAAAGTGGCATAATTGATATCAAAATATAAAATTTAGTTCAAAAAGATTAAAATAATTTTTTGTGGATAGTAACTTTTGAGTTTTATTTACCATGGTCAAAAGTAAATAGGGTAATTTAAGGTAATAATGATATTATGATTACCCTAACCATTGTCATAATTCTATTGGATTAGATTATTTTAACCAAAATAATCCTTCGGAGAAAAATATGATCCTTTGGATCCAATTGGATTAGATTAAGAAATTTATTAATATTTTATTTAAAGAAGTGTTAAAAGTGTTAAGTTCAATTTTTAATAACTAAAACATTTTTAATATATGACTATATATAAGATAATTTTAACTATAAATATTAATTAGAAATCTATAAATATTTCCTACATCAAAGTATTTTATTTATAATTTTTAGACATTAAATAATTAAATTTATTTATGACACAATGATGATGTAGTAATTACTTTATTAATTAATGATTAAAATAATTGATATTATAAATATTTAAATAATTGAAAATTGAGACTTTTCATGTGTTACATAACTTTTTTAGGTTAATATTACATATCATGGTTGATTCAATTTATTTTGTTCCAATAAATCATATTTTTATGACTTTCACAAAAACCAAATACTAAATAATGTCAAAATTTTCAAAAATGAGTTTCTAAAAACAAATACTATAGTATTAATTGATATAACAGTCCTAGAAATATAAGGTTCATTCAAAGGACATATATAATAATATAAATTTAATTAATGAACCACTTGGGGTTGCTTGTAATTTTATAGTATTTTGTGAACCATTTAATATGAAAATATAAAGAGACATGGTAAATGTTGAACTATTTAATGAAGAGTTAAATGTAAACGATAAGGTTAATATGGTGAAATAATCCAACTTATTGGTTGATAAGTTTTCAACCCAGCCCCACCTTAGAATCAAATTAAATTATTTTGGATCCATTATAAACTGAATATGATTGTATAATAAAATAATATTTTACGGGTTTCTTAAAGTTACCCTCACCTCTCTTATAATAGGGTACTTCCCCTTCTCTCAAAATAACACCTCTAAATCCATTTGTCTCAGCCAAAACCTACTCAAATATCCACCCAAATACCCTCACTTCAACCTAGTGGCCTTAATTTGATCCGAATGAAAACCTAAGGAGGCCTTTTGATCAAATTAAAAGGAAGCACTCGAAGAAGAGATAATTATTTCATCACCTATTTCAAGGTTCATTTCTTCGTCCACATCCCCTTTATTTGTTGTTTCCATAGAAAAATAATAACTCTGGTACCTTCTACATAATTTTATATTATTATAAATATGGTATATCCATATTAATTATTCTATCCATACTATGAATGACAATGTCACCATACATGCGTATGTACGGCTTACCGTCTCCACGTCATGGTGTAGTTTGTTATTCAAAACTTAATTATTTGGATAACTATGATAACGAGTATAATTGATTTAAATAATAAATATAACATGTTAATGATTCTGTATATATGAAAAACCATCCAATTACATCATATTTCACCATCAATAGAATGGTATTGTCGCTCGTGTGTGCGTACGAATTACTGTCTCCACGAACGTGATGAGATTCATTCATCATCATAACCATTCAAGAATAGATATAATTTTATGATTAAAAAATAAGGTTTAAAAACATAATAAAATTCTAGATATGAATCAAATACAACATATCCATAACAAATATGACTTACATAAAAAACATATAAATAAAAACGAATCAGTTAACACCCAAAACAATGATACTACTGAATATTATTAACAATGAAATATTAAAAGATCATATATGATATCATATTTATGTATATGGGTCATTTTTAATTTAATAAAAATTATTCACAATTATACAGGAGGTTAACGAACCCTCAACTAAGGAAAAGTACAAGATAAGGGGTTACTTATGTAACTTTTAATTCCATGAGAATTCCATTGTCACCACTTATTTATTACATCTGGTGTATTGTGTACTACCATTTGATATATATTATCAAGAATCTCTTTATATTCATCGTATTATGTGATTCATTAGGTGGTTATTATCCTTTTGTCTTACAACTCGATTGATTACAATGTGGTAATGGGTTTCTTATCTCGCTTTTAATTCCGTGAGATTTCCATTGTTCGCCACTTATTTATTGCATGTGGTGTATTTTTTACAGCAATTTGGTATATATTATCATTAATATATTTATATTCATGATATTATCTGATTAATTTGGTGGTTATTACCTTTGTTAATATGACTCTATAGATTACAATGTGGTAAGGGGTTTTCTTCTCACTTTTATTCCCATGAGATTCATTCTATATTTTCCATTACCTTCTTTTGTGTGGTGTATATACTACCCATGGTTGTATTATTTTTGTAATATAATTTAAATTATGGGTATTTACATCTTCACTATATGAGCCTTATTTCATGGGATATATGTTTCATAAGTTACCAAATCATTAAAGGAATGTCTAATTTCAATTTTCACTCATTGTGTTTTACGCAAACATCATTGATTATTTTACTCCAATATTATGTGTGAAATGAATATTTATTTATTTATGTAGTAATTTCTAATCCCCTTTATGTGGATATACTTTTGATAGACATAATCACTCCATTTATAAATTCTCAAGTCATTATTATGAACTTGATAAGAGTAATCTTAACTCAATTTCCATTCATTGAGTTAAACATCCAAGTCATTGGTGATGTTTTTACATGAATATGTGGGAATGTACTCTGATTTATTTTCTCTTAAAATCCAATTATATTGAGTTTATTTATATTTTCCCACATGATTATGTCATTGATTTATCCTTAACTTAAGTATACAGTCTTTATAAGTTATTTCATCTAAATTTACATTCCATTGAGCCTTCTTTGTTGTTATGCGCCAATTCACTTTTATATTGTGTATATACTGTACTTTAACATAGTATATCATGGATCCCTTTATTCTCAAGATATTATAATTTTTTTATTACCACAATTATTTTTATTCAACTGTCTCTCATTTTTTTAAGAACTCTTACTAAAATATAATTTTAAATGTTTTAAATATTTATTCTTCTAAATCATTCTCATTAATGTCCATGTTTTAAAAATAGATTTAAGGATTTATGTATATGGACATGAATGTTTTAAAATTAAAATTCCTTTTAAAAGTTTCAATGTGATATAGGACACATTGATTCAATAATCTATTTTTAACAGCTTCTTTATAAATAGTGAGACTATTAAATGTTTTCAATAAAAGGGGGATATTTCAATCAAATAGTTTTACCCGTTATTTTCATCTATGCCAATATCCTTAAACATTATTGATTGTGGTTGATCTATTGTAATAAAATTGTCCATATTGTATTGAATTAGTTTTTTTTAACTATGGATGTGCTATATTTACACCATTCGGGGGTTGTGGTTAAAATATTAACATTTTGTATGCTAGTTTTAATACGACTGTTTATCTTTTGTTTAAAACTTTTCATATATGGAATGAATTGGACTCAGTAAGTTGTGGGTGGAGCTTACTATAGCTCCTCAATGTATCGGTAGGTCTCATGAGAAAAATTAGTGTCTTGGCATAAGGCCTTGACAAAATCTTATTTTGTAGTCTTGTTACGAGGCCTTGACTATGTGGTAATGTTGTCCAACATTACGCATTCCATCATTATGAAATTATTTATTGATATTACATGAAATTATTCGACTATTAGATTATCAATGTAAATAATTAACTAGAATTATTTGATTAATATTTGGAATATTATGCGGAAGATTAAGTTTAGAAGGATTTTGTTTTAGTCTTATACATTTCCTTAAATTTTTATGCTTATTTGTGAAATTTTGCGCTATATTGTTATACTTACGGAGCATCTGAGCTCACCCCTTTCAATGTTATCTTGAATGTGATAAAATAACCCTTGACCTAGTAAAATTATTAGATCTATAATATGGTTTGAGACAAATTAATTGAACTATAAGTCAATATATGAGAATTGTTTTACCTAGAATCATTCTTGGACCACTTCCACTCACATGGTTTATACATCAATTACATATTTTTAACTCATACACTGGTTAGGGGAATAATGTTATTTTATAAGGGATTATGATAATGTAATAAGACACTAATACTAATTGTCTTCATTAGAGGTAAAGATGTTACATGGATTAGATGACATCCCAAAGACACTAGATTATTGAAAATATATTCAAATGGAATGAGTGAAAAAATTGGTATGATATTCTATTTTTACATAAAAACCCTAATAATACAAATATAATCTACAAAAAAATATAAGTTTTTCATAAGTATAAAAAAAACACATAAAATGTAAAACCAATTAAATAAAAACTATATCAGAGTTACAATGGAAACATGATACACAAACTAATAAATTGTATATGATGACACAACCCATTGACACCCAAGTTTCATGATACCAAACATTACTGGAAATATCTCCAATATCTAACTCTATATACCTCACCCAGGATATCAAGATGCATCACATGATAATAATTAAACCTTTATATTTCTTAATTGTTAGTATATGACATCTACCAATACAACATTGTTCCCTAGTAAGGGATAAGTATATCACAAAATTATGAATACAGTTTGGGTTCCCAACATAGGGTATTATGAAAATAATAAGTACGAACATTTTATATTAGATAGTTTAATATATGTATTTATATTAATTAAATTATTTAAATGAAATCCATGGTTAAAAAATAACAAAAATCACATGATCATTTATCCTTGCATAGAATAAGTGTTTCATGTTCACTCACACAAAAATATACAGTCAATATTGGTGTCTCATATTTGAAAGGGTACATCATAAAAATAAACCATCAAACTCTGATGGTGGTACTTCATGACCATGCTCATTCCCTAAGAATATAAACCAACACTAGTTTTCAATATTTCATACCAATTCATACAACATTAAAAATCCATAAATTTGAAACATTTTATCAACCACATTTCTTGAATTTAAATATAACCACATCATTAAAACATAATTTTAAACTATAAAGTAATGTGGTTTTTTCTATAATGATCTATATTTCCATATTCACCAGAAACCAAAAAGAATTACTTCAATAAGTAATGAAAAATTTCCGTAGAAAATTGATTAAAAAAATTAAATAAAATAAGGGAATCAAATTCTATAATATGTGATGATGAGAATAATTCTTTTTACCTCTTAGTGGATGATAAAAACTGAGTAACAAAAAACATCCATTTATATTGATAAAAAAAAATTTCACCTTTAATTGATTCAATAAAAATATAATCAGGAAATATATCATATAAAATTTATCAATCTATTAAAAAATAAATCTATGGGTCAAATAGGGACAAGAATATTACATCTAGAGGGAGTATAAAAGAATAAGCACTGACAATTGATTCATGGTATCCCACACACTTTGTTTTTTCAAAAAAAAGCCTCTGGATAAAAATTAGACATAAATAATGATATTTTAGGATCCTTAAAAAATTTAGGACTCCATTTTAGGTACTTTAATTCATGTTGTATGGTTAGGTCGCACCTTTTTTCTAATAGTGCACCATCTATGAGCATGCTTCCAGTCATCACCCAAAATGACACATTGTTTGAAAAATGGTGACCCAATAATGATTCCACTTATATAGATTCTCATGTAATGCATATGAAATGTCCATCCCATTCACCATCATGGTGATTTCCCATTCAAACCCTCAAAAATATTGTGTGGTTCCTCATATATTGTTCAAGGTCTCCCCTAACAATTCTAAAATCGTGAACATATAGAAAATCTTCCAAACAAACCCAAAACAATATAAACCCCCCTAAATATTATCCTAGAGTTATATAACATGAAAATACATAATTAAAGGGTAATGAACCTAAAAAGTGGATGGTACATTATCTACAGAACTATTCATTTAGTTCATTTAATGTCAAATATTGGGTGTTAATTAGAATATATTGGACCTCAAATTAAGAATAAAATTATCGTATTCCTATGTCTTCTAAAAATATACCTTGTTTCTATGAATTTCATAATAAAATAATTATTTTTCAAACCAAGATATTATCTTAATTTTCCACATTCCATATTGAAACAATAATCAATATATAATTTGGATCCGGGTCATTATGGATCCACAAACTCTCATTTACATGATTAGGTTGTTTTTTATTAAATTGAAATACAAGAAGTAAATAGTGTAGGTAATGAAATCATAGTTGTAAAAAAATATCTAATACATGATATAAATATTGTAATGTATCTCAAAAAAATCCAATTTATAGAGGTGACAATTTTCCATGCATACCAAAACATTGATTTCTCTCTTTGGATAAATTCTCCAAAAAACAAGATCTCTGACCTCAAATGATAATTGTTGATGAAAGATATCAACATATGATTTCTACTAAATATATTATTTCATATTCATATTTCTAATAATTTTAATCTTCTCCATCGCTTCATGTATAAGGATGTGATTGTTAATTATTTTCACCCATTTTTGCCCAATAAAGTGGTGAATTATATGTTATAGCATAAAAATTCTAAAAAAGTTCAATATGTTAAGAGGTCTCATTACGGTATTTATATGAAATTTTCAATAGTTATATATGATACTACTATGGTACTCTAGAATATATAATGAATTCCCTAATCATGACTTTAATCATTTGTATTATTTTTTATGACTATCCATAACTTTTAGGCTGGTATTCATTTCTAATGTTTAAATGGGTTTTAACGATTAGCTATAAGGAACTAAAAAAATGATATGTAATACTAGGGTATCGAAGAGAATAAATAAAAACTAGTTCACCTAGAAATTTTTTATCATCCTATTTGTATGGATTTGACAATTTTTCAATCATACTGGATTGAAAAATATGAATAGAGAAAACTATGTGAGTTGATACAGAATCAAAAATATGGAATAATGTTCCCAATTAAATCATAGGAGTCCTCTGTAAAAATATATAACTATATTCTCCCACTACCTCTGGGTTATAGATAGTTATTTCATCATACTTAGTGGTAATTGATTATTTTCCTTGATTTTAAGTAATGTATGGAATCTCAAAACATACTCCTCCACTCATATTTTATTTTTGGATCACCAAATATATGATTTCTTCACCTTGTACATATTATTAATTCATAGATAATCGTAAAATCTTGTATGGTGGTTGGAACATTGGAGTTTTTAATGATATGTTGGAGGAACCACAATTAGATCTCCAAATGCAAACTAAATCTCTCAACTATCATGAAACCCTCATTGGTCTCATTAATATTGACTTTTGACCTCATAGATATTCATTTAGGATATGATTTATATATGTCCAAAATATTCTCAATCAATATAAGAACAGAATAAAATTTAATTAAAACTACACCATCGACATTCTCCTCATAATCTAGATGTATATCGTCAAATACCATCATTATAATCCACTGATCCAAATCCTTTTTATCCAAATGACTGTATTACTTGATTCCCAATACATTAGCCAAAAAATTACAATTACCCAATGTATAAATCATATCTGAGAAAAACATTTGTGTATATTCCATCTATATTCATTTTTTTGTATTTCAACCTCATTTTGAGAAAATGTGCATTAATTATTTATAATATGTGAAAACCATGAACTTCTCACCAAGAATATATTGATGAAATGGTTTCTTATCATGTATAGAAATCAATAATTAAAAATATTATTTTGGGAAATTGTTCACATGCATCGTTAACTATCACCTACCATAATCCATAATATTATCTCCCTAAATGATAACACATCCCAACCTAGATCTTAGAGCATCATAATTGATTACATAACGTCATCTTAACTCTTGAAGTATAACATGTCATGACCCGCCTTCACCAAAATGAGGGAAGGGTCAGAAGATTTCCAGGCCCTTCCTTCTTTAAGTTGAAGGAGAGATAATGACCCCTGAGACCCGCCTTCAATAGGTCCCGGAGTGGCGACTAGCACCAAGGGTATAGAAATTTCTCACAAATGGAAGGCATTACCCCTTTTTGTTTTATAAGATCAAGAGATGAGATGATGAAACTCGACATAACCCAGGTAAAAGAAAAGTAGGGCCAAAAAAAATAAACCATTCTCACATGCATGTTCCAAAAGTAAAGCCACAAGGTACAAAAGGTGACTACAAAGGTAAGTACCAAAGAGGAAAAGAAAAACAACAACTGCAACTGCCTCAATGGTCCGAGCTAGTAAGGTCCTGAGTGATCCCCGAAGTCCTCCTGGAAACCTGAAAGCAGTTTCATATATGTAGGGTGAGCATACAAGTACACTCAGTGGGGAAAACCAAAGACTCTTGTGCACAAGTTGGGGAACATACTAAAGTCCCATGAGAAAAGAGTAAACCAAACACCTATCAAGGAAAACTATCCACCCCAGGCCTCACCAAGGAACACTCACCAAATAACGCAAGTCAAGTAATATATATAATTAGAGAACATCGATGTTTGGGTACCCCGCAACACTTTCCCACTGGTTATTGAGACATCCTACGCATTGGACCAATCCCGCCATTCTCACCGCAGTCCCACTGCCACACCCGCCCGCACACACCTGGTCCACAACCACATGCAGTCCCACTGCCGAAATCCCACCCGCACACTCCGGGGCCACAACTGTCACACGTAACCATGCCTGCAAATAGCTAGGCCAGAACAACCACCACCACGCCCGAAGACACCTGGGCTAGAAAATCCACTGTCACGCCCGAAGACACCTGGGCCTCATCCCAAAGACACTTGGGAAACCACTTGCCGCACACACCTGTCCAACCACCACACCACCCCGCCCGAAGGTTCTTGGGCTAATAATGGACCTCAGGCCATCCCAGCCTGCCCGAAGATACTTGGGATATCCGGGAAAGGGAGCAGAAAAGGAGCTAATAACCAGCCACCAAGAATAGTGTTGTAAAAAACACCCTCCCCATGAAATGGGGGTGTTCGGCACTAAGTTCTCAACTTGGGTGGGGCTCAAATAAGAAACCCAAAACTACTAGTATAGATATAGGTAACAAGCACTCACCCAAAGTCTAGGATTTTCTAACCATCCTACAGAGCACAACACCACTACATCAAAGTCCCAAGTCACGAATTTCTCCAACAAAACCCATTTGTCCCATTCGTGTTTCATGTTCAGTGATAATGATTAATTTTATGCACTACTGGGCAACTAGTAGGCATCAGCATAAGTCCAGGAAAGTAAACAGTCGAACATCAACCAAAACGTCCACACCCAGTTCTCAACAACAGAGGATTCCACCCCAATTCGTGATATAAATAAGTAACCACCAGGTCTTAAAAACTCATTAACACCAAAGCCGCACCAATAGGGGATCTCATCCGCAGTTTCATAACCACCGAAAGCATAAATGAACAGGGGATCACATCCCTTCCCACATCTCCAGAAATCGACTCGTAAGAGAAAACAACCAAAACACTGCCACCATCACTAAGCAAGGCCAAACCAGTATTTTCAGATTTAAAATATTTTTCACGTTCCATGATTTCAATTCTATTTCGACCGGGGTAGCACAGAAGACATTGATCATGGTTATTTCAATATATTCAGCCGGATATACGTGATTAACCAATTTCTTTTCACAGCAGGAGTTTACAACCACAAACAAGCCATTTAAAACATTAGCAGGGTTTATTAGTGCACCAACAACGACCACCAACGACCTCGATTTTCAGGAGGCATAAGCCAGCACAACTCAACAAGATGGTCATAGAAGAAACAACATCAAAATATAAGACAACATCAATGATCACAGCCCCCTTTTTCTTTATAGAATTCGTTCATTATCTTTAATTAGGTCTGGTTTATCCAATCCTACAGAATAAAAAGCATGCCCACCCCGCATGTTACACAAAAGAGACAGGAAAAGGAGAAATTCACTACTTGTTGATAGGTGATCAGCGTCTAGGCCGGGCGCGGAACTTTACAGATAACGATGCGCCCGCTGCACCAGAAGCTGTTTGTGAAAATACATGATCGAGGAAAGAGAAACCACGGCTAACCCTTATTTTATAAGAGCCGGGGACGGTTAAGGTGAAAACACGAAATCGCGTAAGGCGCAGGGGTTGTGGGTTGACCACACGGCTCCTCTCATCAAAAAAAGGGGTCGGGTCGTTTAATCCGACTCATGAATTGATTAAGTATTTAATTAAAACTCTTATGCGCATTACAGGTCTTTAAAACATTCTTAAACGAGTCAGAATAGGGTTTAAAACCCTATTTGTGCAAAAGGAGCACTACTGGAAACAACTTGACAAGGTCGGGCGATGTCGATCGGTCACGCCGGTCGGTCTCCCCGATCGGTCTCGCAGATCGGTCCCACTGATCGGTCTCATCAATCGGTCCCACCGAGATGCCACTCCTTTAGGACCCAAATTTTGGCAAAGGGAAGGACCAAGAGAGTCTGGGCCATCACATCAGATGCCTCTCAAACTATTCTCGTCCTTGAGAATTTAAACAACCCAGAAGGGAAGGGCGGGTCCGAACAACTACCCCGAAAGATACCTCTCAAGAGTGAACCTCATCGTTAACTAAGAACACCTTCCTGTCACGAACCAAGCAACATACCATGCCAAATTGCCCGGGCATGTGGGTTGGGGAGTCTCCTTCCCCATGTCATGATATTATCCGCTTTGGGCGGCACTGACTCGCCCACACGGGTTTAATCGCATCCACCTTAATGTGTATTGATTAGGGGTCGGTTCTCTCCTTCCCCATAGCCGGGGATTTTCACACAAAAATAGAGGAAAGAAAACCAGTACATTTCATATCCAAAAGTCAAAATGTTCTACCACAACAGGTACAATAAGGAACAAAACTCAAAACAACTCTGGGTACTGGGTATTCATATGTGCTTCCCTCTCCCACGTACTCTCCTCAAGCCCACCATGTCTCCACAACACACGAACTAAGGGGATGGTTCACCCACGAAGCACCTTCTCCTTGTGATCCTCAATCACCACTAGTCTCTCCACAAAGGTCACGTCGTCCTCGATGTCCAGCTCACCCCAATCAAGGATGTGTGAATCGTCGTGAAGATACTGACGGAGCTGGGACACATGAAAGACATCATGTATTCTTAGTAGTGGCGGTGGCAATGCTAGCTGGTAAGCCACTTCGCAGACCCGCCGTAACACTTGGAAGGGTCCGATGAATCTGGGAGAAAGCTTACTCCCTTTGCCGAACCTCTGCATCCCACGCCGAGGGGAGACCTTCAAGAACACGTGGTCCCCAACCTCAAACTCCAAGGGCCTCCTCCTGGTATCCGAATGCGACTTCTGTCAGTCCTGGGCCACCTTCATCCTTTCCCGTATGAGCTGAACCTTCTCTGTCGTGTTCTGCACCACCTCTGGGCCAAGGATGCCTGCCTCTCCTAATTCGGTCCAACACACAAGTGAACAGAATGGCCTCCCGTAAAAAGCTTCAAATGGGGCCATACTGTTGGTAGATTGGTAGCTATTATTGTAGGAAAACTCTTCCAGAGGCAAGTATCACACCCATGATCCTCTTGAGTGCAGAACACATGCCCGTAGCATATCCTCCAAGGTCTGGATGGTGCGCTCTGTTTGTCCATCTGTCTGGGGATGGAAAGCAGTGCTAAGGCGTAACTGGGTGCCAAACGCATGCTGCAATCCTCTCCAGACTTGCGAGGTAAACCTTGCATCCCTATCCGAGACTATAGACCTCGGAACTCCATGCAACTGCACCACCTCATCCACGTACTTTTGTGCCAAAGAATCCACAGTACTCGACTCCCTGATTGCCAGAAAGTGAGTCGATTTCGTCAACCTGTCCACTACCACCCAGATGGCATCGTATCCTCCTTGGACCTTGGGGAGTCCTGTGACGAAATCCATCGAGATGTCATCCCACTTCCACTCGGGGACATCTAGAGGCCGCAGTAGGCTGCCTGGAACTCGGTGTTCATCCTTCACTTGCTGACACACTAAGCACTTGGCCACAAACTCTGCCACCTCTCGCTTAACTCCGGGCCACCAAAACTGCCTCTTCAAACCCTGGTACATATTGGACACTCCTGGGTGTACCGCCAGGGGTGAGTTGTGGAACTCACTGAGAACCTTGTCGTGCATCGCCTCCGGGACAAACAACCTTTTCTGGAAAAGCATCCGGTTCTGACCATCCTCTGTCCATCCTTCCAGAGCATTGCCCTGGTCAACATGGTCACGCATCACTTCGCACTCTAGGTCTCCCCACTGACACTCCTCTACTTTATAAAATAGGGATGACTGCACTATCATCTAATATAGGCAGCCTCTGCCGCTATCCATCTTCGCGTCCAGGTGTAAGTTAGCCAACTCCTCCATCGCCTTCCAGGCATCCGCCGACTCTCGGACCGCATACTTCTACATCCTCCTGCTCAAGGCATCAGCCACCACATTTCCCTTGCCCTCAGTACAAGAGATCTCAAATTTTTAATCCTGGAGGAACTCCACCCATCTCCACTGTCACAAGTTTAAGTCCCTCTGGGAGAAGATATACCTCAAGCTTTTGTAATCCATGAAGACCATAAAGCGTTCCCCGATGAGGTAGTGCCGCCACAAATTAGGCGCAAAAACGACCGCTGCAAGCTCTAGGTCATGGGTGGCATAATTTCGCTCATGGTAATGCAGCTGCCTGGACCCATAAGAGATCACCCCTTATCGCTGCATCAGCACGCATCCCAGACCCTGTCCTGAAGCATCACAGAACACCTCATAAGCCGCCCCTTCTTCTGGTAATCTCAGCACTGGGGCACTGACCAAATTCTCCTTCTGATAGCTGAAGGCTGACTGACACTGCTCACTCCAAAAGAAAGCCTGGTCCTTCTAGGTTAGAGCTGTCAAAGGGGCTGCTACTCGGGAGAAGTTGGGTACGAATCTCCGGTAGTAACCCGCCAGCCCGAGGAAACTTCGGACTTCCGCCACATTCTTTGGTGTTGCCCATGAAACAACCGCCTCAACCTTTGATGGGTAGACCACTACCCCCATCTTATACACTACGTGCCCAAGGACGTGCACTTCTCGTGTCTAGAACATTCATTTTGACAACATCCCATAGAGCTGGTACTGTCGGAGGACCTCCAAAACTGTCCTCAGGTGCTCTGCATGGTCCTCCTCTGATCTAGAGTAGACCAGGATGTCGTCGATGAACACAACTACGAAATGATCCAGGTACTCCCGGATGATGGAGTTCATAAGCCCCATGAACACAGCCGGGGCGTTCGTAACACCAAAGAGCATGACTACAAACTCGAAGTGTCCATACGTGCACCTAAACACTGTCTTCGGACATCCGCCACATTCTTTGGTGTTGCCCATGAAACAACCGCCTCAACCTTTGATGGGTAGACCACTACCCCCATCTTATACACTACGTGCCCAAGGACGTGCACTTCTCGTGTCTAGAACATTCATTTTGACAACATCCCATAGAGCTGGTACTGTCGGAGGACCTCCAAAACTGTCCTCAGGTGCTCTGCATGGTCCTCCTCTGATCTAGAGTAGACCAGGATGTCGTCGATGAACACAACTACGAAATGATCCAGGTACTCCCGGATGATGGAGTTCATAAGCCCCATGAACACAGCCGGGGCGTTCGTAACACCAAAGAGCATGACTACAAACTCGAAGTGTCCATACGTGCACCTAAACACTGTCTTCGGGATGTCTCTCTCTTTCACCCTTACAAATATAGCCACATTAATTTTTATAAAACATGTTTCACACTTAAATTCTAAACACATCTATTTTTCGAGTGGTGTTTATTTTTTAAATATGGGAGTAATCATTTCAATTTGAAAACACATATTAACCATAAAATTAGAAGAAATATAATATTCTGATGTACAAATAAAAAACACTCCAACAAAGTAGAATTCCAAATCATCATACCTTACACCATTTATTGGCAAGAATGATACTCTGTGACCATGTGTTTAGAAAACATTGCTTATTACATGCTCATCCTTAATCCTTAATTCCATACTATTATTTCAATAACTAGGGATTCATGGTGTTCGTAGAATCAACTTTGGATGTCCAATGCATAGGGTGGGAATTATTTTGACAATATCACCCAATTGAAGAATAATATTTCATTGAAACCTGAGATGAATTCTCATAAGATGGAATTGTATCAATATGATAATAACACATGATATGTCCCATAGGAATACTGTTCTTACATACTCTAGGGGGATCTTTAAAATATCATTTCCGATGGTCTAATGAGACACAATTTATATAAACAAGCATGGTTCAAGATCATGGACGATAGTTTACTAATATCATGTGACTATTTTGATATGATCCAACACCATGGATGTTGGTGTCCCTATTCAGTTTTTTCCAGGTATTAGAGATCCATAATATTTATGTGTATAAAAACATAATCCCTACACACATTTTATAGAGATATACATATCTTTAACAAAAAAATTATTTATCATCTCAATGTTACCAATAATACAATGAATACATTTCATAGAGATAATATCAAATGAAAATTAATACTCAATGATATATTCCTAA
This sequence comes from Viscum album, assembly GCA_963277665.1. Classification (NCBI taxonomy): domain Eukaryota; kingdom Viridiplantae; phylum Streptophyta; class Magnoliopsida; order Santalales; family Viscaceae; genus Viscum; species Viscum album. The sequence continues at coordinate 128,276,233 of OY728147.1, read as the reverse complement.
AAGGATGTACTAGTAAATTTTAATAGAGATATGTGGACAAAGTTCATGAACTAATCTTTATACTCCAAAAATAATTGATTTTATTTCATCAGGGTGAATAAATCTTTTATTCACCTAACCATGAATGTGTGAGGATATAAGTGTTTTATTAAAATTTCCTCAATTTATTTCCATGTAAGGCATTTATCTAGTATTTCATAGTCTCTTCAAATCCCCCAATTGGAATTCATATTCCTCAACCATATAGATTATTAACTTGACATTTAACTCATTTGATATACCAAGTAAATCATATATTTGATTCATCCTTTTGAGCTGAACTTCTTCCTTTTCTAGTTTTGAATCCCCCCAAAATATTCATGTATTAAATTTATAAAATATCAAAGAATAATACATTTTTAGAGGTTTATCAATTTCATTTCCAATATTATATACTTGAAAATCATGAAAAATTTTCTGGTAAAGAAATTGGTTTAATAATGGATATAGTGGAAAAATATTTTCCATGAGTTATTCTTACTAACATATTTAGTGTTTACCCAGATCCAAATTCTATAACCAGAAAAAAATTTAATCCTCAATAAGTAGATTCTAATGGATTATAATATTTCAAGTAATCAAATAAAGTAATTAGCCTTACGTATTTTAAAAAAAACCATTAAAATCATCATCCATCATATTTAATTTTTTAATGGAATTTTATTTATTAAAAATGAGGTTCTATTAGGATGTCTTAGTACTAAGGAATGATATCTATCACCCATTATCTAATGCCATGATAATGATATTAAAACACCACTAGATGTGTCTTAGACCACATTTTTTTACCCTCCACACCCTAGTAAAAAATATTTTAGCATATATATGTTAGTTACATATTCTTATCTTATAAATTTCATGTTATAAAATTGTTATATCCATACTAGAATCTCATGATGATAGATGATTTTACTAGGACTAATACGATTTGAAACATCCCACCCAAACTAATTATACTAAGATGGAGTGATGGAAGGTTCCTTTAGGGAAATCCCCAATATACCAACTGATGTAAATTAATTATAAGGGATTATTAAAAACATTTTGTGATGATTTTCAGTTTTAAATGGAACATCCGAACAATACAAATAAAAAAAATATGTGTAATTCATCGATATAAAGGATAAAACTCAATGATAAAATAAATAGAGATACAAAAATATTAGAGTGAGAAAAGATAAAATATACATCCACTAATAATGTAGAAAATATTAAATAACCCAATGACATCCAAGTGGAATCATCCCAAATATCAATTGAACAATCTCATGGATCCAACTCCACATGCCACACTAATAGTATCAATATTCATCACTATATATGTAAGACTAATTTCTCTTTCTTGATCCACAATATATAACATTGAAAAATGAAGAAAATATACAATTCATGGGTGATTATATCACTCAATATGATATTATTAGGGACATTACAACACACTCCACCTAGACAATATCTATTTATTTCATTCTATATAAAAAATATGAATACTAGATTAAAAGTTTATATAAATCTGTAAATGAAATCAATGAGAGAAAATAACAATCAACAATATTATTAATTTTTATTACATGAAATAATAATTTCACATTCACTCACACACTCTAATAAACACAAGTTTGGTGTCCCACATTGATGGTGGTACATCATGACAATATACTATGAACATTATTAATGGTAATTCACAACCATAGTATATTCCAAAGAACATATTCAAACACAATTACTCTAATTAAATACTAATAAATACTAATATTCCTTCTGAATCCTGTCATCCAAAACTTTTAGTAAATGTAATGAAATCCAAATTTTGAAATAAAAATTTAAAATTATAAAAAAATTGGGTCTTTCAACAAGTCACCAAACTTTTATATTCATAAAATGCAAATAAAAAATATTCCCATCCAGAATATAATGGAAAAAAATCAATATAACCAAGGAATCAAGTTCTAGAACATGCGGGGATAAGTTATAATAAACTTTCGTCTCAATGGATTATGAAAATTGGGAACAAAATAGTAAAAATTGATATTTAACCTCAATATACTATATATTTTGTAAATATAATAAGATAACATCAATAAAAAATATATAAAACCAATATATATCATTTACTTAGTAGATATATGACTAAGATAGAGTTTAGATAAATAGAGCCTAGGAGGATAAGAAAGAACCATCACCTTTATATTTATCTGGAGATCTAATGAAAATTTATTTTTCAAAATTATCCTCTAGATAAAAAGGTACATACATGTATTTTGATGGATTAATAATTTATCTATATACTAATAGATAACGAAAAATGAGAATTTATGGGACATTATCTAACTTAATGCCCCATTTTTTGGAATATTCAATGCATGTTACATGTTTAAGCTGCTCTATTTTTCAAACAATGCACCAACATTATGAATACCACTAGACATAACCTAGGTAGTTGAACAGTTGTATGAAATGGATTCGAAGACAATCTAAAAATGGGGATAATATCTCATGTTCCCCCTGCGTATTTTGAAAAATGTTTTGGAAAAATGATATTCCAACTCACTCTGCTCATGAATTTTCTCTTGGAATATGCATGTTTTCTCAAAACTGGGTACTAATAATATTCCTAAATGTTGACTAACAATATCAAAAATTATAGTATCATAAATAATGTTAATTAGTTTTTGTAACCATTATCAAATAGGGAACCTCTAGAAATAATTCCATAACACTCTCAAACACTCTCCAAACAGAACCCATGAAACAAATAACTTAAAATACATAATAAAATTGCAATGTACCTAAAACTACGGATGTTACATTTTCCTCACCATTAGCCTTCTATCTACAGAATTTGGGGAAATTTCTTGTCATTTACCTATCCCATGATACTATTCATACATCTCCAACTCCTGATCCAATGTCTCATCTTGAATTTGACCACATATCCAAAAAATAAAAACAAAAAATATGATTTTCGATTGATATTTATTCTCTTTACTATCTATATTTTGTGTTAGAAAAACAATAAATGTAGAATACAACTAAAGATCATCACGGTCCAATCAAATCAAAATTTCAGGATCATTCTGGTACATATTAAATTCTGAATTATTTAAAAAAAATCAACATAAAATAATATTGTTTGTAAATCCAAATAATATTTCACTCCACCAGAGAATTTGGGTATCCAAAAAAAATCCTATTTAAAAAAGGAGGATTTATTCGATTCATGCCAAAATATCAATGGCCATGTGTTTCATAAATTTTCATGAAAATATGATCACCCACTAAAAACTAAATATTTTAGTAATGGGAATCCACTAATTATTTATAATAACTACGAGACATATACATCCTCTTTCAGATCATCTAAATTATCTCTCTTGTTTCATACACATGGAATGGACTAATAAGGGAAATTTCACTTATTTAAACCTATGAATTTTTTTTATTAAAAGGATATATATACATAGAATTAAATCTAGGCCTATGTATATAATTACGCTAACTTTTTTTGTATGAAAACATAAGAGATTAACCTCCTCCCATGAACCTCCAAAATTTATATTTCTATCCTCATGTATGGTTTTTATTAATTGGCTTTACTATCTATTTGAGAATGTTAAGTTTATCTCATTTTCAATGGGGGTCAAATGGATTGCTTTTATAAGGCCTCGACCTTAAACCTTACTTAATATTGAATTAAAGGAATAATTCACATTGAGGATCTTTTCAGGTTTAGAGTTTTATAGAAGTTAGAACATAACTATTATATCTCAAAAGATTACAAAGTAGACACTTCTACTAAGATTCCATAGAATAAATAAAACTATTAAAAATAAACATGTCTAGTTCCATGTTTTATATAGCATGAATTTCCCTTGATCCCATCCTTGACCCTATTCCACATTAATTCTTGTGAAAAACATTTCAAAAAAACATGGGGTGAGCATAAAAATATCAGTAAGGGATACACAAAGTATGAAAACTGTTAGTTTTTCAGACATCAAGTAAACCATGTATACTTTATTAAAGTAATACCTTCACCTTCATGATGTAGTAAAAACTCTTCACTGAATAAAATATCATTACTTACCCTTTTGTAACCAAAGGATTACCATAAAACCCATATAAAGAACACATAACATATAAAGGTAACTTGGGACATAAACATACTTAAATGGAATTACCATACAGTCGACTTCCACACATACTTAATGGAATAGACATACGACCAACTTCCATACATACATAATGGAATAGCCATACGGACGACTTCCATACCCAATGCATTAGAGGTTATAACATAACCACCCGTCCTGGTATTCACGGCACCACCCGTCATATGGTTTATCACGTAACCAGCCGTCAAATGTCCAAGTACCATTATAAAAATCATAAGACATAAAACAAATATAATGGAAAGAAAACATTTCCACACTTTGATCACAATATATCACATAAATATATTGACATAACAAATCCATTATAAAAACCATTTTCAATACCAAAATACATAAAAGAGTATATGGTATTTATTTCATTTTAAAAACATTACGGCTTGTTGAGGAAGCCAATGACAAAATAATACTCGCGGCGGCGGAAAAGGTCGTTGTCACCATGTACGTTAAAAGAAACATTCCTTTTTGTCATTTTCTAAAATGCTTCGTAGAAAAAGATTCCTTTTGTATAAAATTAAAAGTCAAAGCGTTTTATACACCGTATAAAATAATGTTGTGTATAAAATGAAATATGACTCAATGAAAGGAGATTGAGACGAAGTCCCTTACCTCGGGTCCGACTTGACTCGGTCGTTCTTTAACATCCTGAATAATAAACTTGAGTTAATTTCAATTTTCTTAAGAACATTTTTCAAGTTCATTTTTCCATTTATATCACTTATTTCCATGTTATAAACATTATGTAATCATTTAAGGTAATAATGTTTGTTTTCTCGATATTTGGTTCTTAAGTCGAAAGTGGACTTCTTACAATTACATGTTATTCGTGTGGTCAAAGGTCCTTTATATCCAGAATGAAATTCCTGATTTGGATATCATATATATCACATATATCCAGCAAATACATGTATTTATAATATTACATAACCAATTAGAGGTAAGAAATGAAATGCACCGTTCATGGAGACGGTAATCCGTACGTACACATGAATGCTACTTTCATTTCTTTGTCATATTAATGGAATTAAAACTAAATGAGAGGTATGTATATTTTAATTCCAGAATTATATTCATCATATAGATGTATCATTCATCATATATATCTATTATATATATGTACTTATAATAGTACATTACATTTGGGGAGAAGAAATGAAATGCATCGTTCATGGGGATGGTAAGTCGTACGTACGCATGAACGCTACTTTGATTTCTATCTCAAACTGTAATGGAAAGAAATAAAAATGATATATAGGTATATTATAATTCCAGTATAACATCATATATAATAACTTTAAATCCATCCTTTATACGTCCCACATGTGGCATTAACGAATCACATCACTTTGAGGGGGCGGTAGTCCGCACTTCCTAAAATGAAATTATCATGTTTAACCACAATGGAAAACATAAAGGTATACCACAAATGAAAAATAAAGAAGAATAATGAAAACATAAACATAATATATATCATATATAAATATACTGACATCTTAATTGTAACAACCCAAGATTTTATGAAAAATATTCTTTTTAATTTCATTAATGTCTTGTGTTGTACGCTACACCAAAAAGAGCTTTCAAAACACGCATCCTTGATTTGCCTTGCATTACACGCAATCACGACCTTTCTCGATAGCGTTTGTAGCACGCAATAACAAGTTTCACTAAACAACAATATGCTATTAAAATATTATTAAAACTAGCCGTTATGAATAGTAATAACAACTTTTTGAAATTTAGTAATTTTATTTTTCAAAATGGAATTAATTTTTGGATTCGTAATATCGAAATTAGATTAGGGAGATTCTTTGGTGATTTTCGGATAACTTTCATATTTTGATGAATAGTGAAAAATAATAAATTTTAATTAAAAACAACTTTTTCAATCGAAATAATTAATAGTGATAAATTATTAATTTGAGTGGTTTTAAAGTATATTTAGAATATATTTTCACAATTTAATACAATGATGGTCGTTGGATGTAATTTCACATTTAAACCAGACATAAACAAGTGTCAATCTTTTGATAGTTATTATATCTTAAGAACACGCTATTTGTTTTGACGACGGGTATTAATTTTTAAATTAATTAATGAAACTGATATGTTGTGAATTTGGAAAAATAGAAATCATTTTTGAGTTCATAATATCAAATATAGCTTAGGCCTAATTTTTGGTATTTTTCAGAAAACTTTCAATTTTTGATGAATAGTGAAACCACTAAGTGGTAGTTAAAAAACTGAATATTTCATAAAACTTAATTTTACCGCTTCTGTGAGTAGAATTTCGAAAATCCGAGAGACACGGTTAATATCAAGGACTAAAATGTGGTTCAATGAGATGAAAATAATTTTTGGTGAATAGTAACTTTTTACTTTTTTTACCACGGTTAAAAGTAAATAGGGTCATTATGGGTAGAAATGATATTATTATTACCCTAACACATGTCCTAATTCTATTGGACAAATGTAATTCGACCAAAAACAAACTTAGGAATAAAATATGACCATTTAGGCCCACTTGGATTAGATTAGGACATTTATTATTAATTTATTTAAAGAAGGGTTAAAAGAGTTAAAATCAAAGTTTATTTACTAAAACATTTTTAATATGGGGTTATACATAAGATAAATTCGACTATAAATATTCATTAGAAAGATAAAAAGATTTCCTATATAATGATATTTTATTTATAATATTTAGACATTATATAAATTAATTTATTTATGACACAACGATGATGCATTAATTACCCTTTTAAGGAAATGTTAACATAATTGATGTTATAAATGCTCAAATAAATGTAATTTGAGACTTTTTATAAATTCCACTAATTTTATAGGTTACTATGATATATTATTTTTAATATAATAAACTTGGTTCGAACATATAATTCTGTTATAACTTTCACAAAAATTATATATCAAATAGTGTCAAAATTGACACAAAATAGTTTTTAAATCAAATATTATATTATTAATTGTTATTTTATTCCACAAAATCCGAGGTTCGGCCAAATGACTTAGATAAGGATATATATATTAATAATAAACAGATTTGGGTTCGTTTGGCATGTTATAGTAAGTTTATTAACCATATAGTGTAAAAAAACAAAAAGTCACGGTTAAAGTTAAATTATTTAACTTAGAGTTAAATCTAATTGATAAGGTTAAAATAATAACCTAAACTTGTCTAAATCCTACTGGTTGATAGGATTTCGACCCATACCCACTTTACCTTATAAATAAGACCCTTTGGAACCATTATAAACCGATTTTGACTTTAATATAAAATAATATTTTGAGATATTCCTAAGGTGCCCCTCTCCTCCCTTATAAAAGGGAACCTCCTCCCCCTTCTCCTCACACCAATTTGAGCACTCAAGCTCGGACAACCCCGGACAAAATCCCTCCTCCACTTCCCTAGAATAATCCTAGAGGTCCTGGTCTTCTTCAAAGACCAATCTTAGTTCCCTAAGTGGAGGATTCAAAGAGGCGTTTCAAAGAAGAGGTAATATCCATTACCGATCTTTTCAATTTCTTTCTTCTTCAACTTCTTCTTCTTTAGTTGTTTCATGATAAAGTAATAACATCGGTATTAATTAAATACTGATATGTTATTATAAATATTAAACAACCCTAATTCACCTTCTATCCATCCTACGGAAAAATGAAATCACCGCGCATGCGTACGTACGGAATACCGTTTCCACGCCGTGGTGTAATCTATTTTCCACCGCCACCTTAATAGGATGGGTATAATGGTGTAATGAGTTACTATATATGATTATTATAAAGTGATATTGATACTTAAATAGTATACATACACTTCAACACAATTCCACGACCATGGGAACGATATCATCGCTCGTGCGTACGTACGGACTACCGTCTCCACGACGTGATGAGATTCATTCTCAATGATTAACCATTCATTAATGGTTTTAAAGTATATATAATAAGTACTAATGAACGATATGACATAATAATGATAATGGATTCATTTATATTTATATGTATGTCATCTACTTAATTCCATTCAATTCAATAAGGAAACGAAAACAGCGTTCATGCGTACGTACGGACTACCGACTCCATGAACGGTGTATTTCATTCCATTTATCTATATATTATATATATATATATATATATATATATATTCTGAATATATATTATATATAAATCATGTTTTACATTCTGTATATAAGTAATCATGATCCAAGTAATCATATTAATAATTACAAGTTAAAAACACGAACGACAAATGAGATGATTTTACCCAAAACGCTACTTTAACACGAATTTACAAAAGAACGGGTAATATAAAGTCATAAGTGGACCATATATGATATAATAACAATTAATATGATTCTGGAATAAGTCAATAACATGATTTAGATCATTATACAGGAGGTTCGGACACTTACGAAGCAAATTGGACCTAAGGTAAGGGAAATATCACAATCTCATTTTTATCTGAGATTGTTTATACTTTGGAATTTTCTGGGGTGTATTTTATCATCCACATCCATGTTTCATCAATATGTAATATTATTTCCATCCACCTACAATTGTTTAAATCCAATTTTACCCTTCGGTGAGTGTTTAGTAAAAGATATGAAATGAATCTTTTGTCGTTTTTCGTACGAGGTACTTTTTGACTTTTCCGACAAAAGTACAAAGAATGTTTTTTTTAACTTATACGGCATGAATGGATTTCTAAAACATTATTTCCAAGAATATTCCTTTACAATTATTCAAGTTTATTTTTAATCAACTTATTTTAGTTTAAAATTGTCTGACATGTTAAGAAAGGAAAAGTGTTTTTGAAGTAGAAAGGATATTTTCCTCAAGAATAGAGTTCAAGTATTTTATCAAAATTATTTTCCATATAAGATAATAAAAGGGTTCTGTTTTTATCCCTATTATTACATGGATTTGATTATTTTGTGATGGAAATATTTTTATGAATTCCTTTATCTTATATGAATTGTTTTATGATGTCATGTTGTTTAAGAATCCCATTTTTATTACGTGGGTTACGCTATGATGTATGGTTTATGATTATGTGGTACACATAAGAAAGGATTCATTATAAGATGGGTGGGACCTATATATCCTTCCAATGCATTGGGGAAAGATTTTATATCTCATGATATAGACATGGCTGGAACGGTAGGTTATACCGGTTCAGTGAAACCGGACTGGAACGAGGGTGACTCGGTTCAGAAAGGGACGTTATCCACTAAGATAGTCTTGGCAATGAGTCTTGACTAAAAAGAAATGATTATCTATGATTATGTGTGTATGCCACAAAGTTTCATTTTTTAAATTATGATTATCGTGATTAAATTTCACTTCCATGATTTATTCCATGTTATGAAATTATGATCTCTTTTGTAGGTTAAGATTTCCAAAATGTTATGTTCTTATTAATATGACGTGATTGATATTTCTTTTGTTTACCCTTACTGAGAATTTGAGCTCACCCTTTTATGTTTTTGTTTCCCCAGGATATAAATAAAGGTTTTAGGTAAAAAAAGGAAGATCTTTATGGGAGATATTGAAGATCTTTCACCATGATTAGAAGATTATATTCCGAGTTTCCAAAGACACTAAACTATTACGATCCTTGTGTGTGTGTTTTTGTTATGTACTAAGTATTCCGCAAATGTAATGTAATGTCAATGTACGTCAGGCTTCGGGTCTCTACAATTGGTATCAGAGGAAAGGTTTAGTCAACCTTTGGAAAGTAGGATGCGAGAACTTTAGTGAGATCCCTAGAGATATTTCTAAGGTATGTCTAGGGATGTCTCTAAGGTTATGTATACGTATAGGTTATAGTCCTAGAATTGTGCTAACGATCTTAGAATTTAACCTAAGATTTTAGATATTGAGGGTACTCCCCCTTTATTATGTTGTTTTCCCTATCATGATTTTTGCCTCTCACACTATTCTTTTTGGGTTTTAGACGATGGCTGGAACCCGAAGGAACCGTGTTGATCAATGCAATGGACAATGCAATGATTGTCCTCCTGAACAAAAAAATGTTATGGGAGATGGAGTGAAAAATCTTATTGCTATACTTACACAAGCTATGAATCATTCTGGACTTCCAAATGAGCAGAGAAGGGAACAATATTCTATTGAGTCCTTCATGAGGCAACATCCACCTTCTTTTAGTGGGACTTCTGATCCACTTGTTGCTGAACAATGGATCAGTACCATTGAAAAGATATTTTCAGTTCTTCAATGTTCTGATCATGATAATGTCATCTTAGCGGTGTATCGTTTGGAAGGTGATGCTGATCAATGGTGGAATCTTATTAAGAATACGAGGCAAATGGGTGAAATTGAGTCCATGGAATGGAACGAGTTCAATAACTTATTTTTCAATAAGTACTTCCCTCGTATTCTCCAAACAAAGATGGTAAAGGAGTTTCATGAGCTGAAGCAGAAGGATGATGAATCTGTTGGTATATACAAAGCAAATTTTACAAGACTTGCAAGGTATGCATCTGGCATTATCATCCAACCTGAAAGTAAAGTTGATCGATTTTTCAGTGGCTTAAAACCAAGTCTTCGAAGGGCATTAGCTATAAGAGACATCAGTAGCTATGAAGAAATTGTGCGTTGTGCTATCAAGGTAGAAATGGAAGTTGGTGTTACATATCCATCTCATGGTTTTGACAAGAAACGAAAGATAGAGTTCAAGGAGAAATCTCAGAATAATGGTGAAAAGAAGATCAATGTTTCCTTATGCACAAAGTGTGGAAAGAAGCATGGTGGAGATTGTCTTAAAGGGTCTAGAAAATGTTTTAAGTTTGGAAAAGAAGGTCATCGAGCAGCTGAGCGTCGAAGTAATGGAAAAAGGGTTTCTAATGATGCGAACAAAGCGAACATTGCAGAGAACGCACCACCAACACTTCAATGCTTCAAGTGCAAGGAAATGGGGCATTATGCTTATAAATTCCCTAATCCAAGGGTTAGTGATGATCGACATGAGCAACCACTTAAGGAAAAGGACAAAGGGAAGTCACATGTGATTACTATTGGCGATGTGGAATATGACAATGATGTGGTGGAATGATTAAGTGTTTATGTAATGGGATTCCAAAATAATGTTGTATCATAAAGTATTGGAATATTTATGTATTGGACTAATGTGGTATTCAAAGTGATTGAGATATTTTTTGAAATAAGTTGATATGCGCATAATGAAGGAAAAACGAGAAAATGAAATGTTTAACATTATTCATGAGCTCATGATTGATATAAGGACTATGTGATATCATGGTTTGAGTATATATAATTTTGAGGATTTTGGTATGTGGAAGGTGTTAACTTTTAACTGCATTCATGTTTTCCCTAAGGTTCAATGATTATTCAAGAGAATATATGATTAAGGACTTTGAATGTTTGGAATGTGACCAACAAAACATATCTTATGATATATGGGGATCAACGATGGTATTAAATCCCAGGTAATCGTTTTCACTATGTTATGAGAGTGGACTGCAGTATTATGGTTAAGCCTAAAGATTGGAATGGATTATGTTGGACATAAGTTAGTATTGTTTAAGGATAGAAGTTTTTTTTTCGATATTATTGATGGGATGTTATAGTAATATAGCTTTAGAAAAAAAGGACAACCTACAGGACGGGCGACAGCCCATCGCATCGGACAAGGCTGTGGGAATCGAACCCACAACCGAAGTGCGACTGGCCTTTATCACCTACCAATGGCCTACAGGAAGTCCCTGTTTAGTAGAAACTAGTTTTATTATATTAAGCAGTATGATATACGAAGTATAAGTTCATTTTAGGAACCATATATGATTAATCTCACTATATAATGACTTATGTATATTTAATAACTTTTGCTAACCTTTTGTTTGAGACAGATGGAATGCCCCATCATTCTATCACATGATCTACTAACACTTCACAAATAACAAATTCAACTTCATTTATTTAAGAGATGAAGTGGAAATTGTTCAAGGCACGAACAATAGTGAGATTGTACCAAAATAAAGTTAGTATTTATTCTAATTCAAATTCTTCAACTTTAGGGAAACGATATTGAAAACCAAAAATGTTGTCCTAGTGGTCTTATATCTGATTAATCAGATGGTACCTTAGATCATTACAAATTTACGGATTTGTGATTGTTGGCTTTTCCATAGCCATGTTCTCTACCACTCTCCATCAGAACATGATGGTTAGATTTTTCTTCCATAGCCATATTTTCACCTATGTGGAAACCCAGTGATTAGTTTATTTGGGTAACCGTTACGTTTCATACTTTCATTTTTAAAGATTGGTTTTGGTATTCCTTTTTACGATGTGGGTTTCTATTAAAGAAACTTTCGAATAGTAAACCATTTATAACCCCGACGAATTTTGAGGGCGAAATTCATTTTAAGGGGGGTAGAATGTAACGGCCCAAGATTTTATGAAAAATATTTTTTTAATTTCACTAATGTATTGTGTTGTACGCTACACCAAAAGGATCTTTCACAACACGCATCCTTGATTTGCCTTGCATTACACGCAATCACGACCTTTCTCGATAGCGTGTGTAGTACTCAATAACGAGTTTCACTAAACAACAATATGCTATTAAAATATTATTAAAACTAGCAGTTATGAATAGTAATAACCACTTTTTGAAATTTATTAATTTTATTTTTCAAAATGGAATTCATTTTTGGATTCGTAATATCGAAATTAGCTTAGGGAGAAACTTTGGTGATTTTCGGATAACTTTCATATTTTGATGAATAGTGAAAATTACTAAATTTTAATTAAAAACAACTTTTTCAATCGAAATAATTAATAGTGATAAATTATTAATTTGAGTGGTTTTAAAGTATATTTAGAATATATTTTTACAATTTAATACAATGATGGTCGTTGGATGTAATTTCACATTTAAACCAGACATAAACAAGTGTCAATGTTTTGATAGTTATTATAACTTAAGAACACGCTATTTGTTTTGACGACGGAAATTAATTTTTAAATTAATTAATGCAACTGATATGTTTTGAATTTGGTAAAATAGAAATCATTTTTGAGTTCATAATATCAAATATATCTTAGGCCTAATTTTTGGTATTTTTCTGAAAACTTTCAATTTTTGATGAATAGTGAAACCACTAAGTGGTAGTTAAAAAACTGAATTTTTCATAAAACTTAATTTTACCGCTTTTGTGAGTGGAATTTCTAAAATCCGAGAGACATGGTTAATATCAAGGACTAAAATGTTGTTCAATGAGATGAAAATAATTTTTGATGAATAGTAACTTTTTACTTTTTTTACAACGGTTAAAAGTAAAAAATGTAATTATGGGTAGAAATGATATTATTATTACCCTAACACATGTCCTAATTCTATTGGACAAGTGTAATTCGACCAAAAACAAACATAGGAATAAAATATGACCATTTAGGCCCACATGAATTAGATTAGGACATTTATTATTAATTTATTTCAAGAAGGGTTAAAAGAGTTAAAATCAAAGTTTATTTACTAAAACATTTTTAATATGGGGTTATACATAAGATAAATTCGACTATAAATATTCATTAGAAATATAAAAAGATTTCCTACATAATGATATTTTATTTATAATATTTAGACATTAAATAAATTAATTTATTTATGACACAACGATGATGCCGTAATTACCCTTTTAAGGAAATGTTAACATAATTGATGTTATAAATGCTCAAATAATTGTAATTTGAGACTTTTTATGAATTCCACTAATTTTATAGGTTACTATGATATATGATCGTTAATTTAGTCAACTTTTTTGAACATATAATTCTTTTATGACTTTCACAAAAATCATATATCAAATAGTGTCAAAATTGACACAAAATAGTTTTTAAATCAAATATTATATTATTAATTGTTATTTTATTCCTAAAAATCTGAAGTTCGGCTAAATGACTTAGATAAAGATATATATATTAATAATAAACAATTTGGGGTTCGTTTGGCATGTTATAGTAAGTGTATTAACCATATAGTGTAAGAAAAGAAAAAGTCACGGTTAAAGTTAAATTATTTAACTTAGAGTTAAATCTAATTGATAAGGTTAAAATAATAACCTAAACTTGTATAAATCCTATTGGTTGATAGTATTTCGACCCATAACCACTTTACCTTCGAAATAAGACCCTTTGGAACCATTATATACCGATTTTGACTTTAATATAAAATAATATTTTGAGATATTCCTAAGGTGCCCCTCTCCTCCCTTATAAAAGGGCACCTCCTCCCCCTTCTCCTCACACCAATTTGAGCACTCAAGCTCGGCCAACCCCTGCCAAAATACCTTCTCCACTTCCATAGAATAATCCTAGAGGTCCTGGTCTTCTTCAAAGACCAATCTTAGTTCCCTATGTGGAGGATTCAAAGAGGCGTTTCAAAGAAGAGGTAATATCCATTACCGATCTTTTCAATTTCTTTCTTCTTCAACTTTTTCTTCATTAGTTGTTTCATGATAAAGTAATAACATCAGTATTACTTACATACTGATATGTTATTATAGATATGAAACAACCCCAATTCACCTTCTATCCATCCTATGGAAAAATGAAATCACCGCGCATGCGTACGTACGGAATACCGTCTCCACGCCGTGGTGTAATCTATTTTCCGCCGCCACCTTAATAGGATGGGTATAATGGTGTAATGAGTAACTATATATGATTATTATAAAGTGATATTGATACTGAAATAGTATACATACACTTGAACATAATTCCACGACCATGGGAACGATATCATCGCTCGTGCGTACGTACGGACTACCGTCTCCACGACGTGATGAGATTCATTCTCAATGATTAACCATTCATGAATGATTATAAAGTATATATAATAAGTACTAATGAAATATATGACATAATAATGATACTGTTTTCATTTATATTTATATGTATGTCATCTACTTAATTCCATTCAATTCAATAAGGAAACGAAAACAGCGTTCATGCGTACGTACGGACTACCGTCTCCATGAACGGTGTATTTCATTCAATTTATCGATATATTATATATATATATATTATGAATATATATTATATATAAATCATGTTTTACATTCTGGATATAAGTAATCATGATCCAAGGAATCATATTAATAATTACAAGTTAAAAACACGAACGACAAATGAGACGATTTTACCCAAAACGATACTTTAACACGAATTTACAAAAGAACGGGTAATATAAAGTCATAAGTGGACCATATATGATATAATAACAATTAATATGATTCTGGAATAAGTCAATAACATGATTTAAATCATTATATAGGAGGTTCGGACACTTAAGAAGCAAATCGGACCTATGGTAAGGGAAATATCACAATCTCATTTTTATCCGAGATTGTTTATACTTTGGCATTTACTGGGGTGTATTTTATCATAAACATCCATGTTTCATCAATATGTAATATTATTTCCATCCACCTACAATTGTTTAAATCCAATTTTACCCTTCGGTGAGTTTTTAGTAAAAGATATGAAAGGAATCTTTTGTCTTTTTTCGTACGAGGTACTTTTTGACTTTTCCGACAAAAGTACAAAGAATGTTTTTTTAACTTATACGGCATGAATGGATTTCTAAAACATTATTTCCAAGAAGCTTCCTTTACAAGTATTCAAGTTTATTTTTAATCAACTTCTTTTAGTTTAAAATTGTATTACATGTTAAGAAAGGAAAAGTTTTTTTGAAGTAGAATGGATATTTTCCTCAAGAATAGAGTTCAAGTATTTTATCAAAATTTTTTTCCATCTAAGATAATAAAAGGGTTCTGTTTTTATCCCTATTATTACATGGATTTGATTATGTTGTGATGGAAATATTTTTATGAATTCCTTTATCTAATATGAATTGTTTTATGATGTCATGTTGTTTAAGAATCCCATTTTTATTACGTGGGTTACGCTATGATGTATGGTTTATGATTATGTGGAACACATAAGAAAGGATTCATTATAAGATGGGTGGGACCTATATATCTCTCAAATGCATTGGGTAAAGAGTTTATATCTCATGAGATAGACATGGCTAGAATGGTAGGTTATACCGGTTCAGTGAAACAGGACTGGAACGAGGGTGACTCGGTTCAGAAAGGGACGTTGTCCACTAAGATAGTCTTGGCAATGAGTCATGACTAACAAGAAATGATTCTCTATGATTATGTGTGTATGACAAAAAGTTTCATGTTTTAAGTTATGATTATTGTGATTACATTTCACTGCCATGATTTATTCCATGTTATGAAATTATGATCTCTTTTGCAGGTTAAGATTTCCAAAATGTTATGTTCTTATGAATATGACGTGATTGATATTTCTTTTGTTTACCCTTACTGAGAATTTGAGCTCACCCTTTTATGTTTTCTTTTCCCCAGGATATAAAGAAAGGTTTTAGGTAAAAAAAAGGAAGATCTTTATGGGAGATATTGAAGGTCTTTCACCACGATTAGAAGATTATATTCCGAGTCTCCAAAGACACTAAACTATTACGATCCTTGTGTGTGTGTTTTTGTTATGTACTAAGTATTCCGCAAATGTAATGTAATTTCAATGTACGTCAGGCTTCTGTTCTCTACATTAATGGCTACCATTAAAGGTGTTTAATAAAAGATTGAACAATCATCGTTACATGAGGCAGAAATTCGTCAACCACAGAAACAGTATGTTCATTAACCATTAGATGTAGATGTGTGTAAATTTAGCTCGAAATATTATTATAAAAACATACTAGTATATTGAAGATACTGGAGTTGTTACAAAAGAAATGAATAAAAAGAGTTTAGGGGGTTGGAGAAGCAAAATAAAACAAAAGAACACAAGTGAAGACATTACCTTAAAATCGGGTAACTCTCTTAGATTTGTCCTCAAAGGCTTCCTTGGGAAGACTTATGCCCAAAGTGAGGCTTCAAGGAGTAAGATAGGAATTTGGAGAGACAAAATGGGCAGGGGTTGGCCGATCCAAAGGCTTTGGAAGTGTGGGTAAGGTGGTAGAGGTGGGGGCCTTTTATAAGAGGAGAGGAGGGGCACTCTTGGAAAGTAAAGAAATGTTACTTTATTTTAAAATGAGTTTCAGATTCAAAAGGTCCCAAAATGATATAATTAGAGTTTAAGGTGATATGGGTTCTATATATACCCATCCAATAGGTTTTGGACATGTGTAGGTCATAGATTTTACATTATATTTTCATTTTATTCAAATCCTTTATTAATTCGGTAATCGATGCATCATCATGATGTCATAAATAATTTAATATATTTAATGTCAAAAAATTATAAAAAAAATATCATGATGTAGGAAATATTTTTAGATTCCTAATGAATATTTATAGTCAAAAATCTGACTTGTATAACCCCATGTAAAAATTGTTTTAGTAAAACATCTCATGTTTGTGTCATTTTTACATTAACATTAAATAAAAAGTTATTTATGTCATTTTCCAACCAAAGTGGCTCCATGGGGTCCCCAAGTTGACCCATGGATTTTCGTGGTCGGTCATGACACATAAAATTAGGGTAGGACATGTGTCAAGCTCATCTCATATTATTAAAACATTATTTTTACCTTAAACTACACTAATTACCTCTAATCGCGATTAAAAACTTAATAAGTTACTATTCACCAAAAAATTATTTTAATCCCATTGAACCACATTTTACATCTTAATAACAACCATGTATGTCATATTTTTGAAATTAAAAACACATAGATGGCAAAATTACATTTAAACGGAAAATTAGTTTTTATAAGTACCACTTAGTGGTTTCACTATTCATCAAAAATTGAAGTTTTTCAGAAAAATACCAAAACTTCACCCTAAGCTATATTTGATATTCCGAATTTAAAAATGAAGTCCAATTTAAAAAATTCCAAACATATATGTTTAATTAATTAATTTAACAATTAATTCCCGCTATCAGAGCAAATAGCGTGTTTTTATGAAACAATAAGTATCAAAAGATTGACACTAGTTTATGTTTGATTTCAAAGTGAAATTAATTCCAACAACCACTATTGGATTTAATGGTAAAAATATATTCTAATTTAACTTTAAAACAAATTCAAAAGATAATCTAATCATATAAATAAATTAGATTAAAAAGAGGTTTTGAATTAAAATACAACATTTTACACTATTCATTAAAAAAATGAACTTTATCGGCAAAATACCAAAAATTTACACAAAGTAAATTTTGATGTCCCGATTCTAAAGGAGAGTTTTATTTGGTCCAATAGAATTTATAAGAGTGAACAAAACTATATTTAATGACGGTTCTCCATCAAAAGGCGATAAGTGAACCTTTAGTGAAAACTAGGGCATATACGCCCAAAAATGAATTATTTCTGTATTTTAAGCCTTTATCTTTTATTAGATAAAATTAAAAACATTTAAAAAACATATATAATCATATTTTATTTATTTCTATCCATTCTCGCCAACACAACGACTATGTGTTAACTACCATTTAAAATAATATTATTTTATTACTAGTGTGCAACGAAAAATTTCAATGAAACTCTTTGTTGCGTATCTGGTACGCTATCGAACATAGCAACACTTTTAAAGTAAAATTAACATTCAATTCATAAATATTAATAAATATGAAAATGTTTTATTCATTATTTACCTCGGATGTTACATCCTTCCCCCTTTTGGGAATTGCGTCCTCGCAATTTTATTCACTTATCAAAATAAGTGGGGGAATTTGTCCCTAATAGCATTTTCAGATTCTCACGTTGCCTCTTCAACAATATGGTTTTTCCACAAAACCTTTACCTGGTGAATTACCTTATTTCGCAACACTTGCTCTCTTCGGTCAAGAATCTGGACTGGTTGTTCTTCATAAGAGAGATTCTCTTTCAACAGAACTACCTCTGGTCTCAAAACATGAGATGGATCTGGCATATACTTTCTCAACATCGAAACATGAAAAACATTGTGTACCTGAGATAAAATCAGAGGTAAAGCCACTCGGTAAGCGATTGATCCAACTCCCCCCAGAATTTCATATGGTTTAATGAACCTTGGACTCAGGTTTCCTTTCTTACCAAATCTCATCACACTTTTCCCTGGAGAAACCATGAGAAAAACATGATCACCTGCCTCAAAAGATAGATCCTTCCTCTGGTTATCCGCATAACTCTTCTGCCTGCTCTGAGTTGTTCTCATGTGTTTCTGAATCAATTGAAATTTTTCTTCCATCACGTCTACCAATTCTGGTCCCATCAGCTTTCTTTCACCCACTTCATCCCAAAATGCTGGAGTTCGACACAGCTTCCCATATAATGCATCAAATGGTGCCATCTGTACACTGGAATGAAAACTGTTATTATAAGAAAACTCAACCAAAGAAAGATGTTGGTCCCAACTTCCCTGATAATCCATCGAACAATCTCGTAGCATATCCTCCAAGGTCTAAATTGTTCGTTCTAACTGCCCATCTGATTGCGGATGAAAAGCTGTACTAAAATTTAATTCAGTACCCAACGACTTCTGAAGGCCTTTCCAAAAGTTAGAAGTAAACATGTGATCACGGTCAGATACAATGAAGAAAGGAAATCCATGTAACCTGGCTATCTCTTTAAGATACAAACAGGAAAGTTGATCTAGGGAAAAATTATCTTGTATAGAAAGGAAATGAGTAGATTTAATCAAGCGATCAACAATAACCCAGATTGCATTATTACTTCGAGGTTTCTTCGGAAATCCCACAATGAAGTCCATGGATATATTCTCCCATTTCCACCCTGGCACTGGTAAAGGATGAAGCATCCCTTTCGGTAACTTCCACTCTGCTTTAACCTGCTGACAAGTCAAACACTTCACAGTAAAATCAGCAATATCTATTTTCATTCCATCCCACTGGTAATACTCCCGCAGATCCTTGTACATCTTAGTAGTGCCAGGATGAACTGAAAATGGGGAACTATGAGCCACACATAACAACTCATTATTCAACTGTGAATCACCAGGGACACATAATCTCTTCCCAAACCTCAAAACACAATCATTATAAATGTGGAATTCAAGCAACTTACCCTTCTGAACCAGCTCTACATTTTTCTGCAACTCACTGTCTTCCCTCTGTGCTTTCTTAATTCTATCTGATAGGGATTATCTCACTGATACCTGAAACAAAACAGAAGAAATTCCTACACCAACAACTTCTATGCCAAATTTCATAAAATCAAAAACCAAAGGATCTCGTTCCAAATGTAGCATGGTTAATAAAGCATTACCTTTTTGACTCAAAGCATCGGCCAGTTTATTTGCTTTTCCCGGATGGTAATGAATTGTAAAATCATAATCATTGATTAATTCCAGCCATCTCCTCTGTCTCATGTTCAATTATTTATGATTGAATATATACATTAAAATTTTGTGATCGGTATATATTTCACACTTTACTCCATACAAATGATGCCTCCAAATTTTTAAAGCGAAAACAACAGCAGCTAATTCAAAATCATGTGTAGGTTAATTTACCTCATGTGTTTTCAATTGACGTGAATCATAAGCAATTACCTGATCATTATACATAAGGACACATCCAAGTCCCTTCAACGAAGCATCACTGTATATAACAAACTTACCATTCCTGGAAGGATGTGCCAAAACTAGATCATTCACCAATCTTCTTTTCAACTCCTAAAAACAATCATCACATTCTTTTGTCCAGATGAACTTAACACCCTTACGAGTTAGCTTAGTCATTGGACTAGAAAACCGTGAAAAATTTCTAACCAACCTTCGGTAATAGCCTGCCAAACCAAGGAAACTACGAATCTCAGTTACATTTGTGGGTCTTGTCCATTCTTCAACAACCTTTGTTTTTTGAAGGATCAATAGTTATCCCATCTTTAGAATCAATGTGACCATGAAAAGAAATTTGTTGCAACAAAAACTCACACTTGCTGAATTTCCCATACAATTTTTTTTCTTCTAAGGTTTGCAAAATAACCCTTAAATGTCTTTCATTCTCCTCTTTACTTTTTGAAAACACCAAAATATCATCAATAACACAACCACCATTTATCACCTGATTCAACTGAGCCATCACTGCAGTAAACTGCTCAATTCTGATTCTGACCATCTCATTATGCTGATTTGGAAGGTCATTTCCCTCAGTATGCCTTCCCAAAAAAGCTTCTCTGTTTCCTCTGTGGAAAACCATTCTGAACACTGAAATACCTTAGGCGAAGCAACATGGTAATCTTTAAATGCTATATCATTTCAATCATAAATTAATTTATAATTTAACAATTTTCTAACTCCTAAAGTTTTCTAAACCGACCTCTGATACCAACTATAAGGCCTCGACCTTAAACCTTACTTAATATTGAATTAAATGAATAATTCACATTGAGGATCTTTTCAGGTTTATAGTTTTAGGGAATTGGAACATAACTATTACATCTCAAAATATTACAAAGTAGACACTTCTACTATGTTTCCATAGAATAAAAAACTATTAAAAAGAAACATGTCTAGTTCCATGTTTTATATAGCATGACTTTCCCTTGATACCATCCTTGACCCTATTCCACATTAATTCCCGTGAAAAACATTTCAAAAAAACTTGGGGTGAGCATAAAATGCTCAGTAAGGGATACACAAAGTATGAAACCTGTTAGTTTTTCAAACATCAAGTAAACCATGTATACTTTATCAAAGTAATACCTTCACCTTCATGAAGTTGTAAAAACTATTCACTGAATAAAATATCATTACATACCCTTTTGTAACCAAAGGATTTCCATAAAACCCATATAAAGAACACATAACATATAAAGGAAACTTGGGACATAAACATACTTAAATAGAATAACCATACAGTCGACTTCCACACATACTTAATGGAATATCCATACATCCAACATCCATACATACTTAAGAGAATATACATACGGCCAAATTCCATACGTAATGCATTGGAGGTTATAACGTAACCACCTGTCCTGGTATTCACGGCACCACCCGTCATATGGTTTATCACATAACCACCCGTCAAATTTCCAAGTACCAATAGAAAAATCATAAGACATAAAACAAATATAATTGAAAGAAAACATTTCCACACTTTGATCACAATATATCACATAAATATATTGACATAAAAAATCCATTATAAAAACCATTTTCAATACCAAAATACATAAAAGAGTATATGGTATTTATTTCATTTTAAAAACATTACGGCTTGTTGAGGAAGCCAATGACCAAATAATACTCGCGGCGGCAGAAAAGGTTGTTGTCACCGCGTACGTTTAAAGAAACATTCCTTTTTGTCGTTTTGTAGAACGCTTCGTAGAAAAAGATTCCTTTTGTATAAAAGTAAAAGTCATTGGGTTTTATACACCGTATAAAAAAAGTTGTGTATAAAACGAAATATGCCTCAATGAAAGGAGATTGAGATGAAGTCCCTTACCTCGGGTCCGACTTGACTCAATCATTCTTTAACGTCCTGAATAATAAACATGAGTTAATTTATATTTTCTTAAGAACCTTTTTCAATTTAATTATTCCTTCTATATAAATTATTGCCATGTTATAAACATTATGTAATCATTTAAGTTAATAATGTTTGTTTTGTCGATATTTGGTTTTAAGTCGAAAGTGGATTTCTTACAATTACATGTTGTTCGTGTGGTCAAAGGTCCTTTATATCAAGAATGAATTTCCTGATTTGGAAATCATATATATCACATATATCCAGCATATACATGTATTTATAATATTACATAATCATTTAGAGGTAATAAATGAAATGCACCGTTCATGGAGATGGTAAGCCGTACGTACGCATTAATGCTACTTTCATTTCTTTGTCATATTAATAGAATTAAAACTAAATGAGAGGTATGTATATTTTAATTACAGAATTATATTCATCATTTAGATTTATCATTCATCATATATATCCATTATATACATGTACTTATAATAGTACATTACATTTGGGTATAAGAAATGAAATGCACCGTTCATGGAGACGGTAAGTTGCACCTACGCATGAACGCTACTTTCATTTCAATCTCATACTTTATTGGAAATAAATAATAATGATATAGAGGTATATTATACTTCCAGTATAACATCTTATATAATAACTTTAAATCCATCCTCTATACGTCCCACATATGGCATTAACGAATCACATAACTTTGAGGGGGCGGTAGTCCGCACTTTCTAAAATAAAATTATCGTGTTTACCCACAATGGAAACCATAAAGGTATACCACAAATGAAAAATAAAGAAGCATAAAGAAAACATAAACATAATATATATCATATATAAATAGAGTTACATCTTAATGGCCACCATTAAAGGTGTTTAAAAGAAGATTGAACAATCATCGTTTTGTGAGGCAGAAATTTGCCAACCACAGAAACAATATGTTCTTTAACCATTAGATATAGATGTGTGTAAGTTTAGCTCGAAATATTATTATAACAATATACTAGTATATTATTGATACTGGAGTTTTTACAAAAGAAATGAATAAAAATATTTTAGTGGGTTGGAGAAGAGAAATAAAACAAAAGAACACAAGTGAAGACATTACCTTAAAATCAGGTAACTCTCTTAGATTTGTGCTCAAAGGCTTCCTTGGGAAGACATCTGCCCAATGTGAGGCTTCAAGGATTAAGATAGGGATTTGGAGAGACAAAATGGGCAGGGGTTGTCTGAGCCAAAGGCTTTGGAAGTGTGGGTAAGGTGGTAGAGGTGGGGGCCTTTTATAAGAGGAAAGGAGGGGCACTCTTGGAATGTAAAGAAATGTTACTTTATTTTAAAATGACTGTCGGATTAAGAAGGTCCACATTGATATAATTCGAGGGTAAGGTGATAAGGGTTATAAATATACCCATCCAATAGGTTTTGGACATTTGTTGGTCATATATTTTACATTATCTTTTCATTTTATTCAAATCCTTTATTAATGAGGTAATTGTTGCATCATCATGATGTCATAAATAATTTAATATATTTAATGTCTAAAAATTATAAAAAAATATCATGATGTAGGAAATATTTTTAGATTTATAATTAATATTTATAGTAAAAAATATGACTTTTAAAGCCCCATGTAAAAATTGTTTTAGTAAAACATCTCATGTTTGTGTCATTTTTACTTTAACATTAAATAAAAAGTTATTTATGTCATTTCCCAACCAAAGTGGCTCCATGAGGTCCCCAAGTTGACCCATGGATTTTCTTGGTCGGAAATGACACATCCAATTAGGGTATGAAATGTGTCAAGCTCATCTCATATTATTAAGACATTATTTTTACCTTAAACTACACTAATTACCTCTAATCGCGATTAAAAACTTAATAATTTACTATTCACCAAAAAAATATTTTAATCCCATTGAACCACATTTTACTTCTTAATAACAACCATGTATGTCGGATTTTTGATATTCAAAACACAGAGATGGAAAAATTACATTTAAACGGAAAATCAGTTTTTATAAGTACCACTTAGTGGTTTCACTATTCATCAAAAATTGAAGTTTTTCATAAAAATACCAAAACTTCACCCTAAGCTATATTTGATATTCCGAATTCAAAAATACGCCTAAAATTGAATTCTTTACGTATTTTAAGCCTTTATATTTTATTAGATAAAAGTAAAAACATTTAAAAAACATATATAATCATATTTTAGTTATTTCTATCCATTCCCGCCAACACAACGACTATGTGTTAACTACCATTTAAAATAATATTATTTTATTACTAGTGTGCAACGAAAGATTTCAAATAAACTCTTTGTTGCGTATCTGGTACGCTATAGAACATAGAAACCCTTTTAAAGTAAAATTAATATTTAATTCGTAAATATTAATAAACATAAAAATGGTTTATTCATTATTTACCTGGGATGTTACAGTTTTAAGGGCATAAAATGAAATATTTAATCCTAGTATCTCCATTAGAATCAATCACAACTTGTATTTCCATTAAAAAGGAAAAATACAGTCATGCTTTGTTTTTAAAATTCATCCACCATATTGGATTCACAAATAAGAATTAGGTGGGAAGTAATTTTTATCAAATTTATAATCACCCATAAAGAATACAATTTCTGAACAATTCTTGCTATAATTCAATTATAATCTTCTCCAATTTTTTGTATGGGTTTAAGTAAACATTTATATATATAATTTGGTCATTGATGTCCTTGCATTATTTACTACAATGTAAGAAATGTAGAAACATACTCACCACTCTTTTTATTATTCCCTCGCACAAAATATCTATTTTTATCACCTTTAAAATATTTTAAATTCTAGGATGAATAACCCATATCAAATGATAGTAGATATAAATGAGATTTTCTTATTATTTTGTAGGGACCATAATATATTATATAGAATGAAACCATGATCTCCCATCATGAATCCATTCCCTAATAGTCACCCATTGAATTTTAAGATCATTTTTAGTTATTTAAGATATGATAAATGAGTATCTTTATTGTGATCAATAAAATATGAAACCAAAAATCTGAATAAAACCTTAACATCACAATTATAATAATAATCCAAATTAATTACCACTCTGCCTCTTATCAAATTCCAATGATCAGAATCCTGTTTTACCAAATAACTATATAACTTCCTACTAAATTAATAAGCCATATAATTACCATCAAACAATGAATACATCCTATAAAATTGATACATTAAAATATATTCCATATATCATTGTTTCCATACATTCAAATTAAATTGTAAAAAATTATATTTCCAGAGTTTATGATCCGTAAAAAATTTGAATTTAATGTCATGACCCGTCCCCCCGCGACTCGTGTCATGACTACCACAAACCCACCTCTAAATGATTTGGATATGGTGACTAGCACCCAAAAAATTATCCCACATGCAAGAGGCATTTCCCTGATTACCTGAAAACACTCACAAAACTCTTAACCAAAGGTACTAGATTGTAAAATCCAAGGATTCCATGCATACATGGCACTAAGTAAAACCCAAACAGAGTCCAATAGAATGTAATGTACAAGGTGGAAACCTAAGCCAGTATACAGGCCAACCAAAATAAAAACATAATGAATGTAAAACTACAAGACCCTAAGCTTGTCCTCCGAGAAGCCTACCTAAAGGGTAGTTAATGAGTAGCTGCTTGAAGCTGTAAAACTACACCTCGTCTATCTGATCTCACTAAACACGACCAGAACTAGGCCCTTCTTGGAACCCGTCAAAGCATTGGTTGTCTCCATAAGACAAAACATGTGCCGATAATGCCTATGTTGGGTGATTAAAACAATACACAGTAGGGGGCCTTGAAACCACAAAGGTAATGCTCAAGAGGAAAACCACAAAGTAATGCCCAGTCTTTTCTACTCGTGTATATACCCATACATTTACCGTGAACATCCATATATAATTGTCTAAGCCACTAAGAAGCATAAGGTACAAACATATATTCAGTACTAGGATTCTCATACAAGTCTCAACATGTAACACATAAACCAGTAGTACATGCTCCATGAGCTCGCCATCCCTTATGGAACCCGTATGAGAGATACACTCTATTAGGAATAATCCTATCATTCAAAATGGTATGTATGAGAGAACATGCTCCATCGAGAACATTATACTAGATACAACACTAGTTCCCTTCACTAGAGGTATAGTTATCACATTCTTGCAACCCATGCTAGTCTAAGGAAACCCAAGTGAAGAGGCATGGTCCTCATCACAGCCCTCAGTTGAGGGACCACAGCTCCAGACTAACCTATGATACCTCAATCGCTCATGTAAAGAGTGGCACACACTTCATCCTGTTGAGGGATCACTAGCTATTATCTGGGTAATGTTCACATCAAGTGGAGGGGCCCTCTTCCCGTAGTTGTTTACTACAGTCGAGGTAGCTCCAACTATTACGGAGGACCCTCTCTTCGTCGCTACATGGGGATAGGGGAGTAGTTCTCCATAAATGAGTACCTTTTCCATGGTTTCAAAAGGGGAGTACTACTCATGAAGGACCCATACCCTATTATGACAGGGGAGTACTACATCATATATCAAAGTCCCACACCCTACCCGGTAGAGGAGTACCACTCAGTGACTTGAAGACCCACACCCTGGTACAAGGGGAGTACAGACTATGTTAGTTTATTTGCGATGGGAACCCACATCTAATTACATAAGGGTAGTACTGACCCCAGGATAGAGGACCCACTCCCTAGAAGAATAGGAAAGTACTAAATCTGTCGTAGCATTGCGAAAGGAGGACCCCCACCTTGGAATGGTAGGGATGTACTAACTCCTACAATAAAGGACTACTCCCCACATGGTAGGGGAGTACCGACTCTATAAGCGTTTGGTAAGGAGGAAAAATTCTCTAGTCCAATAGGGTAGTACTAACTCCAAGGATAGAGGACCCACTCCCTCGCACGACATTGGAGTAACAAATCTTCCTTTATGCCCTTCTCGAAAACCGACACCCTAATCCTATAGGGGAGTAACATCATCGAAAGAAACCACCCAAAGGAAAATGAACTCGTACCCAAAACGTGGGGAGTCCTCTATCAACCAAATAAGAGGGATAATGAGTACCCATTCCCTGAGTCATCAAGGGAGTAAACATCCTAACATCTCATCATAAGAATCGCCCCAATGTTTACCAAAGTATGCTTGTACCGGGATAGCCTACTCTTAAAATCAAATAGATTGTCTACCAACATTCCCAAAAACACACTTATAACATCTCAAAAGGACTCCCACATCGTAAGGTTCCCAACTTCATAAACTACTTGTCAAACGTAAACTACACCTTAATGTTATGTGCATTTTTGTGAAATAGGGGCCGGTTGGGTCTGGGTCTGGTCTGACCCGGTCCGAATGACCAAACCCGGGTCCTACCCAGCTCAATGGGCCCGACTCAGACTAGCTGGGCCTGACCCACTTGGCCTATCCCCCCAACAGCAACCCGGTCCACATTTTCTTGGTTGGAATACCATTGGGCTGCAATGATTTGAATATTCGGAAAAATAATACAACTTTATTTTATTTTTAACGTTTTCTTTAAGAATCTCAAAAAATAACTTTTTCAGTCAACCCACGGCAGTTGAAGTTAATTTCATTCTAGGTTAATACAACTATTCTCTGTATAATAGTGACCTTGTCTTTTCTTTCCGAGCACCAATTTCAAATATATAAAAATATTCTTGCATGTTTAATTAGTAAACATAATAAAGTTCAAAGAACCATTCCATCAACTGCAGATCTCATAATTATGAGTCATATCAGAACCTGGTCTCCTCAAAATCCCTTTTAAATGTTGAAAACAAATTGCTGGAAATTCCGAGACATTAAACACACATGGGTTTTTAAAAATGAAAAAGGTATTCCCACGAAAAAATGTAGGGTCTTACTAGGCCCTCTATCTATAACCTCCAAGGGACACACAAAATTCTTAAACTGGAAAACTATAACACTCACTAGTGGAATCTTAACTATGTGTGGATGGTAAAAACCCATTTCATACCGCGGAAAAATCTTGGGGTCTAACTCTGCCACCATGGAACAATCCCAAGCATAACTCTTTGATAGATCCCACCATGTTATGCTTGGGTTTCCCTTTCACTGCATGGTAAATACCTTTTATACCATTGCATAAAAATTGTATCATTTTCCTAATACATTCAATCAGTATATAACCAATAGTATCCCAAACAAAGAATGACGTCATTAGGACTCAACGCCATGAATAAGAGATCCCAACTGCAACTCTCAATCTAAGGGCATTGTCACACTCTCAGTTTCAGTGTGTGATCAATGGGTATCCTCTAGTAGGAATTTATAAGAATGAGGGTTAATTCTTTGGTCCAAACAGAACCTAATAGTCTCAAAAATAACTTGTAGGAACATAAGAACAACAAGAACCTATTTCTTTTTAAAACAACAGATAAAATAAAAGATACATATCGTACCTTTAATATCACTTTGAGCTTTTTTTTGATAAGACAAGATTGCATATAGATGTCCTCACCCTTTTCATCCAGATCCTTGAGCTGGGTGTGGACCACTTGGGGGTGATAGTGGAAAAGCTAAAAACTAACTGCCACCCCTGCTGCTCATCTAGCTCCTCTGCCTTGCTCACTATATTTCAGAACCCCTTGCTCCAAGTGAGGTATCTGAAAAGGTGTCTCATCTACTAATTACCTATTTGTATCACAGTGGGGGTAGAAAATATCTATCAAGATGCCCCGGGTTGTTTCAAGAGTAACATTTCCTCTCCTGCTGCTGATCTTCTCCTTGGCGCTGCTCTTGCGCCACAAACCCACGTGTCTGTGCTTGGTCATGGGTGAGCCTCCTACGCCGTGATCATGTTGCCTATCATCTTCAAGATCCAAACATATGAATCTACATTTTGACCTCTACTATAGGTCACATCCATATTCTCCTCCGCCAAGTATCTCTCAACCAACATGGCTTTCTCCTCTACCCCAACATACATATGAATGATATGGGGTTTCAACGATACCCTAATCTCCCGGTTTAGTCCTATGCTCGAAGGTTTGGGACATGATATATGGGCCCTGAACCATATCAATAGTGTAACGAGAAAGATCCCTAAATCTCACAGAGTACTATACTTCTGTAGGTATAACAGCTCTTGTATACGCATAGAGCGTAAGGTCAGCAGAAATAATTCCCCTTGTAGAGTTTCTAAAATTCAATCCAAGTGAGGGTTTCCTTGTCATGAGTCTAGATCACCAAGATCCAAAATCATGCCACTGATCCCTATAGAAGGCTCGCATCTAGTATTTCAATCTGTTTAGGCGGTTTCCTCACTATGTGAAATATTCTTTTAACCACTTCAAGCCAATCCTCAGCTACTTGATGATCTATATCACCTTGGAACCTTGGAGGTATTTTCCTCTGGAACTCATTTAGTGCACTCATCCTAAAAAAATCTTCTATTGGTAGTGCATGTTGCAACTGCAGATCGACATGTGGTTTCATCACTGGTGCCCCACCAAGAGGTTACAGCGCTTATTTAGTGACCTATAGTGAAGCCTAAACTCAGGATGGATCATTATTACAATAACGTTTTAGAATCATATCTTGCTATTGTCATGGTGGAATCTTGAAATATATCAAGATTAACCACAATTAAAGAGTATATCTGGAAAGTTAAATCAATATGGATATGGAAGGCACAACCATTCCTACATGATTCATATACCCTTTATTTCCCCGCAACCAGTTTTTCCATATACCGAGTCATAAAACTATTGTCTAGGGTCCTGGTGTATGAATATGTTGGCCGCCGCACCAACATTGGAGTCCCTAGATAGAAATCCAAACTCAAAAAACATAACACTATTTCCAAAAACCAAAAACAACATACCATTAGTTTCTAAGGTAGAACCAACCACATCAGATACCAATTTTTCATGACCCATCCTTGGGTCCCAGGTCGTGCTTACCCAAATCCCACTTCCCAAAGGCTATGGGATGATTAATAGAACCAAAGACATTATACCTTATGTTGGAGGCATTTTCTTGAGTACTTGTACATAGACACAACTCCCAGGCAAAGGTACTAGAATATAAAATTCGAGGAAACCATGCATGTAATATACTATGTAAAATACGGTCAGGGTTCAATAGAGAGTAATGTTTAGGGTGGAAATCTGATCCCGTGTATAAGCCCATCAAAATAAAAACATAACAAAAGTATAACTCAAAGTCCCTAAATCTTGTCTTCTGGGAACCCTACCTAAGGGTTGGTGAAGGGTATCTGCCTGAAGCTATAGATGTGAACCTCCTTTATCTGATCTCACTAAACACCAATAGGCCCTGGTCCTCCCTGGACACCATCAAAGAATCAGTCTTCTACAAAAGACATGTCAACTATGGTACAAGCCCGTGCAGGGGTTAGTAATAAAATACAAAGTAGGGGCCTCGAAACCACAGTTGAAAACCTCAAGAGGAAAACCAAAAAAGAATTCACAGTAATCTCTACTCTGGTATATGCCCAAACATTTACTATAAAAATCTAGATATACATATCTAATCCACTAAGAAGTATAAGGTCCAACCTTATAGAATGTACTAGGATTCTCATGGAAATCTCAACGCGGAACACATAAACCACAAGTACAAGATCCACGATCTCACCATCCTTAATGTCACCTATTCGAGAGATACACTCTATTGGGTATAATCCTACCATTTCTAGTGGAAAGTTTGAGAGAACTGTCTCCATAGGGAACATTCTACTAGTCCCAACCCTAATGTCAGACATTAGAGGTCTAGACTTCATCATCTTGTGGTGCAAACAATACTAAGGGAACCCAAGTGAGGAGGCCCGCTCCTCGTAACTACTCTTCGTTGAGGGAGTGCTACTCCAGACTAACCTGTGATACCTCAGTCTCTCCAATAAAGTGTTTACCATGCCTAAGTTCATTGAGGGAGCACTAGAACCCATATAGGTAATGATCACATCATGTGGAGGGGCCCACTCATCATAGATCTGTACTATAGTCGATGGAGATCCAACTCTTTAGGAGGACATGTACCCTATCGCTACCCAGGGACGGGGAGTACTAATCCGTAAATGAGGACTCACACCCTGGTTTCAATAGGGGATTACTACGCATGATGAACTTTCACCCAATTACGACAAGGGAGTAATATCTCAAATATCGATGACACACACCCAACCAATTAAGGGTGTACCACTCAGTGACTAGAGGACCCGCACCCTAGTACTAGGGGAGAACCGAATATTTCCGTTTATTAACTATTAGGTACCTTCACACCAGTGCGTTAGGGGAGGACTGACCCCAAGCTAGAGGACCAGCTGCCTAGCATGGCGGGGGAGTGTCGACTCTTCTGTATCACAACATAGGAAAGACCTACAGCCTAGAACGGCAGAAGAGTACTAAAACCTACAGTAGAGGACTTGCTCCCTACCCGACAAGGAAGTACCAAGGATATAAGTGTTAGGTATGGGGGACTCACACCCTATTAAAATAGTGGATTTCCAACTCCAAGGATAGAGGACACTCTCCCAAGTACGACAAGGATGTACCGACTCTTCCTTTATAAACTTCTCTGAGAACCCATGCCCTAATCCTACAAGGTAGTAACGTCGTCGGAGTAAACCATCCAACAGAGAAAAACCCATACCCAAAACGTGGGGAGGCCCATATCTACCAAATCATTGGGATATGGAGTACTCCAACGTTAATTCATAAAGGAAGTAACCATCCTAACTTCTCATCATAAGAATCCCCCCGATTCTACCCAACATCTACTCGTACCGGGAGATCCAAATCTTAAAATAAAATAGGTCATCCTAAAAATTTTCTCATAAACTCTATTAGAGTATCTCAAAAGAACTGGCTCATCACAAGGGTACCAATTCTATTGAAGGATAATCAAACTAATGCTTCTTAATGTTACAGGAATTTCTATAAAATGGGGGCAAGTTGGGTCCGGGTCCAGTCTGACCTCGTCAGGCCGACCCTACCTGACCGAGGTCCAACCCCACCTATTTGGCCTATCCCAACCCAATGGGCTCATCCCACTAAGCCACAGGTCTGGCCTGACCCTCCAGAATCAACTCAGCACACCTTCGAGTAGGCAGCCTCATTTAGACCTAGCATGGCTGTGCTGCATCTGTTATGCACCAAGCAGCTCTAGTTGGCACCGCTTCGGTCAATGAGGAATTTCTTCTCTTCCAAAAACCCTAATCCGAATGGCTCAGGTTCTCCCAAACACTATTTCATGTAACCATCCTCCGTCGCACTGGCACACAGCCACCACCGGCATGTCAACTGCTTGTTCTGCATACCACCAGACGCACTCTGATGGTCGGTTCTTTGAACCGAAAGGTACCCTGTGATCCGTGCATTTTGTAATTCCCTACCAAGGAACAATACTCTATTGTGATCTATTCTTCTAGAAAAAACTCGATTTTTGGAATCTCACATGCTGCATCGGCCAACCCGATGTCATCATTGTGGCACCACCTTTGTGGTATGTCTTTCTACGATTTGTGATATCAAATAGTTTTTCCTCAAAGTGTATATGAAATGATAGTTCATTCATATCCCAGTCAAGAACAATGAAAAATTTTGGGATAAATAACGAATTGAATGCAACATAATAACTCGGTGAACAATATTTTATTGTTGTTCATTACAGCCATGATTTTCTCCCATTAGCAGGATCATGAACGAAATAAAATTCATACTGGAAGAACGATTAAACCATGGGTGAACATGTTCGTGGGTTGATCTGTGTTTTTTTAGAACCAAGAACGGTGGAATATATAATTCATGAAAACAACCCCTACTTGGGTAGGATCGTTCGTTGGTGATGAATGGTGTCGCTCTGTTAGTTGTTCCATGATTCTCTATTTACGACCATTGGTTGATCATCATTAGTGATGATCCATTAGAAAAGGGGTTGGCCTTCACCATCATCACCCACCAGAGCTTCGGAGCAGAACCATAATTGCGCCAACAATATTGCGTTATCTGATTACCAATTAAAGGAAGAAATATGAATTAGTATTTTAGTTATGTTAATGTTATGATGTCGTTACATTGTTTAATTTAATGAAAAAATGAATTCAGTTTCTCTTAGTTTTCCGATCATTGGGAAAAAACAATTTTAAAATTTTAGAAAAATTAAAAAAACAAGTTTACTTTATTTTATACGTTTTCGTTAAAAAGATCGCAAAATAAATTTTTCGGTTGACCCACACTAGTTGAAGTTAAGTCCTTTCTAGGAGAATATTTTCATTATAAGTTCAACAGTGCCATTAGATTTTCAATCTGATAAATGGTTCAAAATATAGAAAAAACTGAGTCACACATTTAATTAATATACATATAAAAAGTTATAGAATCTATTTCGGCTGCTTTGGGTCTCATAATTATTTTCCGTCTCAGAGACTACTCTCGTAAAATTCCCATTTTAATTAGAAAAATTAACCATGGAATTTCAATAAATTACATTTAACTCCAAAAATATTATGATTCTTGCAAATAAAAGTACATATGATAGTAGAAAATTCCAAATCACGTGTTAAATAATTATTTTCATTCACATATAATGTTTATAACCCAAAATCTAAAACATCAACTCCTTGTATGATAACACATCCTAACCCAAATCTCATTGTACAATAATGGACCTTATAGCCACATCCAAACTACATAAATGTATGATTTTGTATTGATGTAAGCCAAACCATAATCCCATTGAATTATTTTTGGAATGGATCAATCTATTTGAATGAAATTATATTCTTTTTAATAGACTTAATTATTGAAAACAGACATGAAAAATTACCAATGAAGTGTTAGTAATATCTTTTTAATTTGAGAAACAATGTATCTCAATGAAATTTTTCAGGGGGTGCTAAGAGATACTAAATTCTATAATTGATAATTTACATGTTATCGTCATTTTGAAATGGATTGGCCATGATAATGTAACTCTTATATCCATATATCACACTTTGAATGAATAATATTAATTTTATGGACCCAAATGTTACCCATAACTATAGAAACTTTTTATTAATGATTAGAAATTATCCTTGAATAATGTAGAATGTCAGAAAGGATCACCAACACCATAGTTTCAATATACCTCTGAAATATTTGATTCATAAAATAAATAAATACCAAAAGATAATATATATTACCATAGAGTATAACCACATAATAATAATTTCCATCGAGAATCTAGAAATACATTTTTCGAATATCCTCCTTTCAAAAATGAAGTTGATGGTAACCTAATCATAATCCATGGTTAAAGAACCTTGTGACAACCATCAATTAATCAATAATAATAATAAATTAATGGGATATCATATCAATTAACTATCTTACAATATTAATTCATATTAAAATCCATAAAAAACTAAATGATTTATATCCACCTTCTTTATGAAAATAATTGGTGTTTAAAATGGAGATGTAGTTGGTCGACTTCATCCATTTAATTAAAAATAATTTAGAAAAAAATTAAATTTTTTATTGTTCTTTCTGTTATCCTATAGTACGTCAGTGAAATAGGTCAATTCCCACATTAGAAAAAAAATTATAAAACACACTTCTATTTAAGATGGAAACCAATAGAACTTTTTGGGAAAGAAAACAATAAATTAGTCAATGATGGTTAAAATATATATATATGTGATGGAATCAAAATATGTCAATGTAACTAACATAAACTAAAATATAATTGTCTAAAAAACTCGTACTATAGGAACTTCATGAAAAATATTCACCTTCCAAATTCTTCAAAGAGATTGTCATCAAATTATAAAAAGGTAAATGCAACCCACCAAGAATAACAGTTGATGTGTCCCTTGATGGATTCCAACCAATTAATTAAAAGAATTATGTTATATATATATCCATCTATAGAATAAGGAAATTCTATACAAACTCATCCTAATCTATTTTTATAGAACATGGTGAGAAATGTATGGTTTCAAACTCTATTAGCCAATAATGTTTTTATGTTTCAATAAAATTGAAATAATTTATAATTGAAACCACATAATATCCAAAAAAATATGTATTTATAAAAAAGTGATACATAATAGTATCAATCAAATTGTTAATGGCTGTATAATTAAAGGGGAACATAAATCATAAATTGGATGGACCAGATTGATCCTATATGATCATCATTTAGGAACCATAATCCTTCCTACTTTTTCCTTATTTATCCTTACATCCTTGATAAGATTTTATTGTGTAAGGATTTGTGGTGATCTGAGAATCACATTGGCCCTCTAGGTATTGAGGAAAATAATTAGTATGATGATATCATCTACTCGGAACATTAGGTGTCTAAAAACATTAAATTAATTCCAAGATTGTTAATCTATACCACTATATGACAAGATAAAAGGATATAATTCATAAATAATTTGTGTAAATATTAATAATTACCTATAGGGAGAATTGATATTTTTTTGTTGATTTGGTTGATAACTATTTTCATATAACTAATGGGTTAGTGGAACTATGGGAATATTTCCTCTAGTTATTATACTCATGGTTTCCATGAAACTCCAATAATTTTTGTATATTTTCTTTGTGTTAGAACCTATTTTCCTAGCACTTATGTTGATTTTTGTTCGTAAAAATCTATTATTTAAAGGTATGAAGGAATTAAAAAAATTATATCTATACACAAGTGTGTAATTGTAATTTAATAAACTATAGTATCACATAGTGGTCAATTTTTTACATTATCACTAGATAAAAGTGATAAAATACTAAAGTACTTTATAGTTTATAATTCACTATAAAATAGTCCTATAATTGAATCTTAAAAAAATTTGGAACCATAAAATTCTAAATTATTCACATTTGGAATGCATTATTCAATTACGAATAAAATATTATATCAATCATAGTACATTTATTTTTATCCTGTAGAATAGAATGAAAAAAGGATGTTCTCAGATGAATAAGAAGTGTTACATACAAAAAATTGTCAAGATTAAGAAAGGAATAATAAATATTTTAAGGAAAATAATAGCAGCCACTACTCATTTAATCAATAACATGATCACATAGAAAAACACAATTTTAATTATTCATGATCAAATAATTCAACATAAATAATCACATGAGGGTGAAACTTCTATATGGATATCATAACTATTCAAATAATCACATGGACATCAACAACTTATTTCATAATGTTATAATTCATACTTTTAGACTTCTAAAATGTATATTCAAGGCCTCATTCCAGGACATTTAAATCATACCTCCATAGTATCATGACATGGACTCAAAAATAAATTCTTATGTCCTAAGTCATAAAAAACTATTTATATTTTCAAACAATACCCACTGATGCATTAGGGCCTATATAATTATAGTCCCCACCAATCACATAGCAATTCCAAAGCATTCATAATATGAATTACGAAATGAAACAAAATTAACATGATTTTAATATTTATAAATTATGAAATTAAAAGAACTATCAAATAAAATATAAATACATTCCCCAGTATAATAGATTGTAAATAATATAGAGAAATATGAACAATTTTATTAATATTTTATAACATTATTAAATAATATTATTCATAAAATTGATGTTGTTGTACTTGAAAATACTTTCAAAATATAAATGTAAAATTTCATGAGAAAAGTACTAATTTTAATATTGAAATAAGATATCTGATATCTAAACCTTACTAAAAATATTATTAGATAAATTTTAATTGAAATGTTAATTGAAAAACAGTAAAGGAATATTAAAATTTATCAGTTTTCTTGATATTTGGAAATTATATTCTTTCCATATAAGATAGAAAACATTACTTTAACTTTTTTCTATAAATGAAAATGTAACGCCCAATGTTTTTAAAAAATCAATTGAAAATCATCTACCCTTTATTTATGTAGATTGTTATAACTAGCCATTAAACATAAATTTTCCTCTTCTTTGAATTGAATTTCAAAAAATAGTCCAATATAATTATGATCAGTAAGATTTTTGGAGTCCGATAGAACCAACATGTTTTTTTTAATATTAACAAACCCTTATGAATAGTGATTTGAATATTAATATGACCCTAGTGAATTGTAAATTTTATTATTATTTTATTTTCTTAAGGCATTATGATAATGACATTTTATTAATAATTTAAGCTTTTAAAAATGATTTATAGATTTAAAATTGATATTTTATAATAAATTATTATTTAATAAAATATTAAATTAATAATATGTAGAAAATTATTTTCTTAAAATTGAGTTTATGTTTCAATTATAAATGTTGTAAAATGTTTATGGTTATTTTTTGGGATTTTATTAAAAATTATAAATTTAAAAAATAGTGAAATATAGTAAAATAACGTATATTAAAATTATTATTTAAATACACTATATATAACATCATAAATTATGTAATAAAACTTCTTTCGAACTCACATGATATCTTTAATTGTTTTATTAGAAGAATTATTACTATTCATAGTTTGGACAAAAATATTAAAATAATGATTAAAATAATGATTAAAATAATGTAAAATCTCTCCTCTCCTCCACTATAAATATCACCCTCATTCCCCTCTTCCTCTCACACCTCTAAAGCCTTGAGAAAGTTCTATTTTCTACGAAATTTTATCCCCAAGGATCCTCCCTGTTTTTAGAGATACTGGTCTCACCAAAAGGACATAACCAAAGGTCATAAGGAGGATCTCATGGAGAAGAGATCAAGAAGTAATATCATCTTCCTTTTTAATGTATTTTCTTTTCAATTCGTTTATTTACTTCTACTATCTTTTCCTCCACATATATAGAAGGTATGTAATCTCTATAATCATATATATTCTTTATTTTACCATGTTCATGTAATACATTCATCATATTCTT
The DNA here is from genome assembly GCA_963277665.1 of Viscum album. NCBI lineage: Eukaryota > Viridiplantae > Streptophyta > Magnoliopsida > Santalales > Viscaceae > Viscum > Viscum album. The sequence goes on along the minus strand of OY728147.1, from coordinate 128,237,533 downwards.
TCCTCTCCTCTCCCTCTTGTTCTAAAAATAAAAACACCCCCTACGATGTGCCGATTTACAAAAATTGTGCACGATGTGTTTCCAATTTTCTTTTAATTCCATAAAATATGATAATAAAAACCATTTAATGGTTTAATAATAATTTAATGTGCATGTTAAAACCTATTAAATTTTCTCTATATATCTTCTATGCATGAAATTATATAATTGCATGAAACAAGTTCATTTTTTTAAGGTAAAGACATGGTCACAGACCAATACCTAATTTATTAAAAAGAGAAAGTAAGCAAAAAAAGTTTGAAGGAGGGGATTTTTTTACAGGCTTTTTTATAAAAGTGAAGAAGATCAACCAGAAGCTCATCCCTCCAAGTAAAGTTTTGGTTGATCCCTTTGTGGCCGGACCATCAGCAACCATGTTTGCTTCTCGATAAGCATGTGTGGTGATGAATCTATTTTCTAAGAGCAAGGATAGGAATTTCATCCAGCGGGTAGTGAGAGGCCAGAAAAGATGAACAGTACCATTCTATAAAGATTGGACAATAGTGGTCAAATCACTCTCAATCCAGATGTTTCTCGATCTCTTTTGTATAGCAAAATTGACAGCATGAATCACAGCCTCCATCTCAGCTTCAAGGGAAGAGGCAAACCCACAGCCACTGTAGAAGCAGCCATGACAATATCCAAGCCAGTCCCAGAAGATGGCGTCACAACAAGTAGGTCCCGGGATCCATTTAGAGGCTCCATCCAAATTTCTATTGATCCATCTGGGCAATGGGGCTTGCCAGAACACCTCCAAGGTGTGTCGAGGGTGTCTGTAGAGACCCTCGATCTGAAGCCGACGAAGAATCAAAACGTCTCCAACTGAGTTGTCGCAATGAGCTTTCTGTAGTGAAGTGGCATTCTTCATGGCAATGAGAATTCATGTCAGACCCGCATTAAGATTGAATGAGGCTTTGTTGTGAAAAATGGAGTTATGATCATATCAGATGACATGGAGGAGTTCAGCCACAACAGCTAGTAAAAGGTTTTTTATTTGCTGTGAAGTTCCAAGTTCAGCACAATGTTTTATCTGTGCACAAATAGAGTTAGAGAGTAACCATATGCAATCTAACATGTCAGTGATAAAATTCCAAGGAGCAGAAGCTGTAGCGCAAGACAGAAATAAATGATTCGTGTCTTCTCTATGATGATGACATAAATGAAATCTAGAACACAGTTGGATGCCAAAGGTCTGAAGACAAACCTCATTATGGAGATGGTTGTGCGCAATGCGCCAAATGAGGTTGAGCCTTGAGTGCTTAATCCAAGGCATATCAAACTGATTTAACCATTTAAAATTAGAGTCCGAATTTGAAATATTGTGGGAGTAAAAGTATTTAGAGTCAAGGACACCATTGTGGGTAGGCTCCCAAATAAGGATATCATCAGAGATAGAGAAGGTATAATTATCGACCACCTACATGATGTTATTTCGGATAATATAATGCTAGTGTTAGAGCACCTCCTTTATAGTGTCGTTGTAATTCTCCGGAGGGGTATTAGATGGAAACATGGGAATAAGGGGAGAGCTAGTCCAATTGTCAATCCAGAAGCGCATGGAAGAATCCATGTGAACCAACCATCTAACATTGTTCATAATCATGGAATAGGATGTTTTGATCGAATGCCAGATTGAAGAATTAAAATGATTGAGATTAATTTTTTAACCTTGGAAGGAATTTGTTTTTATGAAACTCTGTAGATTCCGAGGAGTCATTAATCAGACGCCAAGTGTGCCTGTCTTGAAGGGCCTCATTAAAGAGTTTGAGATTTTTTATGCCAACCCACCTTGTTCAAGGGGATTACAACAAGTGGACCAGGGAATGGTAATGAGTTTCCTCTCTAGAATGCTATGAGTCCAGAAAAAAAAAATTAATGTAAACAATAATCTTTTTAATAATCCGAATAGTCCATTTATAAACCATCATCGAGTAAACCATTTGGGAAACAATTCTGGACCTCACAAGACAAATCCTACCTTCCATGGAGAGGGATTTACCTTTCCAAGCGGATAGTTGTTTGATAACATGATCGACCACAGCATTGAAAAACATGGCTTTAGGCCGCCCCCAATAGATGGGAACTCCCAGATAAATAAAAGTAAGAGATACCTCTCTAATGCCTAAACTTTCAATGATGTTGCTTTTACGTGTGAGGGAGAAATTTTTACCAAAGAAAAAAAGAGATTTATTCCAGCTAATAGTTTGACCAGATATCTCATCATAGTGAGCTAAAAAAAATTTTAGTTCATGAATATTTCTTTTTGCCTCTATTAAGGAATAAAATGATGTCATCATCATATTAAAGATGAGTTAGGACATTTAGGGTACTGCCCGCCTTAATTGGTTTATGCTTGTTTTGTTCAAAAAGGCGAGTGAGGAGTCTGCTAAGGTAGTCTTCATCAATAGAAAAAAGAACGGCCTATAGGGGTTCCCCTTGCTTAACTCCTTTGGTACATGTGATAAAGCCCTTAGGGGAACCATTAACAAGGATGGAGAGGTAAGATGATTCAAAAAGAGTGTGAATCCTCCTTATAATGATTTCATTAAAACCAAAACCTTGAAGTTCCTTAAAAATAAAGCTCCCATCAATGGTATCAAAAGATGTTCTAATTTCAAGTTTGATAACAATACTACCTCCTCTAGAAACCTTGTTAAGAGAGTTGGTACATTCCGAGGCCAGACAGATGCAATCCTGGATGGATCTTCTTTTAATAAACCCATATTGATTCCATGAAATAATTTTGTTACAGAGGGGCTTGGGCCTATTTTCTAGATGCTTAGTGATGATCTTATAAATGTAATTAATAAGAGAAATAGGAAGAAAGAGGTTGATTTCAGAAGCATTCAACACTATGGTAATTAAGGCATGAAATTGGTCATTAATACCATGAGGGAGAACCAAATTTTCAAATAATGTTCTAAAATGTTTACAAACATCAATGTGAATGACCTCCCAAAACTGCTGATAAAAACCATTGTTGAACCCATCAGGCCCTGGGGCACTATTTGGGTTTAAACTAAGAACTGTGTCCTTGATTTCATGGTCATGGGGGATACCTAAAAGAAAAATATTTTCTTTCTCATTGAACATGCTCTAGATAACCCCATTAATGAGATCCTTGTTAATGTTGGACCCATTAAAAATATTTACAATGTAAGAAACCACATGGTCAGTAATAACTGCTTCAGAGTCAATGATATAATCATTCACCTTGAGAAAGGATAAGGCTCTACAAACATTCGTAATTCTTTGGAGAGAATTCTCAAATTTAGTGTTGCGGTCACCGTCCGTGAGCCACTTAGTTTTGAAAACGTCCTTTCACATATTGTCTTTAAGAGCCAAAAGAGCATTAAGTTTCTGGGTTATGTTCAATTCATTTTGGGGGTCGAAAGAAAAATCAGAATTTGTGTTTGAAGTTTTAATTTGATTGAGCTCATGCTCAAGGTCAAAAATGTCTTGATTAACTTGCTTTGATTTGGAACCTCACCAACTCTTGAGACTTAGCTTGAGATGTTTGAGCGTCATAACACAAGAAAAAGCATTAGAGTTATGATTCATGGACTCCTAACTGTCCTTAATGAGTTGATAACATTCTAGGTCAGCAGACCAGGCATTATTAAATCTGAAGGGAATAAAAGTCCTAGGCTTTTTAGAGAACATACAGACAAGAATGGGATGATGATCATACATTAACCTGGGTAGAGTAACACTGGATATGGTATACCATTTATCCAGGGCTAGAATATTTGTGAAGGCCATATCAAGTTTGATAGCAACAACACGGTTAAGGTTCCTTCTATACTAAGTATATTTATCACCTGTAAGGTTTATTTCTAGGAGATAACAACATTTTAAAGCAGCCCAAAATTCTCTAGAAGAAATGTTGGAGTGGGAAGGACCAATTTTTTCACAGGGGGAAAGAATGGCATTAAAGTCACCCAACACAATCTAGGCGTCATTGATGTTACTATCTAACACAACAAGTTCCTGCCAAAGGGGCCTTCTGTCTTGATATCTATTCTTGTAATAAACCAAATTACAGAAAAAGTGTGTGTTATCAGGAAAACAATTACAAGTTAAATGATGTTTAGAGAAACTATAAATATTAACAGTTTGTAAAGAGGAATGATAAAAAAACCCATAGGGACTCTATATCAGAACCATATTTACAAGCACAAATAAAATTATATCCAAAGGCAGACTAATTCATAAAATTTATGGAGAAATTTACTTTTGATTCAGATATTGCATAAAATTTTGTCTTATGCATCAAAATAAAGCATTCGAGAACAGAAAGAGTGTCACAGTTCACTAAACCCTGACAATTACAAAAAAATACATCCATTTAGAACCTGGACTTGGAGCAGGATCGCCCCTTTTTTTCTTCGAGATGCCCAAACCATTCTTTCTCCACGATCTCCTAAGAGTTTGGGAAGAGGGTGGGTTATTATTTTTATCCTGCTTACTCATAATAGAATCAGAAATAGTGTTCGAAGAAATTGTGTTAGTAGTAATATGAGAAACAGAAGAGGATTTTCTTGTCAAGGGAGTTGTATGTTCATCCTTAGAGTAAAGAGGGGGACTCTTGTTCTGAGTAATGGTTGGAAGATCAACTATCAACTCAGAAACAGGAGAGACATAAAGGGAATCTTGTCCTTCTAAGGGTGCAATGAGAGAGGTGTTGGAACACATATCAGAGGCAGTATGTGAAATAGTTATGCTCGGTGTGACCAAATGTGAGAAATCAGGTTTGTTTACACCTAAACCTCCTCCAGAAGCGGTCAAGCATTGAGTTCTAAGATAGGATTTTTTATAAAAGACGATGCTTCAGGTTCTGTCTGGTCTATAGGGAGAAGTTTAACTGTTTTGGAAGTATTCCCCAAGGAAACTCCACAAGTCGAGTCCGTAATAGATACCTCAGCCAAGCCATCGGTGCCCTCCAGAACGATACCAGCCTTGTCAGAAGTAACCTCCTCCGATTAGTTATCATCCCGGGATTGATTGAAGACATCCAGAATTATGTGTTCAATATCCTCGGTGATGAGAAGATCATTAGCTTCATTTTCCTCCTCAACGACATGATCTTCCCAGGTGATTCCCGAGTGCTCACCCAGAAATTTTTTTTTGACCTAGACATCCGTTTTCTTCTTGGGTGGCTCAGGTTTTTCAGGTGTAGGGATCTTACCCTTCTTCTTCTTAACCACAGTCCATCCATCTTCGCGAGGCAGCAAAACCTAACACTTCATAATCTGACATTTTAATAGAGAATGGCTAAAAATTTTACAGAATTCACAATACAGTGGCATACGCTCACATTCGACCATAACTCCAGTTCAGAAATCATTTGCATTGAATATAATTACCTCTGGTATTTTTGCAGCAATTTCAATTTCAATCATGACCCTATCGAAGAGACCAATATCAGTGTTCAAGGTGCTAAGAGGGTTGACAGTTATGTTGGTAACACCCTAAGATACGTTTTTGGTTCTCTTTATGTTATATTTTTTAGTGTAAATCTCATTGAAATATCATGTTTCACAAAGTATGTTTATATGGGTAACAAGTATGTCTTTCTTGAAAATGATTTCTTATGTTAGAAGTATTCATGGGATAATGTTTTATTTCATTATATTTATATCCCATACTATGATTTTTTGTTCTCATCCTATGTTTTTAAATTAATTTCATAGGTTATTAGGATGAGTAATACAAATAAGGACACCAAGTTAAATGTCATGATGATTTTTCAAAGAAAATGTATTTTATTATAAATGTTTTATATATTGAATGAAATGGATACTGTTTTTTTAATCTTATCTATAATAACGTGGAATTAAATGCATGTATTATATACAAATTCTCTAAAACAATAAACCTTAAAATATCCTCAATGTTATATGAAGTGAGTTCTTTACTATAATTCAAGATTATGTAATTTAATAAGTTCGATTCGTTATTGTTAGTATTAGAGGATGGTTTAGATAAATTTAGGGGTTCAGATGAAGTTAATAGAATAAAATTAATGATTTTTACAATAAGATTAATTTGAAATGATATAAAATTTAATTATTACAATGTTACATCAACAATGATATGTTTTTTTAAAATGGTTTTCCAACAATGAAATATGGAAGCTGAAGAGGAGTGGCACATACAGAATGATATCCTTAATAATCTACATCCTAGAATAGTTTTGGATTGGAACCTAGTAGATTATTATAGTAATGGCTCAAATAACTTATAAAATAAATTATAGTGGAATCCATCTAAGATAAAAACCTGAAGTGCCACAATAGAAGAAGACTATAGTGGAACATTTTATGAAAAAACACCTTCCTGTTATCAATGGGTGTTCTGAACCTATAGAGGCTGAAGAATGGATTAATGTTCTTAAAAATATATTTGATATTATGGGATATCTAGATAATAAAATCTTAGGTCTTTCTATTTATCATTTTTAAGGTGAATCTGATTATTGGTGGTCAATGGTCAAAAATATCAGAGATATATATGAGATTCAGGCATTAGAATTGGATAAATTTAAAAGTATTTTCTGTGATAATTGTATTCCTATGGTGGTGACACTTATAATAGAGAATCAATTCCTTTAATTGAAGAAAATAAAGGATGATTCAGTGGTTGTGGATGAAGAAAACATCACCCGACTGGAAAGGTATGCTCCAAATTTTATTCTAGATTTTGATATAAAAATCAACCGCTTTTACTCATGATTAAATACAAGGTATCGTAGGGCATTGGTATCTTGTGAATTCAAAATTTATGTGAAACTTGATCTATGTTATGATAGGGTAGAGATGGAGTTTTTTTATGAATAAAAAAATTGAAAGCAAGGAGAAGAAGTGGTCTAAATGGAAAGTGATGGGTATGAATCAGCCAATGAAATCTGATGGTATGAAATTCTAGTTTCCAGTTTTTAAAATGTGTTGAAAAATCACCTTGGGGAATGCCTTACCAAACCTGGGAATTGATTTTGATGTTGTATATTTGGACATATAGTACAAAAGTGTAGTTAAAATGATCCTAAGACTATTCCTGATAAGCATACTATTATGTGTTTTAAATGTGGAGAGATGGATCATTATGAAAATGTCTTCCCAAAGAGAGATCTGAATAATGAAAAGAAGCTAGAATATAAGAAGAATGGTGTAGTGAGATCTCTTGCGACTACTTCTGCATATATTGGTCCATCCAATGATGTTGTAGTGGGCACCATGTTTTTTACACGAATTTTTCCAATGTTTTTTTGGATACGGGATCTACACATGACTTTATTTCTGAGCAATTATCTATTAAACTGAAAATATCACCTCATCAAATGAGACTAGTACTTATTGTTAAAAAACCAGGGGGGGAAATATTACAGCATTGAGGAATTATAAAAATCTTTATATTATGGTTTGTGGAAAGAATCTTGCTTCAAATTTTTTTCCCTTAGTAGAGTGATAAATTTCTAGGAATGTATTGGCTTTCGGTTTATCATGCTATGATTGAATGTAGATCTAAATAAGTTGTTATTCAGAAAGATTTTTCATTTTTATACAATATTGATCCCATACAATTGATAACATAATAGTAAGTTGAGAAACTATTGAAATATTTAAACGAATGTTATTTATCTTATATTGTTGAAACTAAGGGAATTATTCAGAATAATGATTTTCTAGTGGTAAATGAATACCTTGATGTTTTTATTGATTAATTACCCAGTTTTATACCTGATTTAGAAGTCAAATTCACAATTGAATTAGTTATTGATGTTATGAAAATTTCAAAAACCTTATATCAAATGGCTCAAATGGAACTTATTGAGTTAAAAAATAAGTTGGAGGATTTTCTTAATAAATTCTTCATTCGTCTTTGAACTTCACCATGGGGTTCTCCTATTTTGTTCGTTAAAAAGAAATATGGTTCCATGGTACTTTTCATTGATTAAATAGGTTTTCATAACATCACTGTTAAAACAAGTATCCTCTTACTCATATCGATGACTTTTTTTATCAGTTTTAGGGAGCTCAGTGCTTTACTAAGACTGAAATGAGATCCAGATACCCTCAGTTAAAGGTAAAGGAGGATGATATCCTGAAAACAATATTTGTACAAGATATGGGAGTTATGAAATTGTTGTTATGTCATTTTGGTTATCTAATTCACATATTTTATTCATATATTTTATTGATATAATTTTACTTGGGATCTTGGATAAGTTTCTGTTTATGTTTATTGATGGAATTTGGTAATTTATAAGAAAAAAGAGGAGCCTGAAAAATATACAAGGATTTTTTTTCAAACCACAATGGAAAAACAACTGTCAGGAAAATTAATCCAGTGTGATTTCTAGTGGCAACAAATTTCTTTTCTTGGGCACATTGTAAATAAATATGTAATAACAGTTGATCCTGCCAAAAAAAGTGTTTGATGAATGGAAAATACCTACAAATGTTATAGATATTCATCGTTTTATTGGATTAATAGGTAATTTCCGACGGTTTGTTAAAAAAGTCACACAATTTTTTATCCTTATAACTATGTTATTTTGAATGGGGTTATATTTATTTGGACATATGAATGTGATGATTGTTATTAGGAACTGAAGAAGATATTGCTGAATGCTCTAGTTTTGGCCCTGCCTTCGAAAAATGGTGAGTTTCTCGTTTACTATGATGCATTATTGAGGGGACTTGGCTGTGTTTTGATAACTAATTATCATGTAATTACTTCTACATCATCAAAACTAAAAAATCATGAGTTAAATTATCCCACACATGATTTGGAATTTGCAGTTGTGGTGTTTTTTTAATTTGGATGCATCATTTATACAACGAAAAATTTCTAATATATAATGACCATAAAATTATGAAGTATATATTCACACAGAAGGAACTAAACATGAGAAGAGAAGATGGATTGAACTGGTAAAGGATTATGATTCCCTGATCAATTACCATCCAAAAAAAGAAAACAAATTGGCAGATGCCTTGAGCCGAAAATACCATGAATCATTCACCATGTAACATTTGGAACATGATCCCTTGATTAATGATTTAATGAATTTTTTCATAGATGTTGTTGGTGCAGAAAAGACCTCTATTTTTTTCTATTTTTAGTTCAATCATTGTTATCAGATAGAATTATGAAAGCATAAAAGTAAGACCACGAGCTATAGAAAAAGGTAAAATTGGTTAAAAAAGAAAATTTATAGAATTTAACCTTGATAAATATTGTGTTTTATGATTTGGTAAAAGGATGTGTGTTCCATGTGATTCTATGTTGAAGAAATAATTGTTGTGTGATGATCATATTTCACTATTTTAAGATCATATTTGAAGTACTATGATGTACAAAGACCTTTAGGAGTGTTATTTGTGGGATATAATGAAACGAGATATTTCTTATTTTACTGTGAAATTTTTAACATTTCAATAGGTTAAAGCAGATTTGTAGTTACCGAATGGGATTCTTTAGCCTTTTCTAGTGCTATAGTGGAAATGGTAGAATGTATCCATGGATATTGGGGTGGGATTACCAAATATGTATTAAGGTAATAATGTAATATGAGTAATTGTTGATAGACTGACTAAATCTATACATTTTCATTCAATTCGAGATACAATGTCTTTGGATCAGCATTCTCAGCTATACCTCAAGGTGATTGTTAGGTTACATGGAGTTCCTATTTCCATTATCTCTTATCATGATCCTAGGTTCACTTCTAAATTTTGGAAAGGCCTTTATAATTTTTTTGGGAAATAATTAATTTTCAGTAAACCTTTTCATCTTTAACCAGATGGTTAGTCAGAATGAATGACTCAGACATTGAAGGATATGCTTAGAGCTTGTCTAATGGAATAAATGGGTAGTTGGTATCAACATCATTATTTAGTTGAGTTCTCTCACAAAAACAACTTTTATTCTTGTATACAGATGGTACATTTCGATTCATTTTATGGGAAGTGGTGTAGAATTCCATATTTTTTGGATAAAGTAATGGAATGGTAGTTGAAGGGAAAAATTAGTAGAGAATGCGGATGAGAAAGTGAAGATGATCCACCAATATATATGGACATCTTAGAGCAGACAGAAATGTTATAAAAACAACATGAGGAAACTTTTATTTTGAGTTAGGTGATAATGTTTTTCATAGAATCTCACCATGTAAACGTGTTATAAATTTTGGTAAGAAAGTAAATCTATGTCCACATTTCAATGGACCTTATGAAATTTTGGAGAATGTTGGACCAGTCACCTACCTTGTATCTTTCCCTCCAAGTTTATCTTAGGTACATAATGTTTATCATGTTTCGATGTTGAGAATGTTTGTTCCAGATTCATCTCATTTCTAAGCCCAAAAGTAGTTCAGCTAGAGGAGAACCTTTCTAATGAAGATAAACCAATTCAAGTTCTTGATCGAATAGGACAAGTATTCTGGAATAAAGAAATATTCTAGGGAAAGATTTTGTGGAGAAACCATATGGTTGAATAAGCAACATAGGGATCTAAGAATGCTATGAGGGAAAGGAACCCTCACATGTTTTGTAAAAAATAAAATTATGAGGGAACAATTTCTAGAAGGTGGGGATACTATAACACCCCATGGTTTTAAAAAAATAAATTGAAATTCATGAAACTTTTTTTAAGTAGATAGTTATAAATATCCATTTAACATAAGTTTGCAGCTTCTATGATATGAATTTAAAAACATGGTTATCTACAATTATGATCAGTATGATATTTTCAAAAAAAGTAGTTCAGTTTTTAAATCTACAAGTTGAAAATGGTTAGGGTGATTTTATGGGATTTTTCAGAAAATCTGTAATTTTTTATGAATATTGAAATATTATAAAATACCGTATATTCAAATAATGTGTTAAATACACTATTTATGACATCATAATTGATGTAAGGAAACATGTTTTGATATCACGATCTCTATTTACTATTTTGGTCATAAGACTTATGACTATTTATAGAATTGGGCATGAATATTAAAATTATGATTAAAATAATGTAAAATCCCTCCTCTCCTCCACTATAAATACCACCCTCATTCCGCTCTTCCCCTCACACCTGTCAAGCCTTTATGATAATCTATGTTCTACCAAATTCCATCCCAAAGGATCTTCCCCATATCCTAGAGCTACTAGTCTCACTAAAAGGAAAAAACCAATAGCCTTAAGGAGGATAACATGTAGAAGAGACCAATAGGTAATCAACCTCTCCCTTTTTCATGTTTTTTCTTTTCAATTCATTTATATTCTAATATTGTTTTTCCCTCCACATATCTAAGAGGTATGAAATCTCAAGAATCATATATATTATTTACGTTACCACTTTCAGGTATAATATTCACCATCTCATTTCCTCTCCTCTCCCTCTTGTTCTAAAAATAAAAACACCCCCATGACATGAAATTACCAAAATCATGGATGATGTGTTTCCAATTTCCATTACGTCCCTAAAATATTATCATTAAACCCTTTTAATTGCTGAATCAGAACGTAATTTTATGTTGTAACCTATTTCATGTTCAGAAATGAACTTATATGCATGAAATTATATTATTTAATGAAACAAGTTTATGATTATAATGGAAGAACTATAAATGATCCAAACAAATACCTGTAATGTTTTATCTAATTATAAATTGCCATATATGATAAAAAAATTCAAGGTATCATTACATATTATGGATACATATTATTATCATTTCATTCCAATTCTGTAATTTCATTTCCATACGGCAAGAAAATCAAACACAACCCGACCATGTATATCATGTATGGAACGCACCTGAAACAATGGAAGACACAAAATAATAAGAATTAAAGGGTGAAATAATATTATAAAATGATTATCTAAGATGTTATAAACATGAAAATGAATCCGTAAAATACTAATAACACTCTTTTAACCATTATATATGTAATTCCCTAACCCCAATTACCTAGAGTTGGTGCATTATTATGTAACATTGGCATGATCACAAAAGATCAAGTCTCGAAAAACCGATTATTTTAGTAGCCCTAGAATCACTAGATACATTTATAAGGTTTACATTACATCATAAGATGAAAAACTACAATAATATAGTCTCCATAGTTCACATTCATATCCCCTTCAGACTATCCCTGCAGGTAAGTCATAATATATTTCTTCACATACTGGGAAAAATAAAACATAGAAAGGGGTGAGCTCAGATGCTCAGTAAGGATAACTATAGAGTGGAAGCTTTCATAAATAAGCATAAACATTTCAGGCAGTGTATAACTAAAACAAAAGCCTTTAAAACTTGAACCTCAGAATAATATGGCAAAGATAAAATGAAATAATTCCATTTACTTATTCCCATGGATATTTTACTAGTCGAATGGTCACATGCAATATCAATAACCACTTTCATAATGATGGAATGTAGAATTCTAAACTTTAATTTCTGTGTCAAGGCCTCGTGCCAAGACCTAATGGATAACTATAACCAGATCCCAACCTGGAGAGCCTCTGTAACCGGACTCCATCCTATAGAGCCTCTGTAACCGGACTCCAACCCGTAGTGCCTCTAATAACCAGACACCAACCCGGAGTGCCTCTAATAACCGGACACCAACTCGTAGGGTCTGCTGTAATTGGACCCCAACCCGAAGGGCTTACTTTTATTATTCCCCAACTTGGAACTTACTAGTCCAACACATTCATCTTAATAAGAGGATGAAATATAACATAAACATTCATATTAAAACTATCATGCCAAAACATTAATCATAAACCATTAATGGTATAAAAATAATTCATCCATAGTCAACATATCACAAAACCTTAAATACAATATGGATGATTTGTATCATAATAAATCAACTTCAAACAAGTGTAAAATTTATAAAAGGACGTTGACATAGATGAAATCAAAACTATTTTAGAGAAATATCTATTTTTTTAAATCATTTAAAAGTCAAATAATTATAAAAAAACATTTCATTTTAAAATATTCTTATAAGACTGTAATGGAATCTTCAATGATTTTATAATGTCAGAAATTGTGGCACCCTCCATATAAGTTAAAAAAATAGATTCTTACCTTAATTATGTGGAAAAGGTTAAAAATGACCTTATTTGGGAAATGATGGAAAGATTTTTTTATAAACATCTTCAAAAAAGTAAAACAAGGGTATAAATGAATTTAAACCATAATCTGTAAAATATTAATAATGTTTTGAAATACATTTTTAAGAAACATGGATGTGAATGATAAAGAGGTCCCAGTGGATAATTATGTATAAACAACCTTGGATAATGAAGAGATTGTGAAATAAACCCTTAATAATTTGGAAACTTACAAAACATACACCCCATGAAAGAGGTATCATACAATGAATATGTAAATACACATAAATTAATGTTTATTACATAAATAATACAATTATGGGAAGTACATATACCACAAAAAAAGGTAATTATGGAAATATGGCATGAATCTCACGGGAATAAGGAGTGAGATGAAAACCCCTTACCCTGTACTTTTCCTTAGTTGAGGGAAGTCTAACTTCCTGTATAATGGTGAAATAATTGTTATTAAATTATAAAATAATCATATACATTAATATGATATCATATATGATCTTTTAACATTGTTTAGTTAATAATATCTTAGTATTATTTTTGTTTCAGGTGTTAACTTACTCGTTTTATTTTATATGTTTTCTTACATAAGACATGTTTGTTATATATAGGTTGTATCTTATTCATATCTAGAATGATATCAATTCCTTAAAAATTATTTTTTATCATCAAATGAGAATTATACTTGAATTGATACGATGAGGAATGAATCTCATCGCGTTTGTGGAGATGGCAGTCCGTACATACGCACGAGCGACAATATAACTCTTTTGATATTAAAATAATATATAATTGGATACTATATCATATATAAAGAATACTTATAATGTTATATTTATTATTTAAAAGAATTACACATCATTATTATACCCATCCAAATAATAATGTTTTGAATAACAATTACACCACGACGTGGAGACGGTAATCCCTACGTACGCATGTATGGTGACATGTCATTCAAAGGATGAATAGAATACTGAATATGGTTGTACAATTTTTATAATAACATCATAGTATATAGATGATACTGGATTTATTATTTTATAATGGTAATAACAAAGAAAGAAGAAGTTGAAGAAGAAAGGAACTTGAAAGAGGGTGGTGAAAACATTAACTCTTCTTCGGGTTCTTCCTTTTGATTTGATCAAAAGGGATCCTTAGGATGGATTTATGATCAAAATAAGGCCTCTAGGTTTAAGTGAGGGAAGTTTAGAGGATATTTGGGTAGGTTTTGGCCGAGCCAAAATTCTTTGAAGGTGTGAAGAATTGGTTAGAAGTGGTGTCCTTTTAAAAGTGGAGTGAGGGGCACCTTAGGGAAAGCTAGAAATATTATTGTATAATAAATTCATATTCGGTTTCTAATAGCTCCAAAGTTGATTATTAAATTTATAAGGTGGGGATGTGTCGAAATAATTTCAAACAATAGATTTTAGACAGGTTTGGTTCATTTTATTAACCATATATTTTAGTTTTAACTCGTAGTCAATTAGTTTGACATTTACCATGTCACTTTGTATTTTTATATTATATAGTTAATAAACTTACTATATACATCCGAGAAACCCCCCAAGTTGTCCATTAATGATACACCTATCATTATATAAGTATTTGGTAGAAGCTTATATTTTTAGGAATAGAATATCAGTTAATAATATAATATTTGTTTTGAAAACTCATTTATGTCAATTTTGACACTATTTAATAATTTATTTTTGTTAAAGTATTAAAAACTTTATTATTTAGAACCAAATTCAGTTAAGAAATACAATAATGTCATATTAACCAATAAAATTCATGGATTTCATCATAAATTTCAAATTATATTTATTTTAACATTGATAATACCAATTATTTGATTCTTTCATTAATAAGTAAAATACTGCATCATTATTGTGTCATAAATAATATTAATTATTAAATGTATAAAACTTATAAATAAAATACCATTATTTAGGAAATATTTTTATATTTCTAATTAATATTTATAGGCGAACATCCATCATATATAACCCTATGTAAAAATTGTTTTGCTAAAAGATATATGCTTATTTCATTTTTGTATTAATTTTAACTTAATTAATATAAAGTGTCCTTATCACCTACAAGTGGCTCCATGGGGTCCCAAAATCGATCCAAAGATTCCCATGGTTGGAAATGTATCAACCAATATGGTTAGGACACGTTTTAGGGCAATTTATTGTTATTATTATATTATTTTTTACCCTTATTTACCGGATTTACCCTTCGACCATGGTAAATAAAATATTTACCGAAGTAATTATTCAAAATGTATAAAAATAAAAGTTACCTATTTATACAATTTGGACATCCTGGTTCCAAATATGGAATCCATTTTTCCAAATTCAAAACACAGAAGTTGTAGAGATTAATTTAAAATTAATTCCCGTTGTTAAAACAAAAAGCGTGTCTTTCAGAGATAATAACTATCAAAAGATTGATACTTGTTTATGTCCGGTTTAATTATGAAATTATGTCCAATGACCAAAATTGTATTGAATGGTAAAAATATATTCTAAATATACTTTAAAACCACTCTAATTCATAATTTATCACTATTAATTATTTTGATTAAAATAGTTGTTTTTAATTAAAATTTAATCATTTTCACTACTCATCAAAATATAAAATTTATCTGAAAAGTACCCAAATTTCACCCTAGGATAATTTCAATATTCCGAATAAAAAATTGTAGTTCATTTTTAATGATAAAATTTATAAAATTTCAAAATGTTGGTATTAGTAATCATAACACCTAGTTTGATTGGTTATGGTGTGTGTTAGAACTCGGAGTTGCGTACAACACAAGCTACTGTATTATTCAAAGAGAAGTGTACCATGGAAGCTTGGGGTGTTACATTCTCCCCTCCTTCAATAAATTTCTCCCTTGAAATTTGATATTGTTCTTAAAAAATAAATTGCTGAAAGTAGAAAATACCTTTGTGGAAAACCCACATCGGAAATAAGGTTCATAAAATTTAGCCTTAATAAGAGGGAAAGTGAAATGAAAAAGTCACCACAAAATTTTGATCTTGATTAAGAGAACATTAGGGGAAATTAGAGGCACATAAGTGGAGGGAAAACGTAAATATTTTTAGTGAGTGATTGAGGTCATCAATCACAAAAAAGTGTAAAATTGAGGGCCTCCAAGCCTTCAATCTATGGTGATTTAAAATATCATCAGTTCAACAAAACATAAGTTATTAGGATAACACAAATTTTTTATATCTACCTTTCCTAAATCATATGAATTAATTTGTAATATAGAGGTATATATATATATATACGTGACAAGTAGAGTTTGAACCTTCAACTAATTTCTCCCACAAACACATATTTCACTCAAAAAGATAATAGAATTCAAAAAATTTATATTTATCCTAATCGTACAAGGTTCCAAATATTAACACATACCATTTATATTAGAAAATATATTTTTTAATAACTAGGGACTTCTTGTAGGCTAGTGGTAGGTAATAAAGGCATGCCGCACTATGGTAGTGGGTTCGATTCCTACAACTTTGTCCGACGCAACGGGTTATCACCCGACCTGCATGTTGACCTTTTCCTAAAACTATAGTATTATAATATCACAAAAATAATCTTAAGAAATGATTTAACATTAATCCATACTAATCAATGTTCAACATAATTCATTCCAACCTTTATAGTTATCCAAAATACTTCTGTCGAAATTTTCTCTCTTAAAGGTTTCTAAATTCCAAAATCAGTTGTAACATTAGATTCCCCAAACAAAGTGATGATTCTTATTGTCACATAATAAAAATATTATTACCTTCATCATATTAAAACCATAATGAAATCAAAAAGTACTATAGTACAATGCTTATATATATATCACATTATTCTTATATCCAGAATATAATCCTTGAGTCTAAAAACACAAATACATTAATTATACAACTTCATCTGTAGTAACAACATACGCTTGGAAATTCTCCCTTGGCATTTACTATGGTAAGTTTCCTTGATTCTTATGGAATTCATTTTCATAATGCCCCATTTCTATACAATTTTATCATTCAACATTGACAGCCTCTTTCTTTCCCTTGCAATCAAGAATCTGGTGACCTTTTTTTCCACATATGTAACAAAATCCCATTCCTTTTAGGCAAGTACCGGGGTGTTTCTTCCAAAAATATTCACATAATGGAAAATCCTTATTTCCCCTTTTCCCTTTATCTTCCTTTCTCTCAATAATTCTCTTTTTTTCTTGCTTTACATTATTGTCATATAATTTAGAGAATTCCTTTTCTATCTTGATAGCACGTGAGACTATATCTTCTGACATTGAAAAAGATTGTGAGACTAATGCTCGACAAAGAAATGGTCTTAACTCATCAACGAAATGATAAATATTAATTCTTAGGTTACGTATATAATCTGTAGCATGCCTCGCTATCCTTATAAGGATATCCTCATACCTTGCGACATTCTCATCCTTTTATTGTCTCAGACTCAGAAATTGCCTTTCCATATCTGCTTGATGGTCACGAGGAAAGTATTTTTCTATTAAAAGCTCCTTGAACTCCCTCCATACCATATTTGATACTTCATCATCTTCCTTCATGTTTTGAATTAATGACCACAATTGATCAGCATCTCCAGTGAGGAGGTAAACTACCATGACAACTTTTTCTCTTTCACTACACCCCAAGGCGTGGAATATTTTCTCTAAGGAATTAATCTATTTCTCAACTAATAAGGGATTTTTAATCCCATTTATGGTTGGTGGTTGTTGCATCATGAATCGATCTAACATTGATCCTCCATGCTATGGATCCTTGTTCTCTACACGGGTAAGGTTATTATTCATAACCTGAGTGAGTTGTCCCAGTATTGTGATTAGATGATTAGCACCGGTGGTATCACCTGCTCCACTATAATTATCTTGAGTAGGAGGGAAATACCTACATGGAGTACGTGCATTGATATTATTTCCATTTCTTCCACTTTGCGCCATTTCTAAACAATGGCATAAACTAGATCAGCTTATGAATTAAAATTATTAATTCCAAACTTGTAAAACACTTTACATAAATTGTATAGTTTATGGATATAATCCATAATCATAAAAAGATGTTTTCTTTGAGAAAGTATATACTCATAAACCCTTCATTATGATTTGAAAAAAATGAGAATTATCCTAAGCATATCTCTCGGGAGTGTCGTAACCAAGAGTGCAGCAAGGCCCGTTGTCGTGCACCAGTTCCCGTTCGAGTCTATCTCAAAGCGGTGTTTTTGGGTTTTACCCCTAGGTACATCTGTGCCAGAGCCTCCTCTACCTGATCGTATCTAGACAGGGATGTATTTCTCGAAAAACTCACAAAATTACTACAATACCAAAATTCTAGGAAGTTCAGCTATACTAATCCTCAAATTCCATCTTAGGTCTATGTGATCTACTTAGAGTTTGTATAAATATAGCTTCCATGGTTTGTACTAAACTTCCTATGATACCAACTGTAACGCCCCAATCCCAGTTAACCAGAGTTGGTGCATTATTACGTAACATTGGCATGATCACAAAAGATCAAGTCTCGAAAGATTGATTAGCATAGATGCCTTGGAATCACTGGATACATTCATAAGGTTTACATTAAAACATAAAGTGAAAAACTACAATAATATAGTCTCCATAGTCCACACTCATATCCCCTTTAGACTACCCCATAGGCAAGTCATAATATATTTCTTCACATTTTGGGAAAAATAAAACATAGAAAGGTGTGAGCTCAGATGCTCAGTGAGGATAACAATATAGCAGAAGCTTTCATAAATAAGCATAAACATTTGAGGCAATGTATAACTAAAACAAAAGCCTTTAAAACATGAAATTCAGAATAATATGGCAATGATAAAATGAAATAATTCCATTTACTAATTCACATGGATATTCTACTTGTCGAATAATCACATGGAATATTAATAACCACTTTCATAATGATGGAATGAATAATGCCGAACTTTAATTTCGGTTTCAAGCCCTCATGCCAAGTCCTACGGGATACCTATAACCGGAACCCAAACCAGAGAGCCTTTGTAACCGGACTCAATCCTGGAGAGACTCTGTAATCGGACTCCAACCGGAGTGCCCCTAATAACCAGACACCAACCCAAAGTGACTCTAATAACCAGATACCAACCCGAAGGGTCTACTGTAACTAGACCCCAACCCGGAGGGCATACATTTACCGGTTCCCAGCCCAGAATTTACTAGTCCAACACATTCATCTTAAGAGGATGATGAAATATAACATAAACATTCGTTTTAAAACAAGCATGCCAAAACATTAATCATAAATCATTAATGGAATAAAAATAACTCATATGTAGTAAAAAATATCACAAAACCATAAATACAATATGGATGATTTGAATCATAATAAATCAACTTCAAACAAGTCTAAAATTTATCAAAGGATGTTGACATAGATGAAATCAAAAATATTTGAGAGAATTATCTCTTTTTTTAAATCATTTAAAAGTCACATAATTATAAAAAAACATTTACTTTGATATTATTATTATAAACTTGTAAGGGAATCTTCAAAGATTTTATATCGGCGGAAAATAGCCGCACCTTCCGTATAAGTTAAAAAAAGACACTCTTACCTTAATTCTGTTGAAAAGGTTAAAAAGGACCTTGTTTGGAAAACGATGACAAGAATCCTTTATAAACATCTTCTAAAAAGTCAAAAAAGGGTATAAATGACATTAACCCATATTATGTAAAATAGTAAGAATGTTTTGAAATACATTTTTAAGATACATGGATGTGGATGATAAAGAGGTCCAAGTGGATAATTACGTATAAACAACCTCGGATAATGAAGAGGTTGTGAAATAAACCCTTACCAATTTGGTAACATACGAAACATACACCCCATGAAAGAGGTATCATACAATAAATATGTAAATACACATAAATTAATGTGTATTACATAAATAATTCAATTATGGGCAGTACATACACCACAGAAAAGGTAATTGTGGCAATATAGCATGAACATCACGTGAATAAGGAGTGAGATGAAAATCCCTTACCCTATACTTTTATTTGGTTGAGGTTAGGATAACCTCCTATATAATGGTAAAATAATTGTTATTAAATTATAAAATATTCATATAAATTAATATGATATTATATATGATCTTTTAACATTGCGTTGTTAATAATATCTCAGTATTATTGTCGTTTCGGGTGTTAACGTACTCATTTTCTTTTAAATGTTTTGCTACATAAGACATGTTTGTTATGGATAAGTTGTATCTTATTCATATCCAGAATTATATCAATTCTATAAACACTATTTTTGATCATCAAATGAGAATTATACCTGAATGGAAACAATGGGGAATGAATATCATCGCATTCGTGGAGACGGTAGTCCGTACGTACGCACGAGCGACAATATCACTCTTTTGATATTAAAATAATATATAATTGGATATTATATCATATATAAAGAATCATTGTAATTTTATATTTATTATTTACATGAATTAAACATAATTATTATATCCATCCAAATAATAATGTTTTGAATAACAATTACACCACGACGTGGAGACGGTAAGCCGTACGTACGCAAGTATGGTGACATGTCATTCAAAGGATGGATAGAATACTGAATATGGTTGTACCATTTTTATTATAACATTATAGTATATATATGATACTGGTGAAATTATTTTAGAATGTTAATAACAAAGAAATAAGAAGTTGATAAAGAAAGGAATTTGAAAGAGGGTGGTGAAAATGTTACCTCTTCTTCGGGTTCTTCCTTTTTATTGGATCAGAAGGGCTCCTTAGGTTGGCTTTATGATCAAACTAAGGACTCTAGGTTGAAGGGAGGGAAGTTTAGAGGATATTTGGTCAGGGTTTGGCTGAGCCAAAAGGCTTTGAAGGTGTGAATAATTGGTTAGAAGTGGTGTCCTTTTATAAGAGGAGTGAGTGGCACCTTAGGGAAAGCTAGAAATATTATTTTATAATAAATTCATATTCAGTTTCTAATGGCTAAAAAGTTTATTATTCAAAGTATAATGTGGGGATGGGTCGAAATAATTTCAAAAAATATATTTTTGACAGGTTTGGTTCATTATATTAACCATATCTTTAGTTATGACTCTTAGTTAATTAGTTTGACATTTACCATGTCACTTTGTATTTTTATATTATATAGTTAATAAACTTACTATATACATCCAAGAGACCCCCAAGTGGTTCATTAATGAAACACCTATCATGATATAATTCTTTTGGCCAAACCTTAGATTTTTAAGAATAGAATACTAATTAATTATACAATATTTGTTTTAAAATTTATTTATGTCAATTTTGACACTATTCAATAATTGATTTTTGTTAAAGTCATAAAAACATTATTAATTCGACAAAAATTCATTTAAGAAATCCTATAATGTCATATTAGAAAATAAAATTCAGGTATGTCATCAGAACTTTCAAATTATATTTATTTTAACATTTATAATAACAATTATTTGATTTTTCATTAATAAGGAAAATACTGCATCATTATTGTGTCATAAATAATATTAATTATTAAATGTATAAAAATTATAAATAAAATACCATTATGTATTAAATTGTTTTATATTTCTTATGAATATTTATAGTTAAACATCCAACATATATAACCCTATGTAAAAATTGTTTTGCTAAATGATATATGCTTTTGTCATTTTTGAATTTATTTTAACTTAATTAATATAAACTGTCCTTATCACCTACAAGTGGCTCCATGGGGTCCGAAAATTGATCCAAAGATGACCATGGTCGGACATGTATCAAAAAATAATGTTAGCACACGTTGTAGGTTAATTTATTATTATTATTGTTATATTATTGTTTTACCATTATTTACCAGATTTACTCTTTAAGTATGGTAAGTAAAATATTTACCGAAATAATTATTCAAAATGTCTAAAAATAAAAGTTACCTATTTAGAAAATTTGAACATCCTGATTCCAAATATGGAATCCATTTTTCCAAATTCAAAATATAGAAGTTTCAGAAATTAATTTAAAATTAATTCTCGTTGTTAAAACAAAAAGGGTGTTTTTTAGAGATAATATAACTATCAAAAGATTGACACTTGTTTATGTTCGGTTTAATTAGAAATTATTTCCAACGATCAAAATTTTATTAAATGGTAAAAATATATTCTAAATATTCTTTTAAACCACTGAAATTCATAATTTATCACTATTAATTATTTTGATTAAAAAAATTGTTTTTAATTAAAATTTAGTAATTTTCACTATTCATCAAAATATAAAAGTCATTCGAAAAGTACCAAAATATCACCCTAGGCTAATTTTGATATTCCAAATACAAAAATGAATTCTATTTTAAAAGATAAAATTTATATAATTTCAAAATATCGGTATTAGTATTCATAACAGCTACTTTGATTTGTTTTGGTGTGTGTTAGAACTCGAAATTGCGTACAACACACGCTACTGTATTATTCAAAGAGAAGTGTAAAGTGGAAGCTTGGGGTATTACATTCTCCCCTACTTCAATAAATCATGTCCTCACAATTTTAAATTGTTATTAAAAAATAAATTGTTGAATGTAGAAAATACCTTTGTGGAAAACCCACATCGGAAATAAGGTTCATAAAATTTAGCCTTAATAAGAGGGAAAGGGAAATGAAAAAGTCACCACAAAATTATGATCTCGATTATTATAAATAGGTGGGTATTAGATACACATAACTAGAGAAAAACATAAATATTTGTAGGGAGTGATTGAGGTCATCAATCACAAACAAGTGTAAAATTGAGGGCGTCAAAGCCTTCAATCTATGGCGACTTAAAATATCATCAGTTCAACAACACATAAGTTATTAGGATAACACATTTTTTTATATATACTTTTCCTAAAGTCTATGATTTAATTTATAAGATAGAGGTATATATATATATATATACGTGACAAGTAGAGTTTCAACCTTCAACTAATTTCTCCCACAAACTCATATTTTACTCAAAAAGATAATAGAATTCAAAAATTTAATATTTATCTTAAACGTACAAGGATCCAAATATTAACACATACCATTTAGATTGGGAAGACTATTTTGTAATAACTAGGGTCTTACTGTAGGCTAGTGGTAGGTAATAAAGCCCTGTCGCACTATGGTTTTGGGTTCGATCCCTGCAGCTTTGTCCGACGCGACGGGTTATCGCCCGACCTGCAGGTTGTCCTTTTCCTAAAACTATAGTATTATAATATCCCAAAAATAATCCTAGGAAATGATTTAACATTAATCCATCTTATGCAAAGTTCAACATTATCCATTCCAACCTTTATAGTCATCCAAAATACTTCTGTACAAATTATCTCTCTTAAAAGTTTCTAAATTCCTAAATATGTTGTAACATTAGATTCCCCAAAAAAAGTAATGATTCCTATTGTCACATTCTAAAATTATTATTACCTTCATCATATTAAAACCTTATTGAAAACAACATGTACTGTAGTACAATCCTTATATATATCACATTATTCTTATAACCAGAATATAATCCTTGAGTCCAAAAACACAAATACATTAATTTTTCAACTTCATCTGTAGTAACAACATAATCTTGGACTTGATCCCTTGGCCTATTCTTAGGTAAGTTTCCTTCACGCTTAGGGCATTCATTTTCATAATTCCTCATTTCTATACAATTTTATCATTCAACATTAACAACCTCTTTCTTTCCCTTGCAATCACGATTCTGGTGACCTTTTTGTCCATATATGTAACAAAATCCCATTCCTTTTAGGCAAGTATCGGGGTATTTCTTACAACAATATTCACATAATGGAAAATCCTTCTTTCCCTTTTTCCCTTTATATGCCTCTTTCTCAATCATTCTCTTCTTCCCTAGATTTACTTTATTGTCATATGATTTAGAGAATTCCTTTTCTATCTTGATAGCACGTGAGACTATATCTTCGTACATTGAAAGACATTGTGAGACTAATTCTCAACAGTGAAATGGTTTAACCCATTAAATAAATGATCAATATTACTTCTTGGGTTATGTATATAATCTGTAGTATGGCTCGCTAACCTTGTAAAGGTATCCTCATACCTTGCGACATTATCATCCTCCTTTTGTCATATACTCCGAAGTTTCCTTTCCATATCTGCTCGATGGTCACAAGGATAGTATATTTATATGAAAAGATCTTTGAACTCCCTTCATTCCATATTTGATACTTTATAATCTTCCTTCATGTTTTGAATCAATGACCACCATTGATCAGCATCTCCAGTGAGGCGGTAAACTACCATGACAACTTCTTCCCTTTCACTACTCCCCACGGCGTGGAATATTTTCTCTAAGGAATTAATACATTGCTCAGATACTAAAGGATTTGTACTCCCATTTAATGTTGGTGGTTGTTGCTTCATGAAGCGATCAAACATTGATCATCCACACTATGGATCCGTGTGCTCCATATGGGTAAGGTTATTATTCATAACCTGAGTGAGTTGTCTCAGTATGGTGATTAGCTGATCAACACCAGTTGTATCACCTGCTCCACTATAATTATCTTGAGTAGGAGGTAAATCCCTACATGGAGTGCATTCATTAATACGATTTCCATTTCTTCCACTAGGCGCCATTTCTAAACAATGGTATAAACTAGACCAGTTTATGAATCAAAATTCTTAATTCCAAACTTGTAAAACACTTAACATAAATTGAATAGTGTATGGATATAATCCATAATCATAAAAAATGTTTTCTTTGAGAAATTATATACTCATAAACCCTTCATAATGATTTGTAAATAAAATTAGAGTTATCCTAAGAATATCCCCCGGGAGTGTCGTAACCAAGAGTGCAGCAAAGCCCATTGTCGTGCACCAGTTCCCGTTTGAGTCTATCTCAAAGCGGTGTTTTCGTGTTTTACCCCTAGGTAAATCTGTGTCGGAGCTGCCTCTACCGGATCGTATCCATACAGGGATGTATTTCAATGAAAACTCACAAAATCTCTACAATACCAAAATTCTATGAATTTCATCTATACTAATCATCAATGTCCATCTTAGGTCTATGTGATCTACTCAGAGTTTGTCTAAATCTAGATTCCAAGGTTTGTACTAAAATTTCTATGATACCAACTGTAATGCCCCGACCCCAGTTACCCAGATTTGGTGCATTATTACGTAACATTGGCATGATAAAAAATAATCATGTATTGAAAGATCGATTAGTTTAGTAGCCTTGGAATCACTGGATACATTCATACGGTTTACATTACAAAATAAAGTGAAAAACTACAATAATATAGTCTTCATAGTCCTCACTCATATCCCCTTCATACTATCCCTGATGGTCAGTCATAATATATTTCTTCACTTCCCAGGAAAAATAAAATATATAAAGGGGTGAGCACAAATGCTCAGTGAGGATAACAATATAGCAGAAGCTCCCATAAATAAGCATAATGATTTGAGGAAATATATAACTAAAACGAAATCCTTTAAAACATGAACTTCAGAATAATATGGAAAATATAAAATGAAATAATTCCATTTACTTATTCACATGGATATTATTCTAGTCAAATAATCACATGCAATATCAATAACCACATTCATAATGATGGAATGCATAATGCCGAACTTTAATTTCTGTGTCAAGGCCTCGTGCCAAGACCTAATGGATAGATGTAATTGGAACCCATCCCGAAGAGCTCCTGTAACTAAACTCTATCCCGGAGAGCCTCTGTAACCAGACTCCAACCTGGAGTGCCTCTAATAACTGAACACCAAGCCGGAGTACCTCTAAAAACCGGACACCAACCCGGAGGGTCTGTTGTAACCGGACCCCAACCCGGAGGGCTTACTTTTACCGGTCCCCAACCCGGAACTTTCTAGTCCAACACATTCATCTTAATAGGAGGATGAAATATTACATAAACATTCATATTAAAACAAGCATGACAAAACATTAATCATAAACCATTAATTTCATAAAAGTTACTCATCCATATTCAAACATATCACAAAACCTTAAATACAATATGGATGATTTGAATCATAATAAATAAACATCAAACAAGTGTAAAATTTATCAAAGGATGTTGACATAGATGAAATCAAAACTATTTGAGAGAAATATCTCTTTTTTTAAATCATTTAAAATCACATATTTATAAAAAAATATTTAATTTGAAAATATTATTATAAGCTTGTAAGGGAATCCTCAAATATTTTATAATGGCGGAAAATATCCGCACCCGCCATATAAGTTAAAAAAAAGAAATTCTTGCCTAAATTTTGTTGAAAATGTTAAAAAGGACCTTGATTGGAAAAAACGGCAAGATTCCTTTATAAAAATCTTATAAAAAGTCAAACAAGGCTATAAATGACTTTAACCCATATTCTGTAAAATAGTAAGAATGTTTTGAAATACATTTTTAAGAAACATTGATGTGTATGATAAAGAGGTCCCAGTGGATAATTACGTATAAACAAACTCGGATAATGAAGAGACTGTGAAATAAACCCTTACCAATTTGGTAACTTATGAAACATACACCCCATGAAAGAGGTATCATTCAAGGAATATGTAAATACACATGAATTAATGTTTATTACATAAATAATACAATTATGGGCACTACATACACCACACAAAAAGAAATTGTGGCAATCTGGCATGGATATCACGGGAATAAGGAGTGAGATGAAAATCCCTTACCTTGTACTTTTCCTTGGTTGAGGGTAGGATAACCTCCTTTATAATGGTGAAATAATTGTTATTAAATTATAAAAGAATCATATACATTAATATGATATCATATATGAGCTTTTAACATTGCATTGTTAATAATATCTCAGTATTATTGTCGTTCCGGGTGTTAACTTACTCATTTTCTTTTATATTTTTTGTTACATAAGCCATGTTTTTTATGGATAGGTCGTATATTATTAATATCCAAATTTATATCAAGTCCTTAAACATTATTTTTTATCATCAAATGAGAATTATACTTGAATGGATACGATGTGGGTGAATCTAATCGCGTTCGTAGAGACGGTAGTCCGTACATACGCACGAGCGACAATATCACTCTTTTGATATTAAAATAATATATAATTTGAATATATATAATATATACAGAATAAATTTAATGTTATATTTATTATTTACATGAATTACACATCATTATTATACCCATCCAAAAAATAATGTTTTGAATAACAATGACACCACGATGTGGAGACAGTAATCTGTACGTATGCATGTATGGTGACATGTCATTCAAAGGATGGATAGAATGCAGAATATGGTTGTTCCATTTTTATAATAACATCACAGTATATAGATGATACTGGTGTTACTATTTTAGAATGGGAATAACAAAGAAATAAGAAGTTGAAGAAGAAAGGAATTTGAAAGAGGGTGGTGAAAACATTACCTCTTCTTCAGGTTCTTCCTTTTGATTTGATCAGAAGGGATCCTTAGGTTGGATTTATGATTAAACTAAGGCCTCTAGGTTTAATTAAGGGAAGTTTAGAGGATATTTGGGCAGGGTTTGGCCGAGCCAAAAGTCTTTGATGGTGTGAAGAATTAGTTAGAAGTTTTGTCCTTTTATAAGAGGAGTGAGGGGCACCTTAGGGAAAGCTAGAAATATTATTTGATAATAAATTAATATTCGGTTTCTAATGGCTCAAAAGATGATTATTAAAATTATAAGGTGGGGATGGGTCGAAATAATTTCAACAAATATATTTTAGATATCTTTGGGTAATTATATAAACCATATCTTTTAGTTTTAACTCTTAGTTAATTAGTTTGACATTTACCATGTAACTTTGTATTTTTATATTATATAGTTAATAAACTTACTATATACATCCATGCGACCCCCAATTGGTCCATTAAGGACACACCTATCATGATATAAGTTCTTTGGTCGAACCTTATATTTTTAAGAATAGAATATCAATTAATAATATAATATTTGTTTTAAAAACTCATTTATGTAAATTTTGACACTATTCAATAATTTATTTTTGCTAAAGTCATAAAAAATTTCTTAATTAGAGAAAAATTCATTTACGCAATCCTAAAATGTCATATTAACCAATAAAATTCATGGATGTCATCAGAACTTTCAAATTATATTTATTTTAAAATTTATAATACCAATTATTTGATTCTTTCATTAATAAAGAAAATACTACATCATTATTGTGTCATAAAGAATATTAGTTACTAAATGTATAAAAATTATAAATAAAATACCACTATTTAGAAATTATTTTTAGATTTTTAATGAATATTTATAGTTAAACATCCAACATATATAACCCAATGTAAAATTTTTTTTTCTAAAAGATATATGCTTATGTCATTTTTGTATTTTTTAAGATTAATTAATATAAAGTGTCCTTATCACCTACTAGTGGCTCCATGGGGTCCCAAAATCGATCTAAATAGGCCCATGGTCGGAAATGTATCAAAAAATAAGGTTAGGACACGTTTTAGGGTAATTTATATTTATTATAATATTATTTTTACCCTTATTTACCGGATTTCCCTTTAACCATGGTAATAAAATATTTATCGAATTAATTATTCAAAATGCCTACAAATAAAAGTTACCTATTTACACAATTTGGACATCCTGATTCCAAATATGGAATCCATTTTTCCAAATTCAAAACACATAAGTGGCAGAAATTAATTTAAAACTAATTTCTGTTGTTAAAATAAAAAGCATGTTTTTAAGAGATAATAACTATCAAAAGATTGACACTTGTTTATGTCCGGTTTAATTATGAAATTATGTCCAATGACCAAAATTGTACTAAATGGTGAAAATATATTCTAAATATACTTTAAAACCACTCAAATACATAATTTATCACTGTTAATTATTTCGATTAAAAAAGTTGTTTTAATTAAAATTTAGCAATTTTCACTATTCATCAAAATTTAAATGTAATCCGAAAAGTACCAAAATTTTACCCTAGGATGATTTTGATATTATTAATTCATAAATGAAGTCCATTTTGAATGATAAAATTTATAAAATTTCAAAATTTGGGTATTAGTATTCATAACTGCTAGTTTGATTTGTTGTGGTGTGTGTTAGAACTCGAAGTTGCGTACAACACACTCTACTGTATTATTCAAAGAGAAGCGTACCGTGGAAGCTTGGGGTGTTACAATATAATAGGTATAAACACTTTTGATTTCATAAGAAATCTAGGTAAGGGAATTATTAAACATATTTCCATTCTATGGGTTAATCTTCTACATCATTATTTCTGTGGTATTTAAATTGTTTATTTTGTGGGTTTTGGTTATATTATATTTAATTATGGGTATTTAAATTGTATATATATATATTCCATCTACGCTATTATGTCTCAATTGAATTATATGATATTTGTAAGGGTTTAAAATCAACTTTTAAAATTCTATTTTACAAAATTCAAAAGTAATGTTTTTATGAAATTATTCGTGTTGTACGATTATGCTATAGTTATTGTGAATTGTTAAGGAAAATTTTTGGGACCAGTATCTCCCTCCAATGCATTGGGTATGTTGATGTTGTTGGTTGTATATGTGGTTACTCCATGTGTAACTGTGATGGGTACAAAAATTGAAAGGTAGTCGTGTGGGTTACAAATTATGTGGTAGTCGAGAGGGTTACAAGATTTTGTAAGTAATGTACCAAGATACCTTTTTGGTTCTATTTATTTTAAAATTGTTTTTTGGAAATATATTGGTAATATGACATTTCACAAAGTAATTTTATATTGGTAATATGTTTTTCTTTTTTGAAAATGATTTTATATGTTACAAGTACTCATGTCCTAATGTTTTCTTTCATTATTTTTAGGTCCCTTACTGAGATTTTTGTGATCATCCAAAGTTTATAAATTATTTTCACAGGTTATAAGGTTGTGAAAAAAAGTAGGAATACAATTTATATGTTATGGGGAGTTTTCAAAGAAGACATGTATTATTTTAAAACGTTTATTTTTTGAAAGAAATTGATACTGTTTTTGTGGTATCTTCTGTATAAGAAAGTGGAATGTAATATTTTTATTATTTCCCAAATATCTAAAAAACGAGACCTTAAAATATCTTTAATATGATGTTAAGTGAGTTCTTGGATAAAATTTAAGATTATGTAATATAATAAGTTTGGGTCCTTATAGTTGGTATTAGAGGATGGTTTAGATAATTTTAGGATTTTGGATAGTGTTAATAGAAAACCATTAATGAAATTTAATCTATGGTTAATTTGAAATTATATATAATTTAATTATTACAATGTTTCTTTGACATTGATAAGTATGTTTAGAATTGTTTTCTGCAGAAGAAATAGGGAATTTGAAGAGGAGAGGCAGTGAAAACACCATATCCTTCTGAATCTGTAGCCCATAATGGTATGGACTGGAACCAAGTATTTTGTGATAGTAATGGATCAGCTAACGTAGAAAATATATTATTGAGTATCCCATGAAAGAGAATAAATACAGTTACCACAATGGAACACGATGATAGTGGAACATTTTATGAGACAACACCCTCCTTCATTAAATGGATATTCAGACCCTGTAGAGGTTGAAGGATGGATTAATTTCCATGAAAATTTATTCGATGTTATGGGATATTTAGATCATAAAAAGGTAATCCATTACATTTATTGTTATCATTTTGATTCTGATCGTTGGAGGTCAATGGTCAAAAATATTAGGGATAGAGAGGATATTCATTCTTTAGAGTGGGTTGAATTTAAAAGGATTTTCCTTGAAAAAAATTTCCTAAGTTGGTGAGACATAGGATAGAGTATGGATTCATTAAATAGAAGAAAAAGGTGGAAGATTTAGTGGATGTGTATGCAGAATACTTCACCTTACTGGTGAGGTATACTCCCAATCATATTATAGATTTTGATAGAAAAATCAACGGCTTTTACTCAGGATAAATGCCAAGGTATCAAATGGAATTGGCCTCCCGTGAATTAAAAAGTTATGAGAAACTTCTTCAATGTGATGAGATGGTAGAGATAGAGTTTTTTGATAATCACATAAACATTGAAATCAAACAAATGAATAGGTCCAAATATAAGGTGATAGGTATGAATCAACGACTTTTACTCAGGATTAATGTCAAGATATCAAATGGAATTGGCCTCCCGTGAATTAAAAAGTTTTGAGAAACTTTTTCGATGTGCTGAGATGGTAGAGATGGAGTTTTTTGATGAACACATAAACATTTAAATAAAATAATTTAATAGGTTCAAATAGAAGGTGATGGGTATGAATCCACCAAAGAAATCTGATGGTAGGAAATTACAATATCTAGTTTTTGAACAGTGTGTAAAAAATCACCCTGAGGAATGCCTTACCCAAACTAGAAAGTGTTTTTGATGTGGTATGTTTGGAAATATCTACTGATATTGTAATTAAAATGATCCTAAGACTAATACTGATATTCATACTGTAATGTAATTTAAATTTGTAGAGATGGTTCATCGTGTAAATGCATGCCCAAAAAGTGATTTGGATGATGAAAACAAGCCAAAAATATAAGCATAAAGGTTCAGTGAGATACGTTGAGACTACGTCAATAGACTTCGGGCCATCCAATGAAGTTGTATCAGATACCTATTTTGTTTACCCTATTTTTTTAATGTTTTTTTTGATACGAGATCTATACATTCATTTATTTCTTATAAATTTCTAGTAAATTGGATATATCACCATAATAAATGAGAGCTAAACATATTGTCAAAACACCAAGGGGAAATACTATAGAAAATAGGAATTATAATAATCTCTATATTATGGTCTGTGGAAAGTCATTACCATAAAACCTTATTGTTTTCCCCTTATTAGAATTTTATGTTATTCTGGGAATGTATTGGCTTTCTGTTTATCATACTAAGATTGATGATGGAGTTAAATAAGTTTTTTTTTTCTAAAAGAGTTTATGTTTTTATAAAAGATTGAAACCATACAATTTATAACATATCCTAAAGTTGAAAAACTGTTCAAAGATGGAAATGAATACTATCTTGGTCATATTGTTAAAAATTATGGAACTTTTCAGATTAAATTTTTTCCCATGTTAAATGAATACCTTGATGTTTTTTCTGATGATTTACCTAATGTCATACATGATCGAGATGTCGAATTCACTATCTACATAGTTCTGAATGCTAATAAAATTTTAAATCCTCTATATCGAATGGCTCAAATGGAACTTATCGAATTGAAAAATAAGTTGTAGGATTTTCTTGATAAAAGATTCATTGGTCCAAGAACATCACCATAGGGTTGTCGTATTTTGTTCACTAAAAACAAAGATTGTTCCTTGAAAATTTTCATTGATTATAGAGATTTGAATAATGTCACTATTAAAAATAGCTATCCTTTTCCTTATATGAATGAATTGTTTCATTAGCTTCCTGGAGCTTGGTACTTTTCAAAGATTGACTTGAGATCCAGATACCATCATTTGAAGGTGGGGGAGGATGATATCTATAAAACTTATTTTCGTACTAGATATGGTCATTATAATTTTTTTATGTTATTTGAGTAAAATTATTAACTTGTTGTATTCATAGATCTTATGAATAGAATATTTCATGAGTTCTTGGATAAGATTTTGGTTGTGTTTATTGATGTCATTTTGGTATTTTACAAGAATAAAGAAGAGAATAAGAATATTTAAGGGTAGTATTGGAAACCATAAAGTAAAAAAATCCTTAATGAATAAATTCATCAAGTGTGATTTCTAGTTTCAAAAAAATTATTTTCTAGGGAACATTATAAATAATGATAGAACAACAGTTGATCCCACTAAACAAAAGTGGTTTATGAATGGAAAAAATCTACAAATGTTACATAGATTCATAGTTTTATTAGATTGGCAGGTTATTACCAACAATTTTTTAAAAACATTTTGTGGGTATCTATCCCGCTAACTATGTTAATATGAAAATGGATTAAATTTATCTTGAAAAAATAATGTTTATGTTTTTTTCATGAACTGAAGAAGATATTGGTGAATTCTCTAGTTTTGGAATTGCCTTTCCAAAATTGCGAGTTTATCATCTATAGTGATGCTTCATTGAAGGTACATGGTTTTGTTTCGACACAAAATTATCAAGTAATTTCTTATTCATCATGACAAATAAAATGTCATGTCTTCAATTTTCCAAAACATGATTGGGAATCAGCAGCTTTTGTTTTTTCTTTGAAAAATTTTAGGCATCATTTATAAGGAACCACATGAAAAATATAAAATGACTATAAAATTATGAACTATATATTCACATAGAATGAATTAAACATGATGTAGAGAAGATGGTCCCTTGATTAATGATTTGATTAATTTTGGAATAGATGTGGTTGGTAATGGAAATAACTCTATTTTGTTTCATGTTTTAGCGTAGTAATGATTATCAGATAAAATTATGTATGAAAATAAGGAAGACTATGTGCTACTAAAAAGGTATAATTAGTTTAAATGGGAAAATTTCATGAATTTAACCATTATAAAAATTGTGTTTTTTGAATTGGTAAAAGGTTGTGTGTTCCATGTGATTCTAAGTTGATGAATTATTTGTTGAGTGAAGCTAATAGTTCTCTATTTTCAGTTCATCTTGGAAGTACAATGATGTATAGAGACATTAATGAGTAGTGGGATGGAATGAAAAGAGATATTGTAGATTTTACCGTGAAATAGTTGATATGTTAATATGTTAAAGTAGTGCGGCAGTTACCGAAAGTGATGCTTCAGCCTTTGCTAGTTTGATATTTCAAATGGGAGAATGTATCAATGGAATTTTTAGTGGGACTACCAAATACATATTGATGTAAAAATACAATATGGGTTCGTATTGACCGACTGACTAAGTTGGCACATTTTATTTCTATTTGATATATAATGCCTTTGGATTTTCTTTCTCGACTCTACCTCAATGAGATTTTCATGTTACATGGAGTTTCTATTTCCATTGTATATGATTGGTATTCTAGGTTTACCTAAATTTTGGAAGGGTCTTTAGATGTTCTTGGGAATGGACTTAAATTTTAGTACCCCATTTCTTCGTCAACCAGATTGGCAGTCAGAACAAAGGATTCAGACTTTGGAGGACATTCTTTGAGCAGGTTCCATAGAATATAAGGGAATTTTTTATCGGCCTCGTTATTTAGATGATTTATATTGTAATAATAGCTTACATTCCAGTATAAAAATAGTAAATCTCAATGAATTGTATGGGAAGCAATGTAGAACTCTAGATTTTTGGGATGAAGTCAGGGAATGAAATTTGATGGGATGAGAATTAGTAGATGAAGTAGATGAGAAAGTGAAGATTATCCAAAAACACATGAGGAAAGCTCAGAACAGATATAAAAGTTATGTAGACAACCAGAGGAAAGACTTTTCTTTTGAGGTAGGTGATAATGGTTTTCATAGAATCTCACCATGGAAACATGTTATGTTTTTTGGTATGAAATTAATGCTATGTCCACAGTTTAGTGGTCCTTATGAAATTCTAGGGAAAGTTAGACCAATTTCCTATTTATAGAATTTACTCTTATTTTATCTTAGGTACATATTTTTTTTCATGTTTCCTTGTTGAGAAAGCATGTTCCAGATTCATCTCATTTCTGAGCCTAGAAGTAGTTCAGTTTGAGGAGAATCCTTATTATGAAGAGAGACCAGTTCAGATTCTTGATACAAGGGAACAAGAATCACAGAATAAGGTAATCTGTCGGGTAATGGTTTTTTGGAGAACCCACATGGTTGAGTAAGCAACATGGGAATCTAAAAATTCTATGAGGGAAAGGTATCCTCACATATTTAGTATGTAAATAAAATTGCGAGGGTGCAATTTACAAACGATGGTGATAATATAACACCCTAAGGTTTTAAAGAAAAAATTAAAATTCATGAACCTTTTTTATGTAAATATTTATAACTATACGTTAAACATAATTTTGTAGCTTCTATGATTTGAATTTTAAAAAATAGTCATCTATAATTTAGATCAGTAAGATATTTGGTATCTGATGGAATCAACTTGATTTTTATTGTGAATAATATCATAACCTTTTGAATAGTAATATGAATTGTAATATGAAACTAATGAAAAGTAAATTTTATTATAATTCTATATTCTTAAGACTTTAAGATAATGAAATATTGATAAATTTTTCATGGTGTTAAAAAATGAATTACAGATTTAAATTTTTTAATTTTTAATAAATAATGATTTTATTTAAATATTAATTTAATAATATTAAGAAAATTATTTTCAAAAAATGGATTTAATTTATCAATTCTACATGTTGAAATTTTTTTAAGGTGATTATTTGTGATTTTTGTGAAAATATTTAATTTTAGATGAATTGTGAAATATAGTAAAATACCGTATATTCAAATTATCAGTTAAATACACTGTTTATGACAACATAAGTGATGTAAGGAAACTAGTTTCAAACTGACATGCTCTATTTACTATTTTTATAATAAGAATTATAACTATTCCATGTCTTTAAAATATATATTAAAATAGTGACTAAAATATTGTAAAATCTCTCATCTCATCCACTATAAATACCACCCACATTCCCCTCTTCCTCTCACACCTATCAAGAATTAATAATTTTCTATGTTCTACCTAATTCCACCCCCAAGAAGCTTCCCAATTTCAGAGAGATACTAGTATCACTAAAAGTCCAAAACCAATGTCCTTAAAGAGGATATCAGGGAGAAGAGATCAAGAGGTAAGAATACTCTTCCATTTTTCATGTTTTTTCTTTACAATTTTCTTCTTTTCTTATACTCATTTTCCCTCCAAATATCTAGGAGGTATGAAATATCTAGAATCATATATATTCTTTATGTTACCATGTATATGTAAAAGATTCATCATCTTCCTTCTTCTCCTCTCCCTATTGTTATAAAAATATCCCCCTCACGATATGTTGATTTACTAAAATCAAGGAGGTTGCGTTTCAAATTTCCATTACATCCTTCAAATATGACCAGAAAACTCTTTTAGTGGTTGCATAAGAATGTAAAAAGTATTTTTTTTAACCTATTTAATGTTATTTAATGCACTTAAATGGTTGAAATTATGTTATTTAGTGAATCAAGTTCATGATTATTGAGGAACCGCAAAAAATGATCTAAACAAATATTTGTAATGTCTCATCTAATGATTTAATGTCGTATATGATAAAAAAAATTATGGTATCATCATATATTTTGGAAACATATATATACCATTTAATTACAATTTTTTAATTTCAGTTTCATACGAAGAGAAAATAAAACACAAACCGGACAAGGAAATTATGCAAAGAACGCACCCAAAACAATTAAATGAACAGAATACTGACAATTACAGGGTGAAATAATGTTACAAAATAATCATATAAGATGTTATACACATGAAAATGTTTATTTAAAAATACTAAAAATTGTATTTCAACAATTATATAAGAGGTTTAATAAATTATTAAGTAAGATAAAACCGAGGTAAGGGAATTATTAACCAGATTCTCATTCTATGGGTTAACCTTATACATATTTATTTATTTGGTATTTGAATTGTTTGTGTGGTGTGTTTTGTTTATATTATGGTTAATTATGTTTATTTAAGGATTATATACAAATTTCATCTAGCCTATTAATTATCACTTGAAGTGTATGATATTCGAAAGGGGATTTTCTTTTAAAATCCTCTTTTCAAATACTAATTTACAGAATTCAAAAGTAATGTTTTTATGAAATTATTCATGTAGTATGATTATTTTCTGGTTCATAGTAAATTTTTTTTGATAAAATGTAGTACCTATATGTCCCTCCAATTAATTTAGTATGTTTAAGATGATGTTTGTCCTATGGTTACTCCAAGTATTACTACGATGGTTAAACAAAATGTAAGGTAGATGCGAGGGTTAAGAAATATATAGTAGCTGAGAGGGTTTCAAGATTATTAAATTAATTCCCAAATACACCTTTATGTTTCTATTTATGATATTTTTTTGTGGAAATATCGTGTAAATATCATGTTTAACAAAGTATGTTTATATGGTTAACAAGTATGTCTTTTTAAAAAATTATTTCATACGTTACATGCATTCATGGGAAGATGTTTTCTTTCGATATTTTATATCCCTTACTTAGAATTCTGTGCTCGTTCCATGGTTTAAATGATATTCATAGGTTATGAGTATGTTTATGGAAAATATGGAAACTAATTTAATTTTCATGGTTATTTTTCAATGAAAACATGTTTTATATTAGATTTTTTATATTTAGAAATAAATTTATATTGTTTTGGTGGTATCATATATTTATGATTGTGGAATGTAATGTATGTATTATATCCCAATTATATAAAACTAAAACCTAGAGTTCATCAATATTAAAGGAAGTGTGTTATTTACTAAAATTCATGATTATGTAACGTAAGAAGGATGGGTCCTTATAGAGAAAGATTGAATCGTTTATAAAATGCCTTGAATATTTATTTTAAACAACTTTTTAAATATAATTTTTAGAGTATATTTATTTAATAAATCATAATATAATAGTAAATATATTATTAAAAACATCTTATTGAAAATAATTTTAGTGAAGAAAATGTTTCCCAACAAAGTAGAAAAACAATGTCTCTGTTCAAAAATATCATTTCCCTTGCATATTAATTATATGAATTGAGGAAAATGAAATTAAAACTTGTAATTTAGAAAATTGGGTATAGAATAAGAAAAATTATTTGGTTTATTTTAAAAATATTAAATAATTCCCACAGTAGGGACTTGAACATAAGCGATACAGAATAATGATGAGATTGTAAAATAAACCCTTACATAATGTCCTCCTTCCACAGAACGTGATTAAGATTATTTTATAAAAAAAATATTTAAATATATTATATAACCATAATCATATATATCATACCAAATATTATTTACTTATAACCTTTAAACATTATTTTATTTATAATATTTATTTAAAAGTATTATTTTGGGTGATAATGATTTCTTTTTTCTTGTATGTTTTGGTTCTGTAGTTTTGGTCCTTTCAAATTGATCATGATTACATCATCCAAAAATTGATTATAATTATATAAATACCACATTTATTCATTATGTATATATTTTGAGTTATCGATGAAAGTTAAATATGAAAAAATTAATTACACCAATAACGAAGACGATTGGTCTTGCATATGCATCAACGATGTATTCCCATTTCAATGGATGGAATAAAAGAAATGTATACAATAAATATAAATTAATTAATCACTATTATTTAATATATATGATATATATTCATTAAATATATACTTATTTATATCAATTTGAACAAAACATTAATAATGAACAACAACACTTCATGGTTGTGGTAGTCCATATGTATGCACCATCGAGTTATCATTTTACAATGGATTGGAAGGAAAAAAGTTAGAATAAATATTTTTATTCTATAAAAATAATTTTGTCTTAAATTTAATCATTAAACATTAGACCCATTATTATACCCATATATAATATAGTTTGATAAATAATGAAACATATCACTACCTAGAGACAACTAGATATACATGCATATGATTTATGAATTCACGTTACATTTGATGGAAAAATGGGTTGATAATGATGGATTTATGATCATAATAATATCTATCTTTACCTATGATGATTAATTTATTTTATAATGATACATAACATTTTTATAGTAGGTATAAGAATAGATAAAATGAATAAATTCAGGTAACTTGATTACGAATTCATCAGGGGACATCTTTTATATCCTTTATTATGGAACCTATTGTTGGATTTATTGGAAGACTATAACCAATAGAACACGGATAAATATTTTTATAAATAATTAATAGGTATTGGTTGACATATTTTTCTCAATGTGGTGTATAGAATATAAGTAATGGGTTTCCTTTTAGAAGTGAGTAGAAAAGAATTTGATAGACTATATTAAAAGAATAAAATAAAATAAAATAATTCTCAATAAAAACTTATCCAAATGGAAATATATTTCAATATATGGTAGGATATGGTTAAAATATAATCATCCAATAATAAATTTACAGTATTAAGTGGAATTTTAAACTCTTTTATCCCCTTTTCAAAGAAATATTTATCATTTATAACGGTAATGAATTGTTGATATTAATGGGTTATAATTTTAATGATTTGTTGAAAATGAGATGATTAATGTAAAATGGATGAATTTATTTCCACATAATATCCCCATATTTCTGTAATAATATTTTTATGTTTTTAAGTTACATTTTTTTTAAAAAAATATCATTATTTACATTTTTGAAACAAGTTATATAATTTTACATTTAAGAAAACAAAAAAATTATCGAAGTAAAATCTAATACATTGAAAAATCAATAATACAATATTTTCACCTATAAAATTATTGAAATATAATAATTTCTAAATATTTTATACCACTTAATATTTTTATAATAGTTTTGTATTTTATCAATTAATTAAATTAATATTATGTTGGAATAGTATAAGTTTTTAAGGTAAATATATATTCATTAAAAATTAGTTGTAAATTAATATCAATAAAATAGTTTCATTTTTATAAAAAATAAAATTTTAAAGTTCTTTGTGACATATCTTACTGCTTTTTAAACATAACGTGTATGTTTAAAGAGAATAGAGTAATAATATTTATTTATCAATTCTTAAATTAATATTAAGGATAATATAAATAAAAATTTACAACATGTGTCCATATATTAAATAAACATATTATAATATTTTAAAAAAACTTAATCCAATAGAATATATGAAGGTGTTATTGAAATTTAAAATCCTTATCGCAATGTTTAAAAATATATTTCCATTATACCTCTAATTCAATGCCAAATATATCCCGAGGATACTATTTAACAAATTTCATCTTCCTGATCCAATATATGCAATTTATTTTTCATTATTCAATTTTTATAAGTGGCCAAAATGGATTTTATATTAAAAAACCAATATGAAATGAAAAATAGTTTGGTCAAATGAAATCTTTTATGTAAAAAAATTATTTTAACCAATGTTATCGCTTTTTTTCAAAATAACATAATTGGATTAATAAAATAATAATGCAATTATTTTATATTGAAAATTTTTAAACCAAAATGGAACTTTGTAAAGTTTTGATATGAAAACATTTTATAAATATTCACACTAAATTTCACAATTCCTAAAAAATCATTCCTTTCAGAAAATTACAAAGAATTCATGTTAAAGTATATTTTAATTTTTGTATCATAAATAACCATAAAATTTTTAATTATTTTTCTAAAATTTCAAGAATAGAAAATATTATATTTTTTCACATAAATAAATAATTTTTTTGGAAAAATATTTTTAAAGAATAATATGTCTTCACTAATTGATGAATGTTTATTTTAAATGAATTAATAGATACATTAGTCTTGAGTATAAAAATTATACATATATATATATCATAATTTGGATAATCATTATATATACCCACCAATTCAGCAATTATGTCATAATGTTCATTTTAGAATAAAAATATTTTGGGGTTCGTTTTACCACAAAAATGAATTTATAGAATAATTTAAAACATAGTGACCATTTAAAGTAATAGGGTTTCACATTATCCCCCATTTTTTAAATTTACCATAATTAATTTTATCTTATTATCTATAATCATGTTTTTTACATTTGGAAGAACCTTTTTTTGAAAATTGATATTATAAAAATAGTTAGAAATATTCCCCTTTAAAAGATGGAAATTTACAATTTTAGTTCATCAAGAATAAAACAAAACTAGGTTTATGATAATATGAACATTTGTGGTAATTGAAAATTTTTAAGACCATAAATTCTAAAAAAAAGATATTATATATTAACAGATGAATATTTAGTATATGAAAAAAATGATCTATGTTATAATAGTTTAGGTTGAGTACCATTAAAAACAAGGATTTACTAAAAAATGGTCTATAGCTGAATTATTTCCTCATCCACTTATTTCATCATTGCAATTATTTTTATTAGAATTATCATATATAATATTATTCTTTATAAACTGATGTAAAAATATATATTAATTGTTGAGATAAATTTCATAGTAAGGGAAAATAATGGAGTTATTATTCAAAGTTCATATTAGTGAATCAGATAACAATAATGGTATGAGATCATAGAAATATCATGAAAATTTTAATTCCATACATATTATATATCCTAAACATGAGTAATTGCATAAATCATTATCATTCCAAATGACATTATTCACAAGAGTGTAAAATTATCATAATTCATGAACCATAATCTTATTAATAATTTTTTTTCATGATCATATATATAAATATAGTTTCATATGTCAAGGTTAAAGACCTAGATCATAGAACTTAGTGGATTTGGTCTCATCACCTATTTCCCATTTTCGATAAATACTACCAGCATATTTACCATTGTGGATCAACGTCGATGAATTATTTCCCATTATTATATAATGATATATGAGGATTTAGCCAACATATTTTATTGTGATAATGGACCCACCCATCGCATATTGAAAATCATAAATATTGTTTACAAAACATCATAAAACATTCATCATATCAAGACCCATGAAAATAAATCGTCTTTATAAAACATCAATCCTATAAGGATCAATGAAAAAATGGATTTCATAAAAAAATCAACACAACATGACCTGGGGAAAAAATTGGTTTCACAAACATCATGCAATTATAAGAATAAATCCTACATATAAATAATAAATATGGTATCATTGTATCATATTCCTAATAATGATTATATAGGTTTAATTTATTTAAAAATAGATGGAAAATTATTCTCAAATAAAAATAACATAGTACATATATCACAGATAATAACATTTTTTTCAAATATCCTTTACAATGATAGAATTTTAAAAAATATATAATTGAAATAATTTTTATAGAAAATAAACCTATAATATAAAAATTAATATTCAATAAAAATAATGGTAATGATGGTGGGAATTTTTATTCAATCTACTCACATTAAAACCAATAATTTTTTAAATTTTTGGTGAAATACAAATGTAAATTATTAATAAAAATAAATTAATATTCATTTAAAAACACCTTCTATAATTAATAACATGGGTAATAATATCTTTAATAAATAATTTTTATAGTATAAAAACATTTTATAACATATTTATAAGACATGGAAATAGAAGAAAAGAAATTTTCTACCAAAGAGATAGATAAAGATGATTTTCTCAGAGAAACCATCCATTTGGTCTCTAAAATATATTAACATAGAAAAATAAAGTAACTAAATGCTTCCCCTAGAAATAAATATTTTAGTATAAAATAAATGAGTTTCACTCGTGGTAGTTTATAATATTTCATCATCGAAAACAAAATCATTATCAATCGTGATAGATATTGATCAACTAACATTAAAAATTTATGACATTGGTATCATTGGAATTTTAAGAACCATTAAAGAATAAAATAAATTTAAACATTAAATATCCATAAAATAAATATATTCATTGTTTAACATGTTAAATAGAATGTATATACACCACATAATAGAAGTTATGTTCATAACATAACTCACTTTCCAAATAAGGCAATATGAGATAAAAATCAATTACCATAAGTCTTGAATTATTCTATTCACATTCAAAAAAACATGAAGATAAATATAATATTATTATTCATATTTTATTGAAAAAAAAATATATTTATTATTCTATATATGGTATACATACATCATTTTATTATCAGTTTATCTATAATGCCTTGTTAAAGAATGTTTCATGTAATAACTATTTCATTTTTAATCTATGTTTTGGATTGGAATATTAAGTCCTTTAATATTAATTATGATGGAATAATATAAAAAAATTAACCATGATATAAATATTTTATATATTAATTATATACATATTTATAGTAATCCATTAAATAGAGAAATAGAAAATGAATTACATAATTCATGGAAATAGTGGGACATCGTACACAAGAAAAAAGTTTCCATTTTCTTACTGGATGAAATTAAGTAAAGTAAAATAATATATCAACTTTAAAAAAAATATCAATTCTATATATATCACATATATTTAGAAACTTTACCCTTATACCATCCAAGAATATAGATATAGAAAAACCAATCACCTCAATTCCTGAGGAGGTAGTCCACCGAACACCAATGTGGTTATCTTATAAACCCCCAAAATGGAAATATAGAGGGTGTATGTTATTATATAATTATATAAATATACTAGTGTTAAAAATATAAAACTATTTTCTTAAATATATCCTTATTACCATTTAGATAAAATAGAAATTAAAAACACATCACATCGGTTCGCGAGGTGGTACTTTGTTGTACACACGAGCATCATTATTATTCTACAATGGATCACGAGGTGATAAAGTAGATGTGGTATTACAATTTCAAGGTATATTAATCTCATAAATATCATATATAATCATTAAATACATAGATATTATCATATGTGACTGGTGGTTATAGAATAGTAACAACAAATGTTCACTAGGTGGTAGTCCACCATACACATGATTTCCGGTTTCATTTCCCATTTTAGGGAAGTAGAGTTTTATATTTGTTGTTCCATTAATAGAATAACATATATGTATATTGTATTGAATGGTTTTATTAAATCATCGTAAATGAAGTATATTTTTATGAGGGTTTTTATGAAATAATAAAAAACAAATTCTATGTATTTTTCCTCTTATTTAGAGAAGCACTTTAGGTTTGCATGTAATTCCTTCATAATAATTTTTTCTAATAAAAAATGTAATATAAAAGGTGGAAATAGAAATATGGATGATTTTTTGGTAGGTATTGTTAAAGAAATTGTTTTTGGAAGTGTGAATTAGTTAGGTTGTGGGGTCTCTATTTATATGTGGTGGATAGGACACACATGGATATTTCGAATAGAAGAAACTATAGCCACATTTTTCACATGCGAGACATGGAATATTTGTTTTTTATTAAATAAAATTTTCATTACATGAAATAAACCATATCTTTTAATTTTTATTATCTTTTTTGTTAGATACATAATACATGAAGGCATAAAAAATAATTCTAAATCCACATTAAATACATATTCATGTTTTCAACGAAGGCTTATTTTAGGGATATCATATAATAGGGGTATATATTATGGAAAGG
Source organism: Viscum album (assembly GCA_963277665.1). Classification (NCBI taxonomy): domain Eukaryota; kingdom Viridiplantae; phylum Streptophyta; class Magnoliopsida; order Santalales; family Viscaceae; genus Viscum; species Viscum album. The sequence goes on along the minus strand of OY728147.1, from coordinate 128,193,061 downwards.
GGTGATTATGATGACTAGTATGGAAATAAACAAGGGATTTATATAGTATGTGATCATAATAAAAAGTAATATGAACATGAGGCATGAAAATAAGTAATGGACAAGATTAATATCATCATATTAATAACATGAATCCTTACATAAAAATGTGGATACATTATAAAATTGTGAAATTTATAAACCAATGTATCATAAAACATGTCATCTATACATGAGAAATTTTTTATCTATTAAATTGCAGTGCTATCATAGTTCAAAATTAATATTTAATATTTTATGCGAGCGAAATTAATCAAAATACATCATTTTAGAAAATACATGTGTAAAATAAATAATGGTTTTCAAATAAAAATTGTTGTGTAAAATGTTATTAAAGACATAACCACCACACCATTTATATCAAAATTTAATGGATTATGATTTCAATGTGTGTAAATCCATAAATAATTTTATCATGCTTACATATTGTTGAAATCCCACAGAATATAAATGTTGTTTGGGTATTGAAATAAAATTGAAAATATAATTGATCATGAAAAGTGAGAAATTCGTTAAATAAATTCATATGCAAGATGGGTATAAAATGTGGATTTTGAAATAAGAAGAATAAGATATAGGGAGGGTCTCATATAGATAAAAAAATTTTTTTTTGTAAGTTTATGATAAAAATAATATTAAATGAATGTAACATATCATTAAAAATATTAACACAAAAAATAATTATTGCATGGAAAAGAAGAAAAAGATATTTCCCTTGACATGAAAAGTCGTTCCTAAATCATGAGGATTGTAACATTGGGAAATAATGAATTCCTCGGGGGAACTCCATGGGAGGAAAAATATCCATAAATTCTGGAGGTCATATTTTAAGTGAAATAGAATGGAGAAATTGGAGGGTATTTAAAAAATGGAGGAATTGTATAATAATTTCAAAATATAAGTCTTGGAAATCAGAGATGTTGAAAATTTAATACCATTTGCATGCTGTTGGTTTTTTCTCTTGTTATTGAGTATTTGAGTCACATTTTATGAATCATTAAACCATTATAACTAAATAATTATTATTTATTCTACACATTTGGAAATGTATATGTAAATTCCCCAAAACATAATGTTCTAAAAAACATATTTTCTATTTTAGAATTTAGAAAGACACATATAGGTTAAAAACTGAATAAAATATATTAAAAACATAATATTATTAATATTAAATATTTTATTCTATGGGTTGTGATTAATTAATTATTAAACCATTATTACATAAAAATGAACTCATAAAACATATTCAAACCCCGAAACCTTATTTTTTCTATTCACTAAAAAATAATGTGTTTTTTAAGATTCTCATAAATTCACCCAAACCTAATTTTTAAATGGTGATTTTTAATATAGAATTTATTTTATCAAAATGGATTTATAAATATGATAAATTTAAATTTTTCTATATAAACTTATTTTTTTATTGAAAAATAGTAATTTTTAAGAAACTGTAAAATTTATAACACTTATAGAAATATCTTGGTACATTATAAAATTATTTAATAATTTCAATTTAAATAAATTATTTTTGAAAGACTAAAACAAATATTATTCTTAATACCTTTGTTTATTATAAATTTTCATGTACTTTATAGGAAAATAAAATTATGTTTTATCTACATCCATAAATAAATATACAAATTTCATCATATATAAACATAAATATTATTGAAAAAAACTACTATAAAAATGGTAGTATAGGAATAACCATTTTATTTATGAAATAGAAATTACACATAAAAAAATTATGGCTTGGACATGTAACCCATTATTATACCTATATACTCCCTAAGGGTATGTTGTGTGATGGTGTTAGATTCATGGGGTGGCTCAGCTAACATTGACTAGGTGGTAATATTCACTAACATGAAATTTTAATATAGGGTTTTCATGAATGATTCACTTAATTGAATCTCGTCTTATGATTATTCTTTTTTGAACCCTAGAACTGCTACCTCCATCCCCTGATCTGAGAAATGGGATTTAAATGGAATGGATTTACTTTTTCAGTCCATCATTTATCGTATATTTATCAATTATAATATTTAATTACAATATATAATGAATAATTATAATGGTAAAATTACCACCCATTTGTATTGTTTCAGAAAATAAAATTTTTGTACTATTATATGGACCAATGATAATATAACAGTAGAATCCCAACAATCACATTTTTTTTCTATCCTATAGATACCACTTCATTATTTCAATAATTTTTTAATAAAATTATTATACTGTTTATATATATTTTTACTAATATAATAATTTGGTTACTAATAATTTTTTTTATTTTTATAGTGATTGGTATTGGGGTGATGATTCTAGAGGATTTGGGGGTCCATATCATTCCATTTTAGCTTTTATATTTTAATTTGTTTTCCAATTGTAATGATTGAAATTTTAATTGGTTTCATAACTAACTAATATAATGTTATTTATTAATCATGTGAGGTTTATATTCATCTATTTTTTTGTATAATATTACATAGTATTTAACATAGATTTATTCTATGAAAAATATAATTTATGATTACTAGGACAGTATATCTTCCCCATTAATAAATTTTATCACTGAGATTTCAACTCATCATCTCATTTGAGAATAGATTTGGGTTTTTTGTTTTATTTGTTTCCTCTTTTTTCCATTTCTATTCAACATACATATGTTCCCTCCATAAAACCTTGAAAAGATGAGTTTTTCTATGGAATATAACATTGCCTCCATGGTCTAAGATATCCACTAACTTTTTCTTATAAGACTTGTCATGGTCATGTTGTACCATCTATAGATTCAGTACAAGTTAAAGATCTGGTATTTACATACACAAGAGAGATACAAGGAATAGATCATGAACCAAAGCCACATTTTGTGGAAGTTCAAGGTGACATGACTCTTCTCATATAGAATCAAGGTTTATAAAGGGGAAAATGTTCATATGGATAACATTACCTTTAATTTAAAATCAAATGACTCTTTTCTATAGTGATATTGTAAGGAAAATGTTGTCTCTAACATCAAACTATAGGAACCTTCAGTAGTTGTCCTCATAGATCTTCGTCCAACTTTGAGAAGCCAATATATGTTTTCGGATGGTCTGAACCATTTTCATATTCTCTTGTACATGATCAATACCATGTAGATTTATCTAAACAACATCATACCAACAAGTATGTGTTATACGAATCATTCCATACAGAACATTCTATGGTTCCATTTGAATAATCTTGAGGATGTTTTTATTGAATGATAAATAAACTAGTGGGACTTGTTGATTTCATCCACCATTAAATAATATTGATAATGGTATCATGATTTACTATTGTTTTTGAATTGTCCTTTATGATTTTCTATAAATTTTGGGTTCATATACCGTACTGAAATTAAATTCATTATTCGGAAAATATTGAAGAAATATCCATAATTATGATGTGAAACTTAGATCTCAATCATAAATTATAGAATGTGTATAACCTTGAATCATATTCACATAATATATGTATATCATGGAATTTTGGTGAATAGATACATATTCAGGAATAATAATGAAATGTCATGTCTTAGTGACTCAATACACTCTATCTAATATCATATTTTTTCTTTGAAAATTTTTAAGAGACCAACGTCGATTTCTATTAGGATATTGACCCACATTAAAGTTGGTATAGGTAGTGTTTTCATTTCACATATAGGAAGTTGTTGATTTAACATCATATGATGACAAACCAAGAACCTTTTTGTGTTGTAGAAAATATCCATTTTCATATAGTCCAACAAATAATAATTCTAAATGTCCCTATAAATTTTTGATTATCTAGCCTATATAGATAATGTAGATACATGATCCCCACCCATTAGCTACTTCATTACCTATAATATAAATGGGACACATAACCATGTAAGAAAATTTATTAGAACTTCTTGATCAATATGGAACGTCAGAAAAATATCATCCTTCAAAGAATTGTGTTGTAAAAATCATATGGGAGAGTATTTATTATGTCCATTCCTTGTCATTAACATGTTAGAACTTAATAGATCCTCGATAATTTTATCTCCTAGAATTATTATAATTTCTAACACAGCAAGGTATTTGTACATAATTCATTAGTTAATTTCTTTAATCTAATGGGTTGATAATAAACTGTAAAATCATAGTCTTTAATAAGATAAAACCATCAAATTTTATCATTCTCAATTTATTTTATGTCAATATATAATTCATGATTAGGTGGTCTATATATATAACATTCATATAATAAAGGTAGTGTCTCCATTTATTAAGATAATAAATAACAGTAGCTAACTCTATGTAATGTGTAGGATAATTCTCCTTCTAAAGCATTAACTATAGAGATTCATAACTAATCACTTTGTAATTTTTCACGAGGACACATAAAATCCATTTTATAAATGCATCATTATAAAAAATACCTTCTCCAAAATATAGTATTGATAACAGAAGTGTAGTAACCAGTATATTCCCTAGTTATTGGAAGCGTTCTTCACACACCATTTTCAATATAGTCATTTATTGATTTCAACTTAAACTGGTTAGTGGATTATAATGTCATGAATAGTATCTCAAAATCCTATTACAATATCCTAAAAAGTCAAGGATACTATGAATCTCAATTATTATTGTATGATGAGGCCACTTGTATATAGACATTATCATGGAAAAGTCAATTCAGTTTCCTTAATTGGTTATAATGTTTCCCTAGAATGTAACTATTTGTAACCATAATTCTAATTTTCTGAATTTTGAAAACATTTTATCATTATTAATATATTCCAATATGTCCCATGTATAATCTTAGTTCTCCTTGTGACATTTGTAATATATCAAAATTTCATAAATAAAAACTATTACTAATTTATCAGGGTATCTATAAAGGCTCTATCAATAAAATCCATAAATATAGTAGGATCATTTTTTATGATTATGTGCATAAAAAACTCATGATGTGCAAATATTTTTTAGAAGAAACTCTCTGTAATATCTTTTTTACGCCCTTAAATGTTTGATACACATATCTGAGGTAAATATTGTCGAATAAATGAGCCCTCTGAATCATTTAAAATAAATAATAAATCCTTTAGAGGGTTTAACTATTCTTCACTTTGACCCTATTGTGTTATTTATAACAAATTCACAACATCATTTATCTAACTATCCTAAATACACCAAGAATAGGTGTTCTCCAAGGAGAAAATCTTGTTATGATAAATCCCTTCCCTGAAAATTCGTCAATTTTTACAATAATTCCTCTAAATCCATGTTTGTTTTTATATATGGAGTCTTCTATATCATCATGCATCTAGGTATGATATTAATGGATAAATATACATCTTTTTATGTTGGATTTATATTTGAATCATTAGGAAATATTCAATCATATTCCTAAATGATGGTGAGAGCCTCAATATTTTAACATTGATTTTCATATTCCTCTTCACTGATAATCCCAATTAACTAGTCTATGGGAGGTTCATCAAGAAACTTATTTGGGTGGTATATCTATTGATTGGATACAACTATGGGTTTTCTATTCAAGACTACTAAGTTTCCTTCATTCTTCACTTTATCTTATAATTATACATTGATATATAGTCTTTCCCAGATATAGTGTCCAATTACACCATTGGAATGAATACTAGATTAGTGATGATATTATACTTTCCAAAGATACCGCTACAGTTTATATACATAGTTAATGATAATATAATCCATCAAAGATCCTTTACTGATAAATATAATCCACTAAGATCAAGGATTTGTTGTATATTCTATGGAAGATGGATGGATTAAAGGAATGCGTAGACCAAAAATCAAATAATATACATTCTAGATTTATAGTGAATAAAGAGTGTACCTACAACTATAACATTTAGATACAAAACTTCATCAATCTTGATAGAAAATTTCCAATCATTATCTATTATCCTACGGTGAGGTTTTAGGTGGTTTCCCTCCATTATCATCCTATTTAAAAATTTATTGGAATGTCACAAAAGAAAAAAACTTTTGAAATATTGAACCATAGAATGGGGTTATACCATTTTCCCTATTTCATTAATATTGGGAGGATTAGGTTCTAACTCACCATGATTGTTTTGAGCTATATAAACATATATTCAACACTTGAGGAAATTTCCACTCCAATTTAAGAAGTTCCTCAAATTCTTCTTCCTATATTTTTTTCACATCGATTATTGTATTTATTTCCTCATTTTCCTGGAAAAAAATTCTTTGATGTGTTTAGATCCATATTTATCTTCATTTTATTCAACCAATGTGACCACTATGTCACTTTAAAAACTAATTACATCTTCATAGAACTCTGCACAATCTCATAATAGCATTCATAATCTTAATTACCTAAATTCTTCAATAGTTTGGGTCTTCTTCCAACAATGACTTTTGAAACATTTCCCTTAGGATCCATAAAAAATTTAGAGGTTTATCTAGAATATCATGTTATTATCATTTAATTTCCCCTATTGATTCATTTTCCTGCTTATTTAGCTCTATAAATTCCTTCTCCATACTTGTTCTCATCAAAATGAGAAAATATTTATTGAGAAATATTATTCTACACTTTACCTACTCCATAACATCAATACCCATGATTGGATTTTTTTAATCAGTGTGTACCACTAATAATCTTTTCAATATTGGATTTATATAAGTATGGTGACATTATCCATCTCATAAAAAAATTACAAAAATTATCTTTTCTATCAAGGTAATAAAATTTTCTGCAATCAATGGGTTGATAGATGAACTAAAATAAGGTGGCCATTGATGCAGGATGAACTCGATAACATGTTCTTACTTTATAGCCAAATATCATTTCATAATGTTATTATAGTTATTATTCATAGCTCGAGATAGATTATTCATTATCCTCATGAAGTTTTTTATTCCAAATTCCACGGTAGTACATCATTGAAACATTAATTTCACTCATCATCTACATGGTTCCTTATATTTCCCACTATTATTCTAAAATAGAAGTCTTAAGTTTGAAACACGTTACATTTAGGAGTATAATAAATAGAAATGGATTATATGTCTTAAAATATTCATTCTTAATTATGTTATTTATTAATATCATATAATTACATATTCTTTAAAGTATCGATAATTTACCATAATTTTTTTGACCAAAAAAATCATCAATGAGTGTCAAAAAACATGTGTAAGAAGGAAAATTTTCATGCACCAGTTCCTGATTGAGTCTATCTCAATGTGAAATTTTCATGTGTGACCACTATGGACATCTATGAAAGATACACATCCACCTTTAGCATCCATAAAAGGTTTTATTTTCATGGAAACCAAATACATAATACTCACCAAAATAGTAGGATGTTTTCCTATATTTATACTTTTTCATATGGTTGTTACTAATGTTTTCAAGTACTAATTATCACAAATATCTAAACCATTATCTGATACCAAATTTGATATCACTCCTTTTTATTATATAAATATTTAATTACATGAATCAAAATGTAGGATCTATAAAAGAGTAGTTTATTATAAATTTGGTACATTATACAATAAAACATAAAACATTATTCCAAATACAATATAAAAATATCTTCAGGGGTATAACCCATGTTATAAATACTATATCTCATATCCTAGGGAGATTCATCAATTTAATGTGGTTTGCATCAATCCTGTTAGGTTAATAATAATTGGAGATACATAACAATTGATCATAACACATATGAATAGGAACATGATGCTTACCAATATGTAATAAAAAAGCGTAATTTCATAATATTAATACATGAATAAAAACATATAAATTTTTTTAAATATTAAATATGTTTCATTCATAATTATATCACCATGTATTATCACTAGGGTATCATAAATTAAAATTATCAAGGTTATTCACGAAAATTTCCAAAAACAAGTTATCTCTAGAGATTAAATTCTACACCCAACACATTGGACAACTATTTGGGTGAATAATTGATATGTTTTAATTTTATTTGTTCCACATTGATCATAATAAATAAATTAATTAATAACCCCTGGAAAATAAATAATGATTTTCATACCAAATTTATTTCATAAAAAGTGCTTAAATACTTGAACATTGAATCATTTCTAACACGAAGAATGGAAATGTAGGTTTAATTTATGTAAATACATGAATAAATAAGTAGAATTTAAATATATTCGAATAAAAATTGATAGTAAATGAGTTTTGGGTATTCAAATAAAAAGGAAAATGTAAATTCTTCCTGAAAAACAGAAATTCAAAAATTATGTGTGGAAGTATGACAGTTGTAAAACAAGGATATATAATGGGGTAAATTGAGAGATAAAAAGGGTATTGTGTTGATAAAACATCAATTTGGTAATATTTTAATGATAAAAAATTTTATGAAATGAATGTATGATAAACTTTAGAATATATTCTCCGAATTAATTATTGAATGGAAGGAAAGATTAATAGAATTACCATTCATTGAATAGATTCTCTTAAATATTTTCTTTTGGAACCCTATGAAATTAGATGAACTTTGGGGAAACTCCATGGGTATAAAAATGAAAAAAACATGTGGGATGGATTGTGAGTGATGGGGAATTCTGAAATTCGAGGGTATTTATAAAAAAATCAGAGGAATCTTGTAATAATTCGTAAACATAAGTCCAGGAAGTCTTGGTTGTGAAAAATCAAAACCATTGGCTTGCCTAGGATTTTTTATCATATTTTTTGACATTGGAGTCAATTTATTGATATTTTGACCCATCAAAACCTTATAACATTATATACTAATCATTTTTACATTAAAAGGAAAAAATTATATAAAATAATGTTTTAAAAATTAATTTTTTCAATTTCATGCATTGGAGTGTCCCTTATATGTTTGAAGTTTAACAAAACCAATTAAAATAACTAATATTAACAAAATAACATATTTTAATTCATGTATTGTGGTGAATTAATTATTAAATCATTATTAAATTAATATTAAGTAACAAAAAATAATGAACTCCCAAAACTGTACTTAAACTATTGACTGAAGAATGATTTATTTTAGAAAATTATGAAAAGTTAACCCTAACTTAATTTTAATGTTTTAATTTAAAATTTTGTTTTTATTTTATAAAAATAAATTTCACAACTTTATAATTTTAATTGATAAATATAACTACTTTTATTTACTGGAAAATATTTATTTTTAAGACATGGTATAATTTCTCTAACTTATAAAAATTTCATGGGACATTATAAAATTATATTATTATATCAATTTATATAAGAATATATAAAAATTAAAAAAAATTATTCAGAATATCGGATTTTATTATCAATGTGTATATAGTTTCTAAAAAAATATAATAATATTTTATTTTAATCTAAAAAACCAATTTATCAAAAGTGTATTACTTAAATATATACTTTATTAAGAATAAAGTTGTCAAAATGAGATTAGTTTAATAACCATATTATTTATATATAGGATATTAAACTTTATAAAACTATGGTCTAGACATGTAACCCCTTATTACACTTGTGTACACCCACAGGGTACGATGTATGATTGTAGTAGTTTCCATCGGTGAATCCACTAACATTGACTAAATGGTATTCCCTATTATTTTGAACATCCCTTATAGGTGATTTAGTTCAACAATCACTTGTTGAAGCTCATATTGGGATTGATCAGTGGAGAAACCAAATTAGTTTACCTCACTCCCATGTTCTAAAAATGATATTCAAATAGAATGACTCTATTGGTTGAGGCCTTGGTTTCACCTTTCTCTATCAATTATCTGTTATCATTAATACTTAGAAAAACTATTTATAATTATAAAATCAACACTTGTGGGTATAATTTCCCACTAACAAAAAGTTCAATGGTTATATTGACCAATGGACACATAATGGTCGAATCGAAATAGTCAAATTTCCCATTATGCCCTTCAAATATCACTTTATTCATTCACTCAATAATTAATACCATTCTAATTATGGTTATGTTTTCATTTTCATATGATTTTTGTTAATTAATTAATAATTATTTTGATTTCTATATTTTTTTATTGGGGTGATTATTCTAATAGATTAGATCCTTTATTATTTTCCACTTTTAGATGGACTATTCTATACTTATTGTCTAATTGTAATATTTTCATTTTAATTAGTTTTGAAGCTATCTAATTTACTGAGATTTATCAAATAAATACTGTTTTTGGTTTATTTATATTTTTTATGAATAATATTATATAATATATTACACACATTGATTCAAGAAGAAAATATCATTTAAGAAATGTAGTTCATTATAACAAATGGATTTAAAATTTTTTATTAGAAAATATTAGAGTTTATAAGGAAAATAATATAGCTATAAATGGATTTTGGATCGGTTTTTATGTCATTTTTACACTTTAAATTTTTAGTTCTACCCCATGTAAACCTGTTTTAACATAGACCATGGAAATTAATTTTTATTTTTTAAAATATTATTTTTAAATAAAAAGTTATTTTTACCTTATTAAAAAATATATATTATTTTTAATATAGATATAAACCCATTTTTAAAAATAAAATTCATATAAGAGGGAAATATTTTTATAAAATTATCACTGTAGATGGGATGACCATGAGGAATTCCAAAGAGAAACTTTTCCCAAGTAAATATATGTTTTAAAAAATACTAATATGAAATTTTTTTAAATGAAGAAAAAATTATTAATAAATATATAACATAAATAATTTTATTTTTAAGCCATATAAAATTAAAATTTATCTTGTGAATACTTTAAGTGAAATGAAAATTTTAAATAAAAAATCTTATTTTTTCATATTCCCTAAACTATTAAAATTTTAAAAAATTTCTCAAAAAATCAGTCACATAAAATTATTTCATATATATTTCAAAAATAATTCTTTTTGTTAAAATATATTTTATTAATTTTATTTTATTATTTCCTCAGAAAAAGTAATACAAATACTTTTATGAGAAATAAGTATTTTTGAAAATCCAAAAACTTTACTAAATAGTTTGTAAATATTAATTCATATATTTTCAAAATATAAACCATTATAAATAAATTTAAAATTCTGTTAATTCATATTCATACTCTCAAGTTATATATCACTGTTATAATTACCATATTTATATAATAAAAAAATAGTATATCATGATTCGTTCAAACTCATTGTTACTGGTAATGCATGACATCAATAACTTTAATTTTATTCTAGAAAAATTCATTATATAATAGATTCTTACATTCTACCACCCATCAAATTAAATTTTAATTAAAAAATTTCATTAAATTGGTGAAAACAGCTGAACATAATTCAACCTCATTAAATCCTCAACTTCCGGAATAATTTTTTAAATATGGTAGTTGTTTTTGAATTATTTTACTAGCTGAGTGGTTATCTCTCAACGAAAATTATATATATGATACAGAATATCCAATGGTTGTTCCATATATGAATTATAATTTTCTATTGGTATGTACTATTATTTTACAACATGTGATGGTTCAGGTATGTAATTCCTCAGGTGAGATGCATGTAAAATACCGTGAACCTAAGGGATGTTAAGTGGAAGTGAAAAGTGATAATCTACATTCACAATGATTTATATATTTTTTTGGGGATAATATACCTATGTATTAGTTTTCCCTTAAATAAAAATTTCATTAACTTATTTCAAAAAGAATTGTTTTAGGAAAATCATGTCATCTAAATCAAATTCTACACTACATTAGTGAATTTATTCATAAAATTTCTTCCAAATTTGTGTTTACCTTCTTTATTATTGAATAGATTTAAATAAATATTCCATTTAATCATCCAACTATGGTCCTATGATATTTCATTACCCAACATCATCCAATTTTATTGGACATATACACTTCATTCCATAAAATGTTTTATAAAGAGTCATCTAAATTCTAGTATAAATGATATAGTTATATAAAATGTCAACTAATAGTAGGTGTTGATACCAACCACCAATGAATTAGAAAAATTACTTACAATATCACCTTTGGTTTTAAGTTTTCTCTCTATGTCACTATTTATCTATGGATGATATGTAATTTTTGAACCCCCAATAATTCTAATATAAGAACAATGTATTTGATAGTGTGTATAACATGAAACACCAATAATGTAAGGGAATATAGTATCCTAAGACATTATAATATATTTCATATTCTAACTAAAATAAATCAATGATAAAACTTTCAATTCAATCTATATTGAGTAATTGTGTGCTGCATGCACCAAAGAGTTTCTTCAATGGCTTCTGGTACATATAAAATCGATTATTAACGAACTACATTATTTTATTGTCATATTATTTCATTATATAATAAAACAAAACTTAACCATAAAATTATTGGTTATGAAATTTATTAACTTACTTATAAAAATATATGGTTTATAAAAATATTAAATGAATTCATTGGTTACCAATTATTTATAAATTAATTTAAAACCCAATATAAAGGTTATAATTTTATTCTTAAAAAGGTGTTTTATACTAATAAATTATATTAATTACTATTGGAGAATAATATAAATGAAATATAAATATTATATATTTAATAAAATATTTATTATATTAATTCATTAGGTTTGATAAGAATAAGATAAGAATAATTCAAATTCTATGCATAAAATTGTATTTTTCAAAAATTCAATGTTACCACATTTCAAAAGATAACATATTTTAAATAAAATTTTTGAAATTTTTAGAAATAAATTACATCAAAATAATTTTTTTTTTAATTTGGAACAAATAAATGAGTTTATCTTGAATGTTTTATATTTTTTGAGAAGTTTCATTTTTTGAGGAATTTTGAAAAAAATAACGAATTTTAATTCAAATTTACTATTTCATCAAATTTAATTTTGTTGATAATTTATATTTAATTTTTTTTCCAAATACTATTAGATCCATTATAGTTTAATTAATATAATTAGTTTCATTTATATTATTTTCTTTTTGAAATTGGATATAAATACATCTCAATATTTTAAACTTTTTTACTATAATGCCATGAATTATCGTATCATCTCCAGAATTAAATTTAAATTAAACCAATCCACTTATATGATTGGAATTTAGAAAAATGGAATCCATATTTTTAATCATAATAATCTATAAATTCTAATTTGTTCAAATTATTTTTTGACTAATAATATTAGTGAATTTAATTAAAATTAGTTACATTGATTAAGTGGAAAATTTGCTTAACAAGGGACTAAACCTAAAATGTAATAGACAAAATAACATTGAATATTATAAAAAATAAATTAGATGTACATATTGATACCCTATACTCTCTTATATCTAGTTTTTTTATTATTTTATCTACATTACATGGGGAAAATGAGGGCCGAATTCCCTTTAAAAAATTTAAAATAAGGCCACTCCTCCACTATAAAATGATTCTCACCCCTCCCACTTATTCACAAAACTAAAGAAATTTATATCATGAAAAATATTCTAAAATAATATTCCAACACCCCAAAACTCATCTAGAAGCATACCTTTGGGAATAATACCATCTAAGTAATCCCTTTGTTGCAAATTCAAAATGAGTTACCCAAAGAAGAGGAATCATCTGTCATCCATCTCTTTTGTTTTATTTTCCTTCCCTTCCCATTAAACTAATCTTATTCCATTCTTATATAATAAAATCAGTATAATAAATATACTAAGATTTTTTGTGTTATTTTTTCAACCTAAATTTACACACACTTCTATCTAATAGGAAACAGACTTACTGTTTATGTGTACGGTGAACTACCCGCTCACAAAATAATCTTGTTCATTTTTTATCCATCACCTCTCATGGTTTGGCGTTATGAAGGAAAAATATTTATATTATATATATTTATATATATATTATATTATTTATTCATTCTTATTAAATTTTTATATAACAAATACCTTCATGATTTCCATTTTTTGTAAATATGGTATCATCTTTTTTTGATGTGTGCACTAACACCTCCTCAAAGCGATGTGACTCGTTCAGAAAATACATGGAACATATAAATTACATTATTTATAAACATTTGTAACATGTATTGCATTAAAATTATAATGTTTTTATAATAAAAATATATATACTTTACATTTTATTCTTTTAAAATATGACAAAGAAAAGGAAGTAGTGTTCTTGCGTACATACGACCTACTGTCTCCATGAACGATTCATTTCATTTCCTATATCCAAATATTATATTATTATAAATACATATATACTAAATATATATAGAATTTATATCCTGTTTTACATTATTTATTTTATTAAACCATGACCAATGTTATAGGAACCAAAATAACATATTAAAACATACCCAACAAACAAGGCAATTAATATCTGAAATAGTGAAAATAATGAAATATTAATTATAAAGGGGTTATAATATATTATTAGACGTTAATTTATGATACTATAAATATGTGTATGGTTATTCACTAAGTCATTGAAATGTTTAAAACAATTATATAGAATGTTAAAGGATGTTTTCCATAAAGGAAATACAAGGTAAGGGATTCATGTCTCACTATTCATTCGATGAGGCATAAACCATTTACACCAAATAATTTTTTTGGTGTATATACTGACTGGTTAAGTATATTATATCATGAATTAATTTATCTTTAGGTTTTATAATGTTTCAGTTGATGTTATATGTTTCTTTTTTCAAATGAATCAAAAGATCCTTAGTCATAAGGGAATTCAGCTAAATTGTCATTATTTGTGACATACTTTATTTTTGTGTACCTAATTTATTATAAATGTTTTACATAATATAACATCCTAATATTATAAAAAGGAAATTCTATGTTCTATAGCATACCTGATATACTACATTTATATTAAATGAACTACATAATATTATTATTTAATATGGTAGATATCACATAACCATTAGAATGGAAGGAATGAAAAGGATTAACTAGTTTATGAAAATAGGGTTTAAATAATATTAAATAATGATTCATTGGTTACCAAATTAATTATTAAATTAAATAAAATACCAACTGAATAGAAAGAATGTGTGTTTTTGAAAAAATATTAAAATGAGAATAAGTGAGTATATGAAAAAATAAAATCACTATTGACTGATTTTATTAATGAAATATATATTGATTATATTCAATTTAATGTTTAAAATTAATAATATGTGTTTTTTACATGATATACGAAAAAGTAAATTTTTCAAATAATAGAAGTATTTTTAAAATAATATACTTTTTCCGCCTTTTGATGGAGAACCAATTTTAAATCTCGTTTTTCTCACTTTCATATGTTATATTTGAACAAAATCAACTTATTAATTTGGAAATGGACATTAAATTTTAATTATGTTGAAATTTTGATATATTTCTAAATAAATTAATATTTTAATAAATAGTACAAAATACGACATTTTAATTTAAAAATATTTTTTTGTCTAACTTATTTATATTATTATATTTTAATTTTATTTGGTTTTAAAGTATAATAATAGTATTTTTTGTCATTTAATAAAATTTTGGTCATTGATGTAATTTCACATTGAAATTAGATATAAATGAATGTCAATCTTTTGATGGGTTTTACTTAAAAAAACAGGTTTTTAGTTTGGAAAATGAGTATTAATTTTAAATTAATTATTGAATCTTTTTTGTTTTAAATTTTACAAAATGGATTATAAATTTTGAATTATAAGTCTAAAATTTCATAAATAGTTCCCTTTAATTTTTATACATTATAAATAGTAACTTTAATAATTAATTTTATTAACATGATTGACTATAAATGAAGTAATTAATGGTAAAAATAATATTATAATACTATAAAACTACATAAACACATATCCTAATTTAATTGGATCATTTTATTCATACCTGGAGCATCCATGAGTATATTTTGGACCACTTGGAGCCACTTTGATGAAATTAATTCTTTTATAATATTAAATTCAATGGATAGTAATATTGTTACACTTTTTCTTTTAAAAATTAAATTATTTTAATATGGATTTATACATGGGGTATATTAAACTATAAATCATATTTATAAAGATAAAATTATTACCCATATCATGGTAATTTATTTATAATATTTAATAATTAAAAAATTTAATTTAATTGTGACCAAAATATGATGTAGTAGTATATTTATTAAATAAAGAACCAAATAAATGATATTAATAATATTAAAATAGATATAATTTGATTTATTTTATTCTGTACACAACTTTTATAGATGACTATGACATTTTAGGATTTATGTAATGTAGTTTTTGATATGAAATCATGTTGGTGTGATTTTTCACAAATGCCAACTGATGAATAGTGTCAAAATTGACATAATCCATAACTTTAAATATAGAATATTTAATAAATTGATATAATTTTTTTAAAAATATAATATTCAGCCTAAAATGTTAGATATGTCCAAAAAAATCATTAATTAATCATTTATTTGTATTTTGGAATGAATTGAAAATTATTTTATCCCTCACACTATAAATTTCATAATAAAACTCAAGACATAAAATGGGTTAAAACAAAAGGATAAAGATCAAAAAATACTAAAAACATTTATAATATTAATTTAATGATGATTATAAGACCTATAATCTTCATATATTAGATATAAATTAGTTTCATATTATTTTCAATCAAAATTGAATTCATATTAATTGAATAATTTTAAAAATTCCAATGGTGCCCCTCCCCTCTCCTATAGAAAGAAATCCATTCAACTCTTTTAGTAAAAAATAAACAACCTTTTGGACCCGATAATCTCTTCTGAAACATTTTCTTATAATTCCTCCCCACAATCGTTATTCCTCATATTTTTCAAAACACCCATCGTAGAGTCATCAGGTGTTCATCAAAGGTGACCAACCGAAGTATATGTATCTCTTTCTTTAATTATTTCTATTTTATTTATTATCCACTTCCTTAAAATATACTACAAATATGATGTAATAATGAATCCATTATGCTAAATATACTAAGATGATATTTTTTTAATATCATCACCTCAATCCATATGCAATTTCATAAAATGAGAAATTAACTTTTCGTTCATCTGTACGGTGGACTGCCACCTTGGGAGGAAATAATTTGTTTTTCATTGTCTTCTCTCAATACTTGAAATAATTATGGAATAAATTTTTATATATTTTGTTCATGAAATGTTTATCATTCTATTATAATAATATATTAATAGTGATATTACATTCCACATACATAAAAATGATAACGTCGTTCATGCGTACCTATAAACTATCACCTCCATGAAGCGATGTGAATCATTTTTATTCACCACATCATATGTATGATATTTATATTAGTTTATTTAAAGTATTATTATGATTTTAATTATGTGCTTATCATTCTGGAATGGTAAAATAATAATTTTCCTATTTTAATAAATATCAATGATAAATAGAAACATTATTGACGCATACGTACGACCTATTGTCTTCATGAATGTAACAATGTTCATTTTTCATACCATAAATAAATGGTTTTATTTTAAAAAAATAAATTATTTATAAACTTCTTATTTATGTAATGAATTTTATTATAGAGATTATGTAATTATGACCACATGTACTATTCGCATCCATCCATGTACATTTTTCACTCAATAACCGAACGAAAAGATAACATCCAATATGAAAATAAATAAATATGTAATAGATATAAAATTCTAATAAGTGATATATAAGTAATAATAAAAATGAATAAAATTCTAATTAATTTATAAATTAATCCAAGATTATTATTTTGGATTATAAGGATTGTACATGATGTGTCAAACTCAAGGTAAGGGACTTCATCTCAATATTTTTCTTTGAGGCATAACATGATGTTATGATCATTTATTATCTTATATGTTGTATATATATCCATTTTGACACATTATATCATGAATTAAATAATTTTAATAATATTTAATATTTTTAAATTTTTTTTAATTATTCTTAATCGAGTGTTTCTCAAGTGATAAGGCTCTTGTTTTTACTAATACCCTCATTTTATTATTTCGATGATTCATTATTATGAAACCGTTCTGTTACATATCAATGTTTTCAAAATGGTTTTAAATTTTTATTTATACTTACTTGAATGTTTTAAAATGTAAATTCATTTAAAATATTTCAAAGTGGTATGGGACAGTTTGATTCAAAAATATTATTTATGAATGTTTTAATTGTGTCTTAAAAATAGATTGATTATTTTAATAACGTGGATTGTTTATTTTTATGCATGTTTTATATGTAATTATTGTGATTTAGTTTTATGAAATTTTTTAATTATATGGGTGCTTCCATGATTAACCGAGGGTGGGTGTGATATTAATAGCTCTCCGATGAATTGGGTAATGCGATAAAGTTAAACGATAAGGTCTTTCCTATGTGATTTAGGGAATTTACTGTGATGGGTATTCCAAAAGTAACTATAAAGGTTACTCCCTATGTAGTTGTGAAATATTCAATGTAATATGATAAAGATGCCACAAGTTACCTTTTTTTTATTTCTATTAATTTTTATGACAATATTATGATTTCATGAGGTATACTGAAGAGTTTATCTTTTATGGGTGAAAATATGATTATGTGAAAATGTTTTCATGATTTTAAAATATCCATCATCTAAAGGTTTTATTCCTTATTTTATATCCCTTAAAGAGATTTTGGTCCTCATACCATGTTTTTGAAATATTGTTCAGATGATTTAAGGTAGAATGTAGTAATATATTGGATCTGGGAGAAGTTATGATGATAAAACATAACAGAAACAAAGTATAATTTTAAAAGTTTTTGTTTTATAGTTGGAATGGATATTGTTGGTAGAGTCCAATTTTTGTATATATGGTTTTTTATGTATGGGTTATAGCCTAATAATCTAAATATATATACAGGAAATTATCCTTAAGGTGAAATAATGTAAAATTATTAACGTTACTCATGAATTTGTAATATAGAAGGTTGGGCCCCTGTAGTTCGTTTAAGAGGATTATTTATTCAAATTTGGAAATTATGATGTTTTTTAAGTTGGTAGGGAAATCAACATGTGTTAATAATATTAAGCTTTATTATAAGTTTAATGTCTTATAAATCACTTTTGAGGATTTATGTTCCAAATTATTAAGGTGAACGACAATATTTTTGGAGACATCCACCTTTGAGGTAATTATGGGGTATTAAATTTGGGATTTCTAAGTGAAAGGCATGAGATAAACCTTGAGGCTAAAATAGTTTATTTTTATTTTTTAGGATTTTAATTTATTTTTGGTAGGTTATTATAAGTGTATATATTTAGAAAAATTATAATCTACATGATGCATGAAAACCTGTCACATCAAACAAGGATATAGGAATTGAACCCACAACTGATGTGTGATAAGGCTTTATCACCTACCACTAGACTATGTGAAGTCCCTAGTAATAAGATATTATCTTTTTAGATAAAAGAGCTAATTTAATATAAATAAGTTGATTTTGGAAACTAATGGTTATCCTTGGTATGGGTAAATGATTTTGGGATTAAATGATAAATATTGTTTTGAAAGAAGTTCACTATTTTGGGAGATTTATATAATTAAGGTAAATAGAATAATTTAGGATTTTATTTGAGGAGTAACAATAAAATTTTATTTTTCATAAATCAATGATTTTATTTTAGGCTTATGTGGATATGGTTTATTTATGAAAATGATTAACCAATCTTGGATAATATGTCATTAAGTTAAGTATTTTTTGGTATGTGACATTAATAGTGATTTATGTTTTTTGGATACAAATACTAACATTTATCCCTGAAGTCTATGTGATAAAATCCTTATAAATTTGTGGTTTCAATCGTAGTTTCGATTATTTTGAATAATTTTAATGATAGTTATATGTTTAATGTTATATTTGGAACATTGGGTATTACTGTTGAATTTTGGAGAATAAATGTTGTCTTTCTTCATATAAAGGATTATTATTTTTAGGGAATTATCTTATCTTATACTCAACATTTTGATTTTGGATAATGTTTCACAATAATAGAAAAATATATTTAATCCATTTTGTATTATGCAAATCAATAGATGATGATTCATCTTAGATTCTTATCATTTGGAAAAAACATGAGTTTGTGGTAAAAATAGATTAAAGGATGAAAATATACTTTTCAAGTAATTATATTTCATTATTTTTATAGTAATAGATATAAAATAATTCATCATCTTAATGAAAAAGATATTAAAAAAAATTTCTTTAATCTTCCAACTATAAAGTTGAAGATCATTTAACCCATCCCAAATTTTTCTCTTTGTCATTGTTAACATTTTTATAAAAACGTTTTATATCACAATCCATCAGAATATGATGGTTATTTTATCATCTATAACTATTTTTTCTTATATGGAACCATTTTATGTGTTATCTCAAGTAACGACCATACATTCATTTAATTCTTTTAAAGTAGATGTTTTATTAATACTTTTTATGATGTTAGAATGTAATAAATGTTTTTTAAAGGTGATAACTTAGTTACCGACCCCAAATTAAAAACATGGGGGTAAAATTTCAAAAAATTTGGGAGAATGTAACATCCTATGTTTTTATAAAGGATACACTATTTTCGATAGCATTCATGATACACCACATTGAGTTTAAATGAAAAAATAATATTATTATTTAAAATTATTATTATCTCAATGTTATTATAATCGTGGTAAATAAAGGATTAATTGAATTATTAAAATATTGTTTATAGATTTTTATATAATTATTAATTGGTTACCAAATAAATTAGGAAATTAAATAAAAACCAAATTGAATATAAATGACGTTTTTATTCAGAAAACAATTTTTTAAAATTTAATAAACGAGTTTAGAAAATAATAAAATAACTCTTGTTGAATTTTATTAATTAAATATATATTTATTATTTTAAATGAAATTTTTAAAATTTATTTTATATGTTTTCAGAAATGATATAATAAAAAATGATGTTTTTGGAGAAAAGAATTATTTTTTCCAAAAATACTGTTTTGTCGCCTTTTGATGGGGAGCCCATTTTAAATATACCTTTTGAAACTATTATACAATCTACCTGGAAAAATAAATTTTTTATTTGGAATATAAATATCAATATTTAATTAGGTGGAAACATTGGTATCATTCTTATAAAATTCATATTTTAATGAATAGTAAAAAATATTGCATTTTAATTCGGAATATAATTTTTTCATAATTTATTTATATGGTTAGATTATTTATTAATTGGTTTTTAAGTGTAATTGAATTATGTTTTTATTATTTAATCTAAATTGGGTGATTTTATGTAACACCACATTGAAATTAGATATAAATGCATGTCAATCTTTTGTTGGTTTATTACATTTAAAAAAACATGTTTTCTTATTTTGAAAATGAAGATTAATTTTAAATTAATTTCTGAAAATTTTGAGTTTCATATTTTGAAAAATGGATTCCATATTTGGTAAAGTAGGGTCTAAAATATTTAAATATGTCTCTTTATTTTCATACATTATGAATGTTAACAATAATAATTATTTTTATTACTTTGGTTGAAGGTAAATCAGGTAATTAAAGGTAAAAATAATATTATAATAATATAAAACCTCAACAAAAATTATAATAATATAATTTTATGAGTGTATAATGGATGTTATCATCGATGGGTCTATATTTGGCATCTTGGATCCACTTTTATGACTTTAATACATTTATAATATAATATTCAATGAATAGTCATTTGTTACACTTTTGTTTTTAAAAAGTAATTTTATAAATATGGAGTTAAACATGGGATATATTTGACTGTAAATATTATTAAAAAATATAGATTTATTTCTTAAATCATTTAAATTTAATTATATTTTTTAGTAATTTCATAATTAAATTTAACTGTGACACTAAGATGATGTAGTAATAGATGTATTAAAGAAAGAATCAAATCAATGATATTAATAATGTTAAAATAAAAATAATTTATTATATTTTATTCCATATAATATTTTTTTGGTGTGAATATGAAATTTTAGGATTTAATTAATTTATTTTTTTGAATGAATCAAGTTGTGATGATTTTTAAGAGTCAAGTGATGAATAGTGTCAAAATTGACATTATTCATAACATAAAATATAAAATATTTAATTACATGATATAAAATTAATTAAAATATATGATTAAGACATAATGTTTATAGATGTATAAAATTTTCATTAATGACTCATCTTTCATCCTTTTTCTTGATTTGGTAACTATGTTAACCCTCAAAGTGTAAATTACGTAATAAAACTGTAATAGTTAGAAGGAGTCAAAAGAAAAAGATAAGGATTAAAACATATTCATAATATATGTAATTTTAATTTTGTAATTTTTATTCGACCATAATTCATCCTATATTTGAAATAAATCATTTTGGGTTCATTTGGAATCTAAATTGAATTTATATTAATTTAATACATTTAATAATTTTATGGGTGTCCTCCCATCTGCAATAAAATAGAACCCATTCCTCTCTATTAATCACACATCCAAAACCTTTTGTTTTTTCCACTCTCTACCCAAATCCCATCCTATAATCTCTCCCCACATTATTTAGTCCTTATATTTGGTAGAATAACCTTCATAGTGGTGTTAAGGTGTTCTTTAAAAGTTGTCAACATAAGAATAAGTATCGTTTTATTTAAGTTTTTCAATTTTATTACTTTTCTACTTCTTTAAAATATCTTCAACTATAATGAAATAATCACTCAAGTATCCTAAATATAATAATATGTTATTATTTTAATATAAACACTGGAATCCACACCCAATTTTATTAAATTGGAAATTACCTTTTCATTCGTGTGAATGGTGGACTACCGCCTCACGAACAAATTTAATTTTGTTCCATTATAGTCTCCCAAAAAACATCATAATTATGGAATTAATGTTTATATATTATTTTCATGAAATTATTTCCATTTTTATAGATTAATATTTCAATTATGATCTTACATTCCATGCACATAAAAATGATGAATTTGATTGTGAGTACGTGGAACTATTACCTCCGCGATGTGATTTCAATCATTTTATTTACCACATCACCTATATGATAGGTATATAAGAATATTTAAATGATTTTTATGATGTTAAATATATTATTTTCATTATAGAATAATAAAATAATATTTACCTTATTTTCATATTTATCAATGAACAATAGAAACGTTACTCTTGCATACGTACAGTATACCGTCTCCAAGATTGAAACATTATTCATTTTTCATACCATAAAAAAAGGTATGTATTAAAAATTATAATTGATATATAAAAGTAATTTTATTTCATGAATGTTTGTAGAGATGATGTACTTAAGACTACATGGACTATTAAATCAAGCAATATTCATTTTCTACTAAAGTACCAAATAACGCCAAAACATTCGATATGAACTTAAATAAAAATGTAGTTGATATAAATTGGTAATAAGTGATATAAAAGAAATAATAATCTTGAAAAATGTATAAAATAATGTATAAATTAACTTATGTTTATGAATAACGATTATAAATATTTTACGGGATGAGTCGTGCTAAAGGAATGGGGCTTCATCTCAATCTTCTTTCCTTGAAGAATATCATGCTTTTATGAACTTTTATTATCCTATAAGGTGTATATAGACATCATTGGTACATTATAAAATGGATTGCCAAATTTTCATGATATTTACTATTTTGATTAATATTATACATTAGTGAATCTTATTATAGTGTATCCCAAGTGATAATGGACATTTTTACTAAAAACCTCATTTTATTATTTTGATTATTTTTTGTTATAAAATATTTCAATTATATATCAATGTATTGAAAATTGCTTTAAATATTTATTTATATGGAGATGATTTTTTAAAATGTTACCTTTCAGAAGTTTCAAAGTAGTATTGGATAATTTTATTCAAAAATATTCTTTTTGAATGTTTTAATTGTGTTTTATAAATGGATTGATTATTTCAATAACTAGGAATGATTTTAACAAGTACTCTCCGAATGGAATTTCCCACTTTCACGTCGATATCATGTATTAATGTTTAATTTACAAGTTTAACATTTTATTTCCAATCTTTTTCATTTATGAGCAAGTAGCTTGTAAATATGAAATGTGATTTAAAAGAGAAAATGTCATTTTGCCTTTATGCATGATTTTTGTGATATTATTTTGTACAGGTTCTTGGGAATTTTTTAATAATACAAATGTTTCTATGATAAACTAAGGGTGGGTGAGCTCAGGATAGCTCTCCAATGAATTGGTTAATGAGTTGGAGTTAAGCTATAAGGTTTCTCCTAAGAGATTTTGGGACTGTATTATGATTGGTATTCAAAATGCAACCATGAAGGTAACTCCATATGTAGCTATAAAATCTACAATATAAGAATGATGTGAATGCCACAAGTTTCATATATGTTTAATGATTTCTATGATGTTTTATATAAATCTTATGGTTTCATGAGGTAAGCTAATGAGTTTATTTTTTATAGGTGAAAATTAGAATTTTGTGAATATGTTTTCAGGATTTTAAAATACTCATAGACCCATAGTTTCCTTCATTATATCATATCCCTTTCTGAGAATTTTGTGCTCATCCCATGTTTATGAAATATTTTTCACCGCATTTAAGGAAGAATAGAGTCAAGGATTGGATCAGGGGAAATTTATTATGATTAAACATGAAAAGAGGCCATGTTTCATTTGAAATGTTTCTGTTTATATAGGAAAAGAAACTATTGGATGTTTTAATGTAGTATTTCAATGGTTTTGTTATGTATGAGTTATGGTCTAATTATCTAGAGCTATAAACGTGAAAATAATATAAATGTGAAGTAAATTAAAATTAATTACTTAACTCAAGATAATTTAATGTTTACTAATGGGGCCTTATACATACTAATAGTTTGACATGTAATATCATAATTCATTCATTCAACAGGATTTTGAGTTTCTCTTTTAATTATTTCATTTATGGGTAAATAAATTATTCATTTCCAAGTGGAAATTAATTTCATAACTGAAATATATTTTTATGGGATATATTACCTCCTCAATGTTGTGAAAATTCTTTGATTATCTATCTAATCACATTAAATTATCAATTGTTTCATTTCCATTTTTATGTGGATTTACATTTTACACAAATAATATATTTATTAATTTATACTCACATCAGCTTTAACATCTTTTTAATGGTTTACTTCACAACATGATTTTGTTCAGGATTATTTCACTAGAATTAATATCAGAGGAAATTATTAGATCATTATATAATAAACCTTTAATTCTATTCTCATGTGATTATTCATGTGCTTTTACATGTAATATTATCATTTTCCATTGTATGGTAATGAAAAAAACATAAAATGTTTTAAAGAAAACTGACTTCATTTTCCACTTCAGTTGGGAAAAATTATTTCTTCTAAAAAGCATGTTTTATTTAAATGTTTTGAAAAATATTTTTAACCGTTTAAAAATGATTTATTAATGATATTTTCTCAATATATATCATTTACAAATTTTTTCAACAGACTTTTCTTATCGCTATTTGAACTTTTTACCTTTACAACCATTTTACCTTATAAAAGGAATGTTCTTTTTACCTTATACAAAATGCATGGATTTACCTTACATCATATTTTGGAAGATTCGTTTACAATTTTAAATGGTTAATTTTTAAGGAAAATATAAGTAATATTGATTTTAATGATAATAATTTTAAAAAAATCAAAATGGAAATGATATTTTCCTCAAGAATGATTTTAAATGATCGATTTATATTACATATATTAATCAATGAAAAAACTCTTTATTTTACTCCACATGGGATATGTTGTATTGATACCATCCTTGTTACATTTCAATATGGTTTGTAAATCCTTTGACCTAGGATATGATTGAAATTCTCTACCATGATTTCGTATATATTCCCCTTGAAATATTTAATTTTATATGATTAGTGAATATTTAATTTTCCCTAAATAACTATATCATTTATCATGGATATGCGTATTTACAAAATATTATACATTTTTGCGTATGATAAATAAAATTAATGTTATTTGATATACGGAGAAATATTGATAAATATGATTCATTCACTCAATACGGATATTTGATAAGGTGAATTTTTGGTAATGTCCTATAATTTCCGTGTAAATTTCTTATATATATAGAATTATTTCAAGACCTCAAAATTTGACGGCACATGATTCCAAGGCCCGAAGTGCTCAGAATGACCTGTCAAAAAATGTTATGTTTTAATAGCACGTGTGGGTGGTTTTCAAGAAAACGAGAAATAACTCTTAAATTGGTGCCCAAATTGAAAATCTTAGAGCACGGTTGCATTCATGATGGCGGGTTTACCGAAGGAGCAACTTAAATTTAGTCAGTGTAGGCCTCTAGTAAGAAAAAAAAATGGGATAACCATAAATAAAATAATTGAATAAAATAATTTTATATTTTAAATGCATATAAATGATGAATAGTGACTTGGATTAAAAACTTGATACCATCGCTGAACTCCGGAGGATATTTTTTCCTTAGGATGTTCCTTACATTAGCTAGTGCGGGCCAATAGTAGAAGATAGATTTTGGCCATGAATAAAATTATTAAGGACCAATAATTTTATTTTCAAATCCTTATAACTCCTAAATGGTATCCCAGATTGGAAATCAAAGTGTACCATTGAATTCTTAGGGGAATTCTCCCCTTTGGAGAATCCAAACCTCGACCGTCATGGTTTAAGGGTGAATGTTATTTTTTTGTTCTTTTATTAATGTAAATTCAGTAAAAGTGTGAGTGAGATTTTTTATCTTTTGAACTGGTGCTCAGATTAAAAATATGAGGGCACTATTGACATAAGAATGTCAGGAATTGTCTATAAAATACTTAACTATAACCGGAAAGGGCTGAGAAAAAAAAAATCGGACTTTTCAATAAAAATAACAAAATAATTTATAAGAATTATTTTATTTCTTTTCTCACATTTGAGTGGTGGCCGGTGACGCTGCGGGGTAGCGACGAGGTGGTGACAAAGTGCATTAATGGGGCTCATTATTGTCTTGTTATAATCACAATGTAATTATGCTTTAATGATGCATAATAGTGACGTTTTTTCTTAAAAAAATACTGTAATGATGTGAAGTCGCATCATAATGAGAACTCTATGATGTTCTCTTATTTATAGTTCGATGCACTGGGAAAAAATATGGATTAAAAATTTTGTTGATTCTTCGGTGATCCTCTGACCAAATTCCACCCCAACCAAAAACGATGAACATTGGTGGAACATCATCATCTTTGATTCCATTCGATGATTGGAGTCGGGAAGCAATGTCGATGTCATAATTCCCTAGAGGACGAATGCAGTGGCACTAGACATCATAAGAGGTAGTGTTTTTTTTATGTTCTCCCCTATACTATTATGCTAATGATGAACAAGGATAAATACATGAACATTTTTATCCTCTATTCATGTGTTATGTGGGAGGGTGATTAATTATTGGGGTTATTCTATTCGGGGTCCAAATCATGATGTGGAATGATTAAACAGAAGCTCCCTCAAACCTCCCTCGACATTAAACCTCAAACGTAGAGGCCCTAGGCTGACACTTACAATGCATGAGCACCTATGCATGAGATTTATTGGTGGCCATAACCTCAAAATGATGGAAAGGTAGGTTTGGGATCCTCTTAGTGAAGAGGGTCCTCCCTGGAGGCCACAGACGCAGTCGGCTCCAAGAATGGACTATGGGAGCACGTATAGTGGCCCACTAAATTCCCGACTAGGGTGTTGGCATCATAGGATGGCCACGTGGAGGAGGCTTCCCTCACCAGAGGTCCGCGTTGATCTGGATGGTGTGGCTCATCAACCATGGCGTCGTGCTGCAGTATGTAGCGCCAAGTGGGGCGCCGCGTGGAGGGACGCCGGAGTCCGGGCCGTCCAGACAACCAGGCAGCTGTGGTCCATGACTATGACAGGCTGAGGATCCCCACGTATCCATAGGGCAGACAGGAGGCCGGGACCCATCGGTTGCTTCATAAGTTGGATGCCACACCAGGCGGGTGTCGTTCACGAGGTGTGACCCACCTCTTGAAGGACGCGTTAGTACAGGGAGAGAACGTGGCTGGCTTCTGTGCCCTAGGTGCTCACACTAGCCATACCGCGTGACAGGTCCCTATCTGGGGGGCTGAGCCCGTAACGGGTCAGGCCGGTTCCACTTCCCAATGAAATGGACATGAGTCTATCTTGCTAGACCACTCTAGAGGGCCATAATCACGTTGGCGGGCTGAAATCATGCCCCCTTTGGGTCAGGATTGACTAGACTAGGTCACTAAGTGACTCTGGGGGTTGGAGACTCGGCTAACTGGGTTGGGTCCAGTGAGGCCTGTAGGGCCAGGCCCACTGGCCAGGCTGAACTAGCCTGACCTCGACTGGCACTAGGTCAGGTCAAGTTCGTCTTAACGAACTGGGGTATGTGGGAACCACAGGATTGGTTGGTCTATTCGGTCTGACCAGGGCCCGTCAAAACTGTCCCCCTATTTACTAAAATGCCAATATCTTGAAAACCACACATCCGATTGACGATCCATTTACTATTTTGGGACCCTTTCGATGAGACAGATCATTTTTCACCCTCTATGGAGACATTACTGATATTTGTGATGTGAATAATGGATTTATGGGTGTTTCTTAAAAGTGAACTACGTACCGAACCCTGTGACTGACTGAAACATGAAGACTATTGACTTTTGGCCCAGTGAGAAGCACCTCTGTGTGACTTGGCAGGATCGTTGTGAGAAGAACATTTATGTTACTTTCATGCCCATGGTACATGATTAGGATGAGTACCATAGTTCTCCATGACTAGTGGGAATCACGTCTCTGTGACATTGCAGGCCCACAATATGCAATGGGGGAGGAGTAACTAAGAAGTCCAATGTTTTTTAGAAGCACCTCTTCCTAGATTTGGTGGCCCACTGTACTCTCGAGAGGGGGACTTCTCCATTTGTTGAGGTGTTTGATTATTTAATGATGATGCTACTGTTAGTGCCCTATAATATACCTGGTGTGACCTGTCTTGTGTTTCATTATTTACTTTGGGAATTATTGTGTGGTATTTCTTTTCCCATTTGGGGTCCCTATTGAGTACTATGTTACTCACCCCTGTAGGGGTTTCCCGCACACGTGTTGTATCTAGTGCAGACGAACAATGTTTCGAAAGAGGTACTCAGTGAGATAGGACTGATGAACACTATGATGGTGGACATGGTGGCCCAAGACTAGGCGGGGCCCAGCAGGACTGGGCGGACATGACATACTACTTCAACATCTAGTGTCTTTTCTACTTTCATGATCAGGTGGGGTTTTCTGGATATGGCCATCATTGTTCATTTTTTTCATTTTTCTTTATATATTCTTTTGTTGGGTTTTTATTCTGGCCAACATACGTTTTCATGTACTTGCACTCAGCTTTGTTTTTAGTGGTTTTCTTTTTATTCCATTTCGTGTGTTGGGATGTGGTTGGGCATGTGTGTGTGTGAAAGTATTCAAGAAAATTCCTCTAAATTGCAGGTTGATACCTTTGACGCTACTTTCCAGCCCCTGGATTTTAGGAGGTGGGCTTGAGGTAATCAAGGAATGGGCCCTGGGGGATGGGTCATGATGAAGTGGTATCAAAGTGTGGTCGTTTCTACCATGAATACTGGGAGTCCATTGTTTTTGTTTTTGGAAAATAGTGATAATTATTGCAGGTTCAGCTTTCAGATTCAGGGAGTCTAGTGTTGGTGTAGAGGCTGACATTTCCATAAAACATGGCCTTGATTTTTTTCATTTTGTCTCTATACATGAAAACACTAGTTTCATAAGTGTCTCCTTATGTTATTTTGAATAATAGTGATCTCACAAGGTAAAACCTTCTAACCATTGTACATTGTTTCTGACTCTTTCACTGGGGTGCATGAATCCATCTATTTGAGGAGGATGAGGACGCGCTGACTATTGCCCGCATTCCCACTATCCAAAGGCGGGAGAAATCAATCTTTAATTAAGGGACATTTTCTCCTTGATTGAAATGGGATGATGGGATGTCGGTTCTTCATTCTGTGGATTCCTCCTGTGAAATTGTCACCTAGTCGGGGTCTCCCTTATAGATTTATATGTTGTTCATGAAACTCATCCCATTGCCATAACTTCATAGAATCTGATTAATTAAACTTCATCTGTCAGGACATACTAAGGGGTCCCGCCAGGGCAACAACCTTTGATCGGGGGAGTAGTCATTTTGGACATCCCTGGCATGTTTGGACGCTGGAGCACTAGCACATATGGGTTTCTTCCCCTTATT
Organism: Viscum album; assembly: GCA_963277665.1. Taxonomy (NCBI): domain Eukaryota; kingdom Viridiplantae; phylum Streptophyta; class Magnoliopsida; order Santalales; family Viscaceae; genus Viscum; species Viscum album. The sequence goes on along the minus strand of OY728147.1, from coordinate 128,162,586 downwards.
ATAGGGCTTCTCAAGGGTGCATACCAAAGGTATCCCATGTCGAATGCAAGGAATTATTTGAAATAGGCACAACTCTGAGGTTTTCCTCTGCTTCCCATGATTAACAAGGGGTATTCAGTGATTTTAATGTCTAGTGGACACGGATCTAACTGATCCATACACTGACTGGAGTGCATCATATGGGTGTGACCCATGGAGAACTCACTAATATTGGGGCTAACACGTGGTCAGTTACCTGATTTTTGCTAAAGGGAATGGAAAATGAGGTGGCATGATCCCACCGGGATGTGGTGGGCCTGTTTAGAATCAAGATGGATAACGGATGGTTATGTGATGTGGATGGGAAATGAGATGGATTTGACTCCAGGGCGACGATAATGTTGGGATTGTTCCTTGAAAATACCTCCTATGTATCCCTATGTCTAGGAATCCAAGTCCACGTAGATCAGGATGGTGTATAGGATCGGGGTGTATGCAGAAGACAATGACTCGATGATATATTGGGGCTTACATGTGGTTAGGAGCCCGAAGATGGTATGACTCCATTGGGATGAACCAGAGATATGGGTCCCAACAGAATGGATGAAAATGACTTATAGCTGGGTTTGGGATGTAATGGATTATCTCTTAAATAGGATCACAAGGGATGATTGCTGCGTGAGGTCCACAATAGATTACTATTGGGTAGGGGATCACAGTGGCTTACTATTGGCTGGGGATCACAACCTCTTACCGCTGGATGGGGATCACAATGACTTATCAATGGATGAGGGTCAAAAAGGCTTACTGCTGTATGGGGTTGAACCTCATGTAGTATTCCTATGTACCTTGTCTATGAGATAGGTATCAAAGCCCATGTAGTTTGAATGGGGTGTGGTGAACTGACGTGATGGGGTTGGGACCAACGATTTTTGGGCTTGAACCTTAGTAAGGAATCCTACGTACCATGGCTTGCCAAGGATTACTGTTCGTGTGGTTAAGTAAGGGTGTTTTTGGTGAACTGACGTGAAGACAGGTGGGACCAATGGATGGTGGGCTCAAACATCGAGGAGGATTTTTACGTACCTTGCCTTGAAATGGATAAAGGTTTTCGTAGTTTGGAAAGGGTGTTGTTAGTGAAACGATGTGAATATGGTCAGAACCAATGGATAGTGGTCTTGTACCTCAGGGAGGCTTCCTACATACCTTGCCTCAAAAAGAATCAAAGTCCACATAGTTCATAATGGGTGTATGATCGGGGTGTGCACAATGTACAGTGACCCGATGATATAATGGGGTTTATACATGGTTATCAGCCCAAAATTGGTGTGACGCCATTGGGATGGACCAAAGATATGGGTCCCAACATAAGGGACGACAACGAAATTCTACTAGGTTCGGGTTGACAATGATTTATATTTGAAATGGGATCACAATGTATTACCACTATGTGTGGTCAAAAACGTATTACCGTTGGGTAGGGGATCACAATGGCTTACCACTGGATAAGTATCACAATATATTACCCCAGGATGGGGATCACAATGGCTTACCCTGGGATGGGGGTCACAACGGCTTTCGGATGGATGGGGTTGAACCTCATGGATGATTACTATGTACCCCATATATGAGGTAGGGATAAAATCCAACATAGTTCTAATGGGATGTGGGGATTCCACACTAAGGCAGCCCGTGTGAGGATATAATTCTTGGTGCTTACTCTAAGTCCACGTGAGTCTTGCTCGTTATGAGAAACAAGAAGAAAAAGAGACCTGAAGATCACGTCGCGAATGGTGTGTCCATGGGAAGTGGAATGGGGTTTACATGTGGTTAGAATCCTAAAATGGACATAAGGGCTTAGTTGTGGTCTGCAACCCAAAGAGGAAATAGGGGCTTACGCATGGTTAGTAGCACATGGAGATGGAGGTTGGGACTTACTCCAGGGTGGAGGCCTGGTGGCTAAAATCCCAAAGGGAGAGGGATTTGGCATGGAAGAGAGGAGCTATTTGGTGCCCATCTCCCCCCCTTCTGGTCTTTTTCCAAGATGAAGATAGGAGGAGCAGAGATGATTCCTCTCACAAAAAGGCTAGGGTCTTACCCCAAGGTGGTTTCCCATTTCTCACGGAGAGACATCGCTCTAATGAAAAGGATATCATTCCATTTGACGAATGATCTCAATCCAGTGAAGGTTAGTGGGTGTAGAGAATGTTCGAGATGGGTCACCTCGCGTATGATGCATAGGGTGAGGCCATAGTGTAACATCGTATGCTGAGAACGATAGTACTTTGCTTTTTAACATCCTGTAGCTCAGATGAGATGGGTTCACTCCACACCCCTTAAGACTTACATAACTGATACCTCCCACCCCTTGGGGATTGGATGTCATCAGCAATTCTATGGTGATGTTGTGTAATGGAGCGATCCATTTAGGTGTCTACGTTAGCATGGCTATCCGAAGAAGTAATAGCAGTTAGCATGCCTATGAGAAGAAGCATGAGGCGAAGCAACATAATGAGATGTACCTCCCAATAAAAATTGAATTAACTTCGTTAAAACCTATATTGTTGCATGGGAAAAGGATTTGTGAAGAAAAGGGTTTCATAGATAGATGCCTCATGAATCTCTGATGCACCATGTAGTGGAGGGGCTTCGCGAAGGGGTACGCTTCTCAATTTGAAGTGGCCTAGCCTAGTCGCAGGGCATTGGTGCATATGGAAGGTGCTTTGTGAAGTGGATAGTCTTTCACATAGTAGTGCTTCACGATTCAAGGGTGCCTTTCAAATCATAACATTGCGAAGAAATGTGCTTCAAAAAGCATAGTGGCCCTACCTTAACATCTGGGTCACATGTGCATGGAGATATTTGACAAATAATAAGTGGTCTGTGAAGACCTGTGTCCCCTTGGGGATCTCCTTCCATCATGGAATCATGGGGGATCCGAAAAGGGCATCTCTCTTTGAAGATGGGTTGAATTCAAGCAAAGGGGGAGGCACTTCACGATGGAAAAGTACCTTGAAAAGCTAATGTTTTGCAGAGTAGAAATTTCTTCATGATTTGAGATCTAAGAAGATGAAAGGATGGAGGATATTTATTTTAGGATTTAGGGGAGCCTAATATTTATAAGAATGTGGTTCCATGAACCAGAGCATGCCTGGAATAAAGACACATGGAATTTTTTTCATAATCATCGAGCCTCTATCCTCCTTACTCCGCAGCGGCTTCGCAAATGTCAAACTGGTTCACGAAGTCTCCCACCTCATTTCTCCAGGGAATCTTTGCAAACATCCAATAGGTTCATAGAGACTCTCGCCACATTGCTCTATGGTTTCATCACAAATTTCAAATAGGTTCGTGGAGCGTCGCGCTTCCTTGTTCTGTGGTGTCTTCGAAGAGGGGATGCTTTGCTCTAGCCGTGGTGCTGTGGGGGATCCGCAAACAAGCTTCGCAAGGCATCCCCTAAGGCATTCCTTTTGTTCACTTTCTTCACAAATTTAGGAACCAACAAATCCCCCCCTCTGACATGGAGTTGATGAGAGACTGAGGGTCAATGTCAAAGGGTCAATCGGAAAAATTCCCCAGTCAATCGTGAAGAGGACTCACAAAGGTGGCTTGTGAGGAGACACGCAAGCTGTGCGTGCCTTGAATATTGTTGTGGTTGGACGTGCCATGAACACCAGGGGTCCTCAACTATAAATAAGGTAGGATGACATCTCTTTTGTCCTTTCATATCTCTATGTTTTGAAATTTAGTTCTCTCGATTCACGAAGCTCCCCATACTCTGTGATTCCTCTCTACGAATCGGGCCTTCTCCTTCGCAGTGCACAATGATTCTTTGAATTCATGATGGTTCTCTCTGTGGTTCGTGTTTGATGCCTGTTGTGGGGCTCTGTGAATGGTCTCCCTGAATGGACTCCGCAAATGTGCTTCGCAAAATATCTTCACGAACCAAAAGCAAAAAACACCCAAATCTAAAAAACTAAAAGGATCACTAAGAGGATGCATGGGAGTTCCATGTGGATGCTTCTCAGAGGGAGGAGATTGTAGATAGCTCGAGTATAGTGGAGTTTGTACGAATCCATTCTGACCATAAATTGCTGGTGGCACTATTGTCAGAAATCAAGATTGACTACCCACTATGAAGAAAGCATCCACTGTATGCATTTTGCCTGAGCGATGAAATCCTAATCCCTAAAGCGAGTCGGGATGAACCAGCTTACTGGTTCAGGAGCACGACATGTCAGCGACAGTGGTTCAGGGCAGCTGATGGCCATGCATGGGAGGACATCATTCTGGTCAACGCTGATAGTTTGTACAATCATCTGAACAACGTTGACTGGAAGGAACTGCAGCCGGAGACATCTCCCCTGCAATATCATACCATCATGAAGGCAGCCTTGAGGCACCCGAAAAAGGGGTGGTCTGATGAGTGGGATATATTCTAGCGCGACAACTTCACAGGTGACTCGGTCTGGGCCTACTGGGTAGGGGTATCCTGCGAGGAATTTGGGGATGAGGTGAGAAGAGTGGGCCTCTATGAGGGGGATTGGGACTCCCAATTCCACATATATCAGCTGAAGCATCTAATGTCAGAGTCACTGAGAAGATGGTCATCGGGGACCAATACCTTCCACATACACCATGGAGAGGTCAAAATTAGTTTATGGGACCTGCATCATATCCAGGGGTCTCGATACTGGGGGTGATGAATGATGAGTTTCTACCTTTTAGGGGTGCGTGGGAGGATCCTAAGAAAATGCCACCATTGGAGAGGGTGTTTAAGATACTAGTACTGGGAGATGACTTGCTGTCGGTGAGGGACATACACTTCAAACGGTGGTTCAAGTAGTTCTTGAACTTCTTGGAATATAGGCAGTACTCTATGCGTCCTCAGGCTTTCTCAAAGGGGGATCAACGAGGCAAGGATCACTCATATTAGCGGCTCTTAGAGGATGTAAAATGGAAAATGTGGGGATTTAGTGTCAGTACCAAGAAGCAATTGGTAGTCAAGTTGGATTCATTCATTGCGGTGCTAATCTGCAGTTGGATCCTGCCGTTAAGAGACATGAACATGGGTGTATGAACAAGTACGTTTATCCTAGTGTCTATTTTGGCCACAGGAGGTTGAGTCAACCTTGGGATCCTGTTTCTCTCCAAGCTATACAAGATGTTGTGGCATATCAGTGAAGGTATAAAGCCATATATAATATGCGGGACAGTCCACCTCTTGTATGGGTGGATAACAGCACACGTTAGGGGGCTATGTGGATATCTAAACGCCATATACCCTCTAGGGTAGAACTAATACTCGTCCATTCTAAATATCTTAGGGAGACTTTCAGCCAATTGAACTGTTTAGGCAGTACTGAACTAGGTCTAGAAGGTAGAGGAGTTCAACTTTCACCTGTTCTCGTTGCCAACGGGTGCGTTCACTGATGATTTCCATGGAACAAAATAGAATCAATCCTTCCCACTAGCCTTTTGAGGTGGATTTCTAGTGTCATGGGTGGACCGTGATCCCCTCTGTGATCTATTAACCCCACACTGATTTTCCATGAAACTTCGGTGTATGTGTAGGTTGACCCTGCGAGTCTACATGGGGGTTCTCCGGGAAGATCACCCATGTTTAATGAGGTCGATGTGTCTCATGTTCACATAGGAAGACTGGAAGATTTGGAACAATACTCCTCCACCCATGGTCATCTTCGGACTAGTGAAGGAGTATTCCAAAAGATGGGAGGAGGCCTACCCTGGGGAGATACTGTAGCAGCCGACCGTTCAGTCCAGCGATGTTGTGCCTCCCCAATATTAAGGCTGGGCCAGTAGGTGGAAAGAAAATCCCATGGTGGTGGGGCTATAGTGGAGGCGAGGCCCACCCTAGTTGAGGGGTAGACAATACTAGAAGATCTTGTGGTTGTAGCGGACCTGACGGTCCCAGAAGAACAGAGTTTTCCGTAGGGTAGTGAACCAAGAAGATTTCACAGAATATGCACTCAGGCTCTGGGGAAGAGGCTGCACCATATTGACATGTTAGAGGATGATGTCTTCATGGAGGCTTGTTGAATCTGGGATGTCAACATGAAATTCCTTGGGCCGTCCAAGATATGGCAACACCTAAACCATTTTGGGGTGGATTTACCTTGAATCGACACCATCATGCGTGACTCTGCAGTATCCAATGCACATGAAGAGAAATACCTGGCTGAGATGGAGGACTTGATGCACTCCTGGGGTGCCCCATGTCTAATGAAAGACTAGGTGATGGTGCATTTGGATTGAACGACCCATCCACAGTTTTCGGATGTAGAATTGAGGGAGCGCTTCCCTTTGAAAAATGAATCGGATGAGTCCTCATTGGGGGGGGGGGAAAGAGGACGGTAGAGGGATCCCATTGGAGGAGGGTTAAATTGGTGATTCAGCCCTAGATCTTGAAGAGTTTGTAGTGGCTATCTAGGTAAAACCCGGAGTTCCATTCATAGGGTTCTGTTTTCAGGTTACATTGGACCACTCACTAATATTTTAAATATGCAGGAGATCCTCATACGTAGAACCCATTCTCTACCCTTAGTAGATGCAGATGTCGGGCTTTTAGGATCTATGCCCACTGATATATAAATCCCCGCATCTAGCAGGGCCGAGACACCTGAGGTGGTTCGTCGAGGTTTTTTAGACTTCCCAATAATATACAAAGGGCCATGCCTCAGGGTCCCAATAGAAACCTCAAAAGAAGAAGATGGATAATTAGATCTGTTTAACTCTCCTTTACAAAATTCATGGATGCCACTCATTGACCATGCTAACTGACATCCGTGCCATTTTTTAGTATGAAAATTTCTTCAACTGGCATGGGCTTCCTCGGTGAGGTTGGTTATTACTTCTAGAGGCACCTTTCCCAGTGGAATGCCAACGTTCATAGAGGCCGATATCCAGTCCTACCAAGTATCATTGATTTTGATCACTGGTGGGACCGTTAGAAGGTATGATATTAAGATTATTGAGATGGGATCTGATGATTATGATGGATCGGACAGCAAGGTCCCTTCCACACCCAACCAGACAGCACATGTTGACCTTACTGACAAGCATTTAGGGGTGTTACTTAGATATGAGCATGCCAACCCCGCAGATTAGGATGAGATGACCTCTGATGAAGAAGATATCAAAATAGTCTATCACTGGTCATGGAATCTTATCAAGTGCTTTATCAATGACACCCCTCTTGCAAAAATGGATATATCATATGAAGAGACTTCGTTTGCTACTGCATGAATTGGGGGAGTGGTTTCCCAGAGTCCCCACATGCTCATTCAAGATCTCATGGCAGAGATGATCTAGGAATATGACTGCGGCCTTGGTGTGTGTTGGCAGTGGAGAAAAGTGGTTAACATCCTGAGGCTCTAGGAGGCTGAAAATGAGATTCAGTGGCTACACTTCGGGGTAGATGAACATTCTTCTTTCCTCAATGCACAATCAAAGATTATATCGCAGATGAAGGCCCAACTAGAGGAGGCCGAAAAGAACATGAGGCAAGCCTCCAAGGAGATGACCATTATCTTAACCAACGAGGACCGGGCCAGGATCATTGATAACGAACTACACCCCATTTCTACCAAGGAGTAGTGGGAACTAAACAGGAATCGACAAATCCAAGATTATACAAGCTATAGGGTGGTGGTGCTGCAATGATTTTCTGATGGGGGTCAAACTATCCATGGGAGGGGTCGATCATCGGGTACTGTGATGCATATAACTTTTTAATGTTCTTTGATGTTTTGATTATTCATGCTAGATTCATGCAAGTGTTTTGTTATTCAATTTTGGTTTATTGTATTTTTTTTACATTCCTAGAACATACAGGGATCAGTCCCTAAGCTCACGTGGGTCGGGCCAAATGCGAGAAGCAAGGGATGACCACCTTACCATTCTATCTTAATATAAGTGTGAAATCCAAGATCCAGACATCCGAGGTTTGAACAACCAATATATATTTCCAGGAAGAATGGGAGAGGCCTGACTGGAGGATGGGGACCTCAGAAAAATTGATGTGTTTTCTTCCCAATGTGCTCAAGTGAACGAGCGGGGTAACGCCAGGGGCATTTGTAATCAACCTGAACATAAGGGAGTTGAATGTGTGAATCATGGTCCCCCAGATTCAAAACACTATGGGGTGGTGTGACAATGAAGGATGACCATTGACCGCATTTGAAACACAATATCCTTGTTGCATTAGCCTAAATTGGAGATAACAAATGTGGCATGACCATTGACCATATTTGAAACATGACTTCTGACTCGAAATGTCATCCATTAGTCTTCTAGAACGTTGGACCAGGATAGTTGATGAGCCATGGTCCGAGCATCCAAACTGTTAGGGGGATTATTTTGATTTGAAAAAGGATGAGGGTCTGAATAAAGTGCATGAAACCCATGGAGTTTGGAGTGATGGGTTGTTGGAATGGAGTCCAACGCTCATGAAGTTATTCCACCATAGTGGAAATAAATTATGTGGGTGTATCTGTTTGATCAGGGATCAAACATACTTCCGAGTAGGACCTCATTGGAATGGACCTAGAATGATCGTTATTTATATGTCATACCAATAAGGATGATAAACTCATGGTTTAAATTTCATACAGTGAGGATGATGCACATAGATTAAATATGATACTACCTAGACCAGGATCGAGCTCTGAGGGGGCAGAAGGGTCAATGACTTTGAGTCTAGGACCAAGGAGAAATTCGTAGTTGTCGCTACGTATATCATAAGGATGTGAATCAAGACAAAATTTGTTCTGAGATCACAGCATGGACAGAGACCAATGCTGGTAGGTAGAATCATCTCTGGAGATAAAACTAATGCATCCCATGATTAACATTGGGCATCTAGAACATGTTCAGGGTACAACCATAGTTTAATGTCATGAATTGGGGACATCGCTACCCATGAAAGAAATGTGTGGTGTGGTACATACCTCAACATGAATAAGGACCATAAGATTCCATGCCACACCACACATTCTAGGGATAATCCCTAGGTCAAGGAACTAAATGTGAAAACTTGTTTGGGCCCAAGGCAATGTGCATGGAAGTTCCTACATACCATATTAGGATGGGATTCAAGCGACATGTAGCTATAGAGTGAATTTTAACATCTTTCATGATAATGAAAGGAATATGTGGTGTGGTTGTGCCAGTACACGTCCTACCAGAACTACTAAGACCACTTGAGTCATGCTCAATGCAAGAAATAAAGAGTAGTGATGGGACTTTTCTAATGCGGTAAATCACAAGTTATGGGTGATGGGATGCTATGTGAATGACATGCCAGTAATGTCGACCCTCCTACTTGATGCACCTAGATGTAAAATTTGGTAAAGCCGAGAATGTTGGAATTCCACTTGAACATAATGAAGTGGAAATATGTGAATAATAATGCTCGAGATCTGGACCTTAGTGATGGTGGCGTGAAGATAAGGGATAAATGTTGACTATGTTTCAAACACAGTATCTGTTTCGGGTTAGCCTGTAATGTGGAGATACAAATGATGGTCGACCGCTGACCATGTTCAAAACATGGGACCTATCACAAATGTCATTTGACGTCATTAGGGAAATTGGCCCAAGATAGTAGGTATGCCAATGTGGCATGAGACCAAGTCGTAAAGGCGGTCCCTTTAGATATGGAAGAGGATGGGGATCCAAATAACGAGCTTGTGAATCTTGGGGATGGAATGACAAAAATATCCCCGTGAAAATTCCACACATTGCTCTCTTTGTCACAATGAACTTGAGTACAACAATAATACATATTAGATAGAGGGATTCTAGTCCATTTCTAAGGAAAAGGTTCAAGGGGTTGCACGCTTTCAGCTTAATGGTGTTTGGATGGGCCATTAAGGGGATCTTGATTCAATGGACTGTGTGTGGGGTGGTGAAGTAGCCAATCCCAATGTTTAATTTCCATGTGGAGATCTTTGTTTAGGGTCATAGAACTCAGAACAGGTTGGGAAAAGGCAAGGGAGTCACATGGTGTGGTTGTTGCAAAACTCGAAATGAATGAGAAACAAAGAGGTACTCACAACACAAAGTATTCCCAAAAGAGTTCTGACCAAGAGGCTGGAGAGAGGGGAAGGATTTTACATACATGGGGCTAGACCCAAAGATTAGATTCATGGTCATTCCAAAGTATCCCATGAGAATGGGAATCAAGACATTAATACTTCTTGAAGATGTCTTGAAGCTTAACGTCTTGAAGAAAAGACATGGAGTGGTCTTAGTTTATGGACATTGTTCTTGGACCATGAAGAACAAGAAGAGGGAGAAAGATGGTGAAGTAGTTATTAAAACCCGACATGAATGAGGACAAAAGGAGTCTGTATCATCACAATGTGCTACCCGAGAAACATCTAGATCTGGGGAGAAAAAGTGAATGTTAGTCTGGGCACAATGCAACGTGCCCAAGCATTCCTACATACCCCATGAGAATGGAAATCATGCCATACGTAGTTCTAAAGGTGGAATGGTAAGATACCAGTGCCTGAGATAATAAGGTCGTGCGGTCTTTCCCTTGCACCAATAGAAGAAACATTTGATAGATCTTGTTCCTCATTTAGGATGAATGTGTATGTGTTTTTTTATGATGTGATAGACCTAGAATGGATAGTATAGGTGTCGTCAGAAGAATCAAGCCATATACAGGGATTGAAAAATGGTATGGTGAGTGAACGATATGAAACATGATGTCCCCTCGAGTGAGGACCCCATGATGTAGTGCCATTTTTCGCAGTGTTTCCAGGATGACAATGTCATCGTTTAGGATTATGTTATGGGACCAGTCATGCATTTTAACGTCATGCAGTATATATGTAACAATTTAAATCATGTGGGACTAGGAAGTATAGTCTAATGTCATATGACTCAAACATATGCAGGAGAAACGAGGATCAAAATGGGATGTGCATGGCCTGATAAAGCATACATGATGTGAATGATGTTGAAGTCCAAATCACAACACGCACGATTTTAATAAAGAAACCTCCAGCTAAGGGGCCAGAAAAGGTTAGAGAATATGGGATAGGAGATACTAGCTCTCTGTTAGGATGGGCACAAATATGAGAAGTCAGAGAATTACTATATATCCCATGAGGATGGGAATCAATCCTTATGTAGTTCTGAATGTGATGTATAAGGAGATCTTAGTTTAAGGTCTCGGAGCCCGGACCATGAAGGGGAGACACTCTTCCAAGGGAGCGCAAACCACAATCCGGTCCCTAAGCCCATGTTAGTCAAAATCGGTGTGGTAAACAAGGGGGGAAGAGGTATTTGAACAACATGGGATACATGTAAAGGGGAATTTGGTGCGAAGCCATGAATGACGCCTTACCATGGCTTTGTCCTCCGAATGTGAAAATGCACACTAAGGGACAATACCAAGAGTGTCAATATTCCACTTGGACATGATGGGGTGGAAAAAGATGTGAATCATGTGACTGATATTTAAGGCTTGATGGGGTTGGTGTGACGATGGAGGATAACTGTTGAACGTATTCGAAAAACAACATCCATATCGTGAGACATGAAATGAGAACAACAAACGGGCATCAACTTTTGGCCATATTCACAATATAGGACTTGTATCAATTCATTGTTTTAGGTACTCGACGACATTTCCCATAATGGTAGGAGAGGACTTTGTCCAAGAATTCATGTCACCTGAGGGTCCCTTCATATGAGAAAGATAATGAAATCCCAAATGAAGGGGAGCACGGAGCCTGAAAAATGGGTGAAAGGATGTCCAGGTAGAATCTGACACTCCAGACTCTGAACCAGAGTACTCTTGGGAACATTGAAGTATCACCGAAGAGGGTGGAGGGACCTGACTAAAGAGAAGACAACTCGAAAAGATGGGTGTAGGGTAAGAGAGCGAAGGGAGATAAAGAGAGAGAGGTGTGGGGAGTGGTTGTTACAAATCCAACGTGAATGGATACATAATCCCATAACACACCATATAGCCCTCTCCTGGAAGAACGTAGGCCAAGGGGCCAAGATGATAGGGTGGTTTAAAAGAAATGGGGTTGGACCTACGGAAGAAATATATCAGAGTTCCTATGTATCCCATAATGATGGGAATCAAGCCATACATAGTTATGATTAGGATGTTGTATAGTGTATCGTCATGCAACAAGGATAATGGTTCTTTTAGCTTATGGTCATAGGGCTCAGACCATTGATGTCTAGTTTAATGTCATATACATGGGGCAGATGAGTAGAGGGATAATCATCATTCCTATGGATGGACACAAAGAGGAAACGATGATAGAGGTCAACTATTGACCATGTTCGCAACACAGTATCCGTATTTTTGTGATTGGAGGTTGGGGGAATCCAATTGAGCATCGACAAATATCCCAAATGATGAATTTTTTTTGAAAATAACCCTTACCATATATTTGATCATCATTCTAAATCCTTTTAGAATCATATTTAATAAGTTTATATTTTCAATAAATCGATAAAAAAATCATATAAATTCTTATAATATCATATATTATCAACTTATACAATTTTAACATGTGTTCATTAACAATATGTTTTTTAATCATCCTTGATTGTGTTAATTATTCTCTTATTAATGTATGTTTCAATTTGGTAGTTATGGTCCTTCCATCTTGATCGTGCATAAATAATATACATAATTTTAACACTTATATAAATATCACATATATATATATATTATAACTATTTATTTTCATCTATGAATGGAGGACAACAAAATTGAATCACATCGATTTGTAGAGATTATAGTCCTCTTATAAAAACTAGTGACACCATAATTTTTTAACGGGAAGAAGGGTATAATAGTAGTTGATATCATATATATATATAATCATAATTAAGTTATATATATCAAATTTAATCATTATATCAATCATTATAAATTTCCTTGAATATTGGTGATGAAAAATGAAATACCTTTCTTCACGAAGTGGAAGTCTAAAATTACACATGAATATTTATTTCACTTACAATTTTATAGAGGAAAGATGAAAAAAGGTAGAAACATAAATATAATAACATATATTCCAATATAATATAATTATTTTATTATATCGTACTAGTTTTCAAAAATTTTAAGGGGGTATAATATTAAATGAAATAAAAATACTCAGTTTAAAGAAATAACACATCATTGGGAAACCTCATTAAACTTATACCTAAAGATTTCATAGGATTGTATTATGATAAAAGAAAAAACACATCAATTTGATGAGTTATTTTAGCATACGGTTTCAGAAATAATTTTTGGATATAATAATCTCTTGAAGTTTAGAAACGAGAGGAGATGTGGTTTACTTTTATAATTGGGGTAGAGGGAACATCTATATTTTTAGTAAGATTAAAATATATTAATATCGTACTTAAGAAAGGGCTTCACAAAAATTCCTCGTGAACATATAGGGATAAAATAGGAAGATAAAGTAATATTAGGAAATGTTAGTTGTTTATTTTAATGCTTATTAGATATGTTTTACCCCTTTTAACCAATTTTGAATCTTGCTATAGTAACTGAATTTCTCATAGAAAACATACAATTTATAATTAAAAAAATGTTTTCCATTTCTGAAAAATTTTATTTACATGATTTAAAATATGGAATATATTTTACATGATTGAATTCTCATATTTACACTATATTACATTTTATATAAATTCACGAAATCCAATGAAAACCACTTTTAAGGAAATTTTTTTATTGAATAAAGATGATTTTATAAAAAAATAAAGAATCATGTTGATAATAAAAATTGTATTAATTTAAATAATCTGTGGAATATTGTTATTGAAGAAATAAAAAAAATGTGTCTTTATTAATAATTAATTAAATGAAAAGAATAAAATAAAAGTGTTATTTGAACAGAATCAGAACATAAATTTTCCAAAAAAGCTATGAATAATTTTATATGATCATAATTATTTTTTATGTTAATAATATTAATCACAATATATATATTTTTTCTATGGTTTTATTATAAACATTCATGATATTAATATATCATTAAAATTTACTCAATGTGAAAATTCTTAAAAATGTGTTTTTCAGAATTCCACAAAGAATTGATATTTTAAAAAATAAAAAAAAATCTACGAGAACATTTACATGATTAAGTAAAAATATAAAACTATGTTATTCAAATAAAATTTATAAAATTTATTATTTTATATTTTAGTCAAATTCTTGAATAAATCATTGTGGATTATTTTATCGTTTCTTTAGAAATAAAATATTATTTACCATAATTAAATATTTGTAGTTAAATTTATCATGAGGTGTAAATATATTAATTTTAAATAAATATAATCAAAAATAATATTCATAATTATAATATCGTACATAGTTTTATTAAATCATTTTATTAGTGGTTGAATAGAAATAGTTCATTATCATCATCAATTTAGGTATTAATTGCTTCTTTTTCAATTATGTTTTGATTCAAAATGTTTTTCCATTGCATTTTATCAGAGTTTCATCATCTATAGAATAGTAATAGTGATATAAATATCATATATATATATATAATAATTATAAACATATTTATAATCATAAAAAAAATGTCATACATGAAAAATTAATGACATTTCTAGATGGAGGACATAGTCCACACATAAACAAGAGTGATGATATCATTTTTAATTTATGGATGGGTAAAATTTTAAATAATATATTTTCTTTTTCTAATCATAATTATTCCATAAATACCATATATATTACTTGTTCCAATGTTTATTACCATCCATTGAGAGTTTATTTGGACTAATTACACCACTACATGGTGATAAAAATCTCTATGTTTACACAACCAATGTTTTCATTTTCCATAGGAAGCAAAATTTGATGGACCTATTTGTCCCATATAAATAATAAGATATATCTATATTTATTGTTATAGATTAATTATATATGAATGGGTAATATATATTTATTGGAAGTATAAGATTTAATAACCTATGTAATTTTCGATGAAGATGATTATATCTTCATGGAGAGGCCTCATTGGGATTACATCTTATCTCTTCTTATGAATGTATTAGGAGAGGATCTTAAGCTCAAGGTAAAATTTATGTAGTCTAGGAAGGTTTTTGGGGAGGTATTGGATATGTTATTTCCCTCAATGATTGTGAGTAAAGGGGAAGAAAGGAATCCCTTTAATATGTTTTTTTTGAAACACATGTGGAATTAAATAATAGAATTTGAAAAATATGTCGTCATTTTTATGTGAAATAGGAAACAAATGACCCATAACTAAAATTTATGATATTATATGTTGAAAATAACTTTATCCCACAAGATCTATACAAGTTATTCAGGAAATCTAAAATATCATCTCCTATTTTTCCTCCCATTAACCATTTTTTAACAACATCTATCCTAATTTTTTAACTATTCATTTTTATAGAAAAATATATTCACATAAATAAAAAATATTTAATATCTTCATTAACTATTGGAAATAAATTTTATTAGATTAATTTTTTATTAGTGGATGA
This sequence comes from Viscum album, assembly GCA_963277665.1. Lineage (NCBI taxonomy): Eukaryota > Viridiplantae > Streptophyta > Magnoliopsida > Santalales > Viscaceae > Viscum > Viscum album. Next base: position 128,147,064 of record OY728147.1, on the reverse strand, counting down.
TATTATTTTTAATATAAGTGACCAAAATGCAATGAAAATCTGTTTTAAAAATATGTTTATTTTGGAAATAATTTTTTTAATAAATAATAATGTATAATATTTATTATGACGTAATTAATTGAAATAAGTAAAATAAAATGATAATTATTAATTTTAAAACCAAACAAAAACCAAAAAATTAACCTTATAAACATTTTTATTTAAATATATTAATTAAAAATAATTTTTATTTGAACAAAAACATTTCTTATGATTCCAAATTGTTAAGAATCTATTTATATGTTTGACATTAAAATTTTATACATATTATATTACTTATTTAATATGAATTGGTTTTTAAAAACATGTTGATTCAAATTTATTATTATATTATCATAAATTCATACAAGTGATAGTTTTTATAAAGTCAGTATTTTTAACTATTCATCAAAAAAACTTATATTTATGAAAACTATAGAATATTCACTCTAATCTAATTTTGTCGTATTGAATTTAAACACATATTTAATTTTCTAAAATTAAATTTATATAAATATAGGATTTATGTTTTAATCACATTTATAAATAATGTTTTTTGAATTTTTTTAATTTACCCTCTAGAAGAAAAAGAATTCTACAACCGATTCTTTAGTTTAACTATCTAATAAAGAAACACATTACCCTCAATATCCTTTATATTGAGGAGACTCACTAAAAGCACCTCATCCACTCTCTAGGAAACATTAGAGTCCAAAAAAACATCATCATGTGTTTTTTATCAATTAATGGACTATAAATGTATCTTTCCCTATTTTATATTAAATATTGATGTAATAAACCTATATTTATTTCATCCACATAAATTTTATCAAGTAATAATCAAGTTAGGAGATGATATATATCAAGATATTTTTACCCGAAAGTTACACAATGCAGTCACCAATAAAAGATTGTAAAAATATAATTACGGTTATAATTATAGAAAGATGTAGATCAAGATTTGTGTAGTTACATTCATTAGTTTTTAACTATTAAGGACAAAAACACCAAAGAAATTTGATAGGGTAGAGAGTCATATAAACCACATAAATAACACATTACAATATTAAATAGATAATATAATAATTGAACAAATTTTCCATCAAATACATAAAAAAGTGCCAACATTGGTTAGTCCAATAGAAATACCGACCCAACTAGGATAAGGCAAGTAAAGGAGTTTGAAAATAAGAAAATATTTGGTACAAACATCCAGTAATATGATGAAATTATATGGAAACTCTACACTTATTAATCATTATTCATGATACCAATGAAAAATATACCGAAATTATATATTGATCAATAACCACACCCTAAAATACACATTTCAAATTGAGAACATAAACATAAACAGGTTTTAATATTGCTATTGATTCTATAGAACCTCTCAAACAACTTAAAGGTGATCTATGTTCGCTTCCATGGAAATACAATACCTAAGATTTCATTTATAAAAGAAACCAAAAATTGAGCAAGATTGTCAGGGACCATCAAATTCATTCACCAAATGAACAAGGATGTTGAATTTTTGACATTAAAGAGAATTACCATAGACATTATATTCAAATAATGAAACATAATGGCATGTTTTCTAATAACTGTGTCTTCTAATAAAATCTATTTATACTACTTCCAAAAATTGATCTTAAAGAGCTATATATATCCATTCATTTGAAGGAGTAGATCACCAATCCATATAAATAGATAATTTTCCTTCACTATTACTATATTCATGGGATGATAATTAACACACATTCACATAATTTCATCATATTGTTTCAAGAACATGACTTGACCACCCAAATGTGAGAATGTAGGTTCAATATAACAAATCAATGGAAGATAAACACTCTTAATACGCCTCTATCACAATATATAATCTATCACCCTATATAGATACATAGATATTAAAGAGACACCAATCTATATTTATTTCTCGTACATAATATCATGTTGAGGGGGGTGTGTTATCAATTATTCAAGATAAATATTATGGTACACATAAAATATCCAATAAAAGGACACTATCTAAACCTTGGATGAATGCAACATTATCCCAACCATCAAGGAATATAATTAATTGACACTTCTTAGATCCATAAAATTGTCCCTATTTAAAGTAAAACAAGACTTTATATCCATACATTATAATAAATATAACACATCCCATGAGGAAATCAACGATAGCCTCCGCTAAATAAAACTAGTCTATTATAGGGATGGATTATAGTGGTTTTATTTAAATCAAATGAAATGCCGGAATTAATGTTGTTTTTATAACTTTAGTCCACAAAATTTATATACATGATACAATCTAGGGATACTATAAGATATCTATATGAATATTTCTATCCATATTAAAACTATGACCATTATATTTATCCCCTCAGTGGTCGCATTATACCATGTGTCCCTAATGGGATAGGGATCATAGTGATTTCGTCTACCTTATTTTTATCTCTCACAATGACTAATTTATATAATTCCCTATTGAAACTAAGTTTTTGGATAATATTAATTCAAAATATAATCTTAATGTGACCTTATAAATTCATGTTTACTTTGATGGAAAGTTTCACACTGAATTAGTAAACAGACATATCCTCCATAATTTAAAAAACTTATTATCCAATTTTATATGTTTTTTGAAATAATATCTCTTGTGACAATGGATACTATTGTATTAAGATGATTACACATTATAAGAATCTTCAACTGAACAGAAATATAAGAACATCATATCATAAAAACACTAAAAAATTAGTCAACAAGAGTCCCCATTCATGATGATCTAGTCCAATAAATATTACCTTTTCCAGTACATCAATAATTTTTGAAAACACAACTACGGTTGAACAATATTAGATCATAAGATCCCTAGCCTCCTAGAAATGAATCAATATAGATACTCAATATATATGGAAGTATTAACAACAATGTAAGAGGTTTCTAAACCAAATAAGGAACTCATTCGTACTAGACCTCCCCAAGTGGAGAGAAAAAAATCTCATTGATGAGTTTCCTTCATATTTAATTAATGGAACTCATCTAATAATTGATCATATAAATTATCACATGAAACATATACATCATTGGTATAACAACAAAATTACATCCAATACTAAATTTAATATCCTTAAAACATACTGACAACCAATAGAATCAAGTGATATGTCATATCATTGGTCAATAAAATATAATACCCACAACATTCAAGTATGAATATTTATAATAATGTGAAATATTTTCACCAATATTATTTAGTACCAATGTTTATAACTCCTAAATTTTCATACTTCATGTGTCATATTTAATGTTCTCAACACTATAGTGATCTTATGGTTGATCCTAGTGAAAATTACCCACACTAGATTGATGGTGTTTCTGATTATGAGAAAATAAAATGCAATTAAAAATGTTTTTAGACTTACTGTAGAAAAAACAAATAATCATTATTATTGATTATCCAAGATTAATCCATGTATTGTTTTCAAAAAAAAATAAATCATATGAATTAAAAATTGGTCTGTATGATAGTTTTATATGTCTATAAATTTCATGTCGCACCACATTTCTTTTAATATTTTATAGACATATGGACCTTTCATTGGATCATTAGGGGTCCCAATTAACTGTATTCTAGTCAATATTCCTTGGTTGAAACATGTAATATATTCAACTTATAATATTACCCACTTGACCCATGTAATTAGGACGAGTTCTTATCTTTCCACACCATCCAATCTATCATCAAATATTTGGGATACCAACTTTTAACACACCACCCCACTAGTAATCCATCTGCGATAGACGTAATGTTATGAATGAACCTTGAAGCCATCCTCAGATTGATCTTGGGATCTTTAGTATAACATATTGTAAAAAACTCATGCATATAATTTTCATTTCCCTCAAAATTCACATCAATGATAAATAATCCACCAAATACCAACATAAAAATCAATATAAAATAAAAATACATGATATATCATAAAATAATTGAGTAAATAAATAAGTACCATGACTATGTATTAAAACAACCTTTTGTCACTAATAAAGTTGGATCAACCTTTATGAACAAGTAAGGCACATCTGTATTTCTATCTTCCTCCAAAGGACCTCAATATATATATATATATATGTGTGTGTGTGTGTGTGTATTGGTGATCACAAACATATAATAAGTAGGATCCTCTGTAAAACAACTTTCAAAATGTGTAAAAAGCATTATAAATCCATATAATATAAATATTGATGTCAAATATTTATCTAAAATAGTTCAAGAAAAATAAAAAACCCCAAAAATATTCTCCCTCCCTATAATGCATATATATACATATATATATATATAATATAATATAAATTGAATATATTGAGAAAATATACCATACATCTACTATCCAACTAGATTCTCCTTCATAAATAAAAAAGGATCATGTATTTTTTAGCTAATATATTCTATAATCTATGCTACACATACATTATAACACATCACAGTCATATCCCCATAATCATAATGACATACCCCTTACATCTCTATAGCTTCATTGATATATGGAGATCCATTGAAACATGTATAAATATACACTATTCCAAAATCAATTGTAATACATGTATAAATTATCATGTAAAAAATCCATTATATCCTAAAAAAATTTATACACAACAATGATTATCCTCTATAATGTGTACATATTTTTTTATAATTATAGTGACCCACTATAGTATACATTGTTACATATCATAACACCTTTATCCACAACATATAAAATATACCAATATAGCATAAGATGAAAAGAATATATATTATGGTTAGGGGTAGTTGTCGTCAATCCCTATAATCTTCTTATTTGATTTCTAGGAAACACTAATATATCATGGAAAACTATAGATATTGGTTATGTATCTGATGTGAGTGGTGAAGAAAAATAAGTAAGACAATTTATTGAATATCATATACCAGAACAACTATTAAGAAATAATCCAACCTAACACACAATCAATATCCAATTACCTACAAAAGAATTATGATACAAACACTAATTTATTGAAAACTATAAATTTCAGGAATATGATACTCTATTATCAATATTATAACTTTATATATATTATTAATGAGAATACTATTATATTATAATATCTGATCATAAAATCTTATTGTATATTAACATTTTTTTTTAATACAATGTGATTTTTATTTAACAATATAATTTTATTACCATTTTCATAATATTTTAATAATTTACCATATTTTCATTAACATGACTTCTTTTATCCCCACTATGATTATTCATTAATAAATTACCATTCTATAACCACAAGTACTAATTAAAAATAGGCCAAATTTAATGAATAATATACGTAAAATGGAAGAAGGGGAAAACAACTCATAAGAAAAATATGACAACCGCAAATGTATTCCAACTAAATACAACTCTTGTAGAAAAAATTTCAACTCTTTTTCACACCATCTATAGCTCCCACTCTTAGTTACATTAGTATGAAAATTAACCAATAACAATTGAGATTCACCCATTCCTTATCAACTAAACAAACCATGTTCAATATAAAATCATATTAATGGAAATAAATTTTAATATATATATATATATTTACATATCATCAAAGAATATTTCTTGGAATATAAATGTCAATGATAAATCAATACTACAACAATAAATTCATAAAATATAGTATGAATCATGTTAAAAATATTATTTTTATATGGTATTAATTCCTTTAATATAACTATTTTCATTAACATCTTAAATAAATCATTTCATTATGATAATATTTTACAAATGGATAAAAAATAATATAATAAAATCTAGTAGTCTTAATGATCATCCAAATAACATATGAAATATAATGAAGTATAATAATTATCTTTTCCATGAAAAATGATAATGTTTCAAATTTCCTTATTATTTTTAAACCTAATTATACAGTCTTCATGTTTTATTCGTCATTTTTAGGAATTAATTTTTAGAATAAGAATTAAAAATAATTGAATTTTAATATCCCACCATCTATAATATGTAATTTTTAAATTGATATTTTGAAAATCATAATTATATGGTGAATTATTCAATCCCCCATGTTAACATGAAGCTACATTCATTGACTGATAATTGAATGATAGATAGATAACATTAACCTGAAACCTCATGATAAACCCATGAACTATAATGACATATTATGATGATGAATCCAACAAAAATCATTGATATATAAACATCAAAAATGTGGGTGATATATCTTCCATGAGTTTAAAGGAAATAACATGTGGTGATTAAAGTATTGGAATATATGAAAATGGGATACCATCAATTAATGATAGTTGTTTTTTTAGATAAAGTTCCTATGGATCGACCCCAGAGGCCTAGGTTCACCTAAAATTCTCCCATAGTGGTTTAGTGATTGAGATGAGGATGAAAGAAATGGAAATTAAGATTCCCATTGATTTTTTAGTTATACATAGAAATCACTATGTTAGGGAATGATAGAGATTCATAAAATTAAAAGGATTCTACATCTGATGATTAATATTTTATATATCCATGAGGCTCACACTTCTATTATAGCCAATAAAATTTTTCTTTGAAGGAAACAAGGTGGTTCACGAAATAGAAAAGGGTATCAAAAACAATGATTTATCATCAACGATCTTGAGACAATCATCATCTTTCTTTCTCAACTTGACTAGACCAAGATTTTCATAAATCATAACCAATTAACCACAGCACAAAAAGACACACAATCGATGAAACATGGAAATTCACATCCATATATTGATGGTATGCTGAACATACTTATCCTCCATGTCTATTAACGTATAAAATATTATAAGACTGATTTTAATTGATTTTTTATGTTTATTATTAAAATGAAACGTGTATAACATTTATAAAATTGTATTCATAAAGCTCAAATTTCTAATGAAAGAAACCACACCATGATTAGTACACATAGTGTACTCCAAAATCCATGAAAAATTTCCTTCTACATCACATACCTTTATATTAAAACATAACCTTCATAATGTAATCTCCATAGAAAACCAAAAAAACTCTTCCCCCCCACTGAAAAGACAATAAAAAAACACCTCCTTACATTTTAAAAACATGGTAAATATTAATTAAAGGGTTCCATAAAATATAACCCCCTACAATACCCTTATCAATCCTATAATATAATTCAATCCAATTAGTTTGATAGGATTGATGTTATGGATTATTAATTATAAAATGATATGCATGATAAAGAAGATTATTTTAAATAAGGTGAAACTTTTATATCCCTTACATTTTCATGTTTTTTAAAATTATGTATCATGATTGTACTCATATTTATCATATTCAAGTCTCTTATGTTTTTAAAATCTAGTATATAAAATATTAAACATTGATACATAATATAATTCATTAGGATTTGTACTTTGTTTTTTAATATTTTTATAATACATAATATTATTACGTTGCAAATGATTAATGTGTGATATATTATTCAGGTATGTAATATGTTCTTACAATACAGAGTATTCTTTACTTATCCAAAATACCCTATATGTAAAATATTTCTAATATATATGATATTTTTTAGTTCAAGGGTTTTTTTTCCTATAGTCATATAATATATTCATAATATATTTCACTAATATATAAGACAATTATGATATATATGTCTTCTATATTTAAAAAAATCAATATATAAAAACATTAATCAACTAATAAGATAATTTTCTTATATAAGCAGTTCCATTTAATAAAAATCAGTATAGAATAAATTTATTTAATATGTAAAGGTGTATTAAAATAATATCAATATATGTATCAATGTTCAATTCATATGTAAGGGTAACTAGAATTAAAAGCGTTTAATTTAAGGGGAACCTCTACGAAATGATGGGCTATGGTAGGTTATCCTATGAGACAAAGGTTGTTATGTAATGGTCAATTGGTAAGTAATGGTTTATCAATAATCTTATAAAAAATGGATTTGACGAATTTAGAGACTATTCTAATTAACTACTCTCTACCAGATAAAATAAAAATCATAGTAACGACATGTACCCTTAATCATTCATTTAGTACCCCCAACACCCGTAAGATTAAATTTAATGGATTGAGACTTATTTTTCAGTTACACTATATAACTCTCAATCGATTATCCTCACCTAGAATCAAAAATAAAACATAGAGAAGGAATAATAAAAAATAATCAATGTATTTGGAAAACTATGTATTCACATTAAATAACTGTCAATACATTAATATATTAAATAGTATAAAATAAATACTATATAAGAAAATTGTAATACATAATAGCCATGTGTAGATACCTCTCAAATGGAAGGGATATGGTACTAACAACCACTTATAATTCATGATAATGATGTAAAATCACATGAAATATTGATATAAAAATAATCATAAATTAGGACACCTTAAATAAAACAACACTAGAGTCCAACATTAAAAGTTATATCTAGAGTTCCTTCAAAGTCATTAGTCACATAGAATTTGATATTAATAACTACATATATACATTTTTAATCTTTTTTCTGTATTTAAAATTCATTATAGAGTACTATTTCTAATGGAGTAGAATAAAATAATTGCTACAAACTATAGAAACCAATAGAAAATTTCATTTTCTAGACTTTATGGATTCTTCGTTCATCCTATTTAAGATAATTATAAGTAAAAATTATTATAATAAAATATCTGTTAGATCCCTTGAACAACATAGTAAATTTTAGTTAATATATTGACTTATAAATATTCAATTTTCATTGGAAGGACCTTCTATTCATGAATTCATAGAACCTAAATTATAATTACAATAAAAACAAACATAAATGATTAGCATCATTTTTGTTACCGAATCATAAATTTGGATGTCATTATAAATATGTTTTCAACAAGAAGGATTAAATTTATAATAAAAAAAGTACATAAAATCAATATATTATAGACTGAATAACAACACTAAATGTATTGAAAAATCAAAATGTTAACCTAAATTCAATCTTTGGTAATGATTTATACACCATTAAAAAAATTACCTTGAAATAAATGAATAATTTCTAAAACATGTTTAGTTGGTTGTCATGTTCCTTGAGTTATATCATAGTGGATATCATTACAGATATAAAATCTAGTCTCTTATTAAAATTTAGGGTTCTATCTTAATTCACTAGGGGCCATATAAAAATATGTTCTAGCTAGCTTCTAGCTTCATCATAGTTTATGTCAAATAAAATTGTTACACAATGTAATCTATGTGAGTCTCACCGATGGATAAAAATAAAACCCTACACTTTAACCAGAATACATTATTTAACATTATAAAAAACCCTAATTAAAACCCACCTATGATGGTAGTGAATATCAGTATAACCCCCAACTCCATCCATTTACATGTTCATGGTTGTGAATTATTTTTTAGTTATTTTTCACACATATAAGATGCGATACCCCCATAATTCACATAAAAATTAAGCATTGAAACAAATGATATATATATATATATATATATATTAAAAACATGACAAATGTGATATATATTCCATCACTAAAATTCAATGAACAAAAAGAATGTAGGTTAAATCTATGTCTCTTAAACTACAATATATCCACACAAACTGTAGTATTCTAAATATCCATCGATTTATTCTAAAAAATAACACCAGAAAAAATATCAGTAGTGATATCATGAATGCAATCTCCATTATCATTTTTAAAAAATGTTCCAAACTATCAATTAAAATACGTTTTTGGAAAAAAATTATATTGATAAATGATTTTTTTAGTATTATTAGAATATTTTAAATATGATCATTCATTTATATAAAGAAATGATTAAAAATAAATAGAGTATTTTGAATAAAAGATACCTAAAATATCAATTTGAAATAAAAGAATCATTATTTTAATCTCCATAATGAGATCTATAATCACATTGAGCTAAAAAACACATAAATAATCCTAGTGATTACATAGATCAAAAGGATGAGAGAAAAAATTTTAGTAAGGGAATAAATATCATATGGAAACATAAGGTGTGGCTAAAAGGTATAACATAATACAATAAAAAAAGGATGAAGAGTAACTACAATGGATAAAAACATAACAAAAATATTATCACAACATCCTGAAAACCATGGATATTTAGAATCCATACAAAACATGACATAAGAATAATTCATGGATTACTGACATGACAATATCACATAGTTGAAAATGTTACATTGTAGATTATGTTAACTCCTGAATACCATATATAGTGTATCATGGATAAAAAATATTTCAAATTTAATTAGAGAAATATATTTGGATACTATCATAAAATGTTAAATATTATGTGTTACAAATAAATAAAATCTTTCATAAGTCAAAAAACTAATTATTACCCATGATAAGAAAATTAGGTGCACAATCATTGGTGATTTCATATTCAAATGAGATTTCTTAAGAAAAGTAAATTGAGAAATTATCCTAAAAATGTATTTTTCCATCACTGGAAGAGAGAATAAATGAAGTATATATGTTAATTAAATATTTATAAAATTTAGATGCATTCCAAAGAATTATATATAAATAAAGGGAGTGAAGGATTTAATGTTCATAACCCAAAAAGATAGTGGTTTATAGAGATCAATAACAATGATCCCAACTCAACATGTACATTATTTATTTTCCTGTATAGAAAAAATAGGTTGATTATTTTCCTTGAAAAGTAAATTTTCCAATATTATCATTACTTTTATTTTATTTTGAATCATACTGGCCCAAGCTCCACCTGCTAGGACCTCGAGTAGGACCACCACATGATCTTAGGTGAACCTCCCCATATGCTAATGGCCACTGCCTAGAATTTTGGACTGATAAGTTGATAATGAGGAGTATATACCAACTTTTTTCAGTGTAATACACCTGTGGAAAAAATATAAAATAGCAAAAGAATATATAACTAATAACAATAAGAAAACTCATGATAATAAAATCATTATATACAATATCCATCTAAAGAATAAAAACTTGTTAGTCTAATTTACATGTCTAGTTTCCAAAATACATGATGAAAATAAAGACAACTATGATTCCCTTTTGGGTCTAAAACATCGTCTGGTTCCCTCATCCAACGTCCATTTCCAAATCAGAAATCTGAACAAAGGCCTTTCCCTTAACTTGTTCCACAACAAAAAAATTTATTCAGCTATTGATCATGCAACCTAAGTTGGGTGTGAGTACAACACAATAGGCCACCACAAACGGTGTCTAAAAAAATCCAGTCAATAAGATTTTATGTTGTGTTATAATGAAATATTTATAATAAATAAATAATAATTTATCATGTTATCAATTATTCTTTATTTAATCACATTAACTCATGGGATCCTAAGGATACCTAAACCACAATATCTACTTCAGCCAATGTTAGAATATGAACCATTTCACATTATCAATTCAAAAAAAACTAAAAATGTATTTCATTATCCATTTCAATTTAATTTATAATATGTCTAATTGGAACCATAGTTCCATGCCAACTATTAGGGTCCATGTCATCATGCCAAGGATACCATGGGCTTTGGAAGTAGCATAACAGGTCCCACATAGGTTTATCGATATGAGATTCATAAATAACATTCAATTTCCCTCTATCATGGGCTTTGGAAATAGTAGACCTTTTCTCACCCACTTTCATCAGACAATTTATATATACATGCTTCAAAAATAGAAGTCCATATACCGCTCATGAGGGATTTGTAAATAGAAAACCATGCCCCACACATGTTTATCAAACATTCATATATACCACCAATATCAAAAAATTACTATATCCCATCAATCATGATTAATCAACATTGATCAAATTATCACAAAAAATGTCATTAAATAATCTAAAAATTACTTAATAAGACTCAACATATTAGTTAATTCAAAAAATAAATTTTCACATAAATTCTAATAATAAATTCATTAATTAATTAAATTTATTTCTGAAATTAAAATATCTCAAAATTAATTCCTCGATTAATTATCTAATTCAAAATCATAATATCTCATAATTAATTTACTAACTAATTATTCAATTCATAACATTACGGTCAGAAATTAAATTCCAAAATTAATTATCTAAAATTATGATCTCAACATCACATATATAATTTCACAATTAATTATTCCCAAATCCCACAATTTCACAATAAAATTGTAAATTATTTCACTGAAATTATCTAATTGTAAAAAAGAAATTAAATTTATAAAATATACTTGAAATTTTAAAATTTCCATACATGTTATCAATACCAAAATTATGGGATTTTTGTATTAGACCACCTTCCTCAAATTTTTGATGGATGATCTCCCAATAGAAATCACAAACATTAAGAGGCACAATGTTGTAGAATGTGATACGGATCTAAAACCCTAAATTAATATTTAAAAACTCAAAATATCATAGATATAGATATAGACACCTTATGATATATCTAGATTCATCAAATCTATATCCTGATCTAGAAAAAATCATAGATAACTACCACAATGTGAAAGAGATAACAAAGTAAGATAAACGAGAATGCGACGAGATAAGATCCACTTATAGAGGGGTGAAAATCATTGATTTAGAGATCAAATTTTGAATAATGAATGTTAGATGGTCTTGAAATCCCTCCAAAAATCACAAAAACCATCCAAAATCAAAAGGATCCAATATTGGGATGAAATTGGTGATTTTTGAAGGATTTGGGGAATTAAAAAAGAATTTTCAGGGCACATTGAAAATAGTACATGATTTCCAAGGCATGGGTGCACGGTTTTCTCTAAACGTGTGTCAAATATGTTTAAATTATGGTTGGAGTGCACAATTTATTTATTTTAGGGGGAATAATATGAGAAACCATGCTCCATCCTTGTGAACCCCAACCATCTTGGATTTAACGTTTTCCTAGGCCGAGGCACATAGCTTTCCCTAATTTTACGCCAACCATTCCCAACCAACTTTCATTCAGTTTTTCTCAAAATTCACCCAAACACATAACTAGTTAAACCCAAAGCAAAAATTACTCAAATAAGGAAAAAATAGTACTAGAAAAATGCCTGAGTAAACTGAAGAAATGGTTGGGATCTTATATCCTTCCAGTCTTTTATCATCTCATCCTCATGTTTCCCTCACATGTATCTATAATATTTTGAGAAAAAAATAATAGGCCACTGATCCCACATATAAATGTCCCTTTCCCTTATCTCCTCCTTCACACTCCCATGTTTCCACAATATATAAACTATTGGCATAATCCATTCCTTCAACACCTTCTGAATAAGATCCAACACACATATTAGATGATCCAAAAAGGGTGAATCTATATCAAGATCAACGTCATCTACATAAATCCAATGATAAGGGTTGGGGTGATAAATATGTAGCCGCAACACATGAAAACATTCATACATATCACTATATTTTTGTTGTAGAGACAATCAGTATGCCAACAAATCTATTCTCTGAATTACCTCAAACAGTCAAACAAACATGGATGCCAACATTCCATGCTTACGTATCCTATAGTGACCCAACCAATGTGGCACTCAAATGAATACATGATCACCCTATGTAAACTACAGGGCATTTCTCTATATGTAATCATATTACTTATTCTTAATCTGATCCACATATATACATTTCCATGTTATGTGAACCTACTCTAATGTATACTTCCTGAGACTCGATCCCAACAACTCTGACTCACTTTCCACAATCCAACATAGAGGTGATATGCACAACCTACCATAGATATCCTCGTATGGTTCCATCTACATAGTTACATTTTAACTGTTATTATAGTCAAAAACTATTAAATCCATGTTTTTCTCCCAAGACCCACTAATGTCAAAAACACATGTCCTCAGCATATCCTCAAGAACCTATATAGTACCTTCATACATCCCTTCTGTTTGTGGGTGGAAGGTTGTACATAATAATACTTGTGTACCGAGAACCTTCTACAAGCCCTACAAGAATCATAAAGTGAAACATGAGTTTCAATATAAAACTATAGATTGTGTCATCCAATGTAGATGGAAAATCTCCCAAACATAAAAATTTCCATGATACATCACTAGAAAATATTCATTTTTATCCAAAAAATGTGATTCTTTGATTAGTCAATCCATAAAAACCCTAATTGAATTATTCTTACTTATTTTCATCAAATTACCTACCAAAAAACCCATAGTTTCATTGTCTGACATCCATTACGGAATGAATGATGGCTGTACAAACCCACCCAGTCGTTGTTTCTTGGTGTTCACCTACTGATAGGTGAAACATCATGTCAAAAACCCTAGTATATCATTTTTCATTCATGTCCACCAAAACTTTCACAGATGTTCATAGTACACTTTGGTCGTAGATAGATGTACCATCGACTTTAAGCCATGAAATTCATGCATCATATCTTCTAGTATTCTCATAGGCACAACAACCAAATTCATAAGATATATGATCTTCTCCACATCTATTATACAATCTGAATGTGAATACCCACCTTCATGGATTTCCCTCAAGGTAAAACACTCTGGATCATCATACTTTATTTATTTAATATGGATAAAATGTGTATACTCCACTAAAACTGATTCTACAATCCTCTACTTCTTATTCTATTGAACAACTATATTCATCTCAACTAGAAGAGCCATAAACATCCATATAACACGAGACTCATGAATTTTATGAGTCTAGGATCTTCTTCTCATGGTGTCTTACACAATGTTTCCCTTTTTGGTAATTTATGCCATCTCAAAATCTAAAGAATTCATATAATATACCCATCTCCGATTCCATTAAATCAAATATCATTATGAACTGATGTACAATAATCTCCTGTGATCTGTATATACAGATAACTTTTCAATTAAAATAAAGTTTCAATAAAATTTTCAACAATAAATTACGGTATCCATCATTAGGATTTGTGTGTGGTAGTTCCTTTCATGATCCCTCAACTTCGGTGACCCATATGCCAAAAATTTAACTCCCTACATTAACATTGATCTAACTCTAATAAAAGAAGTGTCACAATACACTACGTTGTTTTCCCTTGGATCAGTTATGATCATGATTTACGATAATGCCAAATAATTCTTCTTCTCATAGAAGGAATCCTCACAAGATTCATACCATTCTAACTATATCCCATTTTCCCTCACAAATTAATGTGGTTATTTCATATGAGAAAAATTATGGATGAACCAATGGTAATATCAATCTAATTCCAAAAATATTTTTGTACCAAAATGGTTCTTAGGATTCTCCCAAGAAACCACACCCTGAACCTTCTATATATCTACTCACACACAATTTTCTGAGATTATGTAACCCATGAAGTGTATAAGATCGATCTACAGATTTCACATAGATATCATAGTCTATAAACAATTCCCCCATGGTTTACTCAGTGTGATGTCAGGATATTTTAAATATTTTCACGAGTCTTCTAGTACACAAATTTGTCATCCAAAAACACAACAAAAAATTGATCTAGTTATGGATGGAAGATCATTTTACTCAAGAACATAAACACTTCTAGTTCATTCATCAATCCAAATTGAATAATAATGAACTAATATAGGTTTTAACCCATTTTAAAATAAGCCTATATTATATCAAAAGTCTGAACTATCAACTGATGATTCCCCAATGTTATGTCGATGTTCGAGAACTCACAGTCTCCACTAAGATATTCAAATAGATATAATATTCATGGGATATGATACTGATTTTTTATGGTCATCTTGTTAATATTTCGGTAATATAAAAAAATAAAAATCTCCCAACAAACATTTTTCAAACCACACTGTTGAACACCAAGGTGACATACTCGGATTGATAAATCCATTATACTATAACTCTTCCAGCTGATCATTGTTTTATTGAAGAATTTTCATTTCCATTATGTATTGTTGAATAAATACTAGCTCAACCACATCAATGAGATAAATAGATAATTCCATATCTCCATCAAGTTTAAGTCTTGTGAAGCCATCAGTAAAAACAACCTAAAATAGTTCCCCTACTACTAGAAAGATACCTTGATTAACATGTCTCTCATTAAGAGAAATAATTGCGACCTAGACTTTGAGCTATCCTAGTTTCTTAGTAATTGTCTCTTCTCAACCCTCTTGTATATCCTATTATTTATACTGAATATGGTTTTCCCCCATTAGAGACTTAAAATTCAATCTCTTCCAGTAACAATAAATTTCGTCTCGGGATGCGACTAGGTAGTCCATACCCATGATTAGTTCAATGCATAAAATTTCAATAATATAAATATCCCCAAGAAAACGGTACTCCCCAATCTCATGAGAACATCCCTTGCACATATATATTTATGTTGACCATGCTCCCAATGGTGTATCTGTAGTCATAGCCCCTCTAAAAATATCCACTACTAGGATCAAACCATTTAAAATATTTGAATATAAAAACTAATGAGAGGAACCATTATCAAATAAGGCAATAGATAAAGTAAAAGATATAATAAGAGTACCTCTTACTGTCGATTGTCCAGCCTCTCTATACACTAGTATATGCTATACAACATGAAACTATCTTACCCCTCTTCCCACAGATTTTGTCTGACTCCCTAATGTTTGAAAACCCTTCTAATATAGTTTCCATATCCCAAAAGAACCACGTCTACTACATCTACTACATTAGTTTTAGAACTCCTACTACTATAATGATATGGGGAATAAGATCCTCTTCTCACACCAATGTTATGTCTTCCTCCTACATCACTAACCATATGTTTTGTGTTCCTACAGAACCTCTAATAATTTTCTATCCAGCTGGAGCCTCACCATTCTACTATTTGACAATAAAAATGTTCGTGGATGTTTTTTTCCAATGACACTGGTGAAAAAACACACGAGTGTTGTCTTGTGAAACAGATCCCTATTTCATTGTATTCTATATCCCAATAATCTATAAAAAATTTAATAGAGGTTTTTCTAGCTATCAAAATTCATAACCCCATGACATGTGGAAAAAAACACTTTTCCTACAGTATAATCCTCAATTAGGTTCCCCTCTATTATGAGATCCTGATCCACAATATTGGAAAACATCTTCCACAAAAAAAGGATAAAATGGGACTTAATATCACTCTTAAGTATATCCTTAAATAATCTCACTATATTTATCTCATCCAATTCCTACACCATAGAAAATAATTTAAAATCAATGAAGCACCTATAATAGTTCATCACAATGATTCTATCCTGATTCAATCTCATGAAATCACATATTCACTCTTACCTTACTGTAGTTGGGTATAAAATATCAAAAAGCCATTCCAAAAAGTCCATCCATTTCACATCACTTGAATTTATAGTCCACACATGAATTTCCCACAACTATTTCATTGATCTGTATAGAATATAAGTGAAAAACATGACCCTCCATCTCAGTAGGAGTCTCTATGTGCCCATGTATCATCTTGATAGACTGAATCCAAAACACGGCTCCCTCATGAAAACGCACCTGAGTAAAAGTTAAAGGGTGCAATAACTAAATCTCTCACGTCAGGTAAGACATGTTCTTCTAAAATCCCTATGGGAATCTATCCATGAATTTCCTGAATCAAGTGGAGATCTCTAAAAAAATTCCAATTCTTCCTCGCAAAAACTATATGTACCTTAGGTTCCAACAATTAATGATGATCCACATCTGTGTTCTCTAATCATCCTATAACTAGAAAATTCATGGAGGAATAACTAAATAATTCCAAACATGAACCTTACAACACCATTGATATAATTAACACATTTATACAAATGGAAAACCATAACAAGTTAGAAAAATTATTTTCCTCACTTCTCTCCATGTGGTGAAAACTAAGGTGATATCACTACCTTAACCATACAACAACTAGGTTTTGGTTAATAAGGGTAAACACATCCTCATTATTAACATTAAAATAGAAACCCATTTATTCACATTTTGAATAATTTTATAATTATCAGCTTCATATTAATAACTATTTTCAATTTAATTTCACAAGAGAGTAAAAATAGTTCAAGATAAACAACTTTCCTATAAATGGTTTTTTGTGAACTCCTAAAATGATGCATGTCACAATAACACTATGTTCATAGAATGAAACATGTAAACTCAAACATCATTCCATACCAATCCATGAGTCAAATCTCATTAAATCATTGAAACAATAATAACATCACACCAAAATTTCATCACCTAATGTGAAATAATATTCAACCGTCATAGAAAATAGTAATAACAAAAATTCCCACCCTCGGTACATAGTTTCTCCCCAATAAATGGGTTAGATACTCCAATGTTTGAGATTACAATAAAGGAATGAATTTTCCTAGTATCATGAATAACTTTACAAAACAGTAATAAAAAAATGGTATCTGATTCCACTTTGTATCACCCTAGTTTTGGAGCCACACATTGATTCCCCGAGCCGGACCAGCACATAACCTCAGGTGCACCTCCTCTTATGCCAATGGTTGCTAACTAGTAGTGAGGGTATAATATATTGATCACATGGAGACTATAACCTATTTTATCATATTAATACAACAGTTTAAATAAATATACAATATAAGAAGAATATATAACCAATAAAAATATTAAAAATGCAATATAATCAAAGTAGTCAATACAATATCCATCTAATGTCGAAAACATTTCTTGATAATGTACGCGGCTTGTGTCTAAAATACAAGGTGAAAATAATGACACTGATGACTCCAATTTGGGTCACTAAACACATCTTGTTCCCTCATCAAATCTCCATTCCCAATGCAGTAATCTTACCAAGGGCCTTTGACCTTAACTTATCCTACAAAACTATATTCCTTTTGGGAATTGATCAGGTAGCCTGAGTAGGGTGTGAGTACAACTTAGTTGGTCATCACTAAGGGTATCTAAAAATATCTATCAAACACCAGTGTATCTAGTTTTATAATAAATAAGTAAAATTCATAAGTAAATAGTTATTACATGACCCATTATTCATTATTTAATCACATTAACTCTAGTGTTATTGAGGAAACCCAAACCTCAAAACATTAATCTTCCTATTCTAGTGTCTAATATATTTCAAATTATCAATTCCCAACCCATTAATAAAATTGATTTCATTATCAATTTTAATTCAATTTATAATATGTCTAATTGGAACAATAGTCCAATGAAAGATATTTGGGTTTAGGTCTTAAATAAATGGCCCATTTGGGTTTTGGAAAAAACATACTATGTCCCACATTGTTTTATCGCTACGAGCTTCAAAAATAGTATACCATGTCCCACTCTAATGGTCTTTGGAAACACCAGACCATATCCTTCTCATGATCATCAAATGGTAAATTGCTAAGAAATTTGGAAATATAATAACATGTCCCACTCACTTGGGCATTGGAAACATTAGACAATCCCCACACATGTTTATAAAACATTAATACATATAACACACACACACACATATCACTAATATAAAAAATATAACTATATAAAATGAATCATGATTAATCAACATTGATCCTATTATCACATTAAATATCATTAGTTAATCTAAAAATTAATTATTCACAATCATACCATTAATTATTTCTAAAATTAATTAACCATATCCATAATTTTAATTAATTCAATAATTAATTAAGCCTATTTTATAAATTACAATATCTTATTATTTATTCAATAATTAATTATTTAATTCTAAATTATTAATACCTCATAATAAATTTCTTGATTTATTATTATATTCCTAACATCAATATAATATAATTAATTCTACAATTAAGTATGTCCAATAATTATCTCAATACCCCATAATTAATTTCACAGTTAATTTTTCGCAAATCCAACTATTTTATAATTCTTCGATTAATTAAGTCACTAAAATTATTAAATTTAATCTAAAAAATACATAGTTAAACAACCCTATAAATTCTATATTTTTAATATAAATAATCAAAACCATGACTATTAGATTTTAATAGTATACCACATACCTCAATTTGATGAAAAAGGATATCCCAATAGAAATCCCAAAAGTTTTGCATCATAACTCCATAGAATAGCATCCAGATACTTAACCCCAAAACATGATTAAACTATTTATTATATCTTAGATATAGGTATATGTCCATAATAATAGATACACATTCATCAAATCTAGATCTACATATGGGAAAAAGGATATATTCAACTCTAAATTATGAAAAAAGAGGATGAATGGGAATGCAACAGGAAAAGATACACTTACTAGGAGGGATGCATATCTTCAATCTGGGCTTCAAATCATAAAGAAAAGTGGTGGTACAACATTATAATCCATATAGATATATCTGAAAAATTCAAAAACCATGCGGGTTTGATTTTGGATTGAAATGGGTGGGTTCATTGGTTTGGGGGAATTCAAAAAAACTATCAACCTTTAAAATCACTCATGGTTTCATAGGAGGTTCGCATGGTTTTCCCTAACCATTTGCTAACCGTGAACTAGTTATTTTATCAGTGTTCATTATTTTCCATTTTGAGTTCATGGTTTGAAAAATAATTCTCCATCCATGATAATACCCACCATCTAGTGTTGCACAATTTTCTGGTCTGGGGGGCAGAGTTTTCTGTATCAATATGCCAACAGTTCACATCCCTCTATCCTTACATTTTCTTAAAAATAAACTAAATGGACTATGAGTTACGACCATAAAAAATTACTCAAATAAGGAAAAAGGGAACCTAAAAACATGTCTGAGTCAACTCCATACAAGTTATGTATCTTATATATTTATTTTCATGTTGTATTCACTTAAAAAAATATTTTTGGTTTACGCTAGTGGTTTTGAAGATATTCAAAAAAAATAAATAAATCAACTTGGTAGTTTGAATAAAGAAAATAAGATTATAATTCCCTAATATATTGAATAAAAATAATTAAATTATTTTCATTTTTATAGCTAATTATACTTTTAAAAATATACATAAAATATGGTTATGAAAAATTAACTATTTTAAAATCATTGATATGGTAGGATGTACATACACATTAGTAAAGTTTCAAATTTTTTAATGATATTGATGGAAATAAAGTAACTATTATTTTATCATAACAAAATGATAATTATATCATAAATATAGTATTATTTAATAGAATATATATATATATATATATACTATTCATGTTATACAGTACAGAGAAATGACTCACATCCCTTTGTGGATTTCGTAATCCATAAATACACAAAAATGATGATATCCTTTTTCAATTAAAGGAAAGGTAAGAAAATATATGATATTTAAAATTTCTATATTTATAAATATTTCATGAATATAATAAATACACATTAAATAAACAATCATAATCATCTTTGAGAAGTGACGATGGAAAATGAATTACATTCTTAGGTAAGGTAGTCCCCCCCCACATAAGAATAATAATTTGTTTCCCATTTTTTGTAGAGGAAATGGATGTAGTATATTCCATTAACCTAATAAATCGGTATTATATTGTAAATAATGGTGTTATTATATTTAAATTGTTCAAAAATATTTAAAGGGATGGAATAAGAAATAAAATAGAAATTCATGTTTAAGAACGATACAACTTTTTTTGACAAACACTAAACCATTACACTATAAATCTTCTTAAAATGGGATTCAAGTAAAAAAAGAACTCTAAAAATTTTTAATGGAATATTGAGTGTTTTTTATAGTGATATAATAAATCAACAATATTTTTATATGTGAAATAAATAAGAGAGGATGTACCCATTATAAGTGACGGTAGGTTAAGTCTTAGAATTTCATAAAATATTAAATTATTATAAATGAATTTTCATGAAAAATATGGAATAAAATTATTTAATTATAATATTTGATGATGATGGGTCGAAATACTCTAATAGAAGAAATTTTTAAATGTTTTCTGATCTATTTACACTTATTTTTTTTGTTTTTTACCAGTGATAAACCCTTCTGATTATTAAGGATTATATAGTGGTTTTTACTAATTTGATGTTAATAAAGATATTATAAATGAAAATTTGGAAAACAATGGACCATGGTTCTTATTTTCAACCATATAAAAATAACTTTTCTAAATATATTAATTTATGAAATTTTAAATTATTTAATAAAATGTTCATTATTATATTGGAACAATACTTTCATTTTAATAGGTACTCATTAAATTAAACATTGAAAATATATATATAAACAATGAATTAGAATATAGAACCTTCATACATCTCTTATTATATATATTTTTATTCAAAAAAATTCCAACCAAGTGATTATTTCATATTATATAACATTTCATTATCTTAAAATCATATATTTCATTTTTCTATTAGTGAAATAAATGTTATGTCGGTCATGAACATGCATTTATAGTAATTATTTAATCAATAAATACTAAAAATATATCTGGATGAAAGAAAAATATTTTATATTTCAAATTATGAAATATAAATGAATAGATCAATTCATTTTCCAAACACAAAATGTTAAATATATTCAAATAAAGCAATTAATATTTTTGTCTTTATCTTTAAATCAAATAGTATAATGGTAAATATCAATAAAATATGACACCTTGTGGAAATTTATTCAAAGAATCAATGGATATGGATGAAATCCACTAATAAAAAAATTTAAAGGAATGTTTTAGGGTCTTTTTCTGCATATCATGTTATAATTGACCCTAATTACAGAGTTACCATTGCCATGGTGATAAATACATGTTATATTTTCTCTTATGAATGAATAAAATTAAAAGTTATTTAACACCCCAAGATTTCATAGTGTGTTATTTCATCAAAATAATTCAATAACTTCTACTACACGCAACACCGAGTTAAAGCGCACGATGACTTACCAAAGAAGCCGTTCAAAAGATGTTATGAATAGTATTGACTAAATTTTAAACATTATATAATCCTTATAATTTTAGAATTCATATTATGAGTTTCTTAGACATAATGTAAGAACAAATTCCTTTTTTCAGATAAAAGAAGTATTTTTCAAAAATGCACTTTTACCAACATTAATAGTGAACCCTTTTTAAATCCAATATTTTAAACTTTTATATATTCAATTTGACAAAATAAATTTATTCTTTAGAATGGGGACATAAAAAAAATTTACAATGTAACACCCCAAGCTTCCACGACATGCTTCTCTTTAAATAATACACTATCGTGTGTTGTACGCAACTTCGAGTTCTAACACACACTACAACCAATCAAACTAGCCGTAATGAATAGTAATACCTAATTTTTAAAATTTTATCAATTTTTTATCTCAAAATGGACTTCATTTTTGGATTCATAGTATCGAATTTAGCCTAAGGTGAAATTTTGGTACTTTTCGGATAACTTTAATATTTTGATGAATAGTGAAAATTACAAAATTTTAATTAAAAACAACTTTTTTAATCAAAATAATTAATAGTGATAAATTTTGAATTTGAGTGGTTTAAAAGTATAATTAGAATATATTTTTACCATTTTATCCAAAGGTGTTCATTAGAATTAATTTCACTTTGAAATTGGACATAAACAATTGTCAATCTTTTGATATATATTGTTTCTTAAAAACACGCTATTTGTTGTGACAGCGGTAATTAATTATAAAATTAATTAATGCAACTTATATGTTTGGAATTTTGTAAAATTGAAATCATTTTTGAATTTGGAATATCAATTAAAGCTTAGGGTGAAATTTTGGCATTGTTCTAAAAAACTTCAATTTTTGATGAATAGTGAAACTACTAAGTGGTAGTTAAAAAACTGAATTTTTCATAAAACATAATTTTACTACTTCTGTGATTGGAATTTTGAAAATCCGAGAGACACAGTTAATATCAAGTAATAAAATGTGGTTCAATGAGATGAAAATAATTTTTGGTGAATAGGAACTTTTTACTTTTATTTACCACGGTTAAAAGTAAATAGGGTAATTAAGGGTTAAAATGATATTAATATTACCCTAAAACATGTCCTAATTATATTGGACAAGTTTATCTCGACCAAAAACAACCTTAGGAATAAAATATTATCATTTAGGTCCACTTGGATTAGATTAGGACATTTATTATTATTTATTTCAAAGAAGAGTCAAAAGAGTTAAAATCAATGATTATTTACTAATACATTTTTAATATATGGTTATACAAAAGATAAATTCGATTGTAAATATTAATTAGAAATCTAAAACAATTTTCTAAATAATTATATTTTATTTATAATTTTTAGACATTGAAAAATATAATTTATTTATGACCCAATGATGATGCAGTAATTACCTAATTAATGAAAAATTGGAAGAATTCATATTATAAATACCCAAATAAATGTAATTTGAGACTTTTTATAAATACCAATAATTTTCTAGGATAATATGACATTTTAATATTGATTTAATTAACTTTTTTTGAAGTAATAATTCTGTTATGATTTTTACAAAAATCAATTATTGAATAGTGTCAAAATTGACATAAAAGAGTTTTTAAAAAATATATTATATTATTAATTGATATTAAATTAATTAAAATCTAAGGTTCGGCCAATAAACTTATATAATAATAGGTGTATCATTAATGGACTACTTGGGGGTCTCATGGATGTATATTGTAGGTTTATTAACCATATAATATAAAAATACAAAGAGACATTGTAAAAGTGAAACTAATTAACTAAGAGTTAATACTTAAAGATAAGGTTAATATAATGACCCAAACCTTTCTAAATTCTATTGGTTGAGTGTTTTTTAACCCATCCCCACCTTAACCTTTAAATAATCCACTTTGGATCCATTGGAAACTGAATATAAATTTATTATAAAATAATATTTCTAGCTTTTCCAAAGGTGCCCTCACCCCTCTTATAAAAGGGCACTCTCCCTTCTCATTAACTCACACATTCAGATCCTTTTGGTTCGGCCAAACTCTACCCAAATACTCACTCAAATTCCATAAATGCATCATAGAGGCCCTCCATTAGTCAAGAAATTCATCTTAATGAGCCCTTTTGATCAAATCAAAAGGAAGAACCCGAAGAAGAGGTAATGATTTCACCACCCTTTTTCAAGATCCTTTCTTCTTCCACTTCTTCTTTCTTTGTTATTACCATTCTAAAATAATGAATCCAGTATCTCCTATATAATTTAATATTATTATAAATATGGTACAACCATATTCTGTATTCTATCCATCCTTTTAATGACATGTCACCATACGTGCGTACGTACGGCTTACCGTCTCCACATCGTGGTGTAATTGTTATTCAATATATTATTATTTGGATGGGTATAATAATGATTATTAATTCAGGTAAATAATAAATATAACATGATAATGATTCTGTATATATGATATAACAGCCAATTATATATTATTTTAATATCAAAAGAATGATATTTTCGCTCGTGCGTACGTACGGATTACTGTCTCCACGACGCGATGAGATTCATTTCCAAGTTCACCATTCATCGACGATTATAAAAATATATATTACTAATAAGTATGTAATATATGACATAATAATGCTACTAGAGAGAGAAATATATATATATATATATATAATTATTTATGTACTTACATATATCTTATTCATTTACTTCCGTTCAATACTATATGAAAATAGAAACAGCGTTTACGCGTACGTACGGACTACCGTCTCCATAAACGGTGTTTTTAGTTTCATATATATGTCTCTTATAAATATTTATATTCTAAATATATATGATATATTTATCATGTTTTATATTATGGAATTATTTAAATCACGATCTAAGTGATACAACCAAGAGTGACAAGTTAAAACACGTACGATAAAGAAAGTGATTATTTCCCAAAATGTTACCTTAACATGGAAATTATTATTAAATGGGTAAAATAAAGTCATAAATGAATCAGGTATGATATCATGTATATTAATATTGTTCTGGTATAATTTAATAACATACTACTATCTTCATACAGAAGGTTAAACATACCCTCAACTAAAAAAAAGTGCAAGGTAAGGGGTTTTTATCTCACTCCTTATTCCCGTGAGATTCATGCCATATTGAACTATTACCTTTTGTGTGGTGTATTTACTACCCATAATTGTATCATTTTGTAATACAATTTAATTTATGTGTATTTACATATTCATTGTATGATACCTCTTTCATGGGTTGTATGTTTCGTATGTTACCAAATTGGTAAGGGTTAATTCCTCAATCTCATAATTATCCGATATTGTTTATGTGTAAGTAATTATTGGGACATTTTTATCATCCATGTCCATTTTTCATAAAAATGATTTCAAAATGAAGATTTCAAGGATTTTGAAAGGTACCCTTTATCAAGATCAAAATTTCAATTTTTTTAAAGATTTATCTTTCTAAATCTTTTCAATTAATGTCCATGTTTTCAAAATGATTTTAAGGATTTATTTATATGGACATGAATGTTTTCAAATGATATTTCTTTTCAAAAGTTTCAAAGTGGTATGGGACACTTTGATTCAAAAATATATTTTAAATTTCCTTTATAAATGTGTGAATTTTAAAGGATTTCAAGAAAAGTGATATTTCTCTCAAATAGTTTTTATTTCATCTATGTCAACATCCTTTGATGGATTTTAAGCTTATTTGAAGTTGATTTATTATGATACAAAACGTTTGAATTTTATTGAAGGTTTTGTGATATGTTTAACTGTGTATGTGTTATTTTTATACCATTCTTGGTTTATAGAGAAAGTATTGACATTTCGTATGCTAGTTTTAATAAGAATGTTTATGTTATGTTTAAAACTTTTCATATGGGAATGCATTGGACTTAGTAAGTGATGGGTGGAGCCTGCTATAACCCCTCGATGCCTCGGTAGGTCTCATGAGACAAACTAGTGTCTTGTCACAAGTCCTTGACCAAATCATATTTATAGTCTTGGAACGAGGCCTTGGCTATGTGGTTATGATAGTCTGGCATTATGCATTCCATCATTGTGAAAGTGGTTATTGATATTGCAAGTCATTATTCGATTAGTAGAATATCCATGTGAATAAGTAAATGAAATTATTTCATTTTAAATCTACCATATTATGTTGAAGTTTAAGTTTAAAAGGCTTTTGTTTTAGTTTTATACATTTCCTTAAATGTTTATGCTTATTTTTGAATGTTTTCGTTGTATTGCTTACCCTTACTGATCATTTGAGCTCACCCCTTTCAATGTTTTATTTTTCCCAGGATTCCAAGAAGTTTAATGTGATTGATATGCAGGTTTAAGAAAAAGGAATAATGGCATTCATAAAGGATTATTTATGTTGTTTTGTATGTTATGAAGTGTAATGTAACATTCATGTATGTAATCTATTTTCCAAGACTGATAAACTGATCGGTTCTTCGGGACTTGGTTCCTTGTAATCATGCTAATGTATTAAAATAATGCACCGACTCTGGGTAACTAGGGTCGGGGCATTACAGTTGGTATAAGAGGAAGTTTAGAAATAACCTTGGAAACTAGATTTAGATAAACTCTGATTAGAGCACATAGACCTAACATATACTTTGAGGATTAGTATAGAATTTCTTCCTAGAATTTTGGTATTGTAGAGATTTTGTGAGTTTTCTGAGCAATACATCCCTATCTGGATACGAGCAGGTAGAGGCGGCTCTAGCGCAGATGTACCTAGGGGTAAAACCCAAAACTACCTCTTTGAGCTAGACTCGAACAAGAACTGGTGCATGACAATGGGCCTTGCTGCAATCTTGGTTACGACACTCCCAAGGGATATGCTTAGGATAATTCTCATTTTATTTACAAACCATTATGAAGGGCTCATGAGTATATATTTACTCAATGAAAACATTTTTTATGATTATGGATTTTATCCATAAACTGTTCAATTTGAATTAGGAATTATTTATTGCAATTCATAAACTAACCTAGTTTATGCTATTGTATAGAAATGGCACCCAATAGAAGGAATGTGAACTCCAATAATACGTATGATCCATAGAGTAAAAAGGATCGTATCTTTCATGGTATTAAGACATCATTTATAAGGAAAATAGTCTCCCACATATTATCTTCATATGAAGAAATAGTATCATGTGTGGATAAGATAACTAAAGAGTTTACTGAGTCCTATGGCTTTGAAGGGAAGCAAGAGAAGAAAATGATGGAAGAGATAAATATGGATAAAGGGAAGTGGGAAAAGAATAATTTCCCCATATGTGATAACTGTGGGAAGAAACACCCTAGAACTTTCCTGAAAGGAATGGGAGTTTGTCATAAGTGTGGAGGAAAAGGGCACAAGGTACGTGAATTCAAGGGTAAGAAAATGGTTTCAAATGTACAGTGCTTCATTTGCAAAGAGTTTGGACACTACACGAACCTATGTCCCAGTCATCAGACTATTCCAAAAATGATGCTATTGGATAATAATCAAGTTATGATACTACCACAGATAAAGAGGAATGACTAGAGTTATTAGGTTGATTATGTCATTTGAGTGTTTTATCAACAATGTACTTGTTATAATAATTATGGATTATATAAGGATTGTAATGCAGTACTATTTCATTAAGGACTTGAGATTGTGTGGAAAAAAGAAAAGTGACTCAATATCAGGATAAATTTTTGGAAAATATATGGTTGAGAGAATGATAAACCATAATATAGTTCTGATACCGAGGTAGTGATATTAGAATAATACATGATTGATTTGGATAAATTATATTGGATATTCTTGACTACCTTGAAGCTCATTAATGATTTGTATATCCCATCATTGTTGGGGTTTACAACATTTTTGGATTGAAGGAGTATATCCATTATTATTTAAGGAATAAGGGATCATGAATGTAATCAATAAGGTTTTATGGTAATTCAGGATGTTGAAGTGTTTTAAAAGAATACATGATGAAGGTGTTAAAATGTTATTACGCAGAAAAAAGGATCTTCATTTTTGGACTAAAGCATTTTGGATAGTTCTAGTTAGGATTATTTTTGGATTTCCATAAAGGACAACCCGGAGGTTGGGCAGCAACCTGTCGCGTCCGGAAAGGCCGCGAGACTTGAACCCACAACCGAAGGGCGACAAGGGTGTATCACCTACCACTGGCCCACGTAATGTCTGGGATTAAATAATGTAGTTTTTTTAAAAGATCAGGTAGATGAATTATAAATTTGTTTTTTTGGAACCCTATACTAATAAGATAAATAGAATATTTTTTTACGTTCTATTATCTTTTACAGTGAAAGATGAGTTTGTGGTAGAAATTAGTTAAAGGATGGAACTCTACTTTTCAAAAATATTTTTCTTCTTCTATTATTCTTTGAAGAAATTAATTCTTATACTTTATTTAAGGAATCCTAAGACCAAAAATGTGTTATCCTAATACCCTATGTTATGTTGAACCGATGGTATTTCAAATCATCATAGATTGATTAATTTAAGGACCTCAATTTTACACTTGTTTGGGATTGATGACCTCAATCACTACCTCTAAATATTAACGTTTTTCCTCCAATTATATTGTTCTAATTTCCACCAATGTTCTCCTAATAGAGATCATTATTTGGTGGTGACCCTTTCATTTCTCTTTTCCTCATATTAAGACTAAATTTTAGTAACCCAATTTCAGATGTCGGTTTTCCCACAAAGATATTTTCTATTTTCAAACTTTTATTTTCAAAAAACAATTTCAAATTTCGAAGACACAATTTATTGATGGAGGGGAGAATGTAACACCCCAAGATTTCATAGTGTGTTATTTCTTCAAAAGAATTCAATAACTTGCACTACACGCAACACCGAGTTAAAGCACACCATGACTTACCAAACAAGCCGTTCAAAAGAAGTTATGAGTAGTATTAACTAAATTTTAAACTTTATATAATCCTTATAATTTTAGAATCCATATTTTGATTTTCTTAGACATAATGTAAGAACAAATTCCTTTTTTTCAGATAAAAGAAGTATTTTTCAAAAATGCACTTTTACCAACTTTAATAGTGAACCCTTTTTAAATCCAATATTTTAAACATTTATATATTCAATTTGACTAAATAAATTATTCTTTAGAATGGGGACATAAAACAAAATTTACAATGTAACACCCCAAGCTTCCACATCACGCTTCTCTTTGAATAATACAGTAGCATGTGTTGTACGCAACTTCGAGTTCTAACACACACTACAACCAATCAAACTAGCCGAAATGAATAGTAATACCTAATTTTTAAAATTTTATAAATTTTATCTCTCATAATGGACTTCATTTTTGGATTAGGAGTATCAAATTTAGCCTAAGTTGAAATTTTGGTACTTTTTGGATAACTTTAATATTTTGATGAATAGTGAAAATTACAAAATTTTAATTAAAAAACATTTTTAATAAAAATAATTAATAGTGATAAATTATTAATTTGAGGGGTTTTATAGTATATTTTGAATATATTTTTACCATTTTATCGATTGGTGTTCATTAGAATTAATTTCACTTTGAAATTGGACGCAAACAATTGTCAATCTTTTGATATATATTGTTTTTTTAAAAACACGCTATTTGTTGTGACAGTGGGAATTAATTATAAAATTAATTAATTCAACAAATATGTTTGGAATTTTGTAAAATAGACATCATTTTTGAATTTGGAATATCAATTATAGCTTAGGGTGAAATTTTGGCATTGTTCTGAAAAACTTTAATTTTTGATGAATAGTGAAACTACTAAGTGGTAGTCAAAAAACTGAATTTTCATAAAACATAATTTTACCACTTCTGTGATTGGAATTTCAAAAATCCGAGAGACATGGTTAATATCAAGGAGTAAAATTTGGTTCAATGAGATGAAAATAAGTTTTGGTGAATAGTAACATTTTACTTTTATTTACCACGGTTAAAAGTAAATAGGGTAATTAAGGGTAAAAATGATATTAATATTACCCTAACACATGTCCTAATTATATTGGACAAGTTTATCTCGACCAAAAAAAACCTTAGGAATAAAATATTATCAATTAGGTTCACTTGGATTAGATTATGACATTTATTATTATTTATTTCAAAGAAGAGTTAAAAGAGTTAAAATCAAAGTTTATTTACTAAAACATTTTTAATATAGGGTTATACATAAGATAAATTAGATTGTAAATATTAATTAGAATGATAAAAAGCTTTCCTACATATATATATTTTATTTATAATTTTGACACATTAAAAAATATAATTTATTTATGACACAATGATGATGCAGTAATTACCTAATTAATGAAAAATTGGAATAATTGATATTATAAAAACCAAAATAATTGTAATTTGAGACTTTTTATAAATACCAATAATTTTCTAGGATAATATGACATGTTATGATTGATTTAATTAAAGTTTTTCGAACTAATATCTCTTTTATCATTTTTACAAAAATTAATTATTGAATAGTGTAAAAATTGACATAAAAGAGTTTTTAAAAACAATATTATATTATTAATTGATATTTAATTCATAAAAATCTAATGTTAGGCCAAGAGACTTATATCATGATAGGTGTATCATTAAGGGACCACTTGGGGGTCTCTTGGATGTATATATTATGTTTATTAACCATATAATATAAAAATACAAAGAGACATTGTAAAAGTGAAACTAATTAACTAAGAGTTAATACTTAAAGATAAGGTTAATATAATGACCCAAACCTGTCTAAATTAAATTGGTTGAGTGGTTTTATACCAATACCCACCTTAACCTTTAAATAATACACTTTGGAGCCATTAAAAACCGAATATGAATTTATTATACAATAATATTTCTAGCTTTTCCAAAGGTTCCCCTCACCCCTCTTATAAAAGGGAACTCTCCCTTCTCATTAACTCACACCTTCAAAGCCTTTTGGATCGGCCAACCTCTTCCCAAATACTCTCTAAAATTCCCTAATTTCATCCTATATGCCTTCATTTAGTCATAAAGCCAACTTAAGGAGCCCTTTTTATCAAATCAAAAGGAAGAACCCGAAGAAGAGGTAATGATTTCACCAGCCTTTTTCAAGTTCCTTTCTTCTTCCACTTCTTCTTTCTTTTTTATTACCATTCTAAAATAATTAATCTAGTATCTACAATATACTGTACTATTATTATAAATATTGTACAACCATATTCAGTATTCTATCCATTCTTTGAATGACATGTCACCATACATGCGTACGTACGGCTTACCGTCTCCTCGTCGCGGTGTAATTGTTATTCAACATATTATTATTTGGATGGGTATAATAATGATTTTTAATTCATGTAAATAATAAATATAACATGATAATGATTCTGTATATATTATATAACATCCAATTATATATTATTTTAATATCAAAATAATGATATTTTTGCTCGTGCGTACATACGGATTACCGTCTCCACGACGTGATGAGATTCATTTCCAAGTTAATCATTCATCGATGATTATAAAAATATATATTACTAATAAGTATGTAATATTTGACATAATAATGCTACTGGAGAGATATATATATATATATAAGGATTTATGTACTTAAATATATCTTATTCATTTACTTCCGTTCAATACTATATGAAAACAAAACCAGCGTTTATGCGTACGTACGGACTACCGTCTCCATAAACGGTGTTTTCCATTTCATATATATGTCTATTATACATATCTATATTATAAATATAAAAAATATATTTAACATTTTTTATATTATGTAAGTATTTAAGTCCTGATCTATGTGGTACAACCAAGAGTGACAAGTTAAAACATGCACGATAAAGAAAGTGATTATTACCCAAAATGTTAACTTAACATGTAAATTATTATTAAATGGGTAATATAAAGTCATAAATGAATCAGGTATGATATCATAAATATTAATATGGTTCTGTTATAATTTAATAACATACTATGATCTACTTACAGGAGGTTAAACATACCCTCTACTAAAGGAACGTGCAAGGTAAGGGGTTTTCATCTCACTCCTTATTCCTGTGAGATTCATGCCATATTTCCACTATTACCTTTTGTGTGGTGTATGTACTGCCCGTAATTTTATTCTTTGTGTAATACAATTTAAATTATGTGTATTTACATATTCATTTTATGATACCTCTTTCATGGGTTGTATGTTTCGTATGTTACCAAATTGGTAAGGGTTAATTCCTCAATCTCATAATTATCCGAGATTGTTTATGTGTAAGTATTTACTGGTACATTTTTATCATCCATGCCCATTTTTCATTAAAATGATTTCAAAATGAAGATTTTAAGGATTTTTAAAGGTACACTTTATCAAGATCAAAATTTCAAATGTTTTAAAGACTTATCTTTCTAAATCTTTTCAAATAATGTCTATGTTTTCAAAATGATTTTAAGTTTTTATTTGTATGGACATAAATGTTTTGAAATGATATTTATTTTCAAAAGTTTCAAAGTGGTATGGGAAACTTTGATTCAAAAATATCTTTTAAATTACTTCATTTATAAATGTGTGACTTTTCAATGATTTCAAGAAAAGTGATATTTCTCTCAAATAGTTTTGATTTCATCTATGTCAACATCCTTTGATGGATTTTAAGTTTATTTGAAGTTGATTTTTTATGATACAAAACTTTTGTATTGTATTGAAGGTTTTGTGATAAGTTTAACTGTGGATGTGTTATTTTTATACCATTCATGGTTTTTAAATAATATATTGACATTTCGTATGATAGTTTTAATATGAATGTTTATGTTATGTTTAAACCTTTTCATATGGGAATGCAGTGGACTTAGTAAGTGACGGGTGGAGCCTGCTATAGCTCCTTGATGCATCGGTAGGTCTCATGAGACAAACTAGTGTCTTGGCACAAGGCCATGAAAAAATCTTATTTTTAGTCTTGGCACGAGGCCTTGGCTATGTGGTTATGATAGTCTGGCATTATGCATTCCATTATTATAAAAGTGGTTAGTGATATTGCATGTGATTATTCGATTAGTAGAATATCCATGTGAATAAGTAAATGGAATCATTTCATTTTATTTCTTCCATATTATGATGAAGTTGAAGTTTAAAAGGCTTTTGTTTTAGTTTTATACATTTCCTTAAATGTTTATGCTTATTTTTGAAAGTTTCTGCGGTATTCCTTACCCTTACTGAGCATTTGAGCTCACCCCTTTCAATGTTTTATTTTTCCAAGGATTCCAAGAAGTGTAATGTGCTTGATATGTAGGGTTAAGAAAAGGGAATAATGGCATTCATAAAGGATTATTTATGTTGTTTTGTATGTTATGAAGTGTAATATAATATTCATGTATGTAATCTATTTTCCAAGACTGCTAAACTGATCGATTCTTCGGGACTTGGTTCCTTGTAATCATGCCAATGTATTAAAATAATGCACCGACTCTGGGTCACTGGGGTCGGGGCGTTACAGTTATATATATAAAAATATTGGACCACCAGATTTAAAAAATTAAATATG
Organism: Viscum album; assembly: GCA_963277665.1. Classification (NCBI taxonomy): domain Eukaryota; kingdom Viridiplantae; phylum Streptophyta; class Magnoliopsida; order Santalales; family Viscaceae; genus Viscum; species Viscum album. Next base: position 128,112,525 of record OY728147.1, on the reverse strand, counting down.
TTCATTAATATTAAATTTACTTATGTGGAATAATATAATTTAAAATTTGACCCGTGAGACAGGATGAAAAAATGAATTTTCAGAAAACTATTTTAATGAAAAAATGAACTTATACCAAAATTAAGCATGAATGTTATTATAATATAATTAATTATACTAAATATATCCAAAATATAATTATTTTACATTTAAATAAAATAAAAAAATTATGGCTATTTGAAAATATATATTTTATTGAGGTGAAATTAATTTTTTACAAATGGTTGTATTTTCACTTATAAATTTATAAAAAATCAGTTAAAAAAAGTTACAAAATTTAACCTCAATAAAATTTTTATAGGATTATTTTAGAAATGATACCTATTTTTAAAATAATATTTATAATAATTTAAGAAATTATTTATTATATTCACTCCTAGAAATAAATAGAAATACCTTTTTTAAGACATTCTATTTTTGAAGAATAAAATGATTTTTTTGGAAAATGTTTAGTTATTTAATTATAATATATCTAAATTATATATAAAAATTATATATATTTCAAAAATTATTTAATAAATTTAATACAATACAATTTAATATCCAGGTTATAACAATAATATTCAAATAATATTATATCATTTTTCATTTATGATCGTTGCTTCTTATCATACAAGATATCTAACATTGATTTATTTTTCAAAAACTCTGACTGTTACATCCCCCCAACCCCTTAATGCATTTCTCAATAAAAATTTCAAATTACATATTAAGGTGAAAATAGTTGAGGGTACTTCTGATTCCTGACATCATTTGGTTCCAAGTTTTCCTCTTCGTATTTGTAGTTCTTCCATAATACATTCACAATGTGAGTTGTCTTGTTATGCCGAACATTATATATACAATTGATGATCTACATGACATTATCTTGATAATAGTAGTCATTCATTAGTTGTACCATTATTAATTCATTAAATGTGAGGTATCATGTATATTCTTTCTAAATTGGGATTAATGGAATACAACATGTGACTTTGAAAGGGTTGGTGTGAGTGCTGGTAAATAATCCACCATTTTTATGTATTTTGGAATCAAAATTGGATTGATTTACAATGGAATTAACATTAACTTATTCCCAAACTCATAACTATCTTCCATTTAGAAATATAGGGAAACACTTCTTCCCCAACCACCAAATCTAAGCCTTATCACTGATTTTCAACATACATATTCAATTTACTCCGAGAAGCCCTGATGAGTTGATCAATGGTCTTTCTATCTTCTAATATTTCCACTGCTATTTTATTTACAAAAATCTTGTGACAAAAATTATAAATTGAACACACATGTGTTCTAAATATATTACAATAATGTTATTCATATATATCCATTTGGATTCATTAATAAAAGATACAATTTAATGATAATTTGAATGGTGGAATATGTTGATCCAAGACACTATTTAATTCTACTGAGAAATATATCAAAATGTCTTCCAATATCTATATATATTTATTTTATTGGACATATATTTATTGATGATGGGATATATTATTTTTTTACTAGATATATAAGTAATATATAAAACACATTTAGAATAAAGAAGTAGATCACATATCTTGTTTAGATATAACTAATGGTGATGTTCCAAGACGCCTCACCACCACTCTACTATATACTTCTACATGTTGATAGATTTAGAATTCCTAATAATGTTAACAATTTTAATATTATTTGAAATATGATCCGCTAAAAATGATATTATTTATAATTGATTTCTTTTGAAAACTAGTTACAATGTCCATGATGATGTTTTCCCATTTTCATATTAGTATGTGTAATGGATGAATTATCCCCTTCGAATATTTTATTTTATATTTCATATACCAACATAAAAAAAATTTATATATATTCCTTGATATCCTTCATTGTATTATAACAAAAATAGTTCTCTTATATATATTCATATATAATCATGTTTCATATGAGGGTGTTAAAGGGTGAGCTTTATGAATCAATCAATAACTATTTCATTATCTAATGATTTGATGGTGCACAATTTCATATCACAACTCCTATAATTCATCTTTCATATGTTTTCATCTATGATCTTTTTACATTCCTAAAATATTTTACTTTTTTGTAATATACTCATCCTCTAATTAATTATATCTTATCTAGAAGTATGTCTTACCAATCACTTGTGAATAGAATGATGATTTTCCTCCCTTTGGGAGTCATATTTAAATCCTTTTTGTGTCTAAGATGATTTTATCATTATCAATTATAATTTTAAATAAATCTGTCAGATAAATTCAAATTATATAGTTTTTTACTATAATTATAACCTAGGATCATAATGGATTTATCAATAATAGTAATTGATCATCTCTAACTATCATAATTTTAAAATATAAACCATTTTTTGCATGAATATAATTTTAAGGTTCTTAATATCAATATATATTTAACACTTCACCCCATATAGATAATGTATGAATATTTTCTACAAAAAGATCATGAAGCTCACTCTGTGAAGGATACTAGTGCACATGAACATTCATCATTCATTAGGTATAGACAATCACTTTCTCATTTTAAATTAGTTCATAAATAATCCCTTAACAGATTAATATCTATATACCATAATAATGTCCCTTCATGACCGAAGCGTAATTAATTTTTAAGTGATAGTCCAATTTTTTATCCCCTTAATATCTTCAAAAATTCACTAGTCTATAAAAATGTAAACCACATTCATGTATTCATGGTTAGTGGTTTTTTTAAATTTCATGATGATTCTCAGAAATCATTTGATAAAATCCAAATTGTCTATAGAAACAAATATCTCTATTATAGTTATTGTTTTAGGACACCTCTCAATTTCATTTTTCATGTAATTTCAATTGTGTATCCCTATGATAGGGAAAACATGCCTCAGGAATGATACATCCTTCATCCAAAAATCTCATTTACTATACTTAGAACGTATATTCTATGTCCAAATTCCATTATAATGGTATTAAAATGATTCACATTCTCCTCGATTCCATTTTTGTATATCACAATGTCATCTATAAAGAGTACCTTAAATTTGTTGAGGTAATATGTAATTACTCTATCCATTATTTTCCTAAATATATCAAGAGAATTAATTCATCTAAAGTGTATCATTATAATGTCATAGTTTCCAAAACTTCATTCCATGGATTTTTTGTGAATATCATACATTTGAACCATTACTCTTTGATATCCCATCTAACGGTAAAACATAGGTAAATTTGGGGCTCACATAGTTGATCGATAAAATAATACATATATGGAACTATATACTTGATCTCTATCATTATTTTTTTCAAATAATGATAATCATTATAGTGTTTCATTGACCAATAATTGTTCATGAAAATGTGGAAATTCACACCCCAAAGAAAGTAGTCATGTTTAGAAAACAATTTTATAGATTCCATGGTGTCTAATTTTTAACTTCGTCAAAATAAATAATGACTTTTCTTTAAGGAGCCTTGGATATTGTTATAGATCATTATTTATGTTCGATTATGAAATGTACATCTCAGTTATGAGGAATACCATGAATACTCATGGGTTAATATTACATTATAATCCCTCAAAATGTGTAATTATTCAAAAATTATTTTCTTATTTGAGTCAATAAGTTTTTCTATATTTGGATCATCATAGGTCATTAATATCCATGATTGATAAGAATATTCCAAGGGATATTCATTGACCTCCTTAAACTTCAATATATTTGAAGAATATATTGGGATTTGTAATGTTATATCCAAATTTAGAGAGTTATTTATATAATTATTTATGGACTACCAATCCATCCCTAATAAAGAATGAAACTCCATGAAGATAGATGATAATTTTCAAAAGATTCAATATATATAAATTGTCTATGGATCAGTTATATACCTAGGATATAACAATTTAACCATCTAGATTTCTCATTGATATCTCAACATCCATGTTTTGAGGAGGTGTTTCAATATTTCTCAGAAAAATTAATGATATAAATGATTTAATATAACAATATTCATAATTCACATTCGCTATTCATGAATGAATAATTTCTATACCTTTCACCACATTATTAATGAGATTCAGGTCAACAATTATAAAAATATATTCCCTTTTTTCTCTCTATGTTGTAGATATTGTTTTCATTGATTATCTTTGAAAACCCTAGGATTATACAATCAAATTTTATAGTTCCAATGTTCCTTATATTCTCAAAATAGTAAAAAAATATATGTTTCTATATAAATATTATTTTCCTCTATCATTTTGTTAAGTTTCATTGTATTGTGTCATTGATGAATAACATAATTCCAATCATTTCAGCATTTGAAAAATGTTCTAGTTTCATTAAGAAAGTTCAACTGTTACTATTCCCACACCTTCAAATGTGCAATATTGGGTTACAGTTACGAAAGGATACTTATATAGATCTCTAATGGAAGAAAACCACATTTCAATCTTTTTTATCCCCAGTCTCATGATACAATAGAGTAACCACTCTCCATATAAAAATTAGGTCACGCAGAAAAAATCCTTTATAGATATCAATTTAATTAAGAATTAATGTTTTTAAAAGATCCTTTATTGACCAAATATTGATTTTTTCTCCTTAATTATAGTCCTGATAAAAAAATAATGACTCACACCATGAAAGCCTTGTGAATTTTTCCTTATAATCCTTGATAGACTCATATTTGTTTCATTCAGTCTGAGTAACTCCCTCTCCATTTTAACATGGAATGTTTATATAAAATATTTGTTGAAAAATATTTTCTTTAATTATTCTATTTAAATGGAATCAATGTATTTATTGGTTATCATATTCTGTATTACATTCCAATACTTTTCAACTTCCCCATCCATGAGATAATTGGCCATCAGAACAATCAATTGTATGGAACATTAGAGGAAAAAGAATATATTCTCAATGGAGTTAATCCATTGTTATGTGATATGGGGAATGGATGATCCATTAATGTAATGAGGAATTTGTCTCATAAAATACTTGACTACAATGTACAATTTCTTATAAAAAGGAGGATGTTATATATGATTGATGATATTATTCCTAACATGATCCTATTGAGTTAGTAATTCCATGATTTTATATTCTCCAACCAATATAAGTTTCTCCATATAATTTTGGTAATAATAACATTTAATATCAAGTTATTTTCGGAATAGTTTCAATTATTTCATAGAATTAGGAAAAAATAAAAAATCACTATATATTAACTGATAAACATAAAAAAGGGAAAATTATAAACATAAGGGGAATAAATTATAAATTATAAGAATATCATACCTTATGTGTCTTTGGGATTCAATCTCGGTTATCCATGTTAATGTTTCCTATTAATTTTTCTAGAAAAATTATTTATATACTTTATAATGTTTTCTAAGTGTTTTTGAATTTTGAAATCATATCCCCTTGGAGTATCAAATAATGTTTTGAAAAAGGCATATTTTTGGTGAATCGGGTGAAAATCATGTCAATGAAACAAACACCCTTTTAAGGGTGATTAACGAAAGTTATTATTTTTTCATAGCCACATTCTCTTGTAGTATAAATATTGGGATATAATTTATTAGTATCCACTCGCACTATACCTCAAAAAAATTACATGGTATTTCCCAATACATAAAATAATACTTATGAATAAAACAAAAATATTATATTCCTAAACACCATAAATAACTAGAACTTCACCTGATACCAATAATAGTGATTGAATCGTTTTTAGAAATATCATTACATATTTTTTACCATAAAAATCCATTAATAAATTATACAAATGAAAACATCCTAGTGTATTTGTAAAAATAGGAACTTAAAAGATCAACCTGAAAATAAATTGTCATTATTTTAATTTGTACAATGAACTCATAAAACCATTTAACTCTAAAATTTTGATGGGATAATAATCATAATTCATAGGTAAATGGGGTGAAATAAAAAATATAATTGAATAAACATGATAAAGAAATGTAATGTGTCAGCAAATGGTATTACATTGTATCATAGTATTGAAGGGACATGATTACTAAAATCGAAGAATTATATAAAGAAATGTGTACTAAAAAATAATGAATCATTTGATATTTAGTATAAACACAGAACATGACATAATAATAATTAAAATATAACTACGATGATAACATCAACTGGTGGAGAAAGTCCAATATTAATCTATGTTTACTCCTTAATCCCATACATATAGTTCTGAAGAGAAATCAATAACAAATGAATTGGATTGATATCTAGACAAAACCATCATAAAATGTTCATTATGATGTTTTCCAAAAAATTAAAAAAAAATAATGAATAAACAAATTAATTACCCATCTAAAAAAAGGTTCCCTCATTATTCCCCTTATCATATTCAATAGATATTTTTAAGGATGGAATTTGAGAAATAAACATAAGGAATGCATTAAACAATAAATGGGGGGGATATGATAAGTATATATGTTAGAGATATATATATATATATAATTCAGAATCTTTCAATAATATTATAGTGGTAGAGAATGTGATTTATGAAGAAAATGGTTATAACATTAGAAAATGGTTATTTAGAGAGATTCATTACCATTAGTATGACTCATCACAAATGTTCATTATTTTATTGATTAATATACATATGAATATTATTTAATATCATAATTAATTTTAAAATTTCATTCAATTTTAAAATATTTTTTATGTTTTTAAATTAAATTACATAATCATTTAGGTTAAAGTCTAATGTTTTGATGTCTTTTATCTTATATATCCAAATTGTATTTGGAAAATTGACAAAGTTACGAATGAATATTATTTTAACATATCCAAAATATTAATAATTAATTATATTTAATTTTTAAACATAAATTATACATTTTGATCTTACAATGAAATATTTTTTGATATTTTTATTTCATTACAATCATGGTAAGGGTATGGTATTAGTATGAATGACTAACGATTCAATATTCAATGACAATGGTAGAAATATGGTTAATTGTTTATATAATAATTATATTTATACAATAAATTTCCTATTATAATGTTAATTATAGTTATATATACCATCCATTTTATGGGATAAGAAATAAATAATCACAATGGTTTGTGTTGGTGGTCGTCCAGATGTACAAATGAAGGAAATTATTATCTTCCAATGAATGGAATGGTAAGAAAATATAAGATATTTTAATTTTACTTAATGAATAATATTTTATTGATGTCATATATATATATATATACATTAATTTTTCCACCCCAAATATATTTGGGGGAGATGATGCATCAAAAAGTACATTTGTTCGCAAGACATTAGTCCTCTGTACAGATGAATGATGGTTTAATTTCTTATATGAAGGAAGAGCAGATGGATTTAGTTTATCAAATTAGCATAAAAACAACTACATAAATGGTACATACTAAATTTATAATTTCATCATGGTGTAATATGATTTAACGGAGGTGAAAGATGAAATAATACAAAAACATTATGTTAGAAATGGTACCTCTTATTTGGACCACATCATTAGATTTACACCGAAATCCATCATAGAAGGATTTCAAAATAGAACCATGTACATGGGAAGGGATTCCATAGATATATTTTTCAAGGTATTAAAAAACCCAATGTAGATTTATGTGTCTGTAAAATATGAGTGGATGTTCCATTTCATATTTTGGGTGAAGGGAACTCAATGAATTTTATATCATATAAAATTATTATAAATTTATTTTCAAGGAGTTTTTTTCCAAACCGATATATATTTAATATATTTTGGGGATGAGATGAAATATTATCATAATAAAAAAAATTCTAGTTATGATGATATTTGGTTCTTTATCTTTTGGATTTATCCTACATTTCCATTTATGATGATTACCTCCCTAATATTGATTTTTACACATTAGGGGTCAGAATAGTTGCTACAAAAGGCAAATTGGCCCCAAAATGGATCATAGTTTATATTTTGAATATTATAAAAATAAATTTTACAAATATGTTATTTTAATGTTTTTTAAATCATTTTATTAAATACTATGTATTATAAAAGAACGTTAATGTCACTTTTGGATGAAGAAATTGATTGAAAATTAAAATAGAGGGATTAGAATATAATCCTTTAAAAAATATTAAATTTGATATAATTATATACAAAGTTATTGATACAATGATTTATTTTATATTATATTACTTTTAATCTTCTTAAAATGAATTATTGTTTCAATTAATTAAATAAATTATATGTTGGTATAGTATAATAATATACGGTAATTATATAGTCAATAAAATAAGAAATAAATTACCATGATAAAAATATTATTTATCTCTAAAATTAATATTAATAATTGAACCAAATTTCGTTTTACCCCTATAAAACATATTATCGATATAAAAATAAATAAATTGACATTTTTTTGTTTATCTTTAGATTAATTGTTATAAATTTTAAAAATAATGGAACATCCCACCAAAAGTCCATATAGTTATGAATTATAAGGATATAGATGACTCCCCTGATAAAACATATAAAGAATAATTTTAGGTACAATTTTTAGTACATTTCGTACTATTTTTCTAAACAATTACGATATTTACCCATGCCGTGGTGATAATTGTTTTCTATATTTATTATTCATAATGACTAAAAATAAAAGGTCAATATTTACCAAGGATGAATCCAAAAATAAAAAATACTCAATCCATTATTAATTATTCAATTCATGTAACTTGTATAATTTACTTTAAAAATAGAGTTGGGTGACTAGTCAAAAATGCTTTTTGGATAAGTCCCTCCATAAGTCCTAAAATAAAATTATTACAAAATTTGATATAAAGAAGATTAGAATTTAATTAATTAGACTTACCATAAATAAAAAAGTCACTTTTTGCATTTATATTCACATAAAATAAAAATGTTAGTTTTGAATTAATTTATAAATTTAAAAAATGATTATTTCACATAAAAATATATTTTTCACCATTCAATAAGAAATAAAAAATTTAAGAAAATCCCAAAATTTCCCTATAAGATATTTTTGATATATTTATTTCAAATATGCTATAGGTTATATAAAATAACAATTCTATAAGTACTTGAAATTAATTAAAATTCCCACTCACAAAAATCAATAAAAATAATTTTTTAAGATATTATATTTTTAATGAATAATATTATTTAAAAATATGTGATTATTTACTAAGAAGTCATCAATACTCTGTGGGAAATTTATATATATATATCATATAGTAGTAATTCATATTTATTTCTACTATTTTAACACTTATGTTATAATGGTTATATTTAAATAATAAAATTGCATGGTTCGTTTAGGCTCAGTGTTGCATGTCGTATATGTTATCAAAAATAGTTATATTTTATAAGAACATAGAGTTTTATAACATAAATTATATGTAATAAAGAAATAAAGACTATTTTCAATGTCATTGACATAGATTATATGTATTCTCATAATCATATATATTTTTTATCAAAATTAAATAATGGTCACTTTTCTTTTTGTCACCTACCTTAATCATATTTCATCAACAATTAACTCATATAAATTATATAGTGTTGTGTAAAATTTCATAAAACATATATTAAAAATGGAAAATTTCCAAAAACATATTCGCACTCATTTTATAATCATTATAGATCCAATAGATCATCAATTATAAATATTCACATCATCATCATCATCAAATCATTCAAATCATTGCCACATCACAACCACCACTTCATTATCATAAAAAAGGAAACATCACATCATCCACATCACCACTATCCCAATAATATTATAACCTCCACAACATCATATTGATATTTTTTCTTTGTCCTATCTTATAACAAAGAGACATCACATCCCAATTACAAGATGTAACAGTTTCCCAACACATGATGTGGATAGGTGTATATGGGAAAACATGAAGACATTATATCCTATTCATAGTTTCATGTGTTCTTACCATGTTCAATTATATCCTACATATTTTTATATATATACAATTTGTCTTACCCATTATGGATCGTGTAGATATATAAATGCACATCCCAATAGTAAGGAAATAATGTCTATGATTTCTGTAATTATGATTACCTTAATCCATTGTATCCCATGAAAGTATAAACATAGCAATAATCTATTATATATTGAAAATATTTTAGAATAATATTACCCCAAAAGTGTATAGGAAATCATTAATCAATCAATCAACCAACCAAAAACATTCAATAAAAATATATGAAATATCTCAAGGAATCATAAGAAACAACTTTAATTCAATACTAAATAAATTATATATATAATTTCATTATATGATAATCATAATTTGATTATATATTGTCTTAATAATATATATAAATATAATTACAATGCAAAATTTTCATATTAAAATTTTTGTTAAGCCATATCAAAAAAATATGTATTAATTTAAACTCAATCATTTTTTTGTATTAAGTAAACATCAATTCCAACACAGAACGTATTAAGGGAAAACTAACAGGTACATATAACAACCCATAATTAAGATGATAATGATAACTATATGGTCATTTGGGATTTGTTCAATACACTAGGGAGTGAATATTTCTTCCCTAAATTATTACCAATTAATGTTTTTACCGTTATTTACATGCAATCTTTTTTGGTGACTTAATGTATCACTCATAAACACAAAATTTAATAGGATTGATATTGGATAACAAATAATGTAATAAGATAAATGTCACCATGATTTGTTATTATGTTTTTACTAATATGGTGACTATGTCCCCAATGTACGCCATTTATTATCCCACATGAAGAAAAACCCATTTTGTTATCAATAAAAGGATTTGGGAACAATATAACATTGAACCCATATTTTTGGAAGCGCTCAAGTACAATAAAAGAACCCAACTTATGATATTTAAATACAATAAAATACATTCACCACGTTATAGAATGATCAAGGGAATCAGCTCATGTCCCTCCAATAAAATATTGACGTTTTCTTCTTTACAAACTATTTTATTTGAAAGTATTACGTCAAACATTATTAGACATTATGATATAATTACATCATAAGATTCGAATTTCACACTAGATATTAATATTATTGTATTTCATAAGCTTTACTTCTCACTTCCACTTCTTCGACCTACCTGGAAATAAATTGGAGAAATTTCAATTTGAATATTTTTTATCATTCATAAAATTACAATATCATTTCTTTGTATCATCTCTGGATATCTTATGATATTTTACAGAAAGAATTTTTAGATTTATATGAATGTTTCATCTCTATATATATTTCTCTATATCTTCCATACTTTGTTTTAATAACATTTTACTATATCTTCCCCTTCCTTATTTCCATTGACTAAAATAATTTATCATGTAACAACATTGTCAAATTCCACACAATTCTTCTTTCCCTTCTCATTATATATATTCATACACTCGATGAATATGTTTTCTATAACCCAAATTTTTTATATTTATTACCATTATTTAATTTCAACCATATTTTAATATAAATACCATTCTAATTATTGGTATTGAAATATTCTCTATGAATCTTGGTTCTGTCAACCCAAAATTATTCATAATAATAACTGAAATCCTAAAGGAAATACTTATTTTATATTTTCTTTATAATTCCATTTTAATGGTTGGGGGAAAATATAACATGTCCCATAGGCCCAAGAAGAACATTATGCCTCTCACATGAACCTTGAGACCCCAATGAGGCACATCAAGAGAATACCCTACCCCCCCCACATATATATATATATTAATACACCCAAACTTTATAGAGTTACACAGCTGGAAGGGCCTCATGCAGATGAATAAAAATATGAACTCTCCTCCATAATTATCCAATTAATAGACTAACATAATCTATTTAAATATATTTAACAACATCATTATTTGACTCCAAAAAGTCCTTCAAATTATTGCATCAAAATTTCCCAAATTGATCATGTAATATTCTATTTATGTAATAATAAATAATATCAACATAATTAAAATGATGTAATTTATTTCTCTCCATAGTTTTCTTTGAAATGTCACTTACATCACATTAAAGAGAAAATTCATTAATTATCAATGAATCTAGTATCCTAAATCAAGATAGTAACCATAGTCATAACATTTCAATAAGTGATGATTATACCATACATCATATTATTTCAATCACATTAAAATTGTTTGTTCCAAAAGTAAACAGTTGATGCTTTATATTTATTTATTGGAGGCAGAATATTTTGAAATTTATAGTACATTAATGATCCTCGGCTATTCTCTTAGATGAACCTCACATTTTTATAACATCATAATAAAATCACATAACTAAATTTATAAAATCTATGATTACTCTGTCAAACTTGTATGATAACTCTTATAATTTACTCACAAGACCATTAGAATACTCTAGGATTCTCCCATATTTAAAAGAAATCAATATATTTTCTTGAGCAAGTCATTCTTAATTACAATATTTATAACATGTTAAATGTTGGTATGAACATATAAAATATTTTTAAATTTCTATATTCACCTAAATATGTTACACATGAATCAACTTGTAACTCATGAGTTTCAATACACAAAAAAATATCTTCAACCCAAATCAAAATAATTTATAATAACATTAAACAACCCTCAATCATTAGTATAATAAATTTTGAAAACAATATATCCTGAAATTACTCATTTCAATATTTATGTAAACCTTCCACTTACACAATAACTTCATTTATTCTTAAAAAATCATAAACATATAATATATAGGTAAAAAAAACCTTTCTAAAAGATATTCCCTATCATAGAACTCCAAAATTATCCTTTTCAACATCATCATATAGAAAAGTTTTCTACAATATACATTCTCCTTGTAACACATCCAATATAGTGATATTTTAATCTTTGGTAATTTAATAATATGATACATTTATTGTTACCAATAAATGTGTATAATATAATCATAATCCATGGAGAATCATATATATATATATTATAAAAGGCTCCCTAATAAAATGTAATTTTTTATTAACGTCGTATTATATGCCACATGATATATTTTCAATATAAATTATGATAACCCAATTTCCATTTTAATATAATTTTTTTAATAATTATATAAATTAAATATAAACTATTATAATTTAAAACAACATCCTTTCAAGGAGAATGAATCTCAAAATTTATCTCCAACTAATTTAATTCTTGTTATCTCTTTTGAAATACCATTCAATGAATAAAATAATACATTGATTATAAATAATGAAAACCACTTACTTCAATGAATCAATGTATTACCCTATTATACTCATTCATTGTTAATATCTTTGAATAGAATCATACATTTTATGGGGAACTTTTCCATTTAATATTTGACATTATAATGCACATTAATATAATTTCATGGCTTTTTTAATCATCACATATTGACATCATATATATTTGGTCAAAAAATATTGAAAAAATAGGACCAAAACACAATGTTGATTAAACAATACCCCATTACTATTTTTCATATACCAAGAATTCAATATATATTTTCTAGTTTCTTCTTTATTTAATTCACTCATAAACTTATTGATAATAATTACAAATAAAATAAACATGGATGGTATCGATTTAATTAATGATATTTTCCATCAACTATTGAACTCTATATCCACTTAAGACATGCTTGATAAAGAAAATAACTGGAACTAATCTTGATAAAATGGTAGTAAAAATAATATTTTTCATATTTAAACTCGTGTGTCCTAATATGTTGATGTTTTTTAGATGATACCAATTTTTTTAATGATTTCAAATGACTTCAATTGGTAGATGAATTATAATGGTATTTCTCAACCTATAATTTATATTCTCATCTTAACTAACTAATTACAAACATTAAAAATATTAAGAAGGAAAAAATTAATAAGAATCACTAAGATTATCTAGATTTATTTATTTTATGTCCTTTATAAATTTAAATTATCCTCCATAATTTAAAATTTATTATTTAAAATTATGGATCTTATAATGGAATAAATTATTTGTCAATGACATCACTCTATGAATGTTCAATAAATTATCAAATAGTTTGAAATAAGAATTCATGTGGATTCATAATGTACATAATTAATAAGTCCCTCATGAAGACCCTCCCACATAAATTCATCATGGTTTCTCTCAAAATAATATTTTATACATCTAATTATTTATAATAAATTGAAGGTGACTTCAATTATTTAATTTAGTAGTTATTCCAACATCACCATTCATTTGGTTCTACTTCTTAATTAGGAATAGTATTCAATTCATTGTATATAATGAAATAAGATAATACTGGGTAATAATGTTGAACTTTTATTATTATTAAGGAGAGGTGAAAGTTAGTTAATTTCATCTCAAAAAAGTTACTTCTTTATTTATATTCCCATGTGTGGATGAACTGTTCAAGATAGCTCTTATAAATTATCTGTGAGATATTATCTATGTGATGCATGGTCTTATTTTCATTTTAGAGTACTTATTTGAGTGAAATTCCATAAATTTCTCTATACTATACATTGTATTGTAATTTATGTGATAGATACATCTTATTTAAAATCTATTCATTATCTCGTATGGTTATTAAATAATCATTAATAAATTTTACAAAATCCATTCAAAGTTCTTATATATTATTCTGTTTATATGGGTATTCACATCTAGATAACCTCTCATGAATTTGAATATATTATATATGAGTAATAATATATTTCCATTTAGTAATTAGATTAACATATAGTTTCCCCATTTTTATTTCCTTATCATGATGAGATTATAAAATTATGATATGGTCTTTAAGTGAATGGTTAAAATTTTTGGATTATCTATATGAAATATCATGAATGAGTTTCACCAAAACTAGTCCTATTAATTTTTTGTGTTATTTTTTATTCTTCTATTTCTTTTTTCAATAAATAACATCACATCAATTATGTGTTCACTGATATATGATTTTCTTCAATTCCCAAAAAAATAATTGTATCATTATCATTCTTGTAACATTCTTCTTTAACATCATTGGTTTTTTTGAAGAACATTATTTCTTTTCTTAAATCTAATAAGTGACATGATAACATTTTTATAAACATCATATTTAAGGGTATTCATACATCAAAATATTTATTTCTATTATTTTAATATTATACTTTCATTAATCTTTAGTGTGACCATTACTTTTATATAATCCGTCGAATTTATCAATACTTCAAATTTTATATTATAAAATGATATACATCATGTTTTTAATAATTTTAATCAATAAATCATATTCTCTCAATGAATAATATTAATTTTTTCATATAGAAATAGAAATATTATTCAAAAAATTAATATCTTTTTTTCCAAACCATTATTTATATACGAATTAGTGAAAGAAATATAACTAATATTTATGTTGTTTATCAAAATAATATGGAATTTCATTGATAACCCGACCATTATATAGAGTACAAAATTATTTTTTGGGTGAACCAACCAAAAAATCATCCTAATCCAACCCTATATAAACCAATTGACACAATAAAAAAATAAAAAATAATATAATAATAGGATATAACTGAAACAAGTTCAGAGAAGAAGAGAGTGAGAAGTAGGGACCATGAGGTAGTGAGTGTAGAAAGAAGTGATGTTCAAACTTTATTCCCTGTAATGCGAGCTATGGACCTAGTGAAGTGATGATAAGGTCAAAAGTTCTCTATCAATCACCTTAAATGAAAACCAAATGATTCCATGGAAAAATGAAAATCTTCTAAAAACAATTTTACTAAATAATAACCAAACATTGTGAATATTTCATTTCCCCAACATGTCCAGAGGTGGACAGACTAATTCTACCACCTCTGGATGATAACTATATTTGTGAAAGGGATAACTAGATTGGGAATTCCCCATTAAAATGTTTCAATGGTTATTGGAAACATGATATCGATGAAACTTCCATGTGATGAATTAAATTAGATAAAATATGGTCCACTTAATGATAGATCAATGTCAAGGAAAAAAAGAACAATAATAGTAGTCCAACAGGAAAAATGATACCATTTTCATGAGACTTGGGGATGATTGATAGCAAAATAATTTAATAAAAATCCAAAATCAAAAAACTAAAAATTACCCTCTATAACTCAGTGGACAAAAACTACTTTTTATATTTCAAAGTGATGTTGTTTATCACCCACTATGATATTGGCTGTTGTTGAGAAGGTATTATGGGTTCGTGGTTTATTGTGGAAAATGAATCTACTATAATAAAACACTAACAACTAAACTAATAATGATATTCTGAGACATCATAACTTCAGGGACAACATCTAGATAAATTTTTAAAATACACTACATATTTATAGCTGTGTTAATAAATGTTTTTCATTATTAATTATTATACATATTTGAGGTTGAGTGTTTTAAATTTCATTAAACAACATAAGAATTAAAATAACATTATTGGATGGTATATTTTACATTTTTGTTTCTAGAAATATATAATTAGCTATTCACAAACACTGTTTTCTCTGAAATACAAATCTTTTAGAACAATATTTTCAATTATAATTGTAGTGGTAGAATCCTTTATCTTAGATTTCATAGAATGAATATTTTTTATTGTTGAAAAAAATTTCTATATCAAATTATCTCAGGGAATTTATTTTTAAAATTATTTTTCCTCACATCAATCAACAACAATATTCCATTACAATAGATTGATATATCCTCAATATGATTATGAAGTTAACCATGAATTTAATTTTTTTTCTGGAAGGATATTTTCCATACCCTAAATAACATTAATATTAATTCCAAATTGATCATATTTAAAATTATCTACTTCTGGTAATTCATGGACTAATTCATAGTGAAATTTCATCAGTTCTTCCATAAAATATATTTTATTGAACCAAACATCATTAAATCTGAAGAACGTCTCCTCATGCTCAAAATTTATTGTCATTACACTTTCTTAAACTATTTGGATAATTTTATATATATTCGTACTATTTATTCCACAAATTTCTCTAAACAGTCTGATTGTTCCTCAAATTGAGTGATCTAATCCATTTATTTAAAAGATTCGAAAATAAAAGTGATAGTGTCTATTCTTAATATCTATATGTTACTCATTAAAAAAGATTTTAAATCATCATATACTTTATCATATTATTATCTAACTTTTTAATTTTTCTCTATACTATATGGTACTTCTAAATGAAAATTTTGGATGATGGTTTATGCCAGTTCTTTTCTATTTGATTGTATTGGACATTTCAATTGTGTATATTAATTAATATTATTATTACTGAACTAAATTCCTATATTTTCTTATACTATTCTAGGTATCAATATAAGAATTTAGAAAGATGAAAAATAAATTATCATGCTAATTCAATAAGATGGATTACCTCTCCACAAAAGATTCTTCAAATGATGAATTATCAATAAATAAAACATAATAAACAATATTTTGATTACATCCAACCAGTAGATAGTAAAGTTTGGATTATGTCATTCTCGGGGTCCTTATCAATATATTTTGATATATTATATTATATTATTAAACATAATTAAAGATGCCTCCACTTTTTCTCTGATAAGAATTTCACAAGATTCATAAAATTGAAATTTTATAAATCATTTTGAAATAAAAACTCAAAACCTGATTACATTAAATCATAAAACTTTTGATATTCCAATTAATAGTGGATCTTATTGTAAAGACCCAAAAATTTAAGGGAATTTGTTTTCTCTAAAATTCTATGAAATTTTAAACTTACGCAGTTTCTGACGGCACCTGATTCTGAGGCCCGGTGAGCCCGGAATCTTTTTCTGAAGTTTGGCTCGGGTACGTTCATTGAACGAACGAGTGAGTTTTTCTATCTTTTGAACTGATGCTCGGAATCAAAATCTGAGGGCACCGATGTACTCACAGCACTTGTATTCTCCTAATGGGAACTTTACCATTGTTGCGTTTTGATGGGAGGAGATTTTAATTTTTGGGTTATTGTTAAAAAAATAAATAAAAATATGTGTTAGATATTTTTATTTGTGGAGGGTGGTTATTTCCTCCTAAGGGGAGTCAGAGTTGGGGCCCACATCCACATAACATCCCATGAGAGGATATTTTTAGGGTTGGGCCCATAAGTTCCCTAAACTGTTGAACTCCCCATAACTCTCTTGAACTTCCCATAACTCTCCCCTTCATTAATTTCTTTGACAACTCCCCCTAAATAAATTGTGATCACTCCACCTTCACCTCTCCCTTTAATTCTATTACAACACTTTTAATTAATGACTTGAAACACAATTAATTAATTAAATATGGTTGAAATTTTAATTACATGGGTTAATAAAATAATAGCCTTGGCTATTATTTTATTTTGGGGCGCTTGGTTGTGTTGAGAGAATCTGGAGGAATCTCTGGAGAAATAGAGATATTTTCCTTCTCTCAACGAAGAACACCATCTCCTTCCAACGAAGAACCATCTAAGAACAAATCATCCCCTTCGATCTTCGGCCAAGACAAAATAAAAGAATCCACCCGATTGGAACGTCAACGACGACGTGCCTTCCTTACTCATCTCTACAACAAGTGAGGAAATGTTGTTTCCTCCTCGGACGCACTCTGACGTCGTCAATGAATCCTCTTCCCGCAATGCAGTCTTCCACGACGCAGACCACCACGAACCTTAATTCGAGGTGAGGGGTTTTCTTAATTTATTTCAAATAAATTATTCCTTCGTTCTTGTTGTATACAAGTGAACATCATTGGCTATATGATACCACCTAATGCGGAGTGCATGTGCCGAACGATCACGAATCGACGAACTTCAGTTGAACCTTGTTCTTTTTCGATGGTGACAGTGACGGAAAGGAATGAGGCGGCGATTGAAGGTGGTGGTCGTGCGCCGACTGCATGCGGAGGAACAGGGGCCCACAAACGCGGGCCCCTCGGCCAACAAAGAACTAGCCGGCTAAAGCCGGCCGGACCGAAGAGACCGCGGCGCCACAGGGGGCGTCGCCCTACGGAGGACTGCATCCTGCATTCTGTGGGCGAACTGGCCGGCAGGCGGCCGACCGGGGTGAGAAGAACCACGGCCCCAGGAGGGCGTCGTGCTGGAAAAACCACGACCCCAGGAGGTTGCCACACTGGACGAACAGCGGCCTGCCCGTGCGGGCCGCTTGCACCAAGAAGGCCGGCCGACTTCGTCCGGCCGGTGTGGGAGGGCAGCACCGCCAGTTTGAGATGCCTACCCCCCCCCCCCCAGACGGCTCAGCCTGCCGGCCTAGCCTTGGCTTGTCGGGCCATGCCCTGTCGGGCCGGGCCGCGTGATTCATCGGGCCGGTCTAACCCTTTTCTGAGTCAGAGCCACCAAAACCAGGATGACCCGACCCGTCAGCCCACTGGGCTCAACGGACCGGACCAGTTTTTAATTAAAGATGAATTACTCAAATATCGTGGCCCGATCGATGCACCGTCTGCGGAACTGGGACCCCTGTGTCGATTCAGTACTTTTGCGATACTCTAAGTGAGTTTTATAAGACATTGGGAATGTTCGGGTTAGAAACGAGTGTATTTTTAATCGATCCCCTAGAACGGAAAAAGATAATATCTCTCAGACCGGGCGTCTGATTGACGTGATGTATGTCGTATTGAGTTTCTATTGACGAGGCGAAACTTTGGGATAAATCAACTTCGTACTTTGTGATAGTTGATTTATCGACCCCCCTTTTCTCGAGGAGCAGACCATCCCTGAATCGTGCGTGTTGTGTGTGGGAAACCTAGCGCTGGCTGCGACTACAAAGACTACTATGTTGGGATCCTCTGTGGGTTCAGTAGTGATGACGACTGTACTTCGATCCTCTGTGGGTTTGGTAGTGATGAATACTGTACTTCGATTTTCCATGGGTTCTGCAGCACTGACGACTGTACATGGATCCTCCATGGTTTTGGCAGCGATGACGACTGTACTTGGATCCTCCGTGGGTTCGACAGCGGTGACGACTGTACTTGGATCCTTTGTGCATTCGGCAGCGATGATTTCTGTACTATGATCCTTCGTGGTTTTGGAAGAAGAGATGACTCAGATGCTACATCTAATCATCTCCACCCCTCTTCGTGAGTAGTATACCTGTGTGTACTGAGTCATGACTTTCAATGAATACCAACGGTGTAATTGACTTCTTTCCTATGTGGACTTGATTGTGCTTGGGCTCGAGAGATGGAGCCATACTATAATTGATGACTTAGGTATATGTATGGTCATATACTTAATTAGAGTCGGTTGATACTTCATAATTGTATATTTCCTTTGTGGGTTATCCTTTGTGGATTCTGGGCGACCTTCGGGTGTCTCGGGGTCTCTACTGAGTATCATATACTCACCCCTGCACGGGCTATGCCCGCACTACATTGTGTTGGATGTAGATGATGGACAAAACTGAACGAGGTGGACACTTGTGGAGATGGACGACATCCGGAGGTGGACCACTTGGCGGGACATACACGGAGCGGATGACCAGACACGAGGATATGAGGAGATCATATGTACCCACCATTCAGGTGGGACATCAAGAGGAAGACTTGGTGGTTTCTGCTTTACTTTACTACTGTTGTACTTTATTTTCAGTTGTACTGTACTTTCAGTTGGTTTTGAATACTGGCCCATTTACTTTCCAGCACTTACATTTGTACTCTGTTTTTCTTAGTGCTTACTTCAATTGTGTACTCTGTTGTGTTTCTTTACCATTATAAAGGAAATTACTTCCCTTTTTATCGGGATTTTTTCCTTTGGTGCTAGTCACCAGCCCTTGGCCTATGGAAGGCAGGCTTGGGGTAGTCATGGCATGGGCCTCGAGGACGGGTCGTGACAAATTGGTACCAGAGGAGTTTGTTCAACCGTATAAATCTGGACTCTGGTCATTCTTTTCTATGAAGCAATATTGGTAAGTGTATTGAGTGTGGTTTTCAGTCAAGAGATTCCAATGTTGGTGTGGTGGCTGGCGTATCCATACACCAGGACACTATCCCCTGATTTTTGAATATGTGCACGAATACACTGATTGCATGTGTGTTTCAAAAGTTTTCTTTGTGATTACTTTGTATCAGCTCACAAGGTATATTTTATGACCGTGGTGCACTTGTTTCTTTTCAGGATAGCCCCACGAAGGCAGCCATGTAGGGTTCCGAGTTACGTACGAGATGGAATCCCACTAAGCGATGAGGCCTCGGTGCAAGGCCCCATCACGGTGGAGGCAATAGAGGTACCACTACCCGCTCGACCACCGATACCACCAGCCCCAGCAGTAGAGAGTGCACGCCGTTTGAGTGAGCTGCATGAGTTATAGTGATAGAGGCCACCCAGGATCCGCGGAGAGACGGACCCTCAGGCAGCTGAGGATTGGCTGGAGGATATCTTCAGAGTCATCATATTAGTAGGGACACTAGGTGATCTTAGGGTAATCCTTGTTGCGAGTCTCCTGCACGTAGCAACATGTAGATAGTGGAGCTTGATGCTTCAGGTGCATGACAAGGCATATCTACTTTGGACAGACTTCAAGTGTATCTTCCTCTCGGAGTTTTTTCCAGCCACCCTTCATGTGGTGTGGATTCAGGAGTTACTTCATCTGCGGAAGGGAAACATTACAGTAGCTTAGTACTAGACGAGATTTACCGACCTCTCACACTACTCCACGAACATGGTACGAGACCCGATCTTCAGGGCAGAGACCTTTGATTAGGGACTGAGGCATGAGATCAGGGCTTCGATGATCTCCCTCAGCACTCTGACGTAGGAAGGAGTGCTGGAGAGAGCCCTTCTTATGGAGATATTTCTTTCTGAGCCGACGCCAGCACCGAGACCCACCGTTGGGAGACACGTAGCAGAGTCTTCTGTAGCCGTCAGTAGACAGATTTTAGAGAGGTCCAAGCGGACCAGGCCATGAGGTGGGCAAACTCAGAATACTTGTTAGGATGTGCAAGGCACATGAAACAGAGCCAACTATTCTAGGGGAAGGCAGTGCTATGCATGCAGTGCGAAATTACACATGGCTCGAGACTTCCCAACCCACCATGCAGATGAGAAACAAAAATTAGAGGGACATCCTAGGATGAGGCTATGGTTCGGCCATGGTGGTCCGCAGGGAGCAGGCGGATGTGGTAGAGGATCTGGCCGAGTTGCGGGTGGAGGATGACACTTTGAGGCTCTACCGCCACCACCACCAGGAGGAACACCCCGACCACAGGTAGCTGGTAGACAGGGCATGCTCAGCTCCAGGCGGTTGAGGCCTATGACAACGGCACACCTGAGATGATTCTAGGTACTATATGTGTCTACCACACCCTTTCTATAGTTCTTATAGACACAGGAGTGTTTCATTCTTTTATTTCCGCTACCCTTGTTCGGAGCTCAGAGATTCTGACGGAGCCATTGGCTTGATCCATATGGCTAGATACTCCTATGAGAGTAGACTCCATGATTACACACTGGTGTCGCTAGTGTGATCTTACTCAAGGAGGTGATAGATTCGGTTGGTGTCTTCTTGTAGTGGCATCAAGGCCTTACGACATCATCTTGGGAATTGACTGGTTATCTACAGTCCATGCATAGATCGACTATATTAGGCACAAAGTGCGGTGTGTCCGCACGGATGGGAGAAGGTCCACCTTCTCCAGTGAGAAGGGAGCCTTTGCAGCGTAGGATGAACATACACAGAGGAGAGGGAAGCCGATCAAAAATCAGTTGGCTTGTCTCATCCTAAGAGCATTTGATGTGCGGAGTCCCAATTTTCCTGTTGTGGTGGATAAGTATAGGGACGTTTTTCCTGACGATGTTCCAGGACTACCTCCTCACATATAGGTATACTTCTACATAGACCCATACCCCAGGACAACACTGATATCCACTACATCATATCGTATGGCTCCCACTGAGCTTTGTGAGCTTCTGGTACAACTGGAGGACTTGCAGGGAAAGAGATTCATCTGACCCAGTGTTTCACCCTAGGATTCTCCAAATTTATTCGCCAAGAAGGTGGATTGGAGCTTACGACTACCACTTTCGGGTTGTAACAAACACGCTTAAAGAGCAGAAGATTTATGCTAAGATCTCGAATTTACAGTTCTATATTCGAGAGATCCATTTATTGGGACACATCATCTCGGATGCTGGGGTTGCAGTGGACATAGTGAAGATCGAGGCGGTACTTTCTTGGGAGCCACCCAGGAGCATGACAGAGGTGTGGAGTTTCCTAGGTCTGGCTGGGTACTATCGGAGATTTGTGCCAAACTTTTCCAGAGTTGCAGCACCGCTTTCAACTTTGACAAAGAAGGGGAAACCCTTCCTGTGGTTAGATAGATTCCATCAGATCTTTTTGGAGCTTAGACAATGTCCGACCAGTGCGCCCATCTTGAGGATACCGGAGGAGGGTGTTGGGTACATAGTTTACTGCAACACATCAGGGACCGGACTCGGGTGTGTCCTGATGCAGGAGTGAGTGGTGATCGCATATGGTTCAAGGTAATTAAGGTAGCACGAGCAGAACTATGCTACACATGACCCCGAGTTAGCAGCAGTGGTCTTTGCCTTGAAGATGTGGCCACACTATCTGATGGGCGAGCACTTTATAGTCTACTCTGACCAGCAGAGTCTCAGGTACAACTTTTTGCCGAAGGACATAAACCTGAGACTACGGCGATGTCTCGAGTTCCTCCAGGACTATAAATTTGAGATATTCTATACTCCTGGGAAGGGGAATGTAGTAGAAGATGCTCCCATCAGGAGGTCAGGCATACATCTACTAAGAGAGGTGATGGAGCAGCTAGACATGTGGCAGATATCCTTCATCCATAGAGATGGATCTGCCTTTCTATAGTCTCTCACAGTCAATCCTCGACTACTTCAGCGTGTTAGGGAGGCAAATTGTGGGGACGTTGACTATGAGAGGCAACGTGCTCAGATTTCCACAGGGAAAGTGCCTCATGGATTTCCTGAAGGATGGGAGAACGTCACCATCTTCAATAAATTGTATGACTTAATGGTGTACCATTAACTATCATTTCCTATAGAGATTCTCATTTCACATTTCGTATTTGGAATGGGTTACACGAGGATTTTGGGATGCAGATACGTCTGATCACCGCCTTCCATCCTCAGATGGACATGCAAACTAAGAGGACCATATAGACACTCAAGGACATGCTTCGTGCATGTGTCCTTAACTTTGGTCAGATCTAGGAGGATCACTAACCCTTGGTGGAGTTTGCGTACAACAATAGCTACCACTCCACCATCGGGATGGCACCATACGAGGACCTGTATGACCAACTTTGCAGACAACCTCTGTGCTAGACTGACCGAGGGGAGTCAACACTTGAAGGACGAGAGATGTTTCAGGCTACGTCGGAGAAGATGAAAATCATCCAGGAGTGGATGAAGACTATACATATCCGACAAAAGTCCTATGTTTATAAAAGACGGAGACCGCTGGAGTTCGAGGATGGGAACCACGTTTTCTTTTGGGTTTCACATCGATGAGGTCTACAGAGATTTGGCAGGGGCGGAAAGTTATCTCTACGCTTCATCGGGTTGTTCCATGTCCTTAGCAGAGTAGGCGAGGTGGCTTACTGCCTGGCCCTTCAACCTCAGTTGCACTAGGTGCACGATTTATTCCACGTATCTCAGCTGAGGAGATACGTGCACGACCCGTCACACATCATCGATCACGGGGAGTTGGAAATTGATTATGGGGAGAAATTCACAGAGGTCCCAGTGGATATCAGGGATAGACATGACCGGGTCCTAAGTTGGTGGTCAATTCCTCTGGTGCACATTCACTGGCAGCATGGGAACCTCTAGGAGAGCACCTAGGAGCAGGAGACTCAAATGCATGCTCAGTACCCTCATTTTTTCCCCAAGTGTATGTTATAGCTTTATTAGGATGTAAAGCCATGAGGTGGGGGTAATTTGAAGACCAAGAAATTTAAAGGAAATTATTTTTCTTAAATTCTTTGGAATTTTATGAGTACGCAGTTTCTTACAACACCTGATTTTGAGGCCCGGTGAGCCCAGGATATTTTTCTGAAGTTTAGCTCGAGTATGTTCAGTGAATGAATGAGAAAGTTTTTCTATATTTTGTACCAGTGCTTAGAATTGAAATTTGAGGGCACTGATGAACTCGCAGTGCTGGTATTCACCTAAGGGGACCTTTACCGTAGTTGCGTTTTGACGGGAGGAGAAGTTAATTTTCAGGTTGTTATTAAAAAAATAAATAAAAATATGTGTTAGATATTTTTATTTGTGTAGGGTGGTTATTTAATCCTAAGGGGAGTTAGAGGTGGGTCCCACACCCATATAACCTCCCATGAGAAGATATTTGTGTGGTGGGGTGTACGCATTCCCTAAACTCTTGAAATCCCCATAACTCTATTGAACTCCCTATAACTCTCCCCTTCATTAATTTCTTTGACAACTCCCCCTAAATTAATTGTGATCTCTCCACCTTCCCCTCTCCCTTTAATTTTATGAAAACACTTTTAATTAATGAATTGAAAAACAATTATTTAATTAATGTGGTTTGAAATTTGAATTACATGGGTTAACAAAATAATACCCTTGGTTATTATTTTATTTTGGGGCTTTTGGTTATGTTGAGAGAATATGGAGGAAGCTCTGGAGAAATAGAGATAGTGTCCTTATCTCAATGAAGACCACAATCTCCTTCCAATGAAGAACCATCGATGAACGAATCTTCACCATCGATCTTCGGCCAAGCCAAAGGAGAAGAAGCCACCTGCAAGTAACTCCAACGATGACGTGCCTTCCTTCCTCATCTCCGCAACAAGTGAGGAGACATTGTTTCCTCCTCGAACACACTCCAACGTCATCAATGAATCCTCTTCCCACGACGTCGTCTTCCACGACGCCGACCTTCTCGAACCTTAATTCAAGGTAGTGGGTTTGCTTAATTTATTATAAATAAATTATTCCTTCGTTCTTATTGTATACAAGTGAACATCATTGGCTATATGATACTGCATAACACGGAGGCCGCGGGCCGAACAAACATGTCCCAAAGACCCTCTGTTAAACCTTGTTCTTTTTTTATGGTGATGGTGATGGAAAGGATGGCAGCAACGATTGAAGGTGGTGGTCGTGTGCCGGCCTCGTGCGGAGGAACCGCGGCCTGCAACCACGGGCCGCTCCGCCAAAAAAGAACCGGCCGGCCTAAGCTGGCCAGACCAAAGAGATTGCGGCACCACAAGGGGCTCCGCGTTGCGGAGAAACACACCCCACATTTTTAGGGCAGCTTTGCCAGTCGAACCGACTGGCTGGGCTGAGAAGAACTGCAGCGCCATGAGGGCGCCGCACTGGACGAACCGCGGCCTGCCCGTGCGGGCCGCTTGCGCCAAAAAGGCCGGCTGGATTCGGTCGGCCGGTTTGAGAGGGTGGAGATGCTTGGTGCCGCCAGTTCGGTCAGCCGGGGGGAGGACCCTCCAACCCCCCCCCCCCCCCACCGCTCGGCTGGCCGGTCGAGCCGTGGCCTTCCAGGTCGGGCCACGCCCTGGGGGGCCGAGCAGCGCCCCGGAGGGCCGGGCCGTGCCACGCAAGGCCAGGCCACACCCCCTCGGGTCAGGCCACGTGATTCATTGGGCCATTCCAACCCTTTTCCGGGTCAGACCCGCCAAAACCGAGATAACCTGACCCATCATCCCACTTGGCTTAACGGGCCGGGCCAATTTTTACTTAATGGTGAATAACTCGAAGACCGTGTATCCGATCAACGTGTCGTCTGCGGCACTGGGACCCTTGAGACGAGACAATAATTTTGTGATACTCTAAGTATGTTTTGGACGACATTGGGGAATTTCTAGGTTAGAAAGGATTGTATTTTTATCGAGGCCCCTGGAATGGAAAAACAAATATCTCTCAGACCGAGCATCCGATTGATGCGTCGTCTGTCACGTTGAGTTTCTATTGACAAGGCAGAACTTTGGGATATATCAACTCTAGACATTGTGATAGGTTATGTATCGACCCCCCTTGGCTCGAGGAGCGGACCCTCCCAGAATCGAGCGAGCTGTGTGCGGGAACCCTAGAGCTGGCTGCAACTACGACGACTATAGTGCAAATATCCTCCGTGGGTTCGGTAGCGATGACGATTGTACTTGGATCCTCTGTGGGTTCGCTAGAATTGACTATTTTACTTGTATCCTCTGTGGGTTCGGCAGCATTGACGACTGTACTTGGATCCTCTGTGGGTTTGGCAGCGGTGATGACTGTACTTGGATCCTCTATGGGTTCGGCAGCGCTGATGACTGTACTTGGATCCTCCCTGGGTTCAGCAGTGGTGACGACTGTACTTGGATCCTCCGTGGGTTCGGCAGCGACGACTTTTGTACTAGGATCATATGTGGGTTCGGTACAAGAGATGATTCAGAGGCTATATCTAATCATCTCCACCCCTCTTCGTGAGTAGTATACCTTTGTGAGCTGAGTCTTGACTTTCAATCAATACCAATAGTGTGATTGACTTCTTTCTTGTGTGGACTGGGTTGTTCTTGGGCTCGAGAGTTGGATCCAAACTATAATTGATGACTTAGGTATATGTATGGGAATATACCTATGTAGAGTCACTTGATACTTCTTGATTGTATATTTCCATTGTGGTTTATCCTTCGTGGATTTTGGGAGACCTTTGGGGGTCTCGGGGTCTCTATTGAGTATCGTATACTCATCCCTGCTTGGGCTATGCCCGCACTACGTTGTATTGAATGCAGATGACAGACAACACTGAACTAGGTGGAGGCTTGTAGAGCTGGACAGTATCGAGAGGTGGACCATGTGACGGTACTTACCCGGAGCGAACGACCAGACCCGAGGAGCTGAGGAGACCATATGTACCCACCCTTCGGGTGGGATATCAAGAGGACGACTCGGTGGTTGCTGCTTTACTTTACTATTGTTGTACATTATTTTCAGTTGTACTATACTTTCAGTTGTGTTTGTATAACGGACCATTTACGTTTCATCACTTACTTTTGTACTCTGTTTTACATAGTGCTTACTTCACTTGAGTACTCTGTTGTGTTTCTTTACCTTTATAACGGAAATGTCTTCCCTTTTTATCGGGATTTATGCCTTCGGTGTTAGTCTCCAACCACTGGCCTATCGAATTCGGGCTTGGGGTGGTCATGGCACAGGCCCTGAGGACAGGTTGGGACAAATTGGTATCATTGGAGTCGGTTCTACTGCAGAAAACAGGACTCTAATCATTATTTTCTGTGAAGAAATAGTGTTAAGTGTACTGATTGTGGTTTTCAGTTCAATGAGTCTAGTGCTGGTGAGGCGGCCGACATATCCATACACCAGGACCCTGACCCCTGATTTCCAACTCGATGCACGAAAACACTGATTGCATGTGTATTTCAAATGTTTTTTTTAATACTTTGTGTCAGCTGACCAGGTATACTGTTTGACCATAACACACCTATTTCATTTCAGGATGGCCCAACGATGGCAGCCAACTAGGGTTCCGAGTTACGTGTGAGATGGAAGCCCACAGAGCGACGAGGCCTCAGTGAAGGGCCCCGTCACAGTGGAGGCACCAGTAGTACCACTACCTGCTGGGCCACCGATACCACCAGCCCCAGTAGTAGAGAGTGCACGCCGCCTGAGTGCGCTGCACGATTTTCAGCGACAGAGGCCTCCCAGGTTTCAAGGAGAGACGAACCCTCAGGCAGCTGAGGATTGGCTTGAGGATATCATCAGAGTCTTCAGATTAGTAGGGACATCAGCTGATCTTATGGTGATCCTTGTTGTGAGTCTCTTCCACGTAGCAGAAGGTATATTGTGGATCCTAATGCTGTAGGTGCATGACGAGGAATCTCTACTTTAGACGGACTTCGAGTTTCTCTTCCACTTGGAGTTTGTTCCATCCACCATTCGTTTGGTGTAGATTCAGGAGTTACTTCATCTGCAGAGGGCAGCATGATAGTAGCTTAGTACTCGGTGAGATTTACCAAACTCTCGCGCTACTCCACAGACATGGTACGAGGCACATTCATTAGGGCTTGAACCTTTGAGTAGGGACTGAGGCATGCGATCAGGGCTTCGATGATCTCCCTCAGCATTCCGAGGTAGGAAGGAGTGATGGAGAGAGCCCTTCATGTGGAGAGCATTCTTGCTGAGTCAACGCCAGCAGTGAGACCCACTATAGGGCGACACGTAGTGGAGTCTTCTACAACTGGAAGTAGACAGATGTCACAAATGTCCAAGCGGACCAGTTCATCAGGTGGCGACCTCAGGATACTGGTTCGGATGTGTGAGGCACACGAAACAGAGCCAGCCATTCTAGGGGTAGGTTGTGCTATGCATGTAGTGGGAAAGGTCACATGGCTCGAGACTGCCCGACCCGCAATGTAGACGAGAAGTAGAGGATGGGAGCAGGTTCACCTTCACCAGTGAAAAGGGAGACTTTTCAGTGCAGGATGGACTTACGTAGAATAGAGGGCATCGGATCACACATCAGTTGGCTAGTCTCATCTTAGGAGCGGTTGATGTGTGGAGTCAAAGTTTTCCTATTTTGGTGGTCATTATGCAGACGTTTTTCCTAACGATGTTCTCGGACTACCTCCCCACAGAGAGGTAGACTTCTACACAGACCTGTACCCTGGGAAAATACTGATATCCACTCCAGCATATTGGATGGATCCCGCCAAGCTTCGTGAGCTGCGGGTATAGCTGGAGGACTTTCACGGAAGGGATTCATCTAACCCAGTGTTTCACCCTGGGCTTCTCACATTTTCTTCGCCAAGAAGGTGGACGGGGGCTTACGACTATGTGTCGACTACCGTTTCCTGAATCAACTGACCGTAAAGAACAAGTACCCACTCCTGAGGACGGAAGGCCTATTTGATCAGATCAAGGGAGCACGATGGTTCTCGAATATGGACCTCAGGTCAGGCTATCACCAGCTCAGAGTTTGAGACGATGATGTGCAGAAGACAGCCTTCAAGTGTCGGTATGGCCACTATGAGTTTGAGGTTATGCCCTTTGGCGTAACCAACACTCCAGCAGTGTTGATGGGTCTCATGATCAGGATCTTCTAGCCTTACCTCGATTGATTTCTCATAGTCTTCATCGACGACATACTGATTTACTCGAATACTGAGGATGAGCATGCCTACCACTTGCGGGTTGTACTGGACACACTCCGAGAGAACCAGTATTATGGTAAGCTCTTGATGTTCCAATTCTGGATTCGAGAGGTCCATTTCATGGCACATGTCATCTCAGAGGTTGGGGTTGTAGTGGACCCAGTGAAGATCGAGGTGGTACTTTCTTGGGAGCCACCCAGGAGCATGACGGAGGTACGGAGTTTGCTATATCTGTCTAGGTACTATCGAAGATTTGTGCGAGTCTTCTCCAGAGTTGAAGCACCACTTTCAGCTTTGAAAAAGAATGTTAATCCCTTCGTGTGGTTAGATAGATGCTAGCAGATCTTTCAAGAGCTAAGAAAGAATTTGAACAGTGCACCCATCATGAGGCTACTAGAGGAGGGCGTTGGCTATATAGTTTACTGAGACGCATCAGGGACTGGACTCGGGAGTATCCTGATGTCGGAGCAAGCGGTGATCGCATACCGTTCACGGTAGTTGAGGTAGCATGAGCAGAACTACGCTACCCATGACCTGGAGTTAGCAGAAATGGTCTTCGCATTGAAGATGTGGCCACACTATCTGATGGATTAGCACTATAAAGTGTACTTTGACCACCAGAGTCTCAGGTACATCTTTTCACAGAAGGACCTGAACCTGAGACAGTGGTGATGGCTTGAGTTCCTCCAGGACAATGACTTCGAGATAGTCTACACTCCTGGGAAGGGGAACGTAGTAGCGGATGCTCTCAGGAGGAGGTTAGGAATACAGATACTAGGAGAGGCAACAGAGTATCTAGCCTCGTTGTAAATATCTTTCGTGAATAGAGATGGAGAAGCCTTTCTACAGTCTCTCACAGTCACTCCTCCACTACTTCAGCAGGTCGGGGAGGCACAACGTGGGGACGTTGATTGTGAGATGCGACGTGCTCATATTTCCACAGGTCCAGCACCTGATGGATTTTTTGAAGGAGAGGAGAATGTAATCCTCTACAGTAGATCGTATGACTTCATGGCGTTCCATCCACTATCGTTTACAATAGATATTCTCATTTAACTTACCAGCTTTAGAAAGGGATACATGAGGATTTTGGGACGCAGCTACGTTTGAGCACCGCCTTCCACCCTCAGACGGATGGGAAGACTGATAGAACCATACAAACACTCAAGGAAATGATCTGTGCATGTGTCCTTGACTTTGGTCGCAGGTGGGAGGATCACTTACCCTTGGTGGTGTTTGCGTACAACAACATCTACCACTCCACCATCACGATGGCACCATACGAGACACTGTACGGCCGACCTTGCAGATCACCTCTATGTTGGACTGACACAGGGGAGTCAGCACTTGTAGAACCAGTGATGGTTCAGGCTTAGACGGAGAAGGTGCAGATCATCCAAGAGCGGATGAGGACTGTACAGAGCCGACAGAATACCTAAGCAGATAGGAGATTGATACCACTAGAGTTCGAGGATGGAAACCACATTTTATTACAGTTCTAACCTAGATAAGGTCTATGGAGATTTGGATGGGGCGGTAAATTTTTTATGTGCTTCATCGGGCCATTCTAGGTCTTTATCAGAGTAGGCGAGGAGGCTTACCACCTATCCCTTCCACCTTAGTTGCACTGGGTGCATGACGTCTTCCACATATCTCATCTCAGGAGATACGTGCATGACCCATCACACATTATCGATCACGGGAAGCTGGATATTGATGACGAGGTGACATTCATGGAGCTCCCGATGGAGATCGAGGATTGACAGGAGCGGGTCCTACGTGGGCATTCGATTCCTATGGTGCACATTTACTGGCAGCACGGGAATCTCCAGGAGAGAACCTAGGAGTGGGAGGCTCAAATGCATGCTCATTACCCTCATTCATTCCCCTATTGTATGTTGTAGATTTACGGGGATGTAAATCCCTGAGGTGAGGGTAATGTAATGAAATGGAAATTTCAAAGAAATTTTTTTTCATAAATTCTTTGGAATTTTACGTGTACATAGTTTCTAAAGGCACCTGATTCCGAGGTCCGGTGAGATATTTTTCTGAAGTTTAGCTTAGGTGTGTTCAGTGAATGAACGAGCAGGTTTTTCTATCTTTTGAACCGGTGCTCGAAATCGAAATCTGAGGGCATCGATGAACTCACAGTGCCGGTATTCGCCTAAGGGGACCTTTACCGTAATTTTGTTTTGACGGGAGGAGAAGTTAATTTTCGGGTTGTTATTAAAAAAATATGTGATAGATATTTTCAATTATGGAGGGTGGTTATTTCCTCCCAAGGGTAGTTAAAGGTGGGTCCCACACCCGCATAACCTCCCATGAGGGGATATTTGTGGGGTGGGGCCCACAGATACCCTAAACTCTTGAACTCCCCATAACTATCTTGAACTCCCTATAAATCTCCCCTTCATTAATATATTTGTAAACTCTCCGTAAATTAATTTTGATCTCCCCACCTTCCACTCCCCGTTTAATTATATGACAACACTTTTAATTATTGAATTGAAACAAAATTAATTAATTAAAGTGGTTTAAAATTTGAATTACATGGGTTAATAAAATAATAGCCTTGGATATTATTTTATTTTGGGGCTTTTGGTTGTGTTGAGGGAATCTAGAAGAAGCTCTGGATAAATAGATATCGTGTCCTTCTCTCAATGAAAAAAAACCATCTCCTTCCAATGAAGAACTATCAAAGAACGAATCATCACCTTAGATATTCGGCCAAGCAAAAGGAGAATAATCCACCCACATGGAATGCCAACGACGACCTACCTACCTTCCTCATCTCCGCAACAAGTGAGGAGACATCGTCTCCTCCTCGGATGCACTCCGACGTCATCAACGAATCATCTTCCTGCGACACTGTCTTCCATGTTGTCGACCACCGCGAACCTTATTTCGAGGAAGGTGTTTTCTTAATTTATTTTAAATAAATTATTCCTTCGTTATTATTGTATACAAGTGAACATAATTGGCTATATGATACCGCCTAATGCGGAGGGCGCGTGCCGAATGAACACGGCTCGAGGACCCTCTGGTAAACCTTGTTCTTTTTCGATTACGACAGTGATGGAAAGAATAGAGGTGACGATTGAAGGCGGTGGCTATGCACCAGCCTCATGTGGAGGAACCACGGTCTGCAACCACGAGCTACATGGCCGACAATGAACCGACAGGCTAAATTCGGCAAGACCGAAGAGACTGCAGCACCACAAGGGGCGTCGTGATGCGAAGGACCGCAGCCTGTATTCCGTGGGCCGCTTCGGCAAGCGAACCGGCTGGAAGGTGGCCGACCTTGATGAGAATAACCATGGATTAAGGAGGGCCCCACGCTGGACCAACCACGGCCTGCCCACGTGGGCCTCTTGTGCCCAGACGGTCGGCCATTTTGGGAGGGCGGCGCTGCTTGGCGTCGCCGGTTCATGCAGTCGGGACTCCCGGACCGCTCGGCCTTCGGGCCGAGCCGCTTGGACGGCCGGTCGGGTCGTACCCTTCCACGTTGGGCCGGGCCGCGCGATTCATCGGGCCTGTCCGACCTTTTCCGGGTTTGACATTCCAAAACTGGGATGACCCGACCTGTTAGCCAACTGAGCTTAACGGGTCGGACCCGTTTTTACTTAAAGGTGAATAACTCGAAGACCGAATGTCTGATCGACGTGCCATCTACGGAACTATGACCCTTGCAATGAGGGATCCCTTTTAAGATACTCTATGTGGGTTTTGGATGAATTTCGGGAATTTACGGGTTAGAAACAAGTGTATATTTAACTGGGCCTCTAGAACAGAAAATCCAATATCTCTCAGACCGGGCGTCAGATTGACGCGCTGTCTGTCACGTTGAGTTCCAATTGGTGATACGAAACTTTGGGATACATCAACTCTGGGCTTTGTGATAGTTTATGTATCTAAACCCCTTGTAATGAGGTGCGGACCCTCCCAGAATCGAGTGTGCTATGTGCAGGAACCCTAGAGCTGGCTGAGACTACGATGACTATCGTACTGTGATCCTTCGTGGGTTCGGCAGCGATGCTGAATATACTTGGATCCTCCATGGGTTCGGCTGCGATGACTACTGTACTTGGATCCTCCCTGGGTTCGGTAGTGGTGACGACTGTACTTGGGTCCTCCGTGGGTTCGGCTGCGATGACGACTGTACTTGGATCCTATGTGGGTTCGGCAACGGTGACGACTGTACTTGGATCCTCCGTGGGTTCACCAGCGAAGACTTCTGTACTAGGATCCTATGTGGGTTTGGCAGAGGGGATGATTCAGAGGCTACATCTAATCATCTCTACCCCTCTTTGAGAGTAGTATACCTGTGTGATCTGGGTCTGGACGTTCAATAAAGACAAATGGTGTGATTGACTTCTTTCCTGTGTGGACTGGGTTGTTCTTGGGCATGAGAGTTGGAGCCGAACTGGAATTGATGACTTATGTATATGTATGGGAATATAACTATGTAGAGTCGGTTGATACTTCATGATTGTATATTTCCTTTGTGGTTTATCCTTCATGGATTCTGGGAGACCTTTGGGGGTCTTGGGGTCTCTACTCAGTATCGTATACTCACCACTACATACACTATGCCTGCACTACATTGTGTTGGATGTAGACGATGGGAAGAACTTAATGAGGTGGAGGATTGTGGAGCTAGACGGTACCCTGAGGTGGACCACTTGGCGGGACGTACACAGATCAGATGGCCGGACCTGAGGTGATAAGGAGACCATCTGTACCCACCCTTCAGGTGGGATATCTAGATGAAGACTCGGTGGTTGCTGCTTTACTTTACTGATGATGTACTTTCTTTTCAGTTTTACTGTACTTTCAGTTGGGTTTGTATACTTGCCCATTTACTTTTTAGCCTTACTTTTGTACTCTATTTTTCATAGTGCTTACTTCACTTGCGTACTCTGTTGTGTTTCTTTACCTTTATGAAGGCAAGGCCTTCCCTTTTTATCTTGATTTACGCCTTTGGTGCTTGTCTCCAGCCCCTGGCCTATGGATAGAAGGCATGGGGTAGTCACGACATGGGCCCCGAGTACGGGTCATGTCACTTATGGTATGATACCATTTGATTCAATCAATATTTACATGTCTAAGAATAGGATGGCATAAATATTTTTGTAATTTTTTTTAAAACTAAAACCTTTTCAATTCGTAACCACTCAACATATTTTTTAATGGATTTCTCAATAATTTCTCCACATAAATTTGGATGCATTTAAAAAAATAAGAGGAAAAAGAAACAAGTAAAAATTATATTTGTTTACAATGTTATCCTATAATATGGATGACAACATAACCTATGTACGAGGGATATTATAAAACATAAAAAATCCCCCTTTTATTATCAATGGAATGCGACATCGTGGTTATATCCTTCAACCTAAATTACTTTCAATAACTAGGTAAATTTAATGAACAGTATTTTTTTCATTTAATACATGAAATTTATTTATCCTAATTGAATTATGTTCCATATTTTATATATTTTCCTTCATAAGTAATATCAATTTGATCTTCTTCCGCACAATAAAACAATCACTAGGGCTAACTAAGAATTCATCAAATCATATGATATTAGTATATAATAGGATATAATATATAAATATAATATAATGATATATGGATATCTTAATCCTATGATTTCACATATACTTAATTTTCATTATTAATAGTGAACAACATAAAGTACATTTTTATTATTTTTTA
Organism: Viscum album; assembly: GCA_963277665.1. Taxonomy (NCBI): domain Eukaryota; kingdom Viridiplantae; phylum Streptophyta; class Magnoliopsida; order Santalales; family Viscaceae; genus Viscum; species Viscum album. The sequence continues at coordinate 128,076,586 of OY728147.1, read as the reverse complement.
ACCTTCTTCTTATTTAAAGAGCAAGATAATTTCATAATAGAATTTTTTTAAAAAAAAATTAATCAACACATAATATTGGACACATTATTGTCTGTTCATCTATGTCTCTGTTGGATATATTGATTCAATAATAGGTTAGTGTATCACCACCTTTCTTCTTATATTAAAGCCACATAAAATGTCATATAATAACAACGCTATCATCCAAAAAGATATCCTTTTCATTCGTAGAATATATCTTCATATTACATGTTAATATTATATTAGTAATTAAATTTTATTATATTTATTACCAATGTATATTTTAGTTTCCAATTTGAAAATGTTGAAATATTCATTTCAGGTAAATTCAAATATATCCATCAATCTTAGATTTAGTGAATGCAATATTATTCAATATAATAAAATCATAAATTATTGAATAAGACATGTCAATGATATCACCATGATTTCAGTCCTTTAATAGTTTAAAAAAGACATAGCATAATATTGAACAACATCACAATTTTACTAAAAAAAAATTATACTGTATCACCTCTTAATATACGTCAGTAGTCATGGACTTCATCCTTATTTAATCCTCCAAAAAATATGTACAACATAAATTCTACCTCTAAATGATGGCGTAATAAAGTATTTATCTCTCTCATGGATCATCCTTTTAAGGGAAAAATATTTTCCCCTAACATTCTCCTCATCATCTATAATGACGCAACACTCTCTTCTTAGGGAAACTATAAGAAAACTTTATAAAAAACATTATATTATTTCTCTCCATTATTAGAATCATGGAGTGACATATCTTTGATTACAAAATCACCTTAATTACTGATCACTAAAAATATTATCTTGAATCATGATAATAATCAAACATGATATTTGGATAACTGTAGAGTAAAAAACACATCAAAATTAGAAAATATTCTATTAACACTTCGTTATGAATTCTAAACCTAAAAAAAATTCTATAAATTTACATCTGGTAGATAATTTGGAATGATTGAATGTTATTACCATCATTATTGGGTATCCTAATGAATCTTATAATGTATTCTTTTTACCATTATAAAATAACAAAACTACCATTAAAAAATATATTAAGACTCTCATTAATTTTCCAAATGACTATTATACCCCAATGAGGAATGTTATGATTTACATTGATGAACATTCTGTTCACTAGGGAGTTAATAAAAAATTTCCAAAATTAAATGGAATATTATATGTTACTCTTACAAAATCATCAGATAAATCATATATACTATTTATTATTTAACTTTTATTGTTATTTCATTATAATATATATATTTGAAGTTAAATAACTTATTTTAGATATTAAATTTGTAAAATTTCTCATTATAACTAAATAATTAAATATTAAAATTATTAATTGAAATATTATATATAATATACAATGTTTTTCTTGTCTTCATGAATCCTAAATAATTTTTAAATTTATAAAGTCTGATTAATATTTTTTACCTAATTAGACATATAAATAAAATTTCAATAATAATATACTATCGTTAAAAAGACATAACAACATGTAGGAATACATTAAAAATCACATATGATCAATAGTAGAATATATTATAAACTCTATTATGTATATATATATATTCTATTGAGTACTTAATTCAAATTTTCACATCCTAAAAAACATCAGTTAATCTAATAGAATCATCCAAATATAATATAAAAAAACTTAAATTTTTATATGATATTCCATTGGATGGATATCCAAAACCATACAATTCACGTTATTAGATGTAGTAAAGAATAATTAAATATATTATTTAGTAAATGAGTCAATATTTTTCATTACTATAGAAATAAATATACAGTTATTATGAAAAATGATCTCATTTAAATTTTAGTGTCTGTTTTTCTGTTTTATAAAATATATATCTTGTTACTAAAAAAGAGGACATAAAATTGATTATGAAAACACAATGAATTTGGATTCTGATTCAAACATCATCAATCATATTTAGGCCACTATATGAATTCTATATTAACACATTGGTAAATAAATCCACATTTTATGTCCATAATCATATGGATAATTCTCAACCAATATAGTTTAGAAGAAAAATACCTTTTAGGAAATCTAAATGTTGGATTATTTTATAACATAATATATAAATGGATTTTAACCTTGTTAATATGAAGGATAAAATTTAATGAGAATTTATAAATTTTCTTGTTCCTTTTGAAGAAATTTGTTTTCTTGTTACACATAGAACGTGTGATCAGTGTAAAAAATTATTTTGTATTTTTTCATTTGAGTAGTTACCAAGATGTTATGATAGAGTTATTAATAAATTTTTATTTTTTAAAATTATTTATTTAATTATCTTATGGATTGAGGGTATTTTTTATTCAAATATATGGATCTAGAACATATTTTCTATGAAAATTAGTTATTTCAGATGGGGTTGGTTGATAGTATCCTAGGATATGTAGGCATACCTTCTGGTTGGTAATAAAATCATGGATACCATACAACATTATATTTCTCAAGAATACCATGGATATGGTATATAGATCCACCATTCAATTTTTCAAAAAAGTTTCAACTTAATATATGATTTATAGTAGTTTTAGGTTTTATAACATGTTGTAGTTTTTTGTTTTAAAATTTCCACTATATTTATTTTTGAATTTTAATTGTATCTATTTATTACTCATTATATATTTAAATTATGTACTTCCACCAATCATTCTATTATAATTTAATATTTAATAACTAATGATATATTTATTTATTTTATTCTATCAATGTTTCTTATAGTCTATATTTACAATACATGAATTATTTTACTTTTAAAGTAAAATTTATTGATTTTGACTAAATATAATCAATTTTATACTAATAGTTTGATTTAATTTTTTGGTTTGTTTAAAACTATAAATTAATCCCCCGCCCCAATAAGAATCTTTAAATACATCCATCATTGGATAAATATTCGGAATAAGATCTGGTCTCTATTTAGTTCTAAAATATGTATCTGTTTTATTTTTTTTCCTATAACTATATTTGTAATATTGTTTAGTATTTACTTGTTTTTTATTTTATTATTTTCTTATAGACGTCAAAATATATAAATATTGTATTCTTAAACAATATATTCTTTTAAGGGAATGTATTAATTGTAATAAAATGCATCCTGGTTAGATCATTTGTAAAATTTATTCTAATCGGCAAGCAAATTTTGGATGTTGATAATTATGATTCCTGAGGTGATCATATGAAATCCTAAATCTGTAACACCGGTGTGGAAAATATTATCATTTAAATTAGAAGTTAAAAATTTCCATAGAAAGAAACTATTCATTTTTCAATATAATAAAATCTTGAATATAATGTTAATAATAAATTTTTAATAATATGTTATATTCTATGAACTCTAACACCTACAAGAAAATATTATATTATAATATAGATAACATAATTTTCAAAAAATATATAAACTAAAAAATTTGGAACCTAAAATATTAAATAAACTATAATAACTATGTTGAGATCTTATTATCACGATTTTTATATTTATCTTGGTGAATGAACAAATCAATGAAGTTAATAGATTAATACCATAATAATGATTTATATTCAATTTTTTAAAAATATTTATTGGAAGATCAAATTATTGAGAAATAATTTATATGATAAAAAATGAATAAAAATCAAGGAAAACAATGCACATGAGCCTCAGACGAGTTTTTGAGGACTCGCTAGGTGCATCCAAGTGACCCGAGATCAAATTCGGGTGAAGGAATATTTCTGGGTTACTGTAGCTTTACTGTTGCAGGTACTGTAGCAACACTATAGTAGGCACAGTTTGGTACTGTAGCAGTCGGAACTATTCATCCATTTGATCCTTTGGGCCACCAGTTTGGTCCTTGAGTCATGAAAGGCTTTTGGGCCACCCAAGGCCTTCGGGCCAGTTGTTTCTCAAGGCCTTCGGGCCACCTTAAGGCCTTAGGGCCACCCCAAGTCCTTCAGGAAACATGAATGCATGCCCTAGACACACTACAAAAAAGGGGTAGCCTTAGAAGAGGATTCAGAGCAAGATCACTCACTATAGTAGAGCCAAATGGATTGTCATAATGAGAGGGTATGGCTATTCCATCGGTACCAGCCTATGCTTGCATGGGAAGCCTAGCCAGACGGTCATGCAAAGGTGGAGATCTACTATTAGGATGCAGATGATGGGGAGGGGCAGTTCCTTGTAGATAGTCTATTTGAATTCTCTAAGACCTTCGGTTCATGTAATCTCTTAAGTGTACAGGCAATGTAATTTCTTAGCCTATGGGCCTTGTAAGGGTTCCCCCTCATCCCTTCAAAGGGGGGTTATCAAAAATAAATCAAAAAGAAGGCCTTCATGCCATTCAGGGTAAGGAAAACAACTATCAATGACATTGAATACAAGACAAAAATAAGTTTTGATGACTCAGTTAGTACATTATTTGGATATAAATGCATACTTGACCAGTATTCTAATAAAGAGAATAAAATTAATATAGTGTGATTTACATCAACAACAAGAATTATTACACACAGTAGATTTAATACATTTTCTAATTTTTCCAAATATCATCTTTTAGCAATGATATATATATATATTAAGATCTAATTTTATCACCTGATCATGACAACGACCTTATAAAATTTCAAGAAGAATGAATAAGATTTTTGACAACACAAATATATTTAATACTTATTGGAATGGAAAAAATGTTATTTGTGATATGAAGGGGTCTTTAGAATTAATTTTACAAGATTGTAAGAAATAAGGAATTGTTATATTATAATATTCAAAATTTATAGGAAATATAGAATTTTATTATGATACTCAAAAAGAAAAATTCAGAATATCATTAATATCTTTTCATTTGGAGTTCTAGTGAGGGAGAAAAACATACAGATAATTCATAAAAAAGTGGTAATAAGTTCTAGAAAATTTATATATATTTTTCAAATATTTAAAAAAAATGAAATATTTATTAATTTTAATAAAAATATTGAACCATTACAAAAAAATTATGTTAGATTATATATTTTCTTGTAATTTGGAAGATTATTATTTAATGAAAAAAAATAAAAATGAAGATCAATCTAATAATTATAAAGAAAGATTCATTATATGATGTGGTATAATCACATATTATTGCTAAAATTTCTCGAAATACCACCCTTATGGAAACTTAACAAAATAAATTGATTGGTACATATAAATTTTTCAATATATTTTTTTATTATAATATTTAAATTTGAAATTATCAAGAGAAATTAAAAAATTATAAACATAAATAGATTTAAAAAATGATTCAAGGGTAAATTATAAATATAAAATACATTCTGATTATAATTTAGAAAATAGTAAATGGTTTTTTTATTTATTTATATTATACAGTTTAGATTTACTTTTATCTAACACCACATCAGCTAGTTTTTTTGATTAAATAGAGAAAACAAGACATTTTTTTAATTTAGAATGTTCTTTCATTTAAATTTTATAAACGTCATTTTAAAATATGTATTTTTATTTAAAATTTCTCATTTTTTACTATATTTTCAGGAGCTATTAAATAATATAAATATTAATCTTTTAAAAATTAGTATTTTGATATTCAAACTAATTTATTTACAAATAACAATCTGTTGTATAACACACTAGAATTGCATAGTTGTGGATGCCTATGATAGTGTTTGATAATGTAACTAACAAAAGAAGATATGTTTTCTAAGAAAATAGTATTATTTTATTTTGTAAATGAGGTTGATTTCTAGTAAGAAAAATAAATGGTATATAGATAATGGTAATTCTGATCATATTACTACAGACTAGTCTGACATTCAATACTTTTAAATTTTTAAATAGAGGATATTTCATCTTTGGTGACAATATACTCGGTGAAATAATGAAAAAAAATTATATTTATTTACCAAAGAAAATATAATTTCTAATGATTTAAATTTTATAGGTCCTAAGAAAAACTATATATGCATTAACCAATTATTTATGGAGCATTATTTTGTGAACATAATCAATGATAAATGAATTATTAAAGGGTAATGATGTTAATTCACTCTATATTATGATTGGAATGATAATATATACACTCTTGATTTAAAATAATTAAATCAATGGAATTTACATTTTATAATTTTTAATTAAGATATGAATTTTATATGGAAGAGGATATTAGGACACATTAACTTTAAAAAATTACCCAAAGCATCTAGGAATAAATTTTTTTCGTATCTAAAAGAACATATTTTTAACCCAACTTGTTTTTTTATCCTTGAATATGTTTTTTGAAACATGAAATTAATTTAAATTCAAAAATTTAATTCTCGGATTCAAATGATTTATTTTAAGTCACATGGATTTGTTTGGACATACACAACGGAAACAATTTAGAGAAAAACACTATATGTATGTATTGTTTGTCAATGTTACTACATTTATGTGGATTTATTTTTCTATCTCAAAAATAATAACCTCATATTAATTTTAATGTATTTGTTTTTCAAAGTGATTACAAAAACCATTTTTTAATATCTAGAGTGACCATTGAAGTGGTTTTTGAGCTCTAATTTTAAAACTATTTGTAGTAAAAATTGGATTAATAATAATTTATGCATCCCATCCATAACAAATATAAATATTAAATATTATTATATGAGTATTAAATATATATAATAACAATGAATTACCTAGAACAATAATTCATTTTTGTCTTTATAGACTAAATTCATTAAAACCTTACTTCTTATAAGATAATAAATATCACCCACAATATTCTTCTTATTTAATAAACTTCATAGAAATACCCAACTTAAATGTTTTATTCATAACCTTGAGAATGAAAATATTAGAATGGGTGATAATAGAATATAAAAAATTATAGACATGGAAGATATCAATCAATGATCATAAGAAATCATTTGAAAGTATATGGTAATGATTTTATTATGATAAGATAAAATGTTCATTATCAATCTATCATAGATCACTAATATAGTTTATGTCCTAGAATATTTGAATTAAAAAATACATGAATCTTATGGGTGATGAATCATTGCAAATATATCATGAATCCTGATCGAATGTCATAATATTTCAAAAACAAGGATGAAATTTTTGTGGATCAATTATTATAATAATCATGAAAATATCATGGTCATCATAAATTAATAATTTAACTAAAAATAAATGATAAAAATAACATTCTTTTTGACTAATTTATATCATGATATCCTTGTTATCTCTTTGGAAATTACTAGATTTTATTTCTATTAATAGTTTCTTATCTCTATATTTCGAAATAATTTTCTTAAAAAATCTTCTCATAAGAGTTTCCAAACCACATAATCATTATCTATGTTATTGGAAGAAAATATAATTCCATTATTACATGACTCATAATTAGTCTCTATTCATTTTAATAACATAATATTTTAAAACAATAATCATGTAAAAAAACATAACCCATGAAAAATGAATTAATTTTTTAAAAATATAAACATCATAATGGAGTTTAGGGTTCCACCTTTCTCATGGAAAGACAAAACATAGTCAAATTTGATCTTCATCTTCCTCCGGGTGGTGCATCGACGTCCTCTTCTCCCTCTATTCATCTATCATTAGTGGATATCCCTCAGACTTCTACTAGTGTATACACCACTGATGTTGGAGAGAAGGTAATATAGACCTGTAATCAGTTGGACTTTTATCTACGTCTAGGTTCTTGATCTGATGATTCCTCATAGGGAATTATGTTCCAGTATTTTTCAAGGGTGTTTCCCTTCTTATATTTTAAAGGATGAAACAAGGTGTGGGTTTCCGAGAGAGATGTCCGCTTGGGAGAATAAAGATGTGGTGAAGGGATTCAATGATTTTTCATTGCAGGAAGCTCATAAATATGAGGTATTATATGGTGTTGAGTTGTTGTGTAGATATCAGTCATTTTTTATGATGATGTGGTGATAACTCACTAACAAAATAATGATCAACAACATGTTGATTGAAATCAGAAAATTCAGAAAATATTTTGATCCTCCAAATTGGTTGATAAATGGGGTAACAAATATAAGGATGAAAGTGTTAATTTTGTTTTACATATTAGGGCTTTGAGCAGTCTTGATCATTCCTATTTTAAGGATTAATTCCTAAGTGTGAAAACAAGTATGACCGATAGTGTGGGCTTCACCTATCTTCTTCCAAAGTGGAGACCATGAAAAAATTATTCTACTCTTCTTATGAATGTGTCTACCAGATCACCTTATATAATACCTAGGATGGTGGACACATATATCCTTAAGATGTTCATTCAGGGTAAGTCTCAATCTGAGTGGGAAATAGCGGATGATTTTGGTTATGGGAATGACATGTCATATTATGATCTTTAACATTTTTGTTTGATGGAAGAGGGAATTCTTGTTTGTCTGACCCCATCTACCTCTATTGTTCCCAACCTTTATTTTTAACAAATGGTGAAAGATTATGATCCTGCTTGAACTTCTTTGGTTAATTTATCATAGATGTTAAATGACATTAAAATAGAAATTGAATTTTTCTTAGGGAAAATACTAGTTTCCTTTTGAAATAAGTTATTTTAAATATAAAAATTCTAAAAGTAAAATCTAAAATATTTTATTCAAATTGTATCATTGATAAATGTGTTGTAAACTCAAAATCATTAACTGTTCATGTGGAAAATAAATCTATTAATTTTTTTGTATCATAAAATAATGATTTTTTCATACTTTGGTAAAAATTACCTCATTATTAAAATGAAAAAAATAATACTTTCAACAAATTTTGTAGAATTTAAAAAAAATTTATAAACTAATTTATAAAATAATTCGATAATATTAAAAACATCCATGAAAATAATTTTTAGAATATTTATATATAGGAGAATGATTCCAAAAAAAATGTAGAGAAACAAATTATATCATTATTAAAAAAAATTAAAATACTATTCAGTATCATAAATTTGATAATGGTAATAAAATATAAATACTATATAAAAAAATATGGGAAAAAAGTATTTTTTTATCAAATAAATATTATATAAATTTATTGAATGTAAATTAAATAATAAACCATCCTGATTAAAGTGAGATTGAATCAATAATCCCATACCTCAAGTATCCTCATTCATCATACATGATCAATAAAATTATATAATATTTGTTTATTTGTTTTTATAAATTCATTTGAAACATAATCATATATTTAATTCAATATATAATTTTGTTATAGGATATTTTCACACTTTTATTAAACATTGTTAATTAAAAACAGTAATATGTGTCATTATTGCTTCTTTTTTAGATATATTTCAATTTGGATATCGACATCCTTGTGGTTTGATCGTGGTTAAATCATGTCCATAATTTTAATTAATTCATTTCTATAATATAAAATCATTATAAACACATTTTTTACTACTCATATAAATTTTCGAGTAAAAATGAATTAGGTCACTTTTTGGAGGTGGTAGTCTGTACGTATGCCCATGTGATTTTTCCAAAATTTGATGGAAGTAATGAAGTGGAAAATAATAATAATTCACCATTATAATTTCATTATAGAATCATAAATATCAGATATATTTTAAAAATATATCGTTATACCAATATATATAAATCGGTGATCAAAAATCAAATTCATCGCTATGTGCTGATCATGGTAGTCCAAATATACACACAAGTGATTTTCAGTTTTCTCATAGAATTGGAAAGAGGTGGATAAATATTGTTACATAAAAATAAATTCCCTATATTTAAATTTATTAATTCTTTATTTATATTCTATTATATATATTAAGAGGAGGTAGAAGATTAAATAATATTGAAAGTACCTAGTTAAGAGATAAAGCACTTCATGGAGAAGCCACCTTTGGATTACACTTTTTTCTCTGAAAGGATAGTATTTTTGAAATAATAGAAGTTTGAATAAATTTTTATGGATGGTATTATATTAATAGGATAAGTATTCTATGATCTGTAGGGATTAAACCTTACGAATAATGGGGAACAAGAGGAATCATATTTTATGTTAAGGGATGGGAACCCCTGTAATAACAATATTTTTAAACAATATAAGTTAAATTTGAAAATTATGTAGAACCAAATTGATGTATATCAATTAAAGAATTATGATGCGTGAAAATATTCTCATCCGTTTAAATTTATTAAAGTTAATGTGAGGTTTCAACCAATATGTCTTAGTTTTGAACCATGTGTACCATTTTGAGGATTATCGTGATACCAATGTTTTCTTTCATTTATGAAATCATAAAATAAATATAAAATGATAGGGTAACAATTAGGGGAAAATGATTGACATTTATGTCTATAGTGGATCACTAGTAAAATATTAATGTTTTTATGAATTTTAAATCATTTAACAGAATCATTTTCATAAGACACAGGTAATATAATTTTCAAAAATATTCAGAAAGTTTGACATATATTTTAGAAATATTGAAATGGATATAGTATAAAAAATTAAAATTAAAATACTATTTTATATTTAACAATAAAATTAATTATGAAAAAGTCATGTGAAATATATTACTTTTAATATTTTAAAAATTATTTATTGTATTTTTTAATTACTTAAATAGATACTATGTTAATGTTTAATAAGAAAATTTAGTAAATATTTCAAAAAAAGAATGTATTTTAATATGATTGAAAATTTTTATTTATATTTCAAATATTCATTTATTATAGAATAATACCTATTTATTAATAAGAAAATAAATTATTGAAATTAAAATATTGTGAGTGACATTTTGAATTTATTCAATACAAAAATTTTCTAAGATTAGTAACAAAGGAATGTAGCAATTAATTTGAAAATTGAAATATAAAACTACTATTGGTGTATAAGACAAATCCAATTAAATAGTGGATTTTTTTAGTGTTTAATATTATTTTTTCAATTAATTAACTGTCATCTTACAATTTCACCCTTATCAATGAGACAAATATTTAAATGTTCTTACTATTTATAATGTATAAAATAAAAAAGTCATATATATATATATAATAAGAACGAACATATTAAAAATATTGAATCAATTATTCATGATTTTATTTATAGATATTGAAAAAAAAATATTTTGAAAAAATTATTAGAAAACATAAAAAAACAATTTTTAGAAAAAATGATTATTAAAAATAAAATGAAATTTATTATATTTCATTACTAGTAATAAGAATTTGATAAATGATAAAATGTTTAATATTCTTTATAATCAATAAAATTCATTTATCAAATTAACAATAATATCTAATTTAATTTATTAAAATAAACTAATATTTAATTATTAAAATTATTTTGATGAAAACCCTTTTTAATTTTCTAAATTTTTATCAAATTGATAACCAATTAATTATTTCATATACCAGATAAAAAAATAAATTTTTTAATTTTTTAAGTCATATTCATAGTCTCTATTCAAATTTTTCTGTTATAACTATCGCAATCAAAAATAATTGATAATATAATTCATTTATTAATTATTTTTTTCCTTGTAATCTAAGAAGTAAAATAAATGAAATTAATTTAATGTGAAATACATTATAAAATATCATAGTTTTTTGATAGATTTTAGTCATATATAACTACAAAAAATGGTGTTGTTTAAAAAATAAATATAATTATTTAGGATATTTAATGATATTTTTTACCTTATTATTCAGCTGATAGAATTTTTTGAGTTCAGGTAGTATGTATTCCATCCAATAGACATAATCGAGTATTATCAGTTCAGTTATTAAATTACTCTACATGAGTTATTGGCCATATGAAATAAAAAAATTATTACATTATGGTATTTAGGTGTTATTTTTTTATCCTGAATATTAGTTTCAATTACATAAATTAAACCATAAATATGATAAATAAATATTGGTTTTATACATATAGTAATTCCTATATAATATTTAATTAAATAAAAAACTTCGAAATATACTGGTGTTGTTATTTTTGATGAATCTAATAATTTGAGTTTTATAAAAACCTCCTAATTTTAAACCATTAGATGATGTCTATGAAAATAAAATAATCAGTATACCTAATGGTGAACTATAAATACAAATAAAATTATTACATATGTCATATCTTCTTCTTTTCTATATCTAGAATTATATTCTACTAAAGATATATATATTACAGTTTATACGTCAATTTATACAGTATTTTACAATTGAAAACCATATGAAGTTATCCAACCCATAATATTATTAGTTATGAAATTAAACCTTTTATAACTATAAGTTCTTTGAGACATAATTGTGAGCAGCATGATTTCTTATCACAATTCAAAACATAATAAACATATGATGCTTATTTTAATTAGTTCTAGAAAATTGTCATGTAAGTGATGTTCAATATATTTGAGTGAAATGAAATTTTATACATTTATGATCAACATAAATACCATATGGTAATATGAGAAAATTTCTTAGAATGAAATTTTACTAAAATTTAACGTTGTTTGTAAATAAAAAAAATTCTTGATATGGTTTATTTTTATGAAAAATTATTATACTATAGTTAATGAAATACACTAAAATAAATTTTACAATTTATTAGAACATTAAAATACATTCCAACAAATCTAAAGTCATTTTTAATTCAAATGGGTGTTAAATATTTTTTTAATGGAAAAACTAATGTTGAATTTTATATTGGGCATAATTTTCATTTTGATGAAAAGAATTATAATAAAATGAATTTTTAATTTTAAATAACTTTATCTCCTTAAACAATCATTAATAGAAAGATATGATAGACTTAGAATATGTTTACATCAAATAAAATACATAAATGATGTGATGACCCAAAACTTTTGAAAAATAATATTTTCAAATATAAAAACATTATTCAAATGTCTATTGATGATAATATTTTGAATTTTCATGAGACATATAGTTTTTCTGATCTTATAAAAAATGTGATCAAAATGATTTCGAATGGATAACTAAACTTTTCCAATGGTTTTAACATTTATAGAAAAATGAATAAAATAACATAAATCAACCTCAATATATGAAATACGTACTAAAACAATTCATTTTTTACAATGAATCTAGTATATATACTCTAGTAATGACTTTTATCGAAATATTTTTAGATAAATCTGATAAAAAGACAGATTATAATATTTATAGACTTATGATGTGGTTCATATTTTATCTTCTAAAAATTCAACTATATATTATGTTTTCTACTAGTGGTATTCCAAGAGAAAATAGTATTTTATAACACCTCTAGATCTGGGCTCAACTGCAAATTGATACATAGGTGGGAACTAATTGCATAAGGGTTGATGTAGTTGAGATCCCACGAGCAGAATTTTGTGCCTTATGACATTGATTTGGATGTTTTAGTCTTATATCTGTACATGTGAAGGAATTTTAATCTTTGATATCACATTGTTTTATAATCAGACCACCATATTCATAGGAACATATTCCCAAAGAGATATTGATACCCAAGGGAGAGGTCATGCTTAGGGTTCCTAAGGGACTATGAAATGGATATTGTTTTTACTTTGAAATATGGTAGTATATTCCCTTATCAGGAGGTCTCATTCACACATGGTTATTGAGGTGAATGAGATGTTGTCTTATTTATAACTGACCCTAGGGGGGAGAGGTATGCATCTTTAATTCAGTTGATAGTCTTGGTACAACCACTTATTCAGTGTGTAAAGGAGGATCAGTTAGGAAAAAACAAATATTATGTTCTACATGATCTGATATCTATAGGAGATTCATGGTTTTGATTTTATGAATTAAGGGATATGTTCATAGGATTTTAGGGATGAATGGTTTTCTAGAAATGTTTTTTTGGAGGCGATGATAGTGTTTTACACTTCAGTCATGGAGGTTTATATCTATGTGGAAATGATGTACAATGATCCTAAATGATATTTTTCTTAGGTGGGAATAAGGTGAAATGTCACAAATATTATTTATTGGTGTTTCACATGTTAATAGGTATTGTCTTATAAAAAGGTACCAATTGGTTTAATATAGCCTCTTGGCCTCTCGAAGTGGAAATTGGATGGAATATCAATGGAATTTTTTAAGGGTATTTTGTGGATAATTAGTTGTCATGATTCCATTTGGGTGATAATTAACCTACTAACCATGCCAGTGGAATTCATTTCTATCATAGATCAGAGTACATGTGAGTGTTTCGATAGATTCAGGGATGTGGAGTCTTCAGAAACTATGAGGTACCATTGATTATTTTTTCTATATATGATGGTAATTTTACAACATGTTTTTGGAGAGGCTTGAAAGAGGCCATCAGGATCTAGTTGAGGATGGGTAAAACATTTCACCGATATAATAATATACAGATTGAGCACTAAATACAAGTATTGTAGGATGTGATAATGGATTATGTTTTAGTTATCTTACAAATCATGAATGATCCCATTAAATTGGAAGTGTTTTCTTGTAATAAAATCTATCAATCAACTATCAACATGGATTATCTTCAATCCATATATGGGATAACCAGTAATAAACCCTTATACAAGTATGATATCAGTGAATTATTTCTTTTTTGGGTTGGGGAGAGTGTATTCTATGAGAGATATGGCTCAAGTGATTTGAAATGATATGTGGAAAACCTAGAGGTGAAAATAATATTATACAAAACAATATATTACGCCAATGGATTTTAAGTTTTATGACTATGTTTTCCTGAGAATCAATCCATGAAGAGGACTTTGGAGGTTTGGTCAGGTTAGTATGTTATCCCTAAGGTTCATTATGATGTTCAAGATCATACGGTGTGTTTTAATGGTTTCATACCACCTATACCTACACCTGTACATGGACATGGTTCATGACGTCTTCCATGTTTTGTAGATAAGCTGATACATGCATGATCCTAAAAATGTTATTATCTAGGAAAAGTTTTACATTTAGAATTGAGCTACGATCATGGAGTACCTAGTTTGGATCAAGGATCAACATTAGGGGATCCAATAAGTATGAACAATACCATGATTCCAATGACGTGGAAGCACGATAGAATACATGATATCTCTAGGGAGTTAGATATTACGATTTAGGATTAGTATCCATTGAGTTTTGTTTAAATTTTTCTATTGAAGTTGAAAATAAATAAAATAGGGGAGAATGCAGTCACCCTATTTTTTCAATGTAATAATTGAAAATATAGTATAGAATATTTTCAGAACCATGTACTGAGAGAGGATGACATTCATTGGCCTAGTGATCCCGTTATTGATACTATAATAAAATTACATATATTAATATATCTCATGAATAATTTTACTAAAATTATGTAATAACATCCAAACAAAGTCTTAGATTAGAAATCTAAGATAACTGTTAATTCATGATTGTAGGGTTTACCATATGAATAAATTAAGTAATGTGAACAATTTATGTCTATTTGAGGAAATCGTTGAAAGGTTCATTCAATAAACATAGAAATAAATTATATATTTATAATTATAAATGACATATCCTACATAATCCTCTATAAGTACATATTTTAAAAAAAGTCTTGTGTTTTGGAGTATTTGTGATAAGCTTTGAGTATTCCAGGTTGGGTAATATCTGAGGATTATGGGTGTTCAAATCGATTTGGATTGAGATGCAGTGAACATATCGTGACTTCTCCTTTTTAACATAATTTATTTTTCACCATTGATTGATAATAATTGATGAAGGACTCATAAATAGTGTGTGATTTTGATTTTATTAAATATAATAAATTATTTATTTGAGCTTATTTATTTTTATCTATGATAATTCTCCACTCGCATCAACACTTCTTAATAAATAGTATTTTTTATTTCAATTTATATATATTTCTATGATATCACCTGGTATATGTGGTTCATATGATCATTGGATGATAATTACTAATTAATGGTGGTTACACCTTAACTTTTTAATTTTCTATCATATGTTCTTCACATTCTTCATCATTGGTCCATAAGGTCATGATTTGACATTTTTTGGGTTGGTTCTTGAATGATCGAACCCCAATATTCTTGATATTTGTGTTCAAGAAATATTACAGTTTCATGATCATATCTTGATGGATTGAGAGTGATTCTTAATGGATTGGCGATCCATGAGTAGTCATAGGTAATTGGAGGTTCACAAGACTTGTTCAGGTATTTGTGAAGATTTTTAAATACAGATTTCCCACCATCAAGTGATTGGAATAGGTGGTTGGAGGAACGTTACATCAATTATGGGTAGCCAAATGGTGGGAATCATGATAGTGGATGTGGATTTGGATATGTATTAAAATTAGGATATTCATCCTATAAAAAAGATGACTACTTATCTTTTAATTTAGATGATTTCAAGTTGTATAGTACCCTATATGTGGAACTAGGATTTAGGGTGGATTAAATTATCATACATAGTGTTTAGGCTAACATGCACATGGCCTAGTACCCAGTCATGTCTTGAATTACATTTGATTAACTATGAACACATGGGAAACCAAAATGTGGAAGATACATTTCATTTAAAACATAAAATAGTTGTGTATTTCGACATTTCCATCAAAGTCGTGTTTTTTATATGAAATGGATAGGTTTCTCATAGGTTTCACCCACAATGTGACCCTAGAAACACACTTGTACCTGTAACAAAAAAAATATAACTCTTATATATATTCTAAAATAGGACTCAAATTTTACAAAAAAATTAATATCCTTGGTGTTTATTCATGGAGAACTTTTTGGTGGAATTTAATGTGGAATGTGAGATATAATGTGAAAATTTTCAAGTATGCCACTTATTTAAGTGACACATGATGATGTCAGTGTTCATGGAAGGGCCATAAAATTGATTCCAATATTGTAAATCTCATGTCTTACTGGGGAAGAAGTCCACCATACACTATATATTTTTAACATCGTAACTACACTACATTGAGAATGGGTCCTCCATTTACATATTGGTACTTCCCAGTCTTCGATCTCAAGCAGATTGTGGGTCTTCTATGAGAGTTGTATCTCCCATGATTATTGATTGTAGTAGTGATGAGAGGGACAATCATAATAGATTTTTTTGAGGTTACATTTGTTTCTAGGAATTAGGGATGTACTTTTGGATCATTTGATAGACTCATCGACTTTGGATGGGGTGTTAAAAAATGTCCTTTTTCTATTGTTTCAGTTTCATTTTGTGCATGTATATTTGTATCTATTGGGTTTCATTTACCTCCTGATTTGGGTTGATATTACCTTTGGTTGTAACATTATATTTCTTCGTCTTCTATTTTTGGGATTCCCTATTGTAAATAAATAAACTCACCCATTTAAGTGATTTTCCCACACATTTCATGTCTTCTAATGATGAAGGAAATATCAATGGAAACTTTGGTCGTGCTTAGGGATACTTGGGATTTTTTATAGAACAAAGTGGATTAGTATGGAGATCAGGAGTAATTATCTCCCAATATTCATTTATTCTAGTTTTTCTTAGGATTATACATATTTTTGTGTTCATGTTTGTATTCTTCACTTTTTTTTATTCTATCAATCGTTATTGTAATTTCATAGAGGGAGTTGCTAGCATATTTGCACTATACATACTACTGTATTTGATATTCCATTAAACATTATCATTGAGATGGTTCTTTTTAATAATAAAATTACAAAAAAGTAAAGGTATTCTATTTAATTTATTCCTTCTTAGTGCTTGACTACAATCCTTACACTATTGGATACATGCTTTGGGATGTGGCTGCCCATACTTCCACTAGGCTAGTGGGACATGTTGTGATGGGTCAATATATTCAAATGGATCCAAATTATTTTGGAGTGAAATATATTATTTTAATAAAACAAAAAAAATTAATTTTCCTCATAAACTATGAACCAAAATTTGGGACATAATATCACAACATATCATTACTAAATTGGATAACATTCTTTGTATGACAATTTGACTCTGGATAAAATGTAGTTATTTAGAAAAACCTAGAGAATGAATATTTTTATGATCAAATATATACCCTGTAGGTTAAATGAGGATAAGAATATGAGATTATCTTCCTTGTGAATCATTTTATTCTCACATCCCCTCTATTTAGTTCCTTAACAAGACCTCCAATGATCTTGACTCAATGATCATTATGAAATGTGCTAATTTGTTAAAATGAAACATTACCACCCATATATGGGAATTGACTACCTAGAATTAAGATATAATGTTTAAAAGGACTATCTAGATATCCTAAAATATAGATTGAGGAATATAAAATGTATGGAGAAAAATAATAGCAACATGGTTCTCGACGATCACCATATAGAAGAAAATACACAAGGAATGAAATTCTGAGTCTTCATTCTTAAACTAAAACCACTACAACATACCTCTTAGTGAAAGGTATATCTTTTTCATTTATGGATATACAATCAATGGTGGCCTGTATAACTCATGAATAACTATATAATGAAACTGTAAATGGATTAAAATCATATCCTTTAACAACAATCATTGTTTTTCATTATCATACAAACCAGTAGGGACCTAACTAAATATAACTCGGTCTCTCTAGAACTCCACCTCAAAATTCTGAATCTATGTCTCCTAGAGCTATATAACTTGGAAAAACTATTCATTTCTTTAAAATACTACCTCTTCACAACCACACACATATCAAGATGAATCATTGAGAGATATTCTATCACCCCTTATGAAACTGTAGATTAACACACTGAATTATTGTATAAGATAATTTTTTTGTGCATCCACTATAACATTTCCATATTATAATGTATATTTATGATCAATGTTGTAGTCCAACTCAAATTATATCATCCTTCATTATAAAAATTTCAATTCATGCTATATAAATACATACTTCATCTTATTATTGTTTGTAAAAAACCAAAAAAAATATGTGCTGATGAGTTATTGTCCCCATATATTCAGGAAAAAAATCCATCAAAATGAGATAATGGGTAGAATAATTATGATCATGGGGATGTAACTCCTTATTCCCATAAGAAATAACTCATTCTTATTGCATCAAGAAACAATCCTGCCAAATATATTAATTATCCTTGAAAACCTCAAAATAAACTACCTATTATTGATAACAATGGCATTGTGAACTGATAAGGTTCTCTATCAGGTAATTGAATGATACCTAAAACAAACTATACAACATAAAAACCTGATCCTATACTGTAAAATATACCATCAAAGTCATAAACCGAGTGAAATCGTCTATGAACTTCATCTAATAGCCATCATGGTTATGGAAACATCTCACCTATATAACAATCTTAGGGAATTCTCCGTGAAATGAACTGCCTCTATCTTCAAATAACTCACATATACTCCTTTTTGGGACACACATTACCCATAAATATATACTAAAAAATACATGATCTCACCCTTTTATGAAATTCCAAAAATAGATGTTAAAAGAGAAGTACTCACAAAATTGAACACATTTTATCTTATTGCCTATCCTAAAAAGAATATTGCATAAGTATGTCATTGAATAAAAAAATAACATATCCAAAAACTCTAGGAACACTACAATTATCATCCCCATTAACAAAACTACAGTATTTTTCATACCAACATAAATCATAATCAAATTGTAATTCCCATGACAACATTAGAAATTGGTCTTCACAACATATTTACTTTTCAATATCAATTAATGATATAATGACCACATGTCTCTCCTTTAGAACCATCATGATCATTTTAACAGATCAAATAAGTCATCAATCCCCATAAGAGGGTAGAAGTATTTCACTGTCACCTAGTTCAATCGATGATAATCAGTAGTAATTGGTAAACTACCCTCTGTATTCTTAACTAATAACATTGGTAAACCCCAATGCACTAGACATAGATTTTTAAAACCTTTATAAAATAAATCATCATGTTATAATCATGTATATCATAAAAAATAATGTACCATTATAATAAAAAACAATTGGAAAGGTGAAATTCCTAGTTGTAGCTCAATCACAAACTACATCTCTCATCGGGGGTTTGATGCTAGAACTGCTTGACAGAAACTATGAGGGTACACTTCCACATCCCAGGGATACATTTATTAATGAACCTTGGATGAACTCAACAGAATCTAGACCGTTATGGTTGAAAATTTTTGAAGTCACCCATAACCCTTCTGAGGTTATTTTTCTCCAACTAACATTGTAGCCTCATTATCCACAACATTTATTACAACCTGACTCCTACTAAAATTTAAAAAAAATAATTCACTAAATACCAAAAATACATACTTATCATGTTGTTGTAATGCTACATAAGTATACTTTTGATGTATACCCAATAGAACTAATTACATTTAACTATTTCCCATCCTCTTCATACTTCATACAAATAAGCCTGGCCTCCAACTGGAATAGTAAATGTAAATGCAACTACAATTGTCTCCACATCATATCTGAAACAAGAAATGGGGCATGTGATATAAAGGATGGTGTAGCTCCAAGACAATAAATACCATTCACCGAACGAAAATATTGAAAAGGGTGCCGATAATGACATATATCTCTCCCAAATTTATAAATGATAGATTATTAATTCTACTATGACCTACTAAATTGAATCTATTCCCCTAATGATTAAAAAATACATGGCCACTACATACTTCACGAGTATGAGGAGTATCTCATGGCTTTCCTATGCTTGAATGTTCCCATATCTATTTATCACATGTTCGAACACCCTTATTCCACTACCGGGGCTGAAACATACCCAATGGAGGAACCTTAATTAGAACACCTAACACACTCTGATTACTTAAAAAGGTCAAGTACACTATCAAAAAATGTACAAGGACTAAATAACAGAAAACATGTATATAATCTCATAGAAAGGGATTGGGAGCCTATAAATCTTGAGAAATCAGATGATAAGAGATCATACCTACCCTAAGATATCTAACAACATTTTATAAATGAAACTATGAAACTCTGAAAATATCTATGGTTTGTGAGGAATCCTAGTGACTCCCCTATCTTGAAGATTTTGTTCACTCTAGAATCCTGTCAAAAACGTTGGATCTTTCTAAAAATAATTTCATATGATGAAAATATTAATAGGGAGAACTAAAACAGGATAAATGGTTGAAGATACTCTGAAAAATAACTCACAATGGCCACCTCATTAGAAATAAGTCTGAATTTTGTCAAAGAAGTATCTTCAAATTGATCTTGAACTCACACACATTGGATCTCTCTAATAGTAGGGTAAGAATATCTTTGTGACTTGATTCATTCATGGATGAAGAATGAAACTATACTCAACAATAATATTGAAACTTATCCTATAATAGCATAGACTCCTCAAGATCAATGAGTATCAAGATCCACAACTTCCTCACATCACCAAGTTGTATTATCATGGAAACAATATATCAAACTACATCACATGATAATGGATAGAATATAAATTTATCTACCCATTCTCTAAATAATCTCCTATGAATACATCCAAAAATGGTATCATGTACTTCTACAGATTTTGGTGTTTATGATATAAGAGATTAAATATAAATATTTTGTTATCATTAGGGTCTACTCTATAGGGAGATCCTGGAGAATCATGCTATGAATATTCAATACATACCGAATGATGGAACCATCTGAGACCAATAGATGTAAGAATAAAAAAATCTAGAGACTCCTAAATTTAAAATATGGAACACCTAAAATAAATTATTTATTAATTTTTTATCAAGTGTAATGCTTTAACATATTTCATGACAGACCCATTTCAATCAAAGGTCCAGCAATCAATGAGGCATGATCCTTTCCTAGGGCTAAACCCTTCAACTATTATCAGTTTTTATGTAGGTTCGTCTAATATAATGGTTTGAACGTCAAATCCCAAGGGGCCCTAAATAACCATGTATATTCATATATCCTCCCATTACCTCACTTACCTAAAATAGGTTACATTATTTCCCTACAAACTAATACAGTATTACCTATTCCTAACATCAAACCCCATCTAATCCCCCAACTAGATACTTTGATTCTACCCTATAACAAAACCCTCCCCTTAATGAGTACCACTCCTACCAATGATGAGATATGTAGGATGGTGACTATCTGGGTCCCATTTCTAGTATGCTTCAGGTTGGCATCTAACATAGAGGGTATATTAAAATTTTAATTTGGAGGCATTACCCTCTAATAGAACATGTACAATAGAGAGTTTAAAAGGATACAAAAATAAACATCTACTAATATATATAAAATAAATCAAAATTTCATACATGTAATTTAATACATGAATAATAAAAAAATATATGGAAACTACAATTTGTAAAATGGAAAACTCATCAATCACTATAAATTCAAAATAGATCCTACAAAATCATAAGCTTTAATGTCTTTACCGGTCTTCAGCCTACTCCAAATGACTAGATAAATAGTTTATATAAACATAGGGTTATTATAATAGTAATATCATTTGGATCCTCCTTTCATCCTCTCATGAAAAAGATAATGTAGGAATACTACATCCTAATAGAAAAGTAAATCAAAATAATCTCCAAAATAATTATACTATATTCCTAGTTCTCTCTATGGATATCTATAAAAAATTATCACATAAAACATATCACATGTTGTAATAAAAAACATTATGTTTACTTCTCCATTTCTACCGCACAGTTTTTCCTTTCTATCATATCATTTCATACCTTGAGACATTTATCTCTAAAAGTAATACATCTCGTAAAAACATTGCATACATACACAACCTTAAAATTTTGAATCACATTATCTCATCATACCATATCATATCTCAATATAGTAAACAAGTAGTTCCCAAGATTCACCATAACCTGTATGCTGGGTACCATACATAATGTACTATACCACATATATAATAGCTCATAAAATGCGTAAGGTACCTCAATCAACCACTACATATAAAATTGTATGTTTTATAATAATTATTATACTATATCTGGAGATAATATTGTGTAAAATAACAACATGATATTAGAAACCTAAAAACATATATCTCTTACTAGCCACTATTCATATCTGTACATAATATTAATAAGAGAAGAGAGCAGTGCAAGATGGTGTAGTCATTCATCCATTCACCCATCAAGATGTTTGATAAAAGACAATCCTAGAGTCAACTAGGTGTCACTAACCATAACTAAATATGGGTGGGGTAGTATATGAAACCACAAAACATATAGGATATTATATATCTTACAAAAACACAATAGGAACATAATAGACATTATATCAACATGACATATCATCCCTAACACACAAAGTGACTGAAGAAGGAAACAAGATAATAACTAAACATACAATACTTTAAAGGAGATAAATTAAATTAATTCATTTTTATTAATATGATTATGATAATAAATATATTTACCATTAATTATCTTTTTTAAAATTATATTTCATTATCCAACAGAGTGAAGCTTGTTCCCTTGAGGCATAATTCAAATAGATTCCTTGGTTTTTCAAGATCATGTAATTTTAAATCTAGTAAAACCATACCCATTAGTTTATAAATATATTTAATATTATTAAAATTTTATAATTCATGGTAAACTAGGAAAACATCCAAAATAATCAATCAAAAATATGATGCAACCAAAAACATGTTGTTTTCTTATTCCATGTGAAATGGAATGCATAAAATAAAAAACATGGACATCTTGTCACTAAAAAAGTTCATTAACATGTGAAATCTCAATTATATAACATCAATGGGTAAGACTGTATTCAACACATTCTATCCAATCTGGTTCCATCCTAAAACTATAACTACCTAAAACCCACAATCTCATATCTAATAAAAATAATTAATCGATACATTTCTTTATTTGATACCATAAAACGTGACCAAATTTGAACTATAAAAAAATATTTGATCTCATATAATCAAATATAGCTTTTATGTAATGATTTTTATATAATTTTTAAAAAGACATAAGCATATGTGAAAAATTAACAACTCGTTAATAAAAATCTATATCATCTACCAAAACTTCATTACATCTAGAACCCTACTTAAACATAGCATACATAAAAAAAATATTTATAATTAAGGGAAAGTAAAAAAAATAAATTGGTGTTCTCATATGCTTAGTAAGGGTAAAATGAGATATAATAATTATTAAAAATTCATAACGTGGATATATGGACATAATATCATGGACACAAAATTTAAAAACTATATAATTCATATAAAAGATTATAATCATGAGTCAGGAAAAATATTTTTTTTCATTTAATAAGAAATGAATAATAATAGAATATGAACCATTAGAGAATAAAATATTCAAATGACCTAAAATTATGGAAAAATTAGTCATATAAAATCATTTATTAAGTGATGAATTCACATTTCCACGACTATCATAGCTGAATGGGTTCGCATCCCAAACCATCATTGTAGTCATGTTTAACTCCAAAGACAACCATAGTGGAATGGGTTAACTCCTAATACTATTATATTTGAATGTGTTCGCTTCCAAAACCACTATAGCAGTAACGATTCACTCCAAAGACTATCATATTAGACAATATCTCATATTGTACTAAGTGAGATACCAATTATAGTGCTTTTTATCACATAACATATAAGATATTACCCAAGGCATTGGAGTGAGATAATAATCCAAATGACCACATGAAAAATCGTTCATATGTATGCAACAAGATCATAAAACATTCCTTTTTTCAAATGTTTTGAAAATAAAAAAATATCATCAAAGTGTATCCCATGAAAAACGTAATGGGTTACGTTACCATTCTTGTCATCATAAAGTAAAAAAAATTATATATAATATAATAGTGTATCATATGATCATATTTAATGTAATTCATAAATAACATCAAATGATTTCATCTTCAGTGGAAAATTATATTAAAAAAATCAATTGAAATAATTTATACGGAAATAAAAATTCCATTCGAATATAACTTATTTAAAATATAAGATTACATGTAAATGTAAAAAATTTATTGAAAATATTTTTGAAAACATATAATAAAATAAAAAAAGCACTTATTTACCATGAAAGTAGGAAAATTAGAGCATTTATTATAGGTTAAAGAAACAATCCTTAAGTATTTGTTTCCCATAAAAATTTTTAAAGTAAATCATTTGGAAAAAGAATGAAATATTCCATCCAAAAAGATTTATATAAATTTATTCATGGTTAAAAATGACATTAAAAATTTTCTTTATATTATTAACAACCTTTTAAATCCATTTTTTGAAAACATTGTCGTTTAATAGAAATTTTATCCAACAAAAGCAAAAACATAAAAAATATAGAATAATTATAAGATTATGAAATACACCCATACATATCTCGTAACATTAAAATATTAATCCCCATGAATAAAATTAAAATAGAAGGATATTATAATATCCATACTATTTATAGGAACAATTATAAATTTAAATTCTAGTTCATTATATAAAACACACTAATAAAATAGTTGGTGAATATTGAATGTGTCCCATGGAAATGAATATGAGATGAAAATATCTTACCTTTAGTCTGACTTCCTTTGATAGTTCATTAACTTAATATATAATATGTATAAAATTATTATAAATGTTTACCCTAATTATATCATATATATTCATAATATATATATTCATTTTTATTCATAGTTTTATAGATTGAAAATGAATTACACCATTCATGGAGAAGGTAGGCCATACGTACACATGAACATTGTATTCGGCTTTTTATGGATGGAAAGAAATAAATATACTAAATAATCCACCATTAAATTATAGTTTTTATATATTTTATTATATATATATTCATTATTTCATTCTTCTTTGTCATCCACGAAAAATAGTAATAAAAAAAATAATCACATCACCTCATGGAGGTGGTAGTCCACACATATACACGAGTGAAGTTATCGATTTCCAATGGTTTGGAAGGTATGAAGGTACATATTATATTTTTTATAAAGAAACATAATTATGTCATAAATATAATATAAAAATATTAAACCCTTAATTTTTTATATATTTGAAATATGGTGGTGGAAAATGTATTACATAACTATGAGGTGACATTAAGCAGTACGTATGCACAAGTTGATACATTGACTTCTTATTCGATGTGAATGAGAGTGTATAATTATATTTTCATAATAATAATAATTAAATTTCCCAATATTTACTATATTTTTTTATGATAAAAATAATTGATATGTTGGAGGTAAGTATTACTAGAAAAAGAATGTGATCAGATTGAGCGATTACCTCTTCTTTGAGGGGACTTAGACATATTCTTAAGGGCCCTTGTGTTATCCTTTTGAGAAGACCGGAACAAATAGGATTTAGATCATAAATATTATAGGATAATTTCATAGTTTTTGGTCAATCTTGAAATATCCAATTAGTAAAATAAGTGAGGGGGAATGGCATTTCATAATTGAGGCAAGGGGCACATTCGAATTTCCACAATAGATTAACCTTTATTATGAATATTCTTGAGAAAATTTATTAAAAATTTACTAAAATTAATTTTGGTTGACATTTCAGACTATTATCATTCAATTATTTTAATTAGTATTTATAATTTTTAAATAAATTATTCAATTATGAATCCCACATACATCATTATTGTCGTTTTTTATACTATACATTACTTTGACATTAAAAATATCACAAATTTTTTTTAGAAAATATCATTAAAGACTAATAAATTCATGGTTATATAGAATATTTTTGGATCACCATAAATACCTCATATTAGGTTACTTTAAATTTTTAATATCTTTTATTTTCTTAAACCATTAATTTAATAATTAATGCATCACTATTGTGTAATAATTTAAAGTAATTTTTCATTGTATAAAAATAAAAAAATTAACCACATATATAAAAATCATTTAAATTTAGAAATCATATTTATAGACAAATATATCCTTCCGATAACGAGATATTAAAATATTATAGTTCTTAAAAATGAAAGAGTGACATGTTGGACTTTTCATAAAATAAAATACTATAAAGGTAATAATGTGATCTAAATTTCCATAAATTACCTAAAACCAATATTTTTATGACAATAGAAGAAATCTAATCGTTAAATAAAAATTATCTCTATTTTTGGTCATTTAATATTTCATATAATTTTCTTTGTAACCCATAATTATTTGATTTATCCTCACTTTAATAATAAAAATTACCAAGGATACTATATATATTGAACAAAATTAAATGGGACATATTTATAAATTTTTACCTCCAAAATAACAATATGTAATTTTGTGTGTAATAATTTAAAACACATAATTAGTAGAATGAAATTTAAAATTAATCAAGAAAAATGCATTAAAAACAACCTTTCGAATGAATAACCTCTAAAAAATGTTATTTTAATAAATTCAAGTATACATTTTTTTCCAAAAAATATATTTGGGTCATTGTAAATCAAAATAAACCATTTAAAATTCAAAAAAATACAAAAAATAATTTTTCATTGTAAATAAATTAAAATAATATAATATTTTTATAAAAATGTGTATTTTTTCCTATTAACTAAAATATAAAAATTTATAGAAAAATATAAATAATTTATTTTAGGATAACATTTAAATAATGAATTAGAAAATTAAATTATTTTTTCAAATAAATTTGCTATAAATTCTAAAAACCACTTATACTTTTCACTAGTAAAAAGTATAAAAATCCATTATTGGAGAAAACACATTTAGGAATATTTAAATGACATTACTAAAATTAAAAATTCCTATTTTCAAATAATTAATTAATACATATTATATAAGTATTTCAATTATATATTTCATAATTTCATTAATAATATTCATTCATAGTTATTTAATGGATATGTTATAATGGTCACATTTAAATAATAATATTTTGGTCCTTGTTTAAGATTGGTGTGGTGTTTATTTTATACTAATGAACATAGTCAATAATTTAAAAATATTTAAATATTATATTCTAACCGAATTAATAAATTTAATCCTTATAATTTCATCTTGTTATATGAAATGAATATCTTGACATTTGAAAATTCCTTTGTGGAACCCACGTCATAAAAATAATTAAAAAAACATAATTCTTTAAATGAGAGAATATGAAGTATGAATGTCAATTGGGATTACACATACCATGTTTCCAAATATGATAAAATGGGTGGGATGTGAATATTTGGTCACATAATAAAATTAACTCCCATATTCCCTTGATCAAATTGAAAATGAAAGATTTTTGAAATGTTAACAATCAAAAAATCATAAAACACAGATACATAAAAGTCTTTGAATTCATCAGATGTTATGGTTATATGAAATAACTTCTGTCATATGATCCTCTTTCTATAGTTGAAAAATTACATCAATATATATTTTATGTTCATGTGTATATATACTTACTTGAAGAAAAATAGGTTCATCCTTTAAACAATTTTCTTCACTATCCCGCATTTTCCATCAAACTATTGGTAATAAAGATTAATTTTTCATGCATGAATCCATAGAATCAACATAAAATGGATAAAATAATTTTAAAAAATATAATCTACTACATATATATTTAAATTCTAACAACTACCAAAATGGTAAGCACGTGAAAAGATGTTCCAAAAATTAATAAACATGTTAACAAAGAGAAACCACTATAATCTCTAGAATTCAAAAGTAATACCCAAATTTATGTATAGACCAGTAAATAAAAAATCCTAAAATTACTCAAAAATATCATAGATTAATATTAAAACCCAAAAATCATAAGGATGTGATAATATAGTATTCCTTGAAAAATGTTGTACTTATCTCCCAAAAGTTGCATTTCATAAACACATAATCATCAAGATACGTTAAACATTAGCATAATTAAATTTAATCACCATATATCAATAATAAAAAAATATATACCAAAATAGGAAAATTAAAACATGATTCCTAAAATAATATTCCATTACATTTTATTTACCTTAATAATGGTGGGTTTCACAAGTAGTAATCATCTTCCAAAATAACATTAATCACTTTACACCAAATATATTTATATTCACATGTTTTTATATGATAAAACAAATTTTCCAATAAAGAAATTAAATTTTTTCATATAGATTTTATAATCAAATAATTAAAATGTCACATTAACATGGAAATCTCTTTGGCTTATGGTAGGAAATCCACTCATGTTACCCTTCAGTTGTGTTTTAAAGCACTAGAGCCTTACTAGACATGATGGGCTCTCAGTCAGCCTATAGTTAATTGTTTTTTTATAAAACTATAAAAATAATATAGGATCATTATTGTAAAAAATAAAAAAAATATTGTATATTATTAATTATTAATAAAATGTTTTATCCTTAATGGTTTTCTAATTCTATTAATTTTTTCCCAAAATTGTGATGACAAATAATTTCCTAAAAATAAAAGATCACATAAACCCTCAAGCTGATTTTTACATATAAGCTTATATATAGAATTTTTAATGAAAATTATTCATCAAATAATCTATTTCCAAGGATAAACTTAATCGTTCCATATACATCAAAAAACATGTATCATAATATATCATTATCCATGTAAAATTTCATAAATTAATACATCAAATTAGTGTTTAAGACATTTAACATAAGATAAAAATTATAATAATGAAACCAACATAGTGTCCTAAAATCGTAGGAAAAATTGTCATGAAAAATCCTAATATCCATTTTTCTAATTAGAACTCTTATACTAATTATAACATCCCAAAACATGCACTCCCAAATATGATTCTAAAAACAAAATTTTTCTATTTCAGTCATTGATAAAACTAAACGTGACCTAATTTCAAAAATACAAAACATACAAAATATTGGTTCACCTTCATACCTAAGGACCATATAAGATTATTTTTTTATATAATTTGGAAAATATTATATATTTGGAACAATATACACATTCTTTATAAATATATATGTTATCTCCTAAAATATATTCACAACTATAACCCTTCTAAGAAATACCTTACATAAAACAATTCATTATAACCTAGAGAAATGAAGAAATATGAAAATGGTGTGATAAGCTTATCAGTAAGGGTAAACATGAGATACATCAGGGATTACATTATAATTACATATGAATAAGTTAATGTGAACCTGAATAAAACATTTTATAATTATAAATTAAATATAAAAGATCATATTCTTGATTCATGGAGTAAATTTTGGCATTTAAAAATACAAGAATCATAAAAGGAACATGGTCCATAAGAGAATACCATTTTCAAAATACATGGCATGTTAGAATAATTATTTTAATAAAAAATCATTTCATTTGTTGTAATGAAACATTTCAAAGACTATCATATTGGAACATGTTCACTTTACAAACCATCTTAGTATTTAATGTTCACTCCCAGGACTAACATGGGGGGAATGTGTTCACATATGGAAACATCATAGTTATCAAGGTTCACATCCAAAACTGTCATATTGGAATTGGTTCACCTATCATACCATCATAGTAGTCAGGGTTTACTCCCAAATATATCATAGAAAAATGGGATCACTTTCCAAACCATCATAATTCTCAAGCTCACCCCCATAATTGTCATTCTGGAAAATTTCCCTTAATGAACTAGTTTCACTCCACATTCTAGTCATGTTTGTCCCATTAGATATCAATCATAAAAAATTTAATTAGAGGTAGATATTTTTCCAACCATTAGTATAAATAAAATCATAAATACGTGTTCCAAATAATCATAAAACATTCAGCATCACAGAACGCGTGATGAGAAATAAATTTTTGAAATGTATAACATATGAAAAAGATTGTAGGTTTTATCAACATATTCTTATCATAATGATAAACTATCCAGGGAATGAATATGTGTTGTATCATAGTATAATAACCCATATAAAGGATATATAATCTCAAAGTGTTCCTTCTTATATGGAAGATGAAATTAAAATATCAACTATAATAATTCTAGAGGAAAATAACATTTCCATTGTGAAATAAATATTTTTCAATATATCCACACACTTATAAAGAAATTTTTTTTATTGAAAATAGATTTTTAATTATAAAAATAAATAATTAGTTAATTAATTTTTTGTTCAGATGGTAAAAACTACTCATTAAATTTAAGATAAAAAAATTCCATCAAAATTTTTGTATGAAATGTCCCAAAGTATCTCATTTGAAAAATAAAAGAAATTTTCCTCTAAATAAAATATGAAAAAATTAAAAAATGATTAAAAATAACTATATAAAATTGTATGAGGTTTTTAAAAACCTTTTATATATTCCATTTTTTCAAAACATGGACATGGATGATAAATAATTCAATATATAAATATAAACATTAAAATCCCAAATAATGATGAGCTTATAAAATAATCCCTTACTACTTTGGTAAATTTAAAATAATAGGCACCATAAAAAAAAATCATATATTTATATTTAAATAAATATAAAATTCAATATATATTTCATAAAAATAATTTCCTTTGTATTATAAAAACAAAACAAACTAAAAAAATAGTGAATATGACAATCTTCACACAAAAATAAAATATAGTCCAAAATCCCTTACCTTATGTCTGACTTCGTTAATTAGTTCATTAACCTATTTTATAATAAATTTAACATTATAGTAAATATATATCTGAATTATAAAAAATCATATTAAATATATTTTTATATATGTATTTAAATTCTTGTATAATGATATAGATATAAAATTCATTATACAATTCTTGGAGAATGTATATTGTACTTATGCATGATGGTGTTATTCACTATTTGAACGATGGAAGAAATGATATGTAATTAATAATTCACCATTATAGTATAATTTTTATATCTTTTATGTCATATATATTGACCATATCCATCCTATATTCAATCAATGTAAAATAGAATGAAACACATCGCTTTGTAGAGGTGGAAGTCCACATGTACACACGAGTGAGGTTATCATTTTCCGAATTTGGAATGGTCAGAAGGTTGTTATTATACATTTACTATATAAAAAAAATGAGGTTCAGAAATAGAATTTTTAATATTTATAACAATAATTGCAACAATCATTAAAATACAGTGGTTGAATATTAATTGTGTCACTACTAGGAGACGGTAAGCTGTATGTACGCACGAGAGAAATTTTGACAACTTATTTGATGATAAAGATGGTTTATAATGTTTTTTCATAATAATAATAATACCATTTAAAAATATTTAGTTTACATAATATACTATTTTTGATAAATATATAATATTTATAAGAGTTAATTAAGTGTTGATAAAAAAGTGATTATTTAGAGATATTAACTCTTCTTTGAGATGAATCTCTTAGAACACCCCTTAGTTGATATAGGGGAGGAATATTTAGAAGACTAGAACCACTAGAATATGAATAATTTTTTATAAGAAAATTAATTAGGTTATGATTGAGATATAAGTATCCATGTGGTGTAAATAATTGATGGTGGAATGTTCTTCTTATAATTTAGTTGAGGGGATCTTTTGGAATTCATCAAGATACTAAAAGATATAAAGACAACACTAGAGCCAAATGTGTCCAAAAGGATTATGAATGAACATGGGATGAAAATTTAGGCCACATAATGTCATATTTATTATTTATTAATATTTATATGATTTTTAAATAAATTAATATTATATTAATCCAATAAAATATCATTATTGTTGATTTTGACAGTATTCATTACATTTACATTAAAAACATAAAGAAAAAAAGAAAAATGGAACCAAAATTTTTATTATATACATATAACTAAATGGTAATAAAAATAATTCATGTATTATAATAAATTACTCAAATTAATTTACTTTTAATATCTTTAATCTCATTTGTTATATTTTCCCATTAATTAGATAATTACTACATCATAGTTGTATAAGAATTTATGATAAATATTTCATCCCTAATTATTAAAAATAATTTAAAATGATAAATATAAATAAATTATATTTCAAAAAAAATATTAATGATATTTCATACCCTTCTGTAAGACCTCATATTAAAATATTACATTTATTAAAAACATGAGAATTAAATCCTTGATATTCCCTAAAATAAAATAATATCAATGTTATAATCGTATCTAAATGGATATAAAATGGAATATAAAAGAAAATTGAATGATTATGAATGAGTTTAACTCATTAAATACTATCTAGGTATGTTTTTTGTCATTTTATACTGCTTATAATTTTATATTTAAGCCTTAATTACAAGATTTTCCATTTACCATGGTAACAAAATTTACTACGGTTAAAATTTTTATGGACAAAAAATAAAATGAAAACATTTTAAAAAAAGTGAACTCTTGATAGAAATATGGATCCAATTTTAATAATTAATAACAAATAAGTAGGATATTTTAAAGTGAAATTAATTTTATAAATTCAATGAAAAATTGGTTTTCATAAAAACTCTCTTTAAAATATGAAATGTTATTATACAGAATTAATGTTTAAAATTATTTCAAAAACCAAAATTGGATTAAATTAAAAAATTGAAACCAAATGAAATTTAAAAATAATCAAAAACATAGTTTTTTCATTTAAATACAATAAAATAAATTTATTTTTCATTAAAAATTAGTATTTTTCACTATTCATTGAAAAAAATTATTTTTTGAAAATTATCCAAAATTTACCCTAAGAATATTTATAATTGATTATTTCATAAATTAAAATAACTTTTTCAATGGCCTTTTAGAAAAAATATATGAAATAATTACAATATTCACTCATAAAAAGAAAAAAAACCATTTTTTGAGGAAAACATATTCTTGAAAAATTATAAAATCAATAAAAAATTATAATTCTTATTTAAAATGATTTTATTAATACATTATAAATTATTATAAACATTTTATTTTTCATAAATCAATTAAAAGTATTTTTTCCTGCTAATTTATTTTCTTAGTTATAAAGGTCACATTTAAATTATAACATTTAATTGTTTGATTAATCATAGTGTTGTGTATCTGGTACGGTATCAAAAATAGTCTTTCTTTTAATGTATTGAGATATTAAAGACACCCAGTTGAATATCAAAATGTATTTCACTATCAAATGGTTCATATGAAATAAGAATCAAAGGCTACAAAGACCAAATCACATCAACCATCACAGGCTTAGTTATCCCAATCTCATATCACATCACTTTACTTGGATCACATCCAGAACAAACCACAGAAGATACCAATCAAACAGTAATATTCATAAAGGAATCTAGTCCATAAAAAATCCATTCAAAACTCATAAAAAAATATTCTAAACCCAAAACATTTACATTTCGAATTTTTTTATTCCATCATTAATTATCTAGTTCATATTAACATGTTTTATCTATAGAAATGTAAATCATTTAATCTAATATGGTATTAAATAAATTAAAAATGCTTTATAGATTTTTCCATCATTAACAATTAATAAAAAATAAAAATCCCTTATCATTCACTTTTAAAATATTCATCATTTACATGAATTTCATCTTAATCTCCTTAATAAATTCTATTAGCACATGTATTGGTGTATTAAATTAATTGTGCTTACATACATCAATTTTCATAACATAAAATTTTAATTAAATCTTGATTCACTGAATACTCATATTATATAATTTTTTAGGACAATTAATTATTTTTTAATTACATTCTTTAATATTTTCCTTCGAAACAACATTTTATCCCAATAGTACAAAAATATTCTAACAAGCATCTAATAGATAAGAAATCATCTAGAGATTAAGAGAAAAAAAATTATCATGGTACAAAACATGTGATCAATACCACAACCAATTTAATTAGATATAATTAGTCATTATTAGTTAAATTCTACATCCATAGGATGAAGATAAATCATTCTGAAATTATGTCTAAATATAAATAGTGTTGAAGAAACAATTATTAGGTCTCAGAAGAGTTGATTTTTTATTTAAGAAGGGGTCAATGTTTAGGATATATGAGCACTTCTGTGTTGAGGAAACTCAAATCCCTAAAGGATATCATTCTTAAAAACCACTTCCCATGAAATTGTATTATCCATTTTATCAATTTAGATCATATGAAATATCATAAAAGTTGGAATGGGTTAATATGAGCTACGCCTAAGAAGAAAACTTGGTAAAATGGTGGTTTGTCATACCTCAGAATTAAAGAGACTAAACATAGGTAGCTTAGATAAATAATTCTAAAAATAGATAAAAATAAATTAAAACAATAGAGAACAAAAGTTATGAAAGAATGAAGTGGGAGAAAAACAATATCATATTGGTGTTGGGGTATTTGTAGGGATACAAAAACATTAAATGTTGTCGAAAAACCCATAAGATGATGTCACAACCCTACCTCACACAATTTATTATATGGTGTAGCCATGGAGACAATACTATATACCTCATGGACAAACACATGTTAATATTCCACAGCTAGATCCATGATGCAGATCCACTCAAGCTAGGTGAGGGACTATGTTATGGACTACTGACCATGCTGCATCCATCTATAAATTAGAATGAGGCACAAAACTCACTATGGTGAAGTTATCCACTCCACACCACATAGCTCCATTTTCATGGTTGGATATATATATTCTCCACCAACCACATATGTTATAGGTCCAAAAATGAATTGAATACCCCATTACCTCCTACATCCCTTCCAAATCTAATATTCCACATCCACCATCACTGCGGTGCAGTGCATACCTCTAAACTACATCCATTACATTTTTTTATACTAGCACGCTACCTTTCTCTTGAGAACACCCTAAACCCCATAGAACTACATTAGGTTCCTTCAACAACAAAAAATATATATTAATGGGATAACATGATCTATTAATTTACATGTATGTTAAATATAATTTATTTTTAGGATATATAAGATAAAATAATTAAAAAGTGATATGGTATGATGATAACTTCTCATTCGGTTGGCCGCCATTACATCTTCATATCGTGAACCTTATAATGGTTTTTTAAGAATCAAAACATCGCTATTTATTTGATAGTAAAGTTGGTACATTAATTTTGATGATTTTTTAGATTTATATGACTCAATTTTGTAAAAGAATAAAAAATGAGTTGTTTCCTATTATAAGTGGGGGATATTACACATTTGACATTTCATAAAAGATTAAAAATATAATATTTTAATTATCAAGATTAATGATTCAAAAGTACATGTATTTTAATGTTCTATATTATGGGGGTGAAATATGGAAATAAAATATGATTTAGAAAAGATTATTTTTCGAGCATGCCCTTATCTCTTTACTTAACTCATTGTAAACCCAGATTAACCTTAACTGTGATGATGAATTTTATATATAATTACTATTCATTATGTTATGAAATTTATGTTAACCTTGTTAAATAATATTAATTTTTTATTCCAAATGTGGAATCCATTTTTTCATTATTTATTTAATGATTTAGATTAATTTAATTTGATATTAAACCTATAATATTTGATGAAAATATGTTTTCCATAAAAAATGATTCCTTAACTATGAATTTTTTTATTATAAAAAACCATCATAAAAATAATTATAATTACCCTTATTGTATTATTCCTAATACAAATGATCCTAATTTTACCATTAACACAATTATAAATATTAATAATACATTTAATTTATTTAAAAGAAATTTTTTTAGAGTTATTTATGTTTCCCTATGCAACAAAAAATAATCATATTCTCGAAATTAAAAAAAACTGATGCTATCATATTTTTTCAGTTTATTTAAATTTTAATGATTAGTTTTGTCCAAATTTTTTTATAAAAATGTAACAAATAAATTATTGTATTTTATCACAATAAAAATTTAAAATATTTTTTTGGTGACAAAATTATTTTTAATAAAAATTCTCAAATTACTATAAACTGATAGATTATTCATCAATATATAATACTAATCTAAAAATATTAAACATTTTATTATAATTTTCTTTATTATTATTCATACTTTCTGATTTATGTAATTTTTATAATAGTATACAATATAAGAGTTCATTTAAAATCATGGTTGCGCGTATCTCAAGACATTGATAAAATTAAATTTATTTTTAGGGAAACACAGGATTAAGATTTAGGGTGTTAAAAGAGCATGGTATTTTTTGAGTAAAATATTGAATAAATTTTTTCATATTGTAAAGAAATGATTAATTTTTATTCATAAGACTATAAGATTTCTTGATTAAAAAAAATATAGATTTTATAGAAATTTTCCCACCCAATTAATTAGATAGAATCTTTCTAAATGTATAATCAATTTAATGAGCCAAAAAACTTTTTGTAAAAAATAAATAAATATTTAGTTCATTGAAAATTTAGTTATTGACTATGAAATTTCTTTTATTATTTAAAATATAATTTTTATCGCATAATAAATATCAAATAACATTAATGTATTTATAAATAATTGATCCACATTCATATCATAACAGTGACACAAAACATTCTAGTACACACAAAAACTGTATTTTTTTCCATTCATATAAAAATGATGTTTTTAATAAAAAACAAAAAGATAACCCGAATAAATTTTTTATTTTTTGATTCTAAAAATGTGTTTCACATTAAAGTTCTCAATTACAACATATAAAAAATTAAACATTTTTAAAAAAAATACATAATATACATAAATATAATTTATACAAACTAGTTCTATTAAAATGAGAAATTATATTTCTATTTTTTTTGCCTTTCTATAGAGTTGATAATTAAAAATTCATATATTATGATCATAATATATATAATATATAATATGACTTTTTATTTTCTTCATATTTATAACTAATAAATATATTTATTATAGAAATTTTTTTACAATGACTATATTGTGAAATATATCATTTATGATTGATTCATTTAGGAATAAAATAATTATTTATATCCATCACTTTTCCAAATCAACACACACAGAGAAACAAATATTTTCCATTGAATTAAAATAGTTATTTGAGTAAAACTTGTCTCATCCATAATTTATAATTTTCATTTCTTTATATTGGATTGATTTTCATTCCCTAAATTAAAGGATTTAATTTATTATATAATAATAATATTCAACCATTTTCTTTGTGGAAATTATAATTCAGTGATTTCAAATATATTTTAGGATTAATATTTTCAATTCACTCAATAACAAATTTTAATGGTTTATATTTTTTACTTCATAATATTTTTTCCTATAAAATGTCATATTTGACTATTGTTTTTATTTTCATTAATGATATTATACTCTTATTATATAATAAATATATTTTATTCAAAATTAAAATATACTCTAATAATAAAAAAAATATATTATATACTCATATATTTTAAGAAATATAAAAAGATAAGGATAATATTTATATGCAAAATACTAGCATAAAAATAATATAAAGAGGAATAAAAGTATTAAATATTGATATATGTTATAAATAATTATTTTGAAATTTTGGGATACAATATAATTTGGTTATGATAAAATGGATGTTTCTCAGGATTACATGTGGGTTAAACTCGATTTTTGTGCTTTGTTTGATGGTGATTCAGGTTACATTGTGATTTATGATTATCTAGGAAGACTGTAAATATGAAATTGAGTTTTGAGAAATCATGATTTGAAATTATATTATATAAGTATTTTTTATAATTTCGTAGAGGGTATGATATTGTTTAGTTCCATCTTATAGAGGAGTCTCTGAAAAAAATAAACATAAGGAATACATATGTTAGACAGAAATTCTAAATAGATAATAAGAACTAAAAAATATAAATCAATCCCCCGTATCACCTCCAACTACCTTATAAACAACATATAATTTAACTAAACATCTAAAAAACAACATGAATAAGGTAAACTATTTAAGGAAATGAAACAATTAATTAAAGGCATAAGAAGGCTTGAGGGAACAATTTTTTCATAAATACAAATTCATAAAAACATGAACATACCAAGTGTTATCTATGCTTACTCTCCAATAAAAACCATGGAACCCCACTCCAATTGTGGTCCATATAAAGATTCCACAATGTGGTACTCATTGTAATAAAAAACTATACCTATAGAATCAAGATGGCCCATAGACACTAAGTAGTTTATGTTTGGGAGTTATATTGATTTATTTGTAGTTAGTCACCCTCGGGTGAATGCATTTTAATTTTTAAATACATTGTTTGATTATTTTTTTGAATTAAAAAAATATATAATTTATTTCTTTTTTTATCATTAAAGAAAACAAGTCAACAATATTTACATTATAATTAAAATTTTTCATTTTCAAAAAATTAATACTCTTCCACCACCACTAAAAATATTTTCCTCTTGAAATCCCATGAAACACATTTTTTGGAAAACCAAACTAATTTTAAAAAAATTAATGAAAATAAAAGAATAAAATACACCATAATTATGAATAAATCACCTAAATAGAATGATTTAGTGGATTTTAATACATAAGAAAATAAATAATAGTTCAATACCAAAGGAAATCATAAATGGTGTGTATATTATCTATTTAAATAAAGTATAAAATAATATAATTATTGTACAATTATAGAAGTATAGTTAAGTTTCATAAAAATAATAATTTCCGTAAATATAAAATATGGGAAGGACCAATGTAATTTTAGGGTATAATAACTCAAGACCATTGTATTTTCCTCTAAAACAATCAGTTGAAATATAATTCCCATACTAAACACTAGGATAACATTACAAGACCTATAGTTATGATGTTATACATCCATAAAACCACATTAAACAAACAACTAATGAGTGCATGACTTTATCTAGGGTTTGGTGATTCCTATTATTGACCCCATAACCTTTATCACAGTGTCAATGTTTTGTTACTTTTGTG
This sequence comes from Viscum album, assembly GCA_963277665.1. Taxonomy (NCBI): domain Eukaryota; kingdom Viridiplantae; phylum Streptophyta; class Magnoliopsida; order Santalales; family Viscaceae; genus Viscum; species Viscum album. The sequence goes on along the minus strand of OY728147.1, from coordinate 128,036,645 downwards.
AAATCCAAAGTGAGGACTAATAATTCATTGACCATTCAGACACCTAGATTTCCCATGTTCTCCTTATATTATGGATACATCGATTTTCATTTGAATATTTCAATAAATCATCAAATCATAATAAAACCATCTTATTAAGTACCAAATTATTCACTAAAACACTCTTTTTTATTATACAACAAAAAAATATAATCCATCATGGGATATATATTAAATCATCAAATATCTCATCAAAACACATATCCAACATTGGTATGAATGATTTTTTCATAGGAATTGATAATTTTAAATATTATATAATCCATGTTCCAAAAAAGACTCATGCATAAATGTTAATAATAAATTTTCTGAAAACACCATTATATTTATTTTAATAATAAAATCTAAATTTTAAATTAACTTCTTCAAGAGTAAAGAGGTCCTTTTCGGCCCAAACCATCAGATATATAGATAAAAAATTTGTAATATTATGAAAGTAAATTAATGTTCATATATACGTTTTCAACAAAACACATGTTCGAGGGTAAATATAAAAACACACATATTTGTATATACATATAGTTGTATAATGGATTCAAAATACATACATAAATATATATATATATCAATATATATTTATTTATAATACAAATTTAAATGTAATGAAATTTGAAAACCCCTTTTGAAACTAAATAAGGAACAATTATTCAAAAATAATGAAACTTATGATAATATCAAACTATGAATAAAAACTCTACTAAATAATTATACAATCATTGTAATCATGATCATAAAATAATATGAACTTAAATAATTCAAAACATCATGCAAGGACTATTTACTGTGAACTCCAAATACAACCCCTTCAAAAAAACCATAAAAACTTCAAATAAGCAATTAGGAAAGACAAAATCCCATGAAAACAATCATTAGGGATTAAATTAAATAAATAGTGTAAATAACATTGTAGAGATAATATATCTAAATTCCTTAATGATATGGTTTTTTAGAGAATTTAATTTCATATAAGTACATACCTAGAATAATCAAAGATGATTTATATAAAAAAAAGAAGTGTTTCCAAATAAGATATCAAAAGAAAAAAATATAAAAACTACATGGTTTTGGAATACCACTCCTACCTAGGTATTTGTCTATGGAACTTAATCATGAGGGGTAGAAGAAAAACAAGGAGGAATGGGAGGGAATATTAATAGGTAGAAGAAAACTAAAACATTTAAGATATATTCATGTAACAATGATAAGGAATAATTAAAATGAGGGGATGAGAAATTTAGGTGTTTATACATGGTTCCTCTAAACTAAGATACACAAGAGAATGTTGGGGAGTGGATGAATACACATTTTGGGTATTAAATCATAAGAGTGTTTTTTAATAATATAATTTTTTAAAAAATGGGTGTGTTCACAGTGACATACAATTTTGAAAATGATGTTCCAACCCTAAACCCAATATTTGACACTTGTTTTGAACATATATATATTGGAAGAATGGTTTGGAAAATCATTTACCATTAGTTAAAACCCTTTCTTTAAATAGCTATCCAAAATCACATAGATGTCCCATGGTTTTCACTAACAATGTGCTAACTATGTGATAAGGAAAAATGTAAATATTTTAATTATTTTGAAGTTAAAAAAACCTAACAACTAGGGAATAGATTAGTTAATAAATAAATAATATAATTATCTAAACAAGGGTCTTTTGTGAAAGAAAACTACACATGACACTTTCTATCCCAATATTTTCACTAAGATCCTAGTTGATGATGTAGAATCCAAAACACAGGATGTTCTCCAACATAATTCTTTATTCGAATGACATATAATAGGGAATATAAATTACTGACTAATGATCATATGCATTAATTTTATATTTACACAACCAATATAAATAACTTAATGGGAAATAATCCAAAAACTAAGGACCTCAAGGTGTATTCCCACTATAATTTTCCTTTCTATCATGATGGGTCAATAAAAATTAATGATTGTAGACAAGGTAATATGACTATAACATCACCCAAAACATAGAACACAAAAAAATATCAGTAAACCTAACATCCACTTTATAGTTCAACAGAAAAAATAAATTTCTCCAAAAAAATGAAAAAGTTGATAAAAACCAAAAAATTTCTGAATTAAGTGTATGGATTTTTTAATTGTAAAATGGTATACTGGATAGAATACTCAAAAAATGAATCCCCAATACAAAAAAAACCAGTGAATAAAATCTCCATGTACGTAAGAATGTCTAAAACTAGCAGACTACTCCCTAAAGGATCCATAAATTTTTTTAATAGAATCTAATTGAAGGGATGTGGTTTAGCCGTGAGGGAAGAAAAACCTAATATAAAATAAAATAAACAAAAAATCATTCATAAGGAAAATCATTCATCTATATAATAAAAATGAATCATAGTCTCATTTGAATGGAAAATAACATGATACCTATTCATGAAACAACTACTCAGGATTAGCCTTACTAATCACAAGAAATAAATTCTATCCAAAACACCATAAACTGTAACACAAGGCCCCCTCCATTACCCTATAAAATTAATACTATATAATGTGAAATTGGTCACATGATTTTACCAAAAATATTAACACCCTAGAAGATTAATTTGAGGGAAAACTAAAAAATTAATATTTATTCAAGAAATCCACCCTAAATGGATTTAACTAACTCAATATGAATAGGATTAAGCCTCAAAACGATTCATCCTCATTATTTACAAAATAGAGACAAAACCAAACAACATAAAGATACCTTTCATGCACTGAATATCGAAATTTCATTTTAACCATTATAGGTTATAATTAAAATAATGTATAATATGAATATCACTATTTATGTTTCCCAAGTTCAAATCAAATCACTAAAATATATATCACATTAAGTATCTAATGACATATTTTTATGCCCAAAAAACAAATTAAATATTCTTTTAAAACCACTCATTATGTTATGGGTTATGTATGTACGTCTTTGACATTTATTAAAAAACTTTATAACCCTCATTTATAATGAAATAACTTTTAATATGTTAAACTACTTGATTTCATTATTACAATAAATGAAAATGTTGACAATTAAAACATTGATTATAATCATAGATAACTACATAAAACTTGTTTAAATTTTCAAGTGAACTAGTAAATCAATTTATCCAATACCAAACCATCCATTGGAAAATTTTTATCCCAATTCTCCGCATTTTGTAACCAAGTTTTTATTGTTGAATTTTATAGAATCTTGTTCATTTAAAACCATGACCCCAAGAAAATTTTTATTCTTTATTAAAAAATATAGTCAATTTATGGATTAATGAAACAATATTTCAAAATGCAACCTAATATGAAATTTTAAAATGGGGTTAGTGACTACCATGTTTATAGCTATGAGGCTTGAAGGACAAAACACTACTAATGTTTTTTTACAGGTAGTTTCAAATTTCAATACACACGAGACAACATGGATTGTTAGAAAATTTGAAATAAAATGTGACTAAAAATTCATACTTCCATTTTCAGCCATAATAATTACAATGACATTAATAAACAGATAAATAAATAAAGAAATTAAAATAAAATAAATTAAAATCAAAATCCTGCAAAATAATAAAATTAGAACTCAAATTCAAAAACGAAATTTGGTTGTCCTATGGTAATTTTGGTTTCATTATGTCCATAGGGATAAAGAAACAATGATGGGAAAAATAATTATTTTTAATAATATATTCTAATATATACTATTCTTCCCCCCAAAAAAGGGGGATCTTTAAAACACTAGGCCCTATATGAAAACTATATATAATACCATTTTTCCATTAACCAGATTGGTATGACCCAAATATGGGCACTAGATCTTGTTTGGGACCACACTCAATAAGAATTCACAATCTATGCTTGATACAAAATGAGTCACATAATGAAAAAAAATTATGTGAAGGATTTCACCTACAACTTTTATTGAACTAGATAATATAAATATTTTGATCATTCCAATATAAAACATCTATCAATTACATTACAATGCCAAATTTAGATAAGAATAACAAAATAGATATAATGAAATCCTATAACTTTTCTTTAGCTCCATAATAGAAAAAAACACCTTTAATTTAGTATCCAAAATTACCCATGAAAAAACACCATTAATAAAGGGGAAAATTAATCCAATACAGTGGAAACTAGAAGTCAAAAATTTGGGAAATCTAATACTGTAGGAAAATAATGTGGACATACTCAGGGTCACTCAAAGTCATCATCCTTCCACAATAATGGAACCCCTCTCAAAGAGTGGTATAAATAAAGATTACATTAACATGAAATCTTTTTATAAAAAAACACGAACCTATAAAAGACACTAGATCAATAAGCATTAAGTGGTGTAAGTAATATGAGATCAGAAACAAACCAATAAAGTAATAACCACATACTGTATGCATTTTATTTTTTAGAAAAAAAAATTTAAGTCTTTTTTAAAATAAAAAACATTATGTTGTCTTTTTCCCATTAAAGAAAAAAATCCAAAAAAAAATCCTTTGTAAGTACCATTTTCAGTATTTTCAATCCCCAAATATAATAAGTAAACCATTAAATAGTTTTTTAATTTAAAATACATTAAAACAAATTTTCTTTAAAAAAATTTATTCCAATACGTTTTCATGAAGAAAATACAAAAAATAAATAATCAGAAAAAAAATATTCAACCAAATAAATTTAATGATAAAAGAAAAAGTGAAAAATATAATAAAATAATATTTCTTCAAGACGAGAAGATCAAATTAATTTTTTATGACATTTCATTTTTAAATAAAATAATAAAATAAAAAAAATGTACCTATTTGGAAGTAAAGGATTATTTCCAAAAAAAAATTTCATAAACATTCAACAAGGGAAATCCATAATTCATGTAATGTACTAGGAACTCTATATCTTTTTATAGGATTATGATATAAATTGTCAGTATCCAAATCACATGCTAACAACTAAGGATATAATTCCATGATCTATTTTTATAATTTCATATATCCATGAAATAACATCCAACCATCCAAAATAAACTATATTACATGACCTAGTGGTGTAATGACACTAATCCATGACATCATGAACATTATCTATGTAAAATGGTTTCCTTGGTGAGGATAAATACAAAGTGTTTTTTAATATATTCATCCCCTATTAGATATATAAATTTATAGGTAATGTTTTTATTTTAATGAAAATACATTCTATTTGAAAGATTACATTCCTCAACTAATGACAGGTAAAATAGTTATTCAGATTCTATATGTTTCTTTAAATAAAATTATTTCATAAAACAATGTAAAAGACATTAAACATATTATATATATAATCAAACCAATAAATCCATAATCAAAACACTTATATAAATAATAATATTGTGTTTTTTTGTAAGGGATTATAGAATTTGAAATATTATTTACTCTAACATCCATCTAGCCTACTGTTAAAAATTTGATATTTTATCCCAGTTTAAAAATAATTTCCAAATTTACAAGATATTTGAAATTTAAATTTCCTTGTGAAAATATGGAATTTTATTCAAAAACAAATATATTCATAGATAAAAATATATATATATTTAATATAAGTTAAATTAAGTAAAGTATATTTATATATATAATCAGGAAGAAACAATTACATTTGAATATATACATATTTAAGTATGTATATATTAATATTATGGAACATGGATATCCATATAAATGGATATCTATATATATATAAAATTCTACTTGAAATCATTTTTCATTTGACAACACGATTTGAACTTAATGAAATAGCCATTCTTTAAAATAGAATTCCCGTCGTAGAATCATACTCAATAATCAAAAACTCTATTAAATCATTCTAAATTCATCATAATAAACAAAAATAAATAATATGAATTCACATAATTCTGAAAATCATCATTTGTCAATTTAAAACTGAATTCCATATTTTACTCCTTTTGAATAACACTAAAACATAAAAGGAAACATTTTTTATAACTAATCATGCTTGAAAATGTATATTATAAATTTACTAAATCATGTAATATTAATAATTGATAAATTAAACATTTTAGTATATCCAAAAATATATTGGTTGTTAGGAAAAATAAAAATTCATAGGGGGACCTAATTTTAAAATGAAAATATGATCATAATCACTCTAAAAAAGTGAGGAGGGATCCATTAAGAGATTTCACACTGTATATATTGAAACCATATAGTATTAGAACTACAGCCCCACTTAGAGTTAATCCACTGTGGAAATTTCATGAAAGGGAGATTTAAATTGGGGATTAAGAGGAGGGAATAAGAATTAGAAAATAAAGGAACCCTAAATTGGATGTGATTAAAACTAAATCTCAAGATAAAGACTTACAATTTAAGGATGATACAGTGATGGGTCTATGTGGAGGTCCTCCTTGATGATTATTTTTGTGAGAAGTGTGTTGATAGTATGGACACCTAATTTTGGATATTAATTCATGGAGGGGTTTTGCAAAATTTTATTTTTTTAAAAACATGTACTGTCCCGAACCTAGTTACCCAGATCTAGTGCATTAATTTAATACATTGGCATGATTACAAGGAATCAAATCCCAAAAGATCGACTAGTTTAGAAAAATTGGAAAATAGATTACATAAATGAACTTTACATTACAATTTCTAATATAAAATAAAACATTGATAATACATTGGTAATTCCATTATTATTATTTTTAAACCTATATATAAATCATAGTACACTTTTTGGCATCCTGGGAAAATAGGACATAAGAAAGGGTGAGCTCAGATGCTCAGTAATGGTAAATAATTTAACGGAAGCTATAAACATTTAAGGCTAGATGTGTAATAAAAATAACATCATTTTTAAAAATAATCATGAACATAATATGGTAAAAGTACATCATACATTACTATATAAACATGCACATGGACAATCTACCAGTCTAATAATCACATGTGGTAAGTAATTTTATAATGAGAAAATGCCTAATGTCGTACATCATTACCACAAAGTCAAGGCATCGTGCCAAGACTGAAAATAATATTTTTTTCAAAGTCTTGTGCTGAGACACTAGTTTGTCTCAAGAGACCTACCGATAAATCGAGGAGCTATAACGGGCTCCACATGTCGCTTATTATGTCCAATGCATTCCTTATATGTAATTGTTGAAACATAACATAATCATTCATATTAAAACTAGAATACGAAATGTAAATACATTAACCATAAACCATGAATGGTATAAAAATAGCACATCCATAGTCAAACATATTATAAATAATTCAATAAAATATAGAAGATTGTATTATAATAAATCAACCTCAATCAAGAATCATATCCAGTAAAGGATGTTCACATAGTTGAAAATGACAAGTAAAACACTGTGATTGAAATATCCCTCTCTGTGAAATCATTTAAAATTAGAAAATTTATAATGGAAGTCAATTCAAAGTGATTTTTGAATCAAAGTTTCCCATACCAAATTGAAACATTTGAACGAAATTAAAATTTTAAAACAATATTGTCCATATAAATATATTCATAATATCATTTTTAAAACATGGACATTAATTAAAAAGATTTTGAAAAATAAATAATTAAAACATTTAAAATACTTATCTTAATAAATATTCTCTTCCAAAAAACCTTAAAATATTTTGAAAATATTTTTATGAAAACTAGACATGGATGATAAAGATTTCCTAGTAACTTACACATAAATAATCTCTGATAATAATGAGATTAAGGAATTTACCCTTACCATGTACTTTCTTTTGGTAGAGGGTACATTTAAGATCTTGTATAATGACCAAAGTATGTTATTAAATTATAAAATAACTATATTCATATTTATTATATCATTATTGATTAATTTATCACTTTATGTTACCTATTTAATAATAATTTCTATGTTAAAATAATATTTCGGGTAATAATCGTTGTCTTTATCACACGTGTTTTAACATGTTCTTCTTGATTGTATAACTTATATCATGATTTAATTGATTAAATAATATAAAAAATTATTTATTTATCATATATATTCATAATATATGTTTTTATAATTTATTTATATATGAAATGTAAAACATAGTTTATGGAGATGGTAGACCGTGCATACGCATAAACGCCATTTCCATTTTCATATCACATTGAACAAACTTAAGTGAATAAGATATATGTATATATATATTTATTTATTTAATTCTAGTAGTATTATAATTTAATATATTACATATTTATTAATTATATATATATTTATAATCATCTTTGAATGGGGAACGTGAATCTCATCTCGTCGTGGAGACGGTAATCCGTACGTGCACATGAGCTATGATATTAATATATTGATGGTGAAATTTTATATAATTGGATGGTATATTATATATATAGAATAATTAACATGTTATATTTGTTATTTACATCAATTATAATCATTATTATACCCATCCAAATAATGACGTGTTGAATAACAAAATACACCACAACGTGGAGACGGTAAGCCATACATACGCATGTATAGTGACTATGTCATTCATATGATGGATAGAATAATGAATATGGTTTTACCAAATTTATAATAAAATATCATTATGTAGAAAGTAGCTAATTTATTACTTATGTGTGGAAAAAATAAAGAAAGAGGAAGTTGAATAAGAGATGAACATTTAAAGAGGTGATGAAGTAATTACATCTTCTTAGGGTTCTTCCTCGTAATTTGATCAAAAGGGCTCCTCGGGATGGTTTTTGATCAAGGTAAGGCCTCTATGTTGATGTGGTGGTAGTAGGTAGTATATTTGAGTAGGGTCTGGCCAATCCAAATGGCATTGGATGTGAGAAATTAAGAGAAGGGGAAGTTCTCGATTATAGGAGAGGTGAGGGGCACCTTAAGAAAGGATTGAAATATTATTTTATTATAAAATCATTTTCGGTTTCTAATGACTCAAAATGGATTTATTTCAATTATATGGTGGGTATGGGCATAAATCATCACAACCAAAAGTTTATTTCACCCTATTAACCTCATCTTTTATATTTAACTCTTAGTTAAATAGTTTAACTTTTAGCATGTATTATTGTATTACTATAATAAATGGTTCATAAACGTACTATAAAAAGTCCAGGGAACCCCAAGTCATTCATTATTGATATAAATAACGGTATATAATTCCTTTGGCCTAACCAATTATTTTTAGGAATATTATATCAATTAATAATATAGTATTTTTTTAAGAACTCCTTTAGGTCAATTTTGACACTATTTAATATTTGGTTTTTGTGATGGTCATATCAACTTTTTCAGTAAGAAAAAATTAATTTAATCCAACCTATCATATTATATTAATCGATATATTTTTTTGAATACTTGAAAAACCTCAATTTACAATTATGGTTTTATTTATAATTCAATTATTTAAATCTTTGAATTATAAGGTAATTATTGCATCATCATTGGGTCATTAATAAATTTAATTATATAATGCCTAAAAATTATAACAAACATGATGATATAGGAAATATTTTTTATCTTTCAAATGAATATTTATAGTCTAATTTATCTTATTATTACCCTATATCAAAAGTGGTTTAGTTATTAAACATTGAATATAACACTTTTAACTATTCTTTAAATAAAATAAAAATAAATCTCCTAATCTATTCCATGTGGACCAAAAAGTTCATATTTTATTCATAAGTTTTATTTTGGTCTAAATACACTTATCCAATATAATTACGACATGTGTTAGGGGAATTATAATACAATTTTTTCCTTTAATTACCGTGTTATATTTTAACTATGGTAAATAAAAATCAAAAGTTACTATTCACCAAAAATTATTTCCATCCTATTGAACCACATATTATTTACTGATGTCAACTGTGTCTCTCATATTTTTTATATTCAATTAACTGAAGCATTAATATTACATTTTATGAAAATTTTCATATGTTCCTAGAAGGTGGGTAATAGACGTTAAAAATATCAATAAAATTTTATTCATTTTTTATTTTTATAGAACAACTCTAATGAATTTCATGGAATAATGTAGGTATTATGTATCTATTTTGACTTTAAAAAAAATTTAAAAAATTTATTTATTATTTAAATAAATGTCGTTTTTAAACAATAATTCATTGTTTTTCAGTATTCATCAAAAAATGATTTTTCCAAAAAAATACCAAAAATTCACCAAAATATAATTTTGATAATACTAATTCGAAAATGACTTTTATTTTACCAAATTGAAAACATATAATTTTTATTCATTAATTTAAAATTTATTCCCATTGTCAAAACCAAAAAACGTGTTTTTTAAAAAGTAAAAACAATGAAAGGATGGAAATTTATTTATGTCTAATTTAAATGTAAAATTACATATTATGACATAATTATTTTAAATGATAAAAATTTAATTTAATTTTACTTTTAAATTACCCAAAATCAGAATTTAACATTACAAATTATTTCAATTAAAACAGTTGTTTTAAATTAAAATTTAGTATTTTTTACTATTCATCGAAATATGAATGTTATTAGGAAAGTACCAAAAATTTATCAAAACTATATTTTTATGTTCCAATTCTAAAAAATAGTTTTATTTTTTCAAAAAAATATTTAAAAGTGTCAAATATTGGAGTAAAAAAGGGTTGCCTTTAAAATGCGATAATATTTCAATTTTTTAAAAAATAATTACTTTATCTGAAAATTTTAATTTTTTCTTATATTATGTCTAAAAACAAATATTATGGTTTTTAAAATTATATAGAATATATAAAATTAAAAATTTAGTTAATGCCATTCATAACTGCTTCTGAACACCTAGTTTGGTAAGTAGTGATGCCCTTGAAATCGGTATTGCGTGTAGCGAAAACTATTAAATTACATTAAAGAGATAATGTACTATAAAATATTGGGGGGATACATTATTCCCTCCTTTAATAAATTTCATCATAAAAATTTGAAATTTATCTTCGAAAATAAAAGGATTAAAATAGAAACTACCTTTGTGGAAAACCATCCTCGGAAATAGGGTTAATAAAATTTAGTCTTAATGAGAGGGAAAGTGAAATGAAAAATTCACCACCAAATATGGGTTTTGAATATGAGAACATAGGTGGAAATTCTAGACATATAATTAGTGGAAAAACCTAAATATTTCTAGGGAGTTATTGAGGTCACCAATCACAAACAAGTGTAAAATTGGGGGCCTCTAAGCCATCAATCTAAGATGATTAAAAATATCATCAGTTAAACAAAAAATAATGTATTATAATAACAAATTTTTGGTTTTTAGATATCTTCCATAAGAATTAAGAATTAATTTATTCATATAATAATAGAAAAAAATACTTCACAGGTATAGTTCCATTCCTCTACTAACTTCTACCACAAACTCATCTTTCACACCAAAAGATAATAGATTTCAAAAATATTATATTTATCCTAATCGTATAGGGTTTTGAAAAAATGAATTTACAATTCATTTACTGGATCATTTAAAAAACAAAACTATACTAACTAGGACATCACGTAGGCCAGTGTTAGGTGATTTACCCTTGTCACCCTTCATTTACGGGTTTAAGTCTCACGGCCTTTCCGGATGCGACAGGATGTTGCCCGAACTTTGTGTAGTCCATTTTATAAAATATCCAAAAATAATCTTAAGAATTTTTTTAATATTATACCATAGTATCTAATGTCCTAATTAATCCATTCCAACCTTTATAATTATCCCAATTACTTGTTTCCAAACTCATAGTCCAAAAATTTATAAGGAAGGTGATAATAACATAATGAAGATATTTTTTTCCAAATAATAACATGTAAGTACCTTCATCATATATTCTCTAAAAACATGGTAACAAACGCAATTACTATTAAACCGAATTGATTACATTCATGATACCTTACTCTTTATGGAATACTAGATATATTATTTTTATCCAAAAATTTTGAATTCTCCGGCAATTATTGAATAAACAAACCGTTAATTTGTTCCATGGTAGTCAAGAATATCCAATATAATTTATCCCAATAAACTGTCTCTTATTCCAAAATCACTAACTCGATATCAATACCATATTAATGTCTATATTTCCTTAAACCATGTATTTCTTAAAAATATTAAATTGTTGTTGAGTCACTTTTTTTAGTACTATATAATCTCAATTCCAAAATGAAATAGTACTGTAGTAGAATCATTATTTATGTCTATAATTAATATAAATATTTGTAACATCCTAAGTAAGTAATGAATAATATATATTCTTATCTATGTCTATTCCTGAATTATATAGTGTTTTAGAGGCTTAAAAAGAGAATAAATCCAATCTTAAGAATGGAATACACTAATATTGTTAAAAGATTGTTTTACTGCCTTTTGATGGAAAACCATTTCTAAATCAAACATTTGACAATATCATATGCTCTATCTGTAAAAATGAACTTATTATTTATGATTTGGGCATTGGAATTTTCATTGGATAATTTTTTGGTAATTTTCTGACAATGTTCATTTTTTAATGAATAGTGAAAAATACTACATTTTACATCAAAACTGCATTTTCATATAATTTAATTATATGGTTATATTATCTTTTTAATTGGTTTTAAAGTTTAAATTGAATATATTTTTACCATTTAATCTAATGGTGGCCATTGGTATTAATTTAACTTTGGAATTGGGCATAAACAAGTACCAAACTTTTCATTGAAATTATTTCAAAAAAACCCGCTATTTGTTTTGACAACGGGAATTATTTTTAAATTAATTATTGAAATTTCTGTGTTTTGAATTTGGTAAAATGGATTACATATTTGGAAACATAAGGTCCAAATTATTTAATCATGACTCTTATGTTTTGGGACATTATGAATAGTAACGACGGTAATTATCTTTAATTATCTTGATTAATTAGTAATCGGGTAGTTAAGTATAACAAACTAATATCATAATAATTAAAAATGTCCAAAAAATGTGTCCTAATTCTACTGGTTGTGTCATGGCCGACCATGGTATGCCTTTTTCCAAACTTGGGTACCCCATGGAATCACATTTGTGTGATAATGACTTTTTATCTTTTTATTTTTAAAGAAATTTAAATATAATAAAGAATGTATCAAATGAGTAAAAAAATTAAATTTTTTACATAAATGATCTATTAGACTATAAATAGTAATTGGAATGCTAAAAAATTTAATACATCAAAGTATTTTTTATATAATTTTTAGATATTAAATAAATTAAATTATCTATGACATCATGATGATGCAGCGATTACCTCATTAATGAACGATTTAAATAAAATGAAAAGATAATGTAAAATCCAAGACTTAAACTTGTCAACGACCGATTAGATGAGTATATTTAGAACCCTTATCACCTTATCCTCAAAATACATCAATGTAGGACCATTAAAATCTAAAAGTCATTTGAAAATAAAGTAACATGTTATATCTTTCCAAGAGTGCCCCTCCTCTCCTCTTATAAAAAGCCCCCACCTCTACCTCCTTACCCACACCCCTCAAGCCTTTTGCTTGTCCATGCTCATCTCATTTTGTCTCTACACATCCCTCTCCTCATCCTAGAAGCCTTTCCTTTGGAATGAAGCTTTTCAAGAAACCCTTTTTGTTCAAACCAAAGGGAGTTACCCAATTCAAAGGTAAAGTCTTCTCTAATGCTCTTTTGTTTTATTTTTCATCTCCGACCCCCTAAACTCTTTTTATTTATTTCTTCAGTAACAACAACATTATATTCCATATACTAGGATGTTTTTATAATAAGGATTCGAGATACACTTACACACACCTGCATCTAATGGTTAATGAGCATACTGTTTCCGTGGATGACAAGTTTCTGCCTCACGAAATGATGATTGTTCAATATTCTTCTAACACCTTAAAAGGTGGCCATTAAGATTTCAATATATTTATATATGATATATAATATGTTTATGTTTTCCTTAAACTTATTTATTTTTCATTTATGTCATACCTTTATGGTTTCCATTTTGGGTAAACGCGATATCTTCATTTTAGGAAGTGCGGACTACCGCCCCCCACAAAGTTATTTGATTCGTTAATGCCATATGTGGGATGTATAAAGGATAGAGTTAATGATATTATATATGATATTATACTGGAATTATAATATATCTTTATTTAATTATGATTTCATTCCATTAAATACGAAATAGAAATGAAAGTAGCGTTCATGCGTACGTACGGCTTACCGTCTCCAGGAACAGTGCATTTCTTTTCTTACCTCTAAATGTTATGTAATATTATAAATGAATGCATATAATGGATATATATGATATATATGTTATCTACATCATGAATATAATTCTGGATATAGTGTATATTTTACAAGATGAACAACTTGTAATTATAAAGAGTTTATTTTTGACTCAAGTACCAATGATCCACAAAATGACCATTATTAACATAAATAATTACATAGTGTTCATGACATGGTAATAAGTGATATAAAAGGAATAATTAAATTGAAAAAGGTTCTCAAGAAAGTATAAATTAACTCCACTTTATTATTTAGGAGGTTAAATAACGATCGAGTAAAGTCGAACCCAAGGTAAGGGACTTCGTCTCAATCTCCTTTCATTGAGGCATATTAAATTTTATAAACAACTTTCTTTTATATGGTGTATAAACCCCTTTGAAATTTACGCGTATTCAAAAGGAATATTTTTATATGATGATTTTACTAAACAACAAAAGGGAATGTTTTATTGTCGTACATTTGCGGCGACAACGACTTCTCCGCCTCCGTCACCCTTATTTGAGTTTCGGCTTCCTCTACAAGCCATTATTTATTTTGAATGAAAAATAAATACCATGTTTTACTTTTCTTTTATTTTGGTATTGAAAATTGTTTTCATAATGTTTTTATATCAATGTTTTGTATTGATATCTTTTGATTGAAAAGTAAAAATGTTTTGTTTCCTTTATGAATGTTTTATGTGATATGATTGTGTTATGGTTCTTGGGAATTGTTATGAAGACGGGTGGTTTCGTGATAAACTAAGGGTGGGTGAGCCCGATATATCTCTACAATGCATTGGGTAACGCGAAGGTGTTAAATGTTAAGGTTTCTCCAAAGATATTTAGGGAATATACTGTGATGGGTATTCCAAATGTAACCATGGGAGTTACTCCCTATATAATAATGTTATGAATGGATCAAGTTAACTTTATGTCTTATGATTTCTATGACTTACTCATTATTTGATGAGGTATGATAAAGTGATTATGTTTAATGAGTAAAGTATGATTTCATAAATGGACTAATGTTTTCATTTCATACTTTTATATCCCTTACTGAGCTTTTTATGCTCATCCCAAGTTTTTTAAATGTTTTTCACAGGTCAAGGGAAAGGTACATGATGTGATGATAGTGTCAAGGAAGTGTCAAGAATGAATCCATGTTTTATTTTAAATATGTTTCCGTTGATGGGAAAATGAGTACTATCTTTTATGTAACCACATTGTTTAAATGTGTAATGTAATGCATGTTTTATGATCTAATCCTCTAAAACTCTAAACCTGAAAAGATCCTCAACGTTTATTCTTGAAGTTACTTAATATTAAGTAATGATTAAGGCTAGGGCCTTATAGTTGGTATCAGAGGTCAGTTTAGATATCTTTAAGAGTTATAATTCTATTAAATGATTATCCAAAAATATTTTTTTATGGTCAAATTTAAATGATATAGCATTTGAAGATTACCATGTTGCTTCATCTAAGACATGTTTGTTCAGAATGGTTTTCCACAGAGGAAACAGGGAAGCAGTGCTACAAAGGCATACAGAAGGAAATGACCTTATAAATCAGCATCCAGAGATGGTCGGAATTGGAACTGAATGGTTTGTTGCAGTAATATCACAGTTTACTCAAGCGATAAATGGTGGTGGTATCCATGCACGAGATCATCCAGATCAACCGCAGAGGAACATGTCAGTGGTGGTAAATTTCATGAGGCAAAATCCCCCATCATTCAGAGGATCATCTGACCCTATGCTAGTTGAAGGGTGGATTAAATCACTAGAGAAGAATTTTTATTTCATGGGGTGTTCATACAATCAAAAGGTTAGTCTTGCTATTTACCGTTTGGAGGGTGAAGCAGATCAGTGGTGGTCAACGGTTAAAAATATCAGGGATGCTGATGAGATTGATGCTCTTGACTGGGATAAATTCAAAGGTATGTTTCTTGAGATGTATTTTCCTAAGGCTGTTCGACTTAGGATGGATGAACAATTCCTAGAATTGAGGCAAGAGGAAGACTCAATGGCTGCCTATGAAGAAAGGTTCACTCGATTGACAAGGTATGCTCCAAATATTATCCGAGACCTTGATAGTAGAATAAATCGTTTTTACTCAAGATTAAAGCCAAAATATTGAAGGGATTTATCTTCCTGTGACTTCATAACTTATGAAAAGATTATTCGATGTGATGAGAAGGTGGAAATATAGTTTTCTAATGATCAAGTGTTCTATAACAACCAACGGAAGAAGAGACCGAGGTGGCAGGAGAAAGTGAATAATTCTTCAAAAATGTTTGACAGTAAGAAATCTATGTTTCCATTTTGTGATAAATGTGGTAAAAGGCATGCTGGGGAATGTATTCTGAATTCTGGAAAGTGCTACTGATGTGGTAAGATGGGACATAAGGCACGTGATTGCACTGAAAGAGATCAGGGTGATGGTAAGACCAAATTTGATTTACAGTTAGAGAAATGTTTTATGTGAAATGAGATGGGTCACTATGCAAATGAGTGTCCGACAAAGAGCTTGAGTGATGGGAAGCAGTTAGACTACAAGTAGAAAGGGGTGGTGAAATCCTTTGCAACTACTTCAGTAGATGTTGGGCGATCAAATAAAATGGTATCAGGTACGTTGTTTGTTTTTTCAGATTATGTCGGTGTGTTTTTTTGATTCAGGGTCTACACATTCATTCATCTCTGAAAAAATTTCAAGTAAAATGGAATATCATATCAAGAAATGACGATTGAACTTGTGGTAAAAACACCTGGGGGAAATGTTGAGGCAAAAAGAATTTATAAGAATCTTCTTATCCTTATTCGTGGAAATAACCTACTTGCAAACCTTATTGTTTTACCTCTAGTAGAGTTTGATGTTATCTTGGGTTTGGATTGGCTCTCTATTTACCATTCTAAGATTGAATATAGATCTAATGAAGTTTCTTTTCAGAAATACTTTCAGTTTGTGTACAAGAATGAACCCTTTATATTGATAACATATCAAGAGGCCGAGAAACTTGTAAAAGATGGAAATGAATGTTACCATGCACATATCGTTGAAAACAAGGGAACTGTTCAAATTAATGATGTGCCAGTGGTAAATGAGTATCCTGATGTTTTTCCTGATGAGTTTCTTCAAATAATACCAGATTGGGATGTTGAATTTTCCGTTGACTTAGTTCCTGATGCTAAGCCAATTTCAATACCCCCTTATCGAATGGCTCAAATTGAACATTCAGAGTTGAAGGATAAATTTCAAGATTTATTGGAGAAAGGTTTCACTCGACCTAGCACATCACCATGGAGTGCTCCTGTTTTATTTGATAAATAGAAAGATGGTTCGATGAGACTTTGCATTGATTATAGAGCCTTGAATAACATCACTGTTAAGAACAAATATCCTTTGCCTCATATTGATTATTTTTTTGATCAGCTCCAGGGAGCTCAGTTTTTTTCGAATATTGACCTGAGATCGGGGTACCATCAGTTGAAGGTAATTGAAGCTGATATTCTGAAGACCGCGTTCCATACACGATATGGCCATTATGAATATTTAGTTATTCCTTTTGGGCTAACTAATGCACCTGCTGTATACATGGACCATATGAATAGAATTTTCCATGAGTTCTTGGATAAGTTTTTAGTTGTTTTAATTGATGATATTTTGGTGTTTTATAAAAGAGAATAGGAGCATTAAATACATTTAAGGGTTATTTTTAAAACCTTAAAAGAAAATAAATTTTATGGGAAATTCAGCAAGTGTGAGTTTTCGTTGCAACATATTTCTTTCCTTGGTAACATTGTTTCTAAAGATGGGATAACTGTTGATCCTGCAAAAACAATGGTTGTGGAAGAATGGCCAAGACCCAAAAATGTAATTGAGATTAGTAGCTTCTTTGGTTTGTCAGGATATTACTGAAGGTTTTTTAGAAATTTTTCACGATTATCTAGTCCAATGACTAATCTAACTCAGAAGGGTGTTATGTTTATCTGGACAATACAATGTGATGACTGTTTTTAGATATTGAAAAGAAGATTGGTGAATGCTCTAGTTTTGGCACTACCTTCCAGGAATGGAGAGTTTGTTATCTAAAGTGATTCTTCATTGAAAGGACTTGGTTGCGTCCTAATGCAGAATGATCAGGTAATTGCTTATGCTTCACGACAGTTGAAAACACATTAGGTAAATTACCCTATACATGATTTGGAATAAGCTGCTATTGTTTTATCTTAAAAAATTTGGAGGCATCATTTGTATGGAGTAAAGTGTGAAATATATACTGATCACAAAATTTTAAAGTATATATTCACTCAGAAATAACTGAACATGAGACATAGGAGATGGCTGGAATTAATCAAGGATTATGATTTTACAACTCATTACCATCTAGGAAAAGCAAATAAAGTGGTTGATGCTTTGAGTCGAAAAATTAATGCTTCATTAACAATGGTGTGTTTGGAACGTGATCCCTTGGTTAATGATTTGATGAACATTGGCATAGAATTTTTTTGTGCAGGATGTCCTTCTGTTTTGTTTCAGGTCCAGTGAAATCTTATCTATCAGATAGAATTAACCAAGCACAGAAGCAAGATAGCGAGTTTTAGAAAAAGGTACAGCTGGTTCAGAAGGATAAGTTTCCTGAATTCAACATTGATAATGATTGTGTTTTGAGATTTGGGAAGAGCTTGTGTGTTCCTTGTAATTCACAGTTGAAGAGAGAGTTGTTATGTAAAGCTCATAGTTCATTGTGTTTAGTTCATCCAGGCAGTACTAAGATGTATAGAGATATTCGGGAGTATTACTGTGCGACGGAATGAAAAGGGATAATGCTGATTTTACTATGAAGTGTTTGATTTGTCAATAGGTAAAAGCATAGCGGCAGTTATCGAAAGGGATGCTTCAGACTTTACCAGTACCATAGTGGAAATGCGAGAATATATCCATTGACTTCGTTGTGGGATTGTCGAAGACACCTCGAGGTAATAATGCAATATGGTTTATTGTTGATCACTTGACTAAATCTTCTCATTTTCTTTGATATAAGAGATACTTTTCCCTATATCAACTTTCCCGTTTGTATCTTAAAGAGATATTCAGATTACATGGAGTTCCTCTCTACATTGTATTTGACTGTGATCTGAGGTTCATTTCTAACTTTTGGAAAGGCCTTCAGAAGTAGTTGGGTACTGAATTAAATTTTAGTACAACTTTTCATCCTCAATCATATGGGTAGTCAGAAAGAACGATTCAGACATTGGAGGATATGATATGTGCTTGTTAGATGGATTATCCGGGAAGTTGGGACAAAAATATTTCTTTGGTTGAGTTTTCTTATAATAATTGTTTTCAATCCAGTATAAAGACAACATAATTTGAGTCATTATATGGGAAGTGGTGTCGAACTCCAGCTTTCTGGGATGAAGTGGGGGAAAGGATGTTGATGGGACTAGAATTGGTAGAAGAGTTGGCAGAAAAAGTTCAGCTGATACAAGGACACATGGGAATAGCTCAGAGCTGGTAGAAGAGTTATACAGACAATAGGAGGAAGGATCTCTCTTTTGAGATAGGTGATCATGTTTTTCTCATAGTATCAATATGGAAAAGTGTGATGCAATTTGGTAAGAAAGGAAAGCTGAGTCCAAGGTTCATTGGACCATATGAAATTCTAGAGAGAGTTGGATCAGTTGAATACCAAGTGGATTTACTTCCGAGTTTATCTCAGGTACACAATGATTTGCATGTTTCAATGTTAAGGAAGTACATGCCAGATCTATCTCCTGTTTTGAGTCCAGAGGTAGTTCAGCTAGATGAGAATCTATCTTATGAGGAACAACAGGTCTAGATTCTTGAACACAGGGAGAAAGTGTTGTGGAATAAGGTGATTCATCAAGTGAAGGTTTTGTGGAAAAACCACATGACTGAAGAGGCAACATGGGAATCTGAAAATGCAATGAGGGATAAATACCCCCACTTATTCGATAAGTAAATAAATTGCAGGGACACACTTTTCTAAAGGGGGGAAGGGGGTAAAATTCAAAGTAAGTAACGAATAATATATAATCTTATCTATGTCTATTCATGAATTATATAGTGTTTTAGATGCTTAAAATGAGAATAAATTCTATCTTAAGCATGGAATACACTAATATTTTTCAAATATTGTGTTACTGCCTTTTGATGGAAAACAATTTTTATATCAAAATTTTGACAATTTTAAAAGCACTATTTGACAAAATAAACTTATTCTTTATTATTGGGACATTGAAATTTATATTGGATAATTTTTTGGTAATTTTCTAACAATGTTCATTTTTTAAGGAATAGTGAAAAATACTGCATTTTACATCAAAACTGTATTTTCATCTAATTTAATTATATGTTTAGATTATCTTTTTAATTGGTTTTAAAGCGTAAGTAGAATATTTTTTTACCATTTAATCTAATGGTGGTCATTGGGATTAATTTTACTTTGTAATTGGGCATAAACAAGTGCCAAACTTTTCATTGATATTATTTTAAAAAACCCGCTATTTGTTTTGACAACGGGAATTATTTTTAAATTAATTATTGCAATTTTTGTGTTTGGAATTTGGTAAAATGGATTAAATATTTGGAATAAGAAGGTCAAAATTATGTAATCAGTAATATTTTGTTTTTTGAAATTATGAATAGTAACAACAGTAATTATCTTTAATTATCATGATTAATCTTTTTATTTTTAAAGAAAGTTAAATATAACAAAGAATGTATCACCTGAGTAAAACATTTTTAATTTTGTCTACATAAATTATCTATTAGACTATAAATAGTCATTGTAAAGATAAAAATATTTCCTACATCATAGTTGTTTTTTTATAATTTTTAGACATAAAATAAATTAAGTTATTTATGACACCATGATGATGCACCGATTACCTCATTAATGAACGATTTAAATAAAATGAAGAGATAATGTAAAATCTAAGACTTAAACATGTCAAATACCTATTGGATGAGTATATTTAGAACCCTTATCACCTTATCCTTGAAATACATCAATGTGGGGCCATTAAAATCTGAAACTCATTTGAAAATAAAGTAACATTTTATACCTTTCCAAGAGTGCCCCTCCTCTCCTCTTATAAAAGGCCCCCACCTCTACCTCATTACCCACACCTCTCAAGCCTTTGGCTCGGCAAAGATATGCTCATTTTGTCTCTCCACATCTCTATCCACATTCTAGAAGTTTTACCTTAGGTAGGAAGCTCTTTAAGAAACTATTTTTGTACAAAACAAAGGGAGTTACCCGATTCAAAGGTAAAGTCTTCTATAATGCTATTTTGTTTTATTTTGATTCTCCAACCCCCTAAACTCTTTTTATTCATTTCTTTTGATATAAAAAAATTATCTTCCATATACTAGTATGTTGTTATAATAAGGATTTGAGCTGCACTTACAAACACCTACATCTAATGGTTAATGAGCATAATGTTTCCGTGGATGGCGAATTTCTGCCTCACGAAACGATGAGTGTTCAATATTCTTCTAACACCTTCAATGGTGGCCATTAAGATGTCACTATATTTATATATGATATATGATATTTTTATTTTTTCCTTAAGCCTCTGTATTTTTCATTTATGTCATACTTTTATGGTTTCCATTATTGGTAAACGCGATATCTTCATTTTAGGAAGTGCGGACTATCGCCCCCTCAAAGTGATTTGATTCGTCAATTCCCTATGTGGGACGTATAAAGGATAGATTTAATGATATTATATATGATATTATACTGGAATTATAATATATATTTATTTCATTATGATTTCATTCCATTAAATATGAAATAGAAATGAAACTAGCGTTCATGCGTACGTACGGCTTACCGTCTCCATGAACGGTGCATTTCATTTCGTACCTCTAAATGTTATGTAATATTATAAAAGCATTAATATAATGGATATATATTATATATATGATATCTACATCATGTATATAATTCTGGATATAATTTATATTTTACCACTTGAACAACTTGTAATTATAAGGAGTTTATTTTTGACTCAAGTACCAATGATCCAAAAAATGACCATTATTAACTTAAATAATTACATAGTGTTCATGACATGGTAATAAGTGATATAAAAAGAATAATGAACTTGAAAAATGTTCTCAAGAAAGTATAAATGATCTCAAGTTTATCATTCAGTAGGTTAATGAACGATCGAGTCAAGTCGGACCCGAGGTAAGTGACTTCGTCTCAATCTCCTTTCATTGATTCATATTACGTTGTATAAAAAAATTCTTTTATACGGTGTATAAACCCCTTTTACTTTTAATTTTATTCAAAAGGAATCTTTTTATATTAAGAGTTTACTAAATGAAAAAATGGAATGTTTTTTTGTCGTACGTATGTGGCGACAACGACTTCTCCACCGCCGTGACCATTATTTGAGTTTCGACATCCTCTACAAGCCATAATTTATTTTGAATGAAAAATAAGTATCGTGTTTTACTTTTCATTTATTTTGGTATTGAAAATGGTTTTCATAATGTTTTTATATCAATGTTTTGTAGTGATATCTTGTGATTGAAAAGTGGAAATGTTATGTTTCCTTTATGCATGTTTTATGTGATACGATTATGTTATGGTTCTTCGGTATTGTTATGAAGATGGGTGGTTCCGTGATAAACTAAGGGCGGGTGAGCCCGATATAGCTCTCCAATGCATTGGGTAACGCGAAGGAGTTAAACGTTAAGGTTTATCCAAATAGATTTAGGGAATATACTGGGATGGGTATTCCAAACGTAACCATGAGGGTTACTCCCTACATAAGAATGTTATGAATGCCTCAAGTTACCTTTATGTCTTATTATTTCTATGATTTACTCATGATTTGATGAGATATGTTAAAGTGATTATGTTTTATGAGTAAATTATGATTTTATACATGGACTAATGTTTTTATTTCTTACTTTTATATCCCTTATTGTGCATTTTATTCTCATCCCAAGTTTTTGAAATCTTTTTCACAGGTCAAGGGAAAGGTATATGATGTGATGATAGTGTCAAGGAAGTGTCATGAAAGAATCCATGTTTTATTTGAAATATGTTTTTGTTGATGGGAAAAATGAGTACTATGTTTTATGTAACCACTTTGTTTAAATGTGTAATGTAATGCATGTTTTATGATCTAATTCTCTAACACTCTAAACCTGAAAAGATCCTCAATGTGTATTCTTGACGTAACTCAAGATTAAGTAATGTTTAAGGTTGGGGCCTTATACTAGTACATCGTTGATACAACACTAAAATGACATAATATAAGAACACTAATTATTCATCTTAATCAGTGGTAGTACCATAACATGATTATTATCCAATAGAATCATTTGGGGTATACTCTGCAGATTGGTACATTGATTCTCAAAGTGTCCCAACTCCTAACAGATGAAGTATTGTACATTTGAAACCTTGTTCTTACCCTGTAAATCACATACTTGGTGTCCTTTACCTCTACACTAATAACAAACTCCCATTCACTTTAATAATTTACCAAGGATATTATTTTCACAGAATCACATATGGGAAAATCCTTCTTTCCCTTCTTCCCATTATCCATCTATCTCTCTACCATCCATTTCTTCTCTGGCTTCCCTTCAAATCCATAGGACTCATATAATTATTTACTTATCTTATTAATCCAGGATATTAATTACTCATATGATTTCAATACATGGGATAATATATCCCTTATAAATGTTGGATTAATACCATGAAATATATGATCCTTTTTAATCATTGGATAATATGTATTGTTGGAGTTCTCATTACTTCTACTGGGCACCATTTCTAAACAATGGCATACACTAGGTTAGTTTATGAATCATAGTGAATTATTCTAAACCTATAAAATACCTACCGTAAATTAAAAAGTTTATCCATATAATCCATGACAATAAAAATGTTTTCATCAAGGAAGTATTTACTCTTAAATCCTTCATAATGTTTTTTAATGAAAATTTTAATTATCGTAAAATATATCCTGGGAGTGTCAAAAAAAAGAGTACAGTAAGGCCCATTGTTGTGTACTAGGGTACCTCGGGTCAAGCCTGAAACTCCATGTCGGAGTTTTCACTCATAGGTACATCTGTTCCAGAGACGCCTATACCTACTTCTATCCATACTTGAATGTCTTTCTTGGAAAATTCACAAAATATCTACATTACCAAAACTCTAGGAAGCTCTTCTATACTAAGCCTAAAATTTTATCTTAGGTAAATTTTCTATAATTAGAGTTTTTCTAAATCTAGTTTCAAAGGTTATTTATAAACATTATCTAATATCAACTGTTATGACCCAACCCCAGTTACCTAGAGATGGTGCATTATTTTAATACATTGGCATGATTAACAGGAATCATGTCCCAAAGGACTGATTAGTTTAGTAGTATTAAAAAATAGATTACATACCTGAACATTTCAATTTCTATCATAAAATACAACATACATAATCTTTTGGGAATTAACGCATTCTTCTCGCTTAATCCTGCATATAAATCATAGTAAACTTTTTTGTATCTTTGGAAATTAAAACATAAGAAATGGGTGAGGTCAGATGCTCAGTAAGGGTAAATAATTTAATAGAAGCTATAAACTTTAAAGGAAAGATGTGTAATAAAAACAACAGGCTTTTTAGAAATAATCTTGAACATAATATGGAAGAAATAAATCTAACATTACCCTATAAACATGAACATAGATATTCTACTAGTCGAATAATCAGATGTAGTAACTAATTTTATAATGAGGGAATGCCTAATACTGTAAATCATGACCCCATAGTCATGTCCTCGTGCCAAGACTAAAAATAAGATTTTTTCCATGCCTTCTAAAAAGATAGTAGTTTGTCTCATGATACCTATCGATACATCGAGGAGTTATGGTGGGGTCCTCCCCTCACTTACTAAGTCAAATTCATTCCACACATGAAAATTACTGAAACATATCATAAACATTCATATTAAAAATAGCATAAGAAATGTCAGAACTTTTACTATAAATCATGACTGGTATAAAAATAACACATATATATTCAAACATATCATAACTCATTCAACACAATATGGATGATTGTATTACAATAAGTCAACATAAATCAATAATCATATACAATAAAGGATGTTAACATAGTTGAAGATGATCAGTAAAACTCTTTGATAGAAATACCCCTCTTTTTTGAAATCATTTAAAAGTCATGCATTTATAATGGAAGTAATTTAAAAGAGATATTTTATTCAAATTATCTGATACCAATTTGAAACTTTTGAAAAGATTTAACGTTTTAAAATAATAATGTACTTATAAATAAATCCTTAAAATCATTTTCAAAACATGGACATTAATTAAAAGTATTTTGAAAAATAAATCATTAAAAAATTTAAAATGATGATCTTGATAAATATTCCATTCCACAAATCTTTAAAATATTTTGAAAACATTTTTATGAAACATGTACATGGATGATGAAAATGTCCTAATAAATACATACACATAAACAATCCTGGAAAACAATGAGATTGAGGAATTAACCCTTACCTTGCACATTCATTTGGTTGAGGGTACATTTAACCTCATGTATAATGACCATATTATGTTATTAAATTATAGAATAACCATATTCATATTTATAATATCGCACTTGATTAATATATGGATTTATACTACCTATTTAGTACTAATTTCTATGTTAAAATAACTTTTTGGGTAATAATCACTTTCTTTATCATACATGTTTTAACTTTTTCTTCTTGATCGTATAACTTATATCATTATTTAATTGATTATAGAATATAAAAAGTTATTTATTTATCATATTTATTCAGAATATATATATGTATAATATATTTATATATAAAATGGAAACACCATTTAAGGAGATGGTATGTTGTATGTACGCAAAAAAACGTCGTTTCTGTTTTCATATCCTACTAAACAGAAGTAAGTGAATGAGATATATGTAAATATATATATATATATATCCTGAAGAATTATTATTTCATATATTACATACTTATTAATAATATATATTTATAATCATCATTGAATGGTTAACGTGAATATAATCGTGTCATGGAGACGATTAGCTGTACGTACGCACAAGCGATGATATCAATCTATTTATGGTGAAATATTATTTAATTGGATGTTATATTATATATAAATAATAATTAAAATGTTATGTTTATTATTTACATAAATTATATTTATTATTATACCCATCAAAATAATGAAGTGTTGAATAACAAACTCCACCACGATGTGGAGACTATAAGACGTATGTTCCCACATAAGGTGACATTTCATTTATAGGATGGGTAGAATAATGAATATGATTTTAACATATTTATAAAAACATCTCAGTATGTAGAAGGTAGTGGAGTAATTATTTTATAATGGAAACCACAAATAAAGAGGAAGTGGATGAAGAAAAGAACTTTGAAATAGGTGATGATGTAATTACCTCTTCTTCGAGTTCTTCCTTTAGATTTGATCAAAAGGGATACTGAGGTTGGATTATAGTAAATTTAAGGCATATAGGCTTATGTGGTGGTTGTTGGGGGGAGATTTGAGCAGGGTTAGGCCAAGAAAATCGGATTTGGGGGTGTAAAATTAAGAGATGGGAAGTTCCCTTTTATAAGAAAGGTGAGGGACACCTCAGAAAAAGCATGAAATATAATTTTATTACAAAATCATTTTCTATTTCTAATAGCTCCAAATGGATTTTTTAAAAGGATAATGTGGTAACAGTCGAAGTTCTCTCAATCAATAGGTTTTAGACAAGTTTAGTTCACCCTATAAACCTTATCTCTTAGATTTAATTCTTAGTTAAATAGTTTAACTTTTAAAATATATTCTTGTATTATTATAATAAATAGTTAATAAACAATCAATAAAAATCAAAGAGAACCCCAAATGGTTCATTATTGATATAACTAACAACATATAATTCCTTTTTCCAAAACTCATATTTTTATAAATATTATATCAATAAATAATATAGTATTTTTTTGGAAAACTCATTTATCTCAATTTTGACACTATTTCATATTTGGTTTTTTTTAAAGTCATATCAACTTTATCACATCGAAAAAAATTAATTTAATCAAACATAACATTTATTATTAACATATAAAATTTTTATAATACACCAAAAGACTTCTTTTACAATTATATTAATATTTATAATATCAAATATTTTAATCTTTCAATAATAAGTTAATTACTGCATCATCATTGTTTCATAAATAAATTTAATTTTTTATAATATATATTTTTTAAATAAAATACTATTATGTATGAAATATTTTTATCTTTCTAATGAATATTTATAGTCTAATTTATCTTATGTATAAACCTATAATAAAAATTGTTTAGTTATTACACATTGAATTTAACACTTTTGACTCTTCTTTAAATAAAATAATAATAAATTTCCAAATATAATCTAAGTGGACCAAAATGATCATATTTTATTACTATGTTTTATTTTTTTCTAAATAAACTTATCCAATAGAATTTTGACATGTGTTAGAGTAATTATAATATCATTTTTCCTTTACGTACCCTATTTACTTTTAAACATGGTAAATAAAATTCAAAAGTTACCATTCACCAAAAATTATTTTCATCCAATTGAACAATATTTTACATACTTATTTCTTTCGTGTCTCTCATATTTTTGAAATTCAATTCATAGAAGTGGTAAAATTACATTTTATGAAAATTTTCAAATGTGCATTGAAAGTGGATAAAAGACGTTAAAAAATTCAGTAAAGTTTTATACATTTAATCTTATTTTAAAATTATTCCAATGAATTAAATTAGACTAATATATGTAATATATATCTATTTTTACTATGAAATAAATATAAATATAAATAATAATTATTTAAATAAAAGTTTCTTTTAAACTATAATGCCGTGTTTTTTTATTATTCATAAAAAATTGACTGTTTTTAGAAAAATTCCAAAAAATCATCCAAAAGATAATTGTGATAATCCAAATTCAAAAATAAATCATATTTTTAAAAATTCAAAACATATATTTTGTATTAATTAATTTAAAATTAAAAATCGTTGTCAGAACCAAAAAGTGGGTTTTTAAAAAGAAAAAACTATCAAAAGATTGAAATGTGTTCATGTCCAATTTAAATGTGAAATTATATATAAATACCTAAATTATATTAAATGATAAAAATAAAATCTAATTACACTTTAAAACCACTCAAATTCTTAATTAAACATGATAAATTATTTCAATTAAAAAAGTTATTTTCAATTAATATTTTGTCTTTTTAAGTGTTCAACAAAATATGAAAGTTATAAGAAAAGCACCAAAAATTTATCAAAACTAAATTTTTATGTCCATATTATAAATATAAATTTTATTTTGTTAAATTCAATATATATAATTGTCAAATATTGTATTTAAAAAGGGTTTTCCATTAAAAGGTGGTAAAATTTTATTTTCTGAAAAAAAACATCCTTTATCTGAAAAATTAAATTTGTTCTTATATAATGTCTAATAGACATATAATATGGTTGTTAAAATTATATGGAATATATAAAATCCAAAATTAAGTTAATAATATTCATAACCACTTTTGAATTGCTAGTTTGTTAATTCGTGGTGCACTTGAACTCGGTGTTGCGTGTAGTGAAAACTATTGAATTAATTTAAAGAGATAATGTACTATAAATCCTGTGGTGTTAAAAAATTGGTGAATCATAATATTTCAACAATGTTTTCCAAGTTTGTTTGTAGCTATTCACACCTTAACAGAGACACCTGTTCCATCTACACTGGTTTGTAGTATGGAAAATAAAACTACAGATCAAACTAGAAGAATGTCTGTGTAAGCTACTAAATTAATTTTCATAGTTTTCAATAAGTTAGCACTAATCATTAACTAACCATTTGATTGTCATATATTTTAAAATTTCAATGTCTTCTAAGAGAAAATGTCCCATAACTATACAAGAATACAATAAATAAATATATCAAATAACATTGAACATAATGGTATACTATGAAAAATGATTCCCATATGTTAGGATTGGGCCCATGGTGGCCTTCTTATGTTTCCCCTATTGGTAAAATAACACACATAAATTTTGAAATCATAATATAAATCTATTAAAATGGGTGATAATATTTTAAAAATGACAATTTTAATTTCTTCTTGAGTTAGTATGAAAAAAATATTATTATAAAATTATATCAAAATATTTTTGGCCATGTGATGATAACCAATATCCCCCTTTTAAACACATGAAAAAAGTACTAGTGTTATAAATATATTTCAGAAAATAAATACTTGTGTTATAAATTTTATAGTCAAAGAACTAAGAATATTATGGTTTACAATTTAATTTAATCTTAATAGGGCCACTAAATAAATGTTTTGTATGAATGGTTTATGTTTTTGACTTATGTCTTGGATTTCGTAGTAATTAGCATTTTCAAATGAACTAAAAAATCATTACACGATTAAACCATAAAAGAATAATATAATGAGGAAAAAAATATTGTAGATGATAGATGATGAATTTAGAGATCCACTATGAGATGATCCAAATATAAGAATGAATTAAATTTGGTATGAGTGGGAGATAGGGGATTGTGGAAGGCCAAAGAAATATTCATCCTATGAAATGAAATCATCATCCCATTGTCAAAATAAAATCAATTAATTGGAGACACAATTTGTTATTATCAGGATTTCGATATATATATTTTATGGGGGAATGTGATTGGTCACACTACGGGATCCCAATATTTAGAAGGATCCCTATGGTTGGTATTTTACCAGATATTAAGTACTATTATGAAAAGAGGTATGTAATAAATTATAATTTACATCTCTTCCATTACTGGACACACCCTAGTTAATTCCTAAGTGGGGTTTTATGATTAAAAAAAATTGTTCTAATTGTGTATAAGGTGTTTCATCCTAATCTCAATCCTTCCTATTTCAGTCATTGTAGGATCCCTACAGCCTACATGTGCCATATGTTGGAGTTTCCATTATATATCGCTACCTGAATTTTTCTGATGGGCCTGTGAATTTAAAATTAGATTCTATAAATTTATATATGTTATTTGGTTCAATTGGTTTTAGAGAAATTTTTTTTTCAAGGATTAATAGAGGTATCATTTGATTTCCAAATGGGTTTCTAGAGACTTTACCATGACATAAAAGTTAACTAAAACAATAAATTATTATTTTTATTATAAACTACATATGGTTTGAATCCAAAATGAATTTTATATATTAAAATTATTTATAGTCTTTATGATATTTGTTTGTGTGATGCATGAATTCAAGGGAAAATGAATTATTGTTTAGTATGGACTTAGTTATACATGTATAGGTATGTGGAGTAACACATACGAACACCTAAATATATATATATATGAGGGTTAATATATATAAGCATATATATAGGTTTATATATATTGAATATCCTTACATTTCATGAGTTAATATTGGGAATTAAAATTATATTTTGATTTTAATACCCTTCGTGTAATGGATTTCTTAATAGAACATTAAATATTTTTTCACTTATGAACTTTTGGATTTTTAGAAAGTGTTTTCAAATATTATTTTTTTCTAAATAGTTTTGTATTTTTCAAATAAATGATACAAATTTAATATCTTAATTTCAACTTTAATAGAATAAAATAGTTTCTATGAAAGTTTCCACCACCATTGAATCCCTGTAAATTATAAAGGTCAGTCATATACATAATTTTATAGAGATGAGATATGAATTTTATTTGGGATATGTGGATTCATGATTGATATGTTTGGTGAGATGATTATCATATCTTCAATTTTTAATATCATTATTTGATTCTATGAATCATAGTGATGTTTGATGGAAATTTCTCAATACTTCCTAGGATAAATAAATATTCAATTATGCTGTCAAAGATAATAGTGTAATATTCCCCCATAGAGGATAGTTTATAAAAT
Organism: Viscum album; assembly: GCA_963277665.1. Classification (NCBI taxonomy): domain Eukaryota; kingdom Viridiplantae; phylum Streptophyta; class Magnoliopsida; order Santalales; family Viscaceae; genus Viscum; species Viscum album. The sequence goes on along the minus strand of OY728147.1, from coordinate 128,005,307 downwards.
ACATGTGGTTATAGAATTTTCGACGCCTCTATAGGACAATAGAGGGTTCCAACCTGACTACATCGAGATTCACCTCAAAGTATATTTTTGAATTCCAATGATTCTCTATCCAATTTTCTTATTGGTTATTGTATTTGGTGACATTAATAGATAGATATTTTATTATTCTCAAATAAAATATTCTATTTGTTCTATTTTATATTAATATTTTATTTTCACTATATTGAATTCACATTACTCGATGAATTTATTTTTTATTTTTTCACATTTTACTTTATCTAGTTTCAGGTGTTCTTAAATGTGGCGTGATTTTTTTTTAAAAAAATGGTTTTTGTGATAATGGTTTATAATTATTTATTAAAATACTATTTAGGAGTTAAATATCAATTAATTGAGAAGGTTCATGTTTGGATAGTCTTAAAATAAAAGAAAGAAATATTTTATAAATTTATTTAAAATAAATGTTTTTGGAAAATTTTTACAAAAAACACACAAATATTATTGATTACCTATTTATCTATTTTTTACCACACCCTACTCATATAACATGATATTTTTAGATTGAGTGTTTTTACATGTTTAAGGCTTTCTTCTTATAATGGTTTATATGTCTGGAACGAAATGAGATTTGGTCACATGAGATTGGTGTACATGTTTGTCAATATTTATTTAGTTACTTTTTAGTCTCATAAAAAATCATCTCATACATTATATTAGGTTGTCTATTGGATTCAATCTATATTTATAGACTCTATATTTATTTTACCATATTTTTTATGGGGGAGTTACATGGGGTGCAAAGAGATGTAATTTTTTATCTACACTACAATGTTTTTATAATATTTTAATCTTTTTTATAAGTATTTTAATTTTTTCATGGATATCCTACTAGTGGATGGGTTATGATGAAATGTTGGTTTATTCCACTACTATTTACATATTATTTTATAGACATATTTTATGATTTATTATATATGACTCCATATTACACTTCGCATTCTCTTGGTGGTTTGTAATTCCCTTTGGGATATTAGCATTCCAGTTTAGGAACAAGTTCTTAATTATGACAGGGAAGGATCATTAAAAATTGAAATAGGTAAATGGTTTGTTAAGGGGTAATATAGTAAAAAAATCTATATTATTATATAGTATCTAGTAGTTAGTGTTTTTACTTATGTGAGTTGACATAAAGGAACCAAAATAATTTCGAGGTCTTACTATTATTGAACCTCACATTTCCATGTAATAATTGGTTTGATTTTTGATATATGGTATCTTGTAAGTTCATTATTATCTTAATGGAGTTTTAATATTTAATTTAAGTTTTATAGAATTTTTGATGTAATTTTTTGGAGATAAAATTAGAGTTCAGATAGTGATATATGGGGAGTCATGTGGCTTGTTACCCCATGTTGAGCCTCTACACATGGTTCACTTTAACTCTTGGTGATGATTATGTGATTAGGAAATTATTCATTGATCCATGCATCCAATTATTTCATATTCAATAGTTTTATTTATGTTTCAGTTTTTTTTCGATGTTTATAAAAAAATCAATGATTTCTGATAAATATCATTTCCATCGTTAAAATTATATTAAAGGATATTTTTATATATTAAAATTGAAATTTGAATATAGAAATGGGTATCAATTTTTTTCAAATGGATTATTTTATTTTAAATTGTGAAAAATGATTTTAAATGTAATTATGGGGGTTGTGATTGTTGTTTTATGTTTTCAGACGTCGTATAAGTGGTCGATAAAATTCCATATAATGGTTTTCATCTCATCATTGTATTTATATTATAATATATATGAGATAGAAAGCATCTAATAAACAATATAACATATTCAAATATAATATTTATTTAATATGATTCAGGGTTAAAATATATTTCTATTTGTAATTGTTTTCCCATTAATGGTTTTTAGGAGATTTTTAATTACTATAATTGTGTACGAGGAATCAAGGGTTGATTCCCTTTAGCAGTGATCCTCATGTGTTCTAAAAACCTATTATCATCATCTTAACATTATCTATTTAATACCATTAATGATTATTTCATTCCATTCATCATAATTAATCAAAATAGAATACTCTATGCAATAATTTAATTAAACTATCTCTCTCATGAAACAAGAGTGTAATGGTGTATGATCATTGTATGATCATGAGAGAATTATTGAATAAGATAAATCTATGGTGTAAAGATATTTGAACTTGAAATTATTGTTGGAAACGATGTATAGGGTTTCATCTGGATTAAAAATTAAATCAACATGTATTTATAGACCCGTGGCTAGAGAATAAATATTTCTATTGAGCACTGATTATTCTCTTAATTCTTGAAAACCCAAGGACTAAAAAAGAATAAAATATTTATTATTTGTTATATATGAATTAATCTCCTGAGTAAGAAATTTATTTTCCTTCATAATAATAATCTTAATAATAATAATAATAATAATAATAATAAACCAAAACAATAATATTATTATTATTAAAACTATAATATTATTATTATTTTATGCTTATACATTATTTTATCAAACTCTATTTTATTAAATTTTTATTTTACTTCATTTCATTTCACTTGTCATTTAATTAATTTATTTACTTATTTCAGATGTTGGGAAATCACACGACTCATGTGCCATCTAGTGCGCGGTTGAGAAGGTTGAACTCGAACCCTGCCACCTAGCACTAACCACCCACAATATCAAATAGTGTTTCATCACATAGTTTTATAAATCACACACAAGTCACACATCAAACTCAGTAGGGGTGTGACAATTCTTCCAACCACCGACACTTTCGTCCCCAGAAAATTACCAATTAAAAATATATCCAAAGCTTGAGTCTATTCCCAAACAGAGCCAAAAGGAATATCAAGAACCTTAGGTTACCAATTCACTTTACAATTTACACCCGACCGGTCACGAAAAAACCATGACATAAAACGAGGGGAGAACACGAGAGGGTTCTCCCCACCACAAGGAATCAGCTAACACGGAAACTTCAAAACCCAAAAATAATCCACCAAGACATAAACAAGAAACCTACTGTAGAGAAACCCGTCAAACCCATATCCCAAAAACCATCTTGAATGCTCCAAATTATCCCAACAACGCCCTCGCCACAACCAGCAACTAGGGAACCCCCAACATGAACCTACCGACTGTTCCACTTGAGTTGAGTCTGACCAGTCAGACTTAAACGGAACACCAATACATGGCCACCTGGAATTTCCGGGTAGCAAAACGAGGAACACCCAATAACAACACCGCTGGAACTAAGAATTCCCCAAACCGATTTAAAACTCCCAACACATCCAAATCCCTTAGTACGGGAAAGACAATGCTTCCACTAAAACCCAGAACTCTCATAACAGGAAAAAACCACCCAACACTCACATCTCCAAATGATCTCTAATGAAATCAGGACCTACCCAAAAAAAGGTCCAAATACTCTTTTAAGAAAATCAAACAACTCTATATTCCACATTCATAAGAACGTGACAACTATGATCGCAAAAGAATAGGTTCATCGCACTATTACGGCAAAAGATAAACTTACAACAGTGAGAAAACAAGGAAAAGAAAATCCTAAATGACTTCATTCTAAGAAGAAAGATAAATAACCAAGTGAAGGTCTCACATGACTCTGAATCCATGACTATGCATCACCATCATATTGAGACCTGAGGTTGGGGTTCTAATGGATGAAGCATCTTATGCCTCAAAGTCAGACACGAACATCCCCTAATCAGAACTCCTTCGAAAAACACATATTTTGGAACCTTTCCTAGTGACCCTAATGGTCAAACAATATCATGACTTTGATGGGATGAGGCAAGATGTCTTAGGATGATTGAACCAGCAACACCTATGGCACATTAGAAATTAGTTTGACGAACCAGAAGTCAACACTGACAACAGGGATTTATTCAATGGAAGTTTCATCTCATACACCCCGCTCACAAAATGTGGAACCCTTATGAGCGATGAGAGGTGAAAATTTTTTTAAGCACTTTTGCTCCAGATTTTGACTCCTTAAAGCGGCCGACACAGGCCTTAACTAACCACTGCCCTTGTTAAATACAGACAAGCTCTCACCTCTTTTCACCTTCACCTCTTCAGGTATTATCCATTGGATGAAGACAGACTTTAACAACTACCACATCATCCTAACTCCAAGTATGATGAGACACCCACCCCCATTGGTCCAAGGATGTACCATCCACTAAACCCAAGACAATAGGATCTCTAACAAACTCGGGAGTCCCTAACAACCCGAATGCATGCTCTACTCCCCTAAAACCGCTTCACTTCCCTTAACGAACCCCGAATTCCTCGAAAGACAAGAAAAACTTAATAGAAAATAGAATTTGTCATGAATGATTAACATATTTTGAGGACATTTCTCAGTGGAATATTCAGAACAATTTGAAAAACAAAATCAAAACTGGCATCAGGCCAACAATCAACCAAAAGAAACACCCCAAACCAAGACAATCGACCCTGAATCCCAAACAATCTCAAACACAACCAAAAGGAACTCCACAATCCAAAGGTAATAGACTCATAAATCAAACATATATAAACATTGGCAAAACACATTTTTCAAAATACCAAAAAACACTTTTTAAGAAAAAACAAGTCCCGAATTCATAATTTTCATTCAAGTCAATTTTAGAGAAATCATGCCATGACTTAAATTATAAAACCCCATCCATGGAATCTTATGAAGCGATGCATAAGCATTCATCCCTTTCCACTCAAATCACGCGTACATATGTATCAAAGTGTGCTTCACGTATCTACCAACACATATGCGGGCGACTTTATAGAATACCAAGGGTCACACATCCCATTATATTACCAAATCTAGATATAATCCATCTTTTCAAAATTGAAAAAATTCTTATTTAAAAACACGCTTCACCAATTTTAAAACAACTTGAAAGAAATCCTATTTTTTTCCAATTTTAAAACCATTAGAGAAAGAACCCTTTAAATTAAAAACCACCTTCTCTTCCAAAAAAACACTCTAAAACCATCCAAAATCAAGAAAAAGAATGACCAACAATGGACAAACGGAATGTGGAACTAGTGCTTATTTCCAGCACAACGACATGTTAGTGAGCCACGCCCTAAGTAAGACATAACACCAGGGGACCTTTGAATGGGAACCTGGGATCCACATGTGTCACTACTCCATGTGGGATCATAGTGTGACACCGAGTCACCACTATTGTCATACATCAATCTAGAACAAGGCCAAAAGACCCAAAACCTAGACTACCCCTGGTAGCTCAGGTCTCGTCACGACCAGTTGTGATCAGGCGCTGACCCACAACATACCTCCTATGCCCCAACAGTCATAATCTCCATCTCGAACATCCCAAATAACAAGGGCCTCCTCGGATACCATTTTTTCACGAACCAACCGGGTTTGACCCTGAACCTGTCACTTGACCGGGCCCGTGACACGGCCAAAGGTGCATTCCCGATCCCCATGGGCTAGAAACTAGTGTCGGGCATCAAAACTAAACATGTTGGAATGATTTGGCCCATAAATGAAATACAAATCACTAAACAAAAATAGAATAGTGAAAATAAAAACTAGAAATAGCAAGAAAATAAAGTCGTACATACCTCCATGTGACCCTATGGGTCACCACCATCCTCAAACCAACGTCGTGCTATGGGGACTGAATCCAAGAAAAGCGCATCAACTGAAGCTAAAAAAACAAATGTAAAACTATAGGTGTGAGTACTAAAACTTAGTAGACATTCCCAAACAATATATTCTCATATGAATTTCCTTTAAATTAATGATCCATCAATTTCAACATTGAAATACAATGTATAGAACTAGGTTTTTACACATTTTCTTCTTTAAAAGAAAAACATGACCCATTGCCCATCATATTATAAACTAGGTTCTTTTCCAAGGATGAAGCATCACCCTTTTTAGAGAAATAGGGATAGTGAAACATAAGACATTTTAAAAAACCATTTTCCAACTAAATTATGAAGATCATTTTTATCCCCTTTAAAAAAGAGACTCATTATACATGAAGGATAAAGAAATAATCACACAAGGGAAATGGAAAATAAAAAACAGGAGTAACCAACCCATCAAAGCACCTCAATCATCTGCCATAGATAACTAAGTGTCGATTTACATGGGAATTCCTAAGAGCTCCAGAATAGTCTAGAATGTACTATAAATGTGACTCATACCAAAGGCATGCCTACTCTGGAAGACATCATAACACTCAAATGCTCTGTATTTCCCTACTTGGCCTAACCAAGGTTCCCAATCCCCTATAAGAGTATAATCTATACTAAGGGTCACTAGCCAGTGTGTAGTCTAAACTATTGAAAAAATAATTCACTGAAAATTCACTTGCTATGCTAGGTTACCATGTTTAGACTAAAAAGGGGGTGATCCCACAATGTTAAAAAATTATTCCATCACAATTATATTCCCCACACACAGTGAATGCACACAACAAATTCACCCCTCGATTCACCCCAAGGAATACATCCCTAGCCTTTCAACCATTTGATCATAGGAAATTCCTAATCAACAGACCTCCCATTACATATAATTCAACCAATGTAAGGGGACCACATCCAAGTAGAGTTTTCTTATGATAACTGGTTTTCAAAAAGTTCCCACCGTGCATCACATAAATTTCTCATGCCAAACCATTTCTTAATAATCACATGCATGCCACTTTGAAAACCAAAACTACACATTGAAACCCATTTGTGATTCCCAAACCAGTATTTTAAATATAAAACACATTCATAAAGTCCAATAGGGCATTTCATCATGAAATTGATGTTAAAACACAATCAAACCACTTATTGGATCACAATACAAGAAATAAACCACTCTAATTCAAGACAGAAAATTTCAGTAACGGTTATATATCAATAATTAAGATTAAAACTAGGTGTCAAATTCAAGAAATAAAGTATTCATGAATTTAAATGTTAATTCATAGAGATCATACCTCAAACATGCCACTTTTTGAAGACAACCACTCTAACCGACCCTTTGCGCTTATACGCAAATGCATTTATACAAATATTTATAAATTCCCCTAGCTGCATTGCACATATTCCCCGGGCCATGAGGGAACATGTACAAAGAGGGAATATATATATATATATATGTGTGTGTGTGTGTGTGTGTGTGTGTGTGTCTTACCCTATGCATATACATTTAGGTGTTCTTGACACGTGAAACTCGAAACCACAAAGCAGAGTTCAAAGAACTACACAAAAAATAATACAAACCTTAAAACAAATGAAGAACATAATTAAGACGGTGAGAAACCAAAAAATAAAATAAAATCAATACCTAGGATGGTGGGGGGGAACCAAAACATTCTAAAAAACCTCGCCTTCGGCGGCGGTTGACAGAATCCACATGAATAGGTCTCAAGGGACCATTCACACAACCCTAAACCACAAGAATCCACAGAACCCAAATAAAACCATAACCTTGGTATTCAACTAATTGAAATATAAATAATTCCATCATTTAATAAATCAAGGGAAGCGTACATACCCTCTAACATAACCAAATAATTCATGGGCACTCTGTTTTGTCTTAATAAAACCAAAACACCCCTTTAAAGAAAGGAAACCCCTTTTGACACAAAGGAAGCTCCCTCAAAAAACAATTTCCCTAAATCCCAATGATATAGTGTATTTAATAATGGAAACATTCATTGGAATTTTTTTTATCAAACATAAATAATACATAAAACCCCATTGAAATAACAGTGAAAGACCCAATTTCAAAATCATTTGAGGTCACACCTCAATTTAAACTCAATTCACTTCAACAGAACATATTTACAAAATGAAAACCCAACCGTCCAAGACCCATTTTCCCCCACCTTGAAACCATTAAAAATAGGAAAATGAATTTCATGGAAAACCTTTCACTATTAAATGTTCAAATTTAAATCATCAATGGAGGGAAAAAAACCAACCATTTATGCCAAAACCAAGAACTAAAATAGGTTCAAATCAACAAAAGTATTACAAATATATTCATACATGAAACAAAAGAAATAAAAGCACAATAATACTAAAATTATAAGGTTTGGTCACTAACAAACCCTATAAGGAAAATCTAGAAATCAATAGAGAAGGGAGTGAAATCTTACCTAAGGGAACCACAATGGCCACCGAAGGGAGTGGGCACCAGCGAGGGAGGCATGACCGGAGCGGGGAGGACGTCGGCCAGAGATATGATGGTGCCAGTGAGGTAGGGGTTGGCTGTTGGGTTCCGTGCATTGGAAAGGGCTAGCAGGGGTGGTCGAGTGGAGTTTTGAGTTTTGCCTTCTAGTGAAGGGGAGGCCGGAGGGACCCATGCTAGCGGAGGGAAGGTCGTTGGAGGTCGCTGGAACAAGGAGGATAAAGGGGTTGGGGTCGCGCAGGGCAAATGCGAGGGGGGTGGGCTTCTGCATCGGATTTGGTTTCTGGACCTTCATTTTTTTATTTTATTTTTTTATACTAAAAATTATATAATTAAAATAATAAAAATAATAATAATAAAAATAATAATAATAATAATAATAATAATAACCAAAATATTATTATTATTATTATCAAAACTATATTATTATTATTGTTTTATGCTTAAACATTATTTTTTAAAACTTTATTTTTTAAATTTATATTTTACTTCATTTCATTTCACTTTTCCATTAATTAATTTATTTACATATTTCGAAAATTGGGCAATCGCACGGCTCGCATTCCGTGAAGTGCACAGTCGAGCAGGCTGCACAAGAATTGTGCCACCCAACACTAACTACCCCCAAAGTCAAACAACGTGTTGTCACACAATTTTATAAGTCACACGCCAAACTCGGTCAGGGTGTGACAAAAATGATAAATGATCTGTACATGTTATATAAAGAATGATATATTTCTAAATTACAATTTGGAATATGTAGTTCATTCCTCACAAGAATACCATGTGACACTAGAATCAATTCATGTATGTTGTTTAATCATGTATTTTTCTATACATTTTCAACTAAGCTATAAAATGGATTTAGAAATCCCATGATCAGTGATGGTAGTTTGTGTTCCCTAGAACAAGGATATTGATGTAATTCAATTTTTATAAATCTTTTATCCTAATGTAACTATAATACTAATTGGATGAAAAAAATAAAATTAATGAAAACAATTGAACTCCTAATAACATATTGTAAACAAAATGAAAATATCATTTCAAATGAATATATTAAGATCATTATACTCACTCAGACACATAATTGGATCCTCGAAAACTAAATTCTATGTTTCCATTATTTGATCTTTCCCACCTTTCTAATTTGTTCACATAGATATGTTCCAAAATGTTACCTCCTAAAGAGGTTCCTATGACATCTAAATCTACATATAATTGCAATACCATCAATGATTAGTTTAATTTATATAATTTTATTCATAATTTCTTATTGTAACATGTGATTCCTCGTTGGTCTATAACTTATAAAGTTATGGTATTGTCGCTCTTAAATACCGCCAGTGAATTTAAAATGAATATTGAAGTACATAATGAATTTCATTACGAGGGTTCCAATATTAAATTCATAAGAACATGTGTTTTTTATTTTGAGCATCCACTAATGGATTTGCATCAATCACAAAAATACATAATGACTAGTTTTACATGTAATGGAATATGAAATTCTTAATAACTTTTCATTCATAAAACTTCTTTATTTTTTCTTATTGAATATACAACACCACATATAGAATAAAAAACAAACACTATGAGTTTAAAAATTAAATATAGAATGTTACTCTAGAACAATTACCTCTGCTATTAATTGTGGTATTTAATGCTCTAATGCTAAGTTGTGAATGTAAATCCATCAGTCAAATAAAGACTTCCATTATCCAAAAATGTAAAAAAATACTTAATTAAAAAATAGAAATAAGTTTTTATGGTAAATACATTTTTCTATATAAGGAATGTGAATATACTTTGTGGAAGTCAAATCAGTAGTTTTTGTGGACCCCGTTTTTTCATGTTTTACATTTGAATAATTCACTAGCATTATGAATGGATCCCACCAAAATCATATGAGGATTTATCACAGTACATTTACATTATATAACAATTATAAATTACATCCATTTTTTAATATAGTTTGAATTGTGTTAGTTGTTATGATTCATTTTTATCAAACAGGTATGGGGAAGAATTGTTAAAGATTTTCTATGATAATAAGAAACATCAGTGATCTAAATTTTACTTCCACTATCTCTTTTTTGTGAAAATTCGTAATACATGTGTACGAAAATTTAGAATATACATTAACTGAATAATGAATACATAGTTAATATACACTATAAAAAACATGGATAGATGATCTTTTATCATTGTCTAAGTGAATTCATTAAAATAATTTATCAATACTCAAATTACACAAATAAATTTAATAAGGTATTTCAATTTACATATATAATTTTAGTTGAATGTTTCATGGTATATAGAAGAATAAATTTTGAAATATTTCTGGAATTTCAATACTTGTAAAAGTGTATTTATATAATATTTAATAAGAATGAATGTTGATAATTTAAAACATGTTTTTAGATTTATGGGCAACAAATACCCATTTTTTTATAACATTTTAAACAAAAAATTTAGTTTTTAATCAAATTGAGTTGTCTTAAAAAAACATTGTACGAATCATATAATGTATATTCATTATATGTTCCCTACACATGATATAATGAATCTAGTATTTCTGAACTATTAATTGTGTGTATAGTTTTAAAAAATATTATTCTATAAAGAAATAAAATCTCATTATGTCTCATGGAATATATAGATAAATGATTTCGTAACTAATAATATAATAAATATGTCCCCTGGAATATATATCAATAGAGAAAAAAACCCACTTTGGGTTCTCGAAAAGTAATGAAACTGTACTAAAAACCCATTATGTGATATTGAAAAGCTACATAATATTATAAATATAGTCCTATAACATCTAGATATTTTAATATATTTATTTTTTAATTTTAATAATTTTTAGGCAATAATATTTTTTACATTCACTAAAACAAAGGGAGTAACACATTATTAAATATAATTAACTATCATTAAAGTAAAATTATAAATACATATATAATATGAATATATTATATAAAATATATAAATTAATTAAATTAATAAATCTGATTGAAATTATATAAGAAACAGTTAAGGCTCAATAATATCAATTGTAAATAAAACTAGTTTATTACTAAATTTTTTATTTTCTATTCAAAAAAATTTATTTTACATATTTAGGAACCAGTACCCTTAAGCTAGTGGTTACATTATTAAATTGACACTGGAGAAAATTAATATCATACTAAAGGACTAAATAGTTTAGTAATCTTGGTAAACTAGAATAATATTTTAAATTAACATTGTAATTGATAATATAAAATACTCAATGTATTTCATTTAAGAGCATAATATTTACACTTCAGATATCCCTTTGTATCAATCACAAAACACTTCCTAATATCATGGTGAAATAAATCATTAGAAAAGGGTGACCTCAGATACTCGAGGAGGTTAAATAAACAATAAAAGCAATCATAAATATATTAGAATAATCAACATGATAGGGTAAGTAACTAAAAAAAGTTCCATTCAAAAAGTAACTTGATCATAACAAATAATAAATATATTATGATGAATTAAATATATATACATATTCACATGATCGCGATTCATATCCATTAATATTTATGAAATCCAATAAAAATATCTATATAAAGAACTGATCTCATATTGTGGTAATTCCTTATACCTTCTATCCAAAACATACTGTCATGAACTATCACATGAAAATTTAAATCAACGAGATAAAAAACATTAAATTGGGAAGCTGATTTTTCTTAGGAGGCATGTCAATGTTCTGATGAAATATCTATTGTCAGTACCCACTCATCACATATTATTTATAATTCAATACTCGTGAAAATCGAGTGAAACGTTATCAATATAAATATTAATAATTAAAAACTAACATAATTTTTGTTAAAATATACCCTATTAAAATAATCATAATCATTAACCATTTAGTGTAATATGTTGAATACTAATAAAATTGTATATCCTTAGTTAAACTGATCGTAAACCATAATATCAATTAATTATGAGGATATAAATACAATATATCCGCAATGGATCTTATTTTTTAATTATTGGTTGATGTGGTTGATGAATAAAAACCCATAAAATGATGCATGAAACTATTCTTGATCAAAATAACAATTAATTTTAAAAATATACTTTTTAAAATTAATGGGTTCAAAAATATATTGAAAATGAAATTTCTTTAATAAAAAAATTAAAACTTATTATGAATATCTTAAAAAATAAGTGTTCATGAAAGATTTAAATTCCATTCATTCCAAAATTTTGGCAAAAAATATTCCCTTCAAATTTTTGATGAATGCCAAACCAGCCTTGTTTAGGAAAAGACATGATGATACCTTTCAAACCATATTTTTAAAAAATAAAAATGTGTATAAAAATTCATTTAATAAATAATTTTTATAATGATAGAAATCATCATCAAAACATTTTTATAAAACATTATTTTTGAATAAAATGGTTATTTGAAGGGAGGGAGAAGTACTATAATTTTTTTAAAAAACAATATTCTCAATCATTTTAAGTACAAAAAATGGAAAATTTGAAATATTGATTTAAAAATTAATTACAAAAAACAATAATTTAATGGATTAGTTTTAATATTGAAATCCCAAATTATTCCCCCCATAGTACTCTTAAAGATATACAATCCTGAATACTGATGATATTGTGAAATAATTCATTCTTACTTTAGTAACATGTGAATCCTAAAGCACATAAATGATATAAAGTAAAATTTAAATAAAACCTCGAATAATGGGAATATATTCGTGATTTAACTTATTAAAAGGGTTAATATATACACCACACAATGGAAAATGTTTTTACTTTCTCATATGTATGACACAATTTTATTTCCATTATACAAAAAAGTGAGACATGAACCCCTTACCTCAGGTTCAGATTTTTCCATATTTTCCATAAATTTCCTTCTAATAAATATTAGTTTAATATATATATTTCATAAAACCATTATCAAATATTTAATTATATATATGATTTACAGATATTCCTTTAGACCCGTTTATTAACAATTCAATTGTTAAATCGCTATTCTTTGTCAAAATTTATTCTATTTTCATGTAAGTTTTGATTTTTTTAATTTCAATACATTTACAATAATAAGGGACCCATTATATTCAAAATGTTAATAATAATATAAAAATATTATATATTCATTATATATTTATTCAAATTTATATATAAATTTATTAAATAGAAAATGCATTACATCATTGATAGAGATTGTTGGCTCTACATACACATGAACTTGGTTTCCATTTCTTCATGAAATAGAATAAAAGAAAATAAATTTTAATTATATTTCAAAAATATCATTATATATATATATCATGTATATTATTTAAATTAACCTTTATTATCATACATTTAAAAATAAATTGAAAATCATTACATATTGATATGTGGAGGTAACAGTCAACACATTTTCAAGATCAAGGTTATTGTTTTCAAATTGATTAGAATAGAAGATATTATATGTCATATTATATATATATATATCATAAATATCACATATGTAACATCCCGGTTCCGGAAGCCACCCAAAGGTGTCCCGTACCCGGTTGGTCACATGGCCTCAAGCACATTTCCCCAAACGTCAGAGGGTGCTGACTAGCAGCGAGGGCCTTGGGTGTGATAGTGGGGAAACTATGCCCTCATTGGTAGAGTACACAGTGGAAAAAAATAAACATGCAATAGAGGAGGCAGTGAATAACCAACAATAACAAATATAAGAAGACTAAATCAACAAACTGGAGCACATATGAATATATGGAATGATGCAAGATAAAACTCTAGGAAAGCATCCAAACAAGTCACAATGCTGAAAACACCACAGTACCAAAACAAGTACAAAATAAAAGTAAACAGCTCCCCATCATCGTATACCAAATCTTGGTCCCTTGCTCTCCACCTCCAAGCAATCAAGTTCCAGAATTCGAAGGGCGCTTTCCCTTTTCTATACTTGCAAAAACAAAGTCTTCATGGACCCAAAATCATGGTCCAAACAGGGTGGGAGATAAATTCCCAGTAGGCATCCACCCGATGATCTGTGCCTAATAGTCAGTGAGTATATGGTTGGTAAAAGTACAATAAGCAGTATAAAGAAACAGCAAGCACTAGGCAGTAAACAGTAAGTAGTGAAGCAGGATGTTACACAATAGTAGTCAACCACAACAACAACAGTAGTAACGAAAAAAGCTAACACAAACAAGAAACCCACTAGGGAGTACCTACATCCATCCCCTCTAGTCCTAACAAAGAAAATACCACAACCCTCTTGGCAGTGCCCTCATCCTAACCCCTCTGGCTTGGTCATATGAATTTATGAGACTCTCTGGGGAAGCTCACACGGTCAATTCCCCTTATAGTCTAAGGTAGTCAGGGACTCTCTGAGGAAGATCACGCGGTCTGACCCTCTTAGCCCCAAGGTCTATAGGCTCTCTGAGGAAGCTATCTCGGTCAATTCCTCCTCTTGCCTCAGGTATACGACATACTCTCTTAGGAATCCCACTTGGTCAATTCCTCCTCTAGCATGGGAAGGTTCATAAAAAGATTCAAACAAGGTAATACTCTCTAAGGAATCTAACTCGGTCTACCCTCTTGTAGTCTATAATATCCAAGACTCTCTGGGAGCTCACTCGGTCCATCCCCTATAGTCTATAATGTCCAAGACTCTCTAAGGAAGCTCTCTCAGTCTACCCTCCTGTAGTCTATAATATCTAAGATGCTATGGGAAGCTCACTCAGTCTATCCCTTATATTCCATAGCACCAGGTTCTCTCATTCCTGTGCCAGTCAGTGCATAATAATCCTATAATACCAAAGTACACCTATAGATCTACTTGGCTAACCAAAGTACTCTTATAGCACTACTTGGCTAAACAGTCTACAAGGCAACAAACATGTATGAATATCACTCCAACCTGTAATCAAAAGGCTTGGAAAAAGGTGTAACAGCCAAAGGCAAACGAGACCCAAAGGTTGTAACAGAGCAAATCATGGGAAAGTCATCCAAGCACAACAAATTTGCCCTCTAACATGATTAAATTACCTCAACACAAGTATACAACAAGGCAGGAAAACAACAAGGGATAATAGGTAAATACGCAATACCCCTTTCACGGGTATTGGTGGAATTTTCACATAAAACTCAAAGACATTGAACGGTAAGGAACAAAACACCTACCTCGTTCCTTGGATATCAATATACTTGAACCACGGCGACTGATTCTCCCTTGAACGTCATAGTTATGAGAAAACACCCAAAATGTTCAAACCACGATAACATGAGAAAAAAGAAGAATTGGAAAACACGGATCAAGCAGAAGGAATAACTCACCACTACGATTCCAACGCAATCAATGGTGCTCGAATCGGAGAATGGATGGAGGCTCGGGAATCCAGAGAAGTTTCACAGTCACTCGGTGTCTCTCGGTCGAACCAAACCTAGAAGAAGACGTTTATGGCAATCGGGCGTGACCCCGGTCCGATTAATTAAAAATGAAATTACACGGCGTGTACATTTAGAATACACGGTGTGTACTAGGTCTTTCCGTACTCTGCCAAAATCGGCCACCATGTGACCCCTACACACCATGTGTGTGGCTCGAACACGTCGAACACATGGCTTTGAGCGGAAAAAGAGTACACTGCGTGTACTCAGAAAGTACATAGCCTGTACATCAAAAAAATTTAGAAACTTTTTTCCCTCAAAACTCTAGAAAAAGGAAGGACAAACCTGAAACGAAGATCTGGGTTCTTAAAACTTCCCCCCTTAAAGAAATTCATCACCGATTTTCCCTAGCGAGGCGTAGAAGAAGAAACCTCGAACAGCTCTGGGCACTGTGATAGTACATAGGCCTCCCTCTCCTAGGTCTCATTCTATACTCGATCATGCTGCCAAAGCACCCGTACTAAAGGAACAGACTACCCACGGAGAACATTCGTACTAGGATCGACAATCCGGATGGGATTCTTCTCAAACGATGCATCCGCTTCGAGCTCAACCTCCTTGGGCTGAAAGACATGTGATGGGTCTCAAAAGTATCTTCGGTGATGAGAGACATGGAAGAAGTCGTGCATGGCCTGGTACCTATGAGGTAACTACAATCGATAGGAAACTGGACCAACTCTCTCCAACACCTCAAATGGCCCGACGTACCATGGTGAAAGCTTACCCTGTCTTCGAATCCTCTTGTGTCCCAACCTAGATGCGACATGCAGGAAAACCTGATCTCCAACCTTGAACTCTAGAGGTTGTCTCCGCTGATCAGCATAAGACTTCTGTCGTGACTGTGTTGTGGCCATCCTCTTCCAAATCAACATTATCTACTCTGAGGTCTCCTGAACAAGACGAGGTCCCAACAAAGCTACCTCTCCTGCCTCTAGCCATCATAAGGGTGTTCGGCCTGGCCTAATGTAAAATTCCTCGTAAGGTGCCATCTGAATGGTCACCTGAAAATTGTTATTGTAGGCGAATTCCACCAGAGGGATATGATTCTCCCAAGAACCACCAAAGCCTTGAATGCATGCTTAGAGCATATCCTCAAGCACCTGGATCACGCGCTCGGACTGATCATCAGTCTGGGGATGGTATGCTTTACTCAAAAGTACATGTGTACCCAAAGCCTTATGTAGTCCCTACTAGAACTTAGAGGTAAAATGTGCATCCCTATTTGAAACATTGGAGTGTGGAACTCCATGTAGACGTACAATCTCTCGGATGTACAGTCGTCCCATATCATCAACACTGAAGGTCTCCTTGATCGGAAAGAAGTGTGAAACATTTGTAAGCCTGTCGACGACAACCCAAACAACATCATTTCCTCGAGGTGACCTTGGTAACCCGGTCACGAAGTCCATCGCTGCATCGTTCCACTTCCACTCGGGAATGGGTAACTACTACAAAATCCCCGTTGGTCGTTGATGCTTTACCTTCACCTGTTGACAAGTATAAAATCTCATTAAAAAAAGAAACATATTTCTTCATAACTGGCCACCCGTACTGGATGTGTAGGTCACGATACATCTTGGTGATTCCAGGATGAACTTCCCATACTGAGGAATGAAAATCCTACATCAACTCCTCGCGTATGTCTGTTGTCTCCCATACACGTCCCTGGAAACGCAAGATCTCATCCTAGCCCACTGTCCATCTAGGAAAAGGGTCCTCTCCTGACACACTCTCCTGCAGGACGAAGCCTTCTGAGTCTGATAGATGCCTCATCCATACTCGATCAAGTAGTATAGAGGTAAAATGTATAGAAGATAGGACAGTCTGTCCCTGCCTGTCATGCATCTCTAGATGCATCTTAGAGAATAGAGCCATCATCTTCCACTCACTGCTAGCCTCCAGAACATCGTGAATCTGGGTTCTCATGCTCAATGCATCTGCCACTGCATTGCCCTTTCCTGGCGTACAGGTGAGTTCAAAGTCAAAGGAATGAAGATACTCAACCCACCTATGCTGTCTCAGATTCAGATCATGTTGAGTGAAGATATACTTGAAACTCTCATGGTCAGTGAAAACCACAAAGTGATCTCCCAGAAGGTAATGTCTCCAACAATGTAAGGAATGAAAAACTGATGCCAACTCCAGATCATGTATAGTGTAATTCATCTTGTTTAGCCTCAACTGCCGAGACCCTTACGCAAGGACTCCATCCCCCTGCATAAAGCACATCTCCTAGCCTGATACCTGAAGCATCACAATAAACAATGTAGCTCTTTCCTGGCTCTGGCAACACTAGTATCGGTGCTGACGTCAACCTCCCCTTTAGCTCCTAAAAGGAGGACTCACAAGAATATGACCATAAAAACTTCACCCCCTTCTTTTCCAGACCTGTCAAAGGTGCTACTAGGCGTGAAAAGTCCTTAATTAAAACACATGTAGTATCCGGCCCACCCTAGGAAACTCTGCACCTCAAAAACGTTCTTCGGCTGCTCCCAAGAATCTACAACTCTCACTTTCTCTGGGTCCATAGATACTCTAGCCTCTAAGATGACGTAACCCAAGAAGTGAATCTGATCCATCTAAAGGTGGCACTTCGAGAGTTTAACATGCAACCAATGCTCTCTCAGTGTACTCATAACGATTTCAAGATGTGTGGCATGGTCATGTAGAGTGTGAGAGTACACAAAGATATCATCCACGAAGACCACGACGAAGGAGTCCAAGTATGGATAGAACACTTGGTTCATTAGTTCCATGAAAACTGCAGGCGCGTTTGTGAGACTTAATGGAATGATTGTATACTCGTATAGACCATACCTACTCTTGAAGGCTGTCAGAGGTATATCTAATGGTCTAACGCACAACTGATGATAACCGGACCTCAAGTCGATCTTCGAGAATGCTCGGGCTTATCAAAGCTGATAAAAGAGGTCATATATCATCAGCAAGGGATATCGGTTCTTGGCCGTCAACTGGTTCAACTTCTGATAATCCATAGAAAGCTGAAGGGTGCTATCTGCCTTTTTCACAAATAGGGCAGGCGAACCCCAAGGAGAAGTACTGGGTCGGATGAAACCCTTTGCCTGCAAATCCTCCAACTTCTTCTTGAGCTCCTGCAACTCAGGTGTAGCCATCCTATAAGGAGGATTGGACACCGGTGCCGCTCCTGGCACGAGCTCAATCGATATATATACCTCATGCTCCGGAGGAAAACCTGAAAATCCCTCGGGAAAAAAAATCCCTGAAATGATCCACCACTGGGGGAAAGTCTAACGGTGAAGTCCCCTAGTCATCCAGATAAAGATTGGAAATCTGGGATGTAACTTCTCTTAGCCCATGATGCTCGGGTCTAGCTCTACCCGCCTAGACATCCCACTCCCCTCTTTGAAGAAAAGAACCACTCTATGGTGATACGAAGCTCACCCTACGGCGGTAGCAATCGACGACTGCCTGGAAGGGAACCAACTAGTCCATACCGAGAATGATGTCATAGACCTTCATCTCTAGGACATAGAGGTCCCATAAGAAATGACACTCCACAACCTCAAGAGGGAACTCTCTAAACTGTCGTACGCTAGATGTCATTGTTCCCAATGGAGTTTCAAGAGTTAACAAGTCGGCAGACGAAAAGATACAGAGCCCAAGGATCTCCATAACAGCAACAAAGATAAAGTTATGTGAAGCACCAGTATCGAAAAGGGATGAAGATAAAACTGAGGCTACTAAGAACGTACCTCAAACTGTAGAAGGGCTGGGATCCTGCTCTTGATTGGTCAGATCCATGGAGAAAGACTGGCCTCCACCACGGCCATGCGCCCCTGGCTGACTGCTCTGAGCTAATCCACTCTGTTGTCGCTGATGACCTGGTGACTAACCACCAGGACCACGACCTCCACCTCAGCCCGAACGGCCAGAAGAACTCCAGTTCCCAGACAGATGGGAAACTGGTGAAGCATCTCCAGAATGTGGGGTCATAGAGGAACCCCTACCACTAGCTGATGGTGAGAAGATGTGATATAAGTGCTAAAGATGGCCCATCTTTCCGCAAGATCAGCACTCCATCGGAACTCTCTGGCTTTGAGGCCTAGTATACCCACTCCTACCACACATGTATCATACAACCTAGCTTCCATAAGACACATCCTGCGAACTTTGATCTCCTTAAGAAGACTCTCCGCGACACTTCCAACTGTCCGTAGGCAGAACACCAACTCTCGATGTCGAACCGCCCTAGCTCACTACTCCAGAATCCCTCAAATTATGCTCAGTAATCAGCACCTAGTTGAAGATGGAGGATATAGAAGTCAGATGGAAGATATTCACTAGGGAATAGATTTCCATCCTGATACCATTCTTGAACTTCCTAGAAAGGAAGAACTCATCACCTACTAGGATCGGTGTGAAACGCTACAACTCAGTAAAACGAGATGAGTACTCTATGACATAAAGAGTACCCTATTGCGGACTCATAAACTCCCAGTCTCGATCGGCCCTCAGGATATCCGTATATAAGTATTCATAGAAGGTGCGTTGAAACTCATCCCATGACATACTCTACTGGCGTCCTGACTGCGAGATCACCTCCCACCACCTCTCGGTGGTGTACTGGAGCATATCGATGGCAAACATTACCCTCTTCTCTAGGGGTATCTCTAGATGCTCGAAGATAGTTAGGGTGGCCTCGAACCACAACTCTGCAGCATGGGGTCCTCAATTCCCAGAGAAAGTAGGAGGATGTTACTACTGAAAAATCCTCATAAACTCAGCCATCGATGGGACAGGAGGTGGCGCTCCCTGATAAGTCTGTAACATCCTCAGGATGTCCTCCCTGAACTACGTATCAGCGCCTGCGACAGGTATAACTGTTGGTGCCAAGGCTGGCATAGTAGGAGGATCAACATAAGGTTCCTGATCGGCCATATACTGTGTCGGGTCACCGCCCGGCAACTGACGTACGAATGGAGGATGTCTCAGAGGCATATCTATGAAAGATCAAAATCACACCTTAGATCCAGATAACAAAGACTGAAAACAAAAGAGTAAAAAATGGGAACATGGGGAAGAAACTATCGACTTTTACAAAACACGACTACACGGCATGTATAAAAACTACACGGCATGTACTTTTAGCCATTAACATGGGTGTGTACTCCTGCCACTACTGGTCGTGTAACACCCAAAACTACACGGCGTGTTGTTCCCACATATGACATGTACTTGATCTCTAAACCTTTGCCCGAGTATCCTTACATGGATAACCCACATGGTCCAAACTAACCCCAAACCACAAAGCGTGTTCCCTAGGGACACGATGTGTACTAGACACGGTCTCGATGGCTCGTGTTGTTAGTTACACGGCAGTCTACACGGCTTCCCTTACACAGCGTGTTCTAAAAAAACAGAAGTTGTATAGGAGAAGATAACACCGACCCGTGTTGTTCGTGACACGGCCATGTACCTGGGACAAAACTACACAGAGTGTTCTTTACAAACACGGTGTGTTCTACTCGATCTCCCCTGGCCCATGTTGTTAGTGACACGGTCAAGTACACAGCTCTAAACTACACGGTGTGCACCTACCATACATGGCATGTTCATGATGTTATTTTCACGACATCGTGTTTCTGCTCACATGGTCAGTGACACGACCCAAAAACTACAAGGCGTGTATCCAGAAAGTACACACTCTATATTCTAGGTTTTTTTGGTAGTAGCTTAGAAGCTGCACAGAAGCCCAGAAACACTGAAAACAAGGCAAAGAGGTGCCAAATTTCGATCCATGAGGGACCATACTCCCTGTGAATCAAAGCATGGAATCTCCTATAGTCATGTACAAGAGAAAACAGGATCATGATCCACTAACATCCAATTCAAGAGGGACCATAACACCTCAAGAATCAAAATTTGGCATTCATTTTAAGTAATTTATAAAAAACAGTTTCTCTATCAAACTGCATAGATTCTATCAAACATCTATCCCAATAGAATGCATAATCTACACAACGTCTATCACAAAAACATTCAATCTCTAATGCACCTTAGATGGCATGAGACAAATGCATGGAATGTGATTTCTAACTAGTGCATATATGATACATGAGATGGCATACCCTCATCTCATCAGGTTGCGACAGAAATAGAAAAGTAATATCAAAACAATAACGGCATAAGGCATGTGACTCACACTAGGTGAAATCATATCAACCGTAAAATCGCAAAACGAGAAAACTGCAATAAACGAGGTAGTATGGATTTTCCATGTACATGTGTTAGCTACTCCCAGGCATAGATTATTAACAAGTATCGAATCTGTCCCATCCCTGGCTAAAGGATCCAAATAGTAAATCGAGAGAATATATTCCCTCTGATACCACTTTGTAACGTATCGGTTCCAGAAGCCACCAAAGGAACCCAGTACAAGGTTGGTCCCATGGAATCGAGCACATTTCCACAAACGCCAGAGGCTGCCGACTAGTAGCGAGGGCCTTGGGTGTGATAGTGGGGAAACTATGCCCTCATTGGCAGAGTACACAGTGGAAATAAATAAACATGAAATAGCGGAAGTAGTGAATAACCAACAATAACAAGCAACTTAAGACCAAATCAACAAATTTGAGAACATATGTATATATGGAATGATGCAAGATACAACTCTAGGAATGCAACCAAACAAGTCACAATGCTGAAAACACCATAGTACCAACAGAAGTACAAAGTAAAAGTAAACATCTCCCCAGCATCGCAAGCCAAATATTTGTCCCTTGCTCTCTTGATCCAAGCAATCATGTTCTAGAAGTCGAAGGGCAATTTCCCTTGTCTATAACTGCAACAACATAGTCTGCTTGGGCCCAAAAGCATGGACCAAACAGGGTGTGAGGTAAAATCCCAGTAGGAAACCACCAAAAGATCTATGCCTAACAATCAGTAAGTATATGGAAGGTAAAAGTACAATAATCAGTAAACAACAACAGCAAGCAGTAAGCAGTAAACAATAAATAGTGAAGCAGGATGTTACACAACAGTAATCAACCACAACAACAGCAGTAGTAAAGAAAAACAACTAACACAAACAGAAAACCCACTGGGAAGTACCCGCAGCCATCCCCTCTGGTCTTAACCAAGAAAATACCACAACCCTATGGGCAGTTCACTCAGCCTAACCCCTCTGGCATGGTCATACGAATTTATGAGACTCTCTGGGGAAGCTCACTCGGTCAATAACCCATGTAGTCTAGGGTAGTCAGGGACTCTTTGAGGAAGATCACATGGTCTGACCCTCCTAGCCCCAAGGTTTGGATACTCTGTGAGGAAGCTATCTCGTTCAATTCCTCATATAGCCTCCAGTATACCACAGACTCTCTGAGGAATCTCACTCGGTCAATTCATCCTCTAGCATGGTAAGGTTCTTAAAAAGATTCAGACAAGGTAAAAATATCTGAGGAAGCTCTCCTGGTCTACCCTCCTGTAGTCTATAATATCCAAGACTCTATGGGAGCTCACTCGATCCATCCCCTATAGTCTATAATGTCCAAGACTCTATGACAAAGCTCTCTCGGTCTACCCTCCGGTAGTCTATAATATCTAAGACTCTCTGGGAAGCTCACTCGGTCTATCCCTTATAGTCTATAGCACCAGGTTCTCTCAGTCTCATGCCAGTCAGTGCATAATAATGATATAAGACCAAATTAAACCTATAGAGTTACTTGGATAACCAAAGTACACCTATAGAACTACCTGGATAAACAGTCTATTGGGAAAGAAACATGTATGAATTTCACTCCAACCTTTAATCACAAGGCATGGAAACAGGTGTAGCAGCCAAAGGAAAATGAGACCCAAATGTTGTAACATAGCAAATCATGGTCAAGGCATCCAAGAACAACAAATTTGTCCTCTAACATGATTAAATTTCCTCTACACAAGCATACAAGCGAGGCAGGAAAACAACAAGGGCAAAAAGGTAAACACGCAATACCCCGTTCACTTGTATTGGTGGATTTTGCACATAAAACTCAAAGTCATTGAATGGTAAGGCACAAACCGCCTACCTCGATCCTAGGATATCGATATACGTGAACCAGAATGACTGATTCTCCCTTGAACGTAGTAGATCTGAGAAAATTCCCAAAATGTTCAAACCACGATAACTTGAGAAAGAGGAATAATTGGAAAGAAAGGCCCTAGCAGAAGGAAGAACTCACCGCTGCGATTCCAATGCAATTTACAGTGCTCGAATCAGAGAACGGATGGAGGCTCGGGAATCTGGAGATGTTTTGCGGTCGTACGTTGTCTCTCAGTCGAACCAGACCTTGAAGAATCCGTTTATGGCGATTGGGCGTGACCCCGGTCTGATTAATGAAAAAAATAAAGTACACAGTGTGTACATTTAGAGTACACGGTGTGTACTAGGTCTTTACGTACTCCACCAAAATCAGCCTCCACATCACCCCTACACACCGTGTGTGTGGCCCGGAGATGGCCAGCACACGGCTTTGAGCGGAAAAAGAGTACACGGCGTGTACTTCCAAAATTTCTTAAAACATTAATTTTCTCAAAAACACCAGAAAAAGGAAGGACATACCTGAAAAAAAGATCCAAGTTCTTATAACATTTATATATTAACTCTATATTTTTTACTTCTCATGTAAAGCGTAAGTGAAAAAGGAATCACATTGCTTCATGAGATGGTAGTCCACTATACACACGACGAGTGTTAATATATCATCCCCTGAAATGGAATGTAAGAAGGTATAAATGGAATAATAATTTCATAAGTATAATAATATCATAAATATAATATAATTATGTTAACTATACCACTAAATCTAGTGAATAATATGGGTGATGGAAATAATTACATCAGGTTGCGAGACGGTAGTTCGTCATACGCATGATTGACAGTTTCGTATTCCAATTGAGGGAAGTGAATATAGATATAGATTATAACCTTAGTAGAGTAATATTATATAGTACATAAATTTATTATTTTATTAATATTATTTAATAATATTATTATGATGTGGATATGTAAATAAATCAAATATGCAAGTTAATAATTTTACCTCTTCATTGAAGAACTCCATTAGATTTATACACAATGATAGCCTGGATTTTATTTCTGATGAAACCATGTCCTTTAAGATATTATTAGATGAGTAAGTAATGTAATTTTTTATCAATTTTAAAACAAATGGATTTGGATGTGATAATTAGAGAGGAAAGGGGGTGTCCTTTTATTAGTGGGATAGGACATACAGGGAAATTTAGAAAATAAAAAGTGATACCCACGATTTTCTGTTATGGAATGCCTTTGTAATTGATTATTTTGGAACCTTTTGAGTATATTTCAAATATATATCATACCAATGGTTTTTGCGATAATATTTGGTTCATTTTAACCCTTATCATATTAATTTAGTCCCCCAAAAAACCCATTTATACCTTAATCGCCGAAATTGTAATTTTTTAATTTATCACTATTCATTATTTCAAAAAATTAATTCTACATTATTATATTATATAATATTTTATTCTAAATTATAAATATATTTTTTGTAATATAATTTAAGAAGGATGATGAATTCAATTTAATACACAAGACTCATTCGAAATATGTTTGACCGACTTTCGATGGAATGCCACTAAGCTTCCAAAATCAACATAGCATTAGATTCACGAAATAACATAATGTATATTATAATTTCACATTCCAAATATTTGACTACATTGATCAATGTAAAACCATAATTAAAACATGCATTCATTGAAAAACAAATTCTTAGGTTGTTAAATATATTCAATAAATTCGTACATACTGTAAAATCCAGCAATGATGGCATAAACCATCAAATTACTAAATAAATTTAATGTTATAAATACTATCCCATGAAAATATAATTATCATTATTATGTCAATATAGAGAATATATTATGGGTTATATTATCCCAATCACTTGTTTTCCATGAAGTTCATCTTTTCAATGGATCACTTTTATTATTCAACAGAACAATTAAACATATGCTCACAAATCCATCAATAAAAAAATACAATAATGTTCTTAAATTTTTTATTTATTATTAAAAATATATTATTGATAAAATAATCTAATAGAAAAATTATATGATCTAAAACAATCATATAAATCATTCTTACTAAGCTATATTAATGGGATATTCTTAACCTTGACCTCTTAGCTTAATGTGAGATTTATTCCCTCGAATATTGGGGATTTCATTTTCATATGGCCCCATAAACTTTTATTTGAATATTTGAACTCCTAAGACTTATTTCTCTACATTTAAGTCTACAAAATGGTGGCCTTTCTCCCCACAATTATAGAACAATTCCATTCCCTTCATGAAATTAATAGGGAATTTCTTTCCATAATTTTGCCATGCAGAGATTCTTAATTCCCTTATAACCCGTATACAAATTTTTCTATTCCTTCATTTTCTTTTGTTGATTCCCTTCAATGAAATAATAATTTTATATTAATATCTTTATCTACATAGAATAAGATTCTATGTCTTCATATGATGAGAATTAATGGGATAATAGTTCTATTTGATGGATTGGATTTAAAATAACAATGAATTGTACAATCCTACATATTAGATTTCATATGTGGTCTATATAATTCTATTCTATCATTGTAATAATTGATTCATACATATAGACACTTTTATCATCCTTTAGTACTAGTCTTCGGAATTATCTCTTTATTCTGAATTATTGTTCTCGAAGAAAATACTTTTCCATGAATAGTAAATGAAATCATTCCATTCCATTAGTATTATTTATCCTTCCTTCATGCTACTATAACTAAATGCATACCATTGATCTATATATCCTTAAATATGCTAAAATTCCATTTCAATCTATTTCCATTTACTAATACCAAATGAGATAAATATATTATCTATGGAAATTATACGTTTCTCAATTTCAAATGGATTTGTAGTCCCATTGAATGATTAAGGTAGATGATTCATGAAGCAAGATAACATTGGTGTCTCATGTTTTGGATTAGTGCCTATACTATACATGAAAGATTATTTGTCATATCCTTAATCAAATTCCCCAATATGGTTGTAATTTTTCATTCATGAATACAAATCTAGCTCTAGATCCATTTTTTCCCAGGAGGGAAATCCTTACATGGAGTATACACACTAATATAGTTCTCATTTATTCCTCAAAGAACGATTTCATTGAAATGAAATACATGGGATTATTTTATAACCTTATAAAAAAATTATAATATGAAAACTAGTGATTCAGATTGAATAAATTAGAATATGTATGCATGCATGATATCATAATCCTTAACATAGTTTCTTTGGGAAAGGTTTCAAGTAATAAAATAATTTTCAAATACTTTATAATGGTGGTTAATGGAAATTTTAGTTAATCAAACAATCTACCATGGGATTGTCTAAAGTGGTCCATAATAACACCCATTTTCATGAAATCTGTTTTGATCGACTCAATACAAAATTTCAATTTAATATTTTTTCACACTAGGTAAAACAATTTTAAATCCATGTCTAGTTGTATTATCCATAATGGGGTGTCTTCTTAGGGAAACCCACATAATACCTTCCACAAAAAATATGATTTTTTCTATAAATATTCTCAATTTCAATTATAGGGTTATATTCCTTAATATTTGTTATAATAAATCTAGTTCCAAATGATATAACTAAACATCCTCAGACTAATAAATAATTTATTATATCAAATCCACTTTTATAGAAATGGTGGGAAACCATAGAGGATGAAAATGAAAATCCGTAAAGCATAGAAAGAAGAAAAAAATCATTAAATACAATACATAAAATATTGGAATCAAACACCCTATATATCCCCCAATGAAGTGTAGTTACCTTTTTATCTGGAGAATTATTAATAATATCATAAAAGGGGTAATCCATCCTTTCTCAAGTTAGGTTATATTATTTCACTTTGATGTTCCTTTAATTGAAACCTAGTGCTAAAATAAACCCTTGTTCATTAATCAATATCACTTCTCCTTGTTTAGATCAACTTGTATATTTCTATCATAAATTTTTTCCACCTACTCATTTATATCCTAGATCTAGACAACTAATTCTTGTATTTTTTCCTTAGTGTGTAGAATAGGATACCAGTGTTCCATTATATGAATTTTTTTCGGATGTTATATTCTCAATAGAACCTATATTCTGAGATGGAACTTCAATAATTTTATTAGTCTAAGGTTTTCCATAAGGACTTACATAACTATCTATATGGTTTTCACCTAGCACACATATTACCTTCTTGTTTAATTGGTCCATAATAGTGTTTTTATATTAAAATTCCCTATTGGAACCAACCTTTATGTCCAACCTTTTGTCCATCGGTTTGTGAAAGTATGAATGTTATTTTCTCCCTTCAAATATTTTCCCCTTCGAGACATTGAATCTTCATGGGTCTCAGTTTCCATTTTTCCCTTTCATCCTCCTTTGGATGTGAATTACTTTCTATTTAATTCCCTACAAACAATAATCTAAGAGTTGGTCAAAGCCATCGTCCCCTGATTCTACATCGGATAATACTTGTGTAGGTTCATGAACTTCCATACCATCGATTTGATTTCCTAGATTTAGCACGAAAACATCCTTGTTGGGGTTCTTCCAACTTCATGACATCACCCATATCTCACTAACATCAGATAGGGACGACATAAATTTTTTCTACAATGTTGAAAAAAATTCATTTCACATATATTTTTTGTATGATGTGTACATTGGGATTTCATTGTTTAGGTTCGAGGAACCCAGTGGACTCACCCCCTTGAACCCCATATTCAATAAAAGAATTATGGTAGACGAAACTTATCCAATTAGTGATAAGATAACTTCAAAGAATTTTCATTAAGGTATGTTATTCTATCTCAACTAGTTGAAACCTCTTCATAGAGTTAGCTTCAATTCTAATCGTCTCTACCTCCCCAATGGTTGAATTCACAAAAGTAGTAATTCTACAAACTAGAAGTCCCAAAGAAGAAGACCCCTATGACACTTATGATCCCTCAAGAACTTGTATAGATGATATATGATTTTCCGAATCACATTTCAACTATACAAAGACATCCGCCACCATCAAATCAGGCTCCCTCGACACTACTGGAAAATGGACCTATCCCCATGGTTTTCCTCAAAACCGTGGGGATAGGTACCCCTATACCCACCGTTCTTGAAAACCGTGGGTATAGGTCAATTTTCAAGACCTATACCCACGGTTTTCAAAAACCGTGGGCATAGGGGGGTCTATCCCCACAGTTTTCCAAAACCGTGGGGATAGGTCTTAAAAATTGACCTATACCCACGGTTTTCAAGAACTGTGGGTATAGGGGTACCTATCCCCACGGTTTTGAGGAAAACTGTGGGTATAGGTTTCCCATGTGTGCGCGGGAAAAAAAAAATTTCCGCGGGAAAGATTTTTTTTTGGCGGGAGTCCTATACCTACGGTTCTTCCCTCTATACCCACGGTTTATATAACTATATTTAACTAAATATAAATATATATACACATAATTGATAGTAGGGTAGTGGTTACACGCGGTACTTTGCAGCGAAGAGGTCGTGGGATCGAAACCCGCCTGGAGCTTTATTTTAGGATCTATACCCATGGTTTTGAAACCGTGGGTAAAAACCATTGACACCGTGGCAATTGGGAATGTTTTTTTGACACGGTGGCAGAACACTTATACCCACGGTTTTGGAAAACCGTGGGTATAGGCTGGGGACCTATACCGATGGCGTTCCAGCCCACGGTTCCCAAAACCGTGGGTATAGGCCTTTTTTCCAGTAGTGCGAGTATATATCCATCTGTGAGGAGACAATATTCATATTCTTATCAGTCTGTTCCTTCAAAAACCAATCATACACATGTTTCAGAATGTTGACATCAATACCCAAACCATCTACCTCATTCAATAGGGTTTAGTTTCCAAACCCTCACAAACACACTTCCTTATAGTGTCACAACTTATTAAATGATGAATAGAAGTCAACCCATGTTTAAAAAACAGGTTTTTTTATATCTGAATTATTCAAATTTAACCATCTAGATGAAATCGACTAGTCTAATTGAAAAATCCACTTTAATATTGATTCTTGATGAAGCAAGATGAGAAAAAAACATGGTTATACTATAAATAATTATTAAACCAAATACATTCCCTAGAGATTTGATTATTGTGGGATTTGGAAAACGTATAGGATGTTTAGGAAAGAAAATCCAATGCGTCGTAGTTGGGGAGTCATGGTTCATGAAATAATCAACTAACCATTTCAACAAGAAGAAGCAAGATCCATTGTATACATGAATTGGAAAAGACTAGTCTTGGATCAATTATATCTCTAATATAAACAGTTTAATCATATGCATGTTGTCAAGGAGACCGAATATAGGTCAATCATGAAAACTGTAGGATCCAAAAACGAATATATCAAATGAGTCAACTAATTATTTCTAATGATTTAAAATAAATAACAATGTCAATCTAAGGAAAGACCATGCATCCAAAAATTACAATTCTAATATCGATAAAAGAATAAATACATCAAATAAACCTACTACCTTAGCTGTAAAAGGAATGAAGGAAAAAGGGGGATGATATTAGGGGTTATAAAAGGGAATGAATGCGCAATGGAGTTCCCCCACAGAGGTTGAGTGAGTTCGTTCCCCCTCTAAAGGGGAAGAGACCAATTATATGACTATCACCACCTTAGACAAGAAGGAAAAAGAGAATCCATAAGGTTAGGGAGTTCCCCTATCTCTACTAAACATCTTATGATACCAAATGTATAGACCATAACCCCAGTAGCATGGTGTTAGTGGTCACTTTATTACATTGTCACTAGATATAGGGAATAACATCCCAAAGTAACCAACATTTTTTTACTCTAGGTTCATTAAATACATAATATATATGAACATTAAAAATCAAAAAAAATCTCAATGTTTTTCATTAATTAATTCATATTATCCCTAAACATATTCTGGTATATCAGCAATAAAACCCTTCATGTAATCCAACTAAAATAAAAAATAAGAAAGGGGTGATCTCACATGCTCATTAAGGAAATTATTAAAATAAATTATATCGTAAATAAAAAATAATAATGAATATTTCATGGTAAATAAATAAAATACATGCCATTTAAACAATAACATGACTATAATATTTCAGGAATAAATGATGGTAAAATAATTTCATGTACCTAATCACTTTATTTTTATACTAATCCATGGATATTATAACTAATCTAATAATTACATGTAAATAAATCATTAATCTTCCAATTAATTAATTCATTATTAAGGACATTTGAAAGATACATTCAAGACCTTTCACATGATGGATTAAGTTTTTGGGTGGAAACCTGTCTAATTAGCTTGACTGATTTGTCTCATGAGACATGTTTATGCATCGAGGGGCTATCTATAACTTCTCTCAACCCATCCAAAGTCCAGTTCATTACTCATATGAATGGTTTGAATAATAATAAACATAAAAATTCATATTTAACAACTCACATATGAAATGATAGTACTTACCCAAATCGAATAAACATAATAAAAAAACATCTGTGTAATATAGAGAATGGTATAAAAATTTGAAATTCCTTAATAAAATAGATAATAAACCATTTAAATGAATAAAATGTATGATATTAATAAAAAATATCAATATTTCAACATAATTAAAATATTTTTTTCATGTCATTAATTAATATAAAATCAATACAAATATTAATATGATATTTTTCTAGAAAATAACCATTTATTTATCAAATTTTTTTTTTAAAGATCCCAATGTACATTATAGAAAATTAATTGAAATAAAATCTAAAACATATAAAAAACATTTAAAACAAATATTGGTCAGGATGGTGTGAAATTCCTTTCATGTTTTATAAATTTAACAAATATTCCATTCACATTTTCAGTAACATTCATACTATCCATGTTTAGAAATTGAAAAGATTATTCCATTAATAAAAAATTATAAAAATAGGAAAAGTTATTAAAAATTTTTCTATGAAAATAATTTTAGAATTCTGAAAATTTTAATGAATAAATTTTTAAGAAGCCTGTTTTTTAAGAAAATTTATATTTGACCGAAGAGAGAAATATAGTTGGATTTTCCTATATTAATTTCTATGTCATTTTATGTAAAAAATGGATAAAGTTTTAATAATACTTAAAATATAACGAATAAACATATTATAAGTAATATTTGTTATTTTAGGTCATAAATAAAATATAAAGACCCAAAATGGGGGCTTAAACCTAAACTACCCCTTACTAATGAGACTCTCATGTAAACCATTGTCGCATTGGTAACATCTGAATTGTAAGCCATATAAAAGAAATAACATAAAATGAATCATCAAATTACATAAGGTTAAATAGATTCATGATATAAAATACCAAAAGTATCATTGTATACATAGAACAAAATATTAAAATTTTAATATGGAATATGTCTAATGAAAGACAAAGTGAGATGAGAAAACATTGCCTCAGGTTTGGATTCACTTTTATTTGCAATAACATCATTCATAATAATTTTATATCTATTGAAAATATATTTTATAACCATACTAAAATAAACTATAAAATATATTATTTACATATAGTCTTTCAATACATTTTTATTAACAATTCATTGTTAAAATCCCTCTTTTTAATGATAATTTATTCATTTTTCATGTATATTTTTGACATGTAAATTAATTCCATTTAATTTGATGATTATTAAATATCATAATAAATTATATACATTATATAAATATCATATATGTTCATTATATACATATTTATTATAATATATAAAATTTAGAGATAGAAAATGGATTACATCATTCAGGCAGGCGGTAGGTCCTACACATGCATGAATGTTTTTTCCATTTTATTGACAGATGGAATGAATGGAATATAAATACCAATTAACATATAAAATAATAATATTATTTAATATATTTCATTTATTTAAATTAAATCAACCATTTTTATAATCCATAAAATGATAAAATGAAAAACATTTCACATAACTCTGTGTAGGTGATAGTCCACATTTATGAAAGAGTAATGTTATATTCATCCAATGGATTGTAATGTATGAAATAAAATGTGATATTATATTTCCATAAGTATTTACAGGTTATAAAAATCAAATATATTCCTTAAAAGTATCCTTACTACCTTCCATTAAAAGTCTGAGAGAAAATCCAATCACGTTGCTTTGTGAGTGAGTAGTCCACTACATAGACGAGCGATGTTATCATATCCTCCCACAAAAAGAAAAGTAAGAAAAAATTATTTATAAAATAATTTGATAAGTATAATAATTTCACAAATAAAATAAACATATGTTAAATAAATC
Organism: Viscum album; assembly: GCA_963277665.1. NCBI lineage: Eukaryota > Viridiplantae > Streptophyta > Magnoliopsida > Santalales > Viscaceae > Viscum > Viscum album. Next base: position 127,972,192 of record OY728147.1, on the reverse strand, counting down.
ATTATATTCTACATTTAATGGAGGTATTGGAAAACAAATTACATCAGTTTTCAAGGTCGTAATTGGTCATACTTACGAATGAAAATTTCATTTTCTGTTTGATTGTTTTCGAGATGTATACAGTATATTTCTCTAAAATAATATCAAATAAATTTATTTTATATAATCTTTTTATAATATTATCATGATTGAAAATGTATTTATGTTGGTGGAATAAAAAATAAATCAAATATGATCGTTAATAATTTTTTCTCTTCCTTAGAAAACAATATTTGGGTTACACCAAAAGACTACCTAGATTGTATTTAAATCTAAAATGTCCTATATGATTAAAAAGGGAATTTTTCCATTCCTTGGCCCATAAAAAGGGTTTTTATACGTTATGTGGAGAGAAAAGGGTATGGGATTATATAAATGGAGGAGATGACATAATTGGTAGTTTTGAAAATATCAATTGATAACCTGTAAAGACCCAGAATTTCCATGTAATTTTTGTTGTTTAAATGGGAATTTTAAGAGTCTGTGAAATCAAGCGGTGCGCTATTCCGAGGCTCGAAGTGCCCGAAATGATATATCGATGTTTTGTTCAGATTAAATTAATGTGCTTAAGCAGTTTTCCTGAAAAAGTTGAATAACTCTCAAACGGTTACTCGGATCAAAAATCTAAGGGCACCGTTGCAGTTAGGATGGTGGGTTTACCCTATGAGCGACATAAGTTTAGTCGGCATGGGCCTCTTGTGAGAAATCCCAAAAATGGCATAACCATAAATAAAATAATAAAATATATTATTTTATTTTTCAAACACTTATAACTCACAAACGGTAGCTTAGATTAAAAATATGAGACCACAACTGAACTCCTAAGGGAATGATTTATTTAATAAGATATTAACTTGGGATAGTGCGGACCTCCAGAAAATGTTAGTTTTTGGATGCAAATAAAATAATTATGTGACAATTATTTTATTGTAAAATTCATAACTTCTAAACGGTAACATGGATTAAAAATCCAAGAGTACCGTTGGGTTTGTTGGGTCACATTTCACCTAGGAAAAGCCTAACCTCGACCACAGTGGGTCGAGGGTGAATGATAATAATTTTATGAATTTTTAATCAGGTACATTCAATAAACGCACGAGCGACGTTTTGTAACTTTTGAATCGGTGCTCGGAATTGAAATCGGAGGACACCGTTGAACTCATAGTGCTGGTATTCGCTTAAGAAGACTTTCACATCGACACAGATGATCAGGAATAAAAGTTAGTTTTTGTGGTTTTATAATAAATTATAAAATAATGTTTAACACATTATTTTATTTGTTTTTATATTCCATGTGTGAGTTTGGGTAGTTGGAACCTCCACTTGGGAGTTTATAGTTGGAGAGCCACACCCTAACCTCCCCTGAGAGGTTATGGTGGTGGGATCCACCCGAGTATAACCTCCCGCGAGGGGTTACGACTTGGGGACCACCCAAGATGCATAATCCCTCGTTAATTAGGGAGGACCTCTTGACCTCTTATGCGCAATTAATTGCGCCAACGCACGTGCCAATTAATTGTGTCAACACACATCCCAATTAATTGATCCAACGTGCGTGCCAATTAATTTCACCAACACATGTAAATTAATTATAGGAACCTCTTAACATCCTCCAAATTATGTGTGCCACCTCTTGGCCAATTATTTTAGTGGAGCCAATTAATCTGTTCTCTCTTTTTAAATTAAGTAACTACATCGTTGGAAATTAGGAAGGTTCATAATAAATGAACCGTCATACATTCCATGATGGTTACTTACATTTCCCCTCTCCTATATAAAGGAATCTTAGGGAATGTTTTTGTAAAGTCTTCTTCAAGTGGTGAAACACTGGAAAAGAGACGCGATGCCCGAACCTTGGAGAATTTTTCCTCGAACGAAGAACCGTCACCCATGAAGAACGAAGAATGACGAATGTCGTCTTCATCCTTCTTCAATCGGGGCAAGAAAGGGAAGCACTGCCGCCCATGAAGAACGCCGATGACATCATCTCGACTAGTCTTCTTGGAGCTATTCTTCCTCCGACGACAATGGAAGGACGCCCGCTTCCCGCGACTTCGTCAATGACGAACGAAAATTGAGGTAGGGGAAATTTTGTGTTATTTTAATTATGTGAATAAACCCTCATTCTTCATCAATAAAGTTATGGTATAAGAATCGTCATTTTCTGTCACCATAACGAGGAGGGTCCGGGCCGCACGAACATGGTCTGGCACTCCCCTTGTTTGTTCTTGTTTGGTGACGATGAAGGTGGTGAACAAAGGTCATGATACACATGGCCTCAATGAACTGTGCCACACCCGCGATGCCACAGTGCGGTACCCGCACCTCGAGCCCCTTCCGGTGCACATGTGGCACCCCACGCCCCTACCGGCGCGCACTCGGTGCCCCCGCCCCTGCCGGCGCACTTCAGGTTCCCCGGGACCCTGCCGGCGCGCTCCCCCGGCGCCCCATGCCCATGCCGGCGCGCTAACCACCGCCACTCACCCCTCCCGACACGCGCCCACCACCCCGTGCCCCTCCCGGCGCGCTGCCCGGCACCCCAGTCCGTGCACAGCCCGACGCCCTGCATCCTTTCTTACATGTTTCCTGAATCCCCACACCCCTGTTTGTATGTTTCCTGCTTACCCGACTCCTGTCACGACCTTCCTGGTGCTCCTAGAGCCTGTTGGAGCCCAGCCGGCCGTCTCACGCCCAGCGCGGCATGCCTGCTAGCCTCCTAGCCACCAGCCTCCTGAGCCGACCCGTGGAATCCCCCACGATGTCACTAGCTGAACCAACCTGGTCTCTTGGACTGATTTACCGAGCCGCCTGCGTGGCGACTAATGGGGCGAACCGCCCTCGCAGTCCGCTGGGCAGGGCCCAGCAGACCGGGTCAAAACGTAGCAGGATGACCTGCTCAATGGGCCGGGTCAGACCCAGCGAGTCTGACCGGGTCGGCCAAGACAGGGTTGGGCCGTGTCGCTCCGACCGGGTCGGACCGGACCCAGGCCCATTACTGACCCCTTTACCTTCTTGGGCTATATTTTTGGCATCAGACGTCCATTTTATGAACCGTCAGCAGAACTGTTATTCTTGGAGCATAGTTGTCCCTTTGAATATACCCCACTCGAGTCGATATATAGTTGAGTCGCGGTTATGATGGTTCGTGCACGAGTCTAACCGGGCCCCCGTGACTAAAATGTTAGTAACTCACAGACCAAACGTCTGATTAACGCGTCGTCTGTTGAATTGAGACCCCTATGATGTGGTGGTCGTTCTGATATTTTCTTTCTATGAATAAATAGTGTTAAGGGTACTGAGTGTCGTTTTTCGTTCAAGGAGTGCAATGTTGGTGCGGCAGCCGACGTATCCAAACACCAGGACCCTGACTACTGATTTCCGGCATAGTACATGAAAACAATGATTTCGTGTGTGTTTTAAAAAGGTTTCATTAAGTTAGCTCAAATTAGGTCAGCTCACCAGGTATAATATTTTGACCACGTCGCATCTGTTCAGGATGCCTCCATGCAGACAGCTAGTTGGAGTTTCGAGAGAGTACCCTGTGACGGCCCACCAAGCAAGGAGGCTCCGGTGCAGGGGACTTTTTTATGTTGGCACCATCAGGTGGTGTAATAGTTGCACCAACACCCATTGGGAAGTAGATGCCACCGGCTGCACTGGAGGACAGTGCACGCCGACTGAGCACGTTACACGAGTTCCAGTGGCAGAGGCCTCTGAGGTTACGAGGTGAGACAGATTCCCAGGCAGTAGAGGACTGACTAGAGGTGATTTCTAGAGTTCTTTGCTTAGATGAGACACTCGTAGAGCATATGGTGATCTTAGCTACTAGTGTTTCCATGTGAGAGACCATCAGGTTGGTCTACATAGTGATGAGGCTTTGGTATGTGGACCTTTTCCCTAGATTGTGCCTTCAGGTAGTGTGTCAGCTATATCCTTTCCTGTTGGTCAAGTGTTTCAACCAGAGGTACCAGTTGATGAAACATATAGGCTTAGTGCCATAAACATGTTTCAGCATCAGATACCCCTTAGGTTCTGAGGTGAGCCTGACTTATAGGCGGCTTAGGACTGGCCTGAGGAGGTGGCTGAGAGTTCTCTAGAACTTCTATAGCTTCGGCAGGACGACATGTTGGTAGCTGAATATTCCTCAAGGCATATCGATCGTTCCTAGTACTCGATGAATATGTTATGATCAGTGCTTCAGAGCTTGGACCTCTGAGTGAGATATGTTTAGGGACATACAAGACAACACATTATTTTCCCTATATGCATTCCAACCTATATTAGGATGCTAGATAGAACCTTTGTGGTTGAATGTTCCTTGGATGAGTGGATACGACCAGTGAATGTTAGTAGTGGGGAAAGAAGAAAACTATCACTAGTCGCAGAGACTTAGTCATGTAAACTATTTCAGAAAGAGGATGTAACAGGGACAGATGAATTTGTGGGGAAGAAAACATGGAAGCAGAGCTAGGAGATTAGCCTGAGGTGGTGTACATTTTGATATGTTACAACCACCCACTTTTTTAGTCCTCACCAGGCTTAAGGAGCTAGAGGCAAGAGGAAGAGAATAGCTGCATGAAGTCAAGGATTGTGACCCAAGGGCTCTAGGATTGATTATAGGTACGAATTGTGTCTACTATTAGCTGTTGTATCAATAGACATAGGTACCAATAATTCCTTCATTCCATGAATCTTGTCCCAGACCTAGAGTTTCCGGTTAAACCATTGAATTGACCCTCACGTCTAAAGATACATTTGTGAGGATACTCGATAATCACACTTACGCTGATGGTGCGATCTGACCCTAGAGGCGAGAGTTTTGGTTGGATCCTCTTGGTGGTAGCATCGAGGCCTTACGACATTAGTTTGGTTTTGAATTGACATCCACAGTTCACACTCAGATTGACTGTATTAGGAAAAGAGGTAGCGGTATATCTAAAACATTGAGATGAGGTTTTCGTTAGTCGGAAAAAAAAGGAAACCCAGCCAGAATAGTTTAAACTCGTGCGTAGGAGGGTGAAACTGATCACTCTTGAGTCGGCTATCTTTACCCTCGTGGCAGCAAGATTTTTGAGTTTTTGGTTCCTGCAAGACTATGAAATCGAGAACGTCTATACTCCTAGGAAGGGGAACATTGTTGCGGATGCTTTCAGTAGGAGATCAGGTATTCATCTTCTAGGAGAGGTGACAGAGCATCTACCTGCCATGAAGATATCCTTTGTGGATTGATATGGAGAATCCTATCTTCAGTCTCTTACAGTCACTCCTCCACATCTTCAGCAATTCAGGGAGGCGCATCATGGAGACACTGACTATGAGACATGACGTGTCCAGATATCTACAGGGCAGGCACCTGATGTATTTTATGAAGGTGGGGAGCATGTAAAAATTATCAGAGGACGTACCCTGGTACCAGTTTCGCTTCAAGAGGAAGTGTTGAGGGAGTTCCACACTTCCCCTCTCGTGGTATATCGAGGAGTGGAAAAGATGTACCAGGACCTTCTACGATAACACTGGTGGCCAGGTATGATGAAGGTGGTAGCAGAGTTTATCTCACAGTGACTCATTTTTCTGCAAGTGAAGGGAGAGCACCATGTACCAGCAGGCTAGGATCAGCCTTTAAAGGTCCTAGAGTGGAAGTGGGATGAGATATCCAAGGACTTTGTGATGGGTCTTCCACGTACATCCAAGAGTCATGACTCGATTTGGGTGATCATCGACCGACTCACCAAGTCGGTCCACTTCCTACCAACCAGAGATGGTTCGAGCTACCACGAAGAAGGTGCAGATAATCCAAGATCATATGAAGACTACACAGAGTAGACAGAAAGTCCGATGAGTTCAAAAGATGGAGACCTCTAGAGTTCGAGGGTGGTGACCACGTCTTTCTACGGGTCTCACCTCAACGAGGTCTATGAATATTTTCCCAAGGAGTCATGTTATCACTGATATTATTCAGACCTTTTCAAGTCCTCAATAGAGTTTGAGAGGTTTCTAATCTCTTAGCTCTACCACCTCAGTTGCACCGGGTGCATGCCATCTTCCACATATCTTAGCTGAGGAGATATGTGCACGACCCTTCACAGATCATCAACCTTGGAGAGCTGGACATCGGTGATGGGGCTACATTCAAAGAGGTTCTAGTGGAGATTGAGGATCGATAGGAGTGGGTCTTACATGGATGGTTGATACCTCTATTGTGCGTTCTCTAGCAACACGGGAACCTACGGGAAATCACATGGGAGCAGGAGTCTCAAATGTGTGCTCAGTACCCCCATTTGTTTCCTTAGTTTGAGTTTTGGCTTACGGGGAAGTAGAGCCCTGAGGTGGGGAGAATGTAAAGACAGGAAATTTCCATTTAATTTTTTTTGTTTAATTAGGAATTTTACGAGTTTGTGAAATTAGACGATACGCGATTCTGAGGCCCAGATTGCCCGAAATGATTCGTCAAAGTTTTATTAAGCATAAATTAACGTGTGTAAGCAGTTTTCCTGAAAAATTAGAATAACTCTCCAACGGTTACTCGGATCCAAAATTGGAGGGCACCATTGCACATAGGATGGTATGTTTACCCTAGGCGCGACTTAAGTTTAGTCAGCATGGGCCTCCTGTGATAAATCCCAAAAATGGCATAACCATACACAAAATAATTAAATAAATTCTTTTATTTTTCCAGCACTTATAACTCACAAACGGTATCTCGGATTAAAAATAAGAGACAACAACTGAAATCATGAGGGAATGCTTTATTTATGCAGATACTAACATTTTCCTGTTTTTCTCCGCAAATAAAATAATTTAGTGCCAATTATTTTATTGTAAAATTCATAACTTTTAAACGGTAACTCGGATTGAAAATCTGAGAGTACTGTTAGGTTCGTTGGGGAATGTTTCTCTTAGGAAGAGATTAACCTCAACCGATTTGGGTCAAGGGTGACTGAAAATAATTTTTCTTACTTTTTTTCAGGTACGTTCATTAAACGCACAATCCGTGTTTTGTAAATTTTGAACCGGTGATCGGAATTGAAATACGAGGACACCATTGAACTCAAAGTGTCGGTATTCATTTAAAAATACTTTCACCTAAACAGAAAATGATCGGGAATAAATTTTAGTTTTTTTATTTTTATAAAAAATAATAAAATAATGTTCAACACTTTATTTTATTTCTTTTTAGCTGCCTTGTGTGAGTGCAGGTAGTTGGAACCTCCAGTTGGGAGTTGATGGTGGGACCGTCACACCCCAACCTCCAACGAGAGGTTATGTGGGTGGTATCCACTTGATCATAACCTCTTGCGAGGGGTTATGACGTGGGGACCACCCGAGATGCATAATCCCTCATTAAAGAGGGAGGACCTCTTGACCTTCTTTGTGCAATTAATTGCGCCAACGCACGTGCCAATTAATTGTGCCAACACACGTGCCAATTAATTGAGCCAATGTGCATGCCAATTAATTTATCCAAATGGAATATATTAATTATAGGGACCCTCTTAACATCCCCCATATTATGTGTACCACCTCTCGTGCAATTATTTTAGTGGAGCCAATTAATTTGTTCTCCATTTTTAAAATAAGTAATCACATCGTTGGATATTTGGAAGGTTCCTAATAAATGAACCGTTATAAACTCAACGATGGTTACTTACATATCCCACTCTCTTATATACAGGATTCTTGGGGAAAGGTTTTGGGACAACTTCTTCAATCGGTGAAATGCTGGAAAAGAGATATGACGCCCAACCCTTGGAGAATTATTCCTCGAACAAAGAATCGTCAACCACGAAGAACGATGAACGATGAACGTCGTCTTCATCATTCTTCAACTGGTGCAGGAAAGGAAAGCATATCCACCCACGAATTATGTCGACGATTTCATTTTGACTTGTCTTCTTCGAGCTCTTCTTCCTTCGACGTCAACGGAACGACGCCCGCTTCCCGCGACTTCGTCAACGACGAACGACAAGCGAGGTAGGGTAATTTTTGTGTTATTTTAATTATGAGAATAAACCCTCGTTCTTCATCAATCAAGTTATGGTATGAGAATCTCTATTTTATATCACTGTAATGAGGAGAGTTCGCGCCGCACAAACTCAATCTGACCCTCCCCTTGTTTGTTCTTGTTTGGTGACGATGAAGGTGGCGAACAAAGGTCATGCTACCCACGACCGCCGTGAACTGTGCCCCACCTCGCGGCACCCCGGTGTGCTACCCGCTCCCCCAAGCCCCTGCCATGTGCACCCGGAACCCCGGTCCACTGCCGACGTGCACGCGACGCCCCCAGCCCATGCCGACGCACTCTCGGTGCCCCGCGCCCCTGCCGTTGGGCTACGCGGGGCCCCGCGCCCCTGCCGGCGCTCTACCTGGCGACCCGCGCCCCTACCGACGTGCACACATCGCCTCTCACCCCTGCCGTCATGCTCCCGACGCCCCGCAACCATACCGGCGCACTCCCGGAACCCCTTCCGGCCTGCTCACGACGCCCCACGCCCCTCCCGGCGCGTTCTCGTTGCCCCGCCCCCCTTCCAGCGCGGTCTCGGTGCCCCGCGCCCCTGCCGCTGTGCTCCCGGAGCCCCGCGCACCTCCCAACGCACTCCCGGCGCCCCATTCCCTTATCGGTACGCCGCCCGGTGCCCGTAGCCCCGCGAACCTACTGGCACGGTCCGCGACCCCACGTTCCCCCAGCCGAAGTGCTGCCCGCCAACTCGGCTCCTGCCGCGACCTACCCAGTGCGCCCGGAGCCTGCTGGAGACTATCCGGTCGTCCCATGCCCCGCATGGCTTGCCGACTTGCCTCTTGTCCACCGGCCTTCTGATCAGACCCGCGATGTCTTCCGCGATCTCACTGGCTGAAACGGCCAGGTCTCCCGGGCCGAGTTACCGAGCCGCCTACGTGGCGACTAACGGGCCAAACCGCCCTCGCGGTCCGCTGGGCCGGGCCCAGTGGACCATGTCAAAACATTGTAGGTTGACCCGCCCAATGGGTCGGGTAAGACCTAGAGAATCGGACCGAGTCGACCTAGACTAGGTCGGCTCAGACCGGGTGGGGCAGAGTCGGTCCGACCGGATCAGACCGGACCCGAGCCCATTACTGACCCTTTTAACTTTTTGGGCTATATCTTTTGCCCGAGACGTCCATTTGACGAACCGTCAGCGGTACTGGTATTCTTGGATCGTATCTGTTCATTTTGAGTATACCCAACTAGAGTTGGGATAAAGTTGAGTTGCGGTCAGGTTGGTTCGTACACGAGTCTAACCGGTCCCTCGAGACTAAAATGCTAGTAACTCAAAGACCGGGCGTCGGATTGACGCACTGTCTATTGTGTTGAGACCCCTACGACGTGGAGGTTCATTGAGATACTTCCACCTGAGACTTCGTGACACTTGGAGTATTGACCAGTAGCTCATGGAACGGATCTTCCTGGAGATGATCATACGGAGTGCGGAGATCTAGTAGTTGTAGACCTGACGACTGCTTGACCGATTCGACTCGGAGTGATTCGACTAGCCTAGTGGACGGAGCGCCCATTTTGGAAGCAAAACCACGGCGGATGGAGCGCCTGGTTTTACAGCAGACACGTGGTACTCGACAGGTGGAGTACCTCTGATGGCTATTAGGGGGAGCACCCAGTTTGGTGGCAGACCCACAGTGGACAGAGCGCTCGGTTTGGAAGCAGACCCACAGTACTGGACAAGAGAAGTACCTCAGCAGTCTAAGGTTAGTGAGTAGCGCCTCAGAGTCACGACAGGTCCACTATACTCGACAGAGGATGAGTTTTTCCGTATTTGTGGTTTCGATAATGAAAATCCTGGTTTGAGCTGAGTCAATGTCCTTTGTGTTTTCTCATGATTGAGATGGGTTACTTGATAAGTTAGGTGTATGTATGGGAATATTCCTAAGTATGGGTTATCTATTGATTTAATACTTTTTAGTTAATCCTTGTAAGATTTTTTGTGACCTTGAGGGTCATGTGTTCCCTACTAAGTATTTTTATACTCACCCCTGCAAGGTCTATGCCCGCACCTCGTTGTGTTGGATGTAGACGATGGTAAACGCTGATCGAGATGGAGTGTACGAGGACTGGATGGTATGTAGAGGTGGACCTCACGATGAGTCGGTACCTGGAGGAGACGGACAGACGTGGAGCACTGAGGAGGCTATTTGTACCTACCCTTCAGGTAGGATCCGTGGTGGACGATCCATGAGCTGCTATACAACTTCCACCTGTTTGCCTTTTTAGTTGTACATGTTTGTCTTTTACTTTTACTTTATTTTTGGGATTGTATTTCTGACCCCTTTACATTCTGCATACTTTTCATACAGTTTTTACTTAGTGGTTTCTTCCGCTTGTACTCTGGTTGTGTATGTTTACGATTTATAAAGGCAATACCTTCCCATTTTTAAGAAAATTACACCTTCGGTGCTAGTCGCAAGCCCCTCGCCTTTGGAAGGTGGCCTTGGGGTAGTCATGATACATGCCTTGGGGGACGGATCATGACATAACCACATTTTTATCAATCCAAAATCCTCTATATTAGTTCATTTTCTAATATTATAGTTTTTTTCTCTAAATATGTCAATAATATTGGTGCTGAAAAATTGTTAGGTCATTTTTAACCCATATCATCATTGTTAAACCCCTATATAATCCAATTTTTAAATTAACAATGATAATAAATATTCCATTTTAAAAAATTCTTTATGGTAAAAATGACTATTTAAAATATTATAATTTGTTATAATTAAAAATATTTTATCCATTTTCCCTAATTCAATTCCACGAAGTGACAGTTCTCAATTAAAAACTAAACCCTCAAGCACGTCGAAAAAATGGCTTTTTCAATGAAAAAAGAATCCGAATATTAAAATCAATTTGTAATATAATAAAATTTGAAATGTATCCCAATAACCTATATTTGTTAAATTGAAATATAATTGTACAAATTTAACATTAATAAAAATTTAAAATATAATTTATTTTTTTACTAAATGTACTTCAAAATGTAGTTCTCAATTAAATTTAGTATTTTCCACTATAAATTATAAACTAATATTTTCATAAATTTATCAAAAATTAACCAAAATATATTTTTAATATTTATATTTCAAAAATGATGTTTTCATTAAAATAAACTATAAATAATATCAAGAAATTAATTTTTACTTATTTTCTCCAAGCATGAATCAACGAATTTTTAGAAAAATACTCTTTTTATATTACATTTCGTATTATTTCAAATAATGATTACCTTATTTCTAAAAAATATATAAACAATGAATTTAATTTATAGATTTATAGAAAATATATTTTTAATAATTAAGTTATTCATATTAATACCTAGAAATTAAATTTATATGTTATAATGTCCATGTTAAAATAAAAATATTTTAATAGTCTATCACATTTATTTAAAACCTCGTATTATATTTATCACTATCTATTGAAGAGACTATTTTTAGTTAAAAAATTATTGTAAAGTATCATGGTATTATATTTCTTTTTTAGCTTGGTGTTGTGTGTGACACACGATATCGAACACAACTCTCCGATATTAAAATATCATGTAGTTTCAAGAATTTTAGTGAATAGAATATGTTATAAATTACATTGATTTGATTACAAAATTTTATAATTTAATTACTATAATTTTGTAATTATTTTCTAAAAATATTTATTTTCGGTTAAAAATACGGTTTTTACAAATATAAATAAATTCACAACCTTTTCTATATATAATAATTTACTATAGGGTGAAAAAACTTTTTTTGTTATCATATTTGCGTCTAATGTATAATATTATGCATTTCAAATTATTATTTGAACATAGAAAACCCATTATAAAGATTTTTAAAACCAATGTCAAATTAAACCTAAATAAATAATATTTCTTGTGTATTTTCTTTCAATTAAATAATATTTCTCTCAAATTCTGTTATATATTGAGCATAATGATAGAAAAAGATTAATTTTTAATAAAACATTTAGCAGTGATATATATATATATATATAGGATTAATGTTTCAAAACACTCTTTTTTAGAATATTATAATATGTTCTGTGTGTTTAATTAAATTGTTTATGTAATCGTATTTATGAAATTAATTTTTTATATTGGGAAAAGTTCAAAATAATCATTTATAAATTTTTTAATTAGGATATATATATAGTTCATCATAAAATAGTTTTTATAGTTTATATTTAATTAAGATAAATAGTGGTTCCAAAGAAATATATAAAGTAGAATGAATTTTAAAAGGATTAATTTTTCATTATATCTTTTATGAAAACATTTTTATTTTTTAATGACTTCCACACATGTACATACAACCATAACACACTTAACTCACCAAACATTCATTAAATTCTATTATTTCTCCTTACATATCATTTTCATCCTTCACAACTTCCATTTTCATATCATATAAAAGTATACTCCTTCCACATATTACAATTTTTACTTACAATTAAATTCCTTTTGAAAATATTAATATTGAAAAATAATATAAGTAATATAAACAAACTGAAAATTCAGATCACATTAAGATAGCTAAACTCTTTAATTTCCAACAAGACTTTCAAGAGAATACTTAATATGTCGGAAAACAGATAACATATTTCAAAACCTTGATTTATCATTCATTATTTAATCTACCATATATAATATATTATATCAATATGTGCAGGATAACATCATTATTAAATATATTTTATTATTTTTTTATACTAATGGGATATCCCTTTAATTCATTCCTCTAAAACCATTTGAGAAATAAAAATTTTTTCATGTGTGTGTGTGGAAAATCACCTCCATGAATAACATGTTGTATTTTTCATTGCTTCATTGCATGGATGGTTAAACAATTTTCTTTAATGAATTAAATTTTATATTTATATAATAATTATTACTCTTTATTTATATATCATTCAACTTCATAACTTCCAACTATTTTATCAAAAATAAAATTTTCGACCTCGTGTATGTGCATATTAACACCTCCACACACAAAAACATTTTTTTCCATTATCATAATTAATGAATTAATTTATAAATTAATTTAATGAATTAAATTATATTATATAATCTATTGATATTATGGAGGTCATGAATCAATTTTAATAATAAACTCAACTATGTTTGACATGCCAATAGATTCACATAATAATCATCTGAACCACCTATTGTAATACACATTAGTTGAAACAGTTTAATAAATGAGAAAAATATTATCATATGTAGACCTTGATAAATTAAAAATAATCTAATAATGATATTATTATGATTTTTATGGAGCAATACTTGTTTATAGTAGATGTTAATCAAAAGTGAATAACATTTCCCAACAAAAAGGTAAGGGTTATATCTCAATTCCTCTACCTTGAGATTAGTTTTAATGTAACACACCAAAAAATCTATATGGATTAAATACTAAATAAGAATTTAATTTTTATTAATAAATTATTTTATTCATTTTATTTATATAAAAATATTAACTATAGTCTTAAAATTATTATTTTTTCAAAAAAGGACTAAAGACATAAGGGTTTCGTCAGAAAAAATATTTCTTTGAGAAACATGTTCTTTTGTGAAAATATTTTGTATTGAAATGTTTATAAAAATAATAATTATCTATATAATATCATTTATTATCTATGTCCTTGTGATTTTTACATAATCATCATTTTATCCTTCATTCAATGGGTTTTTATTTTAATGTTCTCAATTTGTAAAATATTTATATCTCAGACTACCCATTTTTATACATGTATTATATTATACACCAATTTATTTTTATATAATTTATATTATATTGATTTTTTTGTTACTGAATATCCATTCATATTGAAATATCTTTCTTTCATTATGTCTATGTATAATTTTCATTATCATTATTCTGTAAGATATTTGATTAAATTCTAACTCATTTCTTAATTATTTTCTCAATATTTATTATTCTCCCACAGTTTATAAAAAATATTCTTAAATTTGATTTCACATTTTTATAATTACTATGATTAGCTGTTCGAATTTATTTTCCCATTTTACCAAAGGATAATACTAGTCTTCATTTAACACCCCCATTGATTAAATGTTTTATCAAATACAAGTATGATATTTATAAGAATAACTCATGGTCTTTCCAATGGATATTAAACTTTAAGGAACGTTTTTTTTCAATCGAATGATTTTTATATAACACAATTTTTTATTTCCTATGATGTTATTCTTCCATTCACCAATGTAATAATTACTTTTTTATCATCCTGTTTATGCTATGGATCTTATAAAATATTATTAAAGTAGTCTTATCATCTTCCACATGGATAGTTTACCAAAAAAATCCTTCAAAGTTATGATATAAATTTTATAAAAAAGGTTTGATAAATATTTTTTTACGTTAACTTCAAATACAAATAAACTATTTTAAAATGAAAACATATTATTAATTTTCACATGGGTAGTTTTTTGATAGAAGGAATTTCTTTTACACATTTCCATTTCAATTTATCAATAAACTACATTTTCTATTTTATAATATACATACTCACAAGGAATTAATTCTTAAAAATTAAATTCCCATTACCATTTACCAATATAATATTCCGTAAAAACAATGTTTTAAGAAAAAAAATTATTTTCAATGAAATTTTCATAATGTTTCTCATAATGTTCTTCATATATGTTTTATGACTGATCAATTATATTTTCAAACTGATATCATAAATAGATTTATCTTAAAGGCTAATGAAATTTACTTCAACAACTATCATATGAACCATATATACTTGTTTCTTATATAATACTCAAATTTTATTTCCATTATTTATATATAATTTCTATCTCTATGAATGACCTATTGTCAATTAAATTTTCTAATGGTGTTCTCAAATATTTCTATTACATGTATTTATTTTTGGAATTGTTTTAAAAAATGTATATACATTTCGAGTATGGGTAAAATATCTTATGCATAAAAACCATTGTTGAGTGATATATTACAAGAATTATTCTTAAAATCATTATATAAATATTCATTTTCCATGGGATTATCATCTAATTTATATTAATGAAATATGGAATGCATCCTTTGGAATCCACATGAAAATATTATAAAACCCATTTTATTTTCATTTTTTTTATAATATATTGATCAAAATTAGGTCACAATCATACATATGAATTTTCCTCACCATTAGCTCACACAGATACTAATTAAATGCATTGGGAGATGATGATATCTCATGAATAAATGGGTAAGGGATTTAGGTTTAATCATAATCCACACTGATATCCTAGGGAGTAGTAATTATCAATTGATAATTTCATATTGAGAAATATGTGGTATATTCTTGTGGTATAATGTTAATGTTTATTATACATTCCATTGATTCTAGGATCATACTTTATAATCATTGTTAATAGATGTATTTATGATATAATTACTACATTCAATGATGTCATGGATGTTATAATTATCATAATGATATCATGTTATTACTCAAATCTCACATATAATCATTTATTAACGTCTTTACAATCACTAATCTTTTGACATGACCAATTATTATGTTTTCGTATCCCCATGTTTTTAGAAAATGTTTTGATATGTTCAGACTAGAAGTGTATCTTTTGTGAATAATTTTTGGAAAAAATTGAAGACAAATAATGTATTAAATATCTTTATATAGAGTGGGAAAAATGAAACATTTTTTAGGACATTATAAATAGTAATTTATTCTTTTTCTTGAATCTCTAAATGAATAATCATAAAGTTCATTGGTTATTAAATT
Organism: Viscum album; assembly: GCA_963277665.1. Classification (NCBI taxonomy): domain Eukaryota; kingdom Viridiplantae; phylum Streptophyta; class Magnoliopsida; order Santalales; family Viscaceae; genus Viscum; species Viscum album. The sequence goes on along the minus strand of OY728147.1, from coordinate 127,956,363 downwards.
GGATAAATATATTTTAATCAAATATATGATTCCAAAGCATTTTTTAATTATTTTTTTTCATAACTCGATTAGGGATCATAGTTTCAGGGGGCGCTCAGGATAGTTTCAAATGAGTATTTATATAAATTTATATGTTAGGGTGTTATTGGTTCACATTTATTTATAATTTTGGAAGTAAATTATGGGTTTATGATATTATGATGATAATGGTTTAAATGGAATTTATCAACCTTTATATTGGATTTTTGAATAATTTATTATTATTTCAAAACAAATGTATCAAATATTTAATAAAATAAATATGTATTAGACTTCGTATAGGACGACCTCATGAAATTGTTGAAATTTATAGATTGTGTTTTTTTGTAGAAATAAATATTTTTCTAGATACAATAGGTATGCATGGTTTTAAAGTGTTTTATCATGGGTTAATAGATCTTAATAGATTTATTCATGTATATCATGGTCACCATTAGAGTTCCTGGTAAATGGATGTTTACCATGAAACTAGACTATTACTCTTATAGGATGTGACTAGGTTATTTGATATTCTATTGATGTGTCATTATAAAGGAATTGAAAATATTTCTTATAGAAAATAACTATATGAAATATCCTCATAGTTATTGGACCATGGATAAACTATTGAAACTAAAAACTCATATGTTAAAGTATCTAATTCATTTGTTATTTCATTCTTCAACTCTCATAGTTTCCCTTTTTAAACATTTATCACTAATTAATAATATCTCAAATTTTAATTTATTTTTCATAGTAAGGTGGATAATAATTATAATAGATACAATGGTAAATGGAGTGTTTTTACCAATATAAAATATATCCGGATATGAAATGGGGTAATAAATTCTGATATTTCAAAAAGTAAAAAATCATGAATTTTGATTAACAATATGAAAATATCTGAATTTAATATAAAAAAACTAAAGAATGATAGTGTGTTATGAAAATTAGACTAAAAAATGAGATTAAAGAAAGGAGATATAATTTCATTTATGTCTGCATTATTAGAATAAAAACAAAAGGAAATTTATAAAAAAATATAAAACAATTACATATAGAAATGGAGTTTTCAGTTAACATGAAAAATAAATAACTTTTGTCTTATAATTTTAATTAATATTGTAAAGACCCAGAATTTCTGTGGAAATTTTTTACTTAAATAATGGGAATTTTACGAGTCCGTAGTTTCAAGTGGCGCCTGATTCCGAGACCCGGTGTGTCCAGAATCAATTTCTGATGTTTTTTTTCAGGTAAGATCTATAATCGTACGTATGGGATTTTATAAATTTTGAATCGGTGCTCGGAACTGATATCTGAGGGCATCGTTGAACTCCCAGAGTCGGTGAATGCTTATTGAGATCTTCACCGCAGTTGTGTTTTAACGAGAGTGGAAGATAGTTTTTGGGGTTTTTAATTAAATTGAATAAAAATAAAGTAATAAATTTATTTTTATTGTAGGGGTTGAATCCTCCAAGGGGGGTTGGAGGTGGGGTCCACCACACACAAACCTCCCATGGGACGTTATGGTGGCGGGGCCCACCCAAGCATAACCTCCCTTTGGAGGATGTTATTAGGTGGGGCCCACCAGATCTCTTAAACTCCTCTAACCCCCTTTAACCCCTTAGAACCCCTAATTAAGTGGGTGAGCCTCTTCACCTTCCCCCTCCAATTAATGAGCAAACTCCACCAATTTAATTAAGTTACATAACTTAATTAATTTGAATATTTTTGTATTCTTTATGCCAACATTATAATAAGATATTATATTTTATTCTTATGGGGTTGGCATAATTTCTGTTGGTAGGATTAAGGAGAGGAAAGAACTTGGTGGAGCTATTTCTCTCCAACGAAGAATCGCCAAAGAATGAAGAACATCGTCTTCTTCCTTCTTCGACCGGGGCATGAAAGGGATGCATCACCGCCCACGAAGAACACTGATAATGTCACCTCAACTCGTCTTCTATGAACTCTTCCTCCTCCTACGTTGACGGAACGACACCGCCTTCCCGTGACTCCATCAACATCACCGAACATGAGGTAGGGGGATTTGAGTTAATTTATATATGAGTATAATCCTCTATTTTTCATCGTTCAAGTTTCTAGATTATGGTTCGCCCTGAAGAGGAGGGATCGTACCATAGGAACACGGCCCGCCCCTCCCCTTTTGTTTGTTCTAGTTTGATGAATCCGGAGGCGGTACACGCGGTGACCGGTAATGAGCCGGCCGCGAAGAAGCTGGCGGTGTAAGGCCACTGGGGCGCCAAAAGGGTGTGGCACCTCCGTGCAGTGTAGAGAACTGAACCACGGCCAGGTGGGCCCTGACGGTGCCAGAGGGGCGCGATGTCGTCGCACCGCGCTGGAAGGAAGAGCCGCAGAAAAAAGGTCCATGACTTTTGGACAAGGTGCGCAGTGCCGTCACGCCGCTGGGAGGCTAGCAAGACCATGGCGTCGTCGTGCCGCTATGGAAGAAAACAAGGCAGCCGGCTGAGCTGACCTCTGGTGCGCACAACAGGCAGGACCCCTCGGGTCGTACTGTTCACCGAACTAGCTCCTAGTGCCGGTTCCTTTAGAAAATTAGGGGAGCCACACCCCCCCCCCCCCCATGGCGTGGCCATTCAGGCCATGCGGGATGCCCAGCCGAGCCTCCCACGACCCGGGAAGCCCTCGGTCCGGGCTGCCCTCGGGCCGGGCCACCCTTGGTCGGTCCTCCTCGGGTCGGGCCACCCTTGGCCGGGCCTCCCTCGGGCTGGGACGCCGTTGAGCTGGGCCACCCCTTTGGTCCGGACCATTTACTCAGACCAGGTGGGACCCGGGGACCGGGTCAGACCCCGGTTCGGACCGGGTCGGGCCGACTAGGTCGGACCGGACTTGGACCCACCATACCCTGATTACACCTTTTTCACCCATATCCTGGGCTACAGGCGTCCATTTGATGAACCTTCAATGGTGCTGATATTCTTGGAATGAATCCGTACAATTGATAATACCCCATGGGAGTTCGGGGTATAGTTGAGAAACAATCAGGATAGTTCATACACGAAACCAACAGGGCCCCCAAGACTAAGAGGATAATAACTCACAGAGCGGGCGTCTAATTGATGCACCGTCTGTTGTGTTGAGACCCCTATGATGTGGCAGATCTTTGAGATACTTCTTCGTGGATATTAGCAGCAGTTGAAGTATTTCCCATTAGGTCGTGGAGCAGATCCTTCCAGTGACAAGCAAACTGAGTACGGAGACCTAGTAGCTGATAGACCTGATGACTGCTTGACCTTTTTTACTTGGAGTGATTCGTCTAGCCCAGTGGGGAGGGCCTGGTACTTAGTGGCAGACCCATGGCAGAGGAGCGCCTAGTATCTGGAAGTAGACCCATGGTACTCGACAGGAGGAGTACCTCTGCATGCTATTAGGGGGATCGCCTGGTATTTGGTAGCAGAACCACAACAGAGGAGCGCCTGGTATTTGGTGGCAGACCCACTGTACTCGAAAGGAGGAGTACCTCAGCAGTCCAAGGCTAGTGGGAAGCGCCTTGGTGTCACGATAGGCCCACTATTTTCGACAGAGGAGGAGTTCTCGAGCAACCGTGGTTTCTATAATGAAAATCCTGGTTTGATTTGAGTCAATAAACTTTATGTTTTCCTCATGATTGAGATGGGTTACTAGATAACTCAAGTATATGTATGGTCATATACCTAAGTAATAGTTATCCATTGTTTCCTTTACATTGTGTTTTATCCTTGTTGGATATTGTGAGACCTTGAGGGTCTCTGGGTCCCTAGTAAGTATCTTTATACTCACCCTTACATGGGCATTGCCTGCACCTCATTGTGTTGGATGCAGACGACTGACACCACTGACTGAGGCGGAGTGTACGAGGATTGGACGGTACCTAGAGGATGACCTCACGACGAGTCGGTACCCGGAGGAGACAGTCGGATGTGGAGCACCGAGGAGGCTATCCATACCTACCCTTCATGTAGGATCCATGGTGGATGATCAATGAGCTGCGAGACAACATCCAACTATTTTTCTTTTTAGTTGTAACTATTTTTCTTTTCCTTATACTTTACTATTGGGCTTGTATTTCCAGCCCATTTTACATTCTAGCACATCTTCTGTATTCAGTATTTCTTAGTGTTTTTCTTCCACTTCTGTACTTTTATTGTGTGTGTTTACTTTATATAAAGCAATTGCATTCCCATATTAGAGATTTACGCCTTTGGTTCTAGTCGCCTGCCCCTGGCCTATGGAAGACGGGAAAAGGGTAGTCACGGTACGGGTCCCGAGGATAGGTCGTGACAAATTGGTATTAGAGGAGTCGGTTCTACCATATAACGTAGGACTATGCTATTTATTTCCTGTGAAGCAATAGTGTTAAGGTTACCAATTGTGCTTTTCAGTTCAGGGAGTCTGGTGTCGGTGCGGCAGCTGACGTATCCGTACACCAGGACCCTGACTACTAATTTCTGACTTAGTGCATGAAAACACTGATTGCATGTGTGTTTCAAAAGTTTTTCTTTAAGTTAGATCAACCAGGTTAGCTCACTAGGTATAATCGTTTGATCGTGTCACATCTGTTCCTTTTAGGATGCCTCCCCAGAAATGACCAGTTAGAGCCCCAAGAGTCGTACGCACTGACAGTCCACCGAGTGACGAGGGCTCACTGTAGGGACCCTTTCTAGTTGAGGCGCCACCGGAGGCACCAACAGTACCACCACCCATTGGTCCACCGATGTCACCAGCCCTAGAAGCAGACGATGAACGCCGCTTGGGTGCGCTGCATGAGTTCCAGTACCAGAGGCCACCCAGGTTCCTGGGAGAGACGGAACCACATGAAGTTGAGGATTGGATGAATGCTATGATGAGAATATTCAAGCTAGTAGGGACACTAGTAGAATACATGGTGATCCTTGATGCTAGCCATTTTTATGAAGCATCATGCAGATGGTGGATCCTAATGCTTCATGTACACGACAAGGTGACACTGCTCTGGGAAGACTTCGAGAGCCTGTTCCGTGCAGAGTTTGTTCCATCCACCCTTTGAGTGGTGCAGATTTTGGTGCGACTTCATCTGTAGAAGGGTAGAATGACAGTAGCACAATACTCAGTGAGGAACCCCGACCTCTCATGCTACTCCACAAATATGGTACGGGACCAATTATTCAGGGCCCAGACATTCGACCAAGGGCTCAGGCGAGAGATAAGAGCCTCGATGATCTCCCTCAGCATTCCGACACAGGCGGGAGTGTTGGAGAAATCCCTCCTAGTATAGAGTTTCTTTGCTAAGTAGTCTTTAGCATCGAGACATACTACTAGTCGACATGTTATGGAGTCTTCTGCAGCTCGAAGAAGACAGTTGTCGCAGAGGTCCAAGATGACCAAACCTATAGGTGGATGATCGCACAACTCAGGATCGGTTGTGCGGGGCACCCAGAGTGGAGAAAAAGCTAGTCATGCCAATAGTGGGTATTTTTACTCATGTTACATGCATGTTCACATGTCACGTGACTATCTGACCCGCCATACTGATGATCAGGAGTCAGGTGAGGGACCTCCCAGACAGAGGCATAGATTCGATCGAGTCTATCCGCATGGATTAGGCAGACGTGGCAGCGGAGCTGGTCGAGCAGCAGTCAGTGGTCGACGTTACGAGGTGCTACCACCACCACCACTAGGAGGTCCACCCCGACTACAAGGAGCATGTTGAAAGGGGAGAGCTCACCTTTAGGAAACTAAGGAATACAACCATGACTCTCCATGGATGATTCGAGGTATGATTTGTGTCTATAACTCCTTACATGCAGTTCTTATAGACACAACTACCAGTCGCTCTTTCATAGCCACTTCCCTTGTTCAGAGCTCGGAGATTCCGACGGAGCCGTTGGCTCGATCCTTACAGCTAAATACTATTATGGGAGAAGACTCGATGATTACACACTGGTGCCAGTAGTGAGAGCTTACACTAGGAGGTGATATTTTCTGCTGGGATCTCCTCGTAGTAGTGTCGAGGCCTTACGATGTCATCTTGGGTAAGGACTGGTTATCTACGGTCCATGCTCAGATCGACTATATTAGGAGAAAAGTGCAGTGTGTCTGCACGGATGGGACCAGGTTCACCTTCACCAGCGAGAAGAGAACATTTGCAGTACTGGACGGACTTAATCAGAAGTGGGTGCAGCCGATCACTCAGCAGTTGGATTGCCTTACCCTTGGAGCAGTTGATGTGGAGAGTCTAACTTATCCTATAGTGGTGGACCGGTACACAGATGTTTTCTCTGAAGATGTTCTAGGAATACCACCTCACAGAGAGGTGGACTTCTACATTTACATGTACCCCAGGATGGCACCGATATCTACTCCAGCATATCGGATGGCTCCCGCTGAGCTTTGTGAGCTGCAGGTACAGTTGGAGGACTTGCAAGGGAAGGGATTCATCCGGCCAAGTGTTTCTCCCTGGGCAGCCCCAATTCATTTTTCCAAAAAGGCAGATGAGAGCTCGAGGATTTGTTTCAACTGCCATCACCTGAACTAGGTGACCGTGAAAAAATAGTACCCACTTCTGAGGATTGACGACCTCTTTGATCAGCTAAAGGGAGCACGATGGTTCTCAAAGATAGATCTCAGATCAGGCTATCACTGGCTCAGAGTTCGAGACGAGGATGTGAAGAAGATGACCTTCAGTTGTCGGTACGGCCACTACCAATTCTTGGATATTCCCTTCGGCATAACCAACACTCTAGTTGTGTTCATTAGTCTCATGAACAGCATCTTCTAGCCTTACATTGATCGCTTTGTCGTGGTCTTCATCGACGAAAAAATGATCTACTCGACTACTGGGGAGGAGCATGCCTATTATTTCCAGGTAGTACTGGACACACTCCGAGAGCACAAGCTTTATAGTAATCTCTCGAAGAGCCAGTTTTGGATTCAAGAGGTTCAATTCTTGGGACACGTTATCTTGAAGGCTGGATTTGCAGTATATCCAGCAAATATTGTGGCGGTACTTACTTTGGAGCCACCCAAGAGTGTGACGGAGGTATAGAGTTTCCTAGCCTTGGCTGGATACTATTGAAGATTCATCCCAGAATTCTCCAGAGTTGTAGCACTACTATCATCCTTGACGAAGAAGGGGAAACCCTTCATGTGGTTGGGGGGATTCCAGTAGATCTTTCAAGAGCTGAGGCAGAGGCTGACTAGTGCCCCCATCTTGAGGCTACTAGATGAGGGTGTAGGGTACGTAGTTTACTACGATGCATTAGGAGATATACATGGGTGTGTCCTGATGTAGGAGCGAGCAGTGATAGTATATGGTTCTCGTCAGTTTAGACTTCACAAGCAGAAGTACGCTACCCATGACTTGAAGTTAGCAGTAGTGGTATTCGCCTTGAAGATGTGGTGGCACTATCTTATGGGAGAACATTTTACCATGTACTCTGATCAGAAGTGTATCAGGTATATCTTCTCTCAGAAGGACCTGAATCTACGATAGTGGCAATGGCTTGAGTTCCTCCAGGATTATGACTTTGATATAGTCTATACTCTTGGGAAGGGGAACGTTGTTGCAGATGCTCTCAACAGGAGGAATGGTATTCAGCTTCTTGGGGAGGTGACAGAGCAACTTTCTACCTTACAGATATCATTTGTGGATAGAGGTGGAGAAGCCTATCTAAAGTATCTTACTGTCACTCCTCCACTTCTTCAGAAAGTCAGGGAGGTGCATCGTAGAGACGCTGACTATGAGATGTGATGTGATCATATATCTACAAGGCAGGAACCTGATGGATTTTCTGAAGTTGGGGAGCATGTCATCCTCTTCAGATAATGTACCATGGTAGAAGTTGTACTTTAGGAGGAGTTGTTGAGAGAGTTCCACACTTCCCCTCTAGCGGTACACCCAGGAGTGGAGAAGATGTACCAGGACCTTCGACGATAGAACTGGTGGTCAGGTAGGAAGAAGGCGGTAGCTGAGTTTGTCTCACGATGCCTCACTTTTCATCAAGTGAAGGCGGAGCACCAGGTACTAGCAGGATTGGTTAAGCCTTTAGAGGTCCCAGAGTATAAGTGGGATGGGATATCCATGGACTTCATGACGGGTCTTCCATGTACATCCAAGAGTCATGATTCGATATGGGTGATCGTTGATGAACTCATCACGTCATCCCACTTCCTACTGATCAGAGATCACGGATTAGTATAGAGCATGGGATGCCTCTATGTGTATAAGATTGTGTGTTTATATGGAGTAACTTCTTATATTGTCTCTGATCGTGACACACGGTTTACATCCCGACTATGGAAGGGGTTACAGGAGGCTTTCAGGACACAGCTTCGTCTGAGCCCTACCTTCCATCCTCGGACAGATGGCCAGACTTAGAGGACCATTCAGACCCTCGAGGACATGCTCCGTGCATGTGTCCTCAACTTTGGTCGTAGTTGGTAGGACCAATTCCCTTTGGTGGATGTTGCCTACAATAATATCTATCACTCCACCATCGGTATGTCCCCTTTTGGGGCCTTGTACGGGAGACCTTGTAGAGCACCGCTGTGCTGGACAGACGCAGGGGTTTCAGTACTATTGGGATAAGAGATGGTGTGAGCTACCACTGAGAAGGTGCAGATCATCTAAGAGTGGATGAAGACAGTACAGAGCAGGAAGAAGTCGTATACTGACAGGAGACAGAGACCTCTGGACTTTGAGGATGGTGATCACGTCTTCCTATGGGTCTCACCTCAATGAGGTATATGAATATTTGGACGAGGTGGCAAGTTATCTCCACAATTCATCGGACCTTTTTGGGTCCTCAGTAGAGTAGGTAGGGTGGATTACCGCTTATCTCTTCCATATCAGCTGCATCGGGTGCACGACGTCTTCCATGTATCTCAGCCGAGGAGATACGTGCACGACCCATCCCACATCATCGATAATAGGGAGATGGACATCAATGATGGGGTGAAATTCACGGAGGATCCAGTAGAGATTGAGGATTGATAGTAGAAGGACCTACGTGGATGGTCGATACCTATGGTGCGTGTGCAATGGCATCACAGGAACCTCCAGAAGAGCACATGGGAGCGGGAGGCTCAGATGCATGCTCAATACCCCCATTTGTTCCCTTAGTTCGAGTTGTAGCCTATGGGTACGTAAGGAATTGAGGTGTGGTGAATTTAAAGACCCTTAATATCCAGGGAATATGATTTCTTAAATACATTTTAATTTTACAACTCCGGAATTTCTGACGGTGATTGATTCTTAGGCCCGGTGTGTCTGGAATCAATTTCTGATGTTTTGTTAGGGTACATTCAGAAAACGTACGTATGGGATTTTATAACTTTTGAACCGGTGCTCGGAACTGAAATCCTAGGGCACCGTTGAACTCGCAGCATCGAGGATTTCTTAGTAAGATCTTCACCGTAGTGATTTTTAATGAGAGTGGAAGATAGTTTTTGGGGTTTCTAATTAAATTGAATAAAAATAAACTATTATCTTTATTTTTATTTCAGTGGTTGAAACCTCGAAGTGGAGGTTGGAGGTGGGGGCCACCACACTGAAACCTCCCATGGGAGGTTATGGTGGTGGGGCCCTTCTGAGCATAACCTCTATTGTGAGGATGTTATTAGGTGGGGCCCACCCGAGCTCTTAAACTCCTCTAACCCCCTTTAACCCATTGGATTCCCCAATTAAGTGGGGGAGCCTCTTCACCTTCCCCCTCCAATTAATGATCCAAGTCCACCCATTTAATTAATTAGCGTAAATTAATTAATTTGAATCTTTTTTAAATCATTATTACAACATTATAATCAGATGTTATATTTTATTATTGTGGGGTTGGCATAATTTTTTTTGGGAGGATTAAGGAGTGGAAAGAACTTGGTTGAGCCATTTATCTCCAATGAAGAACCACCGAAGAATGAAGAACTCTGTATTCTTCCTTCTTCGACCAGGGCAAGAAAGAGAACTATCGTCGCCCATGAAGAATGAAAATAACATCATCTCGACTCTCCTTCTCCAAAATCTTCCTCCTCCGACGTTGACGGAACGACGTCACCTTCCCACGACTCCATCAACATCACCGAACTTGAGGTAGGGGGATTGCAGTTAATTTATATAACAGTATAAACCTATATTATTCATCGTTTAAATATTAGGATTATGGTTCACCATGACGAGGAGGGCCCGGACCACATGAACAAAGCCCGACCACCCCTTTTATTTGTTGTTGTTTGATGAAAACGGAGGCGGTACATGCAGCAACCGATAACGAGAAGGTCGTGAAGAAGCAGTCGACGCAAGGCTGCCGGGTCACCACAAGGGTGCGGCACCGCCGTTCCGCGTAGAGAACCGAGCCGCGATAGTGACAAAGGGGTGTGATGCCTTCGCACCACCCCAGAAGGAAGAGCCACGGCTAGAGGGCCGCGATGTTCGGACGACGAGCGTGGTGCCATCACCCCGCGAGGAGGCCACTTGGACCGCGAAGCCGTCGCGCCACGGTGGAGGAACCAGGGTGGCCGGCTAAGCAGGCCGCCGGTGTTTTCTATAGGTGGGACCCCTCGGGTCTGGCGATTCATCGTACCGGTGCCTAGCGTTGGTTCCTTCAGAAACCAGGGGGTGCCGCACCTCGCAGCGGGGCCAGTCGGGCAACGCGGGCTAGCCATCCGGGCCGCCCTCAGCCGGGCTATCGCGGGCCGGGCCTCCCTTGTGTCGGGCCGCCTTCGTGTCGCCCCACCCCTTCCGGCATGGCTGTTTCGTTAGACCGGGTCAGACCCGCGGACCAGGTCAGACCTCGGTTTGGACTGGGTTAGGCCGGGTCAGCCCGACTAGGTCGGAATGGATCAAGACCTGCCATAGCCCGATTACAACAATTTCACCCATATCGTGGGCTATGGGAGTCTGTTTGACGAACCTTCAGTGGCGCCATTATTCTTGTAATGAATCTGTCCCTTTGAGAATGGACCATTGGAGTTCGGTGTATAGTTGAGATATAGTTAGGATGGTTCGTACACGAAACCAACCAGGACTCCGGGACAAAAAGGCTAATAACTCTTAGATAGGGCGTCTGATTGACGCGTCATCTATTGCATTGAGACCCCTATGACATAGTGAACCTTTGAGATACTTCATCATGGCACTTCACAACAGTTGGAGTATTTCCCAGTAGCTCGTGGATCAGATCCTTCGAGGGACGAGCAGACAGAGTGCGGAGACCTAGTAGTTGACAGACCTGATGAGTGCTTGACCTTTTTGATTCGGAGTGATTCGACAAGACTAGTGGGGAGTGCTTGGTACTTTGCGGCAGACCCATGGAAAAGGAGTGCCTTGTATTTGGAGGCAGACCCAAAGTGGAGGAGCGCCCGGTATTTGGTGGCAGACCCGCGATACTCGACAGGAGGACTACCTCAGCAGTCTAAGGTTAGTGAGAAGCACCTTGGTGTCGCGATAGGCCCACTGTTCTCAACAGAGGATGAGTTCTCCAGAAGATTTGGTTTCAATAATGAAAATCATGTTTTGAGTTGAGTCAATAACCCTTGTCTTTTACTCATTATGGAGATGGTTTCTAGATAACATAGGTATATGTACAGGCATACACCTAAGTAATGGTTATCCACTGTTTCCTTTAATTTTTGGTTTATCCTTGTTGGATATTGTGAGACCTTGAGCGTCTGGGGGTCCCTACTGAGTATCTTTATACTCACCCCTGCACGGGCTTTGCTCACACCTCGTTTAGTTGGATGAAGAGGACGGACAGCGCTGACCGAAGTGGAGTGTACGAGGACTGGACGGTACATGAAGGTGGAACTCACGATGAGTCGGTACCCAGGGGAGACGGTCGGACGTGGAGCGCTGAGGAGGCTATATGTACCCACCCATTAGGTAGGATCTCTGGTGGACGATCTAGGAGCTACTAGACACCTTCCAGCTATTTGTCTTTTTAGTTTTACATGTTTGTGTTTTCCTTGTACTTTACTGTTGGGCTTGTATTTTTGGACCCTTTTACTATCCAGCACCACTTCTATATTCAGTATTGCTCAGTGCTTTGCTTCCAGTTGTGTACTCTAATTGTGTTTGTTTAGTTTTTATAAAGTCATATCCTTCCAAGCTTAGAGATTTATGACTTAGGTGCTAGTCTCCATCCCCAGGCCTATGGAAGGAGGGCTTGGGGTAGTCACTCTATGGGTCCTAAGGACGAGTCATGACAAATATATTTGATTTTAAATTTTATCATATGTCATCTAATACGTTATTTACAAAATTAATTATTTATTTTTTTAAAAATAATCCAACAATAATATTTAAGGGGGAGGTTGTAATGCCCTCAAATTTCTGTATAAATTTTAGGCTTAAAATAAAACTTGGTTTGATCTATTTTCCAAACGTAGTAAAATGATGGATGTTTTGAAATTTTAATTTCAAATAATCATATTTCAAAAATAGTAATGATAACATATTATATATATATATATAATATTAAATAATTTCAATTTAGAAGATTAGAATGAAATAATATTAGAAACCTATAATGTTTAGAAAAACAATTTAAAGTAAAAGTACTTGGTTTTATATTTTTAATTTTCTATTTATAGAAAAAAATAGTTTTCACAAGTTGAAATTGATAATTGATATTTTTTTCAAACTAGTATATCAAAATTTAAATACTCTTTATTTTTTATCATTACATGAAAATATTTATTTTTTTTGTCGAAAATGATGTCTTTATTAAATTTTAATGATTTCATACATGTATGAAAATGATATGGAGTGTAATAAGAACTATCATGTGATTGAATATTATAATCACGAATAAAATCATGCATGTAAAATTATTATATCAATATTGAATACCTAGTGAAATATTTTTAAAACTAAAGTAAACAGTTATGTTGATAAAGAAAATAGATTTTTGAATATTATTTTAATTATTTTTTTTTCAAAATTATGTTATTTTGATATGTTAATGTTCCAAAATATCCATATAATTATTATAAATTCACTAATATGTTAAAATTTAGCAATAAAAAATTATCTTATACATATATTTAAATTTTGATAACACTCTAGTTAAAAAAAGATTTTTTATGTGTGTTGTGTGTTTAATTTAAAATAATATTTTATAATATTTGTAAAATTAATTTGGTTAAATAGTGTAAAAACATTGAATAAACGTTTTTAAACATTGTATTAATTTTATAATTATTTCTATAGTAATATATTATTTTTGTGATTAATATTAAAATAAATTTAATATGTGTTTAAATGATTAATCAAATGTAGCTTGAATTTCCCTAGGTTTACCTGAACTTTTATCCATATAGAAACATTTTTATATGTTGTAAAATCATATTAAAATGTATCACAAACCATATCATATCTAAATCACATTTCATTCATGGAATTCAATTTATACCATATCCTGAAATTATTTTACATGGAACGCTTAGTTTTATTAAATTATAAAAGGATGACACCTACACCCCAAAAATTCTTCTCCTAAAATTATAATAAATCATGAAATATTACCCTAACTTAATATATGGTAATTAACATACAAAAATTAAAGGATATGGTCACTATAAGATACCTTAACTCTTTCATCTACAAAAATACTTTCTTGATGAATGGTGATTTCCTACTAAAGTAATCGTGTCGTTCATTTCCATTATTTCTTATTCATTAGTTTTTCTTCCACCTATAATTTATTTTACCCTTACGAGTATGATAAAATAAATATAAATGATATTTTTTATTTAATTACACTAATTGAAATTATCTTTTAGGCCTCCCTTCAAACCCATTCATCAATTATAATTGTTTTCATGTGTATGTCCAGACTCTCTCTGCAATGAATGATATGTAAAACTCTTTATCACATAAAAAAATGGATGGTATACAATTTTATTATAATTAGTAAACAATATGTTTATAAATTTATAATTACTCATAAATTATATTTAAATTAATGTTTTACCTTACTCATGTAATAGGGGAAACAATGCTTTTGACCGTGTATATACAAATTCTCGTGTCCACATAGGGACATGTTTTCCATTACATTACTACCAATAATGGATGACATTAAAAATAATTTATTGTTGAAAATTATATTTAAAATACTATGTATAATATTAATTTGTGACAATATTTTTAAAATAAACTTAACCTTGGTAAACATGCTACATGATTCATGTACAATGAAATAAGACCACCTTGAGTAAACGACTTGAGTAAACATGATTTAATAAATGAAAAACCAATGATTATAATTATTCCATGTAACATTATTAATAGATAAATAAGGTACATAATATTTTTCAAATTAAATTAACTCCTTATACACGATGTTATGTATATGTGAATTACTGTTTCAAACATAACCGTTTTGGTTTTATCCTAAATTATCTTCAATATGATAAAATTTAATGTTATTCATAAAATATTATTTTATTTGTTTTATATACATCCCATGAATATATTTTAGAATATCCGATGATTAAATTAATATAATTTTATATCCATACTCAGTTATATATAAATTTAATTTTGATTCAATAATTAAATTATTTTATATGTTTTCAAATCAAAACATCCTTCTTTGATACATATTTTCTATTATGCACATAATTTCATTTAATTGGTGTATATATAGTCATTTTTAATTTTAATGTATTTTATTATCCTTAATCAGGGTATTTTAACATCATTTTCATTTATCTATATTTTAATGTTTTTTTATTAAAATGATCCAATGTAGTAACCGTTTTTACCTTATTTTCCCTTAATTGAGTAATGTTTTAGTTTATTAAAAAAATTAATTTTATATTGTAAATATGTTCTCCAATTAATATGTTATCATGAAATATATTTTATTAATTATGTTTGTGGTTTATTGTCATTCAATTTATCCTTTATGGGTTTTCAATTAAAATGTTACTCAAGTAATAATTTTTTTCTCGACTCTAGTACGTTTTCCCTTCAGTCCTGAAATATATTTTCATTTTTTGATATTCTATTTCTCTCATTCTTACAGTTATAATTCCAATGTAAGATTTAATTTTCTCTATAAAACTTATTTTTTTCATAAATATGCTACCTTTTATGGACACACATCTTAAAATAGTATAATTATGATGGTTATAATATCTCATATACAACCCAATGGATTTTTTTATTCAATGGAATAATTACTTATCAAAATTATTATTTCTATACAAAATTTGGTTCATATAATAAGAACTTTAATTTCCCCTTAATTTATTTTTAAAAATATTATTTAGTATCATTTATATTATTTATGTCTAATATAAATTTTTTAATGATTGTTGACATTTACACATGGATTGTTTAAAAAGAAAAATTTCAATAAAATTAATGTTATTAAATAAAAAAATTTCCATCAATAATTAGTGTGTAAAATTAGTTTTAAACTATAATTACTTCCATTAAAATAAACTAAATGAAATTATTTCTATTTTTTCCCTATAATTCATTTAAATAGATGTATTCACTTTTATAAGATTCTATGTGACCAGATATTTCATTCGCCTTTGTTGTTTTTTAAGAGACATCCTACATACACATTATTGTGTTATTTAAGTAAATTATAATTCTCATTTTTTACATAAATATTCCATTATAAATGTTTCTATAGGACTAGGGAATTTATAATTTTCTAATAAATATTTATAATTCTTCTATGTGTATTCTTTATAAATGTTGTTTTCTTGATTAAGGGTATTCTTCAAATGATACCATACACCTTCTTTATCTGATTATGTTATGAAATTCATTATTATACCAATGTTATATCTCATCACACTTATCCCTAAGAAAATCATCCACTTGTATAGGCATTTTTTACATCCAATTCCTTCCTTTATGATTAACTTATTACCCATTAATTGATTTAAGGGTGTTCACCTGGATTCCCAATACGCAGAAATGTTGGCTAAATTATTTTATAAAAATTATATCCATTTCTTATAATGTTTAAATAACACATACATAATAAAATTTATTTATGATTATTTACTGATAATGATTAAAATTTTTAACTAATATTCATTTATTTCCAATGGTTTTATCATGTAATGTTTATTCATGACAAAATAAATTTTTTCCATTGGAATCTACAAGAAAAGAATATAAAGACCATTTTATTTTTACATGGGTTTTTGATATATTGATTGAAATAATGTGGAAAACATATTTATTATTTTTTATAATGCTAGTTGATTCCAAATAGGACTGAAATGAATTTATTAATATAAATGTCACATTAAAATTTTTGTATGGGATTTTGGATTAAACCTAATACGTTTTTAGGACCAAGGTAGTAACCCATGGAATGCGATAATTTCATTCATAGTAATTCTTGGAAAATGATGATGATGGAGGCCTATAATTATCCTTGACAAATTCTTGTTATCTGTTTTAATGTATTTTCCACATTTTAATGGTTCCATTCTATTATGGTATGATCAACTTCTAGTCCATGTATATATGATACACATTTTTACTCCATCCACAAAATATTATGAAAGATATCTTTATAATACCATGTTACCCTTCATTTTATTAATGTTTTTATTTATTGAAGAAGTTACACTTGCTGAGTGTTTCATATCACACATTTATAGGGTTCCCCTTCCACATATTATGAATGAATGTCCAGGTATAGTAATATAAGAAGGGATTATTTTTTGTAAAATATTTTGGTCTTGTGATAACCAGTTATAGATTTAATAATTTCTTATATATTTTGGGAAAACTAAACATATGTTTAGAAGACTTTATAATTAGTAAAAAAAATTAGTAATTAGATAACATTATAAACATTAATATCCTTGTTTTTTATGTTTTATAATGATATTGTAATGATATATTTGTATCAAATCTAGTGTGGTACATTATTCTTTTTTCCAACCCATATTCTAGAGAGAAGCTATGGGGGTACTATATTTATATATTTATAAGAATGTAATATTTAATTCATCAACTAATTATATATGTTTTTCAAATTAACTTACTATCAATATCATAATAATTTATCTTCTTACTCAACACAGTACGTATAAATATTATTTCTCATTGTATTATGTAGTTATTTTACTAATTAAAGAAATTTTAATTGGATTTGGAACCATTAATATCATGTTCTTCACCACATTGGTTGGTGGAATAGAGCTTCCCATTAATATTATTCAGCATGTTATTATTTTTTAAAATATTCATGAGATGTTAATATGTATTTTTTACAATAAAATGAATAAAAATATCTTATAAGATAATTATATTTTTATTTGAATAAAAGATAATTATTTAACTGTATAGAATTACAAACATCACAGAATAATCAATGTATTTATTTATATTGAATTCAAGATCAATATCTATTACTGATATTCAATTTTATTATTAGTATAGTTTAGTGAAACTAATATTTTCATTCGTAATAACTTTCTCATTATCACGAAATAAGGGTGAGGTATCATTGAATAGGAATTCATTTATTCATGTTTCTATATAAATTTTCCATACATAACTAATATTCCAGTGAAATATTTAGTTAAATCTTACCCATAATCCTTATGTAGTCATCCTTCAATCCTTCACTTGTTTATGATTTGGATGAAGTTGTATAGGGGATTCTTGAAAATATTATTAATTTTACTATAATTGTTTATTGACTAAAACAACTACAAAATATATTGAATTTTATACCAGAATTGAAATGGAAAATGTTTTGAAGTACGAAAAAGATATTTGGATTTCATTTTTTTACACATTAGAAAATAATTATATATTTTAGTTTTAAAATGATTTAAAAATTATATGATATAATAAATATTATTTATTAGTCTTCAACTATTTTTTGAAACATAATATCCCTCGCAATTAGTTATTGAATATATTATGATATGAATATTCATATGGTAAATATCAATATCAAATTTTCATAACCCTAACATGGGACTATGATGTTACATGAAGTGTTTTTTATAGGAATAAATTTCCAAATAAGTTAACTCATAGCACCATGATCGGTCTATTGGACTTAATAATCAATAAATACAATATACGAATATTAAAAATTATTTACCTCTTTGTTATAAAAAATAATTCATAGGAAGAAAACCCTTTATGGGAACAAAGTAAATTCAATTCAATAAATCATGTTAAAATTAGCCAATAATTGGAACCACTATGTCATGGTCTAAAATGACACATTAAATTATGGTTTGTTTTTACCTCAGATAGCTGTCAATAATTTAGGATTAATATCTGAATTTTTGGGATTTATTATTTTATACATAACTAAATCCATATTATATACTTATTATTATTAAGTGTATTTCACTTATGTGGTTAAATTTTTATTTATAAAATTTAAACATAATATAATTTATTATAATTCCATATGGAATGGCTGTTAATTTATTATTTTTCCAACCGTGATAAAATTAAAAAAATAATTAACCATGCATGTAACACCCCAAACTTCCACGATATTATTATCTTTGAATAATGCATTAGTGTGCGATGTATGAAACACCGAGTTCAAGCGCACCACGACCTATAAAATTAGCCGCTTAGAAAGAGGTTATGAATACTAAAAAACACATTTTTAATTTTATCCCATATAATTTTAATATTCATCTTTTGTGTTGTTTTGACATAATATAATGACAAATTCAATTTTCCAGATAAAAGAAGTATTTTTCAAAAAATACAATTTTCCACCTTTTAATGGAAAACCATTTCTAAATCAAATATTTGACACTTTTATATATTCAATTTGATGAAATTAAATTTTTATTTATAAGTGTTTAATAAAAATTTTATTTCGATAAATTTTTGGTGTTTTTCTAAGAACATTCCTATTTAGATGAATAGTGAACGATACTGCATTTTAACTGAAAACAACTTTTTAAATTAGAATAATTTATACTGTTAAATTATACATTTGAATGATTTTTAAGTATAATTAGACTATATTTTTATCATTTAATACAGTTTTGGTTAATTGAAGTAATTTCATTTTTAAACCAGACATAAACACCTATCTATCTTTTGATAGTTTTTACTTCTCAAAAACCAGCTTTCTGGTTTTTAAAAAGGAAATTAATTTTAAATTAATTAATGAAACTTATATGCTTTGAATTTGGTAAAATAGACATAATTTTTGGATTCTTAATATCAAAATTAGCTTGTGATGTTTTTGTATTTTTCTGAAAACATTAAATTTTTTATGAATATTGAAAAACACTGCGTTATTGTTTAAAAACCGAATATTTATTTAAATAATTGTTTATTTTATTTTTATTTTAAGCCAAAATAGATAAATAAATATTATATTAGTTCAATGTAATTGACTGGATTCATTTTATAATAAAATTGGATATATAAATTTTTATTGAATTTTTTAATTTATTTTACCCACCTTCAATAAACGTTAGCAAATTTGCATAAAACACAATTTTACCGCTTCTGGGAATTGAATCTCAAAAATATAAAAGACATAGTTGATATCAGTAAGTAAAATGTGGTTCAATAAGATGAAAATAAATATTGGTGTGTTGTAACTTTTGACTTTTATTTACCATGGTTAAAGGTAAATTAGGTAATTAAAGGTAAAAATGATATTATTATTACCCTAACACATGTCCTGTTTATATTGGATAAGTTTTTTTAGACCAAAATCAAACCTAGGAATAAAATATTATCATTTTGGTCCCCTTGGTTTATATTATTACATTTATTATTATTTTATTTAAATAAGATTCAAAAGTGTTAAATTTTAATTTTAATAAATAAACATTTTTAATATAGAGTTATACATAAGATAATTTAGACTATAAATATTAATTAGAAATCTAATAAGATTTCCTATTTTATTTATAATTTTTAGACACTAAATAATTAAATTTATTTATGACACAATTTTGATACAGTAATTACCTTATTAATAAAAGATTAAAATAATTCATATTATAAATATTAAAATAAATGTAAATTGAGGCTTTTTATGAATTACACCAATTTTATAGATTAATATTACATGTTATGGTTGATTCAAATTATTTTTGAATAAATCATATTATTATGGATTTCATAAAAATCAAATACTAAATAATGTAAAAAATTTCATAGATGAGTTTTTAAAACAAATACTATATTATTACATGGTATAATAGTCCTAATAGTATAATGTTCGAAAAAAAGACTTATATGATAATATATATGTCATTATTGAACCACTTGGGTTTCACTTGACATTTTATAGTAATTTTATTAATCATATAATATAAAAATACATGGACACTTGTTAAATGTTAAACTATTTAACCAATAGTTAAATCTAAAGATAATTTTAATATGGTGACCTAAACATATTTAAAACCTATTGGTTGAGAGTTAATTTACCCATCTCAACCTTATCCTCAAAATAAATCCTTTTTGAGCAATTATAAAACAAATATGATTGTATGAAAAATAATATTTCAAGGGTTTCTTAATGTAACCCTTACCTGCCATATAAAAGGGTACTTCCCCTTCTCTCAAAATCACACCTCCAAAGCCATTTGGCTCAGTAGATCCCTGATCAAATATCCTCCCAACTACCCTCAATTCAACCTATATGACTTACTTTGATCCGAAATCCAACCTATGGAGACCTTTTGATCAAATTAAAAGGAAGCACCTGAATAAGAGGTAATTATTTAATCACCTCTTTCAATGTTATTTTATTCTTCCATTTCCTATTTATTTGTTTTTTCCATTCCAAAATAATAACTCCAGTACCTTCTAGATACTTTGATGTTATTATGAATATGTTAAAACCATTTTCATTATTCCATCCATCCTATGAATGAAAAAGTCTCCATACGTGTGTACGTGCGTCTTACCGTCTCCATGTCATGGTGTAGTTAGTTATTCACCACTTAATTATTTAGATAAGTATAATAATGAGTATAATTGATTTAAATAATGAATATAACATGTTAATTATTATTTATATATGAAATACCATCCAATTACATATGATTTCACCATTAATATAATGGTATTGTTATTCATGCATACAAACAGATTACTGTGTCCATGAACGCAATGAGATTCATTCCACATCATTACTATTCAAGAATAAATATTAGTTTATGATTAAAAAATATGGTTTGAGAACATAATATCATTCTGGATATGAATCAAATAAATATTATCCATAAAAAACCTGACTTACATAACAAAACTTATAATGAAAATTGAATTAGTTTACTCTCAAAACAATAATACTGCTAAAATATTATTAAGAAAGCAACATTAAGGGATCATATATGAAATCATATTTATGTATATGGTTCATGTATAATATAATAACAGTTACTTCACCATTATATATGAGGTTAACATACCCTCCACTAACGAAAAGTAAAAGGTCAGGGGTTTCTTATCTCACTTTTAATTCCATGAAATTTCTGTTCTTCGCCACTTATTTATTGCATGTCATGTATTGTGTACTTCCATTTGATATATATTATCATTATTCTATTTATATTCATGGTAGTGTGTAATTAATTTGGTTGTTATTATCTTTTGGTCATATGTCTCTATTTATTACAATGTGGTAAGGGGTTTCTTATCTCACTTTTAATTCTTTGAGATTTCCATTGTTTGCCTCTTATTTATTGAATGTGGTGTATTTTTTACTACTGTTTGATATATATTATCATGAATCTCTTCATATTAATGGTATTATGTGATTCATTTGGTGTTTATTAAATTTTTTCATATGAATCAATTGATTACAATGTTGTAAGGGTTTTTCATCACACTTTTATTCTTGTGAGATTCATGCTATATTTACCACTATTTCCCTTTGTGTGGTGTAAATAATTCCCATGGTTGTATTCTTTGTGTAATATAAATTTATTTATGGGCATTTACAACTTTATTTTATGATCCTTATTTCATGGGATGTATGTTTCGTAAGTTACCAAAGTTGTAAGAGAATTTCTAATTTCAATTTCCACTCATTGGGTTTTTCGCAAACTTCATTGATTATTTTACTCCAAGATTATGTGTGAAATCACTATTTATTTATTTATGATGTAATTTTTACTCCCATTTTTGTGTATATATTTTTTATACACATAATCACTCCATTGATAAATTCTCACGTTATCAATATGAACTTGATAAGATTAATCATAAAAAAAGTTCTATTCATTGAGTTAAACATCCAAGTAAATAGTGTTGTTTTTAGAAGAATATGTGTGAATGTTCTATGGTTTATTTACACTGAATATACAATCTTATAGAGTGTATTTATATTTTTCACACAGAATTATGTCATTCATTTATCCTTAACTTAAGGATATAGTTTTTATAAGGGATTTCATCTAAATTTACATTCTATTGAGACTTCATTGTTGTTATGTTCCAATTCACTTTTATATAGTGTATATATTATACTTTGACATATTATATCATGAATCTATTTATTCTCGTGATATGATAATGTTTTTATTACCTTAATTATTTTTATTCAAGCGTCTCTTATTTTGTTACAAACTCTAACAAAAATATCATTTTAAATATTTTAAATATTTTAAATATTTATTCTTCTAAGTCATTCTCGCTAATGTCCATGTATTAAATATGGTCTTAAGGATTTATTTATATTGACATGAATGATTTAAAATTAAAATTAATTTTAAAGGTTTCAATGTGGTATTGGACACATTGATTCAAAATTTTATTTTTAACATCTTCTTGATAAATAGGGAAACTTTTAAATGTTTTCATGAAATGGGGGATATTCCCCTCAAATAGTTTTACTGGTTATTTTAATCTATGTCAATATCTTTCATTACTCTTGATTAAGGTAGATCTATTATAATAAAATCATCCATATTGTATTAAAGGAGTTATGTTTGATTGTGGATGTGCTATTTTTATACCATTCATGGTTTGTGGAAAAAATATTAACATTTTGTATGCTAGTTTTAATAATAATTTTTATGTTATGTTTCAACATTTTCATATCATGAATTAAATGGACATGGTATGTGATGGGTGGAGCCCGCTATAGCTCCTTAGTTCATCAATAGGTCTCATGAGGAAAACTAGTGTCTTGCAACAAGGCCTGGAAAAATTCTTATTTTGTTGTCTTGGCACGAGGCCTTGACTATGTGGTTATGATGTCTGACATTATGTATTCCATTTTTATGAAATTAGCTACTGATTTTACATGCGATTATTCGACTAGTAGAATATCCATGTGAATAAGTAAATTCCATTATTTTATTTATATTTTCCATATGATGATGATGCTTATGTTTAAAAGGATTTTGTTTTAGCCTTCTACATTCCCTTAAATGTTTATTCTTATTTTTGATAGTTTACGGTATATTGTTATCTTTACAAAGCATTTGAGCTCACCCCTTTCTGTGTTTTATTTTTCCCAGGATGTGAAGATGTATATCATGATTAACCTATAAAAATAGGCTATAGGATAGAAGTTTTTTCAAAGGGTACATAATGCTGTTTTTGTTTATATCATGATGTAATGTAAAACTTATATATGTATTTAGTACTTACAAGGGTACTAAACAAATCGGTATTTCAGTACTTGATCTCTAGTTTTCATTCCAAATAAATGTAATAATGCACCAAATCTGAGTGACTAGGGTCGGGGGTTACAGTTGGTATCAAAGGAAGATTAGTAAAAACATTGGAAACTAGATTTAGACAAAAACTCTAATTAGAGAAAATTACCCAAAAATAGAATTTGGGGAATATTATAGAAGAATATCCAAAAAAAATTGGTAATGTATGTATTATGTAGGTTTTCTAATAAATAAAAACTTATCTGTATATGAGCAGGTAGAGGCATCTCTGGAACATATGTACCTAGGGGTAAAACCTGAAAACACCGCTTCGAGCTAGACTAGAACGGGAACTCGTGCATGACAATGGGCCTTGCTGCACTCCGGGTTACAACACTCCCGAGGGAAATTCTTTGGATAATTTACATTTTCTTAATAAAATGATTTGAATGATTTTAATATAAGATGCTAATAAATAACCTTGGTTAATTATAAGGTAGTTTTGATTGAAAATATGGGGCAATGATATTCCCTAAATAATTTAATGACTATTGTTACTCACATAATGCTTTCTTGTTTTTGTCAATGGCTGGATTACAAGGAAGTCATATTAACATTGAACATGATGTACAAGGTGGGAATAATGGTGGAAATGAGAAACGAAATGAAATTTTGATAGGTGTAAAAGATATCATGTTCATACCAAATCAGTTTTCCAAAAATATGATCGAAATCATATATATTAACCAACTCCCGGACTCAAAAAATAAGAGAAAGGCGGTGAATGATAAGAGTTCCAATAGAGGATACCATGGAGAAAATAAATATCAATTTCCATCAAGTAGGAAATGTGGAAGAAGACACCCAGGAAAGTGTCTCGACTGAACAAAAAAATGCATTATGTATGGGAAAGGAGATAAATTAAAGAATTACCGAGTAAAAATGAAGAGTACTACAGAAGAATATAAAAATGATCCCAAGAATCCATTTATAGTAACTTGTTGTAAATGTAGGGGACCTGGGCATTACCCAAGTCAATGCGTTATTCTATTGGATAACATCTTGTTCATGGAAGAACCGATGTGGAAATAAATGGATAACGGAATGTTTCAATGTATTAGTGCTCTTTCTTGATGGGATTACGTTGGAAGACTTTTCTCTTGTATGATTAACCCTACATTTTGTTATTTGAAAATTCTATTTGAGGAAGATTTATATTTTCTTTTGGGTATATAGTTATAAATA
This sequence comes from Viscum album, assembly GCA_963277665.1. NCBI lineage: Eukaryota > Viridiplantae > Streptophyta > Magnoliopsida > Santalales > Viscaceae > Viscum > Viscum album. The sequence continues at coordinate 127,931,496 of OY728147.1, read as the reverse complement.
ACCATTTGAGTTTATATGATCCTTGAATTTGGGGAAATTAAAATTTATTAATTTTTTGGATGAAAATGTGAGGTATGAGATAACATTTGTGGTCATATTATGTTATGGTTATTTTGGGGAATTTCTCTCATTTTGGGAATGTTATTAAATATAGCTTTTGAAAAAGGATAACACATAGACTATGTGATGACCCATCACGTGAGACAACGCTGCGGTAATCGAACCCACAACCAATGTGCGACTGGGATATATCACCTACGACTGGACTACGTGAAGTCCCTCGTTAGTGTGTCTAATTATTTTATTTAAATTTTTTATTGATCAATAATAAGTTTATTTCAGATCTTATTTTTCATCAAATGGATATACTTGGTGTAGAAAAATTATTTGGTGATTAAGTAATAAATGTTATTTTGGATGACGTTCACTATATTTGAAAAGCTATATGCCTATGGAAAATATTATACTATGGGATTTCATTTGAGGAGTAATGGTGGATGTTTATCTATGTTTTTTATTGTAGATTTATATTTATTTGGGTAATTTATGGAAATGATTAACCTATCATAGAGAATATGTGATTATGCTAATTTATTTTAAGTATGTGACTTTAAGAGTCATTGATGTTATTTGGAGGTACAATTTAACGTGGAAGACTTTGTAAACAAATTCATATGAGATTTGGGTATAAATCTTAGTTTGGATTATAATGAATTATTTTAAGGACATTTATCTATTAAATTTTATTTATTAAACATTGGGTATTGTGGGTTCAATTTTTGAAATTAAGATTACTATTTTCTTCTCTAAAGTATTATCCTTTGGGGAATAATCTGATCTTGTACTAAACATTTTGGTTTCAGTTAATCTCTAAACACAAGGGAAATATTTTGTTCATCCTATGTGGATTATGTGATTCTCTATAAGTTGATTTTAGCGCTTCATGTGTGAATAAGTCATCTTGAATACTCATCATCTAGAGTGAAAGATGATTTTTTAGTAGAAGTTAGTTAAAGGATAGAACTCTAATTATCAAGTATTTGTTTCTCTCTTATTCTATGAAGAAATTAATTTTTAAACATAAGGGAAAGGATCTTAAACACAAAAATGTTTTATCATAATACCTTATGTTATTCGTCATAGATTTATGGACTTGGGTCCCTCAATTTACCATTCACTCATTAGTGATTTATTACCTCAATCACTCCCTATAAATATATGAATATTTCCTCCAATTATAATTTCAACCAATGTTCTTATATTATAAATCCTAATTTTGTGGGGACTTTTTCATTTCCCTTTCCTTTTTATTGAGACTAAATTTTATAAACCCTATTTATGATGTGGGTTTTCCCCAAAGGTATTTTCTATTTTTTTAACCTTTTACTTACGAAGAAAAATATCAAATTGCGAGGATGAAATTTATTGAATGAGGGAAGAATGTAACACCCCAATCTTCCACGATACTCTTTTCATTGAATAATACAATAGTGTGTGATGTACGCAACACTGAGTTCAAGCGCACCAAGACCTCTCAAACTATCCGTTTAGAATGCGGTTACGAATAGTAATAACCACATTTTTAATATTATCCCAAATATTTTTAACGTTTATCATTTTTGTTTCTTAGACATAATATAAGGACAAATTCGATTTTTTAGATAAAAGAAGTATTTTTCAATAAATACATTTTTTCCACTTTATAATAGAGAACCCTTTATGAATACAATATTTGACGCTTTTATATATTCAATTTTTTGAAATGAAATTATTCGTTATAATAGGGACATAAAAAAAAATTTTGGATAAATTTTTGGTGTTTTTCTGATAACATTCATATTTTCATGAATAGTGAAAGATTCTACATTTTAATTGAAAACAACTTTTTTAGTCAAAATAATTTATTGTGATAAATTTTAAATTTTAATGGGTTTTAATTATAATTAGATTAAATTTATATTATTTAATACATTTTTGGTCATTAGAAGTAATTTTTATTTTAAACCGGACATAAACACATATCCACCATTTGATAGTTTTTACTTCTCAAAACCCGCTTTCTGGTATAAACAATGGGAATTAATTTATAATTAATTGATGAAACTTCTAATTTCTGAATTTTGTAAAATAGACATAATTTTTGGATTCTATATATCAAAATTTTCTTATGGTGAATTTTTGGTATTAATTTGAAAACATTCAATTTTTGATGAATAGTGAAAAACAATGCGTTATTGTGTAAAAATCGACTTTTTATTTAAATTATTTTTTATTATTTTTTATTTTAAATCAAAATAGATACATAATACCTATAATAGTTCAATTTAATTTATTAGAGTCATTTTATAATAAAATTAGATGTATAAAATTTTATTGAATTTTTAACGTCTTTTACCCGCCTTCTAGGCACGTTAGCAAATTGGCATAAAACGTAATTTTACTACTTCTATGAATTAAATTTAAAAACTCTGAGAGGCATAGTTGATATCAAAATGTAAAATTAAGTTCAAAAAGATTAAAATAATTTTCCATGAATAGTAACTTTTGACTTCTATTTACCACGGTTAAAAATAATAGGGTAATTCACGGTAAAAATGATATTATTATTACCCTAACTCTTGTCCTAATTCTACCGGATAAGTGAATTTTGAAAAAAATAAACCTTAAAAATAAAATATGATCCTTTCCTCCACATTCTTTAGATTAGGACATTTATTAATATTTTATTTAAAGAATTGTTAAAAGTGTTAAATTCCAATTTTAATAAATAATTTTTTTTAATATACCATTATACAAAATATATTTTTGACTATAAATATTATTTAGAAATATAGAATGATTTCCTACATCATGGTATTTTATTTATAATTTTTAGACATTAAATAATTAAATTTATTTATGACACAATGATGATGTAGTAATTACCTTATTAATGAATGATTAAAATAATTGATATTATAAATATTTAAATAAATGAAAATTGAGGCTTTTTATGCATTATACATCTTTTCAAGGTTAATATTACATGTCAGGGTTGATTCAATTTATTTTTTTTTCAATTAATCATATTGTTATGACTTTCCTAGAAACCAAATACTAAATAATGTCAAAATTGTCAAAAATGGGTTTTTTTAAAAACATTAATATATTATTAAATTATACAATAGTCCTAGGAAAATATGGTTCATCTAAAGGACTTATATAATAATATAAATGTAATTAATGAACCACTTGGGTTCATTTGGAATTTTAAAGTGTTCTTGTTAACCATATAGTATAAAAATATATACAGACATGGTAAATGTTAAACTATTTAACCAAGAGTTAAATGTAAATGATAAGGTTAATATTGTGACATAAACCTATCTAAAACATATTATTTGATAGGTTTTAGACCCATACCCCCCCCCCCCATCCTCAAATTAAATCCTTTTTTATCCATTATAAATTCAATATTATTGTATAACAAAATAATAATTCAAGGGTTTCCTAAAGTGACCATCATCTCCCTTATAAAAGGGTACTTCCCATTCTCTCAAAATCACACCTCCAAAGAAATTTGGATCATCCAAAACATGCTCAAATATCCTCCCATAAACCATCACATTAAACTCAAGGCCTTACATTGATCATATTGCCATCCTAAGTATCCCTTTTGGTCAAATTAAAAGGAAGCACTCGAAGAAGAGGTAATTATTTCATCACCTCTTTCAAGGTTCATTTCTTCTTCCACTTCCTCTAACATTGTTGTTTCCATAGAAAAATAATAAATCTAGTAACTTCTATATAATGTGATATTATTATAAATATGGTACAACCATATTCATTTTTCTATCCATCCACTGAATGACAAGGTCACCATACTTGTGTAGGTACTGTTTACCATCTCCACATCATGGTGTAGTTTTTTATTCAACAGTTATTTATTTGGATAGGTATAATAACGAGTATAATTGATTTAAATAATAAGTTTAACATGATAATGATTATTTATATATGAAATAACTTCCAATTACATACAATTTCACCATCAATAGAACAGTATTATCGCTTGTGCGTAAGTATGGATTACCATCTCCCCAAACACGATGAGATTCATTCACCATTGTAACCATTCAAGAATAAATATCATTTTATGATTAAAAAAATAATGTATACGAACATAATATCATTATGGATATGAATCTAATATTTCATATCTATAACAAACATGTCTTAGGTAACAAAACATATAATGAAAAATGAATCAGTTAACACCCAAAACAAAAATACTTCTGAATATTTTTAACAAAGAAATATTAAAGCATCATTTATGATATCATATTTATGTATATGATTCATTTATAATTTAATATCAATTATTTTACAATTATACAGGAGGTTATAATACCCTAAACTAAGGAAAAGTACAAGGTAAGGGGTTTCGTATCTCACTTTTAATTCCGGGATATTTCCATTGTCACCACTTATTTATTGCATCTGGTGTATCGTGTACTTCCATTTAATATATATTATCAATATTATATTTATATTCATGGTATTATGTGATTAATTAGGTGGTTATAAACTTTTGGTCTTACGACTCGATTGATTAAAATGTGGTAAGGGGTTTCTTATCTCACTTTTAACTCTGTGAGATTTCCATTGTTCGCCACTTATTTATTTCATGTGGTGTATTTTGTACTACCATTTTATATATATTATCATGATTATATTTATATTTATGGTATTAATGTATTCATTTGGTGGTTATTCACTTTTTTTAATATGACTCTATTGATTACAACACGGTAAGGGGGTTTCGTCTCACTTTTATTCCCGTGAGATTTACGCTATATTTGCCATTATTTCCTTTTGTGTGTTGTATATACAACACATTGTTGTATTATTTTTGTAATATAATTTAATTTATGGGTATTTACATCTTCACTGTATGATACTTCATTCATGTGATGAATGTTTCATAAGTTACCACATCAGTAAGGGAATTTTTAATTTCAATTTCCACTCATTGTGTTTTACACAAACTTCATTGATTATTTACTCCAAGATTATGTGTGAAATCACAAATAATTTATTTATGTATTAATTTAAACTTCCCTTTATGTGTATATACTTTTGATAAACATAATCACTCCATTGATAAATTCGTATTTCATCAATATAAACATGATAAACGTAATCTTACCTCAATTTCCATTCAATGAGTTAAACATCCAAGTCATTAGTGTTGTTTTTACCTGAATATGTGGGAATGTCCTATGATTTATTTACAATTAATATCCAATCATATTGAGTTTATTTATATTTTTCACACATTATTATGTCATTGTTTTATCCTTAACTTAAGGATATAATTTTTGTAAGGGATTTCATCTGAATTTACATTCCATTGAGTCTTCTTTGTTGTTATGCACGAATTCACTTTTATATGGTGTATATACTGTAATTTGACACAGTATATCATGAATATCATTATTCTCATGATATTATAATGCTTTAATTACCACAATTATTTTTATTCGAGTGTCTCTCATTTGGTTAGGAACTATAACTAAAATATCATTTTAAATGTTTTATTTATTTATTCTTCTAAATCATTCTCATTAATGTCCATGTTTTAAGAATAGTTTTATGGATTTATTTATATGGACATGAATGTTTTAAAAATTAAAACTCCTTTTAAAAATATCAAAGTGGTATGGGACACATTTATTCAAAAATCTATTTTTAACAGCTTCTTGATAAATAGTGAGACTTTTAAATGTTTTCAAGAAAAGGGGGATATTCTATCAAATATTTTTACTGGTTATTTTCATATATGCCAATATCCTTCAATATTCTTGACTGTGGTTGATATATTGTAACAGAATCTTCCATATTGTATTGAATGAGTTATTCTTGACTATGGAGGTACAATTTTTATACCATTTATGGTTTGTGGTTAAAATATTTACATTTTGTATGCGATTTTTAATACGAATGTTTATGTTATGTTTCAAACTTTTCATATGAGGAATGAATTGGACTTAGTAAGTGATGGGTGGAGCCTACTGTAGTTCCTCGATGTATTTTTATGTCTCAGGAGACAAACTTGTGTCTTGGAATAAGGCCTTGACAAAATCTTATTTTGTAGTCTTGGCACAAGGCCTTGACTATGTGGTAATGATGTCTGACATTATGCATTCCATCATTATGAAATTAGCTATTTATATTACATGAAATTATTCAACTATTATATTACACATGTCAATATTTAACTATAATTATTTTATTTATATTTGTAATATTATGCTGAATATTAAGCTTATAAGGCTTTTGTTTTAGTCTTATACATTGCCTTAAATGTTTATACTTATTTATGAAATTATATTCTATATTGTTATCTTTACTGAGCATATGATCTCACCCCTTTCAATTATATCTGGCATGTGATAAAATAACCCTTGACCTATGAAAATTAGTAGATCTATAATATGGTTTTAGATGCATTAATTAAACTATAAGTCAATATATGAATTTGGTTTTTTTACCTAAAATAATTCTTGGACCGCCTCCACTCAAATGGTTTATCAATAAATTACATATTTTTAACACATACATAGGTTAGGGGAACAATTTTGTTTTATAAGGGGGTGTAATAATAGAATAATACACTAATACTCATTGTCTTCAGTGGAGGTAGATATGATACATTCATTAGATGACATCCCAAAGACAATAGATTTTTTAAATAAATTGTAATGGAACGAGCGAAAAATTGGCATGATATTCTATATTGGAATAAAAAACCTATTAATAAATATATAATCTAATAAAAAAATATTTTTTCCATAAGTATAAAGGACACACATAGAATGTAAAACCCATTAAATATAAACTATATCAGAGTTACAATGGAAACATGATACACAAACTAATAAGATGCACATGATGACACACCCCATTGACACCCAAGTGTCATGATACCAAACATTACTTGAAATATCTCCAAGATCTAACTCTACATACCAAACCCATGATATTAGAATGAATCACATGATATGTATTACACCTTTATATTTCCTAAGTGTCGGTATATGATATCTACCAATGCAGCAATGTTCCCTAGTAAGGGCTGAGTATATCACAAAATTATAAATACACATTGAGTTCCCAACATTGGCCATTATGAAAATAACAAGTATGCACATTTTATAATAGGTAGTTTAAAATATATATATACTAATTAAAATATATTAATGAAATACATTTTATAAAAATAATGAAAATCATATAAACATTTATCCTTGCATCAAATAACTGTTTCATGTACACTCACACAAACATGTATAGTAAATATTGGTGTCTCATATTGGAAAGGGTACATCATAAAAATAAACCATCAAACTCTGATGGTGGTACTTAATTACCATGATCATTCCCTGAGAATATAAACCAACACACATTTTCAAAATTGCATTCCAATTCATACATCATTAAAAATACATCCATTTGAAAAATTTCATCAACCACATTTATTTAATGTAAATATAACCACAGAATTAAAACATAAATTTAAACTATAAAATAATGGGGTTTTTTCTCGAATGAAAAATATTTATTTATTCACATGAAACCAAAATGAATTAATTCATTATGTAATGCAAAAGTGACATTGAAAATTTATTAAAAATGTAAATAAAATAAGGTAATAAAATTCTATAATATATGATGATGAGAATAAATCTTTTTACCTCTCAGTGGATGATAAAAACTGAGTAACACAAAAAACCCTTTATATGGATAGCAAATCTTTCACCTTCAATTGATTAAATAAAAATATCATCAGGAAATATATCATATGAAATTGATCAATCAATTATAAAATAGATCTATGGGTTTAATAGGGACGAAAATTTTATATCTTTAGGGACTATAAAAGAATAAGCACTGAAAATTGATTCATGATATCCCACACACTTTGATTTTTCAAAAGACGCCTCTGTATAAATATTAAACACAAAGAATGATAGTTTAGGGTCCTTAAAAAAATTGAGGACTCAAATTGAGGTACTTCAATTCATGTTGGATGGTTAGGTCAAGCCTTTATTCAAATAGTGCACCATCTATGAACATGCTTCGATTCATCACCCAAAAGGACACATAGTTTGGAAAATGGTGAACCAATAATGATTCCACTCATATATATTCTCATGTAATGCATATGAATTGTCCATCCCATGCACCATCCTAGTGATTTACCATTGAAACCATCAAAAATATTGTATGGTTTCCCAGATATTGTGAAAGGTCTTCCCTAATAATTCTCAAATTGTAAACATATAGAAAATCATTCAAAACAAACCCAAAACTATATAAACCCCAAAATTATTATCCTAGAGTAATATAACATGAAAATACATAATTAAAGGGTAATTAACCTAAAAAATGGATGGTACATTATCTACACCATTGTTCATTTGGTCCATGGAATGTCAAATATTACGTTTTAATTAGAATATACTGGACCACAATTTAAGAATATAATTTTCATATTCCCATGTCTCCTAAAAAAATCTACATTGTTTCTTGGAATTCCATAATAAAATAATTATTTTTAAAACCAAGATATTATCTTGGGTATCCACAATCCATATTAAAACAAGAATCAATATTGAATTTGAATCAGGTTCATTATGGTTCCATCAAATCTCATAGATATGATTAGGTTGTTTCATATTAAATTGATATACAAGAATTAAATTGTGCAGGTAATGAAATCATAGATGTAAAACAAATATCTAATACATGAAAGAAATATTATAATGTATATCAAAACATCCAATTGTTAATGGTAGATATCAACATATGATTTCTAATTAATATATGATTTCATATTCATCTTTCTAATAATTTTAATCTCCTATATCTATTCATGTATAAGGATGGGATTGTTAAGTATTTTCACCCATTTCTACCCATTAAAGTGGTGAATTAGATGTTATAGCATAAAAATCCTCGAAAAGATCCATAGGTTAGGAAGTCTGATAATTGTCTTTATATGAAATGGTCAATAGTTGTATATGCTACTACCATGAGACTCTAAAATATATAACTAATTCCCTAATCATGACTTTAGTAATTTGTATTATTTGTTATGAATATCCATATATTTTAGGATGATATTCATTTCTCATGTTCAAATGGGTTATAATGATTTTCTATAAGGAACTCAAAAAACGATATGTAATACTAGGGTCCAGAAGAGAATAAATAAAAACTGGTTCACGAGGAAAATTTTGTCATCCTATCTGTAGGGATTTGATAATTTTTCAATTATAATGGAATAAAAAATTTGAAGAGGGAAAACTATGTGAGTTGATACACAATCAAAAATATGGAATCATATTTCCAAATAAATCATGGCTATCCTCTGTAAAAATATATTGCTATATTCTCACACTACCTCTGGGTTATAGATAGCTATTGTATCACACTTGGAGGTAATTGATGCATTTCATTGTTTTTTTAGTAATGTATGGAATCTCAAAACATACTCCTCCACTCATATTTTATTTTTGTCACACCAAATATATGATCTCTTCACCATGTACATATTATTAATTATTAGATGATCGTCCAATCTATAATGGTGGTCGGAACAAAGGATTTATTAATGATATGTGGGAGGAACCACAATTATGTCTCCAAATTCAATCTAAATATCTCAACTAACATGAAACCCTCATTGGTCTAATTAATATTGACTATTGACCTCATAGATAGTCATTTAGGATCTGATTTATATATGTTGTAAACATTCTCAATCAATATAGGAACAAAATAAAATTTAATTAAAACTACACCATCACCATTTTCCTCATAATCTAGATGTATATCGTCAAATACCTTCATCAAAATACACTCATTGAAATCTTTTTTTATTCAAATGACTGTATGACTTGATTCCCGATATATTATCCAAAAATTACAATTACTCAATGTATAAATCATATCTGACAAAAACATATGAGTATATTCCATCTATATTTATTTTTTTGTATATCTACCTCATTTTGAGAAAAGTGTTTCAATTATTTATAATATGTGAACGCCATGAACTTATTAGCAAACTGATATTAATGTAATGGTTTCTTAGCATGGATGTAAATCAATAATTACAAATATTATGTTGGGAAATTGTTCACATGAATCGTTAACTATCACCTACCATAATCCATAATATTATCTCCCTAAATGAGAACACGTCCCAAACTAGATCTTGAAGCATAACAGTAGATTTTATAACGTAATACTAACACTATAAGTCTAACAAATGTTGTAATGTATGATAAACATTATGGTCATGAAAGGATTTCTAGATCATGTTGATCTATTTGAATGGAACACGTTTAATTATTATTAATATCTTCAACATGGAAGGTTTTGAAATAATAAATAATAAATTATCGATAATATACTTATATGATAAGGAAACTACACATCACAATGATATACATCAATGTTTTCTAAGAGATAATATCATCTACCTTTCAGGATCTATAGATCCCCCATGTTTTGAAATTTCATTTTATATAAAATATATCTCCTATATCTAGAAATCACACATTCAACAATTTGAATTAAGGTTATCATCAAGAAATATAAGAAACATTATCCCTATGTGTTGTTTGTGAATAGACTTTTTCAGAGAATAAATCAGATTATCATTAACGAATACCACAATAATAAAACTAAAATAAAATTCAAATATTCTATTAGTCATTGAAATAAATTTTTATAGTTCATTTGTAATATAAAAGTGAATAATCACATATCCTAACGGACATAAAGACTCTAAAAATATATATTTTAGAATATCCAGCAATAGAACACAAATTTGATAGTACCATGATCACAAATCAATCACAGAAAACCATTTATTCCACTCCATTGATCTAAAAAATAATTCATTCGAGGAAGTGGATACGAGTTCATTATTATAACATAGATTAACATATGATAATCTAAAAAAACATGAAGGGTTATATCCAAATTCATTATGAAATCAAATGATTCCCCCCATAGATACATATAAGTTCAAATGAATCATTTTCATAAAATCCATTCAAGATAAAACATGAAATCCATTGAGATTTTTTTTCCATCCTATATGATGGATGTAAAATAATAATATTCATTAATAAGAAATAAATAGTAAATTAAACTTATGTTTCAAGTGGTGATCTACAAAATTTATTTGTAATTAAATCAAGACATTAGTTCAAGATGGTTGGAAAAGCCCTAATATTTATTGAATTATCATATTCAAAAGTAACTTCTACAATTTTATAATAGATAGACCCTAACATATTTTTTAATGGTAATTATATACAATAAATTGAAAACCAAATAAATTTAATTCTCTAATTAACATTATCCAAAAATGTGAATGTAACCCATTGGGAACAACTGTGGTTGTGTGCCTTAAATTATTTCATCAAAAACTTTCCCAAAATCAGGTCTTATATACCCATATAAATATTTGATAAATTTCTTACAAATATAGCCTCGTCAATTTTTATAAAACATGTTTCACACATAAATTCTCAACACATATACTTTTTGAGTGGTTTTTATTTTTTAAATACAGGAGGAATGTTTTCAATTTGGAAACACATATTATCCATAAAATGAGAAGAAATAAAATATTCAGATGAACTAGAAAATAACACTCTGACATAGTAGAAATCCGAATAATCATACCTTATACGTTTTATTGGCTAGATTGATACTCTATGTCTATATTTTTGTAATGGCATTGCTTCTTAAATGCTCAACCTTAATCCTCACTTCCATACTATTATTTCAAAACCTAGGAATTCATGGTGTTCGTAGAATCAACTTTGTATGATCAATGCATAGGGTGGGAAAAATTATGGCAATATCACCCAATTGAAGAATAATATGTCATTCAAACCTGAGATGTATTCTCATAAGATGAAATTGTATCAATATGATAATAACACATGAGATGTCCCATAGGAATACAGTTTCTACAAACTCTGGGGGGATCTTTATAATATCATTTCTACTGGTCTAATGAGACACAATTTATATAATCGAGCATGATTTAAGATCATGGAGGATAGTTTACTATTATCATACGATTGGTTTGATATGATCCAACGCCATGGATATAGGTGTCCCTATTCCCTTTGTTCCTAGTATTAGAGTTCTGTAATATTTATGTGTAAAAAAAATAATCCATGTACACATTCTTCTAGAGGTATACTTATATTTAACAAAAACATTATTTATCATCTCATTATTACCTATAATACAATAAAAACATTTCATAGCAATAATATCAAATGAAAATTAAGCCTCAATGATATATTTCAAAAAGGATGTACTAGTAACTTTTTATAGAGATATGTGGACATAGGTCATGAACTTATCTTCATAATCCAAAAATAATTGATTTTCATTAATTAGGATGAATAAAACTATTATTCCTATAACAATGAATGTGTGAGGATATAAATGTTTGATGAAAATTTAATCAATTTATTTCCATGTAAGGACTTCATCTAGTTTTTCATAGTCTATACAAATCAAAAAATTGGAATTCATATTCCTCAACCATATAGAGTACTAACTTGATATTTAACTCAGTTGATATACCAAGTAAATCATATATTTGATTCATACATTTATCTAACCTTCTTCCTTTTCTAGTTTTGAATCAACCCAAAGGATTAATATATTAAATATATTAAATATCATAGAATAATCCATTTCTCGCGGTTTACCAATTTCATTTCCACTATTATTTACTTGAAAATCACGAAAACAATTCTGGTAAAGATATTGGTTTACCAATGGATATAGTGGAAGGAGATTTTCCATGAGTTCTTCTTGCTAATATATTTACTGTTTACCCAGTTCCAAATTCCATAATAAGAAAAAAAAATTATATCCTCATTAAGTATATACTGATGGATTATAATATTTCAAGTCATCAAATCAAATAATTTTACTTACTAGTTTTAAAAAATCATCAAAATCAACATCCATCAAATTTGATTTTTTAACAGAATTTTTCATTAAAAACGATGTTCTATTTGGAAGTCTTAGTACTAAGGAATGATATGTATCACTCATTATCTAAACCCATGATAATGATATTAAAAAACTACTAGATGTGTCTTAGACCACATTGTTTTACCCTCCACACCCTAGTAACAAAAATTTTAGAATAAATATGTTTGTTATATATACATATTTTATAAATTTCATGTTCTAAAATTGTTATATCCTTACTATAATCTCATGATGATAAATGATTTTACCCTGACTAATACGATTTGAAACATCCCACCCCAACTAATTATCTTGAGAGGAGGGAGTGATGGAATGTCCTTTATTGAAACCGACAATATACCAACTAATGTAAATTTATTATAATGGATTATCAAAAATATTTTGTGTTGATTTTAAATTTCTAAATAGAACATCCAAACAATACAAATAAAAACAAAAAAATAATACATATAATTCATAGGATTGAAGGATAAAATTAAATGATAAAATAAATAGAGATACAAAAAAATTAGAGTGAGAAAAGATAAAATATTCATCCACTAATAATGTACAAATGATTAAATAACCCAATGACATCCAAGTGGAATCATTCCCAATATCAACTGAACAATTTCAAGGATCCAACTCCACATGCCTCACTAATAGTATAAATATTCATCACAATAGATGTAAGATTAATTTCTCTTTCTTGAGTCATAATAGATAACATCTAAAAATGAAGAAAATATACCAATCAGGGGTGATTATATCACTCAATATGAAATCCCTAGGGACATTACAACACACTCCACCTAGACAATGTCTAGTTATTTCATTATATATAAAACATTTTAATACTAGATAAATAGTTTATATAAATCTTTAAATGAAATTTATGAGGGAAAATAATAATCAACCATATTATTAATTTTTATTACATGAAATAATAATTTCAAGTTCACTCACACACTCGAATAAACACTAGTTGGGTGTACCACATTGATGGTGTTATAGCATGACAATATACCATGCCACATTATTAATGGTACTTCAAACCCATCCTATATTCAAAAAAACATATTCCAACCCAATTACTCTAATTAAATACTAATAAAAACTAAAAAAAATATTCTTTTTGAAACATGTCATCCATATTTTTATTAAATGTAAAGAAAACCAAATTTTGAAAAAAAATTAAAAATATAAAAAATTTGGGGTTTTTAACAAGTCAAAAAAAATTTATATTCATAAAATGTAAAAACAATATTCCCATCATTAATATGTTAGAAAAAATTTCAATATAACCAAGATATCATGTTCAAGAACATGTGGGGATGAGATATAATTAACTTTATTCTCAATGGATTATGAAAATGGGCAGTGAAACAATAAAAATTGATATTTAACATCAATATTTCTTATATTTTATAAATCTAATAAGATAGAATCAATAAAAAATATATATAACCAAGATATATCATCTAAATAGTAGATATATGACTAAGAATGAGATTATATAAATAGATCCTGGGAGGATAGGAGAGTACCATCGCCTTTAGATTTTTCAAGAGATCTATTGTAAATTTATTTTTCAAAAGTCTCCTCTAGATAAAAAGGCACATCCATGTACTTTGATAGAGGAATAATTTTTCTATATACTAATAGATAACGAAAATGAGATTTTATGGGACATTATCTTACTTAATTCCCCATTTTTTGTATTATTTAATGCTTGTCACATGTTTAAGCTGCACTATTTTTCAAACAATGAACCAAAATTGTGAATTATACTAGACGTAACCTAGGTAGTTGAACAGTTGTAATAAATGGATTCTAAAACCATCTAAAGAATAGTTATAATATCTCAAGTTCCCCCTGCATATTTTCAAAAAACTTGTGCCAAAAATGATATTATAACTCACTATGCTCTAACTTTTTCTGTTGGAATGTGCATGTTTTCTCAAAACTAGGTACTAACAATATTCCTAAATGTTGACTCACAATATAAAAATTGATATTTTCATAAAGAAAGTTAATTATTTTTTTGTAACCATTATCAAATAGTGAACCTCTGGAATGAATTACATAATACTCTCAAACACTCCCCAAACATAACCCATGAATCATATAATTTGAAAATACATAATAAAATAATAATTTACCTAAAACTAGGGATGTTACATTTTCTTCACCATTAGCCTTTTATCCTCAGAATGTGAGGGAATTCATTCTCATTTAGATATCTCAGGATACTATTCATACATCTTCTACTCATTATCCCATGTCTCATCTAGAATTTGACCACATATCCAAAAATTACAAAAAAAAATATATGATTTTCAAATGATATTTATTCTCCTTAATATCTATATTCTGTATTAGAAAAACAATAAATGTAGAATTCTACTAAAGATCATCAGGGTCCAATCAAATCAAAATTTTCGGATCATTCTAGAATATATTGAATTTTGAGTGATTAAAAAAAATTCCACATAATATAATATTGTTTCTAAATCCACCTAATATTCCACACAACCATGGAATTTGGGTATCCAAAAAAATATAATGTAAAAGGGGGGATTTATTCAATTCATGCCAAAATATCAATGGCCATGCGTTTCATAAATTTTCAAGAAAATATGATCACCCACTTTAAACTAAGTAGTTTAATACTGGAAATCCACCAATGATTTATAATTACTATGAGACATCTACATCCTCTTTCTGATCATCAAAATCATCTCTCTTCTTTCAAACACAAGTAATGGACTAATAATTGAAATTTCACTTGTTTCAACCTATGAAATTTTTCATTGAAAAGGATATACATACATGGAATTAAATGGAGACATATTTATATAATTATGATAACTTTTATTTTAGGACTACTCTACCAAGATATTAACCTCCTCCAATGAACCTCCAAAATCTAGATTTCATTCCTCATGTATGGTTTTTAATATTTGGATTTTTATTTAGATTAACTATCCATTTGATAATGATATGTTTTTCTCATTTTCAATTGTGTTCCATGGGATTGTTTTAGGGACATAAAAATGAAATATTTAATCCTAGGATCTCGATTAGAAACAATCACAACATGTATTTACATTAAAAAAATAAATTTTTAGTCATGCTATGATTTTAAAATTCTTCCAACATATTGGATTCACAAATAAGCATTAGGTGGGAAGTATTTTTCATAAAATTCATAATCACCCATAAGAAATACTATTTCTGAAACATTCCTGGTAGACTTCCATTGTAATCTTATCCTATTTTTTTGGGTTTAAGTATACATATATGTATATATAATTTGGTCATCAATGTACTAGATTTATTTACTACAATGAAATAAATTTTGAAACATACTCACCACTCTGGTTATTATTCCATTGCACAAATAATATATTCTTATCACCTTTAACATATTTTAAATTCTATGTTGAAAAACCCATCTCGAATGACATTTGATAAAAATGAGATGTTCTTTTTATTTTTTATGGACCATAATATATTATATATAATAAAACCATGATCTACCATCATGAATCCATTCTCTAGGTTTCACCGATTGAATTTTAAGATCATTGTTAGTTATTTCGGATATGATAAATGTTTATCTTTATCGTGATCAAAAAATATGGAAACAAAAATCTGAATAAAACCTTAAAATCACCATTATAATAATAATCCAAACTTATAACCACTCTTCCTGTTATCGACTATCAAATATCATAAGCCTATTTTAGCAAATAACTATATAATATCCTACTAAATTAATAAGCCATATAATTACCATCACATAATGAATACATCATTCAAAAGTGATACCATAAAATATATTTCATTTATCTTCGTTTCCATATATTCTAATCAGATAGTGAAAAATTGTGTTTCAAGTGTTTATAATCCATTAAAAAATTAAATTTAATGTCATGACCCTTCCCCTGTGGCTCTTGTCGTGACTACCACAAACCCACCTCTAAAAGTTTAGGGGATGGTGTTTAGCGCCAAAGGAATTATCCCACAAGCGGGAGGAATTTTTCGAATTACCTTTAAACATAGAAAAAACACATAGCCAAATGCACTAGAATGTAAAATCTAAGGAATCAATGCATGCAATCTACTATGTAAAACACAACCAGAGTACAATAGAAAGTAATGTACAAGTTGGAAACCTGAGCCAGTATAAAATCCCTCCAAAATAAAAACATAACGAAAGTAAACATACAAGACCCTAAAAATTGTCCTTCGAGAAACCTACCGGAAGGGTAGGTAATGAGTAGCAGCCTGATGCTATAAAACTACACCTCGTCTTTCTGATGTCATTGAACATGACCAGACCCAAGCCCTCCTTGGAATCTATCAAAGCATCGGTCGTCTACATAAAACACAACATGTGCCAATGATGCCTAGGTAGGGGTTTGTAAAACAATACTCAGTAAGGGAACTTGAAACCACAAAGGTAATGCTAAAGTGGAAAACCACAATGTAATGCAAAGTCAGCTCTACTCGTGTATATACCCATACATATACCGTGAAAATCCATATATAATTTCCTTATCCACTAAGAAGCATAAGGTCCAAACATATATCCAATACCAAGATTCTCATTCAAGGCTAAACATGTAACACATAAACCAATAGTACATGCTCCACGAGCACACCATCCCTTATGGAACCCGTCTTAAAGATACACTCTATTAGGAATAATATTAATATTCAAAATGGTATGATGAATAGAACATGCTCCATTGAGAACATTCTACAAGATTCAACACTAGTTCCCTCTTCTAGAGGTCTAGTTATCACAGTATTGTGGCCCATGATAGTTTAAGGAAAACCAAGTGAAGAGGACCACTCCTCATCACTACCCTCAGTTGAGGGACTGGTTCTCAAGATTAACCTATGATACCTCAGTCTCCCTTCTAAATAGTGGCATTTTCCTCAGTCTGTCTAGGTATCACTAGTTATTATCTAGGAAACGTTCACATCATGTGGATTGGCCTTCTTCCCATTGTGGATTACTAGAGTCGAGGTAGCTCCAACTCTTATGGAGGACCCTCTCTTCTTTGCTATATGGAGATGAGCGAGTACTTCTCTGTAAATGAGTACATGTTCCATGGTTTCGAAAGGGGAGTAGTACTCATGAAGGACCCACACCCTATTATGAAAGGGGAGTACTTCTTCATATAACAAGGACCCACACCATACCCGGTTGGGGAGTACCACTCAGTTACTTGAGGACCCACACCCTGGTACCAAGGGAGTACCGACTCTCTCAGTTTATTCGCTATGGGGAACCCACATCCTATTACATAAGGGTAGTACTAACCCCAGGCTAGAGGACCCACTCCCTAGAACGGTAGGGATGTACAAAATCTGTTGTAGTACTGCAAATGGAGGACCACCGCATTGGAATGTTAGAGAAGTACTAACTCCTAAAATAAAGGACCTGCTCCCTACATGGTAGGGGAGTACCAAATCTATAATAATTAGGTATAGAGGACCTATTAACTAGTTCAATTGGGATTTACTGACTCCAAGGATAGAGGACCCACTCCATCACACGATATGGGAGTACCAAATCTTCCTTTACGAACATCTCTGAGAACCCATGCCCGAATCAAATAGGGCAGTAACACCATCGGAAGAAAACACCCCAATGAAAATGAATTGGTATCCAAAACGTGGGGAGTCCTGTATCTACCAAGAAAGAGGTTTAATGAGTACCCATGCCTTGATTCGTCAAGGGCGTAACCATACTAACATCTTATCATAAGAATCACCCTAATGCTACCCAAAGTATGCTCGTACCGGGATATCCTACTCTTCAAATCAAATATATTGTCCACCAACATTCCTAAAAACACACTTATAGTATCTCAAAAGGACTGCCTCATAATAAGGGTCCTCATGTCATAAATGAGGGACCGGTTGGGTCTGGGTCCGGTCTGACTCAGTCTGACCGACCCAACCCGGGGTCCAACACAGCTCAATGGGCCCGAGACAAACTGGTTGGGCCTAACCCACTAGGCCTAGCCCCCCAACAGCAACCCAACCAACATTTTCTGGGTTGGAAGAATATTAGGCTGCAGTGATTTGAATATTCCATAAAACTAAAACAACATTATTTTATTTTTTACTTTTTCTTTAAAAATCCTGAAAAATAACTTTTCCATTAGACCCATGGCAGTTGAAGTTAATTTTTTTCTAAGTGAATATTATTGTTCTGAGTTCAATAGTGACCTCATATTTTCTATCCTAGAACCAATTCCAAATATATAAAAACCTACTCGCACGTTTAATTAATAAACGTAAAAAAGTTCAAAAAACATTTCCATCCACTCCGGGTCTCAAAATTATATGTCGTATCAGAACCTAGTCTCATAAAAATTCCTTTTAAATTTGGAAAAAAAATTAGCAAATTCTGAGACATTAAACACACATGGGAATTAAAAAATGTTAAATGGATTCCCATGAAAAAATGCAGTGTCTTACTAGGACCTCTATCTATAACCTCCAAGGTCCACACAACATTCCTAAACTAGAAAACTATAACACTCACTAGTGGAATCTCAGCTACGTGTGGATGGTAAAAAACCATTTCATACTGCAGAAACAACATGGGGTCTGACTCTGCCACCAAAAAACGATCCCAAGCATAACTCTTTGAGAGATCCCACCATGTGATGCTTGGGTTTCCCTTTCACTGCAAGGTAAATACATTATATACTGTTGCATTAACACCATATCATTTTTCTAATACAGTCTATAAGGGTATGAATAGTAGTTTCCCAAAACAAGAATGACATTGTTATGCATCAACGCCATAAATAAGAGATCCCAACCACAACTCTCAATCTAAGGGCCATGTCACACTGTCAGTTATAGTTTGTGACCAATGGGTATCCTCTAGTAGGATTCTATAAGCGTGAGGGTCAATTTTATGGTTCAAACGAAACCTCATAGTCTCAAATAGAACTCTCAGGAATATGAGAACAACAAGCACCTATGTTTATTTAAAACAAAAGATAAAAAAAAGATACATAGCGTACCTTTAATATCACTTTGATATTATTGTTCATATGACAAGATTTTATATATATATCCTCACCCTTGTCATCTAGATCCTTGAGATGGGTGTGGACCACCTGGGGGTGATGGTGGAAAAGCTACAAACTAACTGCCACCCCTACTGCTCATCCAAATCCTCTACCTTCCACGCCATCTTGCAGAACTTTTTTCTCCAAGTGAGGTCTCTGTAGAGGATTCGAAACTGCTAATTCCCTCTTAGTATCAGAGTGGTATGGAAATTATCTAGCAATATGCCCTGGGTCATTTCATGCGTAACATTTCCTCTCTTAAAGCTGATCTTCTCCTTAGCGTTGGTCCTGTGCCACAGACCCACATGTATGTGCTCGGTCATGGCAGTGCCTCCTACATCGCGATCTTTTTGCATGTCATCTTCTAGCTCTAACATATGAAACTACCTTTTCACCATTACTCTAGCTCAAATCCATATTCTCCTCTTCCAGGTATCTCTCAACCAGCAGGGATTACTCCAGCACCCCACCATATATCTGAATGATAAGGGGTATCACCGATACTCTAATCTCCCGACGTAGTCCCAGGCTCGAAGGTTAGGGACATGATATAAGGGTCCATAACCATATCTATTATGCAACAAGAAATACCCATGACTCTCGCAGAGTACTCTCCTACTGTCATGATGCCCTATTATAGGTTCAGAGGCTCCTGTATACACATAGAGCGTAATGTCGCCAGAAATAATTCCCCCCTAGAGAGTTTCTCAAAGTCAATCCAAGTGAGGGTTGCTTTATCATGATTCCGGATCACCTAGCTCCACCAGCATCCCACTAATCCCTATAGAAGGCTCGCAGCTAGGATTTCAATCTATTCAGGTGGTGTCCTCACTAGGTGAAAGATTCATGTAACCAATTCAAGCCAATCCTCAGCTACTTGAGGATATATATCACCTCAGAACCTTGGAGGTCTTTGCCTCTAGAAGTCATGTAGCGCACTCAGCCGACAGACATCCTCCACTAGTAGCATTGGAATCAACTGTGGATCGATAAGTTCTTTCATCACTGGTGCCCCACCAAGAGGTAACACCACCGATTTAGTGACCTGTAGTGAAGCCTCAACTCAGGGTGGATCATCATTACAATAATGTTGTGGAATAATATATGGCTATTTTTGTGGTGGCATCCTTAAATATATCAATATGTACCATAGTTAAAGAGTATATATGGAATGATAACTCAATAAAGATATGGAAGGCACAACCATTCCTACATGAATCATATACCCTTTATTTCCCAACAATCTGTTATTCCATGTACAGAGTCAGAGAAAAATTATCTGGGGTCCTGGTGTATGGATATATCGGCCGCTGCACCAACATTGGAGTCCCTGGCTATAAATACAAACTCAAAACACTTAACACTATTTCCAAAAACCAAAAACAACAGACCCTTGGTATCTAAGGTAGAATCAACCACATCATATACTAATTAGTCACAACCTGCCCCCTGGGGCCTATGTCGTGCTTACCCAAATGTCACTTCCCAAAGGATAAGGATGATGAATAAAACCAAATCCATTATACGTTAAGAAGGATGCATTTTCTTGAGTGCTTTTACACACACACAACTCCTAGCCAAAGGTACTAGAATATAAAACCCAAGGAAACCATGCATGAAATCCACTAAGTAAAATACAACCGGGATTCAATGGAGAGTAATGTACAAGGTGGAAATATGATCCAGTATATAAGCCCACCAAAATAAAAACATAACAAAAGTAAAACTCAAAGTCCCTAAATCATGTCTGTCGGGAACATTACCTGAGGGTAGATGAAGGGTAGCTTCCTGAAGCTGTAGAAGTGAACCTAGTCTATTTGATCTCAAAAAACACCAATAAGCCTTGGTCCCCCTAGGAATCTATCAAATAATCAGTCATCTGCACAAGACATGTCACGTGTGGTTCATGTTCATGTAAGGGTTTTTAAAAACTACAAAGTCGAGGCCTCAAACCCACAATGGAAAAGCATAAGAGGAAAACCAAAACGGAATGCACAGTCATCTCTACTCGGGTATATGAATAATCATTTACCATAAAAATATAGATATATATGTCTCTGCCTCTAAGAAGCATATGGTCCAACCTTATAGAATGTACAAGGATTCTTGTGGAAGTCTCTACGCAGAACACATAAACCAGGAGTACATGTTCCATGATCTCACCATCCATGATGTCACCTATTCAAGAGATACACTTTACAGGGTATAATCCTTCTATTACTAGTGGTACATTTGAAATAACGGTCTCCATAGAGATAATTATACTAGGTACAACTCTAGTGCCCGACACTAGAGGTATATTCTTCATATTATTGTGGCCCATTTAAGACTAATGGAACCCAAGTGAAGAGGTCCGCTCCTCGTCACTGCTCTCCATTGAGGGAGTGATTCTCTAGACTAACCTGCGATACCTCATTCACTCTGGTAAAGAGTTTCACATGCCTCAGTCCATTGAGGGAGCCCTAGAACCCATCTAGGTAATGATCACATCATGTGGAGGGGCCCACTCCTCGTAGTTCTGTACTATAGTCGATGGAGATCCAACTCATTAGGAAGATATGAACTCTTTCGCTACTCAGGTATGGGAGAGCACTACTCCATAAATGAGGACTCACACCCTGATTTCAATAGGGGATTACTACTAATGAAGAACTTTCACCCAATTACGATAACGGAGTACTACTTCATATATTGATGACACACACCCTACCCATTATAGGTGTACCAATCAGTGACTAGAGGACCCGCAACCTAGTACCAGCGGGGAACCAAATATGTCAGTTTATTCACAATTAGGTTCATTCACCCTAGTACGTTAGGGGAGGACTGACCCCAGGCTAGAGGACCTGCTCCATGGCATGGCGGCAAAGTGCCGACTCTTTTGTATCACAACATTGGGAGGACCCACACCCTAGAATGGGAGGGGAGTACTAAAACCTACATTAAAGGACTCGCTCCCTATCGAGTGAGGGAGTAACAATGCTATAAGTGTTAGGTATTGGTGACTCACAACCTATTACAATTATTGTGTACCGGCTCCAAGGATAGACGACCCTCTCCCTAGCACGATATCGTTGTACCGACTCTTCCTTTAAAAACTTCTCTGCGAACCCGTGCCCTAATCGTACAAGGGAGTAACACCGTCGGGGTAAACCACCCAACAAAAAACAAACCCATACCCAAACCGTGTGGAGGCACATCTCTACCAAATCATTGGGATATGGAGTACTCGTACGTTGATTCATAAAGGGAGTAACCATTTTAACTTATCATCCTATGAATCGTCGCGATTCTACCTAATGTCTACTCGTACTGGGAGAGCCTAATCTTCAAATAAAATAGGTCATCCTCCAAATTTCTCAATAACAATAAAACAGTATCTCAAAAGGACTATCTCATCACAAGGGTCCCAATTTCGTAGACCGATCATCAAATAGATGTTCCGTTTGAATGTTGCGGGCATTTCTGTGAAACAGGGGACGATTGGGTCTAGGTCCAGTCCGACCCGCTCAGGCCGAACCGACTCGACCCCAGTCCAACCCCACTTATTGGGCCTATCTCGGCCCAGTGGGCTCATCCCACTAGGCCACAGGTCTCGCTCGGCCCTGCAGAATCAACTCAGCCCACCTTTGACCAGACAGCCTCATTCGGACCGGGTGTGGTTGTGTCGCGTCTGTTATGCACCAAGTAGCACCAGTTGGCGCCACTTATGTCAATGTGGTGGTTCAACGCTTCCAGAAACCCTTATCCGGATGATGCACGTTCTCTTAAATACTGAAGCATGGAACCATCCTCCATCGCACCGGCACACAGCCACCACCGGCACGTCAACCGGTTGTTCCACATACCACCAGATGCACTCTGGTGGTCGGTTCTTCGAACCGAAAGGTACCATGTGATCCTTGCATTGTGTTATTCCCTACCAAGGACCAAAACTCAATTGTGATCTATTCTTCTAGAAAAAACTCAATTTTTGGAATATCATGTGCGGCATCGACCAACCCGTTGTCGTCTTTGTGGAACAACCTTTGGGCTATGCATGACTACGATCTGTGATATTAAATTGATGTGCCTCAGTGTTTAAATGAAATGATAGTTCATTCATATATCAGCCGAGAACGATG
The DNA here is from genome assembly GCA_963277665.1 of Viscum album. Taxonomy (NCBI): domain Eukaryota; kingdom Viridiplantae; phylum Streptophyta; class Magnoliopsida; order Santalales; family Viscaceae; genus Viscum; species Viscum album. Next base: position 127,907,195 of record OY728147.1, on the reverse strand, counting down.
AAACATTTTGTGATAAATATGTAAGGACAAAAACATAAGAACCCAATGAACAATATTTGATTGTTGTTCATTAGGAACTTGATTTTCTCCAATTATAAGGATCTTGAACGAAATAAAATTCATACCGCAAGAACGATCAAACTGTGGGTGAACCTGAACGCGGTATGATCACTGTTTTTTCTTTTATAACCAAGAATAGTGGAATATATAAATCAAGAAAAAACTCATACTTGGGTCGGATCATTTGTTGGTGATGAACGGTGTTGCTCTGTTAGTTGTTTCACGATTCTCTATTTACGGCTATTGGTTGATCATCATTGGTGATGATCTATTGGAAAAGGGGTTGGATTTCGCAATCATCACCCACCAGAGCTTCGGAGCAGAACCAAATTTTTTCCAACAATCTTGCTTTGTCTGATTTCCCATTAAACAAAGAAACGCAAATCAATATTTTAGTTACGTTTATGTTATGAAGTCATTACATTGTTTCATTTAAGGAAAAATGTATTCATTTTCACATAGTTGACCAACCATTAGGCTAAAAAAAATAAAAATATTATAAAAATTAAATAAAACAAGTTTATTTTATTTTATACATTTTCTTTAAAAAGCTTTCAAAATAACATTTTTGGTCGACCTGCACTAGTTGAAGTTAAGTCCTTTCTAGGAGAATCTCATCATTATAAGTTCAATAGTGCCATTGGATTTTCTATCTGATAAATGGTTTGAAAGATAGAAAAAACCCACTTTCACATTTAATTAACATACTTATAAAAAGATAGAAAATATATTTCGGCCACATTGGGTCTCAAGAATTATGTGCCACCTCAGAGCTTGGTCTCGTAAAATTCCCATTTCAATTTGAAAAAATAACCATGGAATTTCAGGACAGTATATTTAAATCCAAAAAAATTTGATTATTGGAAATAAAAGTACATATGATTGTAGATAATTCCAAATAATGTGTTAAATAATTATTTTCATCCACATATAATGTTTTTAACCCAAAATCTTCAACATCAACTCCATGTATGAAAACACATCCCAACCCAAATGTCGATGCACAATAATTGACCTTATAGCCACATCCAAATTACATCAATGTATGAATTGGTATTGTTGTAAGTTGATCCATAATCTCATTGAATTATTTTTGGAATGGGTCACTCTATTTGAATGAAATTATATTCTTTTAAAAAGATTTAATTATTAATGACTGACATGAAAAATTACAAATGAAGTGTTAGTAATATCCTTCTAATTTGAGAAACTGTGTTTCCCAATGAAATTATTTAGTGGGTGCTAAGAGATACCAACTTCTATAATATATAATTTACATGTAATCATTATTTATAAATTTATTGGCCTTGTACATGTATCTATTATATCCATATATCACACTTTGAATGAATAATATAAATGTTATGCCCCCCAACTATTACCCATGACTATAGACACTTTTTATTAATGATTAGAAATTATCATAGAATAAAGTAGAATGTCATCAAGGATCACCAACACTATAGTTTCAATATACCTATAAAATATTTGATTCATAATATAAATAAATACCAATAGTGAATCTATAATACCATAGATTATAACTACATAATCATAATTTCCATCAAGAATCTAGAAATACATTTTTCAAATATCCTTCTTTCAAAAATGATGTTGATGGTAACCTAATCATAAATCAAGATTAACGATCCTTGTGAAACCCATCAATTAATCAAAAATAATAATAAATTAATGGGATATCATATCAATTAATTATCTTACATTAGTTATGCATATGATAATCCATACAAAACTAAATCATTGATATCCAACTTCTTTATGAAAATAATTGGTGTTTAATAGGGAGATGTTGTTGGTCGAATTAATCCATTTAATTAAAAATATTTTAGATAAAAATTACATTCCTTTAATATTCTTACTGTTATCCAATAGTACATCATTGAAATTGGTCAATACCCACAATAGAAAAAAATTATAAAACACGCTTCTATTTAAGTTGGAAACCAAGAGAACTTTTTTGGAAAGAAAACAATAAATTAGTAAATGGTGGTTAAAATATTTATATATGTTATGGAATCAAAATATTTCAAAGTAACTAACATAAACTAATATATTATAGTCTTGAAAAATAGTACTAGAGGAACTTCACAAACAATATTCACATTCCAAATTCTTCAAAGAGATTCTCAACAAATTATAAATAGGTAAATGTAACCCACCAAGAATAACAGTAGATGTATCCCTTGATATATTCCAACAAATTAATTAAAAAATTATATTATATATATCCATCTATGTAATAGATAAATTATATACAAAATCATACTAATCTATTTTTATAAAACATGGTGAGAAAAGTATGGTATGAAACTCTAATTGGCCAATAGGGTTTTTATGTTTCAATAAATTTCAAATAATTTAAAATTGAAACCTCATATTATCAAAAAAAAATAAGTATCTATAAGAAAGTGAGACATAGTTGTATTAATCAAATTTTAAATGACTGTTTAATTAAAGGGGACCATAACTCATAAATTCAATGGACCAGGTTGACCCTATATGATCATCATTTTGTAACCATAATCATTCATACTTTTTCCTTATTTATCCTTTCATCCTTGATGATATTTTATTGTGTAAGGATTTTTTTTTCTTAGAATCTCATGGGGCCTATATGTATTGAGGAAAATAATTAGTATGATGATATCATATTCTTGGATCATTAGTTGTCTAAAAACATTAAATTTATTCCAAGATTGTTCATCTATACCAGTATATGACAAGATCATAAGATATAATTCATAAATATTTTGTGTCAATATTAATAATTACCTCTATGGAGAATTGATTCTTTTTTGTTGATTTTTTTGATAACTATTTTCATATCACTATTTGGTTGGTTGAATTATTGGAATATTTCTTCTAATTGTTATCCTCAAGTTTTCCACAAACCTCCAATCATTTTTGTATATTTTCATGGTGGTAGAACCTATTTTCCTAGAACTTGTGTTGATTTTTATTCATAAAAATCAATTATTTATAGGTTAGAATGAATTAAACTTATTATATCTATAGTCAAGAGTGTAATTCTAATTTCATAAACTATAGTATCACATAGTTAGTGGTTAATTTATTACATTAGCACTAGATACAAGGAATCAAATACTGAATTACATTATAGTATATAATTCATGATAAAATAGTCAAATAATTGAATCTTATAAAAAATTGGAAACATAAACTAGAAAATTATTCACATTTGGAAAACATTATTCAATTACAAATTAAATTTTATATAAATCATTGTACATTTATTTGAATCTTGTATAATAGAAAGAAAAAAGGATGTAATCAGATTATTTAGAAGTGTTACATACAAAAACAATTCAAGATTAATAAAGGGGTAATATATATTTTATGGAAAATAATAGAAACCACTATTTATTTAATCAATAACATGATCACATAGAAAACCACAATTTGAATTGTTCATGATCAAATAATTCCACATAAATAATAACATGAGGGTAAAACTTCTATATAGATATCAAAACTATTCCAATAATCACATGGACATGAATAACTAATTTCATAATGTTAGAATTCGTACTTTAGTACTTAAAAAATGTACATTCAAGGCCTCATTCCAAGAAATTTAAAACATACCTCCATAGTATCATGACAGGGGCTCAAAAATAAATTTTTATGGCCTAAGTCATCAAATCCAATTTATATTTTCAAACGAGACCCACAGATGGATTAAGTTCCTATATAATTGTAGTCCCCACCAATCACTTACTAATTCCAATGCATTCATAATATGAATTAAGAAATGAAACATAATTAACAAGATTTTAATATTTATAACATATGAAATTAAAATAACTATCATTAAAAATATAAATACATTCCCCAGTATAATAGATTATAATAAATATAGAGAAATATGACAAATTTTATTAATATTTTATAACATTATTAGAGAATATTATTCAAAAAATTGATGTTGTTGTACTTGAAAACACTTTAAAAATATCACTGTAAAATTTCATGAGAAAAGTACCAATTTTAACATTGAAATAAGTTATTTTATATTTAAACCTTACTAAAAATATTAATAGATAAATTTTATTTGACATATAAATTGAAAACCAGTAAAGAAATATTCAAATTTATCAGTGTTCATAATAGTGGGAAATGATATTCATTCCATATAAGATTAAAACCATACTTTAACAATTTTCTATAAATGAGAATGTATCCCCCAATGGTTTTCAAAAATAAATTGAAATTCATCAAACTTTTTTTATGTAGATAGTTATAACTAGACTTTAAACATAAATTTTCCTCTTCTATTATTTGAATTTCAAAAAATGGTCTTCTATAATTATGATCAGTAAGATGTTTAGAGTATGATGGATATAACAAGATTTTTTTTGTGAATAGAAACATGCACTTATGAATAGTGATATGAATATTAATATGACCCTAGTGAATAGTAAATTGTGTTATTATTTTATTTTCTTCATTATTTTTTATAATGACATTTTATTAATATTTTTAGGTGTTAAAAATTATTTATAGATTTAAAATTTATATTTTAGAATAAATTATGATTTTATTAAAATAATAAATTAAAAATATTTAGAAAATTATTTTCATAAAATTGAGTTTATTTTTCAATTATACATGTTGTAAAATGTTTATGGTAATTTTTTTTGGGATTTTATTGAAAATCAGGAATTTTAAGAATAGTGAAATATAGTAAAATACAGTATATTCAGATTATTAGTTAAATACACTATATATACCATCATAAATGATGTAATACAACTTCTTTAGAACTCACAAGATCTAATTAATATTTTTATTATAAGAATTAATATTATTCATAGGCTTGGACAAAAATATTAAAATAATGATTAAAATAATTTAAAATCCCTCCTCTCCTCCACTATAAATATCACCCTCATTCCCCTCTACCTCTCACACCTCTGAAGCCTTGTGAATTTTCTATTATCGACAAAATTCCATCCCCAAGGATCCTCCCTATGTCATAGAGATAAGTCTCTCATCAAATAGAAAAAACAAAAGGTTATAAGGAGGATCTCATGGAGAAGAGATCAAGAGGTAATAATCATCTTCCTTTTTCATGTGTTTTATTTTCAATTCCTTTATTTTCTTATACTCTTTTTTCCTCCACATATCCAGGAGGTATTAAATATCTATAATCATATATATTCTTTATTTTACCATGTTCATGTAATAGATTCATCATCTTTCTTTCCTATCTTATCCCTCTTGTTCTAAAATTATAAACACCCCCCCCCCGATGTGCTGATTTACCAAAATTGTGCACGATGTGTTTCCAATTTCATTTACATCACTAAAATATTATCATAAAACCCATTTAATAGTTTAGTATTAATTTAATGTGTATTTTGTATCCTATTTAATGTTATATATTTAACTTCTATGCATGAAATTATAAAATTTAATGAAACAAGTTCATTAATATGGAGGAACCGCCAAATATGATCTAAAAAATATCCATAATGTTTTATCTAAAGATTCATCATTGTATATGATATTAAAATGATTTATGGTGTAATTACATATTATATAGACATAGTAATATAATTGCATTCCAATTCCAAAATTTTATTTCCATATAGAATGAAAATCAAACACAAACCGGCCATAGGAAACATGCAAAGAATGCACCTATAACAATGGAAGAAACAAAATACCTACAATTAAAGGGAGAAATAATGATATAAAATGATCATATAAGATTTTATAAACATGAAAATGTTTCTTTAGAATACTTATAAAACTATTTCAACCATTATATATGAGTTTTAAACAATTGTTTTGTAAGAAAAAACCAAGGATAGGGAATTCTTAACCCGATTTCAATTATTGGGGTTCACCTTCTACATCATTATTTATATGTTATTTAAATCGGTTTTTTGATTTTTTTTGTTTATTTTATGTTTAATTATGTGTTTTTAAAGTTTATATACATCATTAATTCACAATATTAAGTATCACTTGAATTATATGATATTTGTAAGGGTATTTTATTTTAAAATCCCCTTTTAATATTCTATTTTACAAAAGTAAAAAGTATGATTTTTATGAAATTATTCATGTTTTATGATTATGATATGGTTATGTGGATTTTTGTTATTTTAATTAGTCTGACATATATCTATATCCAATTCATTGGGTATGTGTATTTTGGAGGTCGTCTATATGGTTTCTCCAAGTTTTACTACGATTGTTACACAAAGTATAATGTAGTAGTGTGGGTTAAAAATTATATGGTTCCTAAGAGAGTTGTGAGATTATATAAGTAATGGCCCAAGATACTTTTTTGGTTCTATTTATTTTATATATTTTTTGTGTAAATCCCCTGGAAATATTATGTTTCACAAAGTATGTTTGTATGGTTAAGAAGAATGTATATTTTGAAAATGATTTCCTATTTTAGAAGTATTCATGGGATAATGTTTTATTTCCTTCTTTTTATATCCCTTTATGAGTTTCTTTGTGCTCATACTATGTTTTTAGATTATTTTCATATGTTATAAGGATGATTAATAAGGACACAAAGATAAATGTCATTATGATTTTTTAAAGAAAACATGTTTTATTGTAAAAGTTTTATATTTGGATGGAAATTGATACTATTTTTTATAATAATGTATAAATGAATATTGAATTCAATTTATGTATTATATACCAATTATCTAAACATAATAACCTTAAAAGATCCTCAATTTAATAGTAAGGGAGTTCTTTACTAACATTCAAGATTATGTAATTTAATTAGGTTGGATCCTTATGGTTCGTATTAGAGGATGGTTTAGATAACTTTCGGTGTTAAGATGATGTTAATATAATAAAATTAATCATTTTTACAATATGGTTAATTTGAAATGATATAGAATTTAAATATTACATGTTACTTGAACTAAGATATTTTTTCTCAAAATGGTTGTCTGCCGAAGAAATGGAAGTTGGAGAGGACTGGCACAAACAGAATGATATCCTTCCAAATCTATAGCCTAGAATAATAAGGATTGGAACCTCTTAGTTTTTGATAGTAATGGCTTAGTTAACATAGAAAATAAATTTCAGTGGAATCTATCCAAGAGAAGAACCCGAGGTGCCAAAATAGAACAAGACTATAGTGGAACATTTTATTAAAAAACACCCTCCTTCTTTCAATGGGTCTTCTGAACCTATAGCGGTTGTAGGATTGATTAATGTCATTGAAAATATATTCTATATTATGGGATATCTAGATAATAAAAATTTATGTTGTTCCATTTATCATATTGAAGGTGAATCTGATCAGTGGTGGCCAATGGTCAAAAGTATAAGAGATATATATGAGATTTATGAATTAGGATTGGATGAATTTAAAAGTATTTTCATTGAAAAATGTATTCCAATGATGTTGACACCTAGGATGGAGAATAAATCCCTTGAATTGAAGAAAATGGAGGAATATTATGAGGCTATGTATGAAGAAAACATCACTGGACTGGCGAGGTATGCTCAAAATACTATTCTAGATATTGATAGAAAAATCAACCTCTTTTACTCAGGATTAAATACAAGGTATCGTATGGAATTGTCCTCCTATGAATTCAAAAGTTATGAGAAAAATTTTCTATGTTATCATAGGGTATAGATGGAGTTTTTTTATGAATAAAAAAATTTGGAGGCAAGGAGAAGAAGAAGTCCAGATGGAAAGTGTTGGGTATGAATCAGCCAAACAAATCTGATGGTATGAAATTCTAGTTTCTGGTTTTTCAAAAGTGTGGAAAAAATCACCATGGGGAATGACCTACCAAAACTGGGAATTGATTTTGATGTAGTACGTTTGGACATATAGAATGAAATTGTTGTGAAAATGATCCTAAGACTATTCTTGATAAGCATAATATTATGGGTTTTAAATGTGGAGAGATGGATCATTATGCAAATATCATCCAAAAGAGAGATCTGAATAATAAGAAGAAGCTATAATATAAGCAGAAAGGTGTAGTGATATCTTTTGTGACTACATCTACATTCATCAGGCCATCTAATGATGTTGTAGTATGCACCATGTTTTTTACTCAGATTTTAATGAAGTTTTTTTGATACGGTATCTACACATGACATTATTTCTATGTAATTTTCTAGTAAATTGGAAATATCACCTCAACAAATGAGGCTGATACATATTGTTAAAACACCATAGGGAAATATTATAGCTAAGAGGAATTATAAGAATCTTTATATTATGGTATGTTGAAAGAATCTAACATCAAAACCTTTTTTCCCATAGTAGAGTTTGATAAATTTCTAGTAATGTATTGGATTTCTATTTATCATGCTATGATTGATGGTAGATCTAAATAAGTTTTTAATCAGAATGATTTTTCATTTTTATACAAGATTGATCCCATACAATTGATAACATATCTGGAAGTTTAGAAACTATTGAAAGATGTAAATGAATGTTAGTTTTCTCATATGGTTGAAAATAAGGGAACTATTTATATTAATGATGTGTTAGTGGTAAATGAATACCTTGATGTTTTTATTGATTAGTTACCCAGTTTCATACCTGATCGAGAAGTCAAATTCACAATTTACTTAGTTCTTGATGCTAAGAAAATTTCAAAACCCCATATCAAATGGATCAAATGAAACATATTGAATTAAAAAATATATTGAAGGATTTTCTTGAGAAAGTCTTCATTCATCCTTTCACTTCACCATGGGGTTCTCCTATTTTGTTTGTTAAAAAGAAAGACGTTCCATGAGACTTTTCATTTATTAAATAGTTTTTCATAACGTCGCTGTAAAAACTAGAATCCCTTTACTCATATCGATGAATTTTTTTATCAGTTTTAGGGAGATCAGTACTTTTCTATGACTGACATGAGATCCACAAACCCTCAGTTGAATGTAATGGAGGATGATATCCTGAAAACAAGTTCTTTACAAGATATGGGAGTCATAAATTTGATTTTATGTCATTTAAGTTATCTAATTCACCTTTTTATTCAAGGAATTTATGGATAGAATATTACTTGAGATCTTGGATAAGTTTTTAGTTGTTTTTATTGATGGAATTTTGGTATTTTCTAAGAATAAAGAGGAGTATGTATAATATATGAGTGTTTTTTTCAAACCATAAAGGAAAAAACAGTTTGGAAAATTAAGCCAGTATGATTTCTGGTTCCAAAAAATTTCTTTACTGGGGAAAATTGTAAATAAATATGGAATAACAGTTGAACCTACCAAAACAAAAGTGTATAATGAATGTAAAAGACCTATAAAAATTACAGAGATTCATAGTTTTATTAGATTAATAGTTAATTATCGATGGTTTGTTAAAAACATATCTCGGTTATTTATCCCTCTAACTAACTTAATATGAAAGGGGTTAGATTTATTTGGACATATTAATGTAATGATTGTTTTTAGGAACTGAAGAATAGATTGTTGAATGCTTTATTATTGGAATTGCCTTCAAAAAATGCTGAGTTTCTCATCTAAAGTGATGCATTATTGATGGGACTTGGTTTTCTTAGAAATAATGATCAAGTAATTACTTCTATTTCAAGAAAACTGAAACCTCATGAGTTAAGTTATACCAAAAATGATTTGGAATAGGCAGCTTTGGTGTTTTATTTGAAAATTTGGATGCATAATTTATACAGAGAAAATTATCAAATATATAATGACCATAAAAGTCTAAAATATATATTCCCATAGAAGGAACTAAATATGAGGAATAGAAGATGGCTTGAACTACTAAAGGATTATGATTTCCCGATAAATTACCATCCAAAAAAAGCAAACAAAGTGGCGGATGCCTTGAGTCAAAAACACCAAGAATCATTAACTATGTAACATTTGGAACATAATCCCTTGATTAATGATTTGATGATTTTTTTCATAGATGTTTTTGGTGCATAAAATAACTTTGTTTTGTTTCTAATTTCAGTGCAATAATTGTCATCAAATAGAATTAAGAAAGCGTAGAAGGAAGACTATGAGCTGTAGAAAAAAATACTATTGGTTAAAAATGAAATTTTATAGAATTTAACCTTGAAAAATATTGTGTTTTATGATTTGGTAAAAGGATGTGTGTTCCATGTGATTCCCAGTTGAAAAAATAATTGGATTTTGAAGATCATAGTTCTCTATTTTAAGTTCATCCTGGGAGTAATACGATGTACATAGCCCTTCAGAGGTGTTATTTGTGGGATAGAATGAAATGCGATATTGCATATTTTACTGTGAAATGTTTGAACTGTCAATAGGTTAAAGCGGAGTTAAAGTTACCGAATGGGATTATTTTGCCTTTTATAGTGCTATAGTGGAAATGGGAGAATTTATCCATGGCCATTGTGGTGGGACTAACAAATACTTATTAAGGTAATAATGTAAATTGGGTAATTGTTGATAGACTGACTAAATCTATACATTTTCTTTCTATTCGAGATACAATGTCTTTGGATCAGCTTTCTCAGCTATACCTCAAAGTGATTGTTATGCTAAATGGGATTCATCTTTCCATTATCTCTGATCGGGATCCTAGGTTCACTTCTAAATTTTGGGTGGGACTTTATAAGTTTTGCGAATATAATTAAATTTCAGTACCCCTTTTCATCCTTAACCAGATGGGTTGTCGGAACGAACGATTCAGACATTGTAGGATATTCTTTATGCATGTCCAATGGACTAAAAGGGTAGTTTGTATCAACATCATTATTTATTTGAGTTATATTATAAAAACAACTTTCATTCTAGTCTACATATGGTACATTTCAACGCATTTTATGGGAAGTGGTGTATAACACTAGATTTTTGGGATAAAGTCGTGGAAAGGTAGTTGATGGGAGAAAAATTAGTAGAGGAAGTGGATGAGAAAGTGAAGATGATCCAACAACACATATAGACATCTCAGAGTAGACAGAAAAGTTATACAGACAACATGAGGACATGCTTTTCTTTTGAGTTAGGTGATAATACTTTTCATAGAATCTAACCATGGAATAGTGTTATGCATTTTGGTAAGAATGAAAAGTTATGTCCATAGTTCATTGGACCTTATAAAATTCAGTATAAAGTAGCACTAGTCACCTACCTTGTATCTTTTACTCCAATTTTTTCTCTGGTACATAATGTTTATCATTTTTTGATGGTGAGATATTTTGTTCTAGATTTATCTCATTTCTGAGCCCATAAGTAGTTCATCTAAAGGAGAACCATTCAAATGATGAGAAACCAGTTCAAATTCTTGATCTAATGGAACAATTATTCTGGAATAAGGAATTCCTATAAGAAAATATTTTTTGGAGAAACCACATGGTTGAATAAGCAACAAGAAAATCTAAGAGTGCTATGAGGGAAAGGTACCCTCACATGTTTGATAAAAAATAATATTGCGCGGGCACAATTTCCAAAAGGTGGGGATACTATAACACCCTATGGTTTTGAAAATATAAAATGAAATCCATGAAACTTTTTTTAAAGTAGATAGTTATAAATATCATTTAATTATAAGTTTTCAGCTTCTTTGATATGAATTTAAAAAAATGGCCATCTATAATTATGATTAGTATGATATTTGGAGTTTGAGGAAACAAACATGATTTTTTTAGGGTATCGTAACATACCATTTGGAATAGTAATATGACTCTAATGAATAATAAATTGTATTATTATTTTATTTTCTTAAGGCTTTATGACCATGACATCCTGAGTAATTTTTCAAGATGTTAAAAAATGAGTTATATATTTAAAATTATAATTTTTGAATAAATTATGATTTTAATTAAATATTAAATTAATAATATTTTGAAAAATGTTTTCAAAAAAATTAGTTCAGTTTTTAATTCTACATGTTTAAAAATGGTTAGGATGATTTTATGGTATTTTTCTAAATATCTGTAATTTTTTATGTATAGTGAAATATGATAAAATACTGTATATTCAAATTAGGAGTTAAATACACTATTTATGACATCATAAGTGATGTAAGGAAACATTTTTCGATATCACAAGATCTATTTACTATTTTGATCATAATATTTATGACTATTCGTAGTCTTGGACATGAATATTAAAATAATGATTAAAATAATGTAAAATCCCTCCTCTCCTCTACTATAAATACCACCCTCATTCCTCTCTTCCTCTCACACCTGTCAAGCCTTGAGGATTGTCTTTGTTCTACGAAATTCAACCCCCAAGGATCTTCCCCACTTCCTAGAGCTATTAGTCTCACTAAAAGGCCAAAACCAATGGCCTTAAGGAGGATAACTAGCAGAAGAGATCAAGTGGTAATAATCCTCTTCCTTTTTCAGGTGTTTTCATTTCAATTCATTTCTATTCTTATAATGTTTTTCCTTCCACATATCTAGGAGGTATGAAATCTCTAGAATCATATATATTATTTATGTTACCACATTCTGTTAAAATATTCACCATCTCCCTTCCTCTCCTCTCCCTCTTGTTCTAAATATAAAAACACCCCCATGATGTGGAATTACCAAAATCAAGGACGATGTGTTTCCAAATTCCATTACGTCCCTAAAATATTATCATAAAACAATTTTAATGGTTGAATCAAAATTTAATTTTATGTTGTGACCTATTTTATGTTCTGAAATAAAATTCTATGAATGAAATTATATTATTTAATTAAACAAGTTCGTGATTATAAAGGAACCTCCTAAAATGATATAAACAAATATCTGTAATGTTTTATATAAAGAAAAGTCACCGTATATAATAAAAAAAGTATTTAAGGTATTATTACATATTATGGAAGCATATTATTATCATTTCATTCCAATTCTGAATTTCATTTCCATAGGTTAGGAAAATCAAACACAAACAAACCATGTAAATCAAGTAAGGAATGCACCCAAAACAATGGAAGGAACAAAATACTTAAAATTAAAGTGTAAAATAATTTTAAAAAATGATCACATAAGATGTTATAAACATAAAAATGTATTTGTAAAATCCTAAAAACACTCTTGTAACCATTATATAGTATTTTTAAACAATTTTGATGTCAGAAGAAATCGAGTTAAGGGAATTCTTAAACCAATTTCCATTCTAGGTGTTAACCATCAACTTCATTATTTTTGTGGTATTTAAGTTGTTTATGTGATGTTTTTTGTTTATATTATAATTAATTATTTGTATTTAAAGTGTATAAAAATATTCCATCTACTCTATTACGTCTCAATTGAATTATATGATAGTCATAAGGGTTTAAAATCCACTTTTAAAATTCTATTTTACAAAATTCAAAAGTAATGTTTTATGAAATTATTCACGTGGTATGATTATTCTCTGGTTATTATGAATTATTTAGGATAATTGGTGGGACCAATATCTCCCTCCAATGTATTGGTTACATTTATGTTGTAGGTTGGCTATATAGTTACTCCATGTGTAACTACGATGGTTACACAAATTGAAAGGTAGCTGTGTGGGTTACAAATTATATGGTTACTGAGAGGGTCAAAATATTTTGTAATTAATGACCTTCATAAGATGCCTTTTTGGTTATATTTATGTTTTAATTGTTTTTGTAAATATATTGGAAATATTAAATTTCACAAAGTAATTTTATATTGGTAATAAGTATGTCTTTTTGGAAAATGATTTCATACGTTACAAGTATTCTTGTGCTAATGTTTTCTTTCATTCTTTTAATGTACCTTACTGAGATTTTGGTGCTCATACAAAGTTTTTTAATTATTTTCACATTTTATATGGATGTTTAAGAGAAAGAATGATTCCAATTTAAATTTCTTGGTGATTTTTCAAAGAAAACATGTTTTATTTATAAAGTTTTATTTTTTAAAAGAAATGGATACTATTTTTGTGGTATATTATGTATATGAAAGTGGAATGTAATAATTTTATTATATCCCAATTATTGAAAAAATATAAACCATAAAAGATCCTTAAAATGATAAAAAGTTAGTTCTTGGCTAAAATTTAAGATTATGTGATATAATAAGTTAGGGTCCTTATAGTTGGTATTAGTGTACAGTTTAGATAACTTTAGGTGTTTGGATAATGTTAATAGAATACCATTAATGAAATGTAATCTATGGTTAATTTTTATTTATTTATAATTTAATGATTACAAAATTTCTTTGACTTTGATAAGTATGTTCAGAATGGTTTTCTGTAGAAGAAATAGGTAATTTGAAGAGGAGAGGTGGTGACAAAACCATATCCTTCCGAATCTGCAGCCCATAATGGTATGGACTGGAACTATGTATTTTGTGATAGTAATGGACACGCTAATGTAGAAAATAAATTTTGGAGGAGTATATGAAATAGAATAGCTAGAGTTATCATAATGGAACACGACGATAGTGGAACACTTTATGATAAAACACCCTCCTTATTTAAATGGATATTCAGACCCTATAGAGGTTGAAGGATGGATTAATTTCCTTGAAACTTTTTTCCATAATATAGGCTATTTAGATAATCAAAAGGTAATCCATTCCATTTGTTGTTTCTAATTTTATTCTTATAATTGGAGGTCAATGGTCAAAAATATTAGGGATAGAGATGATATTCATTCCTTAGAGTGGGATGAATTTAAAACTCTTTTCCTTGAAAAACATTTTCCTAAGGTGGTGAGACATAGGATGGAGAATAGATTCATTTAATTGATAAAAAGGGTGGAAGAATTATTGGATGTGTATGAAGAATACTTCACCTTACTGGTGAGGTATTATCCAAATCTTATTAAGGATCTTGATTGAAAAATAAAGGGATTTTACTCTGGATTATTTCCAAGGTGTCGAATGGAATTGGCCTCCTGTGAATTCAAAAGTTATGAGAAACTTGTTTGATGTGATGAGAGGGTAGAGATGGTGTTTTATGAAGATCACATAAACATTGAAATCAATGAAAAAATAGGTCCAAATGGAATGTTATGGGTAAGATTCCACCCAACAAATCTGATGGTAAGAAATTATAGTTTCTAGTTTATGAACAGTGTGGAAAAAAGCACCATAGTTAATGCCTTACCCAAACTAGGAAGGGTTTTTTATGTGGTAAATTTGGACATATCTACTGATATTGTAATGTAAATGATCTTAAGACTAATCCTTATATGCATACTGTTATGTGTTTTAAATTGGGAGATATTGTTCATTATGTAAATGTTTTCCCAATGAATGATATGAATGATGCAAATAAGCCAGAATATAAGCAAAAAGGTTTAGTGAGATCCTTTGAGACTACGTTACTAGATTTTGGGCCATCCAATGAAGTTATATTAGGTACCTTTTTTGTTTACTCTGATTTTTTAATTTTTTTTACAAGATCTAAACATTTCTTTATTTCTTATAAATTTCTAGTAATTTGGAAATATCACCTTAATAAATGAGGGTGGAACATATTGTCAAAACACCAAGGAGAAATACTATAGAAAAGATTAATTATAATAATCACTATATTATGTTCTGTGGAAAGTCATTTCCTTAAAACCTTATTGTTTCCCCTTATTTGACTTTTATGTCATTCTGGAAATGTATTGCCTTTCTGTTTATCATTCTAAGATTGACTGTGGAGTTAAATAATTTTTTCTTATAAAATATTTTATGTTTCTATACAAGATTAGAACCAGAAAATTAATAACAAACCCAGAAGCTGAGAAACTGTTTAAAGATGGAAATGAATTTTATCTTGATCACATTGTTGAAAATTAGGGAACTGTTCAGATTAAATATTTTCCACTGGTAAATGATTACCTTGATGTTTTTTTGATGAGTTACCTAGTGTCATTCCTAACCGGGATGTCGAATTCTCAATCTATGTAGTTCCTAATGCTAATAAAATTTCAAATCCCCTATATCAAAGGGCTCAAATGGAACTTATTGATTAGAAAAATTAGTTGTAGGATTTTCTTGATAAATGATTCATTTCTCCTAGCACATCACCATACATTTGTCCTATTTTGTTTATGAAAAACAACTATTTTTCCAGGATACTTTGCATTTATTATAGAGATTTGAATAACATCACTATTAAAAACAACTATCCTTTTCCTCATATGAATGAATTATTTGATTTGCTTCGTAGAGCTCGGTACTTTTCCAAGATTGAATTGAGATCTGGATACCATCATTTGATGGTGAGGGAAGATGATATCCAAAAAATATATTTTCATACTAGATATGGTCATTATGAATTTTTTATTATGTTATTTGGGTTAACTAATTATCTGGTTGTATTCATAGATCTTATGAATAGAATATTTCATGAGTTCTTGGATAATCTTGTGGTTGTGTTTATTAATGAAATTTTGGTATTTTACATCAATAAATAGGAGAATAAAAATATCTAAGGGTAGTTTTGGAAACCATAAATGAAAAACACTACATGGAAAAATTCATCAAGTGTGATTTCTAGTTTTAAAAAATTCTTTTCTATGGAAAATTTTAATTAAAGATAGAATAATAGTTGATACTACCAAACAAAAGTTTTTTATGAATGGAAAAGACATAAAAATGTTATAGAGATTCATAGTTTTATTGAATTAGTAGGTTATTAAAAACATTTCATGGTTATGTATCCCACTAACTATGTTAACGTGAAAAAGGATTAAATTTATCTAGACAAAATAATTATGATGTTTGTTTTCATGAACTGATGAAGGGATTGGTGAATGCTCTAGTTTTGGACATGCCTTCCCAAAATTGTGAGTTTATCATCTATAGTAATGCTTCATTTAAGGGACATGGTTTTGTTTCTATGCAGAATGATCAAGTGACTTCTTATGCTCCAAGACAACTAAAACCTCATGTGTTAAATTTTCCCAAACATGATTGGGAATCGGCAGCATTGTTTTTTTTTAAAAAAAATTGAGGCATCATTTATACAGATCCACATGTCAAATATAGAATGACCATATATAAAGTATATATTCATATAGAATTAATTAAACATGACATAGAGAATATGGTCCCTTGATTAATAATTTGATGAGTTTTGGAATAGATGTGGCTTGTGTAGGAAATACATCTTTTTTGTTTCATGGTTTAGCACAGTAATCATTATCAGATAAAATTTAGTAAGCAAAGAAGGAATACCGTGAGCTGAAGGAAATTGTATAATTTGTTAAAATGGGTAAATTTCATGAATCAAACCATTATAAAGACTATGTTTTATGATTTGGTAAAATGTTGTGTTTTCCATATGATTCTAAGTTGATGAATGATTTATTGAGTGAATAAAATAGTTCTCTATTTTTAGTTCATCCTGGAAGTACAAATATGTACCGAGACCTTTGAGAGTATTACTGGTGGGATGGAATGAAAAGGGATATTTCAAGTTTTACTATGAAAAGGATGACATGTTAATATGTTAAATTAGTACAACAGTTACTGAAGGGGATGCATCAGTCGTTGATATTTCTAGAGTGGTAATGGGAGAATGTATCAATGTAATTATTAGTGGGATTAACAAATACATCTTGAGGTAAAAATGAAATATGGGTTATTATTGACCACCTGACTAAATCAACATATTTTCTTTCTATTCGATATACAATGTCTTTGGATCAGCTTTCTTGACTCTGCCTGAAAGATATTTTCAAGTTACATGGAGCTCCTATTTCTATTGTATCTGATTGGTATCCCAGGTTTACTTCAAAATTTTGCAGGGGCCTTTAGATGTTCTTGGGAAGAGAATTAAATTTTACTACCCCTTTTCTGCATCAACCAGATTGGAAGTAAGAATGAATGATTCGGAATTTGTAGTATATGCTTTGAGCTGCTTCAATAGATAAAAGTGAATTTTCTATCAGCATCATTATTTAGTTGATTTATATTATAATAACAGTTTACATTCTAGTATAAAAATGGTACAGTTTGGGGAATTCTATGGGAAGTAATGTAGAACTCCAGATTTTTGGGATGAAGTCAGGGAAATGAATTTTATGGGTCTATAATTTATAGAGGAAGTATATGAGAATGTGAAAATTATCCAAAAACACATGAGTAAATATCAGAGCAGATAGAAAATTTATGTAGACAATAGGAGGAAAGACTTTTATTTTGAGGTACATGATAATGTTTTTCATATAATCTCACAATGGAAATGTGTCATGTGTTTTAGTATGAAAGGAATGGTATGTCCACAGTTTATTGAACCTTATGAAATTCTGGAGAATGTTAGACCAATTTCCTAATTAGTATCTTTTACTCAAATTTTATCCCAGGTACATAATGTTTTTCATGTTTCCATGTTGAGAAAGTATGTTCTAGATTCATCCCATTTCTGAGCATAGAAGCAGTTTAGTTTGAGGAGAACACTTAATATGAAAAGATACCAGTTCAGATTCTTGATAAAAGGGAACAAGTATCATAGAATAAGGTAATTCGTCATGCAAAGTTTTTGTGGAGAACCCACATTGAAGAAGAAACCTGGGAATCTAAAAATGATATGAGGGAAAGGTATCCTCACATGTTTAGTAAGTAAACAAAATTGTTACGGCGCACTTTACAAAAGGTGGTGATAATGTAACAACCAAAGGTATTAAAAAATGAAATTCATGAATCTTTTTTTATGTAGATAGTTATAACTATCCATTAAATATAATTTTGTAGATTCTGTGACTTGAATTTCAAAAAACAATCATCTATAATTTTGATCAGTAAGATATTTGTAGTCAGGTGGAATCAACTTGATTCTTTTTGTGAATAATGTCATAACCTTCTAAATAGTAATATGAATTGTAATATGAAACTAAGGAAAAGTAAATTTTATTATAATTCTATATTCTTAATCCTTTGAGATAATGAAATATTGTTTAATTCTTCATGGTGTTAAAAATGAATTACAGATTTAAAATTGTTTTTTTAATCAATTGTGAATTTATTTAAATATTAAGTTTATAATATTAAGAAAATTATTTTTAAAAAATGGATTTAATTTGTCAATTATACATCTTCAAAAATGATTAAGGTGAATATTTTTTATTTTTCACAAAATCATGAATTTTAGATGAATTGTGAAATACGGTAAAATACTGTATATTCAAATTATCAGTTAAATACACTATTTATAACAACATCAGTGATGTAAGGAAACTTGTTTCGAACTAACATGCACTATTTACAATTTTTTTCATATTAATTATGACTATTCGATGTATTCAAAATATATATTAAAATAATGATTAAAATAATGTAAAATCCCTCCTCTCCTCCACTATAAATACCACCCTCATTCATCTCTTCCTCTCACACCTATCAAGCATTAATCATTTTATATGTTCTACCTTCTTCCACCCACAAGAATATTCTCAATATCATAGAGCTACTAGTATCACTAAAAGGCCGAAACCAACGTCTACAAGAAGGATATAAATGAGTAGAGATCAAGAGGTATGAATCCTTTCCTTTTTCATCTGTTTTCTTTTAAAAAAATTTATTTTCTTATACTCATTTTCCCTCCAAATATCAAGGATGTATGAAATATCCAGAATCATATATATTCGTTATTTTTCCATGTTTATTTAAAATATTCATCATCTTCCTTCCTCTCCTCTCCCAACAGTTATAAAAATAAAAACACCCCCCTCACGATGTGTCGATTTACTGAAATCTTGGACGTTGTGTTTTCAATTTCCATTACTTCCTTTAAATACGACCATAAAAATCTTTTAATGGTTGAATAATAATGTAAAAAGTACTTTTTATCCTATTTAATGTTCCATAATGCACTTAAATGGCTGAAATTATATTATTGAATGAAACAAGTTCATGATTATCACGGAACCGCAAAAAAATATCCAAACAAATATCTATAATGTCTTCTCTAATGATTCATTTTCATATATGATAAAAAATGATTTATGGTATCATCACATATTTTGGAAACATATATATACCATTTAATTACATTTTTTAAATTTTTTTATATACGATAAGAAAATAAAACAAAAACCAGGCGAGAAAATCATGCAAAGAACACACCTGAAATAATGAAAGGAACATAATACTGACAGTTACAGGGTGAAATAATGTTATACAATAACCCTATAAAATGTAATAAATATTAAATTTTTGTAAATAATAACAACACTATTTAAACAATTATTAATGAGTTTTAACCTATTATTAAGTAAGAAAATACTTAGGAAAGGGAATTCTTAACCGGATTTTAATTCTATGGGTTAACCATCTACTTCATGATCTATGTGGTATTTAAATTGTTTGTGTGGTGGGTTTTTTATATTATGTTTAATTATGTTTATTTAATTTGTATATAAAAATTCCATCCACACTATTAATTCTCACTTAAATTATATGATATTCGTAAGGGGATTTTCAATTAAAATCCCTTTTTCAAATTCTATTTTACAAAATTTTGAAGTAAATTTTTTATGAAATTATTCATGTAGTATGATTATGTTCTGGTTCATGGTAATTGTTTTTTTGATAAATTGTGGTACCTATATGTCCCTCCAATTCATTCATTATGTTTATGATGAAGGTTGGGCTATGATTACTCCAAGTGTTACTACGATTGTTACACAAATTGTAAGCTAGCTACGAGGGTTATGAAATATATAGTAGCTAAGAGGGTTACAAGATTATGAAATTAATTCACAAATACATCATTGTGTTTCTATTTATGTTATTTTTGTTTCTGGACATCTCATGTAATTATCATGTTTAACAAAGTATGTTTATATCGTTAACAAGTGTGTCTCTTTAAAAAATTATTTCATACGTTACATGTATTTATGGGATAATGTTTTCTTTCCAAATTTTTATATCCCTTACTGAGATTTTTGTGCTCATCCAAAGTTTTTAAATGATTTTCATTGGTAATAAGGATTCTTAATGAAATTGTTGAAACTAATTTAAAGGTCATAGATATTTTTCAAAGAAAACATGTTTTATTTTAGATTTTTTATACTTTGAAAGGAATGTATATTTTTTTGGTGGTATCTTCTATTTAAGAATGTGGAATTTAATGTATGTATTATATATCAATTATAAAAATCTTCAAACCTAACATGTTCAAAAATATTAAAGGAAATGTGTTATTTACTAAAATTAAGGATTATGTAATGTAATAAGGATGAGTGCTTATAGAGAAAGAGTGAATAGTTCATAAAATGACTAGAATATTTCTTTTAAACAACTTTTTAAATCATCATTTTTTTAGGATATTTATTTAATAAATCATAATATAATAGTAAAAATATTATTAAAAAATTTTCATTGAAAATATTTTTAGGGAAGAAAATGTCTCCCAATAAAGTAGAAAAACAATGTCGCTTTTTATAAAAATAATATCCCTTGTGTATTCAGTATTGGAATTGAGGAAAATGAAATAAAAAATTGTAATTTATAAATGCGTGTATAGAATAAGAAATTTATTTGTTTTATTTTAAGAAGATCAAATAATTCCCACAGTGGGGACTTGAACATAAACAATACAGAATAATGATGACATTGTCAAATAAACCCTTACGTGATGTACTGCTTCCACCGAACGTGATTAAAAGTATTTTATAATAAATGTATTATATAACCATAATCATATATAGCATACCAAATATTATTTACTTATAACATTTAATCACTAGTTTATTTATAATATTTATTTAAAAGAATTATTTTGGGCGATAATCACATAATTTTTCTTGTATGTTTTGGTTCAACAGTTTTGGTCCTTTCACTTTTATCATGATTACATAATCTCCAAATAGATTATAATTATATAAATATCACATTTATTCATTATGTATTTATTTTTTGTTATCGATGAAAGGTAAATACGGAAAAATTAATTACACCAATAACGAAGACGATAGGTCTTGCATATGCATCAACGATGTATTCCCATTTCAATGGATGGAATAAAATAAATGTATATAATAAATATACATTAATTAATACCTATTATTTAATATATAAAATATATATTGGTTAAAAATATATCTTTATTTCTAACCATTCGATCAATAAATGAAAAATGAACTACATCACTTGATGGGTGTGGTAGTACATATGTACACACCATCAATGTTATCATTTTACAATGGATTTGAAGGAAAAAAGTTAGATAAAATATTTTGATTATATAAGAATAGTTTTGTCTTAAATATAATATATAAACATTTGACCCATTATAAAACCCATACATAATATATTGTGATGAAAAATAAAAAATATCAGTACTTGGAGACAACAAGCTATACATGCATATGAGCGATACATTCGCATTACCTTTGATGGAAAAGAGGGTATATAATTATGGATTAATGATCATAATAATATCTATTTATACATATGTTGATTAATTTATTTTATAATGATAAATAAAAAATTTTATAGTAGTTATAAGAATAGATAAATTGAATAACGTTAGGTAACTTGATTAGAAATTCTTCAGGGGGACGTCTTTTATATCACTTATTATGGAACTGATGGTTGGATTTATTGGAAGAATATAACCTATAGAACATGGATAAGTATGTTTATAAAAAATTAATAGGTCTTCGTTGACATTGTTTTCTCAATGTGGTGTATAGAATATAAGTAATGGGTTTCGTTTTAGAAGTTAGCAGAGAGGAAATTGTTAGACTATATTAAAGTGAAAAAATAAAATAAAATAATTCTCAAGGAAAATGTATCCAAGTGGATATATAATTCAATATAAGTTAGGATATGGTTTAAATATAATAATCCAATAATAATTTTACAATATTAAGTGGAATTTTGACCCCTTTTATCCCATTTTAAAACATATATTTATCTTTAATAATGGTAAAGAATTATTGATATTAATGGGTTATAATTTCAATGGTTTGGTCAAAATGAGATGATTAATGTAAAAGGGATGAATTTCTTTCCATATAATATCCCCATATTTTTGTAATATTTTTTTTATGATTTTTACTTACTTATAGAAAAAATCAAAATAAAATATCATTATTTACATTTTTGAAACAAGTCATATAATTTTACATTAAATACAGAAAAGAAATTATGTAAGTAAAATATAATACATTCAAAATTAACTAATCTGATATTTTCTTGTATAAAATTATTGAAATAGAATAATTTCTAAAAATTATATACCACTTAATATTTTTATAATCATTTTTTATTTTATCAATTAATTATATTAATATTATGTTGGAATTGTATAAGTTTTTAAGGTAATTACATATTCAATAAAATTTAAATATAAATTAAAATCAATAAAATAGTTTAATTACTATAATAAATAAAATTTTATAGTTTCCTGTGACTTATCTTACGTCTTTTTGAACATAATGTGCATCTTTAAAGACAATAGAGTGATAATTTTTATTTATCATTACTTAAATTTATATTAAGGATAATATAAACAAAAAATTACACCATGTGTCCAGATTTTAAATAAACATATTAGAATATTATAAAAAACTAATCCATTAGGATATATGAAGGTGTTATTGAAATTTAAAATCCATATCCAAATGTTTAAACCAGTTTTATCCATTATTCCTCTAATGCAATGCCAAATACATACTGAGGATACTATTTAAAAAATTTCATCTTCCTCATCCAATATATGCAATTGATTTTTCATGATTCAATTCGTATAAGTGGATCAAATGTCTTTTTGATTAAAAAACCAAAATGAAATGAAAAATAGTTTGGTCGAATGAAATATTTTATGTAAAAAATCGTTTATATCAAATATGAACTATAAATGTTTTTCCAAATAATTTAATTAGATTAATAAAATAATAATAAAACTAATTTTATATTTAAAAATTTTAAACCAAAATGGGACTTTGTAAATTATTGATATGAAAACAGTTTATAAATATTTACACTAAATTTCACAATTCCTAAAATATAATTCCTTTTAGAAAATTACCAATCATTCATGTTAAAGTATATTTTAATATTATTTCAAAAAGTAACTAAATTTTATAATTAATTTTCTAAAATTTTATGAATAGAAAATATTATATTTTTTTCACATAATGAAATTAATTTTTATGGAAACATATTTTTAAAGAATAATATGTCTTTACTAATTGATGAATGTTTATTTTAAATTAATTAATAGATACATTAGTCTTGAGTATAAAAATTATACATATATATATATTATAATTTGGATATTCATTATATATACCCACCAATTCAGCAAATAAGTCATAATGTTAATTTCAGAATAAAAATATTGTGTGGTTTCTTTAACCACAACAATAAATTTATTGAATAATATAGAACATAGTGTTCATTTAAAGAAATAGGGTTTCACATTATCCCCCATTAATTAAATTTACCAAAATTAATTTTATATTATTATCAATAATCATGGGTTTTACATTTCAAAAAACCTTTTTTTTTTGAAAACTGATATTATAAAAATAGTTAAAAATATTCCCCTTTAAAAGAGGAAAATTTCCATTTTTAGTTCATCAAGAATAACACAGAACTAGGTTTATGATAATATGAACATTTGTGGAAATTGAAAATATTATAAGACCATAATTCTAAAAAAAAGATATTTTGTATTAAGATATGAATATTCATTACATGGAAAAATGATCCATACTATAACTGTTTAGGTTGCGTACCTTTAGAAAGATGGATTCACTGAAAACTGTTCTAAAGATGAATTATTTCCTCATCCACTTATTTCATCATATCTATCACTATTCTTTGACTTATCATATATAAAATTATTCCTTATAAACCGGTGAAAAAATATATATATATTGTCAAGATAAATTTCAAAATAAAGTGAAACACTAGAATATCATTTAATGATCACATGAATGAATCAGATAACAACAATTTTATGAGATTATAAACATATCATTAAATTTTAATTCTATACAAATCATATATCATAAACATGAGTCATTCCAAAAGTCATTATCATTCCAAAAGACATTATTCATAAGAGTGTGAAATTATCATAATTCATGAACCATAATCTCATGTAATAATTTCTTTCACCATTATAGATATAAATATCATTTCATATTTCAAGGTTAAAGACCAAGAACATAAAACATATTGGATCTGGTCTCATCACTGATTTCCCATTGTGGATAAATACTTTCGGCATATTTACCATTGTGGATCGATCTCGATGAATTGTTTCTAATTATTATCTAATGATATATAAGGATTTAGAAAATGTATTGTATTGTGATAATGGACCCACCCATCGCATAATGAAAATGATACATATTGTTTACAAAACATCATAAAACGTTCATCAAATCAAAACCCAGGAAAACAAATTGTCTTTATAAAGCATCTATATTATAGGGATCAACGAAAAAAGAATTTCATAAAAACAATTCTCATTGCATGACTGAGGGAAAAGAAATTTGTTTCACAAAAATCATGTAATTATATGAATAAATCCTCCATATAAATAATAAATATGGTATCATTGGATCATATTCCCAATAATGATTATATAGCTTCAATTTTTTTAAAAATAGATGTAAAATTATTTTGAAATAAAAATAACATAGTACATTTATTGAGGATAATAACATTTTTTTCAAATATCCTTTATAATGATAGAAATTTAAAAATATATAATTGAATTAATTTTCAGAGAAAATAAACCTAGAAGATATAAATTAATATTCAATGAAAATAATGGTAATGATGGTAGGAATTGTTTTTGATACCATACACATTAAAAAGAATATTTTTTGCAATTTTTGGGGAAATCCAAATGGGAATTATTAGGAAAAATAAATTAATATTAATTTACAACACCTTATATAATTTAAAAAATGGGTAATAATATATTTAATAAATAATTTTTATAGTATAAAAACATTTTTATAACAATCTTAGAAGATATGGAAATATAAGAAATGAGATTTTCTACCAAAGAGAGAGATAAAGATGATTTTACCAAATAAAACATCCATTTTGTCTCTTAAATCTATTAATATGGAAAAATTGAGTAAATATATGTTTCTCCTAGAAATAAATATATAAGGATAAAATAAATGAGTGTTACTGGTGGTAGTTCATAATATTTCATCATTGAAAACATAATCATTATCATTCTTGATAAATGTTTAGATTATAACATAAAACGTTTACGACATTGGTATCATTGGAATTTTAAGGCCCATTAAAGAATATAATAATATGAAACATTAAATATACCTAAAATAAATATATTCATTGTTTAACATGTTAAAGGGTTTGCATATACACCACATAAAAGAAGTTATGTTCATAACATAACTTACTTTCAAAATAAATCAATATGAGCTAAAAATCAATTACCATAAGTCTTGAATTATTCTATTCACATTAAAAAACATGAAGATAAATATAATATTATTATTCATATGTTATAGAACCAAAAAATATATTTTTTATTCCATGTATTATTTAAATATTTCCATTTATTGGCAGTTTGTTTATAATGCCTTCTAAAAGAATATTTCATGTAAAGACTATTTCATTTTTAATCTATGTTTCGGATTGGAATATTCGGTCCTTCCATTTTTATCATGATAACATAATCTAAAAAATTAACCATGATATAAATATTTTATATATTCGTTATATACATATTTATAGTAATCCATCAAATTGAGAATTTGAAAATGAATTACATCATTCATGGAAATGGTTGGGAATCGTACACAAGAACAAAGTTTCGATTTTTTTACTAGATGAAATTAAAGAAAGGAAAATAATATATAGACTATTAAAAATAATTTCAATTTCATATATATCATATATATTTAAAAAACGTACCCTTCGACAATCCAAGAAAATAGATATAGAAAAACAAATCACTTCACTTCTCGAGGAGGCTGTCCACCGTACACCAATGTGGTTATCTTATAAACCCACAAAATGGAAATATAGAGGGTGTATGTTATTTTAGAATTATATAAATATAATAGTGTTAAAAATATAAAATAAATTTATCAAATATATCATTATTACCATCCATATAAAATATAAATTAAAATCACATCACATCGGTTCGCGAGGTGGTCCTCTGTTGTACACACGACCAACATTATTATTCCTCAACGGATCAAAAGGTGATAAAGTAGATGTGTTATTACAATTTATAAGGTATAATAATCTGATAAATATCATATATAAACATTAAATACATCAATATTATGATATGTTACTAGTGGTTATAGAATAGTAACAAAAAATGTTCACAAGGTGGTAGTTCACCATACACATGATTGACGGTTTCATTTCCCATTTTAGGGAAGAAGAGATGTATATATGTTCTTCCATTAATAAACTAACATATAAGTATATTAGTGATAATGGTGTTATTAAATCATCATAAATGAAGTTATTTTTTATAAAGGTTTTTATGAAATAAAAAAATCTATGTATTTTTTCTTCTTATTTAGAGAACAACTTTAGTTTTATATGTAATGCCTTAATTAAAATGTTTTCTAAAAAAATGTAAGATAGAAGGTGGAGATGGAAATATGGATGATTTTTTGGTAGGTATTGGTTAAAAAATTGTTATTTTATGTGTAAATTGGAGAGGTTTTGGGGTGTCCATTTATATGTGGTGGATAAGACACACAAGGATATTTTGAATATAATAAACTATAACCACATTTTTCACATGTGAGACATGGAATATTTGTTTTTTATGAAATACAATTTTCATGACTTGAAAAAAACCATATAATTTAATTTTTAGTTTCTTGTATGTTAGATACATTATAAATGAAGGCATAAAAATTTATTCTAAATCCACATTAAAGACATATTCATCATTTCAATGAAGGCTTCTTTTAGAAATATTGTATCATAGGGGTATAAATTATGGAAAGGGGTAACCATGATGCCTAGTACGAAAATAAGGAAAGGATTCATATAATATGTGATCTTGATAAATACAAATATGAACATGAGTCATGAAAATAAGGAATAGACAAGAGTAATATCATCATATTAATAACATTAATCCTATCATAAAAATGTGGATACACTATGAAAATGTTACATTTATAATAATATCACCATGGTTTATCATCATGTTTTCAAAAAAGAAAATAGTTGAGGATATAAACCAATGTATCATAAAACATGTCATCAGTAGAGAATCAATATTTTTCTAATGAATTGTAGTTCTATCATTATTCAAAGTTCATATTTATTATTTTATGTGAGGGAAATTGATCAAAATACATCATTTAAGAATATATATGTGTAATATAAAGAATGGGGTTCAAATAAAAATTGTTGTGTAAAATGTTCTTAAAGACATAACCACAACACCATTTATATCCCAATTTAATGGATTATGAGTTCAATGTATGTAAATCCATAAATAATTTTATCTTGTTTAAATATTTTTCAAAACCCATGGAAAATAAATGAGGTTTGCGTATTCAAAAAAATTGAAAATAGAATTTATCCTTAAAAAGTAATAAATTAGTTAAATAAATTTAGAAGCATGATGGGTAAAATTGTGTATTTTGAAAGAGGTAAAACGAGATATAGGGAAGGTCTCAGATTGATAAAAAATTATTTATGTATTATGATTATGATCAAAATAATATTAAATGAATGTAACATAACCATAAAAATATGAACGCAAAAAATAATTATTGCAAGGAAAACAAGAAGTTATTTCATATAACATGATGAGTCGCTCCTAAATCATGAGGATTGTAACCTTAGGGATATAATGGATGCCTCGGGGGAACTCCATGGGAGGGAAAATAAGCATATTTTCTAGAGGTTAGATTTTAAGTGAAGTAGAATGGAAAAATTGTTGTGTATTTACAAAAAAATGGAGGAATTGTATAATAATATCAAAATATAAGTCTTAGAAATTTCGGATGTTTAAAATTCAATACCATTTGCATGCCCATGGTTTTTTCTCATGTTATTGAGTATTTGAGCCAAATTTTATGAATATTTAACACATTATAACTAAAAATAATTATTTATTATACACTTTTGGAAATGTATAAGTAAATTTCCAAAAACATAATGTTCTAAAAATCAAATTTTCTATTTTATAATTTAGAAATACACATATAGGTTATAAATTGAATAAAATATATTAAAAAATAATATTATTAATATAAAATATTTTATTCTGTGGGTACTGATTAATTAATTGGTAAACCATTATTACATAAAAATGAACTCATAAAACATATTGAAACCCAAAAACAATATTTTTTCTATTCACTGAAAAATAATGTGTTTTTGAATATTCTCATAAATTCACCCAAACATAATTTTTACATGGTGATTTGTAATAGAGAAATTATTTTATCAAAATGTTTTCTTAAATATGATAATTTTAAATTTTAAATATATTATTCCTTATTTATGGAAAAATTATAATTTCTAAGAGACTGTAAAATTTATACGACATATAGAAATTTCTTGTTACATAATAAAATTATTTTATAATTTGAATTTAAATTAATGATTTTTTAAAGAATAAAACAAATATTAATCATAATACCATTTTTTATTATAAATTTTAATATACATTTTGAAAAACTAAAATTCTGTTTTATCTACGTCCAATAATAATTATATAAAATTCATCATATATAAGCATAAATCTTATTAACAAAAACCACAATAAAAATGGTAGTCTAGGAATAACCATTTTAGTTTTGCAATAGAAATTACACTTAATAAAATTATGGCTTGGACATGCTACCCAATATTACACCTACATACTCCCTGAGGGTATTGTTTGTGATGGTGTTAGATTCATGCGGTGGCTCAACTAACATTGACTAGGTGGTAATCATCACAAATAGGATATTTTAATATAGGGGATTTAATTCATCATTCACTTGATTGAATCTCATGTTATGATTGTTCTTTTTTGAACACTAGAAATGCTACCTCCCTCCCATGATCTGAGAAATGGTCTTTAAATGGAATGGATCTACTTGTTGAGTCTATCCTTTGTCCTGTATTTATCAATTATCATTTGTAATTACAACATATAATGACTAATTATAATGATAGAATTACCACCCAATGTTATTATTTCAAAAAGTAAAATTTGTGTATGGTTATATTGACCAATGTTCATATAACAGTTGAATCCCACCAATCACATTTCATTTTATGTCCTATAGATACCACTTCATTATTTCACTAAAAATTATATATAATTCCTATTTTAGTTATATTTTTTTATTTTATTATGATTATAATTTGGTTAATAATAAATTATTTTATTAATATAGTGATTTATATTGGGGTGATGATTCTAGCAGATTGGGGTGATCCATATTTTCCCATTTTAGCTTTTCTTGTTTATATTTTTTTTCCCAATTGTAATGTTCGGAATTTTAATTGGTTTCATAACTAACTAATATAATAATATTTAATAATCATGTAAGGTTTATATTCATCTATTTTTTGTATAATTTTATAATGTATTTAACATAAATTTATTCTATGAAAAAAATTCATTTTTGATTACTAGGACATTACATCTTCCCAATTAATAAATTTCATCACTGAAATTTCAACTCATATTCTCATTTGAGAATATATTAGGGTTCTATGGTTTATATGTTTCCTCCTGTTCCCATTTCTCTTCATCATACATATAGTCCCTCTATAACACCTTGGCAAGATGAGTTTTTCTGTGCCATCGAACATTGCCTCCATGGTCTATGATATCCAATAACTTCTCCTTATAAGGAAATTCATTTTCATGTTGAACCATCTATAGATTTGGTACAAGTTAATGATCCTGTATTTACATACTCTAGAGAGATGCATGGAATATATCTTGAACCAAAGCCACATTTTGTGAAATTTCAAGCTGACATGACCCTTCTTGTATAGAATGAAGTATTATAAAGGGTCCAATGTACATATGGATAATATTATCATTAATTAAAATTCAAATCACTCTCTTCTATAGTGATATCATAAGGAAAAAACTATCTATAACATAAAACTCTAGGAACCATCAGTAGTTGTCCTCATAGATCTTCCTCCAATATTGAGAAGCCTATATACGTTGTTGGATGGTATGAACATTTTCTGTCTTCTCTTGTACATTATAAAGACCATGTTTCATTCTCTAAAAAGCATTATTGCAACAAGTATAAGTTATATGAATCATTCCATGTAGAACATTCTATGGTTCCATTT
Source organism: Viscum album (assembly GCA_963277665.1). NCBI lineage: Eukaryota > Viridiplantae > Streptophyta > Magnoliopsida > Santalales > Viscaceae > Viscum > Viscum album. Next base: position 127,875,942 of record OY728147.1, on the reverse strand, counting down.
GAATAATCTGGAGGATGTTTTTATTGAATGATAACTAAACTAGTGTGAGGTGTTGATTGCATCCACCATTAAATTAAATTGATAACGGTCTCATCATTTCTTCATGTTTTTGAATTGTCCTTTATGATTAGCCATCAATTTTTTTTCATATAACATACTAAAATTAAATTCAGTAATTGGAAAATATTGAAACCATATCCTAAATTAGGATGTGAAACATGGATCTCAATCATCAATTATAGAATGTGTCTACCCATGAATCCTCTTCACATCATATATTTATATCGTTTAATGTTGGTGAAGAGATACATATTTCTGAATAATGATGAAATGTACAGTCTTGGTGACTCAATTCACTATATCCAATATCATAGTTTCTCCTTTGAATATTATTAAGAGACCAACGACGATTTCTATAGGGGTATTGACCCACATTCAAGTTGGTATGGGTAGTGGATTCATTTCACATTTAGGAAGTTGTTGATTTAACATCATATATTGACACACCAAGAACCTTGTTTTGTTGTATAAAATATCCATTTTAATATAGTATAACAAATAATGATCTTAAAGGTCCCAATAAATTTTTATTTATCTAGAATATATAGATAATGTATATCTATGATCACCACCCATTACTACTTCATTACTTATAGGATAAATGGGACACATAACCATGTAAAATAAATTCTTACAACTTCTTGATCAATATGGATCTTCAAACACATCTCATCTTTCAATGCCTATAACTTCTTTTATAACAAATTATTATCTATTTGATCTAGATTGATCTTATCTAAGAATTATGGTGTATAAATCATTTGGGAGAGGATTTATTATGTCCATTCCTTGTAATTCACATGTCCGACCTTACTAAGTCTTTGATAATTGGATCTACATGAATTATTATAATTTCCAACATAGCAAGGAGTTTCCTACATAATTCATTAGTTAACTTCTTTCATATTATGTGGTGATAATGAACTGTAAAATCATAGTCTTTAATAAAATCCAACCATCACCTTTTTATCATTATAAATTCCATTTATTTGAATAAATAATTCATTCTGAGGTGTTCTATGTATATATCACATTCAGAAAATAAAGGTTGTGTCTCCATTTATTAAGATAACAAATAACTGTAGATAACTCCTTGTAATGTGTAGGATAATTCTCCTTATGAAGAATTAACTATGGAGATTCCTAACTGATGAAATTTTAAGTTTTCCTGAGGACACATACAATCCATTTTATATATTAATCATTATAAAAACATAACCTTCTCCAAAATATTATAGTGATAACACAAGTGTAATAACCAGTATATTCTCTAGTTCTTAGAAACATTCTTCACACACCATTTTTAATACGATCATTTTTTGATTTCAAGTTAAACCGGTTACTGGATTATAATTTCATGAATAGTATATAAAAATATTTTTAAAATATCCTTAAAAATCATGGATAATAAGAATCTCATTTATTGTTATATAATGAGGCCACTTGGATATAACCATTATCATAGAAAAGTCAATTCATTTTCCTTAATTGGTAATAATTTTTCGCAAGAATGTAACTATTTGTAACTATAATTCTCATTTTCTGAATTTTCCAAACATTTTCTCTTTCCTAATAGATTTCAATATTTCTCATGTATAATCTCCATGCTCTTCGTGACTTTTGGAATATATCAAAATATCATCAATAAAAAAATACCACCAATTTATCATGTTATCTAAAAGGGCTCTATCAATAAAATCCATAAATATAGTACGATAATTTTTCATGATGATGTGAATAAAAAAATCTCATGATGTGCATATATTTTTTGAAATAAACTCTTTGGAATATCTTTTTTACCCCTTTAATTTGGTGATACCCATATCATAAGTCAATATTTTAGAATAAATGAGCCTTGTGAATCTTTTAAAATAAATCATAAATCCTTTGGAGGGTTTACCTATTCTTCACTTTGACCATATTGTGTTATTTATATTAAATTAACTTCATCATTTAACTTGACCACCCCAAATACAAAGAGAATAGGTATTCCCCAAGGAGAAAATCTTGGTACGACAAATCCATTCACCGAAAAGTCTTGAATTTTTTACAATAATTTCTCTAAATCCTCATTTTCCTTTATATGTGGGGTCTTCTATATCCTCATGGATCTAAGAATGAGTTTAAAGGATAACTCTACATATATTTTTGGTGGATTTTTATTTAACTCATTAGGAAATATGTCGTCGTTTTCCAAAATTATGGCAAGAGCCTTAATCTTTATACATTTATTTCTATATTCCTCTTCATTGATAATCCCAATAAACTAGTCTAAGAGATGTTCTTCAAGAATCATATTAAACTGGGATTTCTATTGATTGAATATAATTGTGATTTTTCCATTCAGGACTAATAAATTTCCCCTATTATGCACTTTATCTTAGAATTACACATTGATAAATAGTCTTTCCCTGATATAGTGTCTAATTACACCATGGGAATGACTACTAGTTCTGTGATGATATTATACTTTCCAAATATAATATTATAGCTTATATACATAGTTAATGATAGGATAATTCATCAAGGATCCTTTACTGATAACTCTACTTCTCTTAGCTCAATAATTTTTTCTATATTATATGGAACATAGATAGATTTAAGGAATCCGTAGACCAAAAATAAATTAATATACTTTTTAGGTTTATAGTGAAAAAATAGTGTACCTATAACTATATAATTTTGATAAAACACTTCACCAATCATGATAGAAAATTTACAATCATTATCTATTGTCCTATGGTGATTTTTTTTGTGGTTTCCCACCATTATCTTCTTATTTGAAAATTGATTGGAAAAGCGCGTAAGAAAAGAAAATTTGAAATATTGAACAACAAAATGGAGTTATACCATCTTCCATATTTCATTAATATTGTGAGGTTTAGGTTTCACCTCACCATGATAGATTTGAGCTATATTAACATCTCTTCTACACTTGAGAAAGTCTCCACTCCAATGTAAGAAGTTTCTAAAATTCTTCTTCCTACATTTTTTTCACATCAGTTATTGTACTTTATTTCCTCATTTTCCTGGAAAAAAGTTATTTGATGTGTTTAGATCCATTGTTATCTTACTTTTATTCATCCAATGTAACTAGTATGTCTCTCCAAAACCTAATTCTATCTTCATTTCACTCTTCACAATCTCTTAATAGCTTTCGTAATCATAATTTTCTAAATTCCTCCATAGTTGGTGTCTCGGTCCAACAATGAGTTCGGAACCCTTTCCCTAAGGATCCATAACCAATTTAGAGGTGTATCAAGAATATCTTGTAATTATATTTTCATTTCCCCCATTGATTCATTTTCTCATTTTCCTGCTTATTTAGCTCTATAAATACCTTCTCCAGACTTGTTCTCATGAAATGGAGAAAATATTTATTGAGAAATATTCTTCTACACTATACCTACTCCATAACATAAATACCCATGATTTGTTTTTTTTATTTTTAATTTGTGTGAGCCACTCATAATATTCTCAATCTAGGATTTATATAATTATGGTGAAATTATACAACTCCTAAAAACTTTACAAAAAATATCTTTTCTATAGAGGTAGTTAAAGTTTATATAATCAATGGGTTGATATATGAACTAAAATAAGGTGGCCATTGATGCAGGACGAACTCAACAACATATTCTTCCTTTATAGAAAAATCATGTTTCATAATGTTATTTTAGTTATTATTCATAGATCCAGATAATTGATTAATTATTCTCAATATGTTTTTCATTCCAAATTCCACGGTAGTCCATCATTGAGACATTAATTTCACTCATTATCTACATGGTTCCTCATATTTCCCACCATTATTCTAAAATAGATATCCTAAGTGAGAGACACATTACATTTAAGAATCATATAAGTACAAATGGATTATATGTCTTAATTATTCATGATTAAATATGTTATTTACTAATATCCTATAATTACATATTCTATAAAGCGTACATAATTTATCATAATTTTTTTTGACCAAGCACATCATCAATGAGTGTCATAAAACATGTGTAAGAAGTACAATGTTCATGCACCAGTTCCCAATTGAGTCTACCTCAATGTGGAATTTTCATGTGTATTCACTATGGACAGTTATGAAAGAGCCACATCCACCTTTATTACCCTTACAATGATGTATTTTCCTGGAAACAAAAGGCATAATAATCCCCAAAAAAGAAGGATGTTTTCCTATATTTATACTTTTTCCTATGGTTGTTACTAATGATTTCAAGTCCTTATTAACACAAATAACTAAACCATTATCTAATACCAAATATTCTATCACTCCTTTTTATTATATAATCATTTAATTACATGAACCAAAATATAGGATCTATAAAAGATTATTTTATTGTAAATTTGGTACGTTGTACAATAAAACATAAAACATTCTTCCAAATACAATATAAATATATCTTCATGGGTTTAACCTATGTTATATTTACTACATATCAAATACTAGGGAGATGCATCAATTTAATGTGGTTTGTATCAATCCTGTTAAGGTATAATAATTGGAGATACAAAATAATTGATCATAACATATATGAATAGGAACATGAGGCTTGCCAATATGTAATAAAAAAGCATAATTTCATAATATTAATACAGGAATCAAAACATATAAATTTCTCAAAAAACTAAATATGTTTCATTCATAACTATATCACCGTGGATAATCACTAGGGTGTCAAAAAATGTAAATTATCATGGTTATTCGCCATATTATTCAAAAAAAAGTTATCTATAGAGATAAAATATTACACCCAACACATTGGAGAACTATTTGGGTAAATAATTCAAATGTTTTAATTTCATTTGATCCACATTGATCAAAATAAATCACTTCAATAATAACCCATGGAAAATGAAGCATGATTATATTTCCAAATTTATTTCATAAAAAGTGCTTAAATACTTGAACATTGAATCATTTATAACACGAAGACATTGAATGTAGGTTTAATTTATGTAAATACATGAATAAATAAGTAACATATAAATCTAGTTGAATAAAAATTGATTGTAAATGAGTTTTGGTCATTCAAATAAAAAAGAAAATATACTTTATCCTGAAAAATATAAATTCAACAATTAAGTGTGGCAGTATGATAGGTGTAAAACATTGATTTAGAATGGGGTAAATTGAGAGATAAAAAGGGTATTGTGTTGATAAAACATCAATTTGGTCATATTTTAATGATAAAAAAGATTATGAAATGAATGTAAGATAAAAATTAGAAGATATTCACATAATGAATTATTGAATGGAAAGAAAGATTAAGACAACTCCCTTTAATTGAATCGATTCTCTTAAATATTGTGTTTTGGAACCTTATGGGATTAGATGAACATTGGGGGAACTCCATGGGAGGAAAAATGACAAAAAAATCATGTAGGATGGATTGGGAGTGATGAGGAATTTTGAAATATGATGGTATTTATAAAAAAATCAAAGGAATCTAGTAATAATTTGTAAACATAAGTCACAGAAGTCTAGTTTGTGAAAAATCAGAACTATAGGCTTGCTCAGGATTTTTTATCATGGGTTTTGACATTTGAGTCAATTTAATTATATTTTGACCCATCAAAACTCTATAACATTTTATACTAATCATTTGTACATGAAAAGAAAAATTTTCTATAAAAGAGTGTTTTTAAAATAAAATTTCCTTTTTTATACATTAGAAAGTCCCTTATAGGTTGGAAATTTATTAAAACCAATTAAAATAACTAATATTAACAAAATAACATATTTTAATTCGTGTATTGTGGTTAATTTATTATTAAATCATTATGAAATTAATATTAAGTCACAAAAAATAATGAAAGCCCAAAACTATATTTAAACTATTGACTGAAGAATGATTTATTTCAGAAAATTATAAAAAAATAACCATGACCTAATTTTAAAGTTTTTTTTAAATAAATTTTTTATTTTATAAAAATAAATTTCTCTATTTTATAATTTAAATTAATAAAAATATCTACTCTTATTTATTGAAAATATCTATTTTTAAGACATGATCTAATTTTTGTAACATATATAATTTCATTAGACTTTATAATAACATTTTTTTATATCAATTTATATAAGAATATATAAAAAAATATTATTTTGAATATCTGATTTTATTATCAATGTGTATATATTTTCTAAAAAAATAAAATAATATTTTATTTTAATCCAAAAAAACCAATTTATCAAAAGCATATTACATAAAAATACACATTATTAAGAATACATGTTATCAAAATGAGATTAGTTTAATAACCATTTTATCTATACATAGGATATTGAACTTTATAAAACTATGTTCTGGATATGTAACCTCTTATTACACTTGTGTACACCCAAAGGGTACAATATATGATATTAGTAGTTTCTAGCGGTGAATCCACTAACATTAACTTAGTGGTAATCCCTATTATTTTCAAATTTCTTTATAGGTGATCTAGTTTAACAATCACTTGTTGAAGCTCATATTGGGCATGATTAGTGGAGATACCAAGTTATTTTACCTCACTCCAATGTTCTGAAAAACGATATTCAAATAGAATGACTCTATTGGTTGAGGCCATGATTTATTATTTCTTTATCAATTATCGGTTATCATTACTACTAGTTATAATTGTAAAATCAATACTTGTGGGTATAGTTTCCCACTAACAAAATGAGTAATGGTTATATTGACCAATGGTCATATATGATCAATGATCACATAATGGTTGAATCAAAATAGTCAATTTCCTACTATACCCTTCAAATATCACATCATTCATTCACTCATTATTTACCACCATTCTATTTATGGGTAAATTTTCATTTTTATATGATTTCGATGAATTAATTAATATTTTGATTTATTTCTATAGTCTTTAATTGGGGTGATTATTCTAACAGATTGGAGCCTTCCATATTTTCCCATTTTAGATTATCTTTTCTATACTTATTGTCTAATTGTAATTTTTTTCATTTTAATTAGTTTTAAAGATATCAAATATAATAATATTTATTAAATATATACGGTTTTTTGTTTCTATTTATTTTGTTCATGCATAATATTATATAATATTACACACACATTGATTCAAGAAGAAAATCTATTTTAAGAATTGTAGGTCATTATAACATATGGATTTAAAATTTTATATTAGAAAATATTATAGTTTATAAGGAAAATAATATAGCTATAAATGGATTTGGGATAGGTTTCTAGGTCAGTTTTACCCTTTAAATTTATAGTTTAACCCCATGTAAACTTGTTTTAACATGGACTGTGAAAATTAATTTTTATTGTTTAAAATATTCTTTTTAAATAAAAGGTTATTTCGACCTTTTTAAAAATATATATTACATTTATTATAGATATGAACCCATTTTTAAAAATAAAATTCATATAAGAGAGAAATTTTAATATAAAATAATCACTATAGATGGGATGACCATGAATAATTCCTACTAGAAACTTTTCCAAAGTAAATAAATATTTTAAAAAATAATAAAATGAAATTGTTATAAATGAAGAAAATTTTATTAATAAATATATAACCGAAATAATTTTATTTTTAAGCCACATAAAAATAAAATTTAGCTTGTAAATACTTTAACTAAAAATTAAATTTTAAATAAAAAATAATATTTTTTCATCTTTCTCCAAATATTAAAAATTTAAAAAATTTCTCAAAAAACCAGTAACATAAACTTTATTCAAATATATTTCAAAAATAATTTTTTTTGTTAAAATATATTTTAAAAATGTTATTTTATAATTTTCACACAAAAAGTAATATATATCATTTTTGAAAAAATGTATATTTGAAAAAAAAAAAAAATTATTAACTAGTTTTTAAATATTAGTTCATATATTTTCATAATATAAACCATTATAATTAATTTTTAAATTTTGTTCATTTATATTCATAATCTCAAGTTCAATATATCTATTATAATTATCTAATTTATATAATAAAAAAATGTATCATGATTCTTTCAAACCCAGTGTTTCCGATAATGCATGACATCAATAACTATAATTTTATTCTAAAAAAAGTCATTATATAACAGTTTCTTAGATTATTCCACCCTTCAAATTAAATTTTAATAAAAATAATTCATTACATTGTTGAAAACAGCTGAATATCATTCTACCACATTAAATCCTCATCTTCCTGAATAATTTTTTAAATGTGGCAGTTTTTCTTGAAATATTTTACCATGTGAGTGGTAAAATATCATAGAACATTATCCATATGATACAGAATATACACTAGTTATTCTATATATGAATTATAATTTCCCATTGGTATGTACTCTTATTTTACCACATGTGATGGTTCAGGTATGTAATTCCTCTGGTGAGATGCATGTAAAATACTGTGAACCTAAGATATGTTAAATGGAATTCAAAAGTGATGATCTACATTCCCACTGATTTATATATTTTTATTAGGGATAATATATCTATGTATTTGTTTTACCTTATATAAAAATTTCATAAACAGATTTCATAGAGAAATTATTTTGGATAGTCCTATAATCAAAATCAAATTCTATACTACATCTGTGAATTTTTTCATAATATTTCTTCCAAATTTTTGTTTCCCTTCTGTATTATTGAATATATTTAAATAACACTTCCATTTCATCATCTTATTGTGTTCCTATGATATTTTAATCCCAAACATCATCCAATTTTATAGAATATCTACATATCTTTCCAAAAAAGAATTTATAAAGAGTCATCTAAATTCTAGACTAAATGATATTGTTATATAAAATGTCAACTAATAGTTGGTGGTGACATCAACCACCTATGAAGTTGAAAATGTTCTTACAATATCACCTATAGAATTAATTTTTCTCTCTATCTGACCATTTATCTATGGATGATATGTAATTTTTTGAAACCCCTCTAAATTCTAAAGTAAGAACATTGTATTTGATAACATGTATAACATTGTTTCTTCTGGAAATGAGGATGAAATATTTCTTTTAAGGTTCAAAAATTCCAATCAGTTTCTAATGGGTTTATTCGTAGAACCGGAAACATCCAATGATTCAATATCCATATGGACCTACTTTATGAAGGTAGGTTTTCATTAGTTTCGGACTAATGAGGATTAAGAATTTCTATTGGTCGAGATGATGGGAGGTCAGACTCATCACACCTTTTTGGGGGGAATTATTGTCTACTATGGGACTCTCCAATATATTTGATTTATGTTCATGAATCCTTATTAATTTACCATGCATGAAAATGAGATTTCCTTTAGATCTTGCAATCAATGATTGATATGTTTGATATTTAGAGAATATTTTATATGTATTTAAGGTTCTTCATTAATAGAGAATCATCCGTATTTATTAGATATTCTTAGTCAATGGTATCCTTTAACACATTATATAGAAATATTTTGGTCATTATGATAATCATACTATTTTTAAATCCACTCAGTGGGGCACTTTAAGTTTATTGTCGTTCAAAAAGACATGGATTATTTTAGAGTTGGGATCATACCCACAGATGGGCTACCTACGTATTCTTGTTTAGAAAAAGGAATTAGAACCCACGAAGTTCGAGTATTAAGATATAGTTTAACGTCATATTGGACAGATGAGAATTAATGAGTAATGGGATTGAACCTTAGAAAGGCTTCCTACACACTCTACTTTTAAGGAAAAGATCAAAGTCCACGTAGTTCAAGAGATAAATGTGAGGATTATGCATGATTAATGGCTCAAAAAGAGCTGTCATAATTACTTTTACACTCTAATCTCACGTGAGTCATGCTCGGTGTGAGAAACAAGAGGTATCAGTAAATCCTGATGATTGTACCATGAAAGATGCAATCACAAGAAATGATGTGGGGCTTACGTATTAATGACTGCCCAAATAGATTAATATTGGGATATACTTCAGAGAAGAAACCTGGGAACAGGGTCCATAAAGGTATATGTGATTTATTGAGATTTGGATACTTTAAATTGGGGATTACTCCTGAGGAAGATTACCAAATTATGAGGGGACTTGTGATTGAGTTTTACTCATGATATGGAAGCCCAAATCAAAAGAAATTAAGACTGGGGATTACTATTAAGAAGAAGGCACAGGTTAGGATACTTTTGACTGGGGCTTACTCTTGAAAAAGAGGCCCAGGTTAAATGATCTTGTGACTGGGGCTTACTTATAAGGAGGATGCCCAGGTTAGGGAAATTGGGGCTTACCCCTAAAGAGGATGCCCAGATTAGAGAACTTCTCATCATGAAGGATGAAGTTGAGTGAAGGAAATCTCTAACCTTCCTGACATAATGATATGTAAATCACGAGGTTTTGAGAGATGTTCCCAAAAATTCCTTTCAGATGAGGATTCCAACAAAGGAAACATTCCATAAATGACTTTTAAGAGGGTTTTGAAGGATAAATGTTGAAGAGGATATGTGTATTTGAACAAAAGAGTTGAACAGGTAGGAGCGGCACCCAAAAAGAGGCAGACGCACAAGTCCTGTTTGGGCACGCAAGTTTCGGTCTCACAAGTATACTTGCGTGAAATGGGTGTACATGGGACATGGTTAACCAATAGGTTAATACTTGGGAGATACTTGGCTCAATCCCTTAGTATTATCAAAATAGTCTTCCAAAAGGCAGGCGCACAAGTTCTATTGAAGGGATAAGGTGGCGCGCAAGTGTGGGCATTTCCCTTAAGGGTTAGACACTTAGGTGCACAAGTGTTGATGAATTTCAATACTTACTCCTTGTTCCCCCACTTTAGATCTTCCATTCTACGTATGAAATTACCTTATAAGTGTTCGGAAGAATTCAATCAAAGACTAGGGAACCGAGAGCTTAAATCTAACTTTTGGATTTTTTTCGTCCGTGAAATGAGGGGACCACCAGGGGTATTAATAGGACATTGAGGACCTTGGGAGAAAATAAAATAGGGAACACAAGTCACCTGTGCGACCAATATGTGGTGTGTAAGTATACATGCTCGACCATTGTGAAACTTGCATGACCTATACATAAAAAATTCTTATTCATGGCTTTGTCAATTTTTTATGTTTCTTCAAAGGATGAATCTCTTTGTGCATAAGGTATTCCCCTTTTTCATTAGTTTAGACTCTATGATGGAAAGAAGCATCAACAAAAGCCCCCCCCCCCCCCCCCTCAAAGTTGGATCCGAATAAAATAAAAGGGTATTTGACTCTGAGGTAAAAGAGAAAACCAATGAATTTGGGAGCGTAGGTTTGAGCACGCAGGTTCAAGCTGTGCAGGCTTCGACGCGCATGAGTACGGTATTACCTATAAATATGTGTTCCATTCTTGCGCAATGCAACTGGCTTTCAATTCTTCTAATCTCATGGCACACAAGTAGCTTGGCTTTCACTCGTTCACGCAGGTGCTGATGTCCGTCGTTCGTTGTTTCTTTTTGTCACCCTTCTGAAGAGGTATTTGGACTTGCGTAGTGATACCTGCACTCCCATACTTGAGTAACCGGATTATACTTGTGCACCAACATGGGAAATGCGTGCCTTAATGCCTTAGACATTTTTTCGAATCTCATCACAAATTTAATGAAAAATCTACTTACTTAAAAGTTAATTATTCGACCTATGGGCAGATTCAATAGCTCCCAGAAGAATTGGAACTACTAATGAACTGGATAACAAGCGGGTTGATGATATGGTGAACATAATTAGCCATGACTATTATAATATCTGTGACAACACTCTCCCAGATTTGGCCATGTACTTGAATAAGTATAATCTTAATTTCCCTGATAGCATCTACTTGCCACTGTATGGCCATGGTCATATGCAAGAAGTCAATGTTCTAGATGAAATGAACTATATGTGCAAGATGTAGCTACACTGATACTCCTCTATTTTTCTTACGCTGTGCATTAAGAGTAGCAACAATGGTGTGAAATTTCAAATTTTTCCTCCATGCCATTTCCTTGTAGATATGAAAATGGAAAACCTATGGGTTGATATGTTTTCCACTGCAGGTTGGTGGAGAGAAGACTATCATGATATTAGAACAATATCTAAAAAGAGAACTTTCTCCAAATGGCTCTTTACTTCCAATGCTCCATTCTCAAATCCATGTATCCATCTTCTAAGTCTCTTGGATATAAATAAAGTCACTTTTTGATCAGAAGAAACTTTTCTCAAACCACACTCAAGATCATTCATTTACAATTGTTCCAAGAAGAGATGGTATCACTACGTCTCTTATTGTATCCAATTGAATGATTATATTCTAGGCGGCTGCTGATGAAGCTCGAGATACCGTGAATCAAATGAAGAGTTATGTTGAAAGCCTCTTGTAATTCCTGAAAAAGAGAGGAGACATCAGTATATGGATGTCCTTATAAATCTTTTGCATCAATAAAAGACACTTTCATCTTCAATCATTTGTGTCTGCATTCACTTGCTACCTGCTTTTAAATTTTTACCTAAGACAATGGGCCTAGTAAGCATAGTTTGATTTTTTTTCTAGGATTATAAAAAATAACCCTACAAAATTTGAATCTTTTTATTGCTCAATATTACCTAAATCAAACAAAATGTATGTTTAGTGAGCTAGGAATTGACTTTTGTTCAAGGTTCCCTTGTCGTTTGTGGGAAATTTAAATTCATGCACATCGCACATAAAAAGGCTAATGTTCAAAGTCATGTAGCTTTGACCGAATGGATTAAAATTGACTCAATTATTTGATAATTTTTCTGAAAACATATTACTGCATTCAATCATGGGGGAAAACAATGTAAACTATGACTTAAGAAATTTTTAATCTGAGTAATGATATGAGAAAAGGGATAAAAGGCATTAGAGGAATTACTTCCTAAGAGTGAAGTTACCGTTATTTAAAAAACCCATTAGGGTGTTGAATTATGCAGGGCCACTTAAGGGCATTGGCTTCATAGTCAAATAATAGCTTATTTTGGCTGACAGGTCCATTATGTAGACTAATTATGCAAGGCCACCTAGGGGAACGTGCTGCATAGTCCGGAAAATGAACTCTCAAAAAATTTACTTTTCTACTGCTAAAAAGCCATTGGATGTTTATGGAGATTCAAATTTTCCAAAGCATAGAGTTTGATGTATGGAGAGAGGTAATGGAATATAGAGAAGATATTCACAATACATATTTTCAAAGAATTTTATGAATGTCACTCTTGCGAAGGTCTGACCCAATCCTAGGGAAGGGAATTATAAACCATAGACTTAAATACTTTCAGATCACGAAAATGAGTATGGGACAAAAATGTTAAGGATGGATATTTAATTTTGCGGATCCCTACATATTGTTGTTAAGACTAATAAGTACAAAAGAGGTTTTCCTCCCAAGAATTAAGTTACAAATATTTGAAAAACTCGTTAGGGGGTTGAATTATGCAGGGCCACTTAAGAGAATTGGCTGCATAGTCAAATAATAGCATCTTTTGGCTGATAGGTCCGTTATGTAGAATACTTATTCAAGGATGCCTTAGGGAACGTGCTGCATATTCAAGAAAAAGAACTCTTGGGTATCAGACATTTTGTGATCAGAAGTCAAGAAAAGGGTTATGAAGATCTAGGAGTATTTAAGGTTAAGAGTATGACACATGAAAATGAGTATTGTCCAGTGCATGAAGGAAATACATAGGCCAATGATAACCATAATTATGTTGTGACTAGGTCCTTAATTGAGGTGATGGACTTCACTATGTATCCCATAAGGATGGGAATCAAGCCATACATAGTTCTTGAAATACAGTTTAATGTCGTGTAGGAAGGGAATGTAAGAGATCTTAGTTTAGGGTCATAGAGCTCAGACCATAATAAGGAATACACATTGTGTGTTTTATACACTTGATGTGAATAAAGACTAGGGTTTTCATACCACATTCTGGTTTTCACAGGGGAAATTTTCAGCAAAGGGACTGAAAGTGGAATTTGGGGTTAGGCCCAAAGACATGGGGCTAGATTTGAGGGACGCTCAAACATTCCTACGTATCCCATAAGGATGGGAATCAATCTATACATAGTTCCTGAAATACCCTCTGCACAGATTTGGTTTGAACAAATGAAGGGTGAAAGGAGACATTAGTGAAATGATGGTTTGACTTGAGATTAAAGGTGTCGGTATTTCCATGTATGCACGTAGTATTTGTATTATTACATGATTGGATATCAATGTAAATAACGATTCCCTTTCAGGTGAGGGTGTCAAAGAATGTTGTTGTTTATTTTCATACAGGACAAAAGTGTGAATAGTTTAACATCATATAGCAAGGATGATGGTGAACAAATGTAAAAAATATTGGTTCTCGGGTTAGCTTCACGAATCAATGTCGTATGAGATAGAGGTGAACCGACGTGAAGAGATTGGTTTTGGGCTTGAACCTCATGAGGTTGCCTACGTACCAAGCCTAGAAGGAAAGGATCAAAGTCTGTGTAATTTGATTGAAGAATGAATTGGTGATCATGTTTTTCTTGAGGACAACGACCTAAAAATGGTGTTGTGAGTTACGCATGTTTATCATCCCAGATAGGGTGGTATGGTTGAAGTTTACTCTAAGTACACTTGATTCATACTCGGTGTGAGAAACAAGAGGTAGAAACAACCTTAATGATGCACAGTTTAATGTCATGTTAGACATATAAGGTACGAGACACAGTTTAATTTCATGTTGGAAAATGGAGGGACTATATAGTTTAAAGTCTTGCAGTAAGGACTATGGGGACTATGCAGTTTAATTTCTTGCAGTACAGACTAATGAAAGGGGACTATGCAGTTTAATGTCTTGCAGTGAGGACAAAAATAGTTTAAGGTCATATGCATGGACCAGTCCTACATTGTTTAGCGTCATGTAGCTAGGACAACACAATATAACATCATGTTGGATGAAAACACAGTTTAACGTCATGTTGGACATATTTAGAGAATTTTTCATAGTTTAACGTCATGTAACACTAATGAGTAGTACAATTTAACATCATGTATCAAGAATATAAAGACACAATTTAACGTCATGTTAGATGATGGAGGAACATAGTTTAACGTCATGTTGGATGAAAACACAGTTTAATGCCATGTTGGACGTATAAGGGTATTTGTGTTACTCAAAATACTTCTTCATAAATCTAGTATTGGTTGGAGTCGTGATGATTTCTCCATCCATTGTGATTAAAGAATAATCTCCATTTGAGTAGACCTTTAGTATTGAATAAGGTCCTTCCCACATTGGCTCAAGCTTTGGAGGCTTCTTTCCCGGTATCATTGGAGTTCCTAGGACCAATACCAATTCTCCTTAAATGAATGAATGATGATGAACATTTTTGTTGAAATCTCGTGCTATTAAATTTTGATAGACTTCCAAGTGGTGTAAAGTGTACAATATTTTTTCATCTAATCGTTCTAATTCACCAAATTCTTTTTGAGATTGTTCATCTATAGATGACTGATCAAAAATGGCTACTCTCGGCGAGGGTAATTGAACCCCGATTGGCAAGACTGCTTTTGTTCCATATACCAATGAATATGCAGTTTACCACATAGCAGTGTGGGTGGTGGTCCGATAAGCCCATAAAGCAAGAAAATTTTTATCAGGCCATGATTTATTATCTTTATCCACCATCATTTGCAGTATGTTTGAAAGATTCATATTGAAGGCCTATATTTGTCCATTGGCCTCTGCATGATACCGAGATGAATGGTCGGATTTGATGTTGTATTTGTGATACAACTTCCTTACCTCAGATGAACAGAAGATGGTGCCATTGTCTGTTAATATGTTATAAGGGACACCAAATCTGGTAATGTTGTTAGACTTGATGAAGCTAACAATACTTTTAGAACTAAATTCTTTGAGAGGTACTGCATCTACCCATTTGGCAAAGAAGTCAGTAGCAGTAAGAATATACTTAAACTGCTTGAATGTAGCTGAAGGGTAAGGTCCTACTATATCCATTCCCCATGTAGCAAATGGCCAAGAGTATTTTGTTGTATGAAGAAACTCTGGGGGTTGATGAATGAAGTTGGAATATACATGGAAAGAATGACACTTCTTAGTTAAATCACAACAATCTTATATCATTGATGGCCAAAAGTACCCAATCCTTCGAATTTGATCAGACAGTCTATGCCTAAACTGGTGGGAACCACAGACTCATGCATGCACTTCTTTCATGACAGCCATTGTCTATTCACCATCAATACATCTGAAGATAATTCCATCAAAAAATATTTTGTAGAGAATTTTCTCTAGGTGATCTGGGCTATCATAAAGAGTAAAATTGACCACACATTTCCAGATTTCTTCTTTCCTGGCTCTATCATGTGGGAATGTTCCATTTTGAAGGTATTCCCTAATAGGTGTCATCCATCCTTTAGTATGACCATATGGTTCATAAATGAGACTAATTTCATTGATTTGCTAGGTTCTGATTTGAACATAAGGTGAAATTGTACGACGGTGGGCAATACTGATGATTGTCTCATCCTGATTTGGATCTGCCAGAGCTGTGGCTATATTATCCAGTGCATCAGCTTGATCATTTTGTGATCGCGGGACATAAAAAAAATGTAGGTTCCGAAGGAAATTCTGCCATTAACTCTCTGAAGTAATCATAAAAAAGAGATTAACTCTTCTTTTCGAAAGGCATAATCCCCATTGACTTGTTTGATTACCAGGTCTGAATCACCTTTCACTCTTAATAGATTCACCTGTTCCTGAAGCGCCAACTCCAATCCTACGATGAGAGCTTGATATTCTACTTCATTATTTGTACCACTTGTCCACAATAAGAATTAATGAGGTAGCACTCCCTTTTCTGGGGAAATATGAACAATTCCAAATCCAACGTTGTTGAATTTAGGATCTTCTATTTTCTTCCCTGTTGGACTTCTGGAAGCACCATCAAAGTACATTTTCCATGTTTGAAGACTATCTTGAATTGATAAGACTTCCTCATTAGGAAGTTCAAATATCTAAAGATATCCCTTCTACTGAAGGGTGTTCAGTATGGAAATCAGCCAGAGCATGGCCCCTTATTTCCTTTTGAGACACATACTGGATATCAAATTGCAGCAAAATAACTTCCCACCTTGCAAGACGTCCGGTAAGCATTAGATGACTAAGGATGAATTTGAGAGGGTTATAGAGAGATACCAATTGGACCTCATGATATTCAAAGTAGTGTCTCAATTTCTGAACCACAAATAATAATGATAGGCATCACTTTTCAATACTTGAATATCAATTTTCTACTTCAAGTGTGGTCCTACTGAGATAGTAAAGGCTGTTTTTATTCCCAACATCATTCTTTTGGGAAAGTAAGGCACCCAATGACTGCTCTAAAGCTATCACATAAAGAATAAGTGGCCTTCCTTCAATAGTTGTCATTAATACTATTGGACTCAATAGATATTTCTAAAGGATAACAAATGCCTCTTGGAAATCTTCAGTCTACTGGTAAGTGACTCTCTTCTTCATCAATATTGTGAAGGGTAAACTTTTTCCTCCCAGATTGGTGATGTAACGCCGAATATAGGCCAAGTGTCCTTGAATTCCTCTCAATTACTTCAAATTTCGAGGAGGTGACATACCTAGGATTGACTTTGTCTTCTCAATATCGACTTTGATACCATGATTACGTACAACAATTCCGATAAACATTCCTGAGGTTACCCCAAAAGCACGTTTCAAGGGGTTCATCTTCAAATTGTGTTGTCGAAGTTTGTGGAATATGATTTCCAAATCAGCGAAGTTATAAGAATGTTCAATGGATTTTACCACCAAATTATCCACCAAACATTCAACAGACACCCCTAAAAAGGGTTTTAAGATACGACTCATGGCACGTTGATATGTTGCACCTGCATTTTTCAGGCCAAAGGGAATTACCTATTAGAAAAACACAACCTGAGGGGCTCTGA
This sequence comes from Viscum album, assembly GCA_963277665.1. NCBI lineage: Eukaryota > Viridiplantae > Streptophyta > Magnoliopsida > Santalales > Viscaceae > Viscum > Viscum album. The sequence goes on along the minus strand of OY728147.1, from coordinate 127,857,954 downwards.
AGGTTGTAGATTCAATATCTTCTGGAGCCATTCAGATTTTATTATACCCAGAGGATCCATCCATTAAGTAAAGTGCTTCATAGATAGTTGTTGCATAAATTAAGAGTTCTATGATCGGAACTGGAAAATCATCCTTGGGACAATGCTGTTTAAGAACTCTGAAATCAATGCAGACTCTAATTTGTCCATTATTTTTTTTCAGAAGGACAATATTAGCCAACCATTTGGGATATTGAACTTCTCGGATGATGTTATATTTGACAAGATTATCCACTTCAACTTCAATTTTGGAAGCATAATTTGGGTGTGTTCTTTATGTAGCTTGCACAAATCCTAGATGTTCTTCAAGAAAACCCAAATGATGAGTAGAAACACTAGAATCAAGCCCTGGAATCTCTGTATAATTCCAAGAAAATACATTTCAATTTTTCTTTAAAAATGAAATATACATTTCTTGCTCTTCAAGATTCATGGCCGCACTAATTAATGTGGGGGCGTGGATCTTCTTTTATACCCAGATTTATTTCTCTATGTTCATCCACAGTGGTAGAGATACCCTCTTCAAATGCTGGAGAAGCATCCCTGAGATATTCCTCTTCTTCTTCAACATGTGTTACTTCTTCAATTTCTACTTTCATAGTAGATGATGAAGCAGAGTTTCCATGGTCTAGATAGATGTCAAAATTTGAACACCTTAAAGAAGAGGCCACCATTTCTGACCCTATTGAAGATGAAGGGTCTTCCTTGGGTGATAAAGAGGAGATGATAGATTGAGAATCGTCATCATCGTTCACCACTGACATTGCTATAACTTATTCTGGCCTTGTTGGCGAAGTATAGAGTTTCTGGATTTCAACAGATTAAATGAATACATCTCCATTAGAGCTTTCATCATTGCTTTGTGAATCACGAATTTCTCCCATGATGTCTGGTTTGGTTGTCGTAATTGACATTATGGAAGTTTCCATAAGAGTATTTGTATTTGGGTCTATCATGTCAATTTGACTGATAGGAAACACATAATATATACTCACATGTATGAATGGGTTTACTGGAATCTTTTCCCAACCATATGGAGCATTAATTTTGGTAACCTCCACTGCCGTAGATACCTCCTTTCCCTCCATGTGATAGAATTATACCTCAATGTATTGAGATTCACATGTTTTGAATGGGGCTTTATCACCATACAATGTCCCAATTTGACTATTGAAACATTATTTGAGACATTGATGGTATGATGAAGCTATAATCGCATGTCGATGTAGCCATGGTCTCCCAAAAAATGTTGAAAGCTGGGTCATGATGGAGAACCATGAAATTTGAATTGGATAAAAGGTCTAAAAACTGAGTTCTGAGTGTAATCTCTCCTAGAGGTTCTTGTTCATTTTTATCATATCCTTGCAACATCAAATTAGAACGAGATAAATTTGATTCGGTGGGGCCCAATTGACAAAGTGTACGAATAGGGATGAGGTTTACTCATGAACCATTATCAATGAAAGTTCGTCGAATGTATATATCATTGACCTTGCCAAATAAATACAAAGGTCTAATATGTCTATGCACAACATCATCTTCATCTTCATCTATAAAAGATAAAACTGCATGACATTCTATAGGATCATTCTCTACATGGTAGACTTCAGCCGTAGAAATTTTAGTTTTGAATTCCTGAGGACATGACAAAGCCTCAATGACTGCCTCCCGAAGATCCTTTGATAGATTCAAGGAATCCAGAATTGATAACATGGCTAGTACTTGGGCCAAATGATTCATGAAATCATACTTTTTGTCCAAAGGTCTGTGTTTCCCAATAGGAACATGTGGTTTCGTAGGTACCATAGAGGTTGATGCTTTGGAAGTAGATGCATCTTGTATCGGGGAAGGAGATGGAAATACTTCTGGCTTTGGCAGATTAGTCCTATTAGGTCTATTTATTTTCTGAGAAGAAGAAAATGTAACCTCTAACTGATCCTCCTGAATAATTGTGCTGGGACTGAATCTTCCATGTGTGGAAGAACTTTCTTGTTCTTTTTAAGCCCACTGAAGGGCTCTACCACGAGTTTCTACTACATAGACAGTTCTATCAAGGGTAGGATTGGAATAGTGGTTTCTGAAATACCCATGTCTTCCCCTGTATCCTAAACCTCTGGAACTCCATCTAATTACTCTATTTGATACAGGGAACTCAGGCTCCTCAAGATCAAAACTATGACAGGCATATGGATCTGTTAACTGAATCATATTAACAGAACCAAAGATTAACTCTTCATCCGATGAAGATTCTGCCTAATTAGCCAGTTTAGGTTGTGCTGTTTGGTGGGGCGGTGCACGTGGATTTGAAGTATATGGCATAAAATTTTCCAGAGTCAAAGACAACTTGTGCTTTGACACGATCTCATCTTCTTCTAACTGCTCTTCTTTCTTTGAATTATGTCATTTCTTTGAGGATTTTCCTTTTGATGAACGGGGTTTGGTTGTGGAATTCATAGCAGAAAACAGAACTAGTTTATTCAATTGCGTTCGTAAAATTTCATGAGTTTTTTTTATTGTTTTTCTAACCATCCAATGATCATATTTATGTTCATTTTTTCTTTTGACTTCTTCCCACTCACCTTCTTCATCTGGATTTTTAGCAGAATCAAATGCTACCTGAGCTGAAGAACTTTTCAATTTTACCTATCCTGAGTCCACCATCTTTTGTAGGAGGACTTTGAAGACAAAACACTCCTGAATGGGATGCCCCAACATCTGATGAAATGGGCAATAGTTGGGACGGTCTTTATCTCCTTCATTTTTCAGCCTTTTGGGCCTTGGAAACTGACCCAAATTTTTTTCCAGAGCCTAAATGAAGTAACCAGGAACTAGTTAATTTTGGAAAGAATAAACTTTTCTCTTTAACTCCCCAAATTGTTTCCGTCTTTGATCTATTTGATCATCGCAATGAAACGACCTATGTTTTTTATGCTCAGGAGGTGGATCCCTTCAGTAAGATGAATATTTTTATGTAGAAGCAGGTAAAGGTGCTTGTTTAAGCATAACTGTAGCTGTCTCTACTGTACCCAATCTCCTTCCTAGAGATGATGGAATTACACAATTTTTATCCTTAGTCTTTATAAGAGAGTCTTTTATCTACTGAGTGATCAAAGTAAGGTCTCAAAACCCTCTTGTGTATTTCACATGGATCAACGGTGTGCGTAATTAATCATGCTAATTTTCCACACAGATTGGAAAAAATTCTTATTTAGGGAGTGCTAAGCTTAAAGAATATGTTAATCCCTTCCATCAAGAAATGAAATCTAAAACTATTTCATTCTCCCTTTTCTTACAATTTGTAAGATCAAAAACATTTTTCTTTGGCAACGTTGAGCTGATTTGATGAAGGAATATTTTACAGAGATCATCCCACCCGGTAATTGATCGGGATGGCAAGCTTGTATACTAGACAAAAGAAGGCCCTTGTAAATACTGTACAAAACACCTGAGCTTCACTGTTTCTTGTTATTCAGGAGTTCCCATCATAGGATCAAAATGAGAAAAAAATGTGTTAAGTGTTGTTATGGATATCCCGAACCATTAAATATTGGGAATGTAGTACTTGAAAAATTTTATTGGGGAGGAATTACATTAACCCATTTAGGGTAAACTCCCTATTCTGGTTAAATCTGTGCACGTTTTCCCTCCATAGCTTCCAAATGAGTTATTAATGACTCAATGGTAGTTATTAACATTTGAGAAACATCTGGTTGAACATGGACCTGAGCAGGTGCAATAAGTGGAGCTTGGACAAGTGTGGTGACTGGTACTGCAACTGATGGTATCACTATCGATTGTTGTTTCACATGACCCATAGGATTAGACCTATGAGGCTATACTGGTAAAGGAGGATATTCTTGATCCATCTTAGTAGCTGTAACAAATTCACTTGACTGACTGACTCTAGTATGCTTAGGAGGAAGACTAACTTGAAGTAGTTCTGTATTCAACCTCCTTAATTACTTAATTTCTTCTTCCTACTATTCGAATCTTTTCTCTAGTAAGAGTGATTGGCCTTCTCCAGAGGAAGGGTGGAATATAACCTGTCTTTTTTTCTTTCCCATTGTTGGACACCTTTCGGAGAGGGGGAAGTTGGTTATTTTAAGGAATAACTAGATTATGGGTAAGCCTTTTATTTTTTTACGCACACCTTCTTCATTTGACTTTGTGTGCACAACCTCTTGATCAAGAACTTCTTCATCTGACCCCTCTGAGTGAGCCTCATGTTCTGGAGGATCAGCAACAGCGACATTGATGACATTTATTGATACATAATGCATTGCATCCCTTCTATCGACATTTCTACGATACTGTCTTCTCCCATGTCCTTGATGGGACATTGCCTTTTGTTGAGTTGACCCTCAGAAACTTTCTAATGAACTGTAATTTTGAGGGAATCTCCTAATAATTCGTCTCTACATTCCTCTTGTGGTTTCTTCCCTAATCATGAGAAGACCGACATTCGCTGAGGAAGATATTGAGTATTTGAAAAAGTCCCCAGTCCGGTGGACTGGGGCAGTTACTGATGTTCCTACTCAACTCCCTGAATCTTATTTGTTGATTCTGAGCGTTGAGCTAAAAGAGACCCTAGTCTGGAAAGCTAAGGTGGCTCTTGAGCCGCTACATCCGAGACTTTCTTAAAATATCTCCTGATCTTGTAGACTTTTTTCCAGAAATTGGCTGGATGCATTAACCTACATCCACTCAAATAACTTGGTTTAAATGACTATTGGATGATTTCTGACACTTCTGTCACCTGATGATGTGCACACTATAAATGGGAAGCTTGTTCGATATTCTCATTTTCCTGATGCAAGAGTAATTCGACAACTTGTTCTCTGTATGCCAGACTTTGAGAAGTACTAATTGAGGCATGTTCTTGAGAAATCATTTGATTACAAACTAAACTAGATAGATGTGGCCAGCCCTGGGAAATAACATTGCATGAGACGACCTTTGGCGGGCTTTGTTGACCGAAGTGTAAAGTGAAATACAGTGCTCCATAAACACCCTATCCCTTGATATGAATATCATATGTGGAATTGGCAATTAATTAGCACAATGTTTTTAGTGCGCCAAGGCATGAACGTTGAAGGGCTCTCTACTGCTTTTCAACATTTGGATATTGGGAAACTGAGAGAGTTGCAAAATCAATTTGGCTTTGTAACCCTTCTATTATCTTGACATGATTTTCATATTAATCATAAGATAATATTTTCTTTTTCAATTGAAAAATATTTTTCCACATGTTGAGACGAATATCATGAATACAATCTTCCAAAAATATTTCTGGAATATCATAATGAGAGTCATCCAATGGCCAAAACCTGACTGGTACTTCACCTTTAGCCAGTTGTTTTCTCATATTCAGCACTTCCTTGTTATCATTCGATGAGGATTCTTCTACCTGATTTGACCAAAGCTGGTGCTTATTTTTTGATTCGTCAGATTCAACAAGATTTGTATAGAATTAATTTATCAAACTAGAAGATGAATGACCTAGGGGTGGTTCAGAGAATGACCTACACCCTAGGACATCTTCTGGTTGACAAATTATTTCACTTGCTAGTGGTAAATAATCAGACATGACTGGCTTCAGATTTTCAAGTGCCTCAAGATAAGAGGGCTTTCTCGTCACTGCATTGTCCTTTGAATAATTTTCCAAGCAATCTAAATTACTACTGCGGAGGGGAAATTCACATCTAAATTCATCATCATGGGGAGGACCACCATGGTGGGTTATATCAAAAGATGAATCCTTTTTCTCCTTGATCTTCTGGCCACCAGAGGGTTATCGCGGCTCTCATCTGAAGATGATACTTCAAGATCGACCGAACTGTCATGATGAAATACTTCATGAGGATGTGTCTAATGAAGACCTTCGGAATTATTGTTCCCACTATTGGGAAATGAGAGAGTAGAATCTTGAGTTGAAAATGACAATTTTCTGAGTGCATCAAGAACTCCAGCATCGAGAAAGGACTTATTACATATTTGATCTTGATTTCTTGACTGTGCTGGACGAGTATTTTTTTTAGACGCCTTCTTACTCACTTTGGGAACCACTTTTTGAAAAAATTTGTTATTATGGTCAGGTGTATGTGCCTGATCAAAAGAAATAGTCAGGTTAGGATGATTATCTCCATTCAAATCAGGAGTATATGCCTGACTTGATTGTCCATATGAAATGGGGGAGTATTCCCCACAATCCTCTTGGACTGGAACATAAGTGTGTATCTGTTCTGGAGTGATATGTTGATGAGTCACTCCACTGGTAGGGGAAAATTTTTATTTCATTCCATGTGATGCTTCTGAAGTTGTTATAATATTCTGAAAGGCATCTAGAATTTGAGCATAGATTTTCTTCTGCTCTTTCAACATTGTCAGAATGTTCTTGGTGACTTCAGCTACCGGAATGGGAATATGCGTTCATTCCGTTCTTGGAGTAGGTGTGTATTCATGCTCTTGTCCTCCATTTCCTGTCATTGAATTCTGAAAGTACTCAGGTGTGGGGGCAAAGAGTTGATTCTGCCCCAAATATGTTGTTGGAGCATTCCGACTAACTTCTCCAAGTGCTACAAAATGAGACTGTTGGCAAGATTGATGATCACTGGGAGGTGAATGTGACCTATTTGTATTGTTCATAATGTATGGTTGACGTTTTCCTTCAATACATGCAGAAGAGACTGCTGACATAATTGTTCATTGTAAACAGGTGTATGTCCCTACTTATCAGTTTCCACCATATTAGATTGGTGAGCTACTTTGGGTGCAGTCAGACGAGCCTGCTGACTGGTTGACGAGTTATAAACAGGTGTATCTACCTACCTATAATACTCTTCCAGAATTGACTGGCGGGATTGGTGTGTTACTACTAGACGAGTCTGCTGGGAAGTAACATCAGGACTGATGGGTGTATATGCCCTCTTGATATTTTCCATCAAGATAGCTTGATGAACTTCTCTGGAGGGGGCAGAAGTAAGAACCTACTCCCTGTTGACCAGATTTCGCCTCTGGCGGTTCGTCTTACATGCTCGGGTCTGAGGAACTTGAGCCAAACCCCTAAAGGCGGAACCCTCATAATGTTGAGGGCACACTGCCACACGATTCTCATGGTGATTGTTTTGTAATGATGAGGCTTAAAAATTTGCATTAGTCAAGAGGATGGGAGGTCAGACTCATCATACCTTTTTGGCGGGAATTATTGTCTACTCTGGGACTCTCTTATAGATTTGAGTTATGTTCGTGAATCCTTATTAATTTATCAAGAATGAAAATGATATTTCCTTTAGATCTTGCAATCAATGATTGATATGTATAATATTTAGAGAATCTTTTATATGTATTTGAGGTTCTTCATCGATAGAGAATCATCCGTATTTATTAGATTTTATTAGTCAATGGTATCCTTCAACACATTATATATAAATCTCTTGGTCATTATGAAAACCATACTGGTTTTAAAGGCACATAGGGGGGCACTTGATGTTTATTGACGTTCTGAAAGACAAGGATTATTTCAGAATTGGGATCGTACACGCAGATGGGCTACTTACATATCCTTGTTTAAAAAAAGGAATCAGAACCCCCAGAGTTCGAGTATTAAGATATAGTTTAACGTCATATGCGACAGATGAGATTCAATGAGTTATGGGCTTGAACCTTAGAAAGGCTTCCTACATTCTCTAATTTTAAGGCAGAGATCAAGGTCCACATAGTTCAAGAAAGAAATGTGAGTTTTATGGATGATTAATGGCTCAAAAAGAGATGCCATAATAACTTTTACACTATAAGCTCACATGAGTCATGCTCTGTGTGAGAAACAAGAGGTATCAATAAATCTCGACGATTGTACCATGAAAGATGCAATCACAAGAAATGATGTGGGTCTTACGTATGTATGACTGCCCAAATAGATAAATATCGGGACTTACTTCAATGAAAAAACCCATGAACATGGTCCATAAAGGTATATGTGCTTTATGGAGATTTGGATACTCTAACATGGGGATTACTCCTGAGGAAGATTCCCAAATTAAGAGGGGACATGTGATTGGGTTTTCTTCCTGAGAAGGAAGCCCAAATCAAAAGATATTATGATCGGGGCTTACTCCTAAGAAGAAGGTCTAGGTTAGGGAACATGTGACTGGGGATTACTCCTAAAAAGGAGGCCAAAGTTAAAGGATCTTGTGACTATGGATTACACCTAAGGAGGATGCCTAGGTTAGGGAACTTGGTGCTTACTCCTAAAGAGGATGCCCAGATTAGAGAACTTCTCATCTTCAAGGATGAGGTTGAATGAAGTAATTCTCTAACATTCGTGACAGAAAGATATGTAAATCACGAGGTTTTGAGAGATGTTCCAAAAAAATTCCTTTCAAATAAGGAAGCCAAAAAAGGAACAATTCCATAAATGGATTTGAAGAGGGTTTTGAAGGAAAAATCTTGAAGATGAGAGGTGGATTTGACGAAAAGAGTTGAATAGGTAGGAGGGTCACCCAAAAAGAGGCAGGCGACAAGTCATGTTTAGGAGCACAAGTTTTGGATGTGCAAGTAAACTTGCGAGATATGGGTGTACTTGGGGGACGATTAACCAATAGGGTAATTCTTGGGCGAGACTTGGCTCAAGCCCTTAGTATTATACCTAAAGGATTCCAAAAGGCTGGTTCGCAGGTTCTGTTGAAGGGATAACGTGGCGCAAAAGTGTGGCCATTTCCCTTAAGGGTTAGACACTTAGTCGCACAAGTGTTGATGAATTTCAATACTTAGACCTTGTTCCCCCTATTTAGATATTCCAATCTAGGTAAGAAATTACCTTAGAAGTCTTCGGAAGACTTCAAGAAAAGACTGGGGTGCCGAGAGCTTAAATCTAACTTTTGGATTTATTGTCCTTGAAATGGGGGGCCCACTAGGGGTATTTATAGTCCATTTAGGACCTTGGGAGAAAATAAAATAGGGGGCTCAAGTCACCTCTGTGACCAATATATGGTGTGCAAGTATACTTGTGTGACCATTGTGAAAATTGTGCGAACCATACATAAAGAAATCCCTCTTCATGCCTTTGTCAATTTTTGATGTTTCTTCAAAGGAAGAATCTCTTTGTGCTTAAGGTATTCCCCTTTTTCATTTGTTTAGAATCTGTGATTGAAATGAGTGTCAACAAACCTGAAACACCAATCACAAAAGGGAATATTATATCCTAATACATTATAATATATTTCAAATTCTAAATAAAATCAATCAATGATATAACTTTCAATTCCTTTTATATTGAGTTATTGTGTGTTGCATTCACCAATGAGTTTCATCAATGGCTTGTGCTACATATAAGACTGAGTGTTACCAAACTACATTATTTTATTGTCATGTTATTACTTTATACAATAATACATAACCTAACCATTAAATTATTGGTTATGAAATTTATTACCTTACTTATTAAAATATATTGTTTATAATAATATTAAATGAATTTATTGGTTACTAATTAATTATAAATTAATTTACCACCCAATATAAAGGTAATATTTTTATTCTCAAAAAGGTGTTTATAATAATAAATTAAATTAATTACAATGGTTGAATAATATAAATGAAGTATAAATATTATATATAGAATCAATTATTTATTATATTAATCCAATAAGTCTGATAAGCATAAGACATGAATAAATCCAATTTTATGCATAAAATTTTATTTTTTCAAAAATTCAATGTTACCATATTTTAATAGAGAACATATTTTAAATACAATTTTTTGAATGTTTAGAAATACTTTTCATCAAAATAAATTTTTTTGAATCTGGAATGAAAAAATGATTTTATGGTGAATGTTTCATATTTTCTGAGAAGTTACAATTTTTGATGAATTTTGAAAAAATACTAAATTTTATTTCAAATTTATGATTTCATAAAATTTAATTTTATAAATAATTTATATTTAAAATTATTTTTCATGTCATATGAGATCCATTATAGTTCAATTAATATAATTAAGTTCATTTAAATTAATTTTCTTTTGAAATTGGATATAAATACATCTCAATATGTTGAATTTTTTTTACTATAATTCAATGAATTATCGTATCGTCTCCGGAGTTCAATTTAAATTAATATAATCCTCTAATATGATTGGAATTTAGACAAATGAATTCCATATTTTTAGTCATAATAATATATAAATTCTGATAAGTTAAAATTATTTTTGGACTAATAATATTATTGAATTTAATTAAAATTAGTTACACCGATTAAGTGGAAAATTTTCTTAACAAGGTACTAAAACTTAAATTTAATAGCCAAAATAACATTGACTGTCATATGAAATAATGTATATTTACATATTGATACCATATACTCTCTTATATCTAGTTTTTTTTTTGTTATTTTAGCCACATTACATGTGGAAAATGAGGTTGGAATTCCCTTTTAAAAATTTAAAAGAAGGTAACTCTTCCACTATAAAATGATACTGACCCCTCCCAGTTATTCACAACACTCAAGAAATTTATATAATGAAAAAATATGCTAAAATAATCTTCTCAAACCCCTACCCTCATCCCAGAAGCATCCCTTTGGGAATTATACCATCTAAGTAAGCCCTTTGGGGAAAATTCAAAATGAGTTACCCAAAGAAGATGAAACATCTTTCCTCCAGATCCTTTGTTTTATTTTACTTCCCTTCCCATTAAACTCATATTTAACTATTAATATATAATAAAATAATTATAATAAATATAATGAGTTTTTTTATGTTATGTTTTCAGCCTAAATTTACACACACTTCTATCTAATGGGTAATAGACTTACTGTTTATGTGTATGGTGAACTACAGGCTCACGGAATGATCTTGTCCATTTTTCATTTATCACATCTCATGGATAAGAATTATGAGGGAAAAAATTTCTATTATATATATATTGTATATGATTTATTTATTCTTGTTAAATTTTTATATAAAAAATACCTTCATGCTTTCCATTTTTTGTAAATATGGTATCATCTTGTTTGGATGTGTGCACCAACGCCTCCTCAAAGCGATGTGACTCATTCAGACAATACACGAAACATATAAATTAAATTTTTTATAAAAATTTGTAACATGTATCATATAAATATTATACGAGTGTTATAATATAAATATATATACATTACATTTTATTCTTTTAAAATATGATAAAGAAAACTAAGTAGTGTTCATGCGTACATACGACCTACTGTCTCCGTGAACGGTTCATTTCATTTCCTATATACAAATATTATTTATTAATATAAATACATATATAATAAATATATATAGAATTTATATCATGTTTTACATTCTTGAGTTCATTAAACCATGGCCAATGTAATTGGAACCAAAATAAAAAGTTAAAACATACCTAATAAACTAGGCAATTAACATCTAAAATAGTGAAAATAATGAAATATTATTAAAAAAGGGTAATAATATATTATAATAAGTTAATTCAAGATACTATAAATATGAATTTGGTTATTCTCTAAGTCATTGACTTGTTTAAAACAATTATAAAAGATGTTAAAGGATGTTTTCTAGAAATTAAATACAAGGTAATGAATTCTTGTCTCATTATTCTTTCGGTGAGGAATAAACCATTTTCACCACATAATTATTTTTTTTAGTGTATATACTAACTGGTTAAGTATATTATATCATGAATAATTTTATCTTCAGGTTATATAAGGTTTCAGTTGATGTTATATCTTTCATTGTTCATATGATTCAAAAGTTCCTAAGTAGTAAGGGACTTCACCTAAATTGTCATTATTTGAGACATACATTATTTTTGTGCACCTAATTTATTATATATGTTTTAAATAATATAACATCATAATATTATAAAAAAGGAAACCCTATGTTCTATACCATATGTGATATACTGTCTTTAGATTAAATAAACAACATAATATTATTATTTAATAGGATAGATATCACAAAGCCATTAGAATGGAGGGAATGAAAATGATTTACTAATTTATGAAAATAAATTTTAAAAAAGATTAAATAATTATTCATTGGTTTTCAAATTAATTATTAAATTAAATGAAATACCAAATGAATAGAAAGGATCTGTGTTTTTGAAAAAAAATATTAAAATGAAAATAAGTGAGTATATAAAATAATAAAATCACAATTGATTGATTTTGCTAATGAAATATATATGTAATATATTCAATTTAATGTTTAAAATTTATAATATATGTTTTTGACATGATATAAGAAAAATTCATTTTTTTAGATAGAAGAAGTATTTTTTTAAAAAAAATACACTTTTTCCCCTTTTGATGGAGAACCCATTTTAAATCCAATTTTTCTCACTTTTGTATATTATATTTGATAAAAATTAACTTATTAATTAAAAAATGTACATAAAAGTTTAATTATGTGGAAATTTTGGTATATTTCTGATAAAATTCATATTGAAATGAATAGTAAAAATACGGGATTTTAATTCCGAAGTAAATTTTTTTCTATCTTATTTATGTTATTATATTTTAATATTAACTGATTTTAAAGTATAATTATAGTAGTTTTTTTATTTAATAATATTTTGGTCATTGAATTAATTTCACATTGAAATTATATATAAATGCAAGTCAATATTTTGTTGGATTTTATGTTTAAAAAACCAGTTTTTTCAATTGGAAAATGAGGATTAATTTTAAATTTATTATTTAAACTTACATGTTTTAAATTTTAAAAAATTGATTATAAATTTTTAATTATAAGGCCTGAATTTTATAAATACATGCCTTTAATTTTTATACCTTATAAATAGTAACTTTATAAATTATTTTTATAAACATGATTGATAGTAAATCAAGAAATTAAAGGTAAAAATAATATTATAATACTATAAAACTACACAAACACTTATTTTGATTAAATTGGATCATTGTATTCATAGCAGGAGCATCCATGAGTATAGTTTAGGACCACTTGGATGCACCTGGATGAATTTAATGCTTTTATAATATTATATTCAATGAATAGTAAATTTGTTACACTTTTTTTTAAAAAAAATAAATTATTTTAATATAGATTTATACATGGGGTATATTGAACTATAAATCACATTTAGAAAGGATAAATTATTACCCATGTCATGGTAATTTATTTATAAGATTTATTAATTAAATAATTTAATTTAATTGTGACAAAAAGATAAAGGAGTAGTAGATTTATTAAATAGAGAGCCAAAAAAATGATATTAATAATATTAAAATAAATATAATTTGATTTATTTTATTCTATACACACATTTTATGGATGACTATGACATGTTAGGATTTATGTAATGTATTTTTTGATTAGTAATCAAGTTGTTATGACTTTTAAAAAATGTCAACTGATGAATAGTGTCAAAATTGACATAATCCATAACTTTATATATATAATATTTAATTAAAAGATATAATTTTTTAAAAAATATAATATTCAGCCAACGAGGTGAGATAAGTCCAAAAATATCATTAATTGATCAGTTATTTTTATTTTGGAATGATTTGAAAATTATTTTAACCGTCACATAGTAAATATCATAATAAAATGGCAAGACATAAAATGGGTTAAAAAAGGAAAAAGATTAAAAAATATTAAAAACAATTATAATATTAATTTCATGATTATTATTAGGCCCAGAATCTTAATATATTAGAAAGAAATTAGTTTCATATCATTTTCAATCAAAATTGAATATATATTAATTTAATACTTTTAATAATTCCAAGGGTTCCCCTACCCTCTCCTATAGAAAGGAATCCATTCAACTCTTTTAGTAACAAATAAACAACCTTTTGGACCGAATAATATATTCTGAAACATATTCCTATAATTCCTCCCCACATTCTATAGTCCTTATATTTTCAAAACACCCATCTTAGAGTTGTTAAGTTGTTCTTCAAAGGTGATCAACCGAAGTAGATGTATTGCTTTATTTAAGTATTTCAATTTTATATATTCTCCACATCCTTCAAATATACTAAAAATATGATGAAATAATGACTCCATTATCCAAAATATACTAGGATGATATTTTTTTAATATCATCACCACAATACATATGAAATTTAATCAAATGGGAAATGACCTTCTCATTCGTGTGTATGGTGGACTGCCACCTTGGGAGAAAATATAGTTTTTTTTTTCATTATCATATCTCAATACATTAAATAATTATGGAATAAATGTTTATATATTATTTTCATGAAATATTTATCATTCTATTATAATAATATACCAATAGTTATATTACATTTCACATACATAAAAATGATAACGCCATTCGTGCGTATGTATAAACTACCACCTCCATGAAGCAATGTGAATCGTTTTTATTCACCACATCACACGTATGATATATATATTAGATTATTTAAATTATTATTATGATTATAATTTTATTATTATCATTCTGTAATTTTTAAATAACAATTATCTTATTTTTATAAATATAAATGAAAATTAGAAACGTTACTTATGCGTACGCACGACCTATCATCTTCATGAATGTAACAATGTTCATTTTTCAAACAAAATGTAAATGGTTTTTTTTTTTAAAAAATGATGTATAAAATTTTTAATTATGTAATGAATTTTATTCTAGAGATAATGTATTTATGACCACATGTACTTTTCACATCAATCAAGGTTCATTTTGAACTCAAGAACCAAATAACGAAGAAACATCCAATATGAAAACAAGTAAATATGTAATAGATATAACATTGTAATAACTGAAATAAAAGGAATAAGAAGCATGAAAAAATTCTAATTAATTTATAAATTTACCTAAGTTTATTTTTTTGGATTATAAGCATTGTTCATGGTGATTTAAACTCATGGTAAGGGACTTCATCTCAATATCATTTCATTGAGGCATATCATGATCTTATGATACTTTATTATCTTATATGTTGTATATATAACCATTTTGACACATTATATCATGAATTCAAATATTATGATAATATTAAATGTTTTTAATATTATTTTTTAATTATTTTTATTCGAGTGTTTCTCAGGTGATAATGCTCTTGGTTTTACTAATACCCACATTTTATTATTTTGATGATTTATTTTTATGAAATCGTTCAATTATATATCCATGTTTTCAAAATGTGTTGAAATATTAATTAATATTGACATAAATTTTTTAAAATGTAAATCCATTTAAAATATTTCAAAGGGGTATAGGACACTTTGATTCAAAAATATTCTTTAAAAAAAATTTCATTGTGTTTTAAAAATGGATTGATTATTTCAATAACATGGATTGTTTATTAACATATACACCATGAATGAAATTTATCAATTTCTTATATATATAAATTAATTATTTTTTACTTTAAAATACTAATATTTTATTTTAAAAAATATTTTTTCATTTATGAGTGTGCAACTTGTATATATGAAATGTAATTTCAAAGAGAAAATGTCATTTTACTTTTTTGCATGTTTTATATGTAATTATTATGTTTTGGTTCTATGTAATTTTGTAATTATATGGTTGGTTCCATGATAAACCGTGGGTGGTTGAGATATTGATATCTATACAATGAATTGGGTAATGAGATAAAGTTAAACTATATGGTCTCTCCTATGTGATGTAGGGAATATACTGTGATGGGTATTCCAAAAGTAACTATAAAGGTTACTCCCTATGTAGTTGTGAAATATACAATGTAAAATGATATGGATGCCACAATTTACATTTATGTTCTTAAATTTCTATGATGTTTCATAACAATCTTATGATTTCATGATGTAGACTAAAGAGTTTATGTTTTATGGGTGAAAAAAATGATTTTTTGAAAATGTTTTCCTGATTTTACAAAATTCATCAAATAAAGGTTTCATTCCTTATTTTATATCCCTTAAAGGGCGTTTGGTGCTCATACCATGTTTTTGAAATGTTTTTCTGATGATTTATGGTAGAATATAGTCATAGATTGGATCTGAGAGAAGTTATTATGAGAAAACAAAAAAAACGATGTTTATTTTGATATGTTTTTTTAAGGATGAAATGGATATTTTCGGTAGAGTCCAATTTTTGTATATATGGTTTTGTATCTATGGGTTATGGTCTAATTATCTATATATATAAACATGAAAATATACTTAAGTTGAAATAATGTAAAATTATTAACTTTACTCATGAATTTTTAATGTAGATGGTTGGGCCCCTATAGTTCGTATAAGAGGATTATTTATTCAACTTTGGAGATTATGATGTTTTTTATGGTGTTAGGTAAATAAACATGAGTTAATAATATAAAGATTTATTATAAGTTTAATGTCTTATAAATAATTTTTGAGGATTTATGTTCCAAAATATTAAGGTGATTGGTAGTATTTTCAGAGACATTCACCTTTGAGGTAATTATGGGTTATTACATTTGGGCTTTCCTAATTAAAGGCATAAGATAAACCTTGATGTTACAATATTTTTTGGTTATTTTTTAGGATTATATGTCATTTTTGGTATTTTATTATAATTTAATAGTTTTAGAAAAATTATAACCTGCATGATACAAGAAAACCTATCACATCTTACAAGGATATAGGAATCGAACCCACAACCGATTTGTGATAAGGCTATATCACCTACCACTTCACTACTTGAATTCCCTAGTAATAAGACTTTATCTCTTTTTATGAAAGATTTATTGTGATATTAAGAAGTTGATTTTGGTAACTAATGGATATCCTTCGTATTGGTAAATTATTTTGGTATTAAATGATTAATATTATTTTGAAAGATGTTCACTATTTTGAGTGATTTATATAATTAGGGAAAATAGAATACTATGTGATTTTATTTGTGGAGTAACAGTTGAATTTTAATTTGCATGAATTGATGATTTTATTATAGACTTGTGTGGATATGGGTTATTTATGGAAATTATTAACCAATATTGGAGAATATTTAATTAAGTTAATTATTTTTTGGTATGGGACATTAATATGATTTATGTTTTTTGGAGACAAATTATAACATTTATCCCGGAATACAATGTGATAAAATCCCTCTAAATTGTGTGTTACAATCTTAGTTTAGATTATTTTGAAAAATTTTAATGATTGGTATATGTTTAATGTTATATTTGGAACATTGGGTATTACTGTTGAATTTTGGAGATTAAATGTTGTCTTTCTTTAAATAAAAGATTATTATTTTTAGGGAATTATCTTATCTTATCCTCACCATTTTGATTTTGGATAATTTTTCACAATAAAAGAAATATATGTTTAGTCTATTTTGTATTATTAGAATCAATAGAGGTTGATTCATCTTGGATACTTATCATTTGAAAAAAACATGAGTTTATGGTAAAAATTTAAGGATGAAAATATACTTTTCAAGTAATTATATTTCAGTGTTTTTATATTAACAGAAGTAAAATAATTCATCATATTCATGAAAAAGTTATTAAAATAAAAAAATATCTTTAATCTTCCTACTATAAAGTTAAAGACCGTTTCACCCATCACAAATTTATAGCTTTTGATTGTTAACTTTTTTATGAAAATGTTTTATATCACTATCCATAAGAACATGATGGTTATTTTTTCTTCTATAACCATTTTTTCTTATATGGAACCCTTTTATGTGTTATCTCAAGTAATACTCAAAATTTCCTTTATTTATTTTAAAGTAGATGTTTTATTAATCCTTTTTATGATTTGGGAATGTAATAAATGTTTTTTTAAAGGTGATACCTTAGTTACCGACCCCGAATAAAAATTATGAGGGTGAAATTTCATAATGTATGGGATAATGTAACATTCTATATTTTTAAAAAGGAAACACTATTTTCGATTGCATTCATGATACACCACATTGAGTTTAAATAGAAAAGTGAATATTGTTATTTAAAATGACATTTATCACATCGTTATTAGAATGGTGGTAAATAAAGGATTAGCTAAATTATGAAAATATTGTTTAAACATTTTTATACAATTATTCATTGGTTACCAAATAAATTATCAAATTAAGTAAAAACCCAATAAAATAAAAATGACTTTTTTTCAGAAAAAAATTATTAAAATGCAACTAAATTATTTAAAAAATAAATAAAATAACTCTTGATGGATTTTATTAATTGCATATATATGTATTATATTAAATTAAATTTTTAAAATTCATATTATATATGTTTTTAGGAATTATATAAGAAAAAATCAATTTTTGAGATAAAAGAAGTATTTTTCCCAAAAAATACTGTTTTGTCGCCTTTTCATGGAGAACCCATTTTAAATAAACTTTATGACACTATTATACAATGTATTTGAAAATATAAAATTATTATTTGGATCAAGACATCAATATTTACTTTGGTTTAAATTTTGGTATCGTTCTAATAAAATTCATATTTTAATAAATAGTGAAAAATACTGCATTTTAATTCAAAACAACATTTTTGTCTAATTTAATTATATTGTTAGATTATTTATTAAATTATTTTAATGTTTAATTGCATTATTTTTTTATTAACTGATCTATATTTGGTAATTTTATGTAACTTCACAATGAAATTAGATATAAATACATGCCAATCTTTTGTTGGTTTTTTACATTTAAAAAACATGTTTTCTCATTTGGAAAATGAAGATTAATTTCAAATTAATTACTGAAAAATATGAGGTTCAAATTTTGAAAAATCGATTTCTTATTTGGAAGAATAAGGTATAAAATATTTAAATATTTCCCTTTAATTTCAGACATTATGTACATTAACATCAATAATTATTTTTATTACTATAGTTGAAGGTAAATCAATAAATTAAAGTTGAAAATTATATTATAATAATATAAAAATACAAAAAAAATTTAATAATTTAATTTGATGAGTGAACAATGGCCATTATCATCTTTGGTTATATTTTTGGCCACTTGGATCAACATTTAGGACTTTAATACACTCATAATATAATATTCAATGAATGGTCATTTGTTACACTTTTGTTTTTTAAAATTAGTTTTTTTAATATGGAGTTAAACATGGGATATATTTGACAATAAATATTAATTAAAAATATATAATTATTACCTAAATCATTTGAATTTAATTATATCCTTTATGAATTTCATAATTAAATTTAATTATGACACAAAGATGATACAGTAATAGATTTATTAAAGAGAGAATCAAATAAATGATATTAATAATATTAACTTCAAATGATTTAGGTAATAATTATATATTTTTAATTAAATTTAATTATGAAATTCGTAAAGGATATAATTAAATTCAAAAGATTTATGTAATAATTATATATTTTTAATTAATATTTATAATATTAAAGTAAATATAATTTAATATCTTTTATTCCATATAATTTTTTTGTAAGAATATGACATGTTAAGATTTAATTAATATAGTTTTTTAATGAATCAAGTTGTTATGATTTTTAAGAGTCGAGTGATGAATAGTGTCAAAACTGACATAATTCATAATATAAAATATAAAATATTTTATTACATGATATAAAATTAATAAAAATATATGATTAATACATAATGTTTATATATGTATAAAAATATCACTAATGACTCATCTTTCATCTTTTTTCATGATTTGGTAACTACGTTAAACTTCAAAGTTTAAATTACTTAATAAAATGGTAAGAGTTAGAGGGTGTCAACAGAAAAATATAAGGATTAAAACATATTCAAAACCTATATAATTATTTCAATTAGAGAAAAATTCATTCTATATTTGAAATAATTTATTTTGGGTCCATTCACAACCAAAATTGAATTTATATTAATTTAATACTTTTAAGAATTTCATGGGTGTCCTCTCATCTCCTATAAAAAAGAACCCATTCCTCTCTTTTAATCACACTTCCAAAACCTTTTGGTTTGGCCACTATCTACCCAAAACCAATCCTATAATCTCTCCTGACATTATTTAGGCCTTATATTTGGTAGAACAACATTCTTATAGGTGTTAAGGTGTTCTTCACAACTGATCAACATAAGAATAGGTATCGTTTTATTTAAGTATTTCTATTTTATTTATTTTCCACTTCTTTAAAATATCATCCAACTATGATGAAATAATCAATCCAATATCCTAAATATACAGATATGTTATTATTTTAATATAAACACACGAATCCACACCCAATTTCATTAAATTGGATATGAACTTTAATTCACCTGTATGGTGGATTACCGCCTCACGAACCAATTTAATTGTTTTCCATTACAGTCTCCCAACAATCATCATAATGATGGAATTAATGATTATATATTATGTTCCTTAAATTACTACCATTTTTATAGATTAATATTTAAATTATGATCTTACTTTCCATGCACATAAAAATGATAAATTTATTTGTGTGTACGTGGAAATATTACCTCCACGAAGGGAATTGAACCATTTTATTCACCACATCACTTGTATGATATATATATATAAGTATATTTAAATGATTTTTTGGATGTCAATTATATTATTATAATTATTTAATAATAAAATATTAATTAACTTATTTCCAAATTTATCAACCAAAAATAGAAACGTTACTCTTGAAAATGTACGGTATATCATCTCCATGATTGCAACATTATTCATTTTTCATACCATAAAAAATGGCATGCATTAAGAATTATAATTGATATTTAAATGTAATTTTATTTCATGATTTTTTTATAGAGATTATGTACTTATGACTACATGGACTATTTAAATCAAGCAATGTTCATTTTTGAATGAGGTACCGAATAATTCCAAAACGTTCGATATGAACATTAAAAATTGTAGTTGATATAACATGGTAATAAGTTATATAAAAGAAATAATAATCTTGAAAATAGTATTAAATAAAATATAAATTAACCTATGTTTAATAATAAGGATTATAAAGATTTTACAAGATGAGTCGTGCTCAAGGTATAGGGATTCATCTCATTATTCTTTCATTGAGGAATATCATGCTTTTATGAACCTTTATTATCATATAAGGTGTATATATACCCCTTTGGAACATTAGATAATGGATTAAAAAAATTTCATGACATTTAATGTTTTGATTAATATTAGTCATTAGTGTTTCTTATTAGTGTATCCCAGGTGATAATGAACATTCCTACTAAAAACGTAATTTTATTATTTTGATTATTTTTCTGTTATAAAATATTTTAATTTTTTGGTAATGTTTTGAAAATGGAATTAAGTATTTTTTTTATAGGGAGATGGTTTTTTAAAAATGTTACCTTTCATAAGTTTCAAGGTGGTATGGGATACTTTTATTCAAAATTATTTTTTTGAATGTTTTAATTGTGTTTTAAAAAGGATAGATTAATTCAATAACTAGGAATGATTTTTAATACATACTCCACGAATGGAATTTCCCTCTTTCACATTGATACCATGTATTAATGTTTACATTACACGTTTAACATTTTATTTTAAATTTTTTTTCATTTACTAGCATGCATCTTGTAAATATGAAATGTGATTTAAAGTGAAATTGTTATTTTCCCATTATGCATGTATTTTGTGTTAATATTATGTACTAGTTATTGGGAATTTTTTAATAATACTGCTTGTTCAATGATAAACTGAGGGTGGGTGAGCTCAGGATAGCTCTCTAATGAATTGGTTAATGAGATGATGTTAAGCAATAAGGTTTCTCCAATGAGATTTATGGACTATAATATGATGGGTATTCAAAACGCAACCATAAAGGTAACTCCATGTGTAGCTGTGAAAGCTACAACATTAGAATGATGTGGATTCCACAAGTTATAAATATGTTTTATGATTTCTATGATGTTTTAAATAAATGTTATGATTTCATGAGGTAATCTAAAGAGTTTATTTTTTATAGGTAAAAATGAGAATTTTGTGAATATGTTTTCAGGATTTTAAAATACTCATGGGCCAGTGGATTCATTCATTTTTTATATCCCTTCCTACGAATTTTGTGCTCATCCCATGTTTCTAAAATATTTTTCATAGTATTTAAGGAAGAATAGAGTCAAGGATGAGATCAGGGAAAAGTTATGATGATTAAACATGAAAATAGACCATGTTTCATTTAAAATGTTTCTACTTATATAAGAAAAGATACTATTGGAAGTGTCAACGTAGTATGTCTATGGTTTTTTTATTAATGAGTTATGGTCTAATTATATAGAGTTATAAACATGAAAAGGTCATATATGTGAAGTAAATTAAAATTAATTACTTAACTCATGATAATTTAATGTTTACTAATGGGTTCTTATACATACTAATATTTTGACATGTAATATAATAATTAATTCATTCATCATGATATTTTGAGTTTATCTTTTAATTATTTCATTTATGGGTAGATAAATTATTCATTTCCAAGTAAAAATTAATTTCATAACCAAATTAAATATTTGTGGGTTATATTACCCCCTTGATGTTGTGAAAATTATTTGATTATCTATGTAATCACTTTATATTATCAATTATTTTATTCTCATTTTTATGTGGATTTACATTTGACACATGTAATATATTTATTGATTTATACTCACATCAACATTAACCTATTTTTAATGGTTCACTTCACAATATGATTTTGTCTGGGATTATTTACACTATAATTTAAATGAGTGTAAATTATTGGATCGCTATTTAATAACCCTTTCATTTTCTTCTCTTGTGATTATTCATAACCTTTTACATGTAATATTACCATTTTCCACTTTATGGTAGTGAAAAAAATTTAAAATGTTTTAATGAAAACCTACTTCATTTCCCACTTTAGATGGGAAAAATTATTTCCTCTAAAAACCATGTTTTATTTAAATGTTTTGAAAAATATTTTTAACCATTTATAAATTATTTATTAATGATATTTTTACAAATTATTTCATTTAAAAATTTTCTCAAAAGACGTTTATTGTCTCTATTTGAACATGTTACTTTTACAACCTTTTTACCTTATAAAAGGAATGTTCTTTTTACCTTATACAAAATTCATGTTTTTACCTTTGGTCATATTTTCGAAGATTCATTTATAATTATAAATAGTTCATTTTTAAGGAAAATATTTGTAATATTTATTTTAATAAAAAATATATTCAAAACAAATTTCAAAATAGAAATGATATTATCATGAAGAATGATTTTAAATGATCTATTTACATTATTTAAATTCATCAATGAAAAAACTCTTTATTTTACCCCACATGGATTATGTTGTATTGATACCATCCTTATTACTTTTCAATATGGTTTTTAAATCCATTGACCAAGGATAATATTGACATTATCTACCATGATTTCATAGATATTCCCCTAGAAATATTCAATTCTGCGGGATCAATGAATATTTAATTTTCCCTAAATAACTATTTCATTTATCATGGATATGATTATTTACAAAATCATATACATTTTTACATATGATTTATACAATTAATGTTATTTGATATATGGATAAATATTGATAAATCTTAATCATTCACTCAATAAGGATATTTGATAAGGCACATTATTTGTAATGTCCTATAATTTCCTTGTAAATCTCTTATATATATAATTATTTCGAGACCTAGAAATTTGACGACACATGATTCCAAGTCCTAATGTGCTCGGAATGATCTGTCGAAAAATGTAAATCTTTTAATAGCACATGTGGGTTGTTTTCATGAAAATGAGTAATAACTTCTAAGTGGGTTCCCAGATCAAAAATATGAGGGCACCATTGCTTTCAAGATGGAAGTTTTATCCAAGGAGCAACTTAATTTTAGTCAGTTTTGGCCTCCAATAAGAAAACCTAAAATGGGATAACCATAAATAAAATTATTGAATAAAATTATTGTATCTTTCAAATGCTTATAAATAACGAATGTTATCTCAGATTAAAAATATAAGACCACCGATGAACTCATGAGGGTATTCTTTCATTATGAAGATACTTACATTAGCTAGCGCGGGCCAATAGTGGAAGAAAGCTTTTGGCCGTGAATAAAATAATTAAGTACCAATTATTTTATTTTCAAATCCTTATAACTCATAAATGGTATCTAGAATTGTAAATATGAGAGTACCATTAAATTCGTGGGGGTAATTCTCCACTTAGGAGGAGCCAAACCTCGACGGGTGTGGTTTGAGGGTGAATGTTATTTTTTTGATTTTTTATTAATGTACATTCATTATACGGGTGAGTGAGATTTTCTATATTTTGAACTGGTGCTCGAATTAAAATTTTGAGGGCACTGTTGACTTTAGAATGCTGGTATTTTTCTATAAATGTCATAACTATATCTAGAAAGGGTTGAGCTAAAAAAAATTCTAACATTTCAAGACAAACAATAAAATAATTTAGAAGAATTATTTTATTTCTTTTCTCACATTTGAGTGGCAGACGACGACACTGCGAGCAGCGACTAGGTGGCGACGATGCACATTAATGAGGCTCATTAATGGATTTTTATACTCACAGCGTAAATAAGCTTTAATGATGTATAATAGTAACATTGTTTCTTATATAAAATAGTTTAATTACACGACTTCACATCATAATGGGAACGATGTGATGTGCTCTTATTTATAGTTCGATGCATTGGTAAAAAATATGGATTAAAAATTTGGATGATTCTCCGGTGAGCCTCTTATGGACTTCCACCCCAGCGAAGAATGACAAACATAGGTGGAACTTCATCATCTTTGATGACTTTTGATGATCGGATCCGGGAAGTGATGTCGATGTTGTAAATCCCTCGAGGATGAATGCAGTGGCATCAGACATCAAAAGAGGTAGGCGTTTTTTATTGGATTTTCTTCCCCATCCTTTTCTAAAAATGATGAACTTGGATAAACCCATGAACATATTGATCTTCTAATCATGTGTTATGCAGGAGGGTGATTAATTCTTGGGGTTATTTTATTCAGGGTCCAAATCATAACATGGAATGATTGAACGGAAGCTCCCTCAAACCTCCCCCAGCTTTAAACCTCTAACTCGGAGGCCCCAGGCCGACACGTATAAGGCCTGAGTGCCTCCTCATGATCAGTCATGGTGGTCATACCATCAAAATGATGGAAAGGTTGGTTTGGGTTCTTCTTACTGAAGAGGGTTTTACTTGGAAGCCACAGACATAGCCAGCTGTAAGAATGGACCATGGGAGTGTGTATAGTGGCCCACTAAATTCCCTCCTTGCGTGTCGACGTTGGCGGCTGGCCGCGTGGAGGGGGCTTCTTGCACCAAAGGTCTGTGTTGATCAAGAGGTCATGGCTCATCAACCATGGCGTCGTTCTGGAGGACGCAATGCCAGGTGGGGTTCTGCGTGGAGGGACGCCTACGTCTGGGCCGTCTGGACAACTAGGTAGTTGAGGTCCTTGATTATGGCAGGCTGAGGAGCCCCACACATCCACAGGGAAGGAATGAGGCCATGGCGCATCGTACGCTGCGGTATTTGGACACAACACCAGGAGAGCGTTGTGCATTAGGTGAAACCCACCTCTTCCTTGCCGCCATCAGACAGGGAGGGAAGGCGGCTGGATGTCGTGCCCCTGGTGCTCACACTGTCCATACCGTGTGAAAAGTCCCCAGCTGGGGGGATGAGCCCATAATGAGTCAGGTCGGTTCCACTACGCAGCGGGCCAGACTTGAGTCCAGCTTTCTGGATTGCTCTGGTGGACCAGACTCCCATTGGCGGGCCGAAATCACACCACCTTTGGGTCGGGCTAGACTAGACTAGGTCACTCAGTGACTCAGTGGGTTGGATACATGGCCAACATGGATGGGTGCAGCGAGGCCTGTAGGGCCTGTCCCACTGGTCAGGCCGGACCAGCCAGACCTCAACCCACACTAGGTCAGGTCAAGTTCATCTTAATGAACCGAGGTATATGGGAACCCCGGGATTGGTTGGTTGGTTCGGTCTGACTGGGCCCCATCAAAACTGGCCCCCTAGTTACTAAAATGATTATATCTTGAAAACCGCATGTCCGATTGACAATCTATTTGCCGTGTTTGGACCCTATCCATGAGACGGATCATTTGGAACCCTCTATGTAAACATTCCTAATATTTGGGATGCGAATAAGGGCTTTATGAGTGGTTCTTCTAAGTTCACTACATACTGAACCCAGCGGCTGGCTGAAACCTGAAGACTGCTGACTTTTGACTCATTGGGAAGCACCTCTCGGTGACTTCGTGGGCCCACTATGAGAGGAACCACTCTATGATATTTCATGCCCATGGTATGTGATTAGGATGAGTACCATAGTTGTCTATGACTAGTGGGCATCAAGTCTCTGTGACTTTGCAGGCCCACAGTACGTGATGGGGGAGGAGTAAATATGAAGTCCAATGTTAGTTGGAAGCACATCTTCCTAGATTGGGAGTCCAACTATACTCTCCAGAGGGGGAGTTCTCTATTAGTTGAAGTTTTTGAAGATTCAATTATTATTCTAAAGTTACTACCCTATAATATACCTGGCGTGAGTTGTCTTGTGTTTCATTCTTTACATTGGGAATTGTTGTGTGGTATTTCTTTTTTCTTTTGAGGTCCCTATTGAGTACTAGGCTACTCACCGCTGTAGGGGTTTCACCAGCATGTGTTGTGTCTACTGCAGACGACCAACGTTTTGACAGAGGTACTCAATAAGATAGGACTGACAGAGACGATGATGGTGGAATTGGTGGCCCAGGACAAGGCGGGGACCTACTGGACTAGGCGGACATGACATACTACTTTGACATCCAGTTTCATTGCTACTCTCACGATCAGGTGGGGTTTTCTACAGATGGCCATCAGAGTTTATTTTTTCATTATTTGGTATTCAGTCCTTTGCTGGGTTTGTATTCTAGGAAACATAATTTCATATATACTTGCACATCGGTTTGTTTTTGTGGTTTTATTTTTATTTATTTCAGTGTGCTGGGATGTGGTTGGGCATGTGTGTGTGTGCAAGTATTCAAGAAAATTCCTCCCACTTGCAGGTTGATGTCTTCGGTTCTAGTTTCTAGCCCCTAGATTTTAGGAGGAGGGCTTGGGGTAATCTAGAAATCAGCCTGGGGGATGGGTCGTGAAAAAGTGGTATCAAAGGGTGGTCGGTCCTACCACAAAGACCGTGATTTCATTGTTTTTGTTTTGGGGAAACAGTAATAAGTGTTGTAAGTTCGACTTTCAGATTCGTGGAGTTTAGTGTTTATGTGGAGGTCGATGTTTGTATACACCCCAGCCTTGATTTTTTATTTTCGGATCTATCCATAAAAACACTAATGTCATAAGTGTCTCTTTATGTTCATTTGAATAATAGTGAGCTAACTAGGTATAACCTTCTAACCATGGTACATTGTTACTGACACTTTTGCTGGGGCACACGAATCCATCTGTTTGAGGAGGACGGGGACACACTGACTGTTTCCCACATTCCCTCTTTCCAAAGGTGGGCAACATGAATCTCTTATTAAAGGTAATTTTCTCCTTGATCGAAACGAGATGATGGGATGTCTGTTCTTCCTTCTGTGGATTCCTCCTCGGAAATCGTCACTTAGGCCGGGTCTCCCTTATAGATCAAGATATTGTTCATGAAACTCATCCAAGTGACATATCATTATATAATATGGTAAATTAAACTTATTCTGTCAGGACATTCTAAGGGGTCCATCCAGGGCACCAACCTTCGATCGGCAGAGCCCTCACGTTGGACATCCTTGGTGTGTCTGGATACTGGAGCACTGGAGCATATGGGTTTCTTCCCCTTATTATAGGTCTTCTCAAAGGCGCAGAAACCCAAGGAATTCGACATCAGATGCAGGAAATTATATTCCATAGGCATGTCTCTAAGGTTTTCCTCATCTTCCCGTGTTTAACACTGGGTATTCCACGAGTTTAACATCTAGATGAGACGAATCAGACTGATCTGAACACTGACTGGAGTGAATTAGATGGGTGTGACCCATGTACGAAACACTAATATTGGGGCTAACGAGTGGTTAGTTTCCCTATTATAGCTAAAGGGAATATAAAATGAGGTGGCATGATCCCACAGGGATGTGGCGGCCCTGGTAAGAATCATGATGGATAATGGATGGTTTAGTGGAGTAGATGAAGAATGAGATGGAATCGAGTCAAGGGCGGTGATGATGTTTGGCTTGTTCCTTGAAGAGACCTCCTATGTATCCTTGTGGATAGTAATCCAAGTCCACGTAGTTTGGGATGGGGTATAGGATCGTGGTGTATGTAGGAGATAGTGACCAGATGATATATTGGGGCTTACATGTGGTTAGCAGCCCAATGTTGGTCTGACGCCACTGGGATGAACCACAGATATGGGTCCCAACGGAATGGATGACAATATATTAATGCTAGGTTTGGGTTGAGAATGGATTATCTCTGAAATGGAATCACAATATATTACTATTGTGTGAGGTCCTTAATGGCTTAACGTTGGGTAGGGGATAACAACAGCTTACCACTGGCGGGGGATCACAACGTCTTACCACTGGATGGGGATCACAACAGCTTACCACTAGATGGGGTTCATAGAATCATACCTTTGGATGGGTTTGATCCTCATGGAGTCTTCCTACGTACCACCTCTTAGAGATAGGGATCAAATCCCAAGTAGTTTTAATGGGGTGTGGTGAACTGACATGATGGGGTCGGGACCAATGGTTGTTGGGATTGAACCTTAGAGAGGCATCCTACATAACATTCCTTATCAAGGATCAATGTTTGTGTATTTAAAAAAGGGTGTTGTTGGTAACCCGAAGTTTAGATGTTCGGGACCAATGGATGGTGGGCTTGAACGTGAGGGAGGCTTCTTATGTACCTTTCCTTAAAAGGATCAAAGATTGCGTATTTTGGAAAGGATGTTGTTAGTGTACCAACGTGAATATGGTCAGGACCAATGGATGGTGGGATTAAACCTCTAGGAGGATTCTTACATACCTTACCTTGGAAAGAATCAAACTCCACATAGTTTTTAATGTGAGTATGATTGGGGTGTGCACAGAGGACAATGACCTGATGATATACTAGGGCTTCTGCATGGTTAGAAGCTCGAAGTTGGTCTGACACCACTGGGACAGACCAGTGATATAGGTCCCAATGGAATGGATGACAACGAAATTCCGCTGGGATTGGGTTGTCAATCGTTTAACATTGAAATGGGATCACAACGGCATACCGTTGTGTGAGGTCCACAATGTCTTACCGTTGGGTAGGGGATCGCAACGGCTTACCGCTGGATAGGGATCACAATAGATTACTATTGGATGGGGATCACAATGGCATACCGCTGTATGGGGTTCACAATGGCTTACCGATGGATGTGGTTGAACCTCATAGATGATTCCTACATACACCATCTTGGAGGTTGGGATCGAAGCCCACATAGTTTTAATGGGGTGTGGGGATTCTACATTATGGTTTCCCGGGGGAGGATGTAATGGTCGGTACTTACTCTAAGCCCATGTGAGTCATTCTTGGTATGAGAAACAAGAGGCAAAAGAGACCTGATGATCACGTCACAAAATGTGTGTGTGTGGGATGTGGAATGCGGCTTATATGTTGTTAGAGTACCAAAATGGACACAGAGGTTTACGCGTGGTTCACAGCCCAAAGAGAAAACAGGGGCTTACGTGTGGTTAGCATCCCAAGGTGATAGAGATTGGGACTTACTCTAGGGTGGAGGCCTGGTGGAAACAAAACCCAAAGGGAGAGGGATTTGGCATGGAAGAGAGGATGTCCTTGGTGCCCATCTCCCCCCCTTCCCATTTAGGGTCTTTGTCCCGCATAAAGATAGGAGGAGAAGAGATGTTGCCTCTCACAAGAAAGGCTAGGGTCTTACACCAAGCTGGTTGTCCTTTCCTCATGGAGAGACACCACTCCAATAAAGAATATATCATTCCATTTGACGAATGATCTCACTCCCGTGGAGTCCAGTGGTCATAGATAATGTTCTAGATGGGGCACCTCACGTATGATGAATGGGACGAGGCCATAGTATAACGCCATGGGAGGAGGAAGATAGTTCTTGGTATTTTAACATCCTGCATCTCAGATGAGGTGGGATCACTCCACACCCCTTAGGACTTATATAACTGATACCTCCCACCCCTTGGGGAATGGAAGGAATCATCAATGCCATGGTGATGGGGTGTTATGGGGCGATCCATTAAGGGGTCCACCTTAGCATCGCTATGCAAAGATGCAACAGTCATTAGCATGGCTTTGAGAAGAAGAATGAGGCGAAGAATCATAAAGGAAATTACCACCCAAGGAACATTGTAATCACTTCGTGAAAACCTATATGGTTGCACGGGAAATGGAGTTGCAATTTAAAGGGGTTCATAGTTCTAAGCTTCATGATGCTCTGATGCTCTATGTATAGGAGGGGCTTCGCAAAGTGGTATAGTTCACAAAGTGAAGTGTCCTAGCGTAGGCGTAGGGAATTGGTATATATGGAAGGTTCTTTATAAAGTATGAAGAATTTCATAGAATAGTGCTTTTTGAATCAAGGGTTCCTTTCGAAGCCTAGCATTGCGAAGCAATGTGCTTTAGAAATCACAGTGGCCCTACCTTAGCATATGGGTTACATGTGCATGGAGGATATTTCATGAAGCAAAAGTGCTCCTGGAAGACCTGCGGTTCCTTAAGGATCCCCTTCCTTCATGGAGGCCCAAAGGGCCCCACGAAGGGAATCCCTCTTTGAAGTGGGATTTAATTCAAGCAAAGGGGGAGGCACTTCACGAGGAAAAAGTAACATGAAAAGCTCATGTTTCTCAGAGTATAAATGTCTTCATGATTTGAGAGATAAGAAAGAAAAAGGTTGGAGGATCCATCCTTTGGGATTGAGGGGAGCCCGATATTTATAGGCAAAAGGCACATTGAAGTTGATCATGCCTGGTGTGAGAACACGTGTGATTTTTTCATAATCATGGAGCCTCCAACCTCCTTGCTCTGTGGAGGCTTTGCAAATGTCAAACGGGTTCGTGGAGTCTCCCGCCTTCTTTCTTTGCGGCAGCTTTGAAAACATCAAACAGGTACATGGAGCCTCTCGCCTCCTTTCTCCATGGTGTCATCACAAAGATCAAATAGGTTTGCGGAGTGTCCCGCCTCCTTGCTCTATAGTGTCTTCGAAGTGGGGATGCTTTGCGTCGGCTGTGGTGCGGCAGGGGATCATCGAACATGCTTTGCGAGGCAGCCCCTAAGGCTTTCCTTTTTTCATTTTCTTCCCAAAATTTGGCACCAAAAAAATTCTCCACATTGACTTGGAGTTGAGGAGAAACCAAGGGGTGATGTATGAGGTTCAATTGCCAAAATTCCCTAGTCAATAATGACAAAGACTCGCGAAGGAGGATCGCGAGGCAACATGTGTGCTGAGAACTCTGCAAAGCTCGCCGTGTTTGGACGTGCCACAAAAACCATGGGTCCATGCCTATATATAATGGAGGATGACATCTCTTATTTCCTTTCTCATATCTGTGTTTTGGAATTTAGTGCTCTCGATTCATGAAGCTCCCCGTACTCTCTGATCTCTCTCTACAAATCGGTCCTTCTTCTTCACGGTGCACAACAACTCTTTGACTTCACGACAGTGTGCTTGGTGGATCGCATTTGATGTCTGGGGTAGGGCTCCACGAATGGTCTTCGCAAATGGTATCCACGAATGAGATTCACGAAAGATCTTCACAAACTAAAACCAAAAAACACCCAAATCTAAAAAACTAAATGGATCACAAAGAGGATGCCTAATGGGTCCTTTCTGTTACTTATTGGTGGAAGCATATGGCAGATATCTTGGGTATATGGGAGCTTTCATGAACCCTTTTTGACCATAACTTTATGGAGGTACTATTTTCTGAAATCCAGAAGGAATACACATAGGGAGGAAGATGCCTCTATATGGATTTGGCATGAGGGATGACATATTCATCCCTGAAGTGATTAGGGATATACCAGCTTAATGGTTTAAGAGCACGACATGTTAGCAACAGGGGTTCAGGGCGGCTAATGGCTATGACTAGGAGGACTTCATGCTTATCAACATTGATGGTTTGTACAATCATCTGGATGTTGTTGGCTAAACTGAACTGTAGTCGAAGACATATCCCATGCTATATCATAACATCTTTAAGGCACCCCTAAAGAAACCTAGAAAATGGGTGGTCCGACAAGTGAGATATACGCCAGGGCAGCAGCTTCATAGACGACTGGGTCTGGGCCTAATGGGTAGGTGCCTCATGCGAGGAATTCGTGGCTGAGTAGAAAATAGTATACCTCTATGAGGGAGATTTGGACTCCCAATTCCACATCTATTAGCCAAAGAAGCTGATGTCAGAGTTGCTGAGAAGATGGTCATTGAGGACCAATACCATCCAGTTACACCATAGAGAGGTTAGAATCAATTTATGGGACCTTCATCAGATCTCGGGGTTCTCGATACTAGGGGAGATAAATGATGATTTTCTCCATTTTATGGTTGTGTGGGAGGATCCGATGAAAATTCCACCACTGTCGATGGAGTTGATGATACTAGTGTCGCAAAAGGATAGGTAGTCGGTGAGGAATTTCCACTTCAAATGGTGGTTCAAGTAGTTCTTGAACTTCTTGGAAAATAGGAAGTACTCTATGAGGCCTCAGACTTTCCCAAAGGGGGCTCAACAAGGCAAGGGTCACTCGTAATGGCGGCTCATCGAGGATGGACAATGGAAAATGTGGGGATTCAGTGTTAGTACCAAGAAGCAATCGGCGGTCAGGTTGACTACATTCATTGTAGTGCTAATCTGTAGTTGGATCATGTCGGTAAGAGACCTGAACATGGGCATATGACCAAGTACGTTTATCATGGAATCCATGTTGGCGGCAAGAGAACAGGTCAACCCCGGGATCCCGATGCTCTCCAAGTTGTACAAGATGTTGTGGCATATCAGTGATGTCATGAAGCCAGAGATAATATGGGGGACATTCCACCTCCTGTATGTGTGGATAGTGGCACACGATAAGGGGGTGTATGAATATCTGAACCCTATCACCCTCTAGGGTAGAACTTCCACCCATCCATTCTGAATGTCGTGGGGAGCTTTCTGACTAATCAGACCATTTAGGCGGTTCTTTATCGGGTCTTGAATGTAGAGGAGTTCAACTTTCACCCCTTCCCTTTTCCAATGGGTGCGTTCACTGATGATGGCCAGGGAACCAAAGAGAATTGGTCCTTCCCCCTATAATTTTGAGCTAGAGTCCTGGTGGCATGGGTGGATCCCAACCCTCTCTGTGAGCCATACACCCCACACCGATTTTCCAGGAAAATTCGGTTTATGCGGCGGTTGACCCTGCGAGTCTACCTGGGGGGTGCGCCACGAGGATCACCCATGTGTAATGAGGTCGATGTGTCTCATGTTCACACGGGAAGATGAGAAGATGTTCAACAAGCTTCCTCCACCCACGGTCATCTTCAGACTAGTGAAGTTGTATTCCAAAAGCTGGGAGGAGGCATACCCTGGGGAGATGCTGAAGCAGCCAACCGTTCGAGCTAGCGATGTTGTGCCTCCCCAACCTTGAGGTTGGGGATGGAAGGTGTCAACGATATCCCATGGTGGTGGGGCTATCATGGCAGTGAGGCCCGCACCGGTTGAGGGGGAGGCAACACTAGAAGATCCAGTGGTGATAGCGGACCCGATGGTCCTAGAAGAACAGAGTTTTCCGGAGGGTGGGTCACCAAGAAGATTTCACAGAATATTCACCTGGGCTCTGGGGAAGCAGCTACGCCATATAGACATGATGGGGGATGTTGTCTTTCTGGAGGCCTGTGAAATCTGGGATTTCAATAAGCAATTCCTCGGCCCGTCCAAGATGTGGATACATCTAAACCATTTCGGGATGGATTTACCTGGAATAAGCCATGTCAGGGCCGACTTTGTAGTATCCCAGGCACAGGAGGAGAAATACCTGGCTGAGTTGGAGGACTTCGTGAACTCCTAGGGTGCCCCACCTCTAATTGTAGACCGGGTGAAGGTTCAGTTGGATTGAACGACCCCTCTGCAGTTTTCAGCTGCAGAATTGAGGGAGCACTTCCCTTTGATAGAAGAATCGGATGAGTCCTCCTGGGGGGTGGAGGCGAGTGGAGGGAGCCCATTGGACGAGGGTGACGTTGATGTTTTAGACTCAAAGCTTGAAGAGTTTTGAGTGGCTCTCGAGGTAAAACCCTGATTCCTTTTCCCGGGATCCGTTTTCGAGTTACATTGGACCACTCACAAACATTTGAACTGTACAGGAGAGCCTCATACACAAAACCCATTATCTCCCCTCAGTAGATGAAGATGTGGGGCCTTTGGGATATATGCCCATGGCTTTAGAAATCACTACATCCAGTGGGGTCAAGACACCTGAGGTGGCTCCTCTAGATTTTTTAGACTTCCCCATAATATATGAAGGGACATGCCTCGGGGCCCCAATAGAAACATCCCAAGAAAAAGACAGAGTATTTTGATCTGTGTAAGTCTCCTTTACAAAATTCATGGCTTCCACCCATTGACCGGGATAACAGATATCTGTGCCATTTTTTGGAAAGATAATTTATTCAACAGCTGTGAGCTGACATGGAGAGGATGGTTAGTACTTCTTGTGGTGACTTTCCTAGGGTAATGCCAGTGTTCATAGAGGCAGATATCCAGACTGACCAAGTAGCAGCACTCCTGATCACTGGTGGGACTGTTAGAAGGGTTGAGCCTAAGATTACTAAGGTGGGATCCAATGATGATGATCGATCAGACAGCAAGGTTCAGTCCATACCTGATCAGACAGCAGATGTCGACCTTACTGACAAGCTCTTGAGGGTGTTCCCTGTGTATGAGCTTTCCAACCCCACAGATTTAGATGAGATGACCTATGATGAAGTGGATAGATAGATAATCTGTTTCCAGTCATTGAAGATCATCCAGTGCTTTATCAATGACACCCCTCAAGCACAATGAATAGACCAAATGAAGAGACTACGTTTTCTACTGCGTAAACTGTGCATTGGGGGAGTGGATGCCCAGTGTCTCCACATGCTTGTCCGAGATGTCATGGCAGAGAAGATCTGGGAATATGACCGAAGCCTTGGTGTTGGTTGGTAGTAGAGAAAAGAAGGTAAAATCAAGAGGCTCCAAGAGGCTGAAAATGAGATTCATCAGCTACACATCTGGGAAGATGAACATTCAACTTTCCTCAAGGAATAGTCAAAGATTATATCGCGGCTGAATCCCCTGCTAAAGGAGGCTGAAGAGCGCATGAGGAAAGCCTCTAAGGAGATGACTGTTATCTAATCCAATGAGGAGTGGGCATGGATCACAGATGATGAACTGCACCCCATTTCTTCCACGGAGGAGCGGGAACTGAATAGGCAACAAAAAATCCAGGATTCAACATGCTAGAGGGTGCCGGAGCTACAACGCTCTTTTGACGGGGTCAACCCCTCCATAAGAGGGGTCAATCCACGAGTACTGTGATGCATCTAACATTTGAACACACCTTGATGTTTTGATTATTCATGATAGATTCATGCATGCATTTTTTTTATTTGTTTTTGGTCTATTAGATTTTCTTTACATTCCTGGAACATCCAGTGATCAGTCCCTAAGCTCACGTGGGTCGGGCCCAATGCGAGAAGCAAGGGATGACCACCTTATCATTCCATATGAATATAAGTGTGAAGTCCACGCTTCGAGAATCCAAGATTTGAACAACCAATCTGGATTTCCGTGTAAAAAGGGAGAGGCCCGACTGGAGGATGAGGACCTCATTACAATCGACGTGTTTTATTCCCAATGTGCTCTAGTGCATGAGCGGGGTACCGCCATGGGCGTTTGGAATCAACCCGACCATAAGGGAGTGGAATGTGTGAATCATGATACCCCATATTTGGAACACTATGGGGTTGGTGTGACAATGAAAGATGGATGTTGACCACATTTTAATCATAGTATCATTATTGTATTAGACTGAAATGGAGATAATAAAATAAGGATGACCATTGACCATATTCTAAATATGGGGTATGACTCGAAATGGCATCCATTAGCCTTCTAGAACATTGTCCAGGATAGTAGGTGATCCATGGGCCAAGAATCCTTATAGTTGGGGGGTCAATTTATACTTGAAATAGGATGAGGGTTCAAATAAATGAAATGAAAATCGTGAAGTGTGGAGTGATGGGTTGTTGGAATGGAGTCCAACACTCTTCAAATTATTCCACCATTATGGAAACAAATTAGGTGGGTGTATCTATTTGATCACGGATCCAACATACTTTCGAGTAGGACCTCTTTGGAATGGACCTGGAATTCTCAGTAGTTTTACGACATACCAATAAGGACGATAAACACATGGTTTAAACATCGTACGGTGAGGACGATGTGCATTGTTTAAACGGCATACTACCTAGACTAGGCTAAGGCCCGAGGGGGCGGAAGGGTCAATTACCCTAAGGTTGGGCCCAAGGAGAAAGTCATAGGTTTCGCTAAATATCTCATAAGGTTTAGAATCAATCCAACTGTAGTTTTGTGAGCACATCATGGTCAGAGACCAACGCTGGTAGGGAGAATCATATCTGGAGATAAAAATAACGCATCCCATGATTAACATAGGGAATCTGGAACATATTCCGGGTAGAATGGAAATTTAATGTCATGCATTGATGACATGGATACCCATGAAGGAAATTTATGGTGGGGTATATACCCATATGTGAATGAGGAACATAAGATTCCATGCCACACCACATGTTCTAGGGAGAATCCAAAGGTCGAGGGACTGAATGTGGAAACTGGGTTGTCCCCGAGGCAATGTGCACAGACGTTCCTATGTACCCTATTAAAATGGGAATCAAGCCACATGTAGTTATAGAGTGCAATTTAACACAATACAAGATAATGAAAGGCTTATGTGGCATGGTTGCGTGAGTACACGTCCTGCCAGAACTACTAATCCCACATGAGTCGTGCTCGATGTGGGAAATAAAGAGTATTGATGGGACTTTCCTTACGCAGGAAGGCACAAGTTAGGGGTGATGGGATGCTAGGGGAATGACGTCCCAATAATGTTGACCCGCCTACTTGATGAACCTATATGCACGATGGGGTATAGCGGAGTACACTGGAATTCCACATGAACATTAGGAAGTGAAAATATGTGAATCATGATGCCCGAGATATGGACCAAAATGATGGTGGCATGAAGATAGGGCATAACTGTTGATCACATTCGAAAGACAGTATTTGTTTCATGTTAGCCTAGAATGGGGACATACAAATGAAGGTTGACTGCTAACCATTTTTGAAACACATGACCTTTTGAAAATGTCATTCGAGGTCCTCAGGTACGTTGGCACCAGATGGTAGGTAAGCAAATGGGGCATGAGACCAAGTCGTAAAGGGGGTCCCTTCAAAAGTGAAAGAGGATAAGGATCCAAATAACAGGCTCATGAATCTTGGACGTAGAACGAGGTAAATATCCCCATGAAATTTTCACACTTCGGTTTCTTTGTCACAATGTATCTGATTACAACAATAAGAACAATTAGATAGATGGATTCGAGTAACTTTCCATGGAAAAGGGTCCTAGGGTTGCACGCTTCTAGCTTAATGGTTGTAGGATGGGCCATTAAGGTGATCTTGATTTATTGGACTGGTCATAGGTTGGTGATGTATCCAATCCCATCACATAATTCCCATGGAGAGATCTTTGTTTATTGTCATAGAACTCAGACCAGGTTGGGAAAAGACAATGGTGTCACATGGTGTGGTTGTTGCCAAACCCGACATGAATGAGAACCCATGAGGTACTCATCACACCTCATGTTCCAAAAAGTGTTTGGGCTGAGAGGTTGGATATAGGGGTAGGATTTTAGATTCATGGGGCTAGACCAGAAGACAAGATGCCTGGGCGTTCATACGTATCCCATGGGGATGGGAATCAAGAAATACGTAGTTCATGAAGATGTCGTGAAGTTTAACGTCTTGCAGAAAAGACGTGGAGTGGTCTTAGTTTATGGTCATAGTTCTTGGACCATAAATAACTAGAAGAGTGAGACATGTGGTGATGTAATTACTAAAACTCGACATGAATGAGGACCATAGGAGTCTGTATCATCACAATGTGCTCCCCTAAAAACATCTAGATTAGAGAACCAAAAGTGAAAGTTGGGTTGGGCATAAGGGAAAGTGTCTGGGCATTCTTACATACCCCATGAGGATGGGAATTAATCAATATCTGGTTCTGGAGGTGGAATGGAAAGATAACAGTTCCTGAGATAATAAGGTCGTACGAGTCTTGACCTTGCACCAATAGAAGTGGCATTTGATAGATCTTGTTTGTCCTTTAGGATGATTGTATGTTTTTTTTGTGAAGCGATGGACCTAGAATGGAGAGTCCAGGTGTCGGCCCAAGAATGATGTCATATACAGGTGTTGAAAAATGGTATGGTGAGTGATTGATACCAAACATGATGTCCCCTTGAGTGAGGAACCCACGATGCAGTGCTGTTTTTCGTCATGTGTCTAGGACGACAATGTCAAAGTTTAGAGACATGTGATGGGATCAGTCATGTATTTTAATGACGTTCAGTATAGATGTAATAGTTTAATGTCATATGGGACTAGGAAGCATAGTTTAAAGTCATATGACTCAGACATATGTGGGAGAAACAAGGATCAAGAGGGGATGTGCACGGCCTGATAAATCATTCTTAACGTGAATGAGGATGAGGTCCGAATAACACCAAGCGCAATTCTAAGAAATAAATCTTGGGCAGAGGGGCCAGAAAAGGTTAGATAATATGGGGCAGGAGAGACTAGCTCTCAGTTGAGTTGGACCCTAATATGAGATGTCAGGGAATTCCTATGTATCCCATGAGGATGAGAATCAAGCCATACGTAGTTCTAATGTTGACGTATAAGGGGATCTTAGTTTATGTTCATAGAGCTCGGAACATGAAGGGGTGGAACTCTTCCAAGAGAGCGCAAAACTTGATCTGGTACCTATGCCCATGTTAGTCAATCTTGGTGTGGGAAACAAGGGTGAAGAGGTCTTTGAATCGCATGGGATGTGTAAAGGGGAAGTCTGTGTGGAGCCCTGAATGACGCCTTACCATGGAATAGTCCTCCTAATGTTAAAATGTGCACTAAGGGACAATACCAAGAGTGTCGATATTCCACTTAGACATGATGGGGTGGAAAATAATGTGAATCATATAACCGATGTTTAAGTATTGATGGAGTTGGTGTGACAATGGAGGATAACTATTGATAGTGTTCGAAAAACAGCATCCATATCGTGAGACCTGAAATGAGAACAACGAATGGGCATCAACTGTTGGCCATATTTGCAATGAGGGACTTGTATCAATTAATTGTTTGAGGTCCTCGACAACGTTCGCCCATAATTGTAAGAGAGACCTTTGGCCGAGCATCCATACCAGTTGAGGGTCCCCTCATATTATAATGATAATGAAATCCCAAATTAAGGGGAACACGAAGCCTAAAAAATGGGTGAAAGCATGACCAGGTAGAATATGACACTCCAGTCTCTGAACCAGAGTACTCCTATGCACATTGGCAAATCACCGAAGAGGGTCGAGTGACCCGAATTTAAGGAATCCGACTCGAAAAGATGAGTGTAGGGTAAAGGAGCCAAGGGATCTAAAGAGAGGGAGGTATGTAGAGTGGTTGTTACAAACCCGTTGTGAATGGAGACATAATCCCATACCACACCATATACCCCTCTCCTGGAAGAACGTAGGACAAGGGTCCAAGATTATAGGGAGGTTTAAAATAAATTAGGCTGGTCCTACGGACGAAATGTCTTGGAGTTCTTATGTATCCCATTAGAATGATAATCAAGCCATACATAGTTCTGATTTGGATTTTGTGTAGTTTATCGTCATGCCACAAGGAAGATGGTGCTCTTAGTTTAAGGTCATAGGGCTCAGACCGTAGATGCCTAGTTTAATGTCGTATGCATGGGGCAGCTAAGTAGGGGTGAATCATCATGCCTATGGAAGACCACTAAGTAGAAATGATTATAGAGGTTAACTGTTGACCATCATCGCAACACAATATTCATATTTTTTTTTGATTTGAGGTTGAGGGAAAACAATTGATAATTGACCATTGAACAAGTTCGGAACACGAGAAACGTATCAATTTATTATTTAAAATCCTCGAGGACATTGGGCAATAATGGAAGGAGAGCCCTTGGTTCAAGAATCCATGCCATTCGAGGGTCCTTTTGGATCTAGAGGATGATGGAAATCCAAATGATGGGGCTGTGAAGCAGGGAGGGGCCTGTGCTCGTGGAAAGGATGAAAAATTAAGGGATGTCTCAAAGGGGGTATGTGTGGTGTGATAAAATATCCTGACATTAATAAGGATGTGATTCCTTACCACAACGCACAATTTTAAATGAGAACATGAACCATGGGGATGAAATGGTCGAGGGACATGAGGCTGGGTATCCAGGAAAACTGTAACCAAATGAACTCTCATGGAGGTATTTCTATACCTCAGCTTCTAGACCCACGTGAGCAGTGCCTGGTGTGGGAAACAAGGAGTGGGACTAGGCTCTTTCCATCATATAAGTGCATGACAGCAAGAATCACACTCTTGCCTTAGGTAGACCAATTCTTGAAGAGACAGCGGTGGAAAATGAGACACTACACTCAATTTTTGGAACATATGGTGTGGTGACAATGACAAAGGATAATTGGTGACCATGTTAAAAACATAGTATCCATATCATGTAAACTGAAATGAGAACAACAAATGAGCATCGACTTCTGACTATATTCATAATGAGGGACTTGTATCAATTTCTCGTTCGAGGTCCTCGAGGGCGTTGGCCCGAAATGATGGGAGAGACCTTAGTCCATGTTTCCATTCTATTCAGGGGCCCTTTCGAATGTAAAAGATAATGGAAATCAAAATGATGTCAAGTGTGGAGCATAGAATTTCCCATGAAACATAAAGTCAAGATGATCACTAGAAGAGGTGAGGATCTTCATATAGGTGGGATACATGGTACAATCATGATGAAATCAACATGAATGAGGGATAAAGCATGCACCATACCATGTTATTCGACCCAATGGGAGGTCTGGAAGCATGGGGCTGGGCCTACAGATGAAATGTTTGGGCATTACTATGTATCCCATAAGTATGGGAATCCAGCCATACATAGTTCTGAAGGCCATGCTGTTTAGCGTCGTGTGGTGAGGATTTGGTAGGAGAGAAGAATGAGGGAGGGATCATGGTGCAATAATTTTGATCCTGACATGAGTGGGGAAAAAGAATCCAACACGACTCCACATGGGATCCTCCCAGAGAACTATACCAAGGGGGGATAGTCAATGAGGAAACATGGGGCTAGACTCAAGACGAAGTGTCCTAGAATTATTATATATCCCATGAGGATGGAAATCAAACCATACATAGTTCATGCAGTTTAACGTCTTATTGGATGACTTACAATTTAACATCAACCGAGACGACGTAATGTTTAACGTAATGTGTGACGACATATAGTTTAACGTCTTGTGGGATGACATACAGTTTAACATAATGAAGGATGACATACCGTTTAACGTCATGCGGGGGGACATACTATTTATTGTCATACAGGAAGACATAAATTTTAACATCTTGTGAGATGACATACAATTTAACATCATGTGGGGCGACATAAAATTTTACATCATTTCAGATGACATATAGTTTAACATCTTGTAGGACAACATACAGTTTAATGTCATGCAGGATGACATATAGTTTAATGTCATACCAGATGACATATAGTTTAGCATCATGCGGGATGACATACAGTTTAACATCATGAAGAAAAACATACAATTCAACAAAATGGGGGAGTTCATAATGTTTAACGTCATGTATGACATTTTAAAGTTTAAGGACATGTAGGACTAGACAGTTTAAGGTCATGAAGGACCTAGTAGTTTAAAGTCATGTAGGACCCGACATTTTAAGGTCTTGTAGGACCAGACAGTTTAAGGTTATGTAGGACTATATAGTTTAAGGTCATGTAGCTACCAAATTTAGTTTAGGGTCGTGCAGGTCCATAAAGCTTATGGTCACGTGAGACCATATAGTTTAAGGTCATGCGGGACCACATGACTCAGGAAAACTATTCCTTGAGGTTCTTAGCATTGGTGGGGGGAGTTATACTCTCACCATACATGGTAACTAGGGAGTATGCACCTTTGGAGTAAACCTTGTGAATGTTATAAGGTCCTTCCAATTTGGGATCCAATTTGGGTGGTTTCCTTCAATGAATGATTGGTGTCCTTTGGACCAATACCAAGTCACCTTGCAAGAAAGAGTAGAGGTGAAATTTCTTGTCCAATTATCTAGATATCATATCTTGATGCCTTTCTAGATTGTGTAGGACATGATGAATGTTCTCATCAAGCACTTCCAACTCAACCAAATGGATTTTAGCTAATTTATCTGCTGCTTGCTAATCATAGATAGTTTTTCACAATGAGGGAAACTGAATATATATGGGTAAGATGGCCTCTGTTCCATACATCGGGGAATATGGGGTCACCTAGGTGGAATTACAAGTCGTCGTCCGATATGCCCAGAGGGCATTGGGGAGCTTGTTCAGACAACTCTTCTTGTTCAAACAAACCATTTTTTCCAGAATTTTAGAAAAGGTTTTGTTGAATGCCTTGATCTGTCCATTTTCTTGCACATGATAATGGGAGGTATGGCTAGAATGAATTTTGTACTTAACAATCAATTTTTTTAGCTAAACTGCATGGAATTTTGTGATGTTATTGGTGAGGATGGTGTGATGGACTCTAAATCAGTAGATGATATTGGAGCTCAAAATTTCAAAAATGAAATGGTCCTTGACCTCCTTGAGTGGAACATCATCTGCCCACTTGGATAAGAAATTCGTAACAGTTAGGATGAACATACATTGGTGAGCTGTCGCCAGTGGATATGGTCCCATTTAATAGAGTCCCATATTGTTAATGTCCAAGAGTAATTGTCAGTGTAGAGAGGATCTAGTGGATGATGCATAAAGTTGGCATGAATTTTGCACGCAGGTCATCTTCTGGAGAACTCGATGTTGTCATGGATCATGGATGGACAAAAATACACTAGTCTTTGGATCTGGTGAGATAATTTCGGCCCGGTCTGATGAGCCCAGCATGAACTGGCATGAACCTCTTGCATGACTTGGGAAATATCTACTTCATTAATGCAATGGAGGAGTACCCCATCAAACCGACACTTGTAGAGGATCTTCTCACAACCAGGAACCTCTTAGATGGTAAACTGTAACCCGCAATGTAAAATTCACTCGTGCTCAGCCCGATCTACTGGGATATTACCATTTTTTAGGTACTCGAAAAAGGAGGTTCTACAGTCAGGAATCACTTTAATCACCACATCTGGGGGAAGTGGGGGTTCTGATGTGGAGGCGACGACGGTAAGGTGACTTACCTGTGGGCTGTCACCATCATTTGGAGTGACTGGTGAAATGAATCTCTAGTGTGCCACATGGATAATTAGATTATCCTATTATGCTCTATAAGTGATGAATCTTGGATAACTAGGGTGTCATCTCGACCATTCTGAGATCGAGGTACCTGAGTAACTTCTGGCCGAGATGGGAACTAGAATATTAGCTGGAGTGTTCATTCCAGAAATGGTAAGAGCTTTAGATTTCTGATGACATAGTCACCACTGATCTTCTTGATGACTAGTTCGGAGTCCCCTTTCACATTAAAATGGGGAACTTCAATCTTGAGGGACATCTTGAGGCTAGTAATGAGATCCTGATACTCTACCTCATTGTTGGTTCAGCCTTCTTACAATAGGAATGAATACAACAGAACAACTTGTGCTGGGGTAATGAAGACAATACCCAAGACTATACTGTTGATCCTGGGGTCATTGATCCTTCTGGCGGTGGGGCTCTAAGAAGCACCATCCAAGTGAATTTTC
Organism: Viscum album; assembly: GCA_963277665.1. NCBI lineage: Eukaryota > Viridiplantae > Streptophyta > Magnoliopsida > Santalales > Viscaceae > Viscum > Viscum album. The sequence goes on along the minus strand of OY728147.1, from coordinate 127,813,925 downwards.
CAACAATGGATGTCTTGGTCTACCAAGATGATTATCTCATATGAAAAATCAACGTCCAGAGATAGGTCTGTAGGGGATGGATGAGCAGCAACGAAGTCTTCCAATGCTTGACCATTAATAGCCTTCCAGGGAACAAACCTGATGTTGGAATATTGGATAATCACTTCCCACTAAGCTAGAAAACCTGTCAACATGGGGGCAGTTCAGGATGTACTTCAATGCATCTACTCGGGACACCAGCTATACCTTGTTGTGTTTCAAGTAATGACACAATTTATATACTATGAATACCAGTTCAAGGCATCTTTTCTTGATAGGATAGTTTCTAGTCTCTATATCAAGGAGCAATTGACTGAGATAGTGGAGACTATTCATCGTCCACTAATTATTCATCTGGGTGAGAAGGGAGCTGAGACACCATTTTAGGGAGGTCACATAATGAACCAGTGGTTTTCTAGGGATAGGTGGCATTAAGACCGGAGGCTGGAGCAGGTACTGCTTGATTTCCATGAAAATAGTCTGACATTATTTGTACCACTCATAGATAGTTCCCTTCTTCATGAGCCTAGAAAAGGGCTTACATAGGCCAACCAGATTCACGATGAATTGGCGTATGTAGGCCTAGTGGACTTGGAAACCTCGAAGCTCCCAGTGGTTCCATGGGGGAGACATCTAGCTAATGGACTTGATCTTCTCTGGGATGATCTCAATGCCCCTATATCTGACAATGAAGCCAAGAATCATTCTAGAGGAGACCCCAAAGGAATACTTCAATGGATTATTCTTCAGGTGGTGGGAATAGAGGAAGCCAAACACTTTCTCAAGGTTTTTGAGATAGTCGTGATGTGGGTGAGTTTTGAACACAGATCATCCACATAACATTCCGCCAACATTCTGAGGATCAACTAGAATATGGGATGCATATACCACTAATAAGTGGAACATATAATCTCTAAACCGAAGGGAATGACTTGGTAGAAAAAATTACATTTTTGTGCCCTGAAGGATATAGAATCCTCATCCTTGGGGGCCATTCGAACTTGGTAATACCTAGATTACCCATTCATGAAAGAGAGGGCTTGGAACAAGGTTGTTGCATCGATCAACAATTCTATCATAGAAAGGGGAAAATCATCCTTCAGACAATGATGATTGAGATCCCGGAAGCCGATGCAGACTATGATCTATCCATTCTTTATCCCAACAGGAACAATGTTGGATATCCATTTAGGGTACTTTACCTCCTTAACAAAATTGTCTCTGATGAACTTATCAACTTCTACCTCAACCTTGGAACCGTGAGAAGGGTGCTGCTTTATAAGAGGCAACTTGAACCCGCGATGATTTTCTAGGTGACTGAGGTGGTGGAGGATACATGAGGATATAGTCCAGGAATCTCTTCATAACACAAGGAGAATACATCCCGATGTTTTTATGGAATTCTATGTACTATCTTTGCTCCTCGAGGGGCGTGGATGCACAGATCAATGTTGGCTGTGGGTATGCCTCGCTACCGAGGTTCACCTACACCAATTCATTGATCGTGGAAGAGATACCCTCTTATAAGGTGGGGGGGATAAACCTATAAATCATCTTCTTCACTTATAGATGAGGGATTCTAGGTGGGAGGAGTTTCCTATGAATTGGATGATCCTGAGGGGACGCTAGTACCAGCCTGAGCGATAGTGGACACCACATCATGGAACTCCTTTGGTGCTGAAACGATAGTGATAAAGGCTGTTTATCTGATCCCATCCGGTCATTTTCCCATGGGGACACTCTTGATGATATCGAAGCAATTTTGGCACATTGTCCTAAGCCAGTTAATTCCAGCCTGATAAAACAAGATTGTATGATGTATTTTTGTTTCCATGGGTTAGATATCCCGATACCTTATTGGAGTAGGAGGCTCTGAGATCCCTTGAGCCTGATTTGTATAGGAGTATGAGGTGATCTTCTGAGGTCACCAAGAATGTAAAATGTGTTACCACTCATTCCTAAAACAACTAATCTTTTTCCCATGTATAGGGTTGTAGCCTCTAACTGGTGGATTTGAAAGATATATGTTTCATCTAGATCTATCCATGGGTCGGTTTCAGTCATGTCATGCTCAACCTTGTTTGCATGAATCTGCTTTTCTTTTCTTTTGTAATAGTCAATTTACAAATTTCAAGCTTCACAAGAGGCAAAGGGAGACATGTCACATTGAAGCACGCCCACTCGACCATTAAGGGAGTACATTGAGGAAATGATGATACGATGAAGGAACTACCACATGTAGGTGGATCCATATCCTACCCATCAATGCATTGTTGGTAGTGTCTAGGGAGAACCATAAACTCAGTGCTTGCAACTAGTCCACCGAACTGGGTCTTCAAGAAGATCTTTCCAACCAGTGTCTATTCCGTCCTGTCATAACCTTGGATTCTTTGGTCAGAGGGACTCAGATCATCCTTGTAAAACCCTAGTTTTCATAGTGTCTGAGTTGGGATTAGTTTGATCACAGAGCCTGTGTCCACAAGACAGTGCTGAACACCTATGACATTGAACTGGCCGGTGATGTACAGTGGTATAAAGTTCCCATATATTCATCATCTCTAGGGAACAAGATAATGGCCTAGCATTCAACCTGCTCGACTGCCTCTGCATGAAAGGCTTATGAAGTTACTACCTCCATCTCAAATTGGTGGTGGATTTATAAAGCCTCCAGAAGGGCCTCACGCATATCCAATGATAGGAGAAGGGCCTCAAGGATAGAGAGATTTTCTAGAATGTTGGAAAGATTCTTGAGGACATCATACCACCATTCCTAGCATGAAATTATATTTAGAGGATGTCTCACTATGACATGAGGAATGGTGGGACCTGCTTAATGAACTGGCGGCTGACTGGTGCTAGGAATATCCCATTTCTCACTAGTTGAGGCCAGTGAAGTGACTACCATATGAGGGGCCTATGATTGATACTAGTCCATAACAGAGCATGGTTGATCTGGACATAGTTGAGGTGGATGTGCCTAATCCAACAACATGGATGGAGGCAATGGAAAACCTGATGTTAGAAGATGAGGAGGATGTGTATGATGTGCACTATGCTGGGCCTGTTTCCTGGTTTCAGTATCATTCACTTCCTCGAAGGAAGTACAAACTGAGGCAATCTGATGGCCCATATAGTCGCGGCCCCATCGATGCTGGCGATGGCTGGGGACATTGGGAGGATCCGCCTAGAGATACTCACCATTAGGAATTATGTAGGGGTTTTAAAGCTCTACGGTATTAACCGAGGCATACCCTTGACCGTCACTTGAAAATTTATCCACTACTAGATGGATTCTTGGAGGGATAACCATCTCGAGGGGCATGAAGTCGCCAAGAGTACGAGATGACCATGGCATCGGCAGGGGACATTGTTTTCCCTTGCATCATTGGTGTTTTCTCTTTTATGGAGTGGATGAATGAGACAACGATGTAGAAGTAGTAGGTGTGAATTTTGAAGGATTCGGTTGATTTAGGCATGCATGAAAAACACTATGATGATGGGTGACTGTTTTATGATCCATCCAGTCATCATAATTCTAGGACCTGTAGTTAGAAACCTGATTCCACTAACCTTCGCTGTCACTACTATTTTCTGGCCTCACGATGAAACATTCCACCTATGCCAGAGTTGGGCCTAACTGGACTACATTGTTATCAACCAGGTCATGGATCCTTTCTTTAAACGCATAACACTATATGAGGGTATTCCCTAGGATCAGGTGGTAGGGGATGTAATTAGGCCGATCGGTGAGGTTCATCTCTTCTGACCTCCAGCAATAAAGAAAACATAGAATCCCCTACTCCAGGGAACTACGGAAGTAACCAGGGACTTGATCCTTGTTAAACGAGTCGGTCTGGTTCCTCCTGTCTGGGAAGGGGGCCCTTGGAGCCTGACCTTGACACAGGGCTGGAGGAGCCTGGTAATCTCACTTAAGTGGTGGCAGTGCATTGGGTGCTGGCTCCTGCTGGTTCTGAGTTGGGAGTTTCTAGGACAGAGGTGGCGCCTGAGGTGGTGGGCCTCTATGAGGATTTGGAGGCATCTAAACTGGTTACAACTCTAGTTTCATGGGGTCCTCTATGTGTCCCACCACGGCAGGTTCGTCTCTGGTGACCCTTCATGCGGGGATTGCAGGTGGAAATAGACATGCCAGCTTAGCCTCTTGTAAGGATTCCTCTAGGAATTGGGCCTTATCAGAGATGTCTCTGAATCCCCCAGGGTAGTTTTGGGTGATCAAAGAGGGGACTTGTTCCATCTTGACATCCCCTACGCACATCGTTAGTAGTTTCTCTTGAGTCGGTGGCATGTCAAGGGAGTACGTGAGCCCTTTCCACCAGGTGAAAAAGTCTACAACGCACCCATCAGGTATCTACTTGCACTTGAAGAGGTCTGCAATACTCGTATTCCGAGTGGGTGAACTTAAGTGGTCGAGAAATTTCCTACAAAGGTCTTCCCGGCTAGCTACTGGTCCGATGGGGAGTTGGTTGTACCAGATGAACGCAGATCCCTCCAATGTCTACAGAAAACACTAGAATTTGGCATCTTCTTGCTGCTCTGGGGTACCCAACATGGGTCCACACCTTTAGATAATGTGTTTTAGGTGCTGCGGTGGGTACCATATCCCATTGAATGGGGAAAAAGTAGGATTTATGAAACCCAAGAGTGATGGCATATCATCCCCCCATGTCGGATATGGCTTTCCATCAGGCAGAATTCCCACCTATCAAGTATCTAAAGCTTCGAGGCGGGAAATTAGTGCCAACATTGGATCATCTGGGTGGGGATTCCTCCCTTGACAGGGATCCCAGACCAACAGCGCATTGGCAGGTTCTTCAACATGATAATCAGGCCCAATGACTCATGGAGAAGCTGGTGGAACAGCTTGTGGAGCAGTTGGGGGAACCAGAGTTGGGTCCCAAATATTGTCACACAGTTCAGGAGGATTTGGAGGCACATATCTCACCCTCTTTCTATAAGATCCATCCTCAAGCCTATCTATGTGGGTAGGATATTTAGGGTTACCTAGAGGTAGTTCCTTGAGAGAAAATTATTCCTGACCCTGCTACCCTAGCCGAGGATCCCCATAGTCTGGTCATCGCTCTAAAGCATGTTCACCAAGGAGGTCATCGACCATCCTCTTGTTTTAAATGATTTGATGATGCAACACACCTTTTTCGAGATCATATTATGCCTTCTAACCCGAGCCATATCGGTCAGAGGGTTTGATGGCTCAGAGGTGCTCCCAACCCTTATTGGGATTTCGCCTGAGGACCAATGCCTTTGTGGGCACAACAAGACCCAGTAGATTCCTCTTTTGGTGATTAATTCTTCCCAAAGGATTCAATATGCGTGAAAATACATTGGGGGAGGTCCTCTCCAAAGAATCTCAAGCTCGTTCTCACCCCGGAAGGTCATCCATGTTAACTATGGCCCTTCCAAGAGGTATATCCTCTATTCACCCAGAAAATCCAGCTAGTGATGGATGGAACAGAAATTGAGGGCAACATACTACCCCCAACCATAGATTTTCACATGGGTAGAAGCCTAATTTATTATCCTTTGGAGCACTTTAAAGCTCTAAACACATCGTTGTTGCAGGGTTCTATGGTGACTTGGTGACTCAGGGCATCGGGCCATGGGGAGTGTGTCCAAATCAACCAAACAACATTGTTGGCTGATGTCTTCGAAGTGCACCTAACTCTTGGGGTAGGCCACTCATCTATAACGAAGATAGAAATGATTCTCCCAATGGGTCAGGAAAACGAATCCAACCTCTCCCTAGGTGAGTGCTTCTAACACCCTGAAATGTTTCAATACAACTGACCAAAACATCTCAGGGAAATGGTCCGCTCTGAGAATATCCCACAATCTTCTCGGCTCTGACTCGGGGTATGTCCCTTCATTACCCCACTTGTCAACTGGAGGTAGTTGGGGGACCGGTAGTGGTACTGAGGCAAACCACTGGGATGGTGGGCTGGTCATTGGAGAATATGGAAGGCGAGCTGACAAACCACCGCATCTCAGGATATCCTCTAAATAGTATAGTGACATAGCCACCACATCGTGGTAAGATGGGCTGAAGAACACAGGTTCTGGCATAGGGACTATGAATTCTGGCGATGGGCTATGCTACTGCTCGTCCATCATTGGTCCCCAGAATAGCTCAATATGATCTCTAGACAAGGTAGAGAGTTCTTCTGGTGATTATGGCAGCGATTATGTGGCTGGACAGTAGGTAAATGCTAGATTTTCTTCTTCATGGATATACCTATAGAGGTATGAGGGAATACGATCTACTCACATTCTGGAAGTATGAGGCTAATACGTGTTGTTCCATCCCCGGCCCGTGACACGGAGTATCTCGGTGAGGGTTCCATCACTGAGTCAAATTCCGCCTCAGAATCTGAGAATCTGGCTGGTTTAATCTCGGTCTGAATCTTTTTGGTATTCTTTTTATGGTGGCGACGACTCACCCTCATTCAAAGGGACGGATCTTTGGGATATGGTATATTTCTAGCATGATGAGGACCTTCGACCGAACTGGGGTTGGGGTAGAGAGGATTTCCACCTAAGTGAGCTGGGGTGCAGGGAGATCTTGGACAGATATGAAAGGAAACACAGGGAGGACCTTCATAGGAGATGATAGGAGAATGGGTAGGGCCCACATGCTTGTATCCTTTTGTAGAGACAATGTAAGGAGAGTCCTCGTACTAGTCAAGAAGAACACGGGTAGGGCCTCTGTACTAGGTACCGATGAAGTGAAGTTGGCCTTCACTTCTCTAATTGCTGAGGCGAGGATTCCTTCGCCAGCAGCTTCAAGGGAATGGGGAGGGACCACACGCTGGAGATTGATTGGATGTGTAACATCTCTATACTAGTGGTTTGTGTCATGAGGGATGACCCCATACCCAATGTAACGAGTACGGGAGAGGCATCCATACTGAGTGTTACTACTGTGGCTAGGACCTTCATTCGTATTAATGGTGGCATGGGGCAGACCTCCATGCCAAGACTGAGAGCGGGGAGAACCCACATTCTCCATAGTGGCGGTATGGGGAGGACCTCCATACTGGGTTTCATTGTTTCTGGTTGGTTTGTGGCAGGCACTCCCTGCACCGGCGACTAGGAGAGTCGACCCATCCTACCCATGGTGTGGTTGGGGCCTCGATACAGGCCGGGTGTATGTGGTCGCATGTTAAGCATACATAGGGGGATTATGATATACGTCAACGGTGGTCTGAGCCAGAGTATTGGCTGACGATGACGCCCCTTAGCGGGCTTCCTCTTCATCCTGTGCAGGATTCAATCGTCAGGTCATCTGAACTAAGCTTGGCAGTGTAGGTGCATGGATTACCTGCTCCTCAACTCGTGAGGCTGGATGAAGGTGCTATTGCGACCAAGTGGGAGCCCTCCTTGGGTCCCCCTAAAAGGGTATCCCAATCGGGTTGGCCCATATATCCCCTACCTCATCGGCGTAGGGGATGGATTTATTGAGGCATTCTGTGGAGAGGCTCTTGAAACGATTTTATGTCGGCGTGGGGAGTAGTGGCTCCCTACGTGGCTCTTAGGGGTGGTAGTGGCGATGATGCGCAGACGCCACTAAATCCTTGTTGGCCATATCCTGAGTCGGGATATTCCCGTCCTCCTCGTATCGGCGTACGAGGTCGTTAATGAAAATTTGTGGAACTAACTCAGATGGGGATATGGGTCGTGGGAGCCCATCAGCTATGGTTTTCGAGATTATTTCAGAAGTGGTGTAGCCATGTGGAGTTTCCATGTTGACATTACCCCCGCCCCTCTGTCAGTGGGTGGGTGGCAATCGAATTCCTGATGTAGCAGCTTGGTTCCTGGAAGGTAGGTAGATTAAACAATTACTGCTGAAACAATAAGATCGACATCCAGTGCCCCAGCTCCATTATGTCATCCATGGATGGTAAGAAAGATTCATGCTCACAATGTCATAGATTGGGATATCCAAAAAAATTCCTACCCCAAATTCTGGTGAGTTTAACATCAGGCCCACTATTTTCTTGGCGGGAAATGATGCTTTATAACTGGATTTAGTAACATGATAATCCACTAATGTATCAAACTGTACTAATATAAACATTGAGGAGAAGAAACTCACACCGGGTTCACCATTTCTGTTTCTGATGCTTTTTATGGGGCGCACTCATCCATCTATTTTAGGAGGAAGAGGAAACACTGATTGTAGCCCCACATTCCCTCTTTCCAAAGGTAGGAGACATCCATCGCTTATTCAAGGATTTTTTCTCATTTATCGAAACATGATAATAGAATTTTAGTTCTTCATTCCATGGATTCCACCTCAGAAATCATCAGATAGTCCGAGACTCCCGTATAGATGAAGACGTTGTTCGTGAAACTCATCCAAGTTCCATATCATCATGGATGATGGTTAATTACACTGCTTCTGTCAAGACATTCCAAGTGGTCCATGCAGGGCAGCATCCTTCGATCGGGGGAGTAGTCAGGGTGAACATCACTGGTGTGTCTGGATGTTGGAACACTAGTGAGTCTGGGTTTCTTCCCCTTATTATAGGGCTTCTCAAGGGCACAGAAACCCGAGGTATACCACTTTAAAATTAAGGAATTATATTTCATAGACATGCTATTGAGGTTTTCCTCATCTTCCCATGTTTAACATAGGGTATTCCATGATTTTAACATCTATCAGAGATGGATCAGACTGGTTAGAACACCGACTAGAGTGGATAATATGGGTGTGACCCCTAGAGGAAACATTGATATTGGGGCTAACGCAAGGTTAGTTACCTGATTGTTGCTAAATAGAATGAAAAATGAGGTGGCATGATTCCACCAGGATTTTGCGGTCTGGATAGGAATAAAGATGGATGATGGATGGTTAATTAATGTGGATGGAGAATTATATGAAGTCGACTCGAGGTTGATGGTGATGTTGGTCTTGAGCTTTGAAGAGACCTCTTAGGTATCCCTGGGGTATGGAATCCAATTACACGTAGTTCAGGATGGGGTATAGGAGCAGGGTTTGCACAGAGGACAGTGAACCAATGATATATGGGGGCCTACGCGTGGTTAGCAGCCCGAAGCTGGTCTGACACCACTAAGACATAGGGGAGATATAGGTCCCAACGGAAAGGATGGAATGACTTACCGGTGGGTTTGGGTTGACAATGGATTACCGCTGAAATAGGATCACAATGGCATACCGATGCGTGAGCTCCATAACGTCTTAACGTTGGGTAAGGGATCACAACGACTTATTTCTGGATGGGGATCACAAAGGTTTACCACTGGATGAGGGTCACAACGGCTTACCGTTGGATGGTGTTGAACCTCTTGAAGGATTACTACGTACTCCATCTAGGAGGTAGGGATCAAAGCCCACATAGTTCAAAGGGGGTGTGGTGAACCGAAGTGAATGGGCCGAGACCAATGGTTGTTGTGCTTGAACCTCAGGGAGGCGCCCTACGTACCATTCATTGGAAATGTTCAATGTTCATGTAGATCAAAAAGGGTATTGTTGCTGAGCCAATGTGAAGATGATCGAGACCAATGGATAGTGTTCCTGAACCTCGGGGAGGCTTCCTATGTACCTTGACCTTGCAAGGATCAAAGTTCACGTAGTTCAGAAAAGTTATTTTTTGTGAATCGAGGTGAAGATGGTCGAGACCAATGGATAGTGTGCTTGAACCTCCGGGAGTCTTCCTATGTACCTTTCCTTGGAAAGGATCAAAGTTTGCGTAGTTTGGAATGTGTGTTGTTGGTTGACCTACGTACCATTCCTTGGAAATGATAAAATTCCACATAGTTCAGAATGGGTATAGGATCAGGGTGTGTGCAGAAGACATTGACCTGATGATATATTGGGGATTACGCATGGTTAGGAGCCCGACATTGGTCTGACGCCATTGGGACAGAGCAAAGATATGGGTCCCAATGGAATGGACAACAATGGATTGCCATTTGGTTTGGGTTGACAATGACATACCACTAAAATAACATCAAAATAGATTATTATTTCCTCAGATCCACAATTTCTTAATGTTGGGTAGTGGATCACAATGGCTTACCACTGGATGGGGATCACGATGGATTATCACTGGATGGGGATCACAACAGCTTACCACTGGATGTGGGTCACAACAACTTACTGCTGGATGGGGTTGAACCTCATAGAGGCTTCCTAAATACACCGTCTATGAGAGTGAGATCAAATCCCACGTAGTTCGAATGGGGTGTTGGGATTACATGCTAAGGCGGCCTAAGAGAGGATTTCATGGTCGATGCTTACTCTTGTCCCAATTGAATCCTGATCGTTGTGAGAAATAAGAGGAAAAAGAGGCCTAACAGTCACATATCTAAAGGTAAACTCATGGTAAGTGGAACGGGGATTTATATGTGGTTAGAGGCCCCAAATTGAAACAAGGGCTTATGCATGGTCCATATCCCCTAGTTGAAACAGGGGCTTACGCGTGGTTAGCAGCCTAGGGAGATGGATATTGGGACTTACTCTAGGGTGGATGCACAGTGGTGACAAATCCCAAAGGGAGAGGTATTTGGAATGGCAGAGAGGGGGTCTCTAGTGCCCATCCTCCCTTTCTGCTCTTTCTCTAGGAAAAATATTGGTGGAGCAGAGATGGTGCCTCCCACAAGAATGGGTAGGTGCATACACCATGGTGGTTGCCGTTACCCCGCGGATAGACGCCACTCCGATTAATAGGATATCATTATATTTGAGGATTGATCTCACCCCTGTGGAGACCAATTGGTGTAGATAATGTTTGAGATGGGGCACCCCTCATATGATTCATGGGGTGAGGCCATAATTTAACATCATCATCTGAGGACGGTGGTGCTTGGATCTTTAACATTATGCAGCTCGGATTAGGTAGGATTACTCTACACCCCTTAGTACATACATAACTGATAGCTCCCTCCCCTTGTGGAAGGGAAGGCATCAACAATTCCATGGTTAGGGGGTGTTATGAATATATCGATTGAGGGGTCCACGTTAGAGTGGCTATGCGAAGAAGAAATAGCAATTAGAATGCCTATGCAGAGAAGCATGAGGCGAAGCAATGAAACTAGAAGTACCACCCAAGGAACATCGATATCACATCGTAAAAACCTAGAGGGTCGCATGGGAAAAGGATTTGTGGAGAAAATGGGTTCATAGGTAGACACCTCATGAAACTCTGATGCTTCATGTAGTGGAGGGGCTTCGTGAAGGGGTATGCTTCGTGAAGTGAAGTGTCCTAGCCTAGGCATAGGGAATTTTTGCATATAGAAGGTGCTTCACGATGTGGAAAGGACTTCGCGGAGTATTGCTTCATGAATCAAGGGTGCCTTGTGAAGAATAGCATTGCGATGAAATGTGCTTCGCGAAGCATAGTGTCCCTTCTTAATCATGTGGGCCACATGTGCATAGAGAGTATTTCACGAAGCATAAGTGCTCCATGAAGACCTGAGTCCCCTAAGGGATCCCATTCCTTTGTGAAGGCCTATAAGATCCTTCAAGGGAATACTCCATTTAATAGGTGTTGAATTGAAGAAACAGGGGAGGCAATTCGCAATGAAAAAGCACGTTGAAAAGGTCATGGTTCATAGAGAAGAAATTGCATTGCTATTTGAGAGCTAAAAAGGTGAAAGGTCAAGGGATCCATCATTTGTGCTCTAAGGGAGCTCGGTATTTATAAGCAAGAGGCACCAAGATGCAAATCATGCTGGGAGTGAAGACACTTGGAAATTTTTCATAATCGTGGATCCACCCCCCTCCTTTCTCCGCGGTGGCTTCTCAAACATCAAACAGTTTTGCAGAGCCTCCCACCTCCTTGCTCCGCGTTGGATTCGAAAACATCAAATGGGTTCGTAGAGCCTCCCTCCCCCTTCCTCTGTGGCGGCATTACGAATTTAAAATGAGTTTGCAGAGCATCCCACCTCCTTTCTCCACAGTAGCTTCGCAGAGGAAAATCTTTGAGCTGGTCATGGTGTTGCGGGGGCTCCGTGAACAAGCTTCTTGAGGTTGCCCCTAAGGCTTCCATTTGTTCTTGTTCTTCCCAAATTTTGGTTCCAATACACATATTGATCTATCTCAGGATTCCTCCTTGTGGATGACCATCCAAGATCCTTATTCGAGGTCGTGAGGGCGATCTTCATAGCGACGAGGCATCTGTTCTGGGACCAGTGCTAGGGACGGCCCCACCGGGTGGTATACCGGTGTTACACTCACCCGTTGATTAGATAGTGGGCCCACCTATAGTGGTTCAAGTGGATTAATCTTTCCAAACTTATTTCTTGATGATTTTTTTGGAACTTATCAATGAGGCACATGTTTTGAATGTGTGTCATGGGCATCTGACGCAATGATCACCCGAGATGTAGGGTTAGAAGGACCAATGGATTACATGTTCACAAAGTTATCCCTGGAACCAGAGGGTTCATAAGAGGGAGTGTTCTAGTTCTCATAATGGAAGGATTTTTTATTCTTGTCGTAAAAAGGAACATCTCATTCGAGACTGTCCCACTTTTCATGATATGAGGTAGGAGAGGAGACATTTGCAAACTATCAACGCTTAGGACCCCAAGAATCCATGGATGAATCATGTTAAGAAAAATTTATTTATACTTTAGTTACAATATTGATATACACCTATAATAGTTATTTCCCTTTCCTAACACTTATTCTTATTAGATACCTAGAGGTTCTGGTTAAGGCTATTTACTTGACCCTCATGTTTAGAGACTCCTTCTAGAGGAGACCCAAGGACAACGCACTGGTGCCGACAGTGTGACTTGACTCTTGGAGGCAAGAGTATCGATTGGGATCTCTTGGTAGTAGCATCAAGTATTTACAACGTCATTCTAGGTGTCGACTAGTACCATTCATGCAAGCATTGACAGTTTTAGGAAAAGTATGTGGTTCATATGTGGAGATGGAACTCGATTTCCCTTTATCGGAAGAGGGAAAATCCGTGAAGCTCTTGATGGACTAAGGTAGAGGAGGGTATAGCCAAATCCAATTCAGTTGGATAGTTCAACCCTTAGTGTAGTAAATGTAATGAGTCATCAAGTTCTTTAGTGACAATAGAGTATAAGGAAGTCTCTCTTGATGATGTTCCATTATTACTGCCCCATTGAGACTTAAACTTTTTCCTAGATACGTACCCTTGGAAGACACTAATTTCCACACCTACATATTTAATGACTCCCATAGGGCTTTGTGGATCAAGGGTATAGCTGGAAGATAGGGGAAGGGAGTAACTACATGCGGTCAAGAAGTATGACCTAAGGGATCCATGAATGATTCTAGGTATGGTCTGTGTCTACTACTGGCTTCAGAATTAATAGACACAAGTGATAATCATTCCTTCTTGTCACGAATCATGTTCAAGTACTAGTGTTTCCTGTTGAACTCTTGACTTGATCCTTACATATGGAGATACCTATGGGAGGATAATCGGTAATCACACTTTTCATGATAGTTTTATCTGATCGTTAAGGTGAGATATTTGGTGGGAAACTCTTTGTGACAGCGTCGAGGCCTTGTGATGTTAGTTTGGGTATGGACTGGTCATCCCCTTTTCCAGATCAGATTATCTATTTTAGGTAAAAAGGTTACGGTATATCCATATAATTGGAATGATGTTTTCCTTTATCGGTGAAAAATAGGAAACCCATGCAACATGAGATAAACTCATGCATAGAAGGGTATATCTGATCAGTATTCATTTGGATGGGCATGCTCTTGTGGGAGTAGATGTTTTTAGTTTTCAGTTCCCAACAATAGAGGTGGTGTGTGGGAACTTCCCTTCCAAAGATGTTTCTTAGGTTACCTCCTCACAAGAGGATTGACTTCAGTATCATTTTACTTCACGAGATGGAAACAATATCTCCATCATTATATCGGATTTCTTTCATATATCTTTTCATGAAGGGGGTATAGGTGAAGGACTTTTTGATAAAGGGATTAGTAAGACCTAGTGTTCGAGTTAATGTGTGGATGACCATCAGATTAATCAAGTGGTCATAGAGAACGAGTACCCACTACCAAATGGTCGATGGGAACATCTTTCAGTTAAAAGGGGTAGCCTTTGATGTCGATGGGAAAGTTCTTGTTGTCTTTTCAATAGTTCTGACAGTGGCGATGGCTAGAGTTGCTTAATGAATATGACTTTGAGATAGTCTAAACTACTGGAAAGGGGAACGTGGTGGTAGAAATGATCAGTAGGAAGTATGGTTTACATGTGCTGATTAAGGAAAAATAGTCGCTTTCCAAGATGATGATATCCTTCATGGATGATGATTGAGAAGATTACCTTCAGATAATGACTATCACTCCCCCACTCTTACTATGAGTTAGGGAGGTACAGTTTGTTGATGTTGACTATGAGGTCTGACATGCTTAGTTATCATAATGAAAATCTCTTGATGGATTTTCTATGGGTGGGGAGCACGTATTCCTTTTCATAGGATACACTATAGTACTGGTGATGTTATAGGAGGAGGTGTCGAGATAATTCCACACATCCCCTTTTGGTGGTACATCTTGGTGTGGAAATGATATACCAAGACCTCTGACGTTAGTACTGGTGGCTAAGAGACAGAGACCCTTGGATTTTGGGGGAAGGAGACCATGTTTTCTTTTGGGTCTCACCCCTATGGGGATTGAGGGGATTTGGTCGGGGAAAACAAATATCTCTGAGGTTCATCAAATCTTCCCTGGTCCTGATAAGAGTTGTTGAGGTGGCATACTTCCTATCTCTTCACCCACAAATGCCCTGGGTGCATGATGTTTTACTCTCATTGCAGCTGAGGGTGTACATTCATAATCCATTCCATGTCATCGTCTAGGAAGAGTTGGACATTGATGAAGGGGTGGCATTTTTAGAATTCCCAATGGAGATAGAGGAACGACAGGAGTGTTTCCTATAGGGGTAGTCGATTCCTCTAGTGCACGTTTGATGGCTACATGAGAATTTCCAGGAGAGAACATGGGAGAGGGAGGCTCAGATTCATGCTCATTACCCCCATCTATTTGACTATTTTTGTTTTGCCTTTCATGGATGTAAAGATATAATATTGTGAGAGTGTAATGACCCGGAATTTCCATGTAATTTTTCTTACATTTGGAATTATTTCCAGAGTGGGAAAATCGACGGCACATGATTATGAGGCCTGGACATCCCATGATGATTCGACAAAAATTTTATTATTTAAATAGTAGGCATGGGCAGTTTTCTTAAAAATTTGTAATAACTCCTAAATAGGTGCCCAAATCAGAAATTGAAGGGCGATATTGCATTAAGGATGAGTGTTTTACCCAAGGCGCAACGTAAGTTTAATCGATACATGCCTCTAGTAATAAAACCCGAAAATTTAATAACCACAAATAAAATAATTAAATAAAACTAATTTATTTTTCAAATGCTTAGAACATAGAAACACTGACATGGATTAAAAATCTGAGACCACCGCTGAACTCGTGAGGTTATGATTTCATTAGCCAGATCCTAACATTTCCGGATGCGGGCCAACTGTGGAAGTTTGATTTTGGACGTGAATAAAATAATTATGTAATAACTATTTTATTTTCAAGTTTTTATAACTTCTAAATGGTAACTCGGATTGAAAATTTGAGTGTATCGTTGAACTTGTGGGGGCATGTTCCCCTTAGGCAGAGCCTACCCTTGACTGGCGAGGGCCAAGGGTGTAATTTAATTTTTGGAAATTTTATTAAGGTACGTTTAGTAAATGGGCATGTTGGATTTTATATCTTTTGTACCAGTGCTCGGACTAAAAAACTGATGGAACTATTGAATTTAGAAAGCCGGGATTTTCCATGAAATGACTAAATATTGCCCAGAAAGGGCCAGGTGAAAAAGTTATATTTCAGAATTTTCATGAAACACAATAAAATATTTTAAAATAATTATTTTATTTATTGCCTCACCATTGAGTGTAGGACAATGATTTTGTGGGCTAGTAATGAGGTAGCAGCAATGTGCATTAATGAGGTTAATTAAGGGATCAGTAATCTTCTAGCACAATGATGCTTTAATGATGCATAACAGCGACACTATTTCTTCAATAAAATAGTTTAAAGACATGATGTCACATTATAATGGGAACATTGTGACGTGCACCTATTTCGAGTTCAATGCACTGGGGAAATTTGGATTAAAAATATGGAAGATTCTTTGGAGAACCTCTGATGGAATTCCACCCCAGCGAAGAATAAAGAATGTCGGTGTAACTTTATCATCTTCGATGCCTTTCAAATATCGGACCTTGGAAGTGACGTTTACATCTTAAATCACTCGAGGATGAAAACCATGACATCTGATGTCATAATAGGTAGGGGTTTTTGATTAAATGGTATTCTTCGTCCTTTTCTAAAAATAACGAACACTGGTTAACCCATGAACTGTTTTATCTGTGATTTTTCTGTTATGTGGGAGGGTGATTTATTAATGGGGTTATTTTATCAGGGATCCAATTCATGGAAAGGAATAATTGAACAGAAGCTCCCCTAATCCTCCCCCGACTTTAAACCTCTAACATGGAGGCCCTGGTCTGACATGAACAAGGCCTGAGAACCTCTGCATGTGCGTTCCTGGTGGTTGTACCCTTGAAATTACGTAAAGGTAGGTTTGGGATTTTTGTGTTGAAGAGGTAGTTCCCCGATGGCCACAAATGCAGGTAGATCATAGAACGGACCACCGGAGGGCGTTCGATGGCCTGCTAAATGCCCTACCGGCAGCAGTGGTGGCGACAACAGTGGTGGCCAGCCTCACTGGCCGCATAGAGGAAGTAGCCCGGACCAATGGGCCTTATTGACAGGGAAGCTGCAGCTTATCAACTGTGGTAGCATGCTGGAGGACAAGACACTGGGAGGGGCACTGTGTGGAGGGACAAAACACATCCATGTTGTTCAGATGAGCTGGCAGCCACAGTCCATGACCACGACAGGCTGAGGATCCCCGTGCATCTGTTGGGAAAGCGGGAGGTTGAAACACACTCGGTTTCTGTAGGAGTAGGATACAATGATAGGCATGAGAGCACAGGAGGTGTGGCCCACCTCTTTCGGGCCGCATTCGAATAGGGAATGGATGTGGCTAGTTGTCATGCCCTAGGTGATACCATCAACCGCACCGCACTGCCGATCCCTAACGGGCGGGCCGAGCCCCCTGCAGGTCTAGCTAGTCCCACCGCCTGGCGGGCTGGACCCACACTGGAGGAATGGACCTGCATTGGTTTGCTGAACCCGCAATGGTAAACTAGACCAGTGCCCCCTTCGGGTCGGGCCAGACCAGACTAGGTCACTGAGCGACTCAGCGGACCGGTTCCTCTCCCAACTAGGCCGTGTCCAGCGATGCCTATAGAGCCTGGCCGAACTAGACCGACCTCGACCCGCACTAGGTTGGGTATTTTCCATTTAATTAAATTGTGTATGTGAGACCCATGAACTGGGTTGGTCGGGTCAGTCTTACCAGGTCGGACCGGGCCCTATCGCAAGTGGCCCCCTAGTTACTAAAACGGTCATATCTCGCAAGCCACGGGTCTGATTGACAAGTCGTTTGCAGCGTTGGGACCCTATCAATGAGGCAGATCTTCTAGAATGCTATATAGAGTCTTTTTTGATAGTTGAGATGTTAATAAGGGATTGGGGAGTGGTTCTCCATAACGCACTATGTACAAAACCCTATGATTGGATGAGACCTGAAGACTACTAACTTTTAGCCTATTGGGAAGCACCTCTATGTGACATGGCATGACCACTATGGGGAGCACCTCCTTGTGACGTTGAAATCCTACAGTACACAATTAGGATGACTACCTCTGTTGGCCATGACTAGTGGGAAGCACCACTTGGGGACTTTTTTGGCCCATGGTATGCGATGAGGGAGGAGTGCCTAAGCATTCCAAGGTTTGTGGGAATCAGCTCTTTGGGACTTTGCTGGCCCACTATACATGCTTGAAGAGGTTTTATCCAGTAGTTGAGATGTTCGATGATGTGACTTATGATGCTGCTATTACTACCCCAGAATATACATGTGTGAGCTATCTTGTGTTTGTACTTTACTTGGGGAATTTTTGTGTGTCTTTCCTTTTTTACTTTGGGGTCTCTACTGAGTACTTTGTTACTCACCAGTGCAAGGGTTTTTCCATCACGTGTTTTGTATGGTGCAGAAGACTGACTTTTTGACATAGGTGCTCAGGGAGACAGGCCTGACGGACACTACTACAGTAGACTTGGTGGCCTTGGACTAGGCGGGGCCCCGGATAACTGGGATAACAGGATATAGTACTTAGGATTTTAGTAGCTTTGATACTCTCATGATCAAGTGGGTTTTTTCTAAAGATGGCCATCAGAATTCCATTTTTGTGTTTTTCTATTTTCAATCCTTTGTTGTGTTTATATTTACTCCCACTTACTTTCAGATGTACTTCCACTCAGCTTTGTTTTAGTGGTTTTCTTTTTTCCCCATTCATTCTGTTGGGATTTGGTTAGGAATGTGTGTGCGTATAGGTATTCAATAAAATTCATCCCACATGCATGTTGATTCTATCAGTGCTAGTCGCCAGCCCCTGGCCTTTGGAAAGTGGGCTTGGGGTCATCATGGCACGATCACCAGGGGTTGGGTTATGAAATTTTTCATAAATTAAATTGTTCGTTCTATATATGAGGAATCTATTAAACAGGTATGCTATGGGTGGGGCCTGGTATTGGATAGCTTCATGATGCATCATTAGTATCATGGGATGAATTAGTTGGTCATCCTATGCTAATGGGGTTCTCTACTATTATGTTTTATACCATCTTGCGAGGGTTCTTGACATTAAAGGAACCATATACCTAGGAAACATGGTTTCTAATAATTAATAAATTCCTTTATTTATACATTGTCATTATTTAGAAAAAATTATTATTTGATGATATATATTGGGATTAATTTCATCCTTATATCATTTATTAAATGTCATGTATTTTAGTAATTTTCATTCCAATATTTATTAGGACTAACCTTGTTATTTTAATAGCATGTGGATTCAGTGATTGTCTTTCAATTTTATTTTCCATTAATTTTGTTGATTACATGGCTTGTGTGTTTAATCATAACCCAGCCAAATTGATTGTGATTATTGATTCATTATTTCTTCCATAAAAATTTATGCTTCCTAAGCATTTACATTCACCCTCAATTTGTTTATTTTACCCAAGAATCAACGAAGGGTGATATTAAATATATTCATGTATACTATTGATAGAAAAATGTTATTATCCAGTACTGAAAAATAATATATTTTAACTCATGTTCTCATTTTTAATATAACAATCATGTATGTATCTGGTTTAAGAACACTACTAAATTATTCAATCATTTTGGATTTGATTCCTTGTAATTATACCAATGTAATGGTAGTAGACGCTAGCTCAACAGTTCTATGGTTGGTTCAATATAGTTTGTATCTATGGAAGAATAGTAAAAACATTTGGAACTAGATTTAAGAAATCATAGATTATATGACATAAGAATAATGTATAAATTTAAGGAAAGTATCAAATAACATAAGAATATTTTGGCTAGATATAGATTATGAGTTTTATCTAGAAATACATCCATATTTTGATACTAAAAGTGGATGTGGATTTGGCCGAGATAGACCTAGCAGTACCAATTTTGAAATGTTGTGTTATGTATAACTTGAGTGGAATCTCTTAGACAACAATGGGCCTTACTTCACAACTTATTTGACACTCCCATGGTATAAACTTGGGATAATTCAAATTTTCTTTACAATCCATTAGAACAAATTTGATTTGGTAATGAAAATGAATTACCTAGGTAAATCCTTAGAATATGGACTGAAATTTTTTAAAATAAATTTTTTGATTTATTGGTATTCAAGAATTAAATTTTAGAACTGTTTTTACCAAAAGTATTTTATTTATAATAATCATTAATCATCTAAGGATTGTTAAAAAAAATTAAATCACATATAACTTAATTTACTTAATGTCGAATAATTCCATAATGAGATGATGAGATTGAGTTTGATCATAAGTACTATGTCCTAAACATCACTTTTACTTTTATACAATGAGACTCTACCAAGATTAAGGTACATTTGGAAAACAATTTTGCATATATATTTACATATTCTTGTGTAAAACTTATTTGAGTAATATTTCCTTTATATTTTATATAAATGATTTTAAATTTATTGATAATCTTTAGTGGAGTTATAATTATTAATGAAATTTTACTAATAGAAAAATACGATTAGTAGATTATTTAAACAAATAGGTTTTATTGGAAACCATAGAAAAAAATTTATTCAATGACTAAATTTCAACGATATACTTTATGGTTTTTTGGTTATTAGGATAATATTGTTTTAGAAAAGGAAAACATGTATTCTGGATGACAACCCATGAAATCAAGAATGAATGTGGGACTAAAACAAATGATCAAAGGATGACTAGAGCTTAATTACAACCATTATCCAACACAATTTCTGGGTTAATATGTCATTTTTTTAGTCAAGAAGTTTCATGAAGAAATATTATTGATTAACTAGTAGTGTCAATTTTAGGTTTATAAATTATAGTATTAAACATAATATTTTTGGAAAATATTTTGATGCAAATGTATACACTTGTTTTACAGCCCTTCTGATATGATAAAAGTGTATTTTATAGCATTAGGAATCAATGTTAATTTTTTGATAACAATTTCCATAAGTAAGGGGTGAATTATAATTTATCTAAGAACAAAAAAAGATGAAATTATTACTTTGAAATTTAAACATATCCAATAAATATGATTCCTTATATTCTTTTTCATGAAAAATACCTCAGCATAAGGAATATTGATCAAGAAAAAATGTCATCATAATACCTTATTTTTCTTAATTGATGGTATTTTAGATCATCGTAGATTTGTGGTTATGAGTAACTAAAAACAAAATTTTCAATAATTTTTTTTTTATTTATTACCTCAATCACTCCCTATAAATATTTACTCTTTTTCTCCTTACATGTATTCCCACATTCCACTAATTTTCTCCTACTTAGAAATCTGGTTATATATTGGTTCATGTGACCATTTTAAATCCCATTATCTCTTTTCTAGAGGATATTTTATGAACCTTTCTCATGAAGTGGGATTTAATCATAGGAAGTATCAAAAAAATTATTATAGTGATTGAGTAGAAATTGAGAGGATCAAATTTATTAAAGATCGGCATAATGTAACACCCCATAATTATAAGGTGAGAACATTGTATTTTATAACATGTATGAAACCCAAAAACAAAAAAGTAAAGGAATATAATATCCCAAGACATACCATATATTTAATACATTAAATAAAATCAGTCAATGATATATCTTTCAATTCACGTGATACTTTGTTCATGTGAAACAAATGTGATAATGAGTTTATTCAATGACTTGTGTTACACACAAGACTGGGTTTTATTAAACAACAATATATTATTATTATTTTATTATTTAAAATAATAAGACTTAACCATGAATATAAATTAGAGGTTATGAATTTAATTGACTAAATTCTTAAAATAAATACGATATAAAAATTTAAATTGAATTCATATATTACCAATATATTATTAATTAATTTAAAAACCAATATGAACAGAATGTTTTTGTGCTCATAAAGTGTTTTATCATAATAAATTAAATTAATTAATAATATTCAATCATATTAATGAAATATATTTATAATGAATTAAATTAAATATATTCAATATTCAACCAATTGGGCCGATAACCATAAGATAATAATATATCCAAATTTATGCTTAAAAATTGAATTTCTCTAAAAAGATAATTATACCACCTTTTTTTAAAGAACCATTAAAAAATATATTTTTTAAAACCTTTATAAATTTCATAAGTAAAAAAAATAAACTTCATTTTTTAATGTGTAATTTCCAAATTAGGTTATGGTTAATTTTTGGTATTTTTCTGAAAAGTTTCATTTTTTGATGAATAGTAAAAAAATTCTAAATTTTAAATCAAAACATGTTTTTGCATCTAAATTATTTGTAAGGATAAATTATATTACAAACTCGTTTATAAGTAAAATTATATCAATTATAAAATAATTAATCCCATTAATTTCATTTGAATTAATTTCTTATTGATATTTAATATAATCGCATCCCATTCTTTTGAAATAAAATTATTTAAAAACTCGTATTGGAATCTCATCTACATGATTAATTTTAAATTAATATCATCAAGTTATATGACTTTCATTTTGGAAAATTTAATACATATTCTGAATAATAATAGTTTTTAATTTGTAATAATTACAAAATTATGTTTACCAATGAAATTTGTGAAATTTAATGAAATAAATTACACTGATTAAGGGAAAAAATAGCTTAAAAAGGGAAAAACAGAACTCATAAGAGCACAAAATACCTATAACCATGTACAAAAGAAATTTTATGTCCATATATAGACCATATCCTTCATTTTTAACGATTTGGGTTCATTATTGGAGCCACTCTGATGACCCAATCTTGATGTACCTGGAAATTACATTACTTATGAAGAATAATTAATACATGACACAAACAGATGCCCAAAGACCATATTAGTTTAGTATATTCAGTGACTTAGAACATAATCTTCTAACATGGTGAGATATCTTCAACTTCTCCCATAATTATCTTCCCATTTTTCCTACTTAAAACAATTATTTATATCATGGGGAAAAGAAATCATAAAAATTCTGAGCTCAAATTATCTTTAAGGTAAAAATTGAGAACATAAACCAAACCATTAACATAATAATGTAAAAACATGCCAATAATGTTTAAATATGAAAATCAAGAGTCGTGCAATAAATCGTGGTAGTTTGTGTGGCATAGATCATAAAGGAACATTAGCCATGATAAAATTGCCTTGGAATAGAACATGGGATTATGGAAAATAAATAAGAATATAATTTGACTTCCATGGTATGAAATTAATTATTTCCAAGAACATCATAGTTGGAAAAGTTCATTACTGAATTGGGATTACGTTTCGTTCCATCCATGCATTACCGAATTGGATTTACATGATGTTCCAACCATGTATTACTAAACAAGATTTACTTATCGTTTCAGTGATGTCTATCTCATTACATATAAATATTTACCTAATGAGTTGGAGGGAGAGATAAATACCATCCATCTTATAATGAAATCATTCTAACATGTTCCACAAAAATATAAATCATTTATCGTAGCATAACCTAAAATATAAAATGGGTTTTATAAACATATTCCATCATAATCCATAACAACTAATTGGATTTCATAAAAATAATTTCATCATAAAAACAATCAAATTAATGTAATAATAGGTATATAAACATAACCCTATGAAATCGTAGATAGAAATTATTTTTATTAAAACACACAAATTTAATTCATGGGAAAATATCCTTTCTTCTTCAAAAAGTTTTCATTTCTCATAATGCTGTGAAATTATAAAATAAAAGTATTTAGTAACAAATAAACATGAAATAGTGTAGAGGAAGCTTCATGGAAATAAGTAATTATGAATATGTAAAAATCTGTTCATACCGTATAAGTTTAAAAAAATCTTGTACTCTTGTTGGAAAAGTCAAAAAGTACCTCGTATGGAAAATGAAAGAAATATTCCTTCTATACCATTTAATAAAAAATAACCAATGGTTAAAAATGACTTTAAAAGATATTATATTGATTGAAATAATATTATATATTAAGGAAATATGGATATGGATGATAAATATACCCCAATTAATTCTTCCATATAAACAATCTCAGAAAATAATGAGATTGCAGAATTATCCCTTACTATTGGTTTGATATGCTTTCTATGTGTCTGAACCTCCTGTATAATGAATAGATAATGTTATTAACTTATTCCATAATCATGGTAATTATATATGGTAATATTCTATTTCTCTTGTTCAATTCATTGATAGTTCTTATTCGTGTTTTAATTACATTATGGTCGTATACATGTTGTGTATAATAAGTTCTGGTTCGACTTATTAGGTCATATTTATATCATCATCAAATGATATTAACATAATAAATACCATAATTATTTATTTGTTACATTTATTTAATCATTATTTGGTGGATAACAAGTAGAATGAATCACATCGCACCGTACAGATGGTAGGTCGTACGTATGCACGAGCAACGATATCATTCCCACAATTGATGAATGTTATTGATTGGAATGGTATACTATATCTCAGAATAAATACAGTTTTATAATAGAAAAATATAGTTATTTAATCCATTTTTATACTCATCTATGTAAGTTGGTGGTGAAAAACAGATTACACCGTGGTAGGGAGATGGTAAGCCATACCTACGTACGTGTGGTGATTTCATCTTTCTTAGGATGGATACAAAGTTGAATATGGTTGTTTAATAATTGTAATAACATCCCCATATACATTTTCTACTATTTTTACTATTATACATTGAAAAATATCATTATTTATATGTATAAGTATAAATAAATATGAAATAATTGGTAGAGGAGATTACCTCTTCTTTGACGTGCTCTCTTTAGATCTAATCTTGATGGAACTAGAGTTGGTATTTTAAAAATACCAGAATCTCTAGAATGTAACTAAGGTTGATGATAATCGAAATCATAAGGGGATTTATGAACCTTAAGGATTAATTAGTTGTGGTGAAATGAGGGATTATATTCCCTTTTATACTTGAGGTGAAGGGAACTTTTGGAAACATCAAATATATTATTTTATAATAAAATCAAACCCCACTCAAAAACCACTAAAATGTACCTATATCTTGTGGTGGGATGATATAGGGTTTTAATATCATTAAACAAAAAATTTTAGGCACGTTTTAATGTCCATTAAATCCTTATCATTTAAATTTAACACTTAGTTATTATATTTAATTTTATCTATAGTAAGAAATATTTTAATTTTAAAAGGGTGAAATATTTACTCTTTTGATTTAAATTATATCATAAAAAATAATTTAGAAAATTTCTACTATATAATAATTATTATATTTTTTTACAAAAAATTATGCTTTTTAAATAATTTAATAAAAAAACTATTTTGATAAACAATTAATATTGTCAATTTTGATGTGATTTGATTTATTGAATATAAAAAATATAATGATAAGAAGTTAAATTAAAAAACCTATTTTATTATATTCCTATTTGGTCAAGGTTATCTATAAAATTCAATGGACATATTAATTATGCCAAAATTATATTTATTTTAATATTGTTAAAAAAATATTTGATATCTCTATTAGTAAAAAAATTACTACAATGATTTCCTGTAATTATTTAATATTGTTAGGTGTTGAGTAAAAATTAAAAATAAAATAATATTATGATGATAAATTTAATATATTTCATTATAATTTATGTATTATAATTTATCTTTTATTAAATAAAGAAATAAAAATGTTGTACTTTTTAAAGTATGAATGTGATATCATTACCATTATTCAAAATAATATAATATAAATGTCATTACCTATTCTATAAGGCACCATGTAGTTACAATATTTACCCTTGGATTATTATGGTCGATATATACTCGACCAATAATATTTGGTCATGTGATTGGTACTTTTATGGTTATTAATATTTTAATAAAAAATGTTTTATTGTTTTATCATCAATAAATTAATTTTTAAATTATCAAATTATAAAAATTTAAGGTAATTATTTATGTCATAAAAATTGAAAATAAATTACCAAGATGTATTTAATTATTTTTTATTTCTGTGTACTATATATGTTTAAATATATCACCTGGATATCTCTATATTAAAATTATTATAACTATATGAAATGTGAGTTTGACATTTTTTCACATTTATTGGTTTTATTAATATTATTTCATTTTCATTGTCAAGTGGCCATTAAATGACTGTGTTTAAAACCACTGATGTTAAGGGTAGAATTTGATTTATAGAATGGTATTTTGGAAGGTTTTAGGATAATTTTATTTCCTTTATCATATTATTTTTTACAATAATTTACCTGCTTTACATTTAAATGTGGTAAATAAAAATTATCGTAGTTAATATTTCAATTATGGAAAAATAAAGAGGGCATATTTACCTTATTTTTACCTTATGATTAAAAATATAGAGTCAATTTTTCTAAATTCAAAACACATAATTGGATAAAATTAACTGAAAATTAATTCCCGTTGTCAAAATCAGAAAGCGGGGTTTTAAGAAGTTAAAACTATGAAAAGATTGACATGTGATTATGTCCAATTTAAATGTTAAATTACTTTCAATGTCCAAAATTGGATTAAATGATAAAAAAAATAGTCCAATTACACATTAAAACTAATTAAAAATACAATCTAACAGTAAAATAAATTTATATGAATATGTAATTTTGAAATAAAATGCAGTATTCTTTACTATTTATTATAATATGTATTTCATCAGAAAATTATGAAAAAATCAACCAAAGTAAATTTTTACATCCTTCTGTCAAATTATATTTTTATTTTTTCCAAAATAATATAAAAACATGTTAAAAACTAGATTTTAGATTAGTGCGCCATCAATAGGCCATAAAACAGCATTTTATTAAAAATATTTCTTTTATCCGAACAATTTAATTTGTTCTTATATCATGTTCTAGAAAATACATTAGATGGCTATTAATGTTTTATAAATTTAATTATATAGTTAATAAAAGGCATAATTTCTAGTTTATATCCCATAAAATAAAAATATTTTAATAATATAACGTGGTTTAGTGAAACTCGGTATTACATAGAATGCAATCTATCGAGGAAGGTCGCTTTGGTGTGTAATGCAATCCAAGTGAGTTTTACATTTAGTGGAATCTTTCATTGGTATTGTGTATAACATAATCCAAACATATTTCTTTTATACATTAAACAAAACCTATACTCAGTGTTACATCAAATGAATTCTATCAAAAGAGCTTTAAATTGTGTGTATCAAAAGCTAAGAATAGTGTTACTCATATTGCAAGCTAATACCTTGTTTCATATAGTGAAAAATAATATTTGTGTAGTATACAACACAATGTCTCAATGAAATTAAAAGAATATATCTCATAAAATATTAGGGTGTTACATCCTACTCCCTATAAAATGAATTTTACCATCAAAATTCATCAAGGTTATAAATGGGTTACCAATTGAAACATTCTTTCAAGAAAACACACATCCGAAAACGCGATACTAAAACATAATTTTAAAAAAGAAATTTAAAAATATAATAGTTTCCCAAAGTAACTCATCAGAGGGTTTCCACATAAGAGAACATAGCTGAGAAGTGAAAACATGGCTATAGAAGGGAACACAAACCATAATGTTATGATGGGTTGTGATAGTGAATAAGGTTTGGAGAAAGTTAACTACCAGAAATCCATAAATCTATGATAATTTAAGAGACCATCTGATTCATCAGATAAGAAGCTAATAGGATAACATTATTGGTTTCAATAATCTTTTCCTAAAGATGATGATGTTTTTGCGTGAGGAGAATTACTTAAGTGATTTCAGTTCAATCCCGCCATTGTCCATTCCATGAGAAATTTCAACTTACTCTCGAATTTATTGAAATGAAGCTGAATTTGTCATTATTCAAGTGTTAGTAGATAATGAGATAGAATGATAGGTCATTCCATCATCCTCAACAAAAATTTTAGAACATTATATCAAAAACTAAAAATATAAAAATTAATAAAGTGTTGAATTAAATCAACTTAATACTTGTCTCGCATATCTTATTTGGAAAATATTTGTTGTCACATTCCAAACATTTGAATGCCTTAATCTGGTATTCTCTTGAAACATGATAATAAAATTAATTATTATAGAAACCTAGTGAAAACATGAATTCTATCAAAATTAACTCATTCAACACACCACAATTACCAAAAATATTTTATACTAAAACCATGATATCACTTTGTCCCTATATTAGTCATGATCTCATTAATACTATCAAACATATCATTATTTAATTATTGCTTCATTATGCACATTTCTGTTCTATCCAAAAATATTTCAATCACATTTCATGGATACTGGTACCATATAATTATGGAAAACCCCAATGGTTTAATACATAGATTTTCTGATATTCCATAATA
Source organism: Viscum album (assembly GCA_963277665.1). Lineage (NCBI taxonomy): Eukaryota > Viridiplantae > Streptophyta > Magnoliopsida > Santalales > Viscaceae > Viscum > Viscum album. The sequence goes on along the minus strand of OY728147.1, from coordinate 127,785,706 downwards.
CTATAAATTATAATCCACACAACTATTTGGTAATCCCTTTACATAAACACTTATTCTGTCCACCACTTAGTTGTCTTACTCAAGATTTCCAATAATGATCCCATGTGACATCCCATTTTCATTTTACTTAATAGTTTCCTATCATTGATCATCGTTAACTCTTGTATTATTTAATTGGTTATCTTAATTTCCCTTTCCTTTCACTTGTAGAATTGATGTTTTGGTGGTGTGTTCTCTATAGTATTTTCTTTATTCAAATCATTAGAACCATTTTCCCCATTACATAGACACTCATCTACATGATGAAATTATTTTCCCCACATAAAACATTTTCTATTCCCTTTAAGAAAATCTCTACTATGCCTATTTACACTCTTTGAGTATAAGGAAAAATTTGTCTTATTTTCACTATTGTATGGATATATTCTCTTGAACTTCATCATTCATTTCATGTCAAAAACATGAAAAGGATATGTAACACTAACTTCTAGTTATACCTTGATAGAACAACTCATAATATATTCATATCTAATAAAGTCTTTTATAGATAATGATCATATAAGACTTGGTTTTATGCAATTGAAGAATCAATCAACATTACATTCAGGTTTCATGATAAAGCTAGAAGCATACCTTGAAAGTCTTGTAAAATTCTCCTCGTTTGTACCAAAAGATTCATCATCCATTGGATTAACCTAAAAGAACTCCTCTTCTTTATTTTTTGAAGAATAAAAGGGAATTACTTATTGAGAAACTAGTTCTTGAACTCGTCCAATTCCATGGATTCAATTTCATCATGTTTCCTTGTAATCTTAATTAGAGTCCACCACTGGTCCGCTTCAACTTCTAAATGTTAAACAACCATAGTAAATTTTTCGTGCTCCGAATATTGAAGGATGGAAAATATCTATTCAGTGGTACTAATACATTGTTTAGAAATAACTGGATCATAAGACCCACTGAATGAAGCTGAATGTTCCATCATAAAGGAATCAATAGAATGTTGTTCCCTTCTTTGAAAACATGGAATTCCAGAATGATTAATAGCTTATGTAATTAAAGAAATAAGAATTTTCATTCCATATCCCATAACATTTGGTTGTTTAGTAGGACAATCACTGAACTTCCCAGTTCATTGATCATTGACATGGTTCCTTCAGGTTCCATGCATTATTTAAAACCTTGAAAGAATAGTGTGAGAGGAAAAAAACATACTTGGAAAAAAATATAATCATGAGGGTGTACATTCAATATCTAACATCATAGGTTTAATACTAGGTTATTCATGATCATTATCATAATTTTAAGAATATAAAGAAGTGTTATATTTATTTTTATGGGAATCCATTATAATACCTTAGAAATATATTTAGAGATATGACTAATTGTTACGCATCATATTTTCCAAAGGTAGACTAAACCTTTTCTCTGATACAAACTCCAAGGACCTAAGCTTGACGTATAAGGACATTAATTTAATTTTTTTGAATAGTAAATATTGAAATAAACAAATTCTCAAAGACTATATTAGTTTAGTGCCTTCAAAAACATAGAACATAATCATTTAACATGGTGAATGATATTCAACATCTCTTTTAAGGATCTTCCCCTTTTGTTTTCCTACCTAAAACCTTATTTTATATCACAGGGAAAAGAAAACATAAAAAGGGTGTGCTCAAATTCTCAAAAAGAGTAAAAATTGAGAACATAAAAGAAACCATATACATAAGAATGGAAAAACATGATCATAAAGATTAAATATCAAAATGATGAGTCCTGAAATTAATCATGGTAGTTCGAACGACATAAATCATAAAGGAACATTGACCATGATAAAATTATATTGGAATAAAACATGGGAGTGTGGTAAATAAATAAAACAATATTATAATTTCCATAGTAGCCAATGCATTTCTACCAATACCATCATAGCGGAAAAGTCCATTACTAAACTGGGATTGCGAGTCGTTGCAGCCATGCATTACTGAACCTGACATACTTGTCATTCCTGCCCTGTACTAGTGAACCAAATTTATTCCATTATAGTCATTTCTATATCATGATATATAAATATTTATCCATTTAATTTTACGGAGATTTATTTCCCACCCATCTCATAATGAAATCATTCTAACATGTGCTACAGAAATATAAATCATTTATCATAGCATAACCCATGAAATATAATCTGTTTCTTAAACATCATTCCATCATAATTCATATAGAAAATGGGTTTCATAAAAACAATTTAATCATAAAAACAATAAAATCAGTGTAATAATAGGGATATAAAAATAGCCTCATGTCATCTTATATGGGAAATAATTTTGATAAAACACATGAATTTAATTATTGAGGAAAATATCATTTCTTCGTGAATTTTTTTTCTCTTCTCAAAATGCCATGATATTTTGAAATTAAATTTTTATTTTAAAATAAAAATGAAATAGTGTAGAAGAAAATTAATGTAAATAAGTAAATATGAAGATTTAGAAAATCTTTTATGTCGTATAAGTTAAAAAAACATTCTTCTCTTACTCTTACCGGAAGAGTCAAAATGTACCTCGTAAAGAAAATGAAAGAAGGATTACATCCATAACATTTAATAAAAATTCACCAATGGGTATAATTTCCATTAAAAAAATTTGTATGGTCATAAATAATATTATATATTTAGGTAACATGGATATGGATGATATATATACCCTAGTAAATTCTTACATATAATCAATCTCAGAAAATAATGAGATTGGGGAATTATCTATTACCATAGGTCCGATATAAATCCTATGCCTCCAAACCTCATGTATAATGGTTTATATAATCTTATTAGCTTATTACATAATCATGGAAATAAAATATTTTCATATTCTTCTTCTTTTTTTCAATTCATTGTTACATGATATTCAGGTTTTAACTGCATTATGATCGTATGAATGTTTTTGCAGAATAAGTTTCAGGTATCCTTCTTTGGTCTTATTCATATCATTATAAAATTATATTAACATAATAAATACCATATTTATTCATTTGGTGCATTTATATAATCATTCCTGAGTGTTTATAATGAATAATGAATCACAATGCATTGTGGAGATGGTAGGCCGTACTAACAAATGAGTGACAATATCATTCCCTTAATGGTTGAGTGGTATTGATTTTCATGGTTTAATATATTTCAGAATAAATATTATTTTATATTAATCATATATAGTTGTTAAATCCATTTTTATACCGATCCAAGTATGGTGGTGGTGAAAAATAGATTGCACCACAGCATGGAGATGGTAAGTCCAATGTGCGCAAGCATTGCGATTTCATCTTTTTTTGGATGGATATGAAGTTTAATATGATTTCTTCATAATTATAATAACATCTAAGTATGTATGTGTTAATTGTGTTATTATTATATAATTAAAAAACTAATGAAATAGATTCATAAGTATAAAAATATATGAAAGAATTGGTAGAGAAAATTACCTCTTCTTTGACGTGCTCTCTTTAGATATCCTCTTGATGGAACTATAGTTGGCCTTTTGGGAAGATCATTATCTCTTCAATGTAACTAGTAAATCACATAAGATAAACGGTTAGGGTATTGATGAACTTGAAGACTTAATGTGTTGTGGAGAAATGAGGGAGGAGGTGTCATTATATAATTGAAGTGAGGGGCACTTTTAGATGTATCAAAAATATTAATTTATAATAAAATCAAACTCCAATCCAAAACCACAAAAATGTACCAATTTATAATACAAAATTATATAGGGTTTTAATATCATCAACCAATAACTTTTAGTCACGTTTCCATGTCCATTCAAACATTATCTTTTCAATTTAACACTTTTTTATTCTATTTCACTTTAACCAGGGTTAAAAACATTTCAATGGTAAAAGGGTAACATATTTACATATTTGATGTAAATTAGATCATAAAAAATTAATTTAGAACATTTTTTACTATATAATAATTATTCTATTTTTCTAAAAATGTTTTATGATATTTAAATAACTATATTAAACACTATATTAATTGGTAATTAAAAGGTTAAATTGTGAAACTTTTCAATGTATTAATTTTTAAAAATATATAGATAAAATTTTAACAGAGAAATAACTATTTTATTATATTATAATGTGTTCAAGGTCATCTGGAAAATTAATTTTACATATTAATTATCTCAAAATATATTTGTTTTAATAGTTTTAATAACATTTATTTGATATCTTCATTAATAAACATATAACTACAATTATTTTGTGTAATTTTTTAATATACTTCTCTGTTGATTAAAATTTAAAAATAAAATAATATGATGAAGAAAAATATAATAAATTTAATTAGAATATTTTTTGTAGAAGTTAGCTTCTATAAAATTAAGAATTAAAAATTTTATACTTATTTAAGCATGAATGTTACAATATTAATATTATTTTAAATAAAAAAATAACTTTCATAATCTATTCTACAAGGCACCATGTAGTCACTATCTAGACAAAAAGATGATTATGGTCGATATATGAACGAACAATAATATTTGGTCATGTGTTCTGGAATATTTATGGTTATTATTGTATTTAATAAAAATGATTTATTGATTTCTCATCAATAAATTAATTTTTACAGCATTAAAGTATAAGACATTAAGGTAACTATTTATTTCATAAAAATAAAAAATAAATTTTCATTATTGTAAATTATTTTATATTTCTATGTAATATTTATATTTTGAAATATCACATAGTAATACCTATATTAAAATTATTTAAATTATATGAAATGTGAGATTTCTATTTTGTCACTTTCATTGGTTTTGTTAATATCTATGTCATTTTCATTTTCTAGTGGCCAATAAATGACTATGTTTAGAAAAAATGATGTTAAGGGTATATTTTTATTCATAGAATTGGATTTTTTAAGGTTTTAGGATAATTTTATTGTCCTTATCATACTATTTGTTACACTAATTAACCTGATTTACCTTTAACTATTCTAAATAAAAATTAATGTAGTTACTATTCATGTTATCCAAAAATAAATTGGAAATATTTAAATTATTTTGAAATTATGATTCCAAATGAAGAATTAATTTTTCTAAATTCAAAATAAATAATTGGCATAAATTAATTTCAATTAATTCTTGTTGTCAACAAAAGAAAGTGGGTTTTTAAGAAAAAACTATCAAAATATTGACATGTGTTTATGTCCAATATAAATGTGAAATTAGATAAAATGACCAAAACTGGATTAAATGATAAAAACATAGTCCCTTTACACTTTAAAACCAATTGAAAAGATAATCTAACTATATAAATAATTTAGGTGAATATGCAATTTTGAATTAAACAACATTATTTTTTTACTATTCATTAAAATATGAATTTTATCAGAAAAATACCAAAAATTCAACCATGTAATTGTGGAATACCTAATCCAGATAATATGTCTATTTTCTAAATGAAATATATAAAAGTATTAAAAACTATAATTGAAATTGATGTGCCATCAAAAGGCAGTAAAAGTGAATTTTTTGAAAAATACTTCTCTTATCTGAAAAATTGAATTTCTTTATATATCATGTTCTAGAAAATACATAAGATGAAATTTAAAGTTATATTAATATCAATATGTGGGTAATACTATTAATAATGGCTATTTTATATCCCATTAAATAATAATATTTTAATAATATATCATTGTTTAATGAAACTTAGTATTGTGTGCAACACAAGAAATTGAGGAAGGTCCCTCATGCGTGTAATGCAAGACAAGTCAGTGTTATGTTTACTAAAAGCATCATTTTTTGTTGTGTATAAAATAATCCAAAAATAGTTCCTTAATACATTTATCAAAAACTATTCTCAATAATGCATAAAACGAATTCTATTAAATGAACTTGAAATTGAGTGTTAAAAAAGCCAATAATAGTGTTGCGTATACTGCAACATAATACGATGTTGTGTATAGTTCAAGATAATATTGTTGTAGAGTACAACACATGACATAAATTAAATTGAAAATATTCTTTCCCATAAAATCTAAGGTGTTACATTGTACCCCCCTAAAATGAATTGTACCCTCAAAATTCTCCGGGGTTATAAATGGTTTACTAATTGAAAGTTTCATTCATGGAAAACCACATCATAAAAATAGATACTAAAAATTAATTTTAAAGATTAATGTTAGAAACATAATGTTTACCCAAAGTAACTAATCATTGGGTTTCCACATAAGAGAAGAAATGTGGGAGGTGAAAACATGTATATGTAAGGGAGATATAACCTTAAAATTTTAATGGATGGTGATAGAGAATAAGGTTTATAGAAAGTTTACTACTAAAAATCCATATATCTGGGATGATTTATGGGACCATCTGATTCATCGGATAAGAAGGTACTAGGTAACCATTTTTGGTTTCAATATTCTTTTCCAAAAGTTGATGAAGTTTTTTCATGAGGAGAAATACATGCATTATTTTAATACAATCTCATTGTTGGTCATTCCCAAAAAAATTAAACTTTTTCTCTTATTTAATGAAATATAGTTGAATTTTTCATTCGTGAAGTGTTAGGATATCATTCAATATATGTTAGGTCATCCAATCGGTATCAAAAAATGTTATAATAGGTTATCAAATATTCATAAGTCCACCTATTGTGAGATAACAAATTAATCCAAAAAACGTCAACCGGAATATAACATATACTATCCATAAATGGATAACATTACAATCCTTAAAAATATAAATATAAAAATCTTCAAAAATAGGTGATATAAATAAACATAAAAATTGTCTCCCATATCACATTTGGAAGTTCTTGGTTGTCACATTCCAAAAATGGGAATACCATATTAATTTATTCTCTTAAAAAATTATAATAACATGATTGACTATAGAACCGTAGTGAAAACATGAATTCTAACAAATTTAACTCTTTGTACATGCCAAAAATATCAAAAATGATATATACTCAAACAATAATATCTCATTGTACCTATATCAGTAATGATCTCATTAATACTATCAAACATCTCATTATATCCTTATCCCTTCATTATAGGCATATCATGTTTTTTCCAAAAATATTTCAATCACATTTCATTGTTACAGGTACCATATAATTATGGAAAATTACAATGGGCCAATACATAGATATTACAATATTCCATATAACTATAAATGAGATTCCACAACACTATTTTAGAATCCCATTAAATTATCACTTAATCATTTCACCACTTCATTTTCATACTCAACATCACCAACAGTGATCTCATGTGACATACCTTTTTCTTTTAACAAATGAGGTTGCTGACATAGATCATCATTGACCATTGAATTAGGGAATTAGTTAGCATAATGACAAATTTCCTTGAACTTTTATCATTGAAGTGTTGGTGGTTCGCTCTCAGTGGAATTTTCTCTATTCACTTAAATAGAAACATTCTTCCCATTACTTCAGCACTCTATTGCTCGAGGAACATCTCTTGTACACATGAAACATTTTCTAGTCCCTTTAAGACAACATCCACTAGGCTCATTTCCACACATTTTCCATAATGAAACATTCATATTATTTTTCACCATTGTATTTAGATTTTCTATTGAACTCCATCACTCATTTATTATCAGAACCATGATGTTGATATATAACACCAACTTCCTTTTATACCTTGATAGTGTAATGAAAAATCTCTTAATATCTACCAAAGTCTCTTATATATATTGACAATCGATGAATTGGATTTAATACCTTAAGAAATCGATTAAATTTACATTCAAGTTGGATGATACTTCTAGTAGAATATCTTGGATGTCTTGTAAAATTCACCTCATATGTTCCAACTGATTCAAAATCCTTTTTCTTAAGATCATAGAACTCCTTTTCCATCATTTTTGAATGATTAAAAGGGATGTACTTTGTGAAAAAACATGTTTTTGAACTCATCCCATTCCATGGATTCAATTTCATCCTTCTTCCTTGTATTATTAATTTGAGTACACCATAGGACTACTTCACCTTTTAAAAGATAAGCTGAAAAATGTATTTTTCCTATTTTCAATAGTGAAGGATGGAAAATATCTTTTAAATGGTACAAATTTGTTATTATGAAACAAGTGGATCATAAGACCCACTAAATGAATGTGGACATTTCCTAATGATGGATTCAATAGAATGATGTTCCCTTCTCTACTCATTTAGATGTCCATAATGATTCATTGCTTATGTAATTATAGAAATAAAATTTTTCATTCAATATCCCATAACATTTGGTTATTCAAGAAGAAAATAAATGCAATTCCCATTGCATTGCACATTAACACAATACCTTTTGGTACGATCCATTATCTAAAATCCAAAAAGAATATTGTGGGGGAAAATTCATACATGGAAAACAACATAATCAATATGTATTACATTCAATCTCTAACATCATAGGTTTAATCCTAGGTTATTCAGGGTTGTTACCACAATTATAGTTCTGTAAACTATTGTTATAATTACCCTTTGGGACATCCCAAGACATACCTCAGAAATATCACCAGGGATCTTACTAATGCTATCACAACCTAGTTTCCGATGTTTAACTAATTCTTAACTCTGATACCAGATCTAATGAACCAAGATTTAAGTACATTGAAATTACATTACTTTTGAAGAATACTTAATACATGGAACAAACATACCCCTAAATAACATATTACATTAGCGTCCATTGATACTTGGAACAAAATATTCTAACTTATTGAATGATCTTCAATATCTCCCATAAAGATCTTCTCCTTTTGATTTCCTACCTATAACCTTTATATATATCCAGGGAAAAAGAAATCATAAAAAGTGGTAGATCAAATTCTCATTAAGGTTACACATTGAGAATATAAAACAAACTGTAAACATAATATTGTTAAACCATGAACATAAATTTAAAATATCAAAATTATGGGTAATGAAATAAATTGTGGATGTTTTTAAGTCATAGATCGTAACGGAAAATTAATGATGAAAAAATCATATTTCAATTAAACATGGGAATGTGGAAAATAAATAATAACATAGTTTGATTTCCATATTTTCCAATTAATTTCTTCCAAGACCATTATAGTTGACAAAGTCCATTACTGAACTGAGATTGTGTGTGGTTCCATCCATTCTTTTTTTAACAGGATTAACATGCCATTCCAAACCTGTATTAGTGTACCGTATTTAGATATCATTCCAGTCATGTCTATATCATGAGATATAAATTATTACCAAATGCATTGGAGGGAGATATAGGTCCCACCCATCTCATAATGAAATCATTTTTAAATGTGCGATGAAAACATAAATCATTCATCATAGTATAACCTAACTAATAAAATGGGCTTCTTAAACATTATTTAATAATAATATATATAAAATAAATAGATTTCATAAAAATAATTAAATAATAAAAAAATAAAATCAATGTCATAATAGGTATATAAACATAACCTTCTGTAATCTTATATGGAAAATAATTTTGATAAAACTCGTGAATTTTATTATTGGGGAAAATATACTTTCTTCTTCAAAAAAGGTTTCTTTTCTAAAAATTACATGAAATTTTAGAAGAAAGGTATAGAGATGAAAATAATTATGGAATAAAACAGATTAATCTAAATGTAAATAAGGAATTACAAAGGTTTAAAAATATATTCATGTCATAGAAGTTAAAAAAATATTTTCACATACTCTTGCTGGAAAAGTCAAAATGTACCTCGTTTGGAAAATGAATGAAATATTCCTTCCATATAATTTAACAAAAAATTTCCAATGGGTAAAATTGAAATTAAAAATTAGTATAGGATATAAATAATAATATCTATTTATGAAATATGGATATGGATGATAAATATACCCCACTAAATTCTTACATATAAATAGTCTTCTAAATTAATGAGATTGCGGAATTATCCCTTACCTTAGCTTTGATATGCTTATTATGTGTCTGAAACTATTGTATAATGATTTATAGAATTTTATTTACTTCTTCAAGAGTCATGGTCAACATATATGATCATATTCTCATTTTTTTGATCAATTATTTGTTACTCGTTATTCAAGTTTTAACTTCTTTATGATCGTATGCATGTTTTGTCAAATAAGTTATGGTTCTTCTTCTTTTTCATATTTATATAAATATAAAATGATATTAACAAAATAAATACCATATATATTCATTCATAACATTTACATAATCTTTATTGAGTGGTTTTCATGTAAAATTATTCACATCGCATCATAGAGACGATAGGTCGTACGTTCGCACGAGCAAAGATATCATTCCCATAATTGTTGAATGGTATTTATTTTCATGGTATACACTATTTAAGAATCAATATCATTTTATAAAATCAATATATAGTTATTACATCCATTTTTATACTCATCTGTGTAATATAGTGGTGAAACTCTAATTACACCACAGCGTGGAGAGGATAAGCGGTACGTACGCATGCGTGGTGATGTCATCTTTTGTAGGATAGATAGAAAGTTGAATATAATTTTTTCATAATTATAATAACATCACAATATATGTGATCTGATTTATTTATTATTATATAATAAAACAAATCATGATTTAGAAGTACAATTAGAAAGAAATATGAAATAATTTGTAGAGGAGATCACCACTTTTTTGACATGCTCTCTTTAGATATCCACTTGATAAAAATAGAGTTGGCCTTTTGAGAAGAAAAAAACCTCTATAATTTACCTAGGGTAGTTTATAAGAGAAATGATCAGGTTATGGATGATATTTAAGGCTTAAGGAGTTGTGGAGAAATAATGGAGGAAGTGACCTTTTATTATTGAGGTGAGGGGAACTTTTGGATGCCTCAAAAATATTAATTTATAATAAAATCAAACCGCCCTAAAAACATCCAAAATTTAATAATTTATAAGCTTAGATTATATAGGGTTGTAATATTCTCATCCAAAAAATTTTAGACAAATTTGAATTTCCATTAAAACCTTATCTTTTCAATTTAACACTTAGTTATTCTATATCATTTTAACTTGGGTAACAAATATTTCAATATTAAATGGGTAAATTATTTACTTATTTTATGTAAACTGAATAATAAATAAATAATTTATAACATTTTATACCATATTAAAATTATTTTAAATTTTTTAAAATGATGTATTATTTTTAAATAATTTAATAAACACAATTTTGATAAACAATTAATAGATTCAATTTTGAAAATATTCAATTAATTAGTTTTTAGAAATATAATGATAACAAGTTAACTTAAAACGAACTATTTTATTATATTCCTATGAGGAAAAGGTTATCTAGAAAAGTAATTGGACATATTAATTATCCCAAAATATTTTATTTTAATATGTTTAATAACATTTTTTTGATATCTCCATTAAAAAAATAATTACTATAATAATTTTGTGTAATTATTTAATATACATATATATTGAGTAAAAATTAAAAAAAAATACCAAGATGAAAATAAATTTAATATATTTCATGATAATATATTTAGTCGAATTTTTCTTTTATAAAATCAAACATTAAAAATGTTATACTTATTGAAGTATGAATGTAAGAACTTTAACATTGCATTAATTAAAATAATAAAAATTACATAATATATTCTATAAGGCTCCAAATTGTCACTATTTTGACCCTTATATGATTATGGACGAGATATACTTGACCAATAATATTTATTTCATAAATTTTTGACATTATATTATTATTAGTATTTTAATAAAAAATTGTTTGTTGATCTCTCATCAATAAATTAATTTTTACATCATCAATGTATAAGATTATATGGTAATTATTTAAACCTAAAATTAAAAATTAACTATATAATTTCTCAGAAATTCTGAAATTTTTTCTAATTATATGGAATTATTTTGAGACCGTGAAATCTGACAGCGTGCATTTCGGAGGCCCCGAGTGCCCAGAATGATTCGTCGAAGTTTTGTTAAGCTTTATAAAGTACACGTAAGACGTTTTCATGCAAAAAGTAGTATAAACTCATAAACAGTTGATCGAATCAAAAATCAGAGGGCACCATTGCATTCAGGATGGTAGGTTTACCCATGGCGTGACTTAAGTTTGGTTGGGGAAGGCCTCCGGTGAGAATACATGAAAATGGAATAACCATAAATAAAATTATTAAATAAAGTTATTTTATTATTCAAATTCTTATAACTCACAAACTGTAACTCAGATTAAAAATCTTAGACCACTGATGAACATGTGAGGGTATTTTTTCTTTAGGTAGATACTAACCTTGGCCGGCACGGGCCACAAGTGAATGTTAGTTTTTTTCCATAAATAAAATAATTAAGTGACAATTATTTTATTGTAAAAAAACATAACTTGTAAATGGTAACTCGGATTGGAAATATGTATGTACCTTGGGGTTTTTGGGGGTGTGGTTCACTTAGGCAGAGCCTAACCTAGACCGACGTGGGTCAGGGGTGACTCTTATTAATTTTCTGAACTTTTTTTCAGGTACATTCAGTAATCCCGTGAGAGGCATTTTCTTACTTTTGAACCGTTGCTCGGATTAAGAATCTGAGGACACCATTGAATCTGCAGGACCATGATTCTTTTAAGCGAGGCATCCCTTTGAGTGTAGTAGTTCTAGAGAAAAAGTTATGTTTTGGGACACTTTAAAAGAAATAAATAAAATAAATTTGTTTTTTTTATTTTCATTCCTTTCCTCTAATGGACAAGCGGAAACGTGGGACCAGTGACGTGTCAAACCAAAAAATGGATTGACCATTCAATTCAATGTAACTACACCATTGGGGAATTCAGATGGTTCATAATTAATGGGCCTCCATTAATCCCACAAACATTGCACACCCTCCCCCTCTCCTATTTATATGAATCTTGGGGAGAGGTGTCGACACTGCTTCACCGAGCAACGAAGTGCTGATAAAGTGTTGTGATGCCAAACCCTGGGAGGATGAAGCCTATACCAGTGGTAGATGATGAGAAACACCGAAACCCCAAACCAGAGATTGATGAATGAGTGACGTCATTGGAGGCTAGTTATAGGGGATGACGAACACCGACCCGCTTCCACAAACGCGCGCTCAACATAGCTCTTGAGGTAGGGTTTTTTTTTAATATGATTGAATTTATTTGATAATTCTTCATATTCTGGTTTCTCAATGATGATGGATAAACAAACATAGCCTTCATCCCATACATATACCTTGCCTATTATCTTTTTATTTTCCACGTGTTCTTCATTCGTTCTTCAATGTAAAATATTTAATGATGCTGGAAACACAATATTTTATTGAGTGTGACATGTGGACGCGGAGCCCTCGACCTGAGGATCGTGAATATATGATCATTTTATTTTTCGGGATAAGAATGGATATGCGGTGACCCACGGAGTAGGAGGAGGGACAACACACCAGTCATCCACATGAAGGTAGGGCGGCACGGGTCCGTGCCACCGGATGAGCATGAGACCACGACCTCTTATCCACGGTGGAGGCCGAAGAGTGACCTGCTATAACACCCCAGGTAAATAAAGAATATGAAATTTTTATATTTATCCATATTTGTTAATAAAATATTAATATTACTTTAAAGGGGATTCAATGCTCGATGGCGTACCCAATACGCAACAACGAGTTTCGTGGGAATCTTACATTGCTCTCTAATAATAAAATAATATTATTTTAAATGGTAGTTAATGCATAGCCGTTGTAATGGTGGGAATGAACAGAACTATCTACAAAATTATTATATATGTTTGTCAAATATTTTTACTCTTTAAAATAAATTATAGAGGATTAAAAATGTGAATGAATCCAATTTTAAGCTTAGATGGTCTAATATTCTTTAAAAGGTCGATTAACCGCCTTTTGATGGAGAACCTATTTTAAATCCACTTTTTGACAATTTTATGTCTTATATTTGACAAAATAACATTCTTCTTTATAATTGGGACATCAAAATTTACTTTGTGTAAATTTTTGGTATTTTTCCGAAAAAGTTCAATTTTTAATGAATAGTGAAAAATGTTGTATTTTAATTCAAAACCTCATTTTAATCCAATTTATTTATATGATTAGATTAACTTTTTAATTGATTTTAAAGTGTAAATATAATATATTTTTACCATTTAATCCAATGGTGTTCATTGTAAATAATATCACTTTAAGATTGGACATAAACGTGTGTCAATCTTTTGAAAGATATTATTTCATAAAAACACGCGATTTTTTTTAACAGCGGGATTTAATTATAAAATTAATTAATGAAAATTCTATGTTATGAATTTGGTAAAATAGACATCATTTTTGAATTCGGAATATCAAATATAGCTTAGAATGAATTTTTGGTATTTTTCTGAAAAACATCAATTTTTTATGAATAGTGAAACCACAAAGTGGTGGTTACAAAATTTGATTTTTCGTTTAAGTGGGACTTTACCACTTCTGTGATTTGAATTTAAAAAATCCAATTTAAATGATTTTAATTGTTAATTAAAATGTGGTTCAATGGGATGAAAATATTTTTTGATGAAAAATAACTTTTAAGTTTTATTAATCGCGATTATAGGTAATTAATCTGATTTAAGGTAAAAATGATATTATAATAAAATGAAAATATCTTGAAACTTGTCCTAAACCTATTTTACGAGTTATGACCGACCAAGACAACCCATGGGTCGATTTTGGGTACCCCATGGAGCCACTTGGGTTTGATAATGACATTTATGCCTTTTATTTAAAGTTAAAATAAAAATGTCACAAACAAGATCTTTTTTACTAAAACAATTTTTTACATGTGGTTATACAAGTCATAATTATGACTCTAAATAGTCATTGGAAAGCTAAAAAGATTTCCTACATCATATTAATTTTTTTTATAATTTTTAGGCATTAAATAAATTAAATTTTTTATGACATCATGATGATGCTGCGATGACCTCATTATTTAACGATTTAAATAAAATGGAAAGATAATGAAAAATATAGGACCTACACATGTCCAAAACCTATTGTATGGGTGGAATTCGAACCCTTATCACCATATCCTTGAAACAAATCAATGTTTGACCATTAAAATCCTAAAACCATTTGAAAATAAAGTAACATTTTATACTTTACCAAGAGTTCCCCTCCTCTCCCCTTATAAAAGGCTCCCACCTCTACCACCTTACCCACACCTCTCAAACCTTTGGTTCGGCCAAGCTCTGATCATTTTGTCTCTCCACATCCCTCTCCTCATCATAGAAGGCTTAACATAGTCAGGAATCTCTTCAAAAAACCTATTTGGTTCAAACCAAAGGGAGTTACCCTATTTTAAGGTAACGTCTTCACTTGTGCTCTTTTGTTTTATTTTGCTTCTCCAACCCCATAAAATATTTTTATTCATTTATTTTGTAACAAATACAGTATTTTAAATATACTAGGATGTTGTTATAATAAGTATTCGATCTACACTTACACACAGCTTCATCTAATGGTTAAAGAACATACTGTTTCTGTGGATGGTGAATTTCTGCCTCACGAAACGATGATTGTTCAAAACTCATATAACACCTTCAAATGTGTCCATTAAGATTTCACTGTGTTTATATACGATATATAATATTTTTAGGTTTTACTTAATCTTATGTATTTTTCATTTGTGTCATACCTTTATGGCTTCCATTATGGGTATACGCGATGTCTTCATTTTAGGAAGTGTGGACTACCAC
This sequence comes from Viscum album, assembly GCA_963277665.1. Lineage (NCBI taxonomy): Eukaryota > Viridiplantae > Streptophyta > Magnoliopsida > Santalales > Viscaceae > Viscum > Viscum album. The sequence goes on along the minus strand of OY728147.1, from coordinate 127,769,969 downwards.
CCCCTCAAAGTGATTTGATTGGTTAATGACATATGTGGGATGTATAAAGGATGGATTTAAAGATATTATATATGATGTTATAATGGAATTATAATATACCTTTATATTATTATTATTTTCTTTCCATTAATGTATGAGATAGAAATGAAAGTAGCGTTCATGCGTACGTACGGCTTACCGTCTCCATGAACGGTGCATTTCATTTATTATCCTCAAATGTAATGTACTATTATAAGTACATATAATGGATATATATGATTTATGATACATATAAAGGATGAATATAATTCTGGAATTAAAAATATACACATCTCTCATTTAGTTTTAATTCCATTAATATGATATAGAAATGAAAGTAGCGTTCATGCGTATGTACGGCTTACCGTCTCCATGAACGATGCATTTCATTTCTGACCTCTAAATGATTATGTAATATTATAAATAAATGTATATGCTGGATATATATGATATATATGATATCCAAATCAGGAATTTCATTCTGGATATAAAGAAACTTTGACCACACGAACAACATGTAATTGTATGAAGTCCACTTTTGACTTAAGGACCAAATATCGACAAAACAAAAATTATTTGATTACATAATATTTATAACATCTTAATAATTGATATAAAAGGAATAATGAACTTGAAAAAGTTTCTTAAGAAAGTATAAATTAACTCAAGGTTATTATTCAGGACGTTAAAGAATGATCGAGTCAAGTCGGACCCGAGGTAAGGGATCCTACTCCTCTCTTTCTTTTTAAGTACACTCTTTTATGTCATTCCATTTAAGCTCACCATTCTTGTGATTGGGATGTTATTTTATATTAATATTACTGTAATTTATATGTTCATATTATGAGAGACCCTATTCTCTCTCATCAATCCATTTTGGAAGTTTTGAGTGGCGCTGTTAGGCTGCCGAATTTTCGTAAGAGATCTAACCTCTCTCTTTCTTTTTAAGTACTCTCCTTTATGTCACTTCTTTTAAGCTCCTCTTTATTATGTTGGGGGATGTTCTTTTATATTACTCTTGCTTTAAACTTTATGGTAATATTATGAGAGACCCTGTTTGATCTCATCAATCCATTTGTGTAAGTTTTATGTGGCTCCGTTAGGCTGCTGAGTTTTCGTAAGGGATTTTTCATCTCACTTTTATTCCCGTGAGATTTATGCTACATTTACCACAAATTCCTTTGAGTGGTGTATGTACTGCCCATTATTTTACTCATTGTGTAATATACTTTCATTTATGAGTATTTACATCAATTTTGTATTGTCCTTCTTTCACGGGGTGTATGTTTCGAAAGATACCCATGTCAGTAAGGGAACCTTTCACCCTCCTCTTTTTAAAAGACTTCTTTTGTTATGTCTTTTAATTCACATACAATTATGTTGGGATATGTTCTTCTATATCCTTATTGATTTAAATTTTATTTCCATGTGATGTGATACCCTTTTTATCTCTCATCAACTCATTTTCTGAGTTCTGTAGTGACGCCATTAGGCTTTCAAATTTTTACAAGGAAACTTCTTAACCCAAATTTGATTCTTTGGGATAAACTTATACTCCTTGAATATGTCGTTATATGAATATGTGTGAATAAACTCTGATTGTTTTACACTTAATATCCACTTATATTTCGGTGTATTCGTTTGTCACACATAATTATGTAATTGATTTATCCTTAAACCAAGGATACCATCTTTGTAAGGGACTTCGTCTCAATCTCCTTTCATTGAGGCATATTTCGTTTTATACACAACTTTCTGTTATACGGTGTATAAACCCCTTTGACATTTACTTTTATACAAAAGGAATATTTTTCTACGAAGCGTTTTACAAAATGAAAAAAAGAAATGCTTCTTTTAACGTACGAGGTGACAACAACCTTTTCCGTCGCCGCAAGTATTATTTGGTCTTTGGCTTCCTCAACAAGCAGTAATGTTTTTAAAATAAAATAAATACCATATACTCTTTTATGTATTTTGGTTTTGAAAATGGTTTTGATAAAGGATTCTATTATGTCAATATATTTAAATGATATATTGTGATTGAAATGTGGAAATGTTATCATTCCTTTATATTGGTTTTATGTTTTATGATTTTATATTGCTACTTGGACATTTTACAGGTGGTTATGTGATAAACCATATGACGGGTGGTGTCGTGAATACCAGGACGGGTGGTTATGTTATAACCTCCAATGAATTGGGTATGGAAGTCGGCTGTATGACTATTCCATTAAGTATATATGAAATTTGGCCGAATGGCTATTCCATTAAGTGAAATGTGTGGAAGTCGACCTTAAGGTTATTCCACTTAAGTATGTTTATGTCCCAAGTTACCTGTGTATGTCATGTGGTCTTTATAAGGGTTTTATGGTAATCTTTTGGTTACAGAAAGGTAAGTAATGAACTTTTATTCATTGAAGAGTTTTTTACTAATTCGAAAAGGTGAAAAGTATTACTTTGATAAAGTATACATGGTTTACTTGTTGTTTTGAAAAACTAACGGTTTTCATTCATTGTGTATCCCTTACTGAGATTTTTATGTTCATCCCAAGTTTTTGAAATTTTTTCACAGGACTTAACGTGGAATAGGGTCAAGGATGGGATTAAGGGAAATTCATGCAACCTAAAACATGGAACTGGACATATTTCTTTTTAAGAGTTTTTATTTTATGGAAACTTAGTAAAAGTTTATACTTTGTAATCTTTTGAGATGTAATAGTTATGTCCTAATTATCTAAAACTCTGGACCTGAAAAGATCCTCAATGTGAATTATTCATTTAATTCAATATTAAGTAAGGTTTACGGTCGGGGCCTTATAGTTGGTATCAAAGGTCAGTTTAGACAACTTTATGGATTATGAGTTTTTATTAGACACATGATTAGTCCCTATATCTATTATTTCATTTAAATACTTGTTTTATAACTTTTTTCATGTCAAGTAAAGTTGGTTACAAAGGGAAGGAGAAGGATCTCAAACGACATTCCTATCTCTTCCTGATGACATGCTTGCAATAATTATTACAAAGTCATGTTCAGATGATTGTGAAACTTTTTCTAGCATACAACTCACTTGCAAGCTATTGTTTGATATATCAAACACCTCTACTATACCTCGTTATCATCATGGATCATTGGTTGTTTTTAGACAAATACTATTTTCACAATATTCTCATATTTTCAAAAAGGGTAAATATTATCAAGGTATTTTCAAATATTTTACCTTATCACAAGAATTTGAAGCATATTATGATTTTAAAGACGGTGCTTAGGGAGGAGACCCTTGCGCAACCTATTTATATTTGATTTTAAAATATAGTCTCTCAGAACATTCTTGTGGTATTTTAAAAGGACCAAAAATAGAAAGTTTCAACTCAAATTCTGTCTGACTATTTTATAGAAATCATGTTTTATCAGATGTTTTGAAATTATATGTCATACATGATTATTTTCCAAAACTGTTTTTCTGTGAACACCCATATGACCCATGTTGTACAAGGTGTATTTGGATGGAGGAAGAAAATGATTTTGAAGGATATCTAAATCATTGTTGTAATGCATGGGACTTCTAACTACGTGAGCAAGATGACGATGAAACCGAGTGGATTCCATGATCAAGGTATGATGTTATTCATTTTTGGAATCATTTTATTTTATCTTATGGTGGTGAAATAAGACTTCAAGAATTAAGATGTTGAGACCGTAACAAATTTGGATGAAAATGAGAGGTATAAGGAAACTATTAAGGTTAAAACATGTTAGGGTTATTTTTGGAGTTTTATAAAAAGGACAACACGCAGACCGTGTGACAACCCATCGCGTCGGACAAGGCTACGGGAATCGAACCCACAACCAAAGTGCAATGGGTATTTATTGTCGACCACTGGACTACGTGAATTCCCTGGTTAGTTTGACTAATTCTTTTTAGTTAAATGATTTTATAAATTAAGAGTATATTGATTTTGGGATATCTATGGAAATTTATTAACCTATTATAGAGGCTATGTGATTAGGTTAATTACTTTTCAATACGAGACTTTAGGAGCAACTGATGTTGTTTGGAGATAAATGTTACGATTTAACTTGGAAGACTATGTGACTAAATAAATCAAATATTTGGGTTTCAATCTTAGTTTGTTTTAATTTGAAGAATTTTATGGACAAATTTTTTATCGAATGGTCCTCGTTGAACTTTGGGTTTTGTTGGACAAATTTTGAAGATTAAGAATAGATTTTCTTTTTATAAAGGGTTATCCTTTTCTAGATTATCTGATCTTGTACTAACCTTTTTGGTTTTGGTAAGATTCTAAAGACATGGGAAGTGTATAGTTCTCTTTTGGGGATTAGGTGATTCTCTAGAAATTGATTATAGTACTATTAATGCAAACATGTCTTCCTAAATACTCGTCTTTTGTATAAAATATGAGTTTGATTAAGGAATCTAGTAAAAGTTGATATTCTACATGACAAGTAAGTATGTTTCATTATGATTTAGTTAAGCACAAAAATAAATTCCTCCATGAAAATTAACTTAAAACAAAAATGTTGTCTGTTAACTTTTCCTGCTGGGGAATCGAATATCGTTTAACCCATCACATGTTTGTGATTTTCTTATGGTTAACTTTCTCCTAGACATGTTTACTATCACTCTCCATCCGAAAATGACCCTTTGTTTTTTCCTCCATGTCCATATTTTCATACTTGGAATCCTAGTATGGGTTAACTCGGGTGACCTCTGTACTTATATTTCTTTATTTTAAAGTGATTGTTTTACCGACTCTTGTTCTGATGTGGGACGTTCAAGGATGTTTCCAAGCTCAATTTTAAAATTGCGAGGACGCAATTCCCAAAAGGGGGGAAGGATGTAACACCCCAGGTAAATAAAGAATATGAAATTTTTATATTTATCCATATTTGTGAATAAAATATTAATATTACTTTAAAAGGGATTCTATGCTCGATGGCGTACCCAATACGCAACAACGAGTTTCTTGGGAATCTTACGTTGCACTCTAATAATAAAATAATATTATTTTAAATGGTAGTTAATGCCTAGCCGTTGTAATGGAGGGAATGAACAGAGCTAACTACAAAATTATTATATATGTTTGTCAAATATTTTTACTCTTTACAATAAATGGTAGAGGATTAAAAATGTGAATGAATCCAATTTTAAGCGTAGACAGTCTAATATTCTTTAAAAGGTCGATTAACCGCCTTTTTATGGAAAACCTCTTTTAAATCCACTTTTTGAAAATTTTATGTGTTATATTTGACAAAATAAAATTCTTCTTTATAATCGGGACATCAAAATTTACTGTGTAAATTTTTGGTATTTTTCCGAAAAAGTTCAATTTTCAATGAATAGTGAAAAATGTTGTATTTTAATTCAAAACCTCATTTTAATCTAATTTATTTATATGATTAGATTATCTTTTTAATTGGTTTTAAAGTGTAAATAGAATATATTTTTACCATATAATACAATGGTGGTCATTGTAATTAATATCACTTTAAGATTGGACATAAACGAGTGTCAATCTTTTGAAAGATATTATTTCATAAAAACACGCTATTTGTATTAACAGTGGGATTTAATTATAAAATTAATTAATGATACTTCTATGTTATGAATTTGGTAAAATAGATATCATTTTTGAATTCAGAATATCAAATATACCTTAGGGTGAATTTTTGGTATTTTTCTGGAAAACATTAATTTTTGATGAATAGTGAAACCACAAAGTGGTGGTTACAAAATTTAATTTTTCGTTTAAATGGGACTTTACCACTTCTGTGACTTTAATTTCAAAAATCCAATTTAAATGATTTTAATTGTTATGTAAAATGTGGTTCAATGGGATGAAAATAATTTTTGATGAAAAGTAACTTTTAAGTTTTATTAATCGCGATTAAAGGTAATTAGTGTGATTTAAGGTAAAAATGATATTATAATAACATGAAAATATCATGAAACCTGACCTAACCCTATTGTATGAGTTTTGGACGACCAAGACAACCCATGGGACGATTTTTGGTACCCCATGGAGCCACTTGGGTTTGATAATGACATTTATGCCTTTTATTTAAAGTTAAAATCAAAATGTCACAAACATGATTTGTTTTACTAAAACAATTTTTACATGTGGTTATACAAGTCATAATTTTGACTATAAGTCTTAATTGGAAAGATAAAAATATTTCCTACATCATAGTATTTTTTTTATAATTTTTAGACATTATATAAATTAAATTCTTTATGACATCATGATGATGCAGCGATGAACTCAATATTTAACGATTTAAATAAAATGAAAAGATAATGAAACATCTAGGACCTACACATGTCCAAAACCTATTGTATGGGTGGATTTCGAACCGTTATCACCTTAGCCTCGAAACACATCAAAGTGGAACAATTAAAATCCGAAAACCATTTGAAAATAAAGTAACATTTTATACTTTACCAAGAGTGCCCCTCCTCTCCTCTTATAAAAGGCCCCCACCTCTACCATCTTACCCACACCTCTGAAACCTTTGGTTCGGCCAAGCTCTGATCATTTTGTCTCTCCACATCCCTCTCCACATCCTAGAAGCCTTAACATAGGCAGTAAGCTCTTCAAGAAACCCTTTTGGTTCAATCCAAAGGGAGTTACCCTATTTTAAGGTTACGTCTTCACTTGTGCTCTTTTGTTTTATTTTGCTTCTACAACCCCATAAAATCTTTTTATTAATTTATTTTGTAACAACTCTAGTATCTTCAATATACTAGGATGTTGTTATAAAAAGTATTCGAGCTACACTTACACATATCTTTATCTAATGGTTAAAGAACATACTATTTCTGTGGATGGCGATTTTCTGCCTCACGAAACGATGATTGTTCAACACTCATATAACACCTTCAAAGGTGGCCATTAAGATGTCACTATGTTTATATATGATATATGATATTTTTATGTTTTACTTAATCTTATTTATTTTTCATTTGTTTCATACATTTATGGCTTCCATTATGGGTATACGCGATATCTTCATTTTAGGAAGTGCGGACTACCGCCCCCTCAAAGTGATTTGATTCGTTAATGCCATATATGGGATGTATAAAGGATGGATTTAAAGTTATTATATATTATGTTATTTTGGAATTATAATATACCTTTATATCATTATTATTTTCTTTCCATTAATGTATGAGATAGAAATGAAAGTAGTGTTCATGCGTACGTACGACTTACCGTCTCCATGAACGGTGCATTTCATTTCTTATCCTCAAATGTAATGTACTTTTATAAGTACATATAATGGTTATATATGATTTATGATACATCTAAAGGATGAATATAATTTTTTAATTAAAAATATACACATCTCTCATTTAGTTTTAATTCCATTAATATGACATAGAAATGAAAGTAGCGTTCATGCGTATGTACGGCTTACCGTCTCCATGAACGGTGCATTTCATTTCATACCTCTAAATGATTCTGTAAAATTATAAATAAATGTATATGCTGTATATATATGATATATATGATATCCAAATCAAGAATGTCATTCTGGATATAAATAACCTTTGACCACACGAACAACATGTAATTGTAAGAAGTCCACTTTTGACATAAGCACCAAATATCGACAAAACAAACATTATTTGATTAAAAAATGTTTATAACATGTAAATAATTGATATAAAAAGAGATAATGAACTTGAAAAAGGTTCTAAAGCAAGTAGAAATTAACTCAAGTTTATTATTCAGGACGTTAAAGAATGATCGAGTCAAGTCGAACCCGAGGTAAGGGATCATACTCCTCTCTTTCTTTTTAAGTACACTCTTTTATGTCATTCCATTTAAGCTCATATTTCTTGTGATTGGGATGTTCTTTTATCTTACTCTTACTGTAATTTTTATGTTCATATAATTAGAGACCATATTTGCTCTCATCAATACATTTTGGAAGTTCTGAGTGGCGCCGTTAGGCTGCTGAATTTTCGTAAAAGATCTAACCTCTCTCTTTCTTAAGTACTCTCCTTTATGTCACTTCTATTAAGATCCTATTTGTTATGTTGGGGGATGTCCTTTTATATTCCTCTTACTGTAAACATTATTTTAATATGATTAGAGACCCTATTTGATCTCATCAATCCATTTTTGTAAGTTTTAAGTGGCGCCGTTAGGCTGCCGAGTTTTCGTAAGGGATTTTTCATCTCACATTTATTCCCGTGATATTTATGAAACATTTGACACAACTTCCTTTGAGTGGTGTATGTGCTGCCCATTATTTTACTCATTGTGTAATATAATTTCATTTATGAGTATTTACATCAATGTTGTATTGTCCTTCTTTCACGGGGTGTATGTTTCGAAAGATACCCATGTCGGTAAGGGAACCTTTCACCCTCCTATTTTTAAAAGACTTATTTTGTTATGTCTTTTAATTCACATGCTATTATGTTGGGATATGTTCTTCTATATCCGTATTGATTTAAATTTTATTTCCATGTGATGAGATACCCTTTTTATCTCTCATCAACTCATTTTCTGAGTTTTGTAGTGACGCCATTAGGCTGTCAAATTTTTGCAAGGGAACTTCTTAACCCAAATTTGATTCTTTGGGATAAACTTATACTCCTTGAATATGTCGTTCTATGAATATGTGCGAATAACCTCTGATTGTTTTACACATAATATCCACTTATATTTTGTTGTATTCGTTTGTCACACATAATTATGTAATAGATTTATCCTTAAACCAAGGATACCGTCTTTTTAAGGGACTTCGTCTCAATCTCCTTTCATTGAGGCATATTTCGTTTTATACACAACTTTATTTTATACGGTGTATAAACCCCTTTGACTTTTACTTTTATACAAAATGAATATTTTTCTACGAAGCTTTTTAAAAAACAATAAAAAGGAATGTTTCTTTTAACGTATGTGGTGACAACGACCTTTTCCGCCACTGCGAGTATTATTTGGTCATTGGTTTCCTCAACAAGCCGTAATGTTTTTAAAATAAAATAAATACCATATACTCTTTTATGTATTTTGGTATTGAAAATGGTTTTGATAATGGATTCTATTGTTTTAATATATTTAAATGATATATTTTGATTGAAATGTGGAAATTTTATCATTACTTTATATTGGTTTTATGTTTTATGATTTTATATTGGTACTTGGACATTTTATGGGTGGTTACGTGATAAAACATATGACGGGTGGTGCCGTGAATACCAGGTTGGGTGTTTACGTTATAACCTCCAATGAATTGGGTATGGAAGTTAGATGTATGTCTATTCCATTAATTATGTATGGAAGTTGGACGAATGGCTATTCCATTAAGTGATATGTGTGGAAGTTGACCTTAAGGTTATTCCACTTAAGTATGTTTATGTCCCAAGTTACCTTTGTATGTTATATGGTCATTATAAGGGTTTTGTGGTAATATTTTGGTTACAGAAAGGTAAGTAATGAAATTTTATTCAGTGAAGAGTTTTTTACTACTTCGAAAAGGTGAAAAGTATTACTTTGATAAAGTATACATGGTTTACTTGTTGTTTTGAAAAACTAACAGTTTTCATTCTTTGTGTATCCCTTACTGAGCATTTTATGCTCATCCCAAGTTTTTGAAATGTTTTTCACAGGACTTAACGTGGAATAGGGTCAAGGATGGGATCAAGGGAAAGTCATGCAACCTAAAACAAGGAACTGGACATGTTTCTTTTTAAGAGTTTTTATTTTATGGAAACATAGTAAAAGTTTCTACTTTTTAATCTTTTGAGATGTAATAGTTATGTCCTAATTCTCTAAAACTCTAAACCTGAAAAGATCCTCAATGTGAATTATTCATTTAATTCAATATTATGTAAGGTTTATGGTCGGGGCCTTATACCTGCACCCGGCCGGTTGTGGTGGAGTAGCAGCACGCGGCCGCATTGCTGGGAGGAGGACCGACCGAAGCACCCGACCAGACGTGGCAGATCAATGGGACCCACTTGGATCCAATGGTTGACGTGACAACGACCAAATAATTTTCCCTTTGGAGTCCTGAACTGAAGGGGTTGCTCCCCCATCGGCGCCAGCTCGAGAGGACCCTGCGAGCAGGCTGCGCCCTGTGGGCCACACCAACGGGCCGCGCTAGTGGGCCACACCTAGTGGGCTAGGCCAAGGAACCCCCTATACGTGGACTGGGCCAGACAACGGACTAGCGGGCCTCGCCCCTTGAGGCCCAAGACCTCCAGTCCAGACCCGAGTTGGGTCAGGTCGGACCGATTGGGTCGGACCCGACCAAGCCCCAACCGGACCTTGTTTCACCTTTTTTGCCATATCTAGTGAATCGATCATTTGTTTGATGAACCGTCTATGGAACCAGAATATTTGGATCACGATGGATCTTTTTTAATACTCTAATTGAGTTTTAGATAAATATGGAGTACAGATGGGTTGGATCAAACCCCTAATCCAATCGGGCCCTCTGAGCGGAAACACTAATAATTTACAGGCCAAGCGGCCGATTGACGTGTCGTCTGTTGTGTTGGGTCCCTTAGGACATGACAGAACTTTGGGATATTTCATCACGGAAATTCATGGAGGTTGAGGCATGCCTGATGGTTTGGGGAGCGGTTCTCCCAAACGCGCTATCAGCGGGAATCCAGTGGCTGGCAGTGAGGCAGTGATTGGAGACGGATCATACGAAGGATAGTTAACTATCAACTCTGGGCAGGTCAGATCTTGTGTGAATCATTGTGGGGGTTAGTACCTATCGATCCTGTGCGGTTCAGAGATCATAAATACTGTGTGGGTCAGCACATACTAATGTTGTGTGGGTCAGATCCTATGTGGGTCAATGCTCAGCGATCCTGTGTGGGTCAGCGCATACTGATCGTGTGTGGGCCAGATCCTATGTGGGTCAGTGCTCTACGATCCTGTGTGGGTCAGCGCATACTGATCATGTGTGGGTTAGATCCTGTGTTGGTCAGCAGAGGTTATTACTGATCAATCCTTTGAGGGTTAGACTCTTTATGGTCACTAGCAGTGCCTATTGATAGAATCAGATGAACTAGCTTCGTGACTAATCATATGTACTTATTTACTTCAATAATACCTAGTTTTAGCTGAGACAATATTTGAACTGAGACTTTGTGTGGTAATTTTACCTTCGTGGAACTATCTTCATGGTGATACCTGTGTGGTTCTTTTACCTTCGTGGTGTAACATTTGTAGTGTTACATGTGTGGTACTTTTACCTTTGTGGTGTTACCTTTGTGGTATTCTTCCCTCATGTATGTGATGTGTATATCTTGATAACATAGGTGTATGTTTGGGAAAAAACCTATTTAGAGTTGATGTCTATATTTTTGGTTTTCTTTTGTGGAAATTTAGGAGACCTACAGGGTCTTGGGGTCCTTACTGATTATTGATATACTCACCCTTGCATGGGTTTTTCCCGCACCTTGTTGGGTCTGGTGTATACGACGTACAACATTGATTGAGGTTGAGGGAGCTAGGACTGAACGGTGCATAGAGGTGGACCATTCGACTGGATATGACGCAATGGAGACGGATGAATGTGGAGTGCTGAGGAGGAAATTTGTACCTACCCTTCATGTAGGAACCTCGAAGGACAACCCAATAGCTGTTTTTGTTTTTCTTTCAGTTGTATTTTATTTTCAGTTGTATTTGTACCTTTACAGTTAGGATTGAATTCTTTCCCCTTTTACATTTAACACCCTTTTACTACATAAGTTTACATCACAATTTCTTCTTGTTGTGTTCTTGGAAAATGGGATTTTATAGGATTAAAGGCAATGTCCTACCGTTTTAGGTTGTATGACTTTCGGTGCTAGTCTCCAGCCCTTGGCCTATAGAAGGCGTGCATGGGGTAGTCACGGCATGGGGATCAGAGGATGGGTCGTGAAAAATTACCATGATGTAGATAATTATTTTACCTTTCCATTAACTATTTATGTTCAAAGATATCATCAGGTTATTCCTATAGTAAAATTATTATGCTTATATGAAATGTGAGATTGACATTTTCTAAATTTCATTATTTTTATTAATATCTATGTCATTTTAAATGTTAGGTGGACATTAAATGACTATGTTTGGATGAAAATCTGTTAAGGGTAGGATTTCATTCAACCATTGTGATTTTTTCAGGTATTTGGATAATTTTATTTTCCTTTACATTTTATTTCTCACAATAATTTACGTGATTTACCTTTAACTATGGAAACTAAATATTACAGTAGTTAGTATTCCTATTACGGGAAAATAAAAAGGACCTATTTAAATAATTTGGGAGTTATTATTACAAATATGAAATCCATATTTATAAATTCAATACAACAAATTGGAAGAAATTAATTTTAAATTAATTCCCATTGTCAAAACTAGAAAACATGTTTTTAAGAAGTAAAAACTATCAAAATATTGACAGGTGTTCATATCGAATTTAAATGTGAAATTGAATCAAAAGAGAAAATTGGTATTAAAAGATAAAATATAATCTAATTAAAATTTAAATCTATTTGAATAGATAATATAACTATATAAATAATTTAGATGAATAGGCATTTTTAAATTAAAATGCATTATTTTTTACTATTCTTTAAAATATGATTTTTATCGGAATAATAAAAAATTAAACCAATGTAAATTATGAAAACCCTCTTCCAATGAAGATGTTTATTTTTTAAAATAGAATATATAAAATTTTTAAGAATGGGATTTTAAATTGGTTCTCCATCAAAATGCAGTAAAAATGCATTTTTAAAAAAATACTAATCTTATCCAAAAAATTGAATTTGTTCTATATCATGTTCTAGAAAATACATAAGATGAATTTTAATGTTATATAAAACTATAAATGTGTTTTATACTTTAAATAAATAGCTACTTTATATCCTATTAAATAATAAAAGATTAATAATATATTGTTGTTTAGTGAAACTCAGTATTGCGTACAATGCAGGCTATTAGGGAAGGTAAATATTTCATGTTATGAAATCCATGTTACTGTTACATTTAGTAAAAGCTTCCTTTGGTGTTTTATATAAAATAATCCAAACATATTTCTTTTATACATTAAAGAAATCAATACTCAGTGTTGTCTGAAATGAAATATATCATAAAAGCATGAAATTGTGTATAAGACATGCCAAGAATAGTATTGCATATACTACAAGATAATATGATGTCGAGTATAGAAAAATTTAATATGGGTGTAGATTATAATAGAAGACATAAAATATGTTAAAAAGATTCAATCTTATAAAATCCTGAGGTGTTACACCAACATTACAATGGAAAAATGTGTTTGAAATTCCCATTTAAAAAATTTATATGAACACCACTCCTCCTCCAGTACAAAAATACAATCTCCCATCCAGTTTATGCACTCCCATAATGCTATTTTTCTCAAGAAAAATATTATTAAATATGTTCCCAATACCTATCCCATAATCATATATTCCACCCTTTTCAAAAAATGCATCCAAGTATCCCCTTTGTTGAAAAAAAAATTGAGTTACCCAAAGAAGAGGTAAGATCAATCCACAAGATGCTTTTTTATTTTCATTCTCCACCCATTAAACTATTAATATGACATGATTATATTATATAATCCTCCTCAAAACCTTTTTTTCATTTTCTGAATAAACCACTTTAAGGGTGAGTGGTAACCTCACAATACAAGAGCCAAATTTCAAACACCAAAAGACCAAATTTCAAATATCACAAATAGCCTCCAAAATCCACCCTCAAAACATCAAAACACAAAATTAGATTTCAAATTCTCCTCCTTAAGTCACATTCTTGGATTCACAGTCCATCCCTTGTCGCTATCGCCACTGTAACACCGAAGCCCTCGAGAAGTGCTCAATTCCAATGTCAAAAACAATCAAAAAATCATCACAATGGGGTGTCAAACAACCGCTGTCATCCTCCATCCATCAGAAATCAAAGATATCAACAATGCCAAATCAAGCAGGAACCAAAAAACACACGAGCTTCATAGACCACCGCCTCCTTAAAGCGACGTGACTTGTTCACTTTATAAAAATAATGTATAAAATATAGTAATAATAAACATATTAAAAATATATTCCATAAAAATGTTACTATAATTATAATATATATATATAATTAACGTTTCATATTTTTAAAATACGACTGGGAAATTCATTTAGCTTTCAGGCATATATATGGCCTATCGTCTCCATGAACAAATCATTTCATTTTCTATCTCAAGATAACAAGGATTATTATAAATACATATATATTATATATATACATATATAATTTTTTTTTAAATTATCATGATTTTGAAATCATTATATGATTAATAAGATTGGAAATAACTAGCTAAAACCTACCAAAAATAGGTAATTTACCCCTAATATAATGAGAATAATGAAATATTGTTAACAAAAAGTTAAGAAGATATTATAAGAAGTTAATAAATGATACTATAAAATTATTATTCTCATTTTATAATTTATTTACTTGTTTAATATAATTATACTTGAATTTAATGGTTGTTCACCTGAAATGAAATGTAGGGTAATAGATTCTTGTATCACTTTTCTTTCAATGATGCGTACTCAATTTTATCTAAATACTTAATTAATGTAGTTTATAAACATACCCATATTAATATCTTATATGATTAGTTATTTTATCATCTTGGTATTATTTTTTTTGAATTTATTTCTTTCATGAGGATTATGATTCTAAAGTTACTATATAGGGTGCGACTTCATATAAATTTCCATTCTATAAGTCTTACATTATTTTTGTGAACCTAATTTCTTATATATGGCTTAAATAATTTTTAATTGAAAAATAATATTAGGATTATTTCATTATTAATGATATTTTGAGTTTCAGTTTTAATTATTTCATCTAAGGGGATTTTAAATAAGCGTTTACCAAGTTGAGAATAATTACATGAACCAGTTTCTTTTATTTGGGTTATATTACTTATTAAATATTGTTAATAATCGATTATTATGTCTGTAATCACTAAATACTATCCATTATTGTATTTCCTTTTCTTATGTGGATCAAAATTTGACACACATAATCTATTATTTGATTCATACCCAAATCAACATTATAGTCTTTCTAAGGGTTTACTTCCTAATACCATTTGTTTTTGGGATTATTTACACTTGAATTTACGTTAGAAGAAAATATTATATAATTTTTTTAACAAATCCTATAGTTTTATTCTAATATGGTTATTCATGATCTTTTCCATGTAATACTACAAGGTTTTCACTCTTTGGTACTGAATATGTTTTTAGAAATGTTTCATAGAAAACATGATTTCATTCCCCCCATTGGTTAGAGAAAAAAATTTCCTCTAAAAACCATGTTTTATTAAATTGTTTTCAATAAATAGTTTAACCCTTTAGAAAATATTTATTAATGATATTATTATCAAATTTTTCATTTAAAAAATTTTCCATGGAATAATTTATTTCTTTCTAAAAAAGGAACTTTTCAAACCATCTTACCTTTAAAAGTAAATGTTCATTTTACCTTCTATTGAATTTATTGATTTACCTATCAAAAATTCTTCAAAGATTCCTTTTCATGTTTAAAGGTATATTTTTAATGATTTTTTAAATTTATTATCAAAGAAAATTATTTTCAATATTTTTTCCAAATGAAAAAGAAATTTTTCTCAATAATGTTTTAAATGATATTTTTATATTATTTCCCTCAATAAATGTCAAAACCCCATTTATTTAACTCCATGTTGGATATATTGTATTGATACTATCATAAATCATCATATGGATCTTTTATGTCTACTTTGACCATTGATAGTATTGAAATTTACAACCTTCATTTATTTGTTAGTTCCATTGAAATATCCAGTTTCTTATGATCATTGAACAATGAATTTACTATAAATACCCTTATCATTTATCTAGAATATTATTATTTTATACACCATGTACCATTTTTACTTATAGTGTATACTTTGAAATTTATTTTTTATCTACAGAATTGTTGATAAATAATAATCTTTCACTCAATGAGGATGTTTTTTATGGTTAATTATTCATAAATTTATTATATCATTAAATATATTCGAATGATTTATAATGGTACGACATGGGTGTGCCCAGTTATATATATTCTATTGATTCATTGGTAGTCTCATGGGATTAATTAGTTTTCTATCTTATGCAAATGGGGTTTTCACTATGTATGTTATAAACTGCCTTGTGAATGGTTTTGATGGTCATGGTACTATGTACCTATGAAATATGAAATATGATAATTTCAAATTTCTATTATTTAGATTCAGTTACTATCTATAAATTATATTTTTCAATAATATATCTATGGATGAATTTAATTTTCAGTTCATTGATTAAATGAGTTGTGTTTCTGTTATTTTTCATTCCATTTTGATTATGTATTATGTAGTTATTTTAATATAATGTGTTTTCCTTTGTTAGATTTCCATAGTCATTATCCATTCAATTTATTTATTATATAGGATGAGTGCTCAGTTATTACCTTTCCCTATTTATTACTCTTGTTGATTCATTATTTCATTCATTGTAGTTTACACACACAAATAATTTGAGCTCAACCATATTTTTTATTCATTTAACAAAGAATCTAATAAAATTGTTAAGAAAGATGTTAAATGATTCAAAAGTATTATATTCTTTAAGATCTAGTACCTTGTAATAATTCAAATGCAATGTTAGTATACATTGGCTCCTAGATTATATGGTTGTGGTGCTATAATTTCGAAGCATTGCTCACAATTTAGGGCCAAATGAAGGGTGCATATAATTCATAAGGTAATCCTTTGATAATGATCATTTACATTAGAATGTTATGCTCCATGAAAAATTATCACTTAATTACTATTTATCCTAGAAAACATGTCCAAATAAATATCTTCTCTAATAAATAGGTTTTTTTTGTTTTCATATGTTGATGTACTGGAACCAATGTATAATTATACCATTAAAAAGGTTTGTGGATTCTATTGAGAAACTCAATGGCGGTGATTTCACATTACCATTCTCATATGGATAATGATAATATAGTCCCCATAAACATTTGTATCCCCTTTTTAAACATTCTAAAAAAACATGCACTGAGATACATACTATAAAATATATCTATTTATGTTATCACATCACAAATATTCATTCATGTATCCCATTGGTAGGTGTTATACCTGTTGGAACCAAGGATATTCATTGTTGGAAATAGAGTTTGTTTCTTGATTTTTATTAATCAACAGAGGGTTGATCGAAGGGGTTTAAAATAAAAGTGACATTACTGTATAGTCTGAAAACTATGTTGATGATGAAATCGTTTCATAGTGTTGTCCAAATATTTTGGCATAAAATATGGAGGATGGTCTCTCATGTCGAAGGTTTTCGTTTTGTAATCAACTTTTTATAAATATGAAAAAGGCATGGGATTCATGAAGAATTTTTTCAGGTTCATGAAGTTGTGGAACATATCGAATATCTATGATGTCCTCCATGATTATTATTAGTGGATCATCACATGCATGAAATAGTTTGATGAAGATATTTGCTATAATGAAAAATCTCAATAGAGATCTGTGAATGGAGGAGTGTCGCGAAGTTGTTTATGAATGATTGAAAAAATGATCTATAGGTAGTGGGTCATCATGAACCATCATACCTATAAATATAAGTCTACTCAAATTCATTTCACAGAAAAATATTTTGGGAAAATCTAGAATAGCCCTGATTTCATGATGCTAGGCGTGCTCCTTGAATAGGGGAAAATTGATCTTGAACATCATTAAAAGAATATTTGTGTCTTAACTGATGATAATTATTTTGAGTAATGGGTGCTTCGTGGGGACTAGGCATTCTACATTGACTCCGTGAGCAAAGGGAAGTAAATTTGTTCCATTAAGGCAGTTATGATCACAAAGGTTGCGAGATTTATGAAGGAGGTCTGAAAATAGAAGATCTGAATATCTGGTTTAAATTGAATTTCCATTAAATGTGCATCAACTCATTCATATAGTGCATGGAGAATCCAATTTTAGATGGGGAAAAATACATTTAGGCAAATCCATTGATTAAACCTTCTTGTCAGTAAAAAGATTATGAATTATCTAAATGGAGTGAGCAAGGGGGAGTCCATTGAAAATTTCCAAGGGAAGCAATGTACTATCCAAGAAATCTCATAATAATAGTAAGTCCATCATAGAGTAACTGTGTATGAACTTCTATATTCCACAACTAGTGAATATTATGGATGACACACTATCATCATATAATCATTGGACTACATATTTGTTCTGAACCTATTAAGTTTTTTTGTTATATCTATTTATTTGAATGTTTTAGTTACTACCCATTACCATATGACATGTTTAACATGTTCCTACCAACATGGGAACAAGATGCATCACTTGAGTAGAAAAATTGGATTCCCTAATTCAACTTTCCCTTCTCTGGGTAATTTTGGGTCCTAAAATACACATGCACCCATCAGTTTTGGGTGATAGCCTTATACACTTTCTATATGCATCATGTAATCACCCGACTTCTAGGTTATCCAATTTCCAAAATAATATAAATATAGTTCCTAAAATTTACCAAAATTACAACAACTCATAATTACCTTAACATCAATGTTATGATAATCCGTAATGAATACCAATAACTTTAATCATATGATCATAAATTTTAATAGAATTATTATCAAATATTTTTGTTCACTAAATAATCTACAAAACCAATGTATTTTATTCCTATAAATTAATCCCAAAATATCTATAATATTGATAATACCTGATCACATAAAACTAAAAATGGTTTTTCTATGGATTTTAACTGATGATAAGATTTAAACTCATAAACCCATTTTAGTTTCAATAGATATTATATTAATATTACATGGAGGTATATTCTCTTTAAAGGATAAGCCAACATTTACTCCTTAAAAAAATTCCATTAGAATATTGAGTTTATACTTGCATCGATAGAATATAAAATGTGACTTAAATATTCTAAAATCAATGTGGAGGGACAAAATAAATTTTCAAAATCATAAAAATTTTCAATACAAATTTCAATGTTCCCATTCACATAAAATAAAATATGAAATTATCTTCTAATGAGTTGAGGATTAGTATTCCATAATTATCATGATTTACTTCAAAATTGAGACAATAAAAAATTTCCATTTTTTAAATTTCTATTATTGGTATTTATACCTTATCATCCTCATTATACATTGGATTCGGGAACATATTATATTAATACCCATAAAAATACATTTTATAAACATGACTGTGTATAGTTAATTATGTAGATATTTCTCTCAGTTCTTATCATTATCTAACTTAATCCCATCAATTCATCTCTAAATTACATAATGACATTCCATTACACAATTAAAACATTTATTAGTCCCCGCAAGAATATATTATCCATGTTTTGACACACCCTTCATGGTTTAATTAGAAGAAATTTTATTCTCTTCATGGTTTTATATTATTTTTGTAATTCAATATTTTTCCTTATCAAAACCAAGATATTTTTTGGTATATCTAATACCCATTTCAACTTGCATATCACAAGATATTATCTCCTCGTAGATATTGAGGTTTCTTATGGGCATATTTCTTCTATGAATTAATTTCATCCAACTAGAGATTCAATCATCCTTCAATTAATGAAAGATAATAATACTATAAGTGTAACACACAAATATTGTAAATGTTTCCTCCTAGATACTAATGAATTCATCATATTTATTCGTCAAATCATGTAATTATATCTTTAATTTTATATGAATAATACACGGAATATATTTATTGATTAATAATCCCTAAATTCCATACTAATTTTGGGTTTTAGTTTCATATTTTTTCCATTTACTATTTATAAGAGTCCGCCACCGATTTACATCTCCTTTAAAAATAGAAATCTAAAAAGACTTTTCAATATTCTAGAAACTAGGGAATAATTAATATCTTTTCAGTGGTACTAATCTATTTCAAAGAAACTATCAGTTTAGTGGAACCACTAAATGGGGGTGAGTGTTACCTCTAGAAGGACTCGATAGAATTTTTTAACTCCATTGATCATTTGGATGTTAATCATCACTTATATATTCTAAAATTTCTATATGAATATAAGTGATATATTTTATTCCATCCCCCATAGAATTTTGTTTCATTGTTGTAAAATCTTTACATTTTCTATCATATTTATAATTATCGTGGTCCCTTCAGGTTCTAACCATGGAATAAAATAGAAAATTTTAGTTTAATAACAAAATCATAATGATAAATAATAATTTACTGGACTTTTAATTCATGACACAATATTTTCAATCTATGAATCCATAAGATTAACATATGTAATTCATGGTCATCATGTATTCAAATGCATCATGATTTATTGTAGTAATTTTTGGATTTTGTAATGAATATCCCCTAGGAGGGTCAATCTAGGTGCGTAGTAAGGAATGGTGTCTTATACTAGGTGGCACTCATGTAAACACTAAATACAGTTTTTTAATTTTATTACCCGTAGGTACATATTTTCCAAAACTATTCCCACATGTAGTATCCAGACAGAGAGAATAATTCATTGAAATCACACCCTATTTAATTCAACAATATTCTAGGTTATTTTCCAATGCATATATTTATCCTTATAATTATCTTAAGAAATATCTCACATTCCCACAATAATGTATTCTCAAATTATATTCCAAATGATATCTAAACCATCATCTAGTACTATCTCGGTTGACCCTAAATTCTTATACAATGATTTAACATCTTAATATAATAAATTTCATTATATAGAATAATTATCTATGAAATATTATTATAGTTATACTTATAATGAAATATTTTAAACATAAACAAACAGTTTTAGGTAAATTAATCATCTCCCACTAGTTATATTATATTTTTCACCCTTCTTAGACATATCAAATATTGACCCATTTGTCATAACTTGGGGAAGAAAACCTATTAAAGGGTCCTATAAGATTCTTAGTATGGGTAAACATGGTAGATATCATTATATGATCATATGGAATCAATAGATAAACATAAGGGTATGAGATCATGAAAACAATAAACAATGTTAAAATAAAACCTTTCATAGAGAATAATAAAAAATCACTTAATAAAACATTATCACCCCAAATAAACATGATTCATGAGAGTTTGAAACCAATATAATTCTTAAACCATAATATCATGTCACAAATTTATAGAAGAAACATTGATATAGAAACCACTTAATTTGTCAAGGTCAACTACCAAGACCATAAAACATATTGGATCTGTCCCCATCTCCTATTTCACATAATAGATCAAACCTCTTGACTTATTTACCATTATGGATCATGTTCATAGAAATTATCCACATTAACATATCATTAAATATAAAATATATCCAATTAATTTGAAGGAGATATAGGTCCCACCCATCAAAAAATTAAAATCACACATATGTGTTCCACAAGATTATAAATCATTAATCATATCATATCTAATAAAAAGAAATGGCCTTCATAATTTTTTTATGAAATTAGTAGCAACCACTAAGAGGGGGTGAATCAGTGGTTATTTATTCATTTATAATAATGTTTTGTTAAATCTTCAATAAAATCATTCTAATCCCCTAAAACAGTTTAGAGTTTTGTTCAAACCAAATATAAATCACATCCACAACTTTTGTATGGAAAAAATATAATGATGGAACATCACACAATATTGACATGGTTTGTTAAAAATTCATACTCCATGAAAAGTTTCAAATTCCCACATATATTGATTATTTCATTAAATTATTTCTTGAATAAAAAGGAACAAGAGGTGAACAATCCAACAATCCCAATAGAAAATTTCTTTCAAAAGTTTGTTATACCTCCAAACTATGCTTTTCTTCATCCAATTCCCTTAGCTAGTCGTACACCCTAGAATGAATGGAAAATTTAGCAACTGGTAAGTATCCACAATTACATACTTCACTTTACATCTTATTTTCTATTCTAATTTAGAAATTATTCCCCTCTTTGACAAGTAATATGAATCCAATATTACCTGTGTACAAACTTAAATAAGATCATTAATTTACTAAGGAATTTGTGGGTCTTGAAACATCTACCAGAAACATTTTCTATTAATCATTATCAATAAAATCATTTAGATCTCACATGTTCTTGTACCCATTATTATATTAGATCCATCCAACTGGCCTCGATCTGATTCTCTTTTTGATATCCCTATTTCAATTAAGTAGAACCTCACTCAGGAGCTCACAATTCCTCTATATGATTGAACTTGGACTGATGAACCTTGATCCAATTGATGTGAAACTGTTGGGGTCACAAAGATGGTATTTATTAAAGGAATATTATTCGGTTTGAACTTTCTTTCATGAGTGGATTGTAACTTACTCTTATTATCTTCCTCATCATCATAAAAAAATAGTGTCTAGTGGGAAATTTAATTCATGTAACAAAATTAATGGAGCTCTCATAACTGTGATCATTAATTGTTTTGAAACATATGTACAAATGAAATGTTCACTCCTTTTATTGAAAATCCATCTATGTTTAGGATAAGATTATAAAAATTATTCATTCTCTATCAAAATCTTTGAGTATTTAGTTATTCTCAATTATCGGACCAATCATTGACTTCTTCAATGCTTCATTATAATTTTGAGAGCTTATAAAATCATTAGACTTCTTCAAGTATACATATATTTATTCATTATGATTATTCTATCTGATTCATCATTGTGATTATTCATTGTGATCAAGAAATGTGAATAATTGAATCTGACTCTTTATAATGACATTTTGTAATCAATGAATGTATTGTCATACGATTATTCTATATCAACTCTTTATTTGTTAATTTTCATCAACATATTTCTCATTTTCTTTGATCTCTCATATTGATGATCCATAATATAATAAATTTATCAGTCTAAACCTTATACTAATTTATTAGTCTCTATATAACTCTGTTGAACATTGTCAGCACCAGTCTAATGATTCTTCACCACTTCTGGATAGAAAAATTATATTTTTTTCTTTACCTCGTTGCCCAATTGTTAGAGAACAAAGTATAGATTATTTTTTAAAAATAATTGTAATACAATTCAGTCATACTCAAAAATTATTCCACTTATATTACTCTATATGAGATTTCTTAATGATACCATCAATTCATATAAATAAATCAATGTCAAAATCTATTATGATGGATCGGTTGTACACCATGTCAAATGGACCAATATCGGTAGTGACTTCGTTACTTTAGTAATATCAATCTTTAAGCATTATATTATTGTCAATATGATGATTAATATACCTATGATATTTATACTTATGTTTTATATATTCCTAACACTAATTAGAAAATGATATATTACTCAACATTGTAATCTCCACTTATACAAAAAAGTTCATCTTCTAAAAACCTCATCACGTAATCTTGACTACATCACGACATTTAGTACATTTTAGATCTTCTTCAGTATCATCTAACATACATTGGGAATTATTTCAACTTCCCATACTTAAATCGACTTATTTCTTTTCTAGTTGATACACAATACGATTAGTAGCAGAAACACGCCCCCATTCTTTCATTAGGATAAAAGGAGTTGTTTTCTAAATAATATAATATGTATAAAATATGAAACAACATATGATCATTAAGTGTATATTATATTCATGTAGAATCTGATTATTTTCATGATACCAATTCCATAAAATCTATGATGTCTCATTATGATCAATTCTTTCCTTTCTGGCTCAATAATATTTCCAGTAGCTTCTTACTTTTTACTTATATCCCAGTACAATAAATTGTGATGACTTATGCCAATGTGTTCAATCCAATTTTTATTTTGATGGTTCAGGATCTGACATACAACACCAGATACACACCATTATTTGAATTAAATTTTCATTAAAATATCATCACACTGATCTATTGAAAAAAAATACAACCAAAACTCAACATTGGCCTAAAAATGTCCCCCCTTTTTTCTATCAAGACCAACCACAACAACACCCAAAATAACACAACTTTTTTTTTCTATTCCCACTTTTATTCTACCTATTAAATTTTTTATTTCCCATGTTCTTTTCTCTCCCATACTCTTACCTATATTTATTATTAAAAATAAAATTCAAAGGTTCCATAATTAAATGTTTCCCCTTTATTGACAAACGATCTCACTTCAAAGGGCTGGAAAATTCGATTAAAACATGAAATTATTCATTCGAATAACATAAGTATGACATGAGTTTCTTAAAAATGATCATTTACCAAAGAAAATCTAAGTCTACGTTGGTGATCCCAATCTATAAAAAAGAGTGTATAATTAAGGTTATCAATGTTATCCATTACACAACTTTCATGTAAAACATTTTTATGATTCATTAATAATTTTCCTTTTTGGGGAAATAACAACAAGAATTTGTTTAAGAAAAAATTAACATAAAATCATATCAATAATCAACTTAGAATTTTCAGGTTAATAAACCTAAAATTAAAAAAAAAATATCCTAATTACCTTATTTTGAAAAAATTGTAAAAGACTAATAAATAATAGCTTTCTTATTTAAACTCCTTAAATTGAATGAAAGTTAGTATAAATTAAAATATTTTTTGGAAATAAAGTGGAAACTCATTGGTTTCTTAGAGAAATAGTCTAGACTAATATTCCTTCCTTAGTCTTTCCTTTATCGTTCTCTTCTTGTATTTCTTATTGTATTTATTTTCTTCCTTATGTTCATGCTTCTTATATTTTGTAAAAAGTACTTTTCCATATGTAGATTCTTCTATTAAGAATGTCACCTTATTTTCTTATCTAGTAACCTTTTGGATACAAGGATTTTGTAACAACTCTTTCATGCCTTCTTTTTCTAGAAGCATAGTCAACGAATATTTAGAAACATGAACTTAATTTTCAAATCAATTAAATATGTTATTAATTTTCAAACCACATTCTATTGATATTGTTTTATCATTTTTTCTCATATATTAAGAAACATTTTTCCCTTTGATTTACTAATATTTTTTATTTTTCTATATTTAAATCCATGTAAACTAGTTATTGACAATTAACTAAAATTCCATCGTTCCAAACTCATTATTTTTTCTTCTCTTTCATATCATACATATAATTTTTCATATTTTCAGTTTCTATTTTTTATTCCATGTTATTTAGAGAAAAAATTTATATTCATTAATTATCAGATCTCCCTTTGGAATCATACCTATTTGCAGATTGAGACATGTTATACAAATATGTATAATCCCTATGTCTAAAAATTCTACAAATACAGTATTGACCTATAAATCATGATCATTTAGACTAAGTGTAGAGATGATTAGAAAAATGTGTTTTTGTTCCCTTAGAATTCATGGACCACTTTTCTCAGGAGGATACATTCCTGAAGAATATCTATCCTTCTTGGTGAATGATGTTTTCTCAAAAATTAATTTTATAAACCATTGTTTTCAGAATCTTTAAAAATTTCACGATTAACATTAACATCCTTGGTGAATGTTTCACTCATCATTCACATCTCACTTTGTTCTTTAAGAAAAATTGATTGTGTTTCTAAAATATCATATTCATTCTTGGACAACATAATTTTCAAAAAATCAATAATTTTTTTAAGATTGAACTATATTTTACGTCTTATTTTTTACGTTCATAAAAAATTATTGATTATAGATATTTTATATTCTTATTTATAGATGACTTTTTATCATAACAGTTTAGTTTATATTCAGTTTTATAGTTGTCAAAAGTTATTTCTTTAACATATTTTTTAAAATTCCTTATATCTTTTAAGAGTTTAGTATTTTTTTCATTTCCATTATCAAAATTCTTTATGAGAATCCATTAAGTGTATAACATCTCATCATAAAAATTATCACTACTATATGAACTACTTCTAATTATCACTTTAGAAATACAGTTGAGTGGATTATCATTTTCATCACACAATGAAGAATAATACTCCTTTCTTATAGATAAATTTTCTTCTTCTTGTCATAGGGAAATATTTCCTTATACTTAAACAAATTTTGTTATCAAGATTTCCCATCATATTCCTCATTATCATACTCTTCAATTTTTTCATAGGAAAATTATATGAAATTTTTTTCTTTTGTTTAGAATTCCAACAATATAGGGGTTTTCTTTTACATTTTACCTTATTGAATTTCTTACAAATTTGGGAAACTATTGTGTTGAAATATTCATCTTCGTCTACTCCTTTCAAATATCTTTTTTCTTCCCAACATTTTTTTCCTTCATATTCCCCTTTTAATAAATATTATAAGACCATTTCAAGGTCACCCTTTTCATTACATTTCATATCCTCCTCTCTTCTAATTTTATATGTAACAAGAGTACTATATAGATCATAGAAATATAATTTTTCAATATCTCTATCTTACAGAGATGAAACATTAGCCTAAAGCTTATTAATAATAATTCTCAATATCGTTTTAACAATGGCTGAGTCGTATAACTTCTCAGTAAATGATTTTATAGTGGAAACTATATTATTTACCCCTGCCAAGAAGCCACCAAATGATTTATCATATTCCATTTTAATATCTTCATACAATAGCCTCCAATGTTGTTACATTTCCCTATTCAAATTTTTATTCAACTAATTATTTTTTTCAAATTATACCTTATTCCATTTTCTGTTTCAACTACCATTATTCTATGAAATTTACTTTTATCCAGTGATGAGAGTAAATCATTTTTATCTCTTCCACTATTCTCAAAACAACACTTATCAGTACAATTAGTAGGATTATTCTCAAAATGTAGTGGAAATCCATTTGTAGTAGCTTCCAGAACATCATACCCATGATAAATAATATATGGTAGAATTGTATCCTTCTAGATATGATAGTTCAAACCATTGAAAAATGGATTCTACTTATAGTTCATTGAATACTAATTATCTATTTTTATATTTTGATATTTCATATGGAACCTATGCTATGATATCAATTATTGTTTCCAAATACGATCAAGACCACTAAAAGTTGGTGAATTAGGGGTTCGTTTTTCTTTTATATAAATGTTTCTTAACTCCATATGAAAACTATCCTTACCCTATGAAACATTATAGAGTTATGATCCACTATAATATAACTCACAACATCAACATTAACATGAAAAAATATAAATATATAATAGGACACAATATTTACATGTTTTGTTACAAATGCCTACTTCTTTCTATATTGGATAGTTCCACAAACATGGAGTATTTAACTAACATCAGTGCTGAATTCAAAGGCACAAGTAGTAAATAATTATACAATCCCATTAGAAACCTTCCTAGTATAGTTGGTCATTCCTCCCAACTATCCCTTTTAGTACCCACTTACCACTACTAGTTCTACACCCCATTATGTCAAACCTTTTTATAAATAGGTAATTATCCATAGTTACATGCTTCAAATTCCATATTCCTTTCTAACACACTTTAGAAATTCTATCACATCCTCTATAAGTAATCCCTGTAAAAATTTATATGTGTAACCTCTTCAGAAACATAACCAATTCACAAAAAACCTGTTGGTCTTGAAACTTCTTCCAAAAACTCAGTTCAGAAATCCTCCTAATCAGAATCTGTCTGATCTTTCTTAATCTAGTTCCCTACATCTGATGGATTCCATCCAATTAGCCGCAGTATAATTCTCCTTTCTATAATTCATCATTAATATAGTATAAAATCAATCTGCAGTTCCCAATTCCTCTATCTAATGGAACTCCTTATGATGAACCTTTCTCTAATGGATGTCACACTGAATGGCTAACTCTTACGAGCATTCTCTAGTGATTCTATTCCCATTGGATCTTTCATGGATTATTGTATTGAACCTCACATTGATCATCTTCCTATGCATTAACCATAAAATAAAAGCATGATTGTAAATTCATTACAAGTTCCATAATTATTAAAGTTATACGATACATGATTAGTCTAGGTTTTCACAGACATACACATGTGAATTTTTCCTCACTTTTATAGGAATCCAAGATATAGTTTGGAAACGAATTAAAAAATTATCCCCCTCAACCAAAATTTTAAAATATTCATTTTTCCTTTTATATAAAATCATTCTTGGACTTCTTCAATGATTCATAATACTAATAGTAGCCTCTCAAAACCGCATAATTATTCATCTTTATAAACATTTCCTCATTCTGATTCTTCAGTATGATTCTCCATTTTATTTCATCTCTACAATTCTTCATTATGATAAAGGCATGTGAAAACTGAAGAAAGATCATTATGAGGACATCTTGTAAATTATAAAAATCTTCTCATATTGATATTTTATATCAACTCTTTACATATGAATTATCTTCAATAAATTTCTCATTTAAATTATTTAATTAGATTTATGATCCATCATATGATGATTTATTTATTTTTATCCTACACCTGATGGATAAATATCTACTTTAATCTAATTAACATTGTTATCATATGTATGATGATTCATTACCTCATCTTGAAAAA
Organism: Viscum album; assembly: GCA_963277665.1. Classification (NCBI taxonomy): domain Eukaryota; kingdom Viridiplantae; phylum Streptophyta; class Magnoliopsida; order Santalales; family Viscaceae; genus Viscum; species Viscum album. The sequence continues at coordinate 127,741,349 of OY728147.1, read as the reverse complement.
ATTAATACATTTTTCTTTTTATATTTCCCCAATTATTATGGAACAAAGTATAAATTCTTATATTACATTACCCAATTGAAATATAATTAAAAAATTCTAAAAAATTATTCCTCCAATATTAATTTGTATCTGATGTATTAAAGAAACCAAAAGTTATTGAAATAAATTGGTTTTAGAAACCATTATAATGGATTAGTTTCCTACCACATATGATGGAATGGTCATGACAATGACTTCTTTACTTAAAAATATCAGTCATCCAGCCTTATGATATTTTTACACCCATGATTCTTATATTGATGATCTTCATCATTTCAGGTTTCTTATTCCCCTCACTAATGATCAGTGTCCAAAATAATTAACATCGTATTCTCCTCCCTTCCACCAACATTATTCTTATGAAAACATTTCTTTTAATAATGACTTTCTAATGACTTTGAGTAGATTTGAGATAAAATTCAACATAATCTAACTTATATTGGGAACTTTTTTAACTTCCCAAACATCCATCAATGTATTTATATTCCAATAAATACTCAATAGGATTGGTAGCACTAAAAATACATCTCTTCACAATAAGTCCAGTACGACGAATTTTTCAGATTACATAGAATTTATGAAATATGAATAGTAAAACAACATCAGGTTTATATGAGATCCATACTAAATGTAATTATATTCCTAAGGATTATTACAAACAATATCTAACTTATACTTATGAGAAAATAAATAATTTCAAGATCAATATGATATCTAGCTACTTCTAACTTTTTTCTAAATATCCCAATTTGTAGGATCATATAGACTTATGTCGATCGTTTGGATTAAATTTTCTTATTGATGATTATGGATCAGATTTCCAACATCACATATAAAATTTTCTTCCATAAATATTTTCATTACCTTCTCAACATGAAGATCTACTAAAAGAATCAAAACAAAATTCTAACTTAGGCCTAAATTTTTTTTCAACCCAACATAATCCATGAGAATAAATGTGTTACCTTAAACATTCCATGATAACCTAACTTTTTGAAAATAAATGGGTTTCCAATAATGGTTTTCATAATATTAATAAACCAACTAGAGAAATTTTAAATATGGTATCATATTATCATATCCCTAGTAAATATTAAGTAGCATCAATTTATGTAATTTTTTATGGAAATGGATTTTGAAATTAAAATCACATGGAACATTTCTTGAGAAAAAATAAAATTTATTAAAAAATATTCATTTTAATGTCATAAATTAATAATATATTATGGAAATAATTTTCATTGATAATAACCCTGAAGTCATTAAATTGAAGATTAAATGAAAATAATGTTCATGAAAGAAAAAATTTTTGTTTATGGCGTACACGTTTAAACAATGATTCCTTTCACATTTTATTTAAAATCCAAAGAATAAATATCAATAAAGTAAAATTAAGATTACTTAAAAAATAATTTAAAATAGTAAAACATAAGTAATAATTTCATTAGTAAATATTTTGATAAAGATTATAAAATAAAATATTTTTAGAAAACATGGTTATGGTAGAAAAAGGGTTTTCAACTAATGAGAGAAATAAAAAAAATTATTAAAAATGTTATTTTATAATTATAAATAATTCAAGAGTGAAAAATTAATTAAAATTATTTTTCCTCTATAAATAAAAATTGAAATAAAAAAATACATAAGTTTCATGAGAGGTAGTCATTATATTTCTTCATCAGAAACATAATCATGAACAATCCCAATAAACAATGAGATTGTAACATAAAAACATTATCACTGTAGAATTTCTATAATTTTAAGCTTTATTAAAGAATGAAATGAAATTAATATTTGTATATAATAAAAATATTTATATTAATGATATAAATTTTAAATTTTCATTATATAGAGCTCATCAAAGAAGATTGGCATATAACATAATTTATGTCCAACAGATGGAATTTTTAGACAAACATTCCTAACCATAAGTAATAAATTCTTATATACATGTTAAAAACTACTATATATTTAATATATTTTTACTATACATCATTTACAGAACCATAATCATATTTTTCATTCAATATATGATATATTAATACTTTTTTACCATTTATTAACAATTCCTTGTTAAATCCCTGTTTTATATGATAATTGTTTCATTTTTCATTGATTTGTAGATTTCTATATGTAATCCTTCTATTTTGATCATGGATGATTCATATAATTTTTTTAATATATATTAATTATATAATTATTATTTTTTCATTGATGTTAGAGAGAGAAAATGAATAACATCATTTATGGAGATTGTGTCTTTTACGTATGTATAAACAATGTTACTATTTTCTCAATAGATGAATTAAAAGAAAGTTATATTATATATTACCTTTATAGAATCAGTTTTATATCATAAATATCACTTATGTTAAGTAAATATACCATTATTACATGTGAAGAACAGATTTGGGGTAGAAAGAAAGATCATGAAACGGTAGTCTATAATACACATGAATGATGTTTTCATATATCCAATAGAACTAAATGTAATAATGTATATGTAATATCATAATTTCAAAATTATAATTAATTTAAAAATATCTTATATATTACAATCCTTTTAAAATATAAATTCAACACACATCACATCAATTCTTACGGTGGTAATCTTCCATAGACTAGTTCACTATTATTTTTTCCCACTAGTTAGGAGGTAAGAATGTATATGTGCTATAATAATTAAATAGGTATAATAAAATCATAAATATAATTTATAAAAAATAATTACATCATTATATCGAACTATGATATGTGTTAATGGAAAAATATTAACATCGGTTCGTGAGGCTATAGCCCACCATACACCCAATTGCCTGTTTTGTTTCAAATTTTAAGGAAGAGGAGATGAGTATAGGTTATTAATTTTACATAGTTAAATATCTATATATGTTACATAATTTTTTTATTACATCTATATAATTTAATATTTTTTTTATATTGGTCGATGAAATAATAAAATAAAGCACGACATTGACAATTTTACATCTTATTTGGAGAACATCATTAGGTTTATACCTAAAACCTTCTAATGAGGATTTACTTATATGAAAAATTATATTAGAGGTGGAGATGGATTGTAGGATGATATAAGGTTAGGTACTGGTGAAATTAATGGTTTTTGAATGTTTAACATATATTTCTGGGGTGGCCTTTTATAAGTGGGGGAGAATTAATATATTGAATTTTTTAAAAGAATAAATTGTACCAAGGTTTTCACTTGACAAAATATTCCAAAATGGTTAATTATTGAACCATGGATGTGGTAATGTCAAAATATTGGAAGGAAAGATTTTTTTGGAATGATTCAAGATCATTTAACCTTTATATTTTTAGTAAACACCAGGTAAACCCATTTTATCATTAACTGTGATAATTAATTTTTACTAATTTTACATTACATTTCAACCAAAAATTACGTCGAACATATTAAATAATATAAATTATTTATACTAAAATTATTGAGTCCATGTTTCCAAATCCCATTAACAAAATTGGAGAATTAAAATTTAAAATTAACCTCATAGGTGAGATGAAAATTGGTTTTCGAATGATATAGTTCTCAAAATTAGAGAATGTTTCGATAACAAAATAAATTATAAAATTGAACCCAATGACATAAATTTTATTAAATAAATTAAAATTTTACTCAATTTAATTTGAAAACCATGTTTACCTAATATATAGATTTTAAACAATTTGATCAAAAAATCATTTAATACAAATGAAGATTCATTAATAATCAAAAAAATATTAATCATTTTAAACTTTTGTTAATTATACTTTCATAAATAATTCGGACATGTCTATTTTAAAAAAATAAAAAAAAATTATAAAAATATCATAATAAAATTTAATTACCTTTTTTAAAAAATAAAACACATCATACTTTTTATAAATTTTTATTTTTGAAAATTCATAAAAATTAATAACTTATTTATAAATATTATTCATTTATCTCAAAAATTTATAAATAATTTTTAAACATTTGTTACACCTATACAAACTTCAAAATTGAAAATCTTGGTTATAATGGTAATTTTTATATAATAAAATTCTTTGTAAATCATTGTTCATTACAACTTGGTGTTTTCTGTAACACAATATATCAAAAAAATCAAATTTATTGAAAAACATTCAAAGAATCTTAGGGTTTTAGAAATAAGATCATATTTTAAATAAATAATTTCAAAGGAATAATATATCATGATATAGAACATAGTTATAATAATGTTAATGTCTATAATAAAATTAATATATAATGGATGAAATTACCATTGATTCAGAAAATATGATGGAAAAAATATTACATTTTTTATTTCATGATATTTTTCGTATTTTCCAGGGAGTGTGTTATGGGAATGATAGGGAAAAACATAAAATATATATACTTGATAGATTTATATTTAATTAGAATAATTTCAGCCATTATTTTTACATGTATCAATTTTCAATTGTTATCTAAATACATGAAATTATTGTTCATGAATATTTTTTCAGGATTAAATCAGTAAATTATACTTTCATCATATCATAATATCCCTAAAGTAATGATATTGAATTTTTTCTATCATTAAATATTTAACAAAAACAGAATTCTTATTATAGGTTGTCGAATATAATATGATAATATCTAAAACCTCAATAGTAACAAAAAATGGTCACCATAATCCATTCTATAAATATATAACCATAAGACACTTCAAATATATATCTATCTAAATTAATAATAAAAATATTGTAATAGGGTAAATAAATTTCAAGAACCAATATAACGTTATCATTCCAATTTTTTTTATTAATTTCACATAAAAAATATATGAATACCTTGATCATATATTTTTCTCAAATCTAGTAATCACCATAAAACCTTAACGAAAACATGAATGATTCAATGAAAATAAATCTATCCTTTTCTTTATTAAATACATAGATTATTAAAAATGTTCCATTTATCCAACAGAATGAAAAAATATTCATCGATGATACAAGGAAACTATTAATTATTTTTATGGTTCTCGATATTATGCTATTTAATTTATCAACATCAATCAATAGATTATTACACCATACATTATTATCTCAACATGAAGAAAATATTATAGATTATCATTCCCTCTATAATGAAATTTTATGTTAAATATCACCTTACCAATAGTTTAATTATCTTGTTTATCGATACCATTCATCATATTCTTTGAAATACATAAATAAAAGTTAGTGTCAAATAGACAATATATGTTTCATGATTATTATACGCAAAACATAATTGAAAAAAATTTATAAAATGTAATTCCCAAATCCAAATACATAATAACATCTATGCTTAAAATTTAAAGATTGGCATAGAATAAGTAATTACTTGTTCTTGTATAAAACTCATAGATTATTTCAATGAATCATAAAATTTTCATGTAACCTACAAATAATACATCGATCTCCTCAATAATTAATTTTTATAATACATTAATTTCCAAAAATTAAATATCATCCCATTACATTGACACATTCCTTGAGTTATATTTTTCAATATTTATGACATGAATGAAATTTCTACATCCTTCCTCTATTGTCTCCAAAAACTATGTTATCTGTAAAAATCATCTTTCTCTTATTTGGTGAGTCTGATAGTTGGTTATGGGGAATTCTATTAATTATATTTCATAATCACTAATTAGGTGTAATAAAAATATCTTTCAATATTTCCATAATCCCATTTGGTTTCTCATATTAACCAAATTTCCCATCAAGTTGAATATTATCATGGTTCCCTTAGGTTGTAACCGTTAGCTGAAACCCATAGGAATATTATGAGAAAACCCAATCAAAATGGGAATAAATATAATCACTCAAATCATAAATAGTATTTATAAATAATATCATATTATTTTCAATCATTGAAACCTTATTTTTTTCCTTGGAAATTCATGGCCAAATTCTATTCAAATTTATAATACTAGTTAATAAATAAAATATAAATTAATCAAATTATATCCCACTGGGAGTGTCAAACAAGGTACGGTAAAAGGGTATAATAACTATGCACTGAAATGAAGTTTGACATATATTTTATCAACTATTTTTGGGGTAATTACCTATAGATGCAAGTCATCTAAAACATGTCCACATGTGACATCCAGACATGGATTTATTTCTAGGAAAAAGGAATAATCTGGATCTTACCAAGACCATTAGGATTTTATTAAATAATTAAGGTTATCCTTGATTTCAATTATAAAGATATTTTACTTAATCTATATTTTTTTTAATTTAATATCACATGGTTTTAATTAAACATATTACAATTAAAACCTTATTGACCCCTACTATAGTAGTCAAGAGTAATTTTGCACTTTATTAAATCAACACAAGATATAGGGAATATATTCTAATAGGGTTTACTATTTTAGTGTAATTTCTAATATTGATTATAAAGACCTGGAAATTCCATGGAATTTTTTTCATAAATACATGGGATTTTTATGAGTCCGCGAAAATTTACAGTGCTTTATTACAAGGCCAGGTGTGCCCAGAATCAATTTCTATAGATTTTTTCAGGTACGTTGAGTAAATGTATGACTGTGATTTTATAATTTTTCAACAGGTGCTTGGAACTAAAATCTGAAGGCACTGTTGAACTCGCAACATCGGTATTCACCTAAGAAGACTTTCACCTTGATGTCAGATGGTCGAAAATAGAAGTTATTTTTTGGATTTTTATAAAAAAAACTATAAAACAAATTGTACAACACTTTATTTTATTTTATGATTCCAAGTGTGCGATTATTGGTTAAAACCTCCAATTGGGAGTTGGATGTGGTACCACCACACCCTAACCTCCCATGAGAGGTTACGGTGGTGGGACCCACCGAAATTTAACCTCCCATGAGAGGTTACGATGTGGGGACCACCCGAGACCATAACCTCTCATTTAAATAATAGGGGTGGGGATAACCCGACCCCTATTAATGGGAGGAGAGTATAACCTCTCAACTCCCCTCATTAATGAGGGAGAGCCTCTCCACTTCCCCTAGTTTTTTAATTTGTGCCAACTACCCAATTAATGTGCCGACCTAATTAATTAAATTTGAGGAGCCTTTTTAATTAATTCACCTTTTTTAATTTTGTTCCGATGATTAAAATTATAGAAAAAATATTATTTTTGGGCCCTTTTATTTTGGTGGAAACTTGGGAGAGGAAGAGCACTTAGGGAAACTTATCCTCTCCAACAAAGAACGCCCCTCCCAATGAAGAACGCAAAGAATGTCGACAATGATTCTTCTTTGACTTTCCTCTACCCGGACACCTACCGACCTACCCTCTGCAATGTCAATGAGCCGACGTAGCTCGGAAATTGAGATGTGTGGCAGACGTGATGAACGAAAAATGATGAACGATGAATCAAATAGTATGGAGTTTATTACTTTTTGAATTTTTACCTTTTTCTTAACTTCTTAAAAGGATAAAAAGGGATTAATTCAGACATATTTTTTTGATCATATCCTTCTCGTGATGAACCAAATGATATCTCCCTAAACATGAAGGGTGTGGGCCAACCTATCATGGCTCGAAATCCTTCATCGACCTCTCTCTTCTTGTGACGTTCTACGGCATGACGACATATCAACGACAAGGCAATGGAGGTAGAAACGACAAAGGCCATGCTACTCGCGGCCTCCGCAAATCGTGTTGTCGGCCCATGCTCCGCCGAACCGGCCTACCCATGGCTGTGTGCCCATGGCCCCTCTAGCGAAAGAGGCCGCACCTAGGCTCCATGCATGCGGCCCCCTCTGGTGCCCTGTGAGGGCCCCTGCGGGCTCCCGGTGCCCTACCACGACCTGCCCAAACCCCTGCGGCCTGCCTGAACCCTACCGCGCCCTACCCGGTGCCCCAGCGGCCTGCCCAGTGCCTTGTTGGAACCCTGCCACACCCTACCCGACACCCCCACAGCCTTCCCGGCCCCATCCGTGCCCTGCCCGACGCCCCTGCAGCCTGTCTGGTTCCCCAACGGTCTGCCTGGTTCCCTGTCGTGGCCGGCTCGGATGCCCTTGAATCGGCGTCCGCGTGCGCCACCCCGAACCGGTCGCCCCCAAGCCGGTCTCCCCATGACCCGCGAGCTCCCTACTACGCCAGTGTTCTGACTCCCTCGTGACCTCCAAGTCGTGCCACATCGGGCCGCGCCCTCACAACGCTCTAGGCTGAACTGGCCCTTAGCCCTGTCCGAACTGTCTCTGCAGTCCACTGGACCGGGCCCAGTGAACTGGGCCAAACATAGTAGACTAACCCACCCAATGGGTCGGGTCAGACCCAGTGAGTCTGACCGAGTCGACCCAGACCAGGTTGGCCCAGACTGGGTTGGGCCAAGTTGGTCCGACTGGGTCAGACTGGACCTGGGCCCACTTCTGACCTCATTACCATCTTAGGCCATATCTTTGGGATCAGACGTCCATTTGACGAAACGTCGGTGGCACCGATATTCTTGAAGCGAATCTGTCTCTTTGAGAATACCCCACTAGAGTTCGGGGTATAGTTGAGATCGGATATGGTTGTATCGTACACGAATCCAACTGGGCCCCGAGACAAAAAGGATCATAACTAACAGACCAGGCATCTGATTGACGATCCGTCTATTTCATCAAGACCCCTATGATGGGGAGGACCATTGAGATACTTCTTTGTGGCACTTCATGACAATTTGAGTATCAAATAGTAGCTTGTGGAGTGGATCCCTCCTATGGCGAGAAGACAGAGTACGAAGACCTATTATATGGATGAGACCTGACGACTGCTTGACCGATCGACTCGGAGTGACTCGACTAGCCCATTGGGGAGCAACTCTATGTGACGTGGCAGACCCATGATGGGGAGCACCTCGGTGTGAGAATAGTAGAACCATGGTACTCGACAGGAGGAGTACCTCACCAGGCTATGAGGGGGAGCACCTCTGTGTGTGGGCAACATACCCATGGTGTGTAGCGCCTCTGTTTGATGTGGCAGAACCACGGTATTCAATAATAGGAATACATCAGTAGTCCAAGAATATTGAGAATCTCTATTGTGTGATGCGGTAGGCCCACTATACTTGATAGATGAAGAGTACGCCACCAACCATGGGTTTGATAACTAAAATCATGGTTTGAGATGAGTCAATGACTTTTGTGTTTTTCTCATGATTGAGATGGGTTACTAGATTACTTAGGTATATGTATGGGCATATAACTATGTAATGGTTATCCGTTGATTTCATATTTTGGGGTTTATCCTTGTATGATTTTGTGAGACCATGAGGGTCTCAGGGTCCCTACTGAGTATCTTTATAATCACCCCTGCACGGGCTATGCGTTCACATCATTGTGTTGGTTTCAGATGACGAACATTGCTGATTGATGTAGAGAGTAGTAGGACTAGATAGTACCTAGAGCTGGACCACTCAGTTTGAAGGTACATGGAGGAGACAGTCGGATGTAGAGTGCTTAGGAGTCCATTTGTACCCACCCTTTAGGTAAGAACCTCAGAAGATGACCTTGTAGTTACTTTACTTTTCATCAGTTGTACTTTCTTTTCAGTTATACTTGTACTTTCCTGTTGGGCTTGTATTTCCAGCCCCTTTTACATTCCAGCACTTCTTTTGCATACAGTTTTAATTAGTGTTTTTCTTCTAGTTGTGTACTCTGATGTGTTTTTTTATAGTTATAAAGGAAATGTCATCCTAGTTTAGGAATTTACTCCTTTGGTTCTAGTCATCTACCCCTAGCCTATGTAAGGTGGGCTTGGGGTAGTCCTGATACGGGCCGCGAGGGATGGGTCATGACATATTTGTATCAGAGGAGTCGGTTCTACCACAAAACATAGAACTCTGGTCTTTCATTTATGAGAAGAAATAGTGTTAAGGGTACGAATTGTGGTTTTCAGTTCAGGGAGTCCAGTGTTGGTGCGGGCAGACGATGTATCCATACACCAGGACCCTGGCTTCTGATTTCCGACTCAGTTCATGAGAAAACTAATTGCGTGCATGTTTCCAAAAGTTTTATTTAAGTTAACTCAAATAGGTATAATATTTTGACCATGTTGCATCTGTTTCTTTCAGTATGCCTCCATGTGGATGACCAGTTAGAGCCTCGAGATTCGTATGTACTGACATCCCACTGAGTGACGAGGCCTCGGTGTAGGGAACTTTACCAGTGGAGGCACCGGCGGTACTACTTCCCATTGGTCCACTGATGCCACCATCCCCAGCAACAGACGATGCACACCACTTGTGCACGTTGCACAAGTTCCACTACTGGAGGCCACCCAGGTTCAGGGGAGAGACGGACCCACAAGCGGTTGTGGATTGGATGGAGGGTGTGGTAAGAGTCTTAATGCCAGTTGGGACACCAATTGACTTCATCGTGATCCTTGCCGTGAGTCTCCTTCAGGCAGCAGCAGGCAGATGGTGGAGCCTGATGCTTTAGGTGCTTTTTGAGGAGACACTACTATGGGCATACCTTGAGAGCCTATTTCATGGGGAGTTTATCTCATCCACTCTCCTCGCTGTGCGGATACAGGAGCTAGTGAATCTACAGTAGGGTAGCATGATGGTGGCACAGTACTCAGCATGATTCACTGACCTCTCACTCTACACCACAGATATGGTGTGGGACCCATTCTTCAGGGCTTGGACCTTTAAAAAGGGGATCGGGTGAGAGATAAGAGCTTCGATGATCTCCCCCTGGATCCCAACACATGTGTGGGAGTTAGAGAGAGCCCTCCTAGTGGAGAGTTTCCTTTCTGAGCAGTCACCAGCAGCAAGACCCAATACAAGCCGACAGGCGGCGGAGTCTTCTACAGCTAGAAGTATACAAATGTTGCAGAGGTCCAAGAAGACCAGACCTATAGGTGGTCGGCCGCATGAATCATTATCGGTTGTGAGGGTAACACGGAGCAGAGACACAAATGCCAACAGCAGGCAGTGTTACTCATGCGGCGGGTAGGGTCACATGTCTCTTGACTCTCTGACCCGCTGTTCAGATGATCACCAGACAGTTGAGGAACCTCCCAAGCAGAGATAGACGTTTGAACGAGGTGGTCTGTAGGGAGTAGGCGGACATTGCAGAGGCGATACACATGGAATTGGTAGTGGTCAATGTTACGAGCTGTTACCACCCCCACCACCAAGAGGCCCACCCCGACCGAAGGGAGTGGGTGGATAGGGGAGAGCTCAGCTTCAGGTAGCTGAGGCCTATGATCACGTTCCTCAAGAGATTATTTTATGTATGATCTATGTCTACTCCACCTTAGTTTCAGTTCTTATAGACATAGTTTCTAGTCAATCATTCATTTCCACTGCCCTCATTCGGAGCTTGAAGATTCCGACGGAGCTGTTGGCTCGATCCGTATGGCTAGAGACTCCTACGGGAGCTGATTCGATGATTACGCACTAGTGACGGTAGTACGAGCTTACTCAAGGAGGTGAGAGATTTGGCTTGGATTTCCAAGTAGCGGTGTTGAGGCCTTATGACTTCATCTTGGGTATGGACTGGTTATCTATAGTCTATGCTCATATTGTCTTTTTTAGGTGAAAAGTTTTGTGTGTCCACATGGATGGGATCAGGTTTACCTTCACCAGATAGAAGGGAACCTTTGCAGCATTGAACGGACTTACTCGGAGGAGGGTGTAGCGGATCACTATCCATTTGGATTTCCACACCCTCAGAGAAGTTGATGTGGAGATTTTTCCATATCCAATAGTGGTGGACCAGTACGCGGATGTTTTCTCTGATGATGTTCCAGGACTACCTCCTCACAGAGATGTGGAATTTTACATTCACATGTACCTCAGGATGGAACCGATATCTGCTCCAGCATATTAGATGGCTCCCGTCGAGCTTCATGAGCTTTTGGTACAGTTGGAGGACTTGTAGGGGAAGTCATTCATTCGGCCCAGTGTTTCTCCCTAGGTAGCCCCGATTCTGTTTTCCAAGAAGGTAGATGGGAGCATGAGGCTTTATGTCTACTACCATCGCCTAAACCAGGTGACCGTGAAGAACAAGTACCCACTCTCGAGGATTAACGAACTCTTTGATTAGCTGAATAGAGCACGGTGGTTCTCGAAGATAGACCTCAGATGAGGCTATCACCAGCTTAGAGTTCGATACAAGGATGTGCAGAAGATTACCTTCAGTGTCGTTACGACCACTATGAGTTATTGGTTATGCCTTTCATCATAACCAATGCTCCAGCAGTGTTCATGGGACTCATGAATAGGATCATCCAACCATACCTCGATTGCTTTATCTTAGTCTACATTGACAACATTCTGATCTATTCAACTACTCAGGAGGAACATGCCTACCATTGGCAGGTATTACTATACACACTCTGAGAGCACCAGCTTTATGTTAAGCTCTTGAAGTTTCTTTTCTGGATTCGAGAGGTTCACTTATTGGTACACATCATCTTGGAGGATGTAGTTGTAGTGGATCCAACGAAGATTGAGGCGGTACATTCTTGGGAGCCACCTAGGAGTGTGATGAAGGTAGGAAGTTTCCTGGGTTTGGCTGGATACTATCAGAGGATCATTCCTGACCTCTCCAGAGTTGCAGCACCACTATCAGCCTTGATAAAGAAGGGGAAACCCTTTGTGTGGTCGGAGAGATGCCATCAGAGCTTTCAAAAGCTCAGGAATAGGTTGACTAGTGCCCCCATCTTGAGGCTTTCAGAGGATGGCATAGGGTACATATTTTACATTGACGTATCAGGGACTGGACATGGGTGTGTCCTGATACAGGAGTGATCAGTGATTGCTAATGGTTTTCGGAAGCTGAGATATCACGAGTAGAACTATTCTACCCATGACCTAGAGTTATCCACAGTGGTCTTCTTCTTGAAGATGCGGCGGAACTATCTGATGGGCGAGCATTTTACTATGTACTCTGATCACAAGAGTCTCAGGTATATATTCTCCCAGAAGGACCGGAACCTGAGAAAACATTGTTGTTATGAGTTCCTCCAGGACTATGACTTCAAGATAATCTATACTCATAGGAAGGGGAACGTTCTGGAAGATGCACACAGCATGAGGAATGGTATACAGCTGTTAGGAGAAGCGACAGAGCAGCTGGATACCTTATAGATATCCTTTGTGGATAGGGACAGATCACCCTTTCTACAGTCTCTTACAGTCACTCCCCCACTTCTTCAGTGATTCAAGGAGGCATAGCGAGGGGACACTGACTGTGAGACATGATGTGCTCAGATATCCTCATGACATGAACCAAATAGATTTTCTGAAGGTGGGGAGTACATCATCCTCTTCAGATGACGTTCCTTGGTACTAGTGGCACTTTAGGAAGAAGTTTTGAGGTAGTTCCACACATCCCCTCTAGCGGTAAATCTAGGAGTGGATAAGATGTACAGGGACCTTCGACGACAACACAGGTGGCCAGGTATGAAGAAGACAATAGTGGATTTTTTCTCACGGTGCCTCAATTGTTAGCAAGTGAAGGCAGAGCACCAGGTACCATCAAGCTTGGATCATCCATTAGAGGTCCAAGAGTGGAAGTGGGATAGGATATCCATGGACTTCATGATGGGTCTTCCATGTATATCTAGGGATCATGACTTAATTTGGGTGATTATCGACCAACTCACCATGTCGGACCACTTCCTACCGATCATAGAGTAGGGTTCAATAGAGAGATTTGGATGCCTCTATATGCAAGATATTGTGCGACTACATGGATTAATTTCCTCTATTTTCTCTGACCATGACGCACCATTTATTTCTCGGCTATGGAAGGGGTTGCAGGAGGCTTTGGGGACACAGCTTCGCTTGAGCACTGCCTTCCATCCTCAGATAGATGGTCAGACTAAGTGGACCATTCAGACCCTCTAAGACATGCTACGTTCATCTGTCCTTGACTTCGGTCACATTTGGGAGGATAACTTGCCTTTGGTGGAGTTTTCTTACAATAACTGCTATCACTCTACCATAGGGACGACACCTTTTGAGTCCTTGTATGGGTGACTTTGCAGATCACCCTTATGCTGGACTGCCCCTATGGAGTTAGCACTAGTGGGACCAGAGATGGTATGAGATACTATAGAGAAGGTGCAGATCATCCAGGAGCAGATGAAGACTACATAGAGCAAGCAGAAGGCTTATGTTGGTAAGAGATGTAGACCTATGGAGTTCGAGGATGGTGACCATATCTTTCTAAGGGTCTCACCGCGATGAAGTCTAAAAAGATTTGGCCAAGGGGGCAAGTTATCTTTGAGATTCATCAAACCTTTCTAGGTCCTCAGTAGAGTAGGCATGGTAGATTAGCTCTTATACCTTCCACCTCAGTTGCACCGGGTGCACAACTTCTTCCACGTATCTCAACTGAGGAGATACATGCACGACCCTTCCCACATCATCGACCATGGAGAGATGGACGTCGAAGATGGGGAGAATTATAGGGAGATTCCAGTGGAGATTCAGGATAGACAGGAGTGGGTCTTATGTGGATAGATGATACCTCTGGTTCACATACATTGGCAGCACGAGAACCTCTTAGAGAGCGCACGGGAGGAGGAGGCTTAGATGTGTGATCATTACCCCCCATTTGTTTCAATAGTTCGAGTTGTAGCTTACAGAAACGTAAAATCCTGAGGTGGGGAGAATATAAAGACCTGGAAATTCTGTGGAATTTTTTTTCATAAATACATGGGATTTTTACAAGTCCGTGAAAATTTACGGTGCTTGATTCTGAGGAACGATGTTCCCAGAATCAATTTCGGATGTTTTGTTTGGTTACGTTTAGTAAACGTACAAGCGGGATTTTATAATTTCTCAACCGGTGCTCGGAACTGAAATATGAGGGCACCATTGAACTCAAAGAACTTGTATTCACTTAAGAATACTTTCATCTCGATGGAAGATGGTCGAAAATTAATGTCAATTTTTGGATTTTTATAAAAAAATAAAAAATTAAAGTGTATAACACTTTATGTTATTTTAAGCTGCGATGTGTGTGATTATTGGTTAAAACCACGACATGGGAGTTAGAGGTGGGACCACCCCACCCTAACCTCCCATGAGAGATTACGGTGTTGAGTCCCACCCAAATTTAACCTATTGCGAGAGGTTACGACATGGGGACCAGCCGAGACCATAACCTATCATTTATATAATCGGGGTGGGGACCACCTGACCCCTATTAAAGGGAGGAGAGTATAACCTATCAACTCTCCCTCATTAATGAGGGAGAGCCTCTCCACCTCCCCTAGTTTTTGAATTTTTTCCAACTCCCCAATTAATGTGCCAACCTAATGAATTAAATTGGAGGATCATTTTTAATTAATTAACCTTTTTGAATTTTGTTCCAATGATTAAAATAATAGAAAAACTATTATTTTGGGCACTTTCATTTTGGCAGAATCATGGGAGTGGAAGATAACTTCGAGAAACTTATCCACTCTAATGAAGAATGCCCCTCCCAATGAAGAACAAGAAGAATGACGACGAAAATTATTCTTAAACATTCTTCTACCTGGACACCTACCAACCTACCCTCCGCAATGTAATTGAGCCGACGTAGCTCGGGATTTGAGATGTGAGGCCGAAGCGACGAATGATGAACGAAGAATGATGAATCAAAAGGTAGGGGTTTATTAATTGTTAGAGTTGTACCTTTTTCATACCTTCTTCAAAGGATAATAAGGGATTAATGCGGACATATTTTTTGATCATCATCTTCTCATGATGAGCCAAATGATATCTTCCTAAACGCGAAGGGTGTTGGCCTACCTAACATGGCCCAACATCCTCCATCGATCAATCTCTTCTTGTGAAGTTATACGGCATGGCGATGTATCAATGAAGAGGCGGTGAAGGAGGCAACGAAAGAGGCCGTGCTACCCTCGGTCTCCACAAATCGCTTTGTCGGCCCACGCCGGCCTGAGCTTCGCCGAACCGTCCTGCCCGCGGTCCGCCCGGTGTGCTGCTTGTCGCCTGCCTGTGGCCCCTCTGGCACCCCCACGGCCCTCTGGTGCCTTGCTGCGCCTTTCCGCACCCTTCCCGTCACCCCCTACGGCATGCCTGGCCCCTACCGCGCCTTTCCTGGTGCTCCCACGGCCTGTTCGACGCCCTGTCGGTGCCCCGGCGGCCTCCCAGCACCCTACCATGACCTGCTCGGCACCCCTCATGGCCTGCTCATCCCCAACCGCACCCTGCATGGTGCCCCAGTGTCCTGACCGACACCCTTTCGGCACCCCACGACCTGCCCGGCGCCCTGTCGTGGCCTGCTCGACAGCCCCCAAGCCAGCCTTCGCGCGCGCCACCCTAAACCGGGCACCCCGGAGCATGTCTCTACGCGCTCCCAGTAGAGATGGCATACCAAATCCCTCACACCCTCGGGGCTGAGCCACACCGGGACGTGCCCTCGTAACGCTCTGGGATGAACTGTCCCTGAGCCTTGGTCGAACCGCCCCCGCAGTCCGTTGGGTCGGGCCCAACGAACCGGGCCAAACCTTGATGCCTGACCCACCCAACGGCTAGGTCAGACCCAGCGAGTCTAACTGGGTTGACCCAGATAAGGTTGTCCTATGCCATTTTGGGCCAAGTTGGTCCGACTGGGTCGGACCTGACCCGGGCCCACTATGACCCCATTACCTTCTTGGGCCATATCTTTGGCACCGGATGTCTGTTTGACAAACCGTCAGTGGCGCTGGTATTCTTGGAGCGAAGCCGTCCCTTTGATAATACCCCACTAGAGTTCGGGGTATAGTTGAGATATGGTCAGTTTGGATCATGCACGAATCCAACCGGGCTCCTGGGAGAAAAATTCTAAAAACTAACAGACCGAATGTCAGACTGACGCGCCATCTGTTGCGTTAAGACCCCTATGATGTGGCGGTCCTTTGAGATACTTATTTGTGGAACTTTGTGAAAATTGGAGTATCGACCAGTAGATTGAGGAGCGGATCCTTCCAGAGGTGGGCGGATAGAGTATGAATACCTGTTAGCTGGATGAGACCTGATCACTTCTTGACTGATTCGACTCGGAGTGATTCGACTAGCTCAGTGCGGAGTGCCTCTATGTGATGTTGAAGATCCATGGTGGGGAGAACCTCTGTATGAGCACGAAAGACCCACAATACTCGACAGGAGGAGTACCTCGGCATGCTACAAAGGGGAGTGCCTTTGTGTGAGCTTGACAGACCCATGGTGGGTAGCGCCTCTGTGTGAAGCGGCAGACCCATGGTACTAGATAGGAGGAGTACCTCAGCAGTCCAAGGATAGTGGGAAGTGCCTCAGTGTGATGCGGCATGCCCACTATACTTGATAGAGGAGGAGTATTCCACATGTAGTGGTTTCGATAATAAAAATCTCGATTTGAGCTGAGTCAATGACTTTTGTGTTTTCCACATGATTGAGATAAGTTACTAAATAACATAGGTTTATGTATGGGCATATACCTAAGTAATGGTTATTCGTTGATTTCATACTTTGTGGTTTATCCTTGTAGGATTTTTTGAGACCTTGAGGATCTTGGGGTACCTACTGGGTATCGTTATAATCAACCCTACACATGCTATGCCCATTCCTCATTGTGTTTGTTGCAGGCGACGAACATCACTGACTGAGGCACATAGTAGCAGACTGGATGGTACCTGAAGGTGGACCACTCGGTGTGATGGTGCACGGAGGAGACAGACAGACGTGGAGTGCTAAGGAGGCCATCTGTAACTACCCTTCAGGTAGGAACCCCGGAAGATGACATAGTTGCGGCTTTACTTTTCTTCAGTTGTACATTTTTTCCATTGTACTTGTACTTTCCTATTGGGCTTGTATTTTTTTACCTTTTACATTCCATCACTTCTTTTGTATACAGTTTTACTTAGTGTTTTTCTTCCAGTTGTGTACTCTGAAGTTTTTTTATAGCTATAAAGTCAATGCCTTCCGAGTTTAGGGATTTATGCCTTTAGTGATAGTTCCCAGTCCCTGGCCTGTGGAAGGAGGGTTTGGGGTAGTCACGATACGGGCCCTGGGGGATGGGTCGTGACATAGATAGATAATTGAAATTCTCATACATATGAAAACATGAAATTAACAATATTTTTTTGAACATCATTATTCTGACCAGAATATCCATGTATATCAATAATAAAACACTTCTTAGTATCTTTGGGAAAGGATAATTTTTTTTATCTTAGATACTCATTGGGTTAATTTATTTTTGAATATATCATGAATAAATAAGGTATAATAAATATGTAATGGTAAAAATTGAAAACACATGTCATTTAGTAAAAAAATTGAAAACTAAAAATAATTCTTATGGAATCATTTTTTATAAAAAAAATTAATACAATAAACAAACTATTCTTGAAACATATCCATGGATATCATAATTATACAAATAATAATATCCACATCATTAACTAATATCATGAAGATGAAATGAATATTTTTAGACATTTGAAGCTCAACATTGAGGCCCAATTCCAATACAAATAAAATATATTGTCAAGGTATCATGCTAGGAATTCAAACATAAATATGTATGACCTCCTCTAAAATATCAAACTTCATTTATCTCATGAAACCAAAAAAAATCATTTAGGGGCTATATAATTCTAGGAACTACCAGCCACATAAAAATTCCAATAAATTCATTATATTCATTAACTAACACAACATAAACCATATGCCTTGAAATTCAGTAGGTGGTAATATTTTAAGAACTATCATATAAAATATAAACTCCTTCCACAATCAAGATGATCAAAAACCATCAATAAAAAAATATTCATATTATAATTAGATAATATTCCCAATATGTTATAATTTTCACGAAATAAGTTTTACATAAATCAAAATATATGCAAATGATCGAGTGAAAATTTCACAAGGAAAAATTCCTTATGCCCTGTTAAAAAACATATTTAAAATATCAATATTTTTAGAAAATTTAGGATAAAATTTTATTTAAGATAACATTTTAATCATGAAATGTAATATTCATGTCATTGACTATTCATGCTGGTGTAAAATTCCATTCTTATCATATATGATAAAAAAGAACTCCTTTCATAATTGTTTAAGATTGAAAAAAGTACCACTTTACAGAAAAAATAATCCATTTATACCATTTTAAAAAATAATAGCTATTTAGAAATTCTTTTAATAAATCATTGACTAATATTAAAAGATTCATCTATAATATTTACTCTAAAATATAATTATTAAAGAAAAATATTCTCGACTTGGTATAAAAACAAATATTGCTTTCTATATGAAAACTTATTTTAGTATATTCCATATGTAATGAGTGGAAAATGAATGGAAAACAAGTAATTTACAGAAATAAACATTGGAAGAGAAAATATACCACATTTGAGATATAATTATTGAATAATTCACATATTGTGTAAATAAACATATATAATTTTGAATATTGTTGGGATTTTAAAATCTACACATGCCTATGGTCCGACGTATTTTTTAGGGGTTTGAACATAAGTTTTAATAAATATATATTCATTATTAAAAAATTCATATAACCACAAAAATATATACCATATAATATATAAATTACTTACATCCTATAATAACATGTTTATTAATAATTATTTATTGAAATGGATGTTTTGGGTGATAAGTTATTAATTTTTCACATCTATTTTCATGTTTTAGTATTATTCATTATATAATAATCATTATTGCATCATATCTAGAATTTTAATCATGATATAAATATAATATATAATGACTATATATATATATATATCCATAAAATTTAGGGATACAAAAATTAATTACACCATTCTTAGAGACAATATGTTGTATGTATACATAAATATTTTTTCACTTATCAATCAATGAGATGAATGAAATTATAACAATATGTAAAATTTTATGAATAATTATTACTTGATATATTTCATATGTATTCATTATATAGATCCTAGTTACCATCCTTGTAAATAGGAAATGAAAAAAATCACAAAACATCATGGTTGAGGTAATCCAGAAGACATAATGAGAAACCTTATCATATTCCAACGAATTTGCATTAAAATGTTATATAAGATATTATAATAATAACAAATAATTATTTTGTAAATATCATATGTAAACATAAATCCTTTTTATATAACCCTCAATAAAATATATTTATGGAAAAATTATTGTATCGCTGCTAGGAGACGATAAGACAAAAAAACACGTAACTGATAATTTCGCATTAAATTTTATGGTAAAGATTGTTGATTGTGGTGGTTTCATAATTATATTAATAATTATGTATATGAATAATACAAAAGTTAATAATTTATGACATATAAAATATATTTAGAGGATATATAACAATAAAATAGTTAAAAGAGGTTGAGTAAGATGATTACCTCTTCTTAAGGAGACCACATTTATATAATTTCATAATAGACATTGGAGTGAATTTTTTAGAAGAAAAAAATATCCATAAGAAAGATAATTATTTATAAATGGATAGGTAGTGGTTAATCTAGTATGGTCGAAGTGGTATACACAAGTGATTGAAGGAAGCCCTTTTAAAGGGTTACAATTTTACATATAAGGTAAAAAATTCTCATAAATATAAGAGGGATGAAATAATATACAATATATTTTCCCATTTTCTTATTTCAATATATTTTATTTGTTTTAATTAATTAATTTTTTTATAATTTTCATAAAAGTTTATTATTCACAATTGTGACACTATTCAATTAATTTTTCATTAATGACTTCACGAAAAATATTGAATTCGACAATGATAATTCAATAAATAACTAAAATTATATAATATTCATATAATCAAATTATTTCTACAAATTTTACACAATTAATATT
The DNA here is from genome assembly GCA_963277665.1 of Viscum album. Classification (NCBI taxonomy): domain Eukaryota; kingdom Viridiplantae; phylum Streptophyta; class Magnoliopsida; order Santalales; family Viscaceae; genus Viscum; species Viscum album. Next base: position 127,720,471 of record OY728147.1, on the reverse strand, counting down.
TCTAAAAACCATTATTTACGTTTTTTGTTAATTGAATAATAATATTGTTGTAGTTGTATAAGAATTTTAGGACATTATATAATCCCATAAAATTATCAATAAATTACCATAAAAAATAATTATATTATTCATAAAATATAATTTAGGGTTTATTTAGTAATTTTTTTTATTTTATTTTATCATAATGTATATGTTCAAATTATAGAGGGTGAAATTTATTATTTTTCTTCACATAAATTATATAAAAGGACAATATCAAATATAAATAGCTCTAACTAGCCATTTTTGATACAGGGATGATAATGGATAAATCCATTAATCTATGACGGTAGATTAAAACTTCATATGAATTTTAAATCCTTATCGAATTTATTAATCACATTTTACCACTTATACCAATACAAAAGTGAAAAATATTTACCCTAGTTACTATTCAACCTGAAAAAAATAAAAGGTTCCTATTTTCTAAATATGATGTTCCTAATTATAAATTTTTTCCCATTTTAGTGATTCAATTTATAAAAATTACATTTTATGAAAAATACTTTCAACAAAAAATAAATTATTTGAACAAAAAATATTTTTTAACAAATTAAACTATAAAATTGATCCAAATGAAATTAATCAGATTAATAAAAAAATATTATCCCTAATTTTTCTTTAAAATCATTTAAAAAAATGTGTTTTTATAAATTCATTACAAAATAATGTTTTTTAAATTGTATTTTTTTCTAATCATTAAAAATCATTCATTTCCAAAAATTATCCACAATTATTGATAATTTTGTTTGATTATGATTTCAAAAGATGTTTTGTTTCCCACGTATTTTTTCTCAAAGAGGAAGAAGATAAATTTTTTTTTCCAACAACAAAGAAGAAAAATCAATTTTTAGGGTAACATATATTTGATGAATTAGATGAATTTACTAATTTTTTAATTTCTATTTCCTAAGATTCAGTATGTACATTGATAATGAGTAGGATCCTTTTATATTTATATATTTTATAATGTTGTAAACCATATTCTTACCCACCAATTCACCATATAGGTTATTAATATCATATTTAAATAATAATAATATTTTTTACATTTACTATTTTCATTGCCTTTGATATAAACTATGCTAAATTGTGTTCTTTTAATCTTGTGGAGTTAGTGTAAGTGTAAGGGATAACTATCTGTTCGGGATATAATTCATGGAAAATTTATCGTTATCGATTGGTTGAATGTTCGCCTGAAATTAGTGCACAAAACATTGTATAGAGTGTTATTTGGTTTAAAAAAGATATAAAAAATTATTTATAGACCTATGGTTAGGGAATAAATAATTAAAAATTATCACTTATTATTATTCTAATCATTGGTCAATTATATGTCTAAACAAAAATCATATTATTTTTATTATTTATTTTACACGCACAAAACTCCTAGATACTAATATAATTTTATTTATTAAATATACTATAAATTTTCCAATTAATATTTTATATATCATCTATCACCTGACAATTAATATCAGTTTTACAATCCTCCATAATATTTAAAATACCTTTAATATTATATATTAATTCTTTTAATGAAATGTCCAAAAATAATATTATTTCCAAAATATAAAGATTATTTTAATTAAATATGTGAGAAAAAATTAGAATATGTTCATGTAACCCTGTAAATAAATATTTGTTACCTAGCTAATAGAGAAGAAATAAAAAAGTTATATATTAATTTAAATAAATTATCACTTAATTAGAAACAATTTTTTTATTTATTATTCAACTCACTTAATATTCACTCGAAACAAAATTTAATGAATATATTTTATTAAGAAATAATGAATAATTATTAAATAATTTATGAAAATAATTTTTATTCAACATGTGAAATTAAAAATTAAATTTATTAATGTTTTAGATACATATAATGGGATTCATTCATGGACCTCTTCATAATGTAATTATGATACACTTTCAAAATTGTATAGTTAGAATCTAGAAGCATGTCCTAGATCTCGTAGAGAAAGATTTTAATGTCGTGAAATCATATATACACATAAGAAAACAATTTTTTATCTTCTAATTCATTTTTCGTTATGTCTCTAATAAATTAAGTTGTACAGTTGTGTAATCAATTGATGTTTATTATGTCTCATTCTTTGTTATTCCAAAAATCAAATTTCACATTGAACAAAAATTTTATTGAATTAATTAAGTACTTCCAATCCCATCAATGTCCCTGATTTATTAACACTGGTTAAAAAAATAAAAGGTATAAATTCATTCTCGTGCTTCACATTAATGTAAAATCACTATTTATAAACCCAATATTTCCTACTTTTTAATGATAACATGTCATCTTCATTTCCCTTAATGCATCAATCTACATGACTTCTGATATGAATTTATAATAACCATCACATTTAAGAACCATTATATATGTCCTCATATAGTAATATCCAAGCAAATATATAGGTATTGACTTCCTACTAGTGGTTCTTATAATCGTAATCTCTATCTCAAAAGATCATCATCATTGTATAATATTAGATGGTGCATTAAAATTTTTATGAGTCTTTACCATGGATAGTTGAATCATTTGGGTCCAATTAAATGATATAATTCCACTATTGTTTATAGATTTATGAATATATTCATAACAATTATATGTTATCACTATAGTGGGAAACAAATATAACCTTTAAGTGAGATATATACCCTTAGGAAATTATCACCTAGATATCATAGAAAAGAACAATAACCATACGAAAATAAATTATTTAATATTAAACACTATTAATATTATTAAAATAAAATAATTTTTATTTAGGGAACCAACTATAGAATATAGATGAATAATGGAGGTATAATATTAGAATTTTATTTTAGAAGGTAGTTTTTAAAAATAAAGTTTCTTTTTAAACTCTTGTTGGATTCATCAGTGTAAATTAAAAATGTAGAAAATATATGGATATTTAGAAAAATTTAAATAATGACAGTATGGTTTGGAGCTTAATTTTTCAAATAAGGAATTAAAATTTTAAAATGTGAAGTCATAGTTTATTAAAGTGTTAAAATAAGTCTATTTATTTCATTTATTTTTTGGATTTATGATTGATTCCCTTGAATAATATAAATTAAAATTTTTAATTCACTTTGGTATTTGATTTTTTATTAGGGGGATTTTTTTGGAAATATGATTGACATGGTCTTTAATTTATCCTTGTTATTGATTGTAGGCATCCTAGGAATTTCTTGAGTGTTATAGGGATCTGAGGTCATCTATTTCGGGGATTTGGTTGATTTAATTCAGTGGCGACTCCTTTTTGGTGTTCTTACTTGGTCATTTTATAATATTCATTCTTATGTATTGGGATTATTTGGGAACATTCTTTGTATCATTGGACTGGCTTTCTATATCGAGTTTTTTGTGATGTTATGATTAGTAGGGATTGATTTTAGTTTCATTCTTTCTGGGAGGACCGTGGGTGATCTTCTGTTACCTAGGATAGATGTTGAACAAGTTCATATTACACAATAATGGGTTTTTGGTGGGTTTGATAGGATCACAATAATAGGTGACCCATGCATGAGGTCCTATGTATAAACATATTTATTCGAGACTAATAGTCCATACCCATTTTTTATGAAGTGGCGTTGTCATGGGGTATACCTTTTCAATTTTTTATTTTAAAATATATGAAAATGGTTGTATTGGTCACTGTGATTGTCTAATTATTATAGTTTTTTATCTTTTGGGTCTCTATGATAGTGGCTGACTACGTGATTGAGTGGTTTCCTAGCTCTCATTAGTTGATGTTTTCGGTTTTGGCTCATGGGAACCATATTGGATGTGGGATTTCTCTATTTGATACAACATTTTAGTTGAGATCATAAATTTAAGGGTGGCCCTCTATTGGTATATATTTATTTAATTATCCATCATTGGTCATTTCTATGATGTTACTTGAGTATTTTGAGATTCTTTTTCCTTTAGGGACTCCATTGACAATTTTTCATACATTTGGTTTTAGGAAGCTCATATATCACCTCATATTTTTTCCTATTTTCCAATTTGATGTTTTTCATATAACCTTATACATTAGTTTATTGTGTTTTATGGTAATAAATTAATATTGTTGGGATGATATTAACAGTTGGTTCTATATTATCATAATAATTATTCATTTGTTGTATTCTATTTTCTCTATTGATTTCAGAACTGATGCCATTAAATTTTGAGAATTTTTTGTAATTAATCATGTTATTGAATTAGTGAACAACCCATAAAACCCATATTTTTACAATGAATGTTGGATATATATTATCCATAGTTAACACATAGGATTTCTATTCCTTTGATCCTTATGAAGGGTATACAAAGGGTGAGTCAATTGTAAATCCATATGATTCAAAAAGGTTATTATTTATTAAAAAATTAATAAAACACCCTCCATTCTAGTTTACCTTCTTTCATGAAGAACTCTAATGTGACCTGTGTCTAATGATTTCACCTAGGGTCCCAACCTTATTTATTCTTTTCAGATTTTCGGGTTCTTCCTCAAGAAGTTTCTATAAGAAAATAGTTTTCATGGAACTCATTTCAATCTTCCTTCCCCTCTCTCTATCCCCTATAATTGTTTTCTCATCATTTTATTTATGGCTCCCATATAAACCATGTTTATGGTTTTTTATTTTAAATTTTATGTTGTTTTTTATTTGGAGTTTAATGGGTATTTCAAGCCTTCTGATTTCTATAGTTATATTATTTACACCATATGTGTGTGACCTAATTTGGTGTTTCGAAAATTTGGATTTTCTCTTATAAGGAACATGTGATTTAACATTTAAATAAAAAAAATTACATTTATATATTCTATGATGTTCAATTAGATCAAGAAAATCAAAGTGTTTGGTTACTTCTTGTGGTTTCTATTGATTCTCATGTGGGTTATACAGAGAGTTTCCCTATTTTATATATTCACTCAATAAATAAGTTATTCAACTAATTGATAAAAAACAATATTTTTTTCAAAGAGAAAAAAAAAATTAAAAAAAATATTTAATGTTCTTTATGAAACATTATTGGGTGGCCTGTAAAGGAATGGTAAAAATAATTTGGAATGTCATATGATCATAGTTTTATCTATATTCATGGTGATTGAAAACTATATATATTTTAATTCCTAAATATATGTGTTAATGGATATATATGTATGCTTATGTTTGTATATTTATATATATATTATTGTTTTCCTTTATTTATGCTCATGCATTGAATTTATATTTTTTACTTTCAAATTTATCATCGATATGGATTTTAAAATAAATAAATCTAGAAAGGGACTTTTAGCCTAATTTGGAACATTGAAGGAGTTTATGAATATTAGCCTTATCTTAATGGGTTTTCAAATTTGGTTTGGGATGTTATATTACATTCAAATTTAAAAACTTGGTTCACACCATATTATTATATTACTAATAGTGTTCACACATGTAGAAGTATTTCCATTTATATAAGGTCTTTACATGCATGGGTATAGGGAGATTGGATAAAAAATTTATTTTTCATATATGGAATCTTGATGAAAGTGTATTATATGATAGATACCCCATATCCTATTATTATTATTATTATTATTATTATATCATCTATGGAATCTTAGTGAGGCATGAGAGATGAATGTATCTATAATATATTAGAGGAACTAGTACACCATGGTCTAATAGCATATAATGTTATTATAGTTTGGGTGATAGTTGAAAAAATCTTTGTAGTTATAGACATAGGTATGTATTGATTGGATTATATGTGGTTCTATACCGAGTACATATAGGAACACAAATAAAAATGATCTGTAATTTCTATTGATCAAATATCCTGTATTTCCTCCTTTTATTTTTATTTAGGAACAATGTAGTTTCCCAATTTTATGAAGCCTTAGTTACTTATCCTACTTGTTACACTTTATTATAATTCCACTATTTTCTATTATAATTTTTTATCATTTATTGATACCTTCCTTTTAATTTTTTTTGGGTATCCATAATATTGATTATGATCATTATTATAAATGTCATGAAAATTATTTAACAAAATAGGGTTATTAGATAATGGGATTGAATGAATAATTTAAAAACTATTTTATGTTTAAATTTTTGTTTATTTATAAAATTGTACGGTTGATTTTTCTTATATTAATAGAAGTTATATTTTTTAAATATATTCCAAATATTCAAATTTTTTAATTTCAGAAATGAAAAAACATTGAATCTATAGTGATTGACTAATTAGATATTTATGATCACATTAAACTCACACTACTAAATGTTTCTAGAATGAATGAATTGGAAGGTTAGGAAGTTATTTCATCGAATGTGATATATTTTTTGATGTAGTGTGACATCATTTCTTATGGGATATTTTTTTAAGTTATGTTAAAATTTTTATATCCATATTATATTCATAAATATATTACTTTTTTACAATCAATTTTGTTGGTGGAGGGTGACTATAGAAGGTATGGAATATGATGAATTAAGGGGATGCTTATAGGGCTGGAATTATAGGGTTATATGAAAAAAAATCATTTCCAGAACCATACCTCTATTTAAATTGCATTCAATTTTTATAAAACAAGTTGATTTTGGGTGTTCATAACCAACCTGGGAAAACTGAAAATTGGTCAACCGAGCTAGCCTGTAACAAGATCCGAGAGGCTTTCCTAATTCTCCATAGTTGAAAACTAATATTTTGGATCATATAAAACTAATTTTTGAATGATATATCCGACAAAAGAAAGATAAATAAAATTTAATAAAATAAAATAACAAACTAGCCATGGAAAATATATGTAAACTACCAATAATACCTCTATGGGACTAAATAGGTCACCACAATTCACTAAAGTGAAGAATCTCCTAAGAGATCGAGACTGATCTTAAAGAAACACTAGTATCTAAAAAATGATATATCTATTGGTGTGATTATTAAAACATAGTAGGTGTGACTGAATAGAATATTAAATATTCATTAACTTTTTTATAATTATATATCATGAAAGTTTAAAAATAACACATATTGAGTGTATGGATCTCCATTTATTTTCAAAATGAGTATCAAGATTCAATTTTTAAGTGAAATTGTTTTTTGTAGAATTTTTATAACAGTTTGGGAAACATGTTAAAATAGTTGATTCAGTATAGATTCATGAAGGTAATAGTACGTAAAAATGATATTTATTATTATAGAAAAGAAAAATAAACTAGAAAAATATATTTTTAAAAATACTTCCATGAACTATATGAGTGAAATAGATTAATAACCACAAGAAATTACTAAGTAGTTAGGGTAAGTGGGGACACAAGATACTCATACTCTTAGTAATTGACCAAGGATGTGAAGGTCAATATTCTACATGATCCATCCAATCACCTTCATTAGTAGTTTAGGTACTATTATTCCATAATCCTTATAGGTAGTGAAGATCATTCCTAGAAGACATCTCTTAACCTATCCCCAAGAAATGTAGTATTCCCAAGTGATTTTCCAAATTTACCAAAAAAAGGAAATTTCCCATTAATAAAACCATATATGAATTCACATTAAATTATTCAAAATCCCATATTCTAATAACCATCATTCAATATATCAATAAGAGAAAAAATATTTTCACATAATGTTTACATATAGGAAAAAATCATTCAAAAATACTCATTCCACACTCAAAACCATTTAGCAAACCACTTTTATTTATTTAATATTTTGAGAGTTTTGAAATAAACATTGAATAATATTTAGATAAATAATACATTTTTCAAATCTTAATAGTAAACAAGAAAAAACAAATAAATTAAAATACCATGAATCGCAACCATTTATACTAGCATATGGACAATATTTATAATTAAAAAACATTTTTAAAACACTCAATAAATTAATTAATTAAAATTAAAGGCTCATACATAGGGAACCTACCACAAAACAAACTTCAATTTTCATTTTTATCTTCATAATTACACACATATACACATAAATATATATATATTTATACCCATTGACCCAATTTACATATTCCACATTCCATGGGAGAATATGTACAAGGATGATATGTGTGTGTGATTAACAATGTTAACACCAAAAATACACCTTCAAATCGAGTGTCTTGAAACCATCTCAAGGAAGTCAAAGATACACTACAAAAATATATAGAACCAAAAATTCAAAACATCCATAATGAAAAATTAACAAAAGTAGAAGAAGTATAGAAAACCTACATAAAACAAATGGAGAAATCAATCCCTTCCATTCTCATGACCCAAACTGATATTCTGTAAGGAATTTCTATTTTCATATGGGGATAAAAAAATTAAATAATTTACACAATTTGGATCATCTAATAAAATAATATTTCAAAAGCCTCAGTGTCTAACCCATATGCACAATCTATATTTTCTAAATTATTTAAATAAATTCAAATTTTTTGAAAGTTTGAAGAAAGTGAAATAGTTGTATGGATTTGGTTTGAATTCAAGATAAGATACACCCCATATTCAGTGATATTTTGGTTCATTAGAAATGGAATAAATTTATTATGTTTTTATTCAATTTCTATGTATTAATTCTGTTAGTAGGGATCCTGGTTCATGGTTTTATATAATAATCGTATGATTTTATTATTATAATGCCCATCTTCATTATGAAATTAAAAAATCTAGGACACCCAAACCCATGTTTTTAACATACCTAACCTATATTGTAAAATGTTAAATTAAAAAATATTCATATTATTTCATAAAATGAAATAAAACTCCTCAAATCACAAGAATGGTCATAAAATTGAAAAAAATAATAAGATTATAATGGAAAAATAGTATTTGAGCTAACTAAAAAAATAATGAAAAATGGAAATAATACATAATATCACATACCCCTAGAATCACATCACCATTCATATATAACACTACTAACTCATTCTAGGAATTATTGGAATGATAAGTAAGGATACCAGAGGAACAATGGAATAAACGAACGACAACGAAGTAGGGATATGGTGGGGAACACATATCCAAAAGTCATATTTTGAGGCTCCTCTTGATCATGTATATCCCAATGTAGAGTGTTTGGGTCTTATTATATATTAACTATCTTCAAACCATCATCCTCTAGAAAATGTAATTTTCATATGCCTGAAAAATTTATCAAGTGTAAATATTTCATGTTGTGTAATGTAATGATTTTCACCACGTGAGAAGGTGTCAGAAATTAATGTGTATCACATCCAAAAAATCTCCTAAAAAACAAATTACATTTAATTTATTTACATTATGTATAAATGTCCTTCCCTAGTTCATCATAACTTCATTATCCTCAAAAATATGTGATTGCATAGCGAGAAAAAATAATGGTGTGAAGTGTCTTAATATCCTATTTTTATCTCTTATTTTTAATTTTACCCTTATTTTTTCTTTCCTCCCTTATCATAAAACAAATAAAGTTTTCACAATATTGAAAATTTTATTCAATTAAATATAAAAATCAATGTAATAAAACATCCTAAAATTTATTCATGAAATAATAATATCACAAAACCACCTCAATCATTTACATGGAACCCCAAAAATCGAAGAAGATCCCAACCAAAAAGAAAACCCCAAATATTGGACTATTAGAAACCCTTATACTTTGACCAACCACACACCATAGTGATGTGGAAGAAAAAGTGAAACAAGATGGTAATGAATTATGAGATACCCTTAATTAACCTGATCACACCAAGAATTGGTGAAAGAATCAACAAAAAAAGTGGTCTTTGGATGTGGATGGCATCCGTGTTGGATGGGGGGCTTGGTCATGGTGATGGGGAGAGGGACAAAATTATAAAAAAAAATTATTAGAGGGTTTAATAAAACATAATAAAAATAATAACAACCACGTTTATAATAATATTAATAATGTGATCATTTTTCATAACATTATTATTTGAATTGTTAATATTAATAATTATAATTATAATTATAATTATAATTATATTTTTATTATCAAAACATTTATTTTTCAATACCCAAAATTCCATGTGGTGTGCCATACCATTTAGTAACCTCTTTCTGAGAGAAAATTGGATACAAGGATTACATTAATGGGTGAATGAACAAGTATCTAACTATGTACCCTAGAAAGATCAACTTTATATGATTAATGGTATTCCACGGGCTCTAAAAAATAGTATCCTAAACGCGCACTAACTATGAAATTAGGAATAAACCCCTAAAATTTGAATTTAAAAAACTCACTCAGCCCAAAATAGAGGAACATGACTAAATATAATTAAATTATTAAATATAAATAAATATTATACTATTGGGTTGTCTGAATTATCCAAACCATGAATCATTCATCCCCCAAAATTTAACAAAAAGTAGACTGACTATGATACTAAAAATCCAAAACCCAAAATGAATGCTTTTCTACTAGGGGTCCGTGAACTAAAAACTGCATTTCAACACAAAAACATGAATCTTCATGATCAAAAAGAATTTGGAATGACCATACTCAAGATACCATCATGCCATCTAAATAAAAAACAATCATGGGGAATGGAGTTGAAATAGAAAACGAAGGGACGATGGTTGAGGGACACATATCTCCAAACATAACCTCAAAATAAGAAATACACTAACCACTAACATATTACTGACAAATAAAACTCATTACGGTCAGGTGGGATGGTGAAAATGTTTTTCCTAATGTTAAAGATAAAATTCACCATGATGCACTTTTTTTGGTGGCCTCCCTTCCATTTTGGTACATCGTTTAAACAGTATTTATATGGCCAATAAACCCACAAATAAAAACAAAAACACTTTACCTAGTGTGGTCTCTTATCATACAAAATTACTACTTACTAGTGTAATATGATACATCGACAAAATATGTAATGGGTCTCCCCACTAATTAGGAACAAACTAGTAACATGGTTTCACTAAATGGAATTTTCATCGGACTACCGTGAAAAATAAATAGGGCACAACCACAGGAACTGAAATATAAAAGCATCCAAATCACAATTTATAATTACCAAAAGTAGGGAATCTATATACATGAGTCAATCAAAATGAATACTATAATAAAATTATTTAAACTATTCAAGATTTCCAATATCCAAGTCACTACCTCAAAAATTATAAGATTACATATCCATCAAAACCGCCCAAAATACAATTTATAAAACTAAAATCAATATCAAGGTGAAATTAAAACATTTTCCACTCTGATGTTGGAGAATTTTTTTTGGATCAACATCTATCACAACCAATAGCACCTTTAATTGTGAATATAATCAATACAAGAACAATTTCTAGATCCCTAATGTCTTGGATAATTTTCTACACTGTAGTGAGGAGATGATAATTACCTTTTGAATCTTCCCCTTATGGGTTCACAAGTAGCCACACAGACAATAATCATTTAGGGAACTATGAAAAAACATATAATGGTCAAACCTACCCCAATTGAAACAAAAAAATTATTTTCCATCAAACATTAGTAAAAAATAATTAAGGATACACCCTATAAACTGATTCATTTAGTTTAAAATCCTCACTCTACGGAAAGCCCTTTACAAGAACCTCATGACAAAAGACCACTAACTACCACATATTTCCCTCTGTAAGCCAAATAATATTGGTTCACATCACCCACAAACACCAAAAAAGTTAAATTTACATATAGAATAACATTATCCATAACATGTGGATTGATTACCCATAAGATTTAATTGACTTCTAGAATTTTTTTCACCATTATATTCGAATAATTAGGAACCATATCCTTGAAATGGTCAACACACTCCTTCTCTATCTTTTGAACTTATTTATTACCCATAAGCTCTTACACTTAATTCACTATCTCTCCCTAATGAGTTTTCAGTGGAATGAATTTAGTCTTGAATATCTCATATGGCAGCCTAATATGCATAAAGAAATGAGTGATCACATTTAACTTGTCCAAAATAGGCTCTTCAAATAGACCCATAATAGCTCGCACCCTCATGACATATGGAGTTACCAAAGACTTGAAGAAACTCTAAACCATTTCAACATACCACAAAACTTCTAAAAATTTACCACTAAAAAATAGACAACAAATGAAAAGAACATCACTCAACTATCCCAATACAATTTCCGAAAAAATAATAAACAACAATAAACTCCTCATAAACCCTCTAGAATGTTCTTATCAACAAAATATAAATAACATGAAAGCATATATCCACAATGAAAACAAATAATTCCTCAAATCAAAATAAAAGTCTTATAAACCATCACACGTCACAAGGAAGAATCAAACCCCTCTTTTATAAACAATCATTTTCTATTAGAATTGGAAACCATTTTCCCACTTCAAAAACCATTTCACCATATCGACATCAAAAGTCATAACACCACCTCAATTTTACTCTAAAAATATGTAATGAAAATAAGACCATTTTAATGGAAACCATTTAATTTTTTAAAAACCTCTTTATAAAAACAATTTCATGTACTTAATTTTATATACAAACCCTAAACATCATAGGAACTATCACATATGTGTTGCATCCCACCTTCACTAATATCATCCATTCATGTGTACCAACATGCACTTTATAAACACACAAACATATAGAATAATTTTTGTTTCCAATATAAATGGCCATAAATACCATTTTTTCATAAAAAAAAATCATTTCCAATTCACTCAAAATTTCATATTTTATGAAAACATTCAAAATTATAAATAATTTCACACCCAATTTCCAAAAAAAATATAATGGTTTTCAGTTTAAAAAAAATTAGAAAATTAATACTCTTTAGTAACTTAATTAATGAAACCCAAAACATATTAAAATCCACAACCTAAATAAATAAGTGATAATCAACACTCAGTGAATCAATATTCTTAAACCATTGTGAAATTTCTTGAGCACACAACATTATTTCATGCTTTGAAAGATCATACACCAATCACGTGAGAATGATAGATGCCAATAAAGGCATATTCGGGGTTTGTGCATGGTTTCTATATCGAGAACAAAACCATAGATCATAAAAGTCCCAACAAATATCTTCACCAACTACTAGAGTTTCAAAATGAATCTAAAAATTTTCAATCAAAATAAAAAAACCTATAAAACCAAGACCACATAAACATATGATATCCATTTTTGGAATTTATGGAATAACCTTCCAAAAACTCTCCTTCCAAATAGGTGGTTATCAAGAACCTTACCATGAATTACTAAAATAATTGCTAAAATTATGGCTATAAATCAGCTGAAATACCCATATAAAAACATCAAATTTATTTAATAAAATATTTTCAACAACCAAACAGGGCCAAAACCAACCCAATCACCATTTCCAGCCATCAACATGCCCTAAAAGGCATTCCCAATTCTATGGGTCTTGAAACTAGTGTCATTCACTTTATAAAACTTAGTTTGGAACCATTTATCCCATAAAATAAAGAAAAATAAACAATAATAAAATAATAGAACAAAATAACATCATAAAAATAAAAAAAATACCAAGTGTACTTCCTTGTGACCTTATAGGTCATCATCATCAAGGAAACAAATTTCTCTCCATAGTGATTGAGACTTTTCTAGAAGAATCACCATAAGCTAAAAAAAGATTGAGCTACATGCATGAGTATTAAAACTCACTAGGAATTCTTAAAAAATTATTTCATATGCCTTAACTTTAATTAAAATTCCAAATAATTTTAGTTTGAAAATAAAACATATATAATGTAATGTTTTACATTTTTTCAAAACAAGTATCAAAATTCATTTTTTAATAAACTATATATTCCATTATATTTTATAAAAAGTTCTCAAGAACTATTAAAATAGTTGATTTAGTATAGATGCATTACATTGAATCAAGTAAATATTATTTTTATCATTTTAAAATAGAAGTGGTAACTATTAAAAGATAATTTTAAAAATAGTATCATGAAAAATAAATGTGAATGAGAGAAAACACCATGAAATATTATAAGGTATCTAATATAATTGGGGACCTAGGATACTTATAAATTCAGTGATCAACAAGGATATGATGGTTAATATCCTACTTGATCTAACTAATCCTCATTATAAATGTTTTGTTTACTATTGTAGTGTTATACTAATAGGTAGGAAACGTCATTCCTTTATTACATTTCAGAGATTACTACCTTGATACCTAGGATTCACATGTGATTTTCCATGTTTAAAAAAACATGGAAATTACCATTTCATCATACCAATATGAATATATTTTAATTGAAGTAAACTTCCACAATCCATGCACCATTTTTCAATAAATACATAGAGGAATAATTTTTTTAGCAACTCATTTAAACACAGATAAAATCATTGAAACTAACCGCTACACACTCTAAATAGATTATAAAACCACTTTTAATAATTTAAATTGTTAATCATTAATAAACATGAATGTAATCATATTTAAATAATGAATACCCATGTCAACACTTAAAGGTAAACCTGAAAATGGTAATTCCAATTCTAAGAATCAGCAGCATTTTTCCTAGAATATTAATATTCCTTAATATTAAAAACAAACTTTTAAAACACTCATGAACATGAGGAATTCAAATAATAATACAGGACATGGGAACCTGACTAAAAATGTGATGACTTTTGTAATGGTCGCTTCCCAATTACACATATACACATCTCTACATATATATATCTACCCCTTGAGCCAACGTGGATATTCCCCTCACCATACGTGAATCTGTACAAGGAGTATATGTGTCTGTGTGTGTGGGTGTGTTATTACCTATGTATACGTGTTCAGGTTACCTTGAACTCAGGTGACTCAAAACCACCTTCATGAGGTCGAAGATGCACAATAAAAAAATATGGAAACCAAAACTCACAAAATCCATAAATAAAAATTGACCACTTTTGACGAACATAGAAAAAACTACCTGAAAATGATGGAGGACTCAATTCCATTGATGTGAAAGGACCACACACTCCCTAATAGGGTCCACGTAACCCTGATAAATAGTGTAAAACCATTCCACTAATAAAACCACAATAATAGGACTATTAGAAACCCATGGTGTTCAACTAAACTCTTATCACAATGAGGGGAATGAAAAAGTGGAAGAATAAGGTCATTGAGGAAGGGAGAAATATACAAGAGGTTTTTAGACAATGAATTATCAGAAGAACAAATCATGATAGGTGTACATGAGAAGGGGGTTCCATATGCGAATATAGAGGGGATGGTGGTAGGGTCATGATTAGTGGGAGTGGGGAAGAATGGGGAAGAAACCCCATAGGGGGTTTAATAAATCATAATAATAATAAGAACAACACAAACATTTATAATAATATTAATATTACTATTACTATTACTATTTATAATAATAATAACATAATAATTTATATTAATAATATTATTATTATTTTCTCAAGACATGGCCGGGTGCATGGTCTGCCAGACTGTGTGCCAGCCATGTTGTGTCCTCTGTCGAAAGAGAAAACGGGGAGGCACAATTAACCTATATGGGTGTATGCTCGTTCACATAACCATGTGTCCTTAATAGAGATAATTTATGTGCCACACTCCTTTCTCTGGGCTGGCACATGGTTTCCCCTAATCATTCCCCAATATTGTGTCCTAGACTAAAACTACAAAAAATGAATTTTATAAAATGATTAGGACAGAACCATAAGAATGAGATTAAATATAAAAAATTTATTAAATGCAATTACAATGTCATTTTGGGGGTGATATTGGTCAATGATGTGTGACATATGGATGGATTAAGCTAGAATATAAATAAATTTTATTTCCTTTAATTATTATTTATTTGAGAGAAAACTACCTACATTGATTTTTTTGGAGGCCCTTGCAGGTTTCTCCTTCTCATGGGGCTCAAAACATTCCCTTAAGTTACTAGAGGTCTATTTTGGGTGTTTTAAGTGGAATCCTAGAAAGGTTAATTACAATTTACATATTATTTCCAATCATAAAATAAATTTAAATAATTTGGTGGCCTTTTTATTTATAAAGAGAGAATTTACATGTCCTATACTATATATGTTAGTAATTTAATCATGGATTGGGGAACCATGTGTCCTCAATATAAGGGGAAAAGTTATATTTTCTAATAAGGAGTTTCATATATGAAAAAGTGGTAATATAAAGTGAAAACCCATATTTTTATTTTATTACCGATAGACCGATATATTGGTGAATTATAAGGGAATATAAATTTATTTAACTAAAATAATATTTTTAAATCATATACATCCAATTATAAGATATAAATATTAGAAATAAATGATATCATCATTTATATACAGGTAAATTTGTGTATTTTTTATAAAATAGAGGAATGATAGAAAATAGGTTTCTGACATGTGATACATAGTCAAGAATTCATGTGATGTTTTTTTATAAAAAATAATTATGAATATCCAATAATTTTAATCATCATCCAAAAACATTAAAAACATCACATGGCCTTATATTTTAATATGGGAACTTTTTTAACACAAAATATTGTAAAGAAAAATCTAATTGAATATTTTTTCATTAACTATATCATGTAAAATAGTATATTTATGATTTAATAGAAAATATATTTCATATTGGATTCAAAATAATTCTCATATTTAATTGGGTAACTTTTCCATTAAAATTTTTTAAAACTCATAAATTATGCCAAATATGATTTTTTTCCCAACCTTGTGACTAGAAAATGAAGTGTTATTGATGAATCACTATTCCTTGGGGTGTAATAAATTATTTTGAAATTAGTGATTCCATATTTATCTTTTTCAAAGAGATATTTACTCTTATATATTCAATTCATCCATGTAAGGATTACATCATAGTCTTCATGAAATGGTGGAATCCATAATTTCAATTTCCAATAAACTCCCCCATTATAATTTCCTTCATTGAGATTGAGGAGAACCCAATTCCGAGCATTGATGAAGAACTTATCCATATTCCATGAAAAAATCTAATCCCATGAAATTAATGTAATTTAGTATTTTCATAATTATGGTAATCTTGACCCACTATTTTTTCACCAATTTAATATAAATGTATATATGTGTGTGTGTGTGTGTATTGGATTGAGAGTGATGTAAAATAATTTTAGGCTAGATTGATACATTATTCATCTAGTTTATAATAATAAGTCATAGATTCAAGGTCAATATATTCTAATTGACTCTATTGAGATTTAAAATAATGTAGACAAAATACAAAGAGTCAATTTAATTCATATAAACAACTTGAAAAATATTTATTATAAATTATAAACTATCATAATATATTTCTTGATTAGAAGATCAATTATCTTTCAAATCTATTTACTCGAATGGTTATATGAAGGATATAAGTGGGGTGTGTGATCCATCCCCATGAGTGAATGATTTTTCTTATGAGAACAGTAATAGTTTAATTTTATTCGACAAGGGTTTCATTAGGAATGTATTGGTGGATCATACCGAATTAAAGTTCACATAGAACTAATATTTGACTATTTGATTGTAAAATGAGTTAATTTCCTCTACTACTTGTGATTTTGGAAGAGTGTACACAAGTTATATATATGACCAATTTTTCACCATCATAATATTTTTTTACTTTTTGGAAATAAATTAATATTATTTCTCAAGGTATATTAATTCAATAAGTGGGTTTGTTGGAAGGATGGATATATCTTTATGGATATTGGGTACATCTCGATTATATCATTGTACCTTTCGTAATTAATCATAGTGAAAACATATAGAGAAAAATTAAATGCTTTTTTTCTTTAAAGACTTTATACATGGCAGTACATATCAATATTTAAACATTATTTATCATTATCATGATAATTATTCTTTAATTTAGGCCTCATAAATTTCTAAGGCCTCATATATTTATAAATTAGTAGGTTAGGGTTCAATTGTAACTCATTCTACCCTTTATGGGGTTTTAGCGTGATGATATTTCAATTAATTTATTGTAAAATTTATTTCAAAGGAATTTGAACAATATGGTGTGTGAATTTTAGAGTTATGCAGCTTTGATGGTTTGATTTCCTTCCTTTAATTTGTTATTTATTGGAAAAAAAATTGATTCGTAAAATTTTGTTTTTATATAATTATCTTAATGTATCTCAAATTTTTTAATGTCATTTATCATGGACCAAAAATGTGAGTATTTATTAATTTTATGTGACAGGTTATAAAAAATTACATTAGCATTACATTGAAATAATAAATAAAAATGTAGTGCCTCATACTGTACATAAGCATGTAGAACCAAACACCGATGCAATAATCCTTGGATTCGAGAAATATAGGTTCCATGATGTATATTATATATTCTCATATATACTGGAAAAAAATAATAAATGTAATTTATGGTATTAATGTTTGACTAATATTTGGTAATTTTTCTATAATAATGTGATCTTGAAAGAAATTACTGAGGAACTTTTTCTTAGTGAATGAATTGTTATTGTCTCACCATGGTGAATAAAACATGGAGGATGACTTATGCTTCAAAATTGTTTTTTATAAATATGTAGAGATAGAATGAATAACGAAAATAATTTTTTAAATAAATATCATCCCCACAAGACCAATGTCTATTTTCTATTTCACTCATACTTCCTCATAAACACATGAGTTATTGGTCATGGTAAGAAATTACTTGATGTTATTTCACTGAAATAATTATATTTTTATTGAAAACAAATTCATGTCAATTTCCATAGGAAATTTATCTCCTTATAATATGTACGAAGATAATGATTCATTTATCTAAGTTCAATTTTAGAACAAAATAATTGATTTTATTGTTTATGGTATCATATATTAGACCATTAAGGTTTATGGTGTTTATTTTCATTTAAAATAGTCTTTCTACCATATCATAGTATATTGTTATATTGAATATTCTAAAATTGTCCCATATTTTTCAAATAATTAATTATAACATGATTTGAATGATCACTCAAATGGTAACCTAAATGACCACTACGAAACATGCATGTGGTTTCTAATAATTCATTATGTGTTTTGTTTTCTTGATGTATATAAAAAACACATCATTTAACATCCTTAATCAAAAGGATTTTCGTGATTACTATGATATAGGTGACTCAGTGTAGATGTGAATACACCTAATATTTGTTGAATGAATCTATTATAGTGAAAAATATCATAATTATTATCATTAATATGATGTGGAAATTTATTTTTTATATTAATATTTTACATCTAATAATCGTCATTTATCCTATAAATGAATCTATCAATGGAAAACTATTTATGGAAATGGCATCCAAATATTGTTAAATAGATGATGGAGGAAACATTATATTAATCAATGTGGTTAGAAAATTTTGAAAACTGATTGATATAACATATGTACTATACATGAAATACCTGATTTGGATTAGGGTTCCCATACAGCAAGATGCCTTGAAGGATATTATGTAAAAACTATATACAATATGAATTATTGTTAAAAAATATTACAATAAAAAGAAAAACATGTGGTTACTGATAATATAGGATATTCAAGAACTAATATATAATTTTTGAAAATAGGAATGAATTCTCATGTTGTTTTATAATTTCACATCCCAGAATATTACTATTCAAAGAATTCAAATGTGAATAATTGGCCCACATAGTAGTCTAGTGTGAATGGGTACTTTGATAAAATGGTGTTTTTATAGGAAATAAGATCAAAGAATAAATATTAATCATATAGAAATAAGAATCATTTCACATGGTCTTATTAGATAATGAAACAACTAGATTACATGTTTGAAATTGGATCATTTCATTCAATGGATCACACCATTGAGTGGATTTAATAAAGATGTTTATAAATAGTTCATGCTTAAAATTAAGAAAAATATGAAATCATGATTCTTTAATTATGAATTTATAATGAATATGTGTCAAATTTTTTATTTCATAATAATTAAGACCAATATTTTTAACATTAAATTATGAGATTATTATCGCAATCGAATTAGGAAGTGACCTCAGCGCAAATAGAGATTTTATGAAGGGAGAATATGTCTTTTACATTTTGAGTCATCTGATGAGATTTATAGTTTATGGGTTTTCTATTTGCATGATAGAATAAAAAGTTTTATCTTCAGCTCATGTAGTAAATGTGGATTTTCATAGTAGTTAAATATATGTGATAGGGATTGAAGTTTCACACAAATTAAAGTCACTATATAGTGAAAAAATAACATATATTTTTGGATCATGAGGTAATCAACTTGATAGTATTTATGTCAAAAAAAATCAATGTTTATATTAGGAAACCACAAATTGTTGTTTTGAATCATATGATAGCTCTCTTAGGAGACAATGAAGTATTCTTTGTTGTTTCATATCATTTAAATTCATCGATTCCCCTTTCATTTAGGCTAAAATTATGGATTCTTCTCCCATTTTATCATTGGTTTCATTAGATATAACATCAATTATTCTACAAATACTAGATATATGAAAAATTTATTGTCGAATTATTGAGTCACGTAATATTAATAAACTTATAGGTTAATTTATATTTACATATTCTATTTTGAAGAAACCCACCCAAACTAATTTACATAGGAATGTGACAAATCATATTTAGTAAATTTATTATAACATCCACTCAATGTGAAGGATGTGGAACATCTACTCGTAACACTTATATTGTTCTATATACAGAGTAGTATGGTGTCACATTATGTTTATTGTGTGTAGTGGTAATTTAGACCCGAAACTCATTAAATAATTTTATAGTCTATGTATCCTCTTCCCATTATAATATTTATAGAGGATATTAGTTTTTTTATTAATGGACTCTATATGATTATTATAACCCATGTGATAGACATAATAGTGGTAGGATATGATATTTTATCTTAATAACACTTTTTGAAATAATTTGAAATAAAATTAAATCCATTTTCGATAGGTATAGTATGAGGGATCCTAGAAATGATGATGAAATTGGATTTTATGTTATTGATAAGGGTTTTCATCATGAATTCCTTTAGTGGTATTGAGTAGGTATATTCAAGAAAAAAAATTAATTAGTAGTGAGGATTATTTCATACCAAAAAATTACTGATAAATTTTTTTAGTTGCAAGATATTGAGTCTCCATATATAAAATGGTTGATAGTACTTTTTGTAATCTTATAGAATTTTTTGTGGACAGATCATGTTGGTATGAACAAAGTAGAAAAGGAATTTCATTATTATATCATGTGATCATTAATTATTAATGACTATATATTATAAATTCCATTGATCAAATGTGTAAGTATGTTACCTATTTAATGAGATCCACACATACCTACATTTACTTTAGTCACTACTTTGAGCATATATCCTCCTTGAATACAGCTTCTATTGAATTTTATATATCTGAAAAATGATTTTTTATTCTTAATGATTAAAATTTTTACATTATAGTAAACATTTTGGGATGAATAAATTGTAGAAGTATTATATTATTTGGAAAATTTATTCATTAATTTTTCATATATTAAGAGATGAAGAATTTTATTTTCAGAGAGTGTTGAAACTCATATAAAATTATCATGTTTATATAATAATAAAGGGGAATAAAACAATATAAAGATTTATAAAGAGGAATATTTAATTTTGTATTTTCATTGAAAAAGATGAATTTTTTTATAGTACATAGATAGGAAAATTTCGCAATCACACAATATATTAAAGAATAAGCTTCATTGTGAATAAATAATAAGATCAAGATTGAATTTTTGAATGGAATCGACTATGAGATGATCAAAAAATAACATAAATTTTTTCAAAATATTATTCATTCTATTTTATGGAAAAAATAAACTACTTTAACCTAAATTGTTATTGTGTATAACATCATATATTTCTAAATGGGTTTTTTTCTGAGTAGATTTTTTCTTTCTGAGTGTGAGGAGAGGATAAATTGAATTCATGAAATTTAAACCTAATTACAGGTGTTTTATTTAACCGTGAACATTT
This sequence comes from Viscum album, assembly GCA_963277665.1. Lineage (NCBI taxonomy): Eukaryota > Viridiplantae > Streptophyta > Magnoliopsida > Santalales > Viscaceae > Viscum > Viscum album. The sequence goes on along the minus strand of OY728147.1, from coordinate 127,698,408 downwards.
TTAGATGGTTTTTGAGTGTATAAATATTCCATGTGAATTTTAGTGACTATTGGGTGTGGTGGGGTTGGAAACTCAGTTTCAAGAATGTATAAACAGGGTTTCATGGTCCAGAAAAACCATGGAGCATACAAATAGCACTGACACGGCTTGAAAACCCATTATGATTGGGGTGAATGGAAATATGATATATAATATAGTTTTCATATTCTGTGATTTCTGTAGCCTCTGAATGGTTTCTCAAACCATGAACAATACTATGTGAGGTGGTTTTTGGACTATGGAATCTAGATGGGCTGCACATGGTTTGGGAAACCATTTTCCTGGACATTCAAAGGGTTCTCCATTTGGATAGTGATTTTTCATGATTGTCCAATAGTTAGGAAAACTGTATGATCTAACTTTGTTCCTCATTTAATAGTGTGAAATTATGAAATTACACCTCATTATATTTACTTAATTTCTTCTTCCATATTCTCCCATTTCTATACATAATATAGGCATTTTATCCATTTTGGTATCACCTAGGATTTCATCTAAATCTTCTATATGATCTCTAATATCTGATTTGTTGGTGGATAAAGAATCATCTTTATAAATCCTTTGATTTTTTACCCTTTTATATTATTTTCAATTTCCATAGGTAATGATAAAACTGTGTTATGAATTTGGCCTTATTTTTAGGTCATTTGTCAAAAAATTAATTTTCATTTAGATCATCTCAAGTAAAGACTATAACAGTAGGGATAGAAACTACTAGTTAAAGGTAGGTGGTTTAAATATTAATCTATGTGTTATGGTTTTTTAGGGGTGTGACCTATTATAACAATGTTATTATATAGTGTAAGACACTAATAATTTAACTGATTATATATATATTTTTAAATTGAGCATGTGAGGTTCATATGGGAACACTTAGGCTACACTACGGATGGTCAAGCTGGCCAAGGGGCCGAGACCATCTTTGTAAATTTAGGTTGAGTATATGATCTAAATTAGATATTACCATTTACATTGATTTAATAAGTTCAATGGTAACATGATGGGAATAGAATGAGGATAGAGGTGGTATTAATTACCATGATTGAGGTGATCTAGTTCATCAGGTTGGGTGAGGCCCAATATATAAATATATGGGTGATATTGATAATGGTAATATAAGACATGGTCTTCAGTTGGAGGTAACAAGGTCTCTAGGATAGGGGCATGTTTTCAATAATTTTAGATGGTGTAAACCATCGGGATGAGTGACATGCTCAAAAGGGCCTGAGGTGTCGGGATGATGTAACATATGTAATGTTTTGTTTGATTGATGCTCAATATTTATTAGGTGATGTGACTTGGAGTCATTTTCATAGAGATATGACTCACATGTGGTGGTTTTTACCACTCATGTGTGTGGATTCCCCAATAAACTATGTGGCTTAGGTGATAATGTTTACCATCGGTTATGTTAGGAGGTTCCCACAGTAGAAAGCCACATGAATTGTGAAGGATGATTGGTTGGTGGTGATGAGACCATGATTAGGGGTTGAGGATTGTCAATATGCATGATGTTATTATGAAAGGATATTATGAGGCGCAATACCACCATTTCATAATATGTTGGTTTTTGGGATGGTGACAGTTATTTTTTAGAGGATAAAAATTGTTGTGCCTCGAGACATAGATATTTGAGATGATTTGGATTTAATATTTGAGGTATAATGGACTATGTAATGATTTATTTATCATTCAATGTGGAATTTAAATATGAAATTTATGGGAGGGGTGTTAGTTACTTGATTATAGGTGGAACCTAATGGTTCACCGAATATGAGACCTGGTAAGGGATGTATTGGTCTTTATACCATTGATCATCACCTCAACATATAAATATATATATATAAAGGTGTTATATTATATGTCAAAAACTTGTGGGAATGTATTCATAGATTACCTATGATGGATGATTCTTTTGAATTATTCTTTGTGGATTATTTGGAAATGGAAGACAGTTATTTTTATGATGTGCATGTGCTATTTTTATTTTCATTTAGTACACTTTTATTATCATGTATGTAAGAATGGAAGATGTTGGTGGTGTCCTACTAAGATTTATTCTCACTCCCAACACAATCCCTTTATTATGCATGAATAATTTATGTTTTTGTGATCAGGTAAGGGACCAAGATATAGAGTTAGACGTTCATGATAATTTAATTCTCCTTGTTATGGGATGGATAGAAAGGGACCATATGGTTCATGCATCAACTAGTGTTACTTTCTAGTGTCAACTAATTCCTCGTGTATTTTATTTAAATGTACTAATTTTTAACCATGAGAGACACTTATTTTTATTGTCATGTATGACCTCTTATGGAATTTTTTTACATACAATATCTTTGACTTGGGTTTGATTGTTATATTTATATTACTTCATTATATTTACATTCATTGAGTTTGTTGTTTTATCTTTTTTACCACTAGTTTATGGTATTTCTTCTTCTACAGAATATATTTAGGACATTATTAATATCACCATATGATGGTATATTCTACCCACTATCATATATTTAAACCCCATATGATATTTGGTGACCTTTACCATATAAGGGGGCTGTCATAAGGCATAGTGGTAAACAAAACCAGAGCACTATTTAAAGTGGCATATAGGTGAGAAAATATAAATGGAATCTGAAAAGTATTCATTTTTATTGGTCTTACTATTTCGAATATTATAGATTGAAGCCTATGATAAATTCAAATGTTTTTACAGATCTCATTTTAGGGTTCTTGAACTCTTTTCACATGGTATAAAAATGATTCTTGGGATGTGAAATTGATATTATATAGTTTGTTTTTATATTTGATTTTATTTCCAGATTGGGTGGTCCACTTGCGTTTGATGTTTTTCTATTATATGGTTTTTACCCTTAGCCATGTATGGAAACTGAGGATTTATTATGAATCCTTATAGAAATATAGTTTCATATTTCATTTGATTTCTTGTGATTTTCATTTAGAACCTATATTTATATAAGAGGTGTTATGTTGTTTAACATGTCAAACAAGAATTCTAAATAGTGTTATCTTAATTCTCCTTGCATTGGTGGAATTCTAATCAGTTATCATAGGAATTTCATTCCAATGAAATTTATAATAGATGTTATGTGAATATATATAGATGTGATATATGTTTCTGGCACTATTATGATTATAAGGGATGATGATATGGGTTTATCTATTTAAATTTTCAACAATGAATCTAAAAAATGTTTTACTACATAGCCTTTTGGTGGATTTTTATTCATCTACCTATGATTATATATCAAACCTAACCTTGTTATAGGAAAAAATGGGGATAAGTATTTAGATTATATTTGATTCATAACGTTTATGTGGGTAGGAAGCTGTCAATTAGGATGGGATACATGTGAAATATTACCCAAATATAGGATGGTAATGGGCCTTGAGTCCAGATGACTTTTGACAGGGTGAGATAGGGTAATGTTATTTTGGTGAAATTACATATCCAATTATAGAATTCTCTATCTACTATATATATATATGTTATTATGTTCATATTGACCATTGTATTGGTATTCAGTGTGAAGATACCCAGATGGGCTTTGGTGGAGCGTCAGGTGTGATGTGATATGGCGGTGCTTGAGTGTGACGGGATATGTCTCCTGATGATCGAGATGAGGACCCAGAGGGTTGATTTTAAACTAAGCCATAGATATAGGTTCTTGTATAGGAGGTGTAGCCACATGGAATGGTATATATTTGGATATGGATAGATTAACATCTCAAGGAATGTCTTATCTTGGATAAATTGGGAATCGTGAGTTGAGACCAAGGAGTGAATCAATCATTAGAATACATGAATCGAAAGTTCCTGCCATTGTAGCCACCACTATTCTCGATGAGGGTGGATAATAAGTGGTAGGGAAATGTATTTTTTTAGTCTAGATGATCTTTTAATAAATAAATAATCCCCATAATCAATGTTTATTTTACAGACATATGATCTTAGAGGATTGGAAAATCAATGGTGGGATGTACAATTATAGGTAGTCAGACATTAGGGTCTATATTAGAAAGATTTTTAGGTGAGGTTTTATAAAAAGTTATTTCTAGAGAGCCTACGGGTGGACCATTCCTTCTAGTTCATGAATCACTTATAAGGGTATTTTTCATTCATATACTATATGAAAAACATCACTGATATTTTAGGTTTCATACCTTGTATGATGGGAAATGACATCGATAGGTTGATCATTTTTTTGGAAGGTCTGCATTATTCCATCAAGGTGTTGGTAAATGTTTTTATCCAGTCATCTATTTCAAGGATAGTCCACCAAGATATTATATCCTTGAGGAAACTAATGACCAATCATATTTGATATGGTTGATTTCATCAGGTTATTGGGGAAACTATTCTTTACGTAGTTGGAAGTGGGTGCGTCAGGAATATTGGCAGGGCAGTCATGCCTAATATTCTGGAAAACCATGATGGAGTGGGTATTCAACTATATTGTTCTATTTTGGGAATCCACGACATATATACATCCTCTAATGAAGTTCTAGGCATGTTTCTCGATCAATAATAATTTTACGATCTACAGGACGCCTTCTCAGACATCTAAGATCTAAGAAACTAGGACATACTTAAGGATCTAATATTGGATTGAGAGAGTTTCCAAGAGGTATTAACTATAATTCAGCTAAACATGAGGAAAATTGTAGATAAAGTTGTACCTAGAAGTGGAGTCTATGTCTTGTGGATGACATAACACCAGAGTGAGGCTAGTATTTTAAAATAAATCATTAGGCCAGGTGAGTCCAATTGAGCTTCTAGGTATAGAGCAGGTTTTGGAGAAGATGATAGTTAGAGTTAGGCCTTGAGAATTACCTTGTATCCTTTATTTTTGTATTTGGATGGTTTTAGGAGTGAGGATCATGTGTTCTATTTTTGTACTTACCAGGAACTGGATATTATGTTGGCATCATATATGATGTGTGTCATATATTTGGATGAGGTATATTAGCATTCATTTCAATCATGGTAATTGATGAGATGTGCGATATATGTGAGGTATGTATGAATATTTTCATCGATTCATTCTAGGTTATGCTTGAGGTGATGATGAATTAGGATTTTTATTGGAATTAATATCTCTATATGATGAAACGTAATATGGTCATCTGATGAGATATAAGAATTTGTAACTATTATGTGTAAAACATGGATGATATGATAATTTGATGAGATGTGGGACTCGATGGTTGTCCCATATTATCCAAGTAATAATTGACAACATGATGAGGAGGAGGAGTGAATGTGTGTCACAAGATGGCTTTTGAGCCCAAAAATGATCAATGGTCCATCAGAATGCTCTTTTTGGGTCAAGATATGACTGGGTAGGTAACTCTTAAAGTAGAGAGTGGCTTTAGTGGATTTGAAATGTGACCCAATGATTAGGGTAGAAATGGTGTCTTTAATTAGATCAGTATTTATGGTACCATAACTGTGTATGGCATGATATCTCATTGGAGATATATGTAATGGTAGGGAAATTAAAATGCCATGGGTTTTGGAATTTTCCATTTTCTGGGTAAATTTGAAATTATAATGTTTAATGAGCAAGCCTATTTGAATTATAGAATTAAAAACATATTTTATATATTTTATTTAACTATAGGTATTTTATATATGGTTTTTGCATACTGGTAAATTCTATATGGTTTTTGGTGAGTTTCGAGTGTGGTAGGGACTGGAAACATGGTGTCAGGAATGCACAGACATGGGCACATGGTATGGAAACATAGTGAAACCTCCTTTGATAAACCATGAATCCAACTTGTATGACTTAAATGGTTTCAAAAATTATGTGGTTAGGGTTAGAAAACCATGGCATCACCTCTTTAGTTTCTATCATAGGGTATTTGTATGGTATGTGCATGGTTTGTCAAACATTTTGCATGACCATGAGAGGTGGTGCATAAGGTAGTAGAATCGATACATGGTATGAATAGATTGGGAAACAATTCACCTAGTCATTTTAGGAGTTATCACATTGGATAGTGAGTGATCCTAGTTGTTACATGATTATCCAATACTATTGAGATAACCATGCGCCTCATTTAAAGGAGTGAAATTATGAAATTGCGCCTCCTATTTATCATTTTTCTTTATCCTCCCATTATCATGGATATCATATACGATTCATACATTTATATCTCACCATGGTTTTGATCCAAATATTTGGGCATATAATTGATCTTTTACCCATTGGTGTCAATAGAGTTTTCTCAGTATGTCCTTCAATCCATTATACAATTCTTTTTTTCTTTTCTCTCCCAAAAAAGAATGTTAAATTTGTGCATTCCATTTTTCCCTATTTTTAGAGTGTTCTTATAAAATAGTTTTTTTATTCGTATTATTTTTTAGGCATATATTAGATTATCAAGAGCCTTATAATAAATTTTATGTGGTTCCTATAATTCTATAGGTTTTTATAGTTGTTATGGGGGTTCTCTCTATATGATCTATGTTAGTCGGCTGATAAACACCCAAAAAAATTAACTCTTTTACATTAAATTGTTAAATTGATCACGAGAGTTCCTTGTAGAAATTATAATTCTATAGTACTATTGACCATGTCAATAAAGGGACTTGGATTTTCTTGGTATGTTTAGGTTAGACATATTATTAAAATTAAATAAAACTATTTAAATTCAAAGTATGAGTTTTGTAGGAATATAACGGGAACGTCATGATGATAGTAGTGATATTTATCACTTGGATTGATTTGATGTAGTGTGTCAAGTTGGGGAAGTCCTGATATATATATATATATGGTGTTTTTCATAGGTCAGGGTGACATTGTTTTTTGATTGAGGTGATGACTCCTTTATGATTGGGGGTATGTCTCTTGGGATTTAAGATGGTGTTGACCATCGGTATTTGAAAAATGGTAATAGGGTCATGATGTGTCAAAATGATGCATCTTAAGTATTATTTTAGTGATTTTTAATCAACATCAATTTAATGATGTTCTATTGGAGTCTTCTAAACCCATATTAGAGTTTAACGAGGTGGTGTTGACCACTCGTGTGGGTGGAGTATCCCGTAGACCATGCAAATTATGTGGTGTGGATGAACATCAGTTATATTTGGGATTCTATCTATATAAATCCATGTAGCCGGTGATGGGCCAATATTTGATGGTGATGAGACCATAGGTTGGAGTTTGATTCTCTATGATATGCTTGAGGATGTTGTCCATGATATAGGGTGGAATGATTTCACATTTTCTCAAGAAATTGGTTGTTAATACGTATGGGGTTATTATTTAAGGAATAAATGTCATAGTGCCTTGGGATGTTGGTATTTCAGTGGATGAGTATTTTAGAGATGAGGTTTGGGGGAATGAGTATTGATTAATTATGCAGTCCATATGAACACTAGCTATGTGATTGAGGGAGTGAGGTGTTAGTGACCTGATTGTATGTGGATCCTGAGGGTTTACCTGGTATGAGACACATCAAGTGATTCTATGGGGTTAATTACATCGATCATCACCAATACATTTATATATAGAGAGAAATGTGTTGAATGATATATATCTACATAGGTTCATGTATTTAGAGATTACTAGTGATGGGTAATGAATGTGATTTCTTCCTTGTGGCTACTAGACATAATGGGAGTGGGTTATTTTTGATATGTGAAAGTTCCATTTTTTAGTTTTATTAGTATACAGGCATTATCATGAATATAAGATCGGAACACATTTGTAGTGTATAGGTGAAATTTATTCTCACAACCTACATAAGAACATTGCGATGAATTTAAACTATATGTCTCTGTGATCATGTAATTTACTGAGATTATGAGATAGACCTTAGTGATCATTTTATTTTACTTATCAGGGGATGGATTGTAATGGACCAAGGATGTTCTTGCATTAAATGGAATCACATTCAAGGTTCCTTTTTTCATCATTCCTTATATTTAAATGTATTAATTGTCATATATGGGGGAACCTTCTATTTATTTGTTTATATAACCTTTTCTGGAATGTTTCCTACATCTGGGACCTTTTCTATGGGATTTATTATTATACTGTTTTCTCTAATAAATTTTCTTCTACTGAGATTTTGGGTTATATCTATTACATACGATATGTTAGGTTCTTTCTTTTGTTATTGTATATAGATAGATAATTATTATTTTCATAATCTTAGGCTATAGGCTCCCCACTATCACATCTACACACCCTCACATATAATCTAAATCACTTGCAATATGTGGAGGCAAGCTTAAGGAATAGTGGAAAACTGTCCTAGATCACTATTTAATGTGGAATTTGGGTCAGGGAACTACACTTTTCTTGAGGATAATATATATAAACATATTATTTTATAACATTTATAAAATTTCATTAATTATGTTTCATCGCAGTTGATTCCCATCAATACTAATCTTATATAATAATCATCTTCATTCACCAAGGAATGGGGGAATCATTTGAATATGGAAATCACAAACACCTATTAAGAGAAATATATTATCAATGAATGATAAATAAAATATCTTGTTGTTATAAAATAGATAGTATCATGAAAATGAATGAAATGGATTTTCCAATGGAATAGAATTATAGAGGTAGAGTAATTTATAATGAAGTCTTTTAGTATAATCATATATCATAGCATAGTACTAGAAAACCATAAAATATTATAAGTCAGTCATAACCTATGATATTATAAAATAATGAAATTTCATTTATCATGAGTCATTGTTAAAAATAAAATAATGTGTTTCATGCATAAGAATATGAACTCATAAAATATTTAAAAGATTATTTCTGGTTCTTCCTCAATATATTTGATCAAGAATCACAATATATGCACCATTATATATTTTTTAGGAATGAAAACTAATATATAATATTATTCTCAAAATATTTAATGATTTTTACATTGTATTATAGGGATATATAACTTAGGGACCACCACTCCGACAATTATATCAACACATTTACATGTTTTTCACATGACTCCAACCTTACATTCTAAATTCACTAACAATTGAAAATATATTGGGATATAAAATTATTTTTACGGAATAAAAAATAAGGTCATCAGGATTTAGAAAAGATGAACCCCAAAATAATATTAACCAAAAGAAACATATAATAATATCTTTTAATTTGTAAATACTTAATCACAATATATATTCATAGTTGAAAGATTATCTAATGATTGAAAAGTAACAGAAGAGAAAACCAATAAATATTTTTTTTTACATTTTTTGATGTATCTAATAAAAATTTATGTGATATAATCCAAAATTCATTATAAAAATTTAAAAAATTATTTTCATTACATTATAATCTCTTTGATATTCCCCTAGTAGAACCATGAAAAGAAATAACGATACTATAGATTAAATATGAAAATTATAATAAATTTTTTTAATTAATTTGAATAAAATACTGTAAAAAAATATTTTTAAAACATCGTAGAACATAATATGTATTTATTATTCAGAATTATAATAATATGTATATTTAATAGGAACTAATTTTGACATGGAAGAAACATACCAAATAGAGTAGTTAAAATTATCCATTTCAATGTATTCCTTTCATGAAGTGACAATTAATCACCAAGCTAAAATTGGTATGAAAATTTAATTTTCCCAAAACAAATTTAGGCAATATAACTTCATATATATATATTTTGGGAAATATATAAAAAATATAAGAAAGTATTGAAAGAATAAATATTTTTTCTCATGGAATATTGATTGAGTGAAAAAACAATACTTTAAATTTTTTCAAGATTTTACACTTTTTTAATTATGATGTAATAAATATCACATTATTGTTATTATATATTTGAAGAATATTTTTATTTATTATAATTAATAATTTTTTTTATATTCTATTTTTACACATTATGTAATCATTAAAATGTAAATTTAATTATCTGGTCTTAATAGATATTTGTTCCCCACACTCGTTTTTTGGTTTCCTTGGTGCACGATCTTTCTAATGTGTTCATCACATCCATAATGGTCATGTAGTAAATGATGATTTATTTTCTCTATTTATATTATACCATTAATATTGTAGTTATGATAATATAATGGAATGTTAATTTTAGATAAAAATTCTATTCCTTGAATGTTAAATCAATAAAATCATTTCATTTTATTATTTTACATCCTTTTCAATATTACCATTAAACAAATTTTAATAAATAAATTTATCATTAATAATACACTGTAAATATATTTATGATACCTACTCATTTTATACCAAAATTTTATAACATCATTCATTTTTAGGAAATAGACGTACCCAAACAAGAACATTATGTAAAAAAAAATTTGAAAATAAATATATTGTCTTATTACTATAATATCACTATTTTAAAAGAATAAAGATTTAATTAAATTTACATTTATTTTCATAAAATAATCAATATTTATTAGTTTAATAAATTAAATGGAACATAATAAGTGAAATATTTACTTAAATTGTAGGAACATGTTATCCTTTGGAAACCGTCACTGATATTAAAGGATTTGAAGATCCTTAATATGGATGATGTTTTTAAAACATTGGAAATTCCATTATTACTTCATATATTTCATATATATTCATTAAATCTTTCATTATTATCATCCATTAAATTTTAAAGTTAAAAAAGGGTCACATTGCACCGTGGGTGTGGTAGTCCACACGTACACATAATCAATGTAATCATTTTACAATGGTTTTTGAAGGAAAGATTATAGATAAAATATTATAATTATAATATCTAAATTATGTTATAAATATAATATATAATAATTAAATCCATAATAATACCCATCTATAATATATGGTGTTAAAATATGAATCATATCACTTTGTGGAGATAATGAGTCATACATAAGAATGAATAATACATTCAAAATACATTTAATGGAAAAGAGCGTGGATAATTGTAGTTTAATTATCATAATAATACATATTTATATGGATTATATTGATGATATTATATTATGATAACTACCATTTATTGTTTTGAGTTTGAAGAAGAAAGAAATTGAATGATGTTAGGTAACACGATTGCAAATTCTTCTGGAGACCACTTTTAGAACCATTTTTATGGAACATGTGGCTATAATTTTTGTAAAACCAAAACCACTAGAACATGGATAACTAAGTTGAGAAAAAATATATTGGTCTTAATTCCACTAGTATTACCAATGGGGTGTAAGGAATATAGGTAATGGGTAGCCTATTATATCTGAGTGGTGGGGAACTATTTAAAATACATCAATGAAAAAAATAAAACAAATTCATTCTCAAGAAAAAAATTTCAAAATTTAAATATATTTGAATATTATTTTTTATTGTTTAAATATCATAATCCAATAATAGTTTCGTAGGATATAGGGGTATTTTAAACATTATCAACCCATGTATTAACATTGTTTAAGCATAACCAAGGTGTTAAATTTTTGATATTAATGGGATATAATTTTAATGATTACCTAAAAATTAGATGATAAATTGAAAAGGAATGAAAATTGTTTCCACATCATATCCCTATTTTCATATTTTTTTATTTTTTTATTTTTAATTAATTTCAATAAAAAAATTATTCATAGAAAATCATTATTTATAATTTTGATACAACTATTTTAATTTGAATTTAAGGACAACAATAAAATGGATTATGTTGAATCTAATCCATTTATAAATCAGATATATTTGGTATTCTTATAAAAATTTATTGTAATAGAATAATTTCAAAAAAAATTAACTCCCATTAATATTTTTACAATATTTTTTTGTATTATTCAATTAATTAAATAAAAATTTCGTTTGAATTATATAAGTGACTAAGTTAATTATATAATAACTAAAAACTATATATAAATTAACATCAGGAAAATAATTTTAAAAAATAAAATTTAATCTTTTTTCAGGACATTCATCACCCCCATTTGAATATAATGTATAATTTTAATGATAAGAGGGTGATAACTTATATATATTTTACTAATATCAGTATAATGGAAATTACCAATGAGAATTTGAACTATGTGGCCATATTTTTATGACATATGTTACAATAGATTTATAACACTAATCCAATAGGTTATATGAAGGTGTTATAAAAATTTAAAATACTTATCATAATGTTTCAAAAAAAATTATATATTTTACCTATACCTCAGCAATAAATATTTATCAAGGATACTATTTACAATGAAAAAGGGTCATATTTACCAATTTATTTCCTCATAACTCAGCATATGTAATTCATTTTTCATGATTCAATTCCGATAGGAGAATGAAATAAATTTTATATAAAAACTATAACACAATAAAAATAGTTTTATAGAGAAAATTATTTATGTAAAAACAATTTTTGGATAAATTTTAACAGTAAATGTTTTTCAAATATACATAATAAGATTAACAATATAATAATATAAAAAATTTACTTTTAATTTTTTTTAACCAAAATGGAACTGTGTAAATAAATAATATAAATATTAATGCTTATAATTATAAACACTAATTTTCACCATTCAGAAAAAAATAAATATTTTCATAAAATTATCAATAATTTAGGAAAAATATATTTTAAATTTTTGTTTTAAAAATATTTTTTACTATTTCTTATAAACCTTTGTTAATTCAAAAAATAATATATATAATATTTTCTCACATAAAGAAAAAATGAAGGAAACATATTTTTGATGCCTACTATGTCTTCACTAAAATATGATGTTTTATTTTCAATAAATTAATAAATACATTAGTATATAGAGTATGAACTATATATATATATTATAATGTGTTTAATCATATTCATACCCACCAATTCTACAACTAGGTTATAAAAGTCATTTTTGAATAATAATATTTGGTGGTTCATTTAATCTCATTGTTTCAGGTATACTATAATATAAAATATATTTTTCTCTTAAAATCATAGGGTGTCACATTATCCCCCATTAAATGAATTTATCCCTACCAATTTTATCTTATTATTAATAGTCAAGGTTTTGACATCTGAACACACCATTATTGAAAACGTATATTGTCCAAATCGTAAAAATATTCCACTTAAAAAGAGGGAAAGGGGTATATGTTAGTCTTCTAGAGTAACACACCACTATGCCTCAAAAAATAAGAACATTAGTGGGAATCAAAAATATTTTAAAGACAATAAATTCTCAAAAAATATATGTCATGTTAATATATGAATATTCAATACATGATATAATGATTCATGCTACAATTTTTTATGTTGAGTGCTGTTGGAAACAAGTATATTCAAAAAAATGCTCTGTTGGTGAAATATATCATCATCTATTTACTTCTTTATATCTTTCACTCTTCTTAAACTTATCATATATAGAACAATTCTTTATTAACTGAGTTAAAAAATATTTTAATGGTTTATATCATGTTCCGAGTAAAGGAAAACAATATAGATATCATTCAATGAAGATATAAAATAATAACATAATAATAAGGGTATGAGTTCCTGAACATTATATTCAATGTTTATTCTCTACCTGTCAGAGATCACAAACATGATTCATGGAATAAATAATTTTCATACCAAAATAAATCATTCATAAGAGTGTTAAATCATCATAATTCATGAACTATAAGCTCATATCATAAAAGTGTTTCACCAAAATTTATATATATACTATTTTATATGGTAAGGTTGACAACCAAAAGCATAAAACATAGTGGATTAGGTATTATAACCTATTTCCCAATAAGGCTCAATTAAATGGACTATATCCCATTGTAGATCAAGAATGATGAATTATGTACTGTTGTTATCTAATGAGAAATAATGTTTTAGCCAATGCATTGGATTATGATATAGGTACCCCCACCACATATAAAAAATCATACGTATTTATTCCAAAAAATCATAAAACATTATTCATATCAATACCTCTGAAATTCAACGAGATTCATAAAACATCTATCATATATAAATTAGTAAAAAGAAATTGGTTTCAAAGAACATTTCAAAAATCATATCCTTGTGAAAAGAAATTGGTTTCATAGACTTATTTTAATTATATGTGTAAACCCACCAGATAAAATATTAATATAGTATCATTGTATCATATCCCCACTATTGATTATGTAACATCAAAGGATTTAATCATTGATGGAAAATTATTTTAAAAGACAAATTACTTGGTGTATTTATCGTGGTAATTTATATTTCATTTAAAATAACCATTTTAATGATAGAAATTCAAAAACACATTGTTGAAATATATTCAATAAAATTAACCCAAAAACAAATAAATTTTTTTCTATGAAAATATTCTAAATGACGGTAGTAAATTTTTTTCCATTCATACATGTTAAAATATTGAATTCATTAAATTGTGTTCAAAGTGAAATGAGATATATTAAGAAAAAGATGAAACATTATTTTAAAACACAATGTAAAATTGAAACGAAGGGTAATTATGTATTTATTAAATCATTATAAGTGTTTTAAAACACTTTTTATATCATTTCCTAAAAAACATTCATATTTAATAAAAAAGGATTTCCACCAAAGAGAGAGATAAATAGGATTTTTCATAAACAAATAATGTGGCCACTTAAATGAATTTAGTGATGAAAATAATGGTAAAACCTGTTTCCCCTAAAATTATGTAGATTAGGATAAATACATGAGTTTTTTAAGACTTATATCATAAAATTTCATCATCAAAAACTTATTCATTATCTATCTCGATAAATTTTGAGATTGGAACCTAAAACCATTAACACATTGGTATATTTTCAATTGTAAGCCCCATTAAAGAATAATATAAAATGGAAAATTAATTATTCATAAAAAATGTATTTATTATATAACATGTAAATGGGGATGTATATAGACCTCATAAAATACAGTAGGTTGATAAAATTACTTATGTCCCAAAGAATGAAATTTGAGATAAAAATTTATTACCTTAATGATTTAATTATTTTGTACATGTTAAAAATATTATAATATATATAATATTGTTATCCATGTATTATATAACCAAAATTATATATATTATACAATATAAGATTTATAAATTTACTTTTAGTTAACGTTAATTAACAATTCCTTGTTAAAAGGATGTTTCTTGTAATAATTGTTTCATTTTTCATGAATATTTGGGATTGATAACTTCAGTACAACCATTTTTATCATTGTTATATCATCTATATAAGTTTTACCATGATAAAAATATTGTAAATATTCATTACATATGTATTTATAGTAATTCGTTAAAGGGATATATGGAAAATGAATTACACTATTCCTGGAGATGGAGGGTTGTATGCACGCATGAATAAAGATTCAATTTTCCTGAATGAAGAAATGAAATAATTGAAATAATTTTTAAACATTATAAAATAATTTAAATTTCATATATATCACATATATTCATTAAATGTAGCCTTTTTACATCCATGCAAAGCGTTATTTAAAAACAAATAACATTGCTTCTCGAGGTGGTAGTCAACCATACACCAAAAATGTTATTGTATCCCTCCACAGAATCTAATTTAAAAGGTACATGTTATATAATAATTTAATAAGTATATTTTTGTTAAAAAAATCATATAAGTTTATACAATTTGACCTTATTATCATTAGTGTAAAATATATTTTACTACACATCACATCAGTTTTCTAGGTGGTAATTTGTCTTACCCATTAGTGATGTTATTGTTTCTCAATAGTTTTGGGTGTAAGAAGGTATATGAGATACTAGAATTATTAAGGTATAATAATCTTAAAATTATCATATATAAACATTAAAAAATCATAATTACAAACTTTTAGTCGTGATGATGGAAAATGAATAACATTTTTTCACGAGATGGTAGTGCACAATAAACACAATTGATGATTTAATTTACCATTAGAAAGAAGAAGGGATAAATATATGCATTTACATTAACATAATAAAAAATATGTATAATAGATAAACTGATTTTATTATATCATCATGAAAGAATAATATTGGAAGGATCATTTGAATGAAATAATAACAAATTTTTTATGAATTTTTCATCTTCTATAGAGATCCTAGATAGTTTATATAGAACGTATTATTATGAGGATTTTCGAATAATAAAACATATTATAGTAGGTTTATATAGAAATATTGAAGTTATCTAAGATGGAATGTAACGAAGAAAAAGGTTTTGGATGTGTGATATAGAGAGGTGGTGGGGTTTCCAATTTTAATTGGTTGATAGGACGCACATGGATAATTTGAAAAGAAGAAAATGAAACCACATTTTTCACATTCCACTAATGGAATCCACCATTCTATTAAATAAACATTTCATTACATTAAAGAAATCATGAGATCTTATAATTATTATTTTCTTGTAAATTACGTACATAATATAATATAACATAAATTAATCTTCTAAATCCACATGAAATAAATCTTTATGGGTTAAAAAATGGTTACTTTTAGGGACTATCATATCCTAGGTGTATAAATAATGAGAGGGGGTGATCATGAAGCCTTTTAAGGGAATAAACAAGGGATACATTTAAAATGTGATCATGAAACTTATGTATAATAATTTGAGTCTAAACAATAATCAACAACCTATAGAAATATCCTAATATTAATACAATAAATCATATCAGGAAAATATAGAAACATAATAATAATGTGACATAAATAAGAATATCACTATGGTATATTATCATACTTCCATGAATGAAAATGACATGGTTATTCCCCAATTAATCATGAAACATGTCATATATAGAGATTATATTATTTTCCCAATGCATTAGAGTGATATCTAGGTTCACCTTTCATATTTAATAATTCTATCTGAGTCACATTGATCACAATAAATCATTTCATTAATCACATTTGGATAATAAATAATCAATTTGCAAAAAAAATTCATGTGAAAGGTTCTTATTGACTTAACAGTTATATCATTCAAATCCCAAGAAAATGGAATGCGGGTTTTATGTATGCAAATATATTAAAAATTATGTTATTTTTTCACATATTTAATACCCAATTAAGATAAAATATTTTTGGGTATTCAAATAAAATGCAAAATATAAATTCTACTAAAAAATTGAGAAATTTAGAAAATAAATTCAGAAGTATGACGGGTATAAATCATGGATTTTGAAAGTAAAAAATTAGAGAAAAAAGGGTTTCCCATGGAAAAAATTATCTTTGATAGTATCTGTATGATCAAATGAATATGAAACTAATTTATCATATCTTTTAGAGTATGTAAAGAAATAATTATTTAATGGAAAAAATATGAATAAAACACTCATAACATGAAGTGTTTCTCCAATATCATAT
Organism: Viscum album; assembly: GCA_963277665.1. NCBI lineage: Eukaryota > Viridiplantae > Streptophyta > Magnoliopsida > Santalales > Viscaceae > Viscum > Viscum album. The sequence continues at coordinate 127,681,016 of OY728147.1, read as the reverse complement.
GGTTTGGAACCATGGGGGATAATAGATCCCATGGGGTAACTCCAGGAGAGGAAAAATAACAAAAAATCATGGAGAATATATCTAGAGGGAGGGGGACTCGGGGAATGAGGTGGTGTTTATTGGAAAAATAGAGGAATTATTTAATAATTTTCAAAATATATGTGTTGAAAATCATGTTTATGGAAAATTCAATTCAAATGGATTGACCAAGGGTTTTATTGTGTTTTTGGACTTTTAAGTCACATTTTATGATTTGTTACCCCATTGTAACTGAGGAATATTATTTTTTATTCTATTATGGATATTGAAAGGTAAATTTTCCCAAAAATAGTGTTTTAAAAGTAAACCTTTCCATATTAGGCTTTGGAATGTCACTTATAGGTTAAATTTTGATTAAAATAAATTAAAATAAATAATATTAATAAAATAAAATATTTTTTTAATATGCTAGTGACTAATTAATCATTCCATCGTTATTACTAAAATATGAAGTAATAAAACATATTCAAACATAAAAACAATTTTTTTACTATTCACTAAAAAAAGTATATTATGAAATTCTCAAGAACTCACACTAACCAATTTTTTACATGATTATTTCAAATATAATATTTATTATATAAATATAGTTTCATAAATATGATATTTATATCATTTAAATATAAATATAATTCTTTATGTAGAAAAGTGGGTTTTAAGGCATAGATAATTTGTGACACTTATAAAAATTTCCCTGGGAATTTATAAACTTATTTTATAATTTCTATCTAAATAAGAGTGTTTTAAAAAACTAAAATATACATTAATAATAATACCTGATTTTATTATAAATGGTTATATATTATATAGAAGAACAACATAATGTTTTATTTATTTCCAAAAATCAATATATCAAATTTCACATACATTGAAATATATTTTATTAAAAAAATTTGTTCTCGAAATGATAGTCGTAGAATAACCATTTTATTTATGAAAATGGAATTATACTTTGTGATATAATTTCTAGGACATGTTACCCATTATTACACCAATTTACCCCCTTTTTTTAATATGTGTAAATGGGTTAGATTCATGTGGTTGGATCATCTAATATTGACTGACTAATATTCTCTACTAATATGAAATTATCATGTTGGGGATATCGTTCAAGAATAACTTATTGAAGATCAACTAGATATTAGTCAAAGGAGATCCCTAGTGATGCCACCTCTCTCTCTCATGATTGAGGAAATTGGATTCAAATGGCATGAATCTACTGGTTGAGTCTATCATTTCTTCTTTTATCATAAAAAATAATTTTCTATTACTACTTATAGTCACTATTTATATTGTTAAAATTATAACCCATGGGTATAGTATCCAGATATCTAATTGTGAAATTGTAATATTGAATAATGGTAATATAATTGTTGAATCCCAATAATCCCAATTCTATATATATCTAATAAATTCCACTTCATTATTTTACTCAATATTAATTACAATTCCTATTTTTTATATTTTCATTTCCTTAAGATATTGATTGGTTAAGTAACATTTTGTTTTATTTCAAAAGTTTTTTCTATGGGCGTCATTATTATAGTATATTGGGGTGATATATATTTTTCCATTTTATCTTTTTGATTTTATATTTTTTCTCTAATGGTAATTTTTTTTATTTTAATTGGTTTCTTAGATAACTAATGTAATTATATTTATTAATGATCTGAGGATTTTTCGATTATTCTATATTTATCATATAAATAATATCATATAGTATATAACAAACATTTATTCCAGAAACTAATATCATTTAAGAGGATCGATCCATTACATTATTTCTTCTTATGAAATTTAATCACTAAATTTTCAACTCATATTCTCTATTGAGAATAATTGAGGGTAATTTTGTTTAAATGTTTCCTCTAGTTAACATGTTTATTCTTCAAACATATCATTCCTCTACAACAATTCAACAATTTGGTTTGTCTTGTTGCATTGAAATTTGTATCCATGGTCTATGACATATAGTGACATATCTTTATATGATAGTTCATGTTTCATTCGTGCCACCTATGGATTCAGTACATGAGGGGGATCATTTATATATTTACTCAATATAGATACATGAAATAGTTCATGAACATGATCCTTATTGGGTGGATGTCCTAGTTGAGGGGTTAATAATCCTATAAGTTCATGTATTTTAAAAATTCAAAGGTACATATCGATAATTCTCTCTTTCATTCCAAGTCACATGAGTCTCTTCCATAGTGGTACCAGAAGGATACAATTTTCTTTAAAACCATACTCTTAGATTATTCAACAGTTGTCAACATATCTCTTCTTCTAACTCTTTAATGAATTTATATGTTGTTGGATGGGATGATCCTTTTTTTAATCTCTTTTACTTAATCATGACCATGTATCCTTATCTCACCATGTTCATCCAAATAAGAATGATTTCAAATTATCTATCCATATAGATCATTATATGGTGTCATTTGAATACCAAATATTATTTTTTTATGAAATTATAACTCAACTAATGGGGTGTGTTGATTCTATCCACATTTAAATTTTATTTATCATGTCCTCCTGTGTCAAAATTGACCATTATGATTATCCATCACTTTAGGAGTGATGGGTCATACTGAAATTTAATTCAGTATTTGAGGAATATTAATGACGTCTCATGAACATAGATGTGAAAAAAAGATCACAATTATAATTTATATAAACTGTATTCCAATTAATCCTCACCACTTTAAGAATATCATGTATAATTAGTGAAGATATAATTATTCACAAATATTTTTGAAATGTGCAGTCTTGATGAGTCAATACAGTATAACTAATATCGTATTAATTTTTTTTGATGTTTTTTGGAGACCAGTGATGATGTATATAGTGATATTGAACCAAATCAATTTTGTTATGGGTATTAGTTTAATTAAACCTTTATAAATTTATTGTTCCACCTTCACATGTAGACACACCAAACACCGTGAAGTGTTGTAGGAAATCACTATTTTCATATTGTTCCACATATAATGATCCTAATGGACCCTATTCATTTTATTAAATCTAATATTTATAGACAATATAGATATTTGAGCTTCATCTATTAGTTATATAATTTCATTATTATATATGGGATATATATCCATGTATAACATTTCAGTACAACTTCTTGATTCGTATTGAACTAAGGAAACATCCCATTTTTCATAGCCTCTATCTTATTTTGTGTTAAATGATTATCTATTTGAGATATCTTGATGTTATCTTGTAATGATTCTTTATTATTAATTTGGGATATTATTTATGATTTACCTCTACTTTTTATTCCCACGTCTGACCTTACTTGGTCCTTGATTAGTGGATCTACTTGAATCTTCATTATGTCAAACACAACAAGGTCATTTTTAATTAATTCAGCAGAGAATTATTTCTCTATTCTATTATGAAAATTAATTGAATAATAATATAATTTAATAATATTAAATAAACAATTTTGTCTCACTTTCTATTCCTTTTATGTAAAACTATACTTCCTCCTCTATTAGTTTATGTTTAGAACACATTTTACCCAATAAACAGAGTGTTTTCATATCATTAGAGAAAAAAATCAAGCTATCTCCATGACATGTGTAGGATAATTAATCTTATTAATCATTAACTATTTACATTCCCAAGGGATCACATGGTCATTTTTGATGAAGCTGAACCCAATCCCTTGTAGAGATGTATCTCCATAAAAAACCTTCTCTAAATGAAGATAGAGTTAACAATGGTTTAGTAACAAATCTATTCTTCAGTTCCTTGAAACATTATTCACAATCCATTCTCCATATGAACATTTATCCTTTTTGAGTTAAATTGGTTATTTCATTCTAAATTCATGAATATTTTTTCCAAAAAATTATTATATTTTAAAAAACCATGGACTCTATGAATGACAGTTATTCTTATTGGATGAGGCCACTCCTCTTCATTTATTTTATTTGTAGGGTCAATGGAGATTCCTTCATTATTTATAATGTTCTATAAGAATTAAATTTTTTGTAACCATAATTCATATTTTATGAATTTGTAAAATATATTATACTATCATGTAGTTTCCAATATATCCCTTATATGGTCCTCAAGCAAGTCATCAATTTCTAAATATATCATAATATAACTAACAAAAACAACCATTAATTTATCAATGTAGTATGTATAGAATCTATTTATGAAATCTATAAATATATTAGGATAATTAGTCATGTTTATGAGAAAAAAAAATATCACAAACCCCATATCTTGTTCGTAAGGTATACATTGGAAAATATTATTTCCTCACCCTCAATTAATGATACCTAGATCAGAGGTTAATCATGTAGACGAAATTGACCCCCTAATTATTGTAAAATAAATCATCAATCCATGGGACGGGGATCTTGTTGTTAAATATGATCCCATTTTGTTACCTATAATAAATACACAACTACATTGATCTATCCATCATCAATACTAAGAGAAATATGTGCTTCCTAAGGTGAAAATTTTGGTATGATAAATATATTCGCAAATAATTCTTGAATATTTTTATCTAATTACTCTAAATCCATGTTTCCTATTATATAAAGTTTATCTGATATAACAATAGATCAAGGTATGAGATAAACAAATAAATATACATCTCTTTATGGGGGAGTTATAATTAACTGATCATGAAATTCATCATTATTTTCATGAATGATGTAGAAAGTATCTATCTTTATTCATTAGTTTCCTTATCCATATTCACAAATAATCCCAATTAAAAAGGATATGGGAGGTGTATCATGAGAAAGTTGGTTTCTGAATATATATCCTTATAAAATAACTATGTTTATTCTATTAAAGAGTCCAAAATTTTCTTCATTCCTCAGTTGATCATAGCATTATGTTTGAGATCCAGTCCATCCTTGGTATAGTGTGAAATTTACCAATGGGAAAGACTACTGGGTCAGGGATGACATTATACTATACAATGATAATACTAGTATATTCAATACATTTTTAATTCTAAATAAAATCACTCAAGTAGTCTCGACTAATAACTATACCACTAGTAGCTTAGGGATTGGTTGTGTATTCATTAACACATAGTCGAAATACATTAATGCATAGAAATTAAAATGAAATAAATTATATTCTAGTTTCTTAGGGGAAAATGAGTGTACCATGATCAATATCTTTTGGATAATACACTTTATTAACAGTGATATCAAATTCCAAACCATGTCGTATTTTCCTATATTGAGTTTAATGGTGGTTTCTCTCCATTATGATCTTTTTTGGAAATTGATTGAAAAATGCCTATGTTGGGAACATTTGATTTATTAAATATCATATAGAGAATGTACCCCCATCACTTTATCAAAAGTGTTGAGAGGTTGGGGCTTCACCTCACCATGATAGATCAATTTTATATGCTCTTCAACACTTGTATAACTAACCACTTTGGAGAATTTAGTTCCATGAATTATTCTTCCCATTTTTTTAACATGGGTTATTGAAATTTAATTCCACCTATTCCACAATAAATATTTTTCAATGAGTTTGGATATATTGATATCTAATTTTCATTTGTACTATGTGACCACTATGTATATATGAAATCTAATTCATCCTTCATATAACAATGAAAAACTTCTAATAGATTTCATTGTCTTGATATTCAAAATTCCCCCATCTGTTGGGTCTCTTTCCACCGAAGAATCTATTAACCTTTAACTTATGATCTGTAAAAAAGATAGAGGTGTATCTGGATTGTCTTGTAATTTTCATTTCATTTAATACCATAGACTCATTTACCTTTGTATTCAACCCTATAAATTATTTCTAAATTTTTTTTCACACTGAATACATAAAATAGTTATTGAAAAATATTCTTCTAAACTCTACCCTCTCTATATTATCAATCTCCAATATTGGATTTGTGTTTCCAATATGCGTTCTCCACTAATAATCCTCCCCTTCTCGGAGTTATAATACCAGGGTGTCTTACTCTAACTGTAAACAACATATTACAAAAATGATCTTTTTTAAGAGCTAATAAATTTTTGAACAACCAATGTGTTAATAAATACACTAAATGAAGGTGTTAAATGTTGAATGAATGGAATCTATAAAATATTTTTTTTCCATTGATGTGAATGTGGTTTTTCAATGTGATTCATGTTTTTATTCATTACTCAATATTTTTCATTCATTATCCTAATGATTTTTTCTATTCCAAAATCCATTTAAGTTCATTTGTGAATCATTCATTTCACTCATCATTTACATGGTTTCTCCAATTTCCAACAATTTTTCTAAAATAATAAAACCAAAGTGAGAAAAAATTAATTTTTGGAGTCCTATAATTATAAATGGATTTTAAGTCTTATAAAATCATGCTTAAACATGTTTTCCATTAGTTCCCTATAATTAAATTTTCTATACATAATTTATAATTGTTCACAAAAATAAATTTATTAATCAAACATATCCCACGGGAGTTTCAAACTTTGTGTGCATCATGGAAAATTTTCATGCACTAGTTTTATATAGAGTATATATCAATATGGTGTTTTCATGTGTAAACTCTAGTTATATATATTCCAGATCCACATCCACTTGTAGTATCCATACAAGGGAGTATTCTCATTGAAAGATATTACATAATACTCACCTAAATACTAGGTTTTCCCTATATTTATTATTTTCCCTATGATTCTTACTACTATTTTAATGTCCTCATTTACAAAAAAACTAACCATGATTTGATGCCAAATATGATATCATGCCTATTTAGTACATAAACTTTTCATGAAACAAAATGCAGGATCTCTTCAAGATTGGTTTCCTAGAAAGTTCATATACTATTCATGAAAACATAAAAAATACCTCTAAATAAACTTTAAATAAATATTCATGGGTTCACCCTAGGTTACATTTACTACATATCATATCATAGGGACATACATCAACTGAATGTTGTGAGAATGAAACACATTAATAGAATAATCCTGGGAGATATATAGAATGAAATAACGATACATAGGAATAAAAAAATGAGGCATAATAATAAGGAATTAATATAAGGAATATAATAATATTAAAATAATAATCATAAAATGGAGATTTGGATACAAAAATAAAAATTATTCATCAATAAACATATCACCATTGTTTATCACCAAGGTGCCAAAAAATGAAAATTACCAAGACTATTCACCAAGGAATCCTAATAGATGTGATATTTGGAGATTAAATTATTTTTACAATACATTGGACCACTCGTATGGTTCATCTATCATATGTAATAATTTATTTTGATCCACATTCATCATAATAATTGAATTCATTAATAACCCAAGGAAAATTGTGAATTTGATTCATATGAAATTCATTAGAAAAAAGTGTGTAATGACATGACCATTAGAAAATTTCTAACACAAAAAAATGAATGTAGTTTTAATACATGTAAATCCATAATTGGTTAAGAATGTTTTACATCTAGTTGAATACCCATTGATAACAGAAAAATTTGGTTATTCAAATAAAAGTAAAATAGAATTTGTCATGAAATAGTGAGTAATTTGAGATATAATTATTGTAACATAATAGGTATAAAACATTTATTATGAAAGTGGTAAAATGATATATAATAGATCTATAACATTAATAAAACATTATTTTTCCCTTATGTGAATGGTAGAGAATAATTATAGATTAATGTAACATAACATGTAGAATATGTACACAAAAAAGAATTATTGAATGGAATGAAAGATGAAGATAATTCCATTTCTATGAAGTGTCTCCCCTAAATATTTATGATTGGAACCATGTGGGATTAGAGAGACAGTTTGGGAACTAACTAGTATGAAAAAACATCCAAACATCATTTATGATGGATTTAGAGTGATGTAGAATTCCTATACGGGGGTATTTATAGAAAAGTGTATGAATTGATTAATAATTTTCAAACATAAGTCGTTGAAATCTATATTGTGGAAAATGAAAAAACATTGGATTGCCCATGATTTTTCTCATGGTTTTGGAAATTTCAGTCAAATATTATGATATTTTAATCCATTATAACATAATAACATTTAATAATAATTATTCATAAATGAAAATTTAAATTTTCCCAGAAAAATTGTTTGGAAAATAAAATTTTCCATTTTAGCCTTTGGAATGTTGTTTATAGATTGAAAATTGATTAAAACATATTAAACACACAATATTAAATAATAACATATTTTATGTCTTCTATTTTTTTTATTAATTATTAAAATATTTTAACATTAATATGAAATAATAAAACTTATTAAAGTCCAAAATGGTATTTTAATTATTCTCTAAAAAATATTTTATTTTAGAAAAGTATAAAAAATTCACCCGAACATAATTTTGAATTGATGATTTAAAATATTATATTTATTTGATACAAATAATTTTCTAATGTTGAAAATTATAACTTAATAATATAAATATTCTTATTAATTATAAAATATATATTTTTTAAGACATGATCAAATTTCTACATATTATAAAAATTTCTTAAGACATTTAAAATTATTTTATTATTTCAATTCAATAAAGTATTTTTTAAAAGTCTAAAGAAATATTATTCAAAATACCTATATTTAATACCAATGAGAATGTATTTTCCTGTAAAATATAATAATGTTTTATTTGCATCCATGAATTGATTTGTCACATTTGTATTACAGAAAAATATATTAAATTAAGGAAAATAATTTTCAAAATGAGATTAATTAAATAAAAAATTTATTTGTATAAAAAATTATACTTTATGAAACTAATTCCTTTACAATTATTCAATTATTACACTCGCCTAAACCCAAGGGGTATGGTGTGAGATGGTGCTAATTTCTAGGGGTGGCTTGGTTAATATTTACCATATGGTAATACCAACTAAAATCAACTTATCTGGTAGTTGATTAAGATAAATATTCAATTGTTGAATCTTATACTGGTCTTCAAGAAAGGAGAACCCCAATTACACTTCCTCCCTCCCCAATTATCACAAAAGGGATTCAAATGGAATGAATCTACTAGTTTAGGTCATCATATCCCCTTTATAAATTAAATTATCCTTTCTCATTTCTACATAATACTCTCTCTATCGTAATCTCAATCACTACTTGGCCTTTCTATCCTATAGTTCCCCATTTTCCAACATCCGCTACTCCATCTCCACCGCCTCCTCAACCTCCATTCCTCCGCCTCCTAGCCTCCACCTCCCAGCCTCCACCTACCCCTACAAATTTACATAGGTTTCTTATATCCTTGCCTCCAAATAATATAATCTGTCATCCTATCTTTGACTCCCCATCTATCTACCTCAAGTCACCATCAGTCACTCATGGGTGTATATATTTTTTAGATATTGAGATGAAGCCTTAATTGCATTTCCTATTTTTTTCTCACTTTTATTAATTTATAAATGGTGAATGATGATTCTTTAAGAGTATAAATGATTGATCATGAAAAATAGTTTCACCCATATTGGTTCATAGTTCCATATTGATATTTAATTTCATCATTTCATTAGCTTCGTACTTGTGTTTTATTCCATGAAATTTATTGATTTTAACAAACACAAATTCTAAGATCAGTTTTCCCCTTTATATTATTTCAATTTTAATATATTTTAAAATTTTTTTAAACTATAAATTTTAGATAATGTGCATGACCTGGTGTAATTCATTTCATTATAATTGTGATTATTTTCTACACATTGATGAATGAGTTTATTTTTTTTAATTAAATTGTTACCATAGATTCAACTGGAAATTGGAGATGTAGTTTATATATTAAACAATCACTCTTGAATATAGCATTGAATTCTAAGTGTTTAACTATTGTTTATCTTTAGGAAATAATTTTAAGCAGAACTTATTATCCATATTTAAATAACCATTATTTCTTGACTCATTTGAACTATATTTCTATATCTTCATTTATCCATCACATTGGGCATAATCATTTATTCATATTATTTGAGATCCTATAAAAAACCAAATTTTTCATAATAATCATTTGACTTCGTAGTTTTCAATTATTCTTTAGCCTAAATCCAAAAGTTTCCGTAATTATATTCACGATCTACATGTGAAAGTTTCATTGGTTTCATTTTAGCATATGACCTTCCATACCCTATTGGAATATCATTGATACAAAACCAAATATATATTTTTTGGTATTTTATAACACTACTTTTTTTTTAATTTCACTGTATAAGACATACTAGGATGAATATCCCTAATCTATAGATAGTTTTTTCTATATATTTTAGTTATCTAAATTAAATGTATATAATGTAATTATTATTAATTAATGAAATCATTAAAAATGATAATTTGATATAAATGATATTTATGACCTTTAATTATTTTTCTGTGCTCTATGGATTGTATGAATGGATTAAAAAATCTTAATTGGTTAAATTTTAATCATTGGAGAGACATCACATCAAATTTCATCTCTGTATCCGTATAGGGAAATTTTTATAATATCTTAGTGATCAAATTATTTGTTTCTTTTTAAATTTGTTCAATAGACATTAATTAATTTCCTTTTATGTTTTGTGAATTTCAAAGTCTGTAATTAGAACTATGACTACAACAATGATATTTAAGGGAAGTAATATTAGCAGTCATGGTCTCAAGGAATTACAATTGATCTTCATTCTTTTTTCAAAATTTTGGTGGAAATCATCTCTTTTGAAAAGTTCGTGAAGTGTCTTGGAAATTCATGAAATTTTTAGTGACCAAGAACACTTCAAAATCGATTATTAAAGAGTGGAGTTATCTAATTTCTATTTTGAAATCTATATATATATATTTTGTTTTCTCTCTACCCTTAAGATCACAAAAGTTATGCATGGTATGTTTGTATTAGATAATGTTTTTTCATCATGCTTGTATCAATATGAGAATTTGATTCTTGTTATATCTCATTTAATATTATTTTATTGTTTCCTATAATTATTAGAATGATTAATGCATAGTTCAAGGAATTTCATGATTCCACGTGTAGGTTTTGGAAGCCACCGTATCTTATCAGAAATCCCATCCATGTCTTCTATACCACCATATTTTAGAAAAGTGACCTAGAAACCATGGTGTATGTTCTAATTTTAAATTTCCCTCAACCTATTATGGAAATTCATCTCATACCTAAACTTGTATTCCAAAATTACGCTGTAATTATTTTTTATTTATATTACTATAATAGAGGCATGAATTATTATGTTGAAATTATATGTGATTTATATTTTCTCAATACCCCATTTTATACTACTATATATGAATGAATTTCCATATTATGCCTTTTATTATTATCCTCTCATTTCAATGATCATGTTTATGCTAATTTTTATGATAATGTTGATCCTTACACAATTAAAGAAATTCATGTGTATATAATTATTTTATTGATCTTTTATTGATATTATCAACTGTGGCCTTTTATGTCATGTCCTTTAATATGGTGTTAAAAAATAATTTATACAAAACTAAAAACTATATTTCATGGTATTCTATAAAACTATTTATTTTTTTTGTTACATTGAATATAAAATAGTGGGATGAATTATCTTGATCTAAATATTGTTTTTCATATATAATTTAGTGATCTCAGTTACCTGTATGTTTTGAAATTCTTCTAAATTTATGAGTTCATTAAAAATGGAAATATTATATAAAATATATTTTTCCCATTTAATTTTTTAGATGAGCTCAAAAAGTTCTAATAATGGATTAAAATTTATTAAATTGTAATATTTTTTCATTTTAGAGACTTCAATTCAAATTGTATCAATGTATCCATACATGAAAAAAAATAAAGTTCCAAGGATAAAATTATAGGTTTTTATGAATTTTATAAATATAAATTATTATATTTCTTGTTTACTCATGTGGAATTTGTATTTATGAAATTTGGTTTATGACTACATGATGTAACTTTTATGAGAAGTCATCTCAGTGCTCATGTTCCTAATAAAGTACACTTGAGGGTGGTGCTTTTTCTAATATTGGCATTGAAATAATATTTTCATACCACTTAATGATGTGTCTTGGATATTCAAGTAATTTTAAGAGACTATAATTCCACTTCCAAACAGAGTGAGGAAGAGAACAGTTATATAATTTCTTTTTCAAAATCAGTAACTATATTTTCATTTCTCTCTTCTATTGATATACAAAAATTTATGAATTGTATGTTTAGATAGGTAAAAATTATTAATCATTTTTGGTGTATCTCATTAAATGCACCTTTTTAGTATTCCCAGAAGAATTAGAATGATTGATGCACAGTTCATGAATTTTCAGGATTCCACGAGTTGGTTGTTGAGGTTTAAGAAGCTTGCATGAAAGCCTGTTTATATCTTCTACAATACCAGTTTCCAGGAAAGCGGCTAGGAAACCATGGTGTATGTTATCATTCCAACTTTCCCTCATCCTAGTATTGTATGTCATCCAATTTTTAAAATTGTGTACTATTATTGGGTACTAGTTACATCTCTTTTAGATTTCAAAAATATCCATATGAATTATTAGATAGAAATTATTTGTAAATTATATTTTTCCAAGATATCATTTCTAACTACATTCAGTGAATGCACTTTTCTTCATATTCCTTTTCTTATGAATCACTCATTTCATTTTTTATGTTTTCTCTTTTTTTTATGTTAATTCTAATCCTTACACAATTAATACAGTCAAATAAGTTCTCATTAAAAATTGAATGGTGCATCTGTGAAATTAATAGTGTATATAATTCTATTATTTACATAATTAAGTCAAATAAATACACATTTTGAATTTCATATTGCATTTTTAAAATTTATAGTGCATATTCATAACTAAACATATACTTCAACACAATAAAATTATCAAATTAACAATGCCTCTAAAAATGTTTATGATTATTTTATTCAATTTAAAAATACCTTATTCCAGAGACAATTTAAAATATTGTATTATAAATAGACTAACAAATAATTTTTCTTTATCTTATTATTATACAAAAATAATTTTAACTTAAAATCATTAATTTATTTTTCATAATATATTTCTCTTTACAATTACATTAGCTTTAGCTTATGCATATACAAAATGAGTTACGTAAATACCAAATATATTGATTATGGATAATGTTGTGTCAATACTTATATAAATAAAAAAAAATACATAGTTTTCAACCTATAAATGCATATTCTAAGGTTAATTTCTATACTTATAGTGATAATTTAAAACACACACATTTTATAATTTACATTTCTTATTCATATGCCTCTACTTGTTCTTATGCTTTTACAAATACTATAATACATATTAATTTTCATATACTATAATATATAAATACTACAATAATATCATTAAAACACACACACAGTATAATTTTTATATATATTATAAAACAAATTGGTTATCCCTGCAAATACAGCACACGATACTACAAAAAAGATGAAAATAAACCACTGGCCTGGGGACTCGACCATGCGACCATGCCCCAAACCCTGACCCACCCTCACCACCCTATCCAACCATGGGGGTACACTTTTACATGTACTATAATATAAAAATTCTATAATATAAAAATTCTATAATGATTTAATACTATAAAACATACACATTCAAGTATTCTGAAAAAGATATAATAAAATATTCAAATATTTTGATATTACAGTACTATATTACATTTTCATATTTTTTAATATACATTTTAAAATAATATAACATAGAAATATTGTAATATGTATTTCCCCTAATTTTTTGAATATTTTTAAGGAAAGACTATTATAGTATCTATATAAATTATAGATGACAATATATTAGATCATCACTGAGATTTTGATGTGAAATTGATGTTTTATCATTACTGAAATTGAAGGACTTCTCACGGACTTCTAGAATATTTTTTACTATATAAAAGTATCATTGTTTTTATAATCACATTCTCATTTTATTTTTCATATATTTAAACATGCTAGTCAGTTTTATTGTGCCTTTTAAATCTTACTAGATGCATGTCGTTATTGGGATATCCTATTGCAATATTTGAGTTGTAGAATCCATGATTTTAGTTATCAAGATCATAACCCCTATGGTATGCACATGGGATTATAGTTAATTCATTTACCTACAAAAGTTCACATAACACATTAACATAAATACATACAATTCCTTTTTCTATAATATTACCTCATTTGTAAATCTCCATCTATAGAAGCTCTATACAATTTTCATAAATTTTTTGTCCTTTATTTGTAATTTTTTCTACATTCATATACATAAAAATAAATTTTATCACCCTTCAATCATGCATTAAAATAAAAATAAAAATAATAAATAACACATTTGGTTTATATAATGAATAAAAAACATTGATGAAAATTATAATAAAAAATCCATAATACGTACACAATTTAAATATCTAAAATATGAAAAGACTTTATAGTATAAAAACTAATGAAAATTTTAATTTTATGACCAGATTAATATGTTTTTAGAAAATTAAAATTAATATATGCCTCAAACTAGATGGCCATGTTTACAAATTTATTTTTATTGATATTTATTCTCCTTCTTCCTTCAAACATATTTTTTTATTATAATTTCAAGAATTTATTTAAAATAGGTTTTGTTTGATTTATATCCTCTATTTGTATATCATTATTTCATAACTCTTTTTCACGTGTTTTATTAGTGGTCAATAAATATCCCATGGTCTCATTCTACTTCTACTATTTATTTGTTCAATTTTATAATTCATAATCAACACGTTATATTTAAATAAAAATATAGATTAAATCCTCTAAAATATCATGGGGAAATACTAGGATCATTTAAAATGGGTGATACCTCATAGAGATTTGAAATTGGAAAATAGAAAATTCATGACTTTATAATGTCAAAATGTTGAAATAAAATGAGTGTTGTACAAGTTTTTAGGTCATATTTACCCGTTATACTTTGAGTTTAATTCCTGATAAACAAATTTTAACATTAACTATGAAAATTTATTTTTAGGTTTTTTAATATTAATTTTAACAGAAAATTATGTAGAAATTATTATATAATATAAATTATTTTTATTAAAAATATGGAACACATTTTTAAAAATCATATTCATAAAAGAGGAAATTTTTAATTTATAATTAATTGTGTAGATGAGACGAAAAAGTGGGGTTCCAATGAGAAAATATTCCATTATTGAGAATGATTTGACATAAATATTCAATATGAAATTTATTTAAATGAAAAATATAATATTAATAAAAATAAAATAAACTAATTTTACATTTAAAACTATCATAAAAAAATTATATTTAAATACATTACGTGAAAATTTTAATTTTAAATTAAAATTAAATTTTTTTCATATTCATAAAAAAAATTATACTTTCTCACAATTTCTCAAACATAAACTAAAATATAATTCATTCATGTAGATTACAATAATGAATTAAATTTTTTTAAAAAAATTTATAAGAGAATATTATTATTTTCTTATTTTTTTCACACAATGTAATATGAATCGTTTTTTGAGAAATATGTATATTCAATGAAAATAAAACATTACTAAAAATTAATTACATGTTTTTTTAATATATTTTCATTATCTAAACCCATTATAATTAAATATTAAAATGTTTTAATTCTAATTCATGCTTCCAAATATAATGTCTTTGTTTTGATGAAAATATTTAAATAATAAAAATATTATATCATTGTCTGTTCGAACTCGGTGTGGCAAGTAATGCATGATATAAATAATTATCTATTCTGATAAAAATGAATTATATATTGGGTTGTTACAATATAACATCACTATAAATAAATTTTTAAAAAATTCCTTTACATTGGTACAAAAAATAAAAGATAATTAAACCTCATAAAAACCATAGGTTCCCACATAGTTTCTTAAATAAGGTGGTTTTTTCAAAAATCATTTATCAGGTGTATTGTAATTTTTCATAGAAAATTCCCTATATGGTCTATACTATTCACTAGTTGTTCTATATACGACTGATGATTCTCAAGTGGTACAAACAGTTATTTTAGAACATGTGATGGTTTATGTATGTACTTTCTTAGGTGAGATGCATACAACACATCCTGAACCTGAGAGAGGTTTTGCGGATGCGACAAGTGATAAATATAGTCTCAATAAAATCTATATTTTTAATTGGGATAATAAAAGGGTTATAATTTCCTTTTCTATCCAAATATAATTACATTATTTCATGGGGAATTTATTAGGAAATCCCTATCAATGATATCAAAATATATGCCACACCTGTGACATTCTTCATAACTTTTCTTCTGATATTATGTAGACCTTATGTATAGTAGAATGGATTTAAACATCTAATCTATTTATTCATCCAATTATGTTTCTATGAAATTTAATTTTCAAATAAAATCTAATTACATTGGACTTATACACTTATTTACATAAAGGTATTTATAATGATTCATCCAAATTCTATAGTAAATACTATTGTTGTATGAAAACTCAACAAGTCAAATGTGTTTTTCAAAACCCAATTTAATATATGTAGAACATTATCTCAATATATAATCTTGGTTATACAATATTTTCTTTAACAGAACCATATTTTTAATGATCTTACATAGTTTTGATACAAAAGTTCATATGACGATCCTAATAAAGAATTGAACATAATGCCTGGGTAATCCTCAAAACCTGATCAGATACATTGGAATGTTATACTCCATGAAAACCTACCAATTTATTAATGTATATTATAGAAATATTATCCAAATATTATTAATCTATAATAAATTTGATGTGTCTTGGATTCATATAGTGGCTTAAAAACCCCACATAGAATTATACCCTTCAGATGTTTTGGAGATTTTGACAATAAAACACATTGTGATGTTTTCACATTTCCCTTCTAGTGTGGATAATGGTCATGTCATCCCTATAAACATTTCTCATGCCATATTTAGCATTATATCAACCCTTGAACAGATATATATCCTAATAAATATCATTATTTATGATGTCATACCATAAATATGCATTCATATATTACAATCGTAGATGTTATACCATTCTCTCCCTATATTTGTGGATTCAAGATAGCTTTCTAATTCGATGTAGCAGTTTTTCACCCAACATATGTGTTATCTTATTTCAAAAATATTTTTAATAATGTCCAAAAAAATTTCCAAATTAGGAACCATCCATAATTACCATGACATAAAATAAATGATAAACCCTAAAGAATACCAATTAATTTAATAGTATGCTCATAAATTATAATGAAAATCTCATAAAATATTTTTTTACTCTAATAAAAATCCATTGTGTTGTAATACCATAAATGTATTCCGAAATAGAATTAATCCTGATGAACACCCATTACATAAATCCTCAAAAATAGTTTTCTAAGGTATTGAACTTATGATCATCCTTAAAATCACAAACCCATAATGTTTTTAACAACTTATATTTAAATCATACATGGATATATATACACTATAATGGATAATCGAACCTTTAGTCCGTTACAAAAATCCATTGGAATCTTGGGATTATACATAGATTTATATAAAATGACTTGTGATTAGATTATTTTAAATTTCATGTAGAGGAAAAAAATAAATGATAAAAATAATATTAAATTCTAATATAATTTCCTTATTACTCATTCATATATAAACAAATATGAAATTCCTAACAATGAGTGGAGGAATAGTGTACCCTAATTATCATGATTCACAGCAACGATTATGAATTCATAATATTTAAATTTTTTATGTTTTATTCAATGGTTATTTTTCATCTGAAGATGGTGTCATTATCAGCTGGTTCTCTCTCCTGAGTTAGGTAATTTCTCACTTAGGGTTGTCCCTTCCCCGAGTGTGATTCACCTTCATGTTGAAGCTCCCTTCTTCAACTGGTTATTTTTATTTCCACTCATATCGTTCTCTTTCCACATCAGGTTATTCCAAGACTCTCCCTTTCACCTTGCCTCTTGGTGTTGTTTAATGGTGGTTCTTTCCTTTTATCAGTTGCTGTTTGATGGTCTAGTGGTCCTTTGGCCTCCATTTGCTCAGATCTACCTTGATCTAACTCATCCATCACGATTCGATGGTCGCGGGTTTGGGGGTTTTCCGATGACTTTGCAGGAAAGTTGATGTCAGGGACTATGGATTTCACTTCACTTGAACTCTCTTCCCCTGTTCTCTTGATCCAGATCTCCTGGTCAACTCAACATGTATTTGAGTATTAATATCAGTACATGATAAAGATTTGGCTTCATGAGGAGGCCATTCACTTTAAGTTTTTTCCGATGAATTATCTAAATGGTAAAGATTGGTTTTTTGGCGGTGGGGGGGGACACCTTTGTGGCGGTGACTAAAGATCATTGTGTGGATGTCGGACACATTGGTGGTCTCTTGGCACTTCTATAGTTGGAGGTTGAATAATATTTTTAGGTTTTTTATCTTCACTGGTGATCTGGTTGTAGTTGACGGATGATGATGCTATCTGTTGATGATTCGGGTGATGATTGGTATTTTTGTTGTGTATTTCTATATCAATTAATTTATGTTGGTGTTATTTGGTGGTTGATCGGTTGTTGAAGACATGAAGGGATTGGAAATAGTTTTAATCACATTTAGAGCAATACAGTTTTTGGTATTGCTGGGTGGGTGGACTCAATTGAGGGATGGGTGTGTTAACACCCATTATCCATCCATCTGTCTCTTGGATGGAAGGGTTCCTTGTTTTGGTCTTTCTTAGTGTTTTTGTTCTAGAGTTGTGTTGCATCAAGTTGAGTTGCAATGATTATTTCACAAGCATTGTTGGGTGGGCAGCTTGTTTGAGAGATAGATGTTCTAGCATCTATCATCTGGTCCTCCCTATGCATATTTATGTTTATGAGAGGAATCCTCTACCTCATTGTGCTTCCACCACAGTGTGAATGCTTGGTAGAGGGAAAACTTTCTCTTTGACTAATCTTACTATTTCAATTCCTCTCAAGGGGGTTATGAAACTCGTTTCCTTCCCTTTGAAGTTTTTCTCCACTTTGATCATTTTGGTTCACTTTCATCCCATTGGGTTTTTTCCATTAGGTTTCTTGTCATTGTGTCTGTAATGGGTTTCTTCTTTGCCTATTTTTGAAAAGAGGATATCATTTTTTATATATTGGGGGATCTTTCTCATTCTCTTAAAAAATAAAACTTCAATGTTTATTTTTCTTCATCATCCTTAATATCGCTTATATTGGGGTATTGATTTTCTTAATACACATACTTTTACATATGAAACAGTTAAGCTTAGGTGGTTCTTTATGTGGGTATATCTTTTATTTAATATCATCTAATAACTCCTTCCCATTGATTTTTCAGTCAATTTAAATATGAAATTCCATTCCATAATTAAAAATTTCATTAGAACCATTAATAATATTTCCTCCATGTTTACATCCAAACTTCTTGAATGAATGAATAACAATTTTTCGTCTCTCTATGTTTTTATATTATTATTTTATTTATATATTTCCTTTCCTATCAAACCCGTTTTATTGATGGGTAATAATAATATCCATTTCTAACTTGATAGAAAAATAAACTACATTGTCATAGATATTGAAGTACCTTATGGATCTCTTTCTCTTATTACATAGTTAAATTATTCTAATTATTCGATAAACCATACATTCAGTTCAGAGTATATTACTAAGAGAACACTATGAAAGTCATGTAATATTTATATCATGTGTAATATTGGATTTATCATCAATATTATTTCACCCATGTAATTACACCTCTTTTATTTTATGAATGATAAAGGTATTATAATTATTCAAAAATAATCGTTAAATTTCATCACACACCATGGTGTTAATTTCTTCCTATTTTCTTGTATTCTTGAAAGTATCCACCATCGATTCTATTCTCCTTTTAAACAATTAACATCCATTATTTTTTTATTTTTTGAAAACTAGAAAATAAGAAATATGTTTTCTTTGGAACTAATCAGTTTCTCACAAACTACATAGTTAGTGGAACCACTAAAAATGGGGGTTGTTTCCTCATAATGGAATGAAGAGAACATTGTTCCTTACTGTGATCTTATGTAATTTCATAATAATTTATAGAATTATAAATTTCTATGAGTATAAAAATTAGATATTATATTATAAGTCCCATATAACTTGGTACCCTATTTGTAAAATCATTTAATTTTCCATTATATTCAGTAATTACATGGTTCCTTTTGGTTTTCTATATCAACTAATACCAAACACCGTAGATTAATAAACCATAATCATAATCATATAAAATATTTTAGAAGTTGTTGAAATCAAAACACCTTATTTTCAATCTATGAACTCATAGGATTAACCAAGTTCATTCATGATCATTATTTATTTAAATCCTTCAAGATTGTTTGTAAACTTTTTGTTGAGTTATTAAGACATATCTCATGGGAGGTTCTAAATAGGTGCATAGTATAGATTTTTGTTATGTACCAGGGGACACTTGAGTAAATCCTAACTTTACGTTTTTGATATTATTACCCCTAGGTACATCTGTTCCAAATCCATGCCCACTTTTAGTATCTATACAATGATGAAATTTCTTGGAAATCACTCTCTCTATGCTTCACCAAAAAAAATTATATTTTTATATACATATAATTATAAATATAATTCTCCTTATATATATCGCTAGTGGTCATACTAACCTCTTCTCGTCATATAATCCAAAGGATAACTAAACCTTCCTCTCTTAAAAACTTTATTGACCTGAAAATCTCATACATAGATATTACATCTTACAAAAATAATATTCCTTACACAGAATAATAATCCTTGAAATGTCAATTTATGTTTAATTCCATTTTAATCCTCATAACATAAGTAACTAGTTCATTGGTGAAACAAATCTTATCCCAATAATTTATTTTTAAATTTATCCCCTCTTATACATATCATATATAAAACAATTATTCATAACATGGGATGTAAAAAATATTAATGATTCTGCTCAAATGACTAGTATGGGTAAAGATGGTTTATATCATTATATAAACATATAAAAAATTAAATAAATAGAAGGGTGTGAGGTTATGAAAATAACATAAAATGTTCAAACCCAATATGTCATAAATACTAAACATGATTCATTTAAAAAAAATTATAACTCCCAAAAATATGATTCCTAAGAGTGTTAAATCCTCATTTTTAATGAGCCATAAGTTGTGGTTATAAATGTATAGCACTAATACAGATATTGTAAAGACCCAAAAAAATCATTAATGAAAATTTCTCTTGATCCAATTAAATGTATTATTTTTTAAAATGGTTATATAAATCTTGAAATTCATTGGTTTTAATTTTTTTATTTGAAAATACCTTTAAGAATTGTGATCATTGCTAATATTTCTGTTGAACAATAATCACATTATTAGTATAAATATAAGGCTTTAACAAATCCAATTTACTTAGAAAAAGGAAGTGATTGCCTCATCTAGTATAATTTCCCCATATAAATCCCATTTTTAGCATGTAAAGGAGGTGGCATTATAGGTCTTCACTCCCGACCAAGCCCAAGACGATCATCAACATGTTAAGCTCGAACAGAACCATCTATGGGAGAAGTGAAAGTTGATAGAGATTACCACCAAGCGATGTTATCCGAGCCACCCCAAGATTCTATCACCATCTCACACCTTACCCTTTGTAATTATGTGGGTGTTATGAGGGTTTATGTAACAAGGCCTTATTACTAAAATTATGTACATTATTATTTTACAGATAATATAAATCCATTTTATTATTGTTACTTTGTAAATAGTTTTTAAAGCGTAAATACTATTTTTAGTTAATATTAAACTAAGAAATATATTTTGATGAATTAATCTATTTTTAAATTAAAATATATATTAATAAAATATTATTATTATTATTACATTTATTTTTATTAAATATAAATTATCATATAATTTTATTAATTCAATTGTAATTCTATTGTGGTTTGAAAGCTGTTTTTTATCAAACCCCGTGAATATTTGATAAATGTCAGTTTTTATTTTAAAATAATAAATTCATATAATTAGAAAATAATTTAGATAAAATTAATATTATTTTTGGAATCAAGACCTCAAAATTATCCAACGGTGAATTTTTCATAATTTTCTGAGGCAGTCAAATTTTTGGGTAAAAATTAAATTCCCTTTATATATATAATGCGTCTTATGGAATAACAATGACCCAATAGTTATGTAATATAATATTATAAACCTTATTTTCTTCTAATATAAGTTTTAAAATTAAAATAATGTGATTTAGGTTTGTTTGATTTATTTCACAAAACTTTAGTGGACCCTTCAAGGCTTATAAAAAATATTGTCTTTTTATAATTGTTTTCCTTCAGATTGTGACTCACCTCCACATAAGAAACCCTATTATTTTAAGTGTTTAGGCCATTTGTTTTATAAAATATTTTTTTCCACTACCATTTGGAAAAACCATGGTAAAAACCTTTGGTCTGGTTTGTGGTTTTTATTAGTTTAATGTGTGGTGTCCCAAACCAAAATAATTTAGAATTCCCTATACATTACTATATAAACCCACCAAATATCCCACATTATATTCACTCAAAGCCTTTGGAATTCGTCCCAACACTTAAATACTCTCTCTATAATCCTCCCAAGGCTCCCAAAGCTCCCGATATGCCTCTCTCAAGCCAGTCCCAAGCATTTGGGATCACACTTCCAAGTAAGGGATTCTCACTGTCTTTATTTATGTCCAAGTTTCCTTATATTGTTATACCTTTTATATTCAATGATAGTTATTGGGGGTATGATTTACAACCTCCCCCAAACATTTCTATTTATTTTTGAATGTTTAGATACCCATTTATCTCTCATTAATTCCTCCCATGTACACCCGTAACTATGCTGAAATTCCGTAAGGAATTTCTCTCTCCTCATTTACATTCAAGTAATTCTTTTGAATCATGAATCTAAATTCCATTTCAATTGTTGGGAAATGTATATATATGACCCCCTTACTATCCATTTCATTTAAATATTATTAAAGAACCCTTTCTATCTCATCGACCATTTTTATTAATTCTTATGTCACGCCGTTATACTGCCGAAATTGCACCGTAATTTTCCAAGACAAAATATCTGTGTAATGAATACCAGGCCCATTTCTATATCACGGGTATTAAATTTATGGACATTTAATTATTTATGTAAGAAAATAATGTATTAATTCTTCATTCCTTAATTGTGGAATAAATTATGACATTTTGTGAGTTCATGTCCTATGATCCGGTGGCACACTAATACATGAAATGAAATGTTTAAGAAGGGTGTGACCTAATAGTGCTTTAATGAATTTGGTAAAGTATAGTATCATGATACATCATGTAAAATGAGTGTTTAATAATTCTAATTCAAGTGAAATGATGGTTTACTCGTGCTTCATGTTCAATTAGGGTATACTCATGCTCCATGTGCAATGAGCTTTGGATAATGCAAATTCCATGTTATGTGTTGTTGCCACATCTCCATGATACGATTACCATGCTTTATCATGCCATTATGTTGATGTTTCTCTTATGTTCCATTGATATTACTATTATCTAACATTTATTATATTCCTCAAGTTATTCCATGTTTATTCCCTTACTGGGCTTTATAGATCCCCCTTTTATATGCATTTCCTCAGGTTATCCTATGAAATACTTAGTGCGAGGGAATGTAGTGGTCATGTAAAGAATGTTTTCAATAAGATGTTGTGTTCTAAACTTTATGTTTTTATGTAATGTTCGTAAGCCCCAAATACACTGGATCTCTCTATCTTATTTGTTGTATCAAGTGATGGTTTTATATAATAAATCTTGTTTAAGTGTGTAATAAGAATATCTGGCTTTTCATAGATATAACTACCATTTAATTTGTCAGCATTAACTATCAATACCATAAAACCTAGTGGATCAGGACCCATAACCTTTTTCTGATTATGGATTAAGCAGATTAGCATATTTCAAATTGTAAATCATGTCGATCTAAATGCGTCCCACTGTTATCACATGAGATATAAAAAATTGTACAATTAATTGGAGGTAGATATGGGTCCCACATATCACATAATTAAAATAATACATATTTGTTCCAAAATATTATAAAACATTCATCATATCAGAACCATGAAAAAAATTGAGCACCTCAAATTAATTATCACATTATAATCCTAGAAAATAAAATGGGTTTCCTTAAACATTTCATCATATTGAAGACCTTATATAAGAAATGAGTTTCCTAAAAATATTTTAATTATATAAATGAACCAAAAAGAAAAATAATTAATATGGTATTATGGTATCATATACCTAGTATATATTAATTCACAATAATTGAAGTCATTTTATATGGAAAATTATTTTCAATGATAAATTACTTGGAATATTTCTTGAGAAAAAAATAATTTCTTTAAAAATTCTATTTTCAATGTTAAAAATTCATAAAATATTTTGGGAATAATTTTTATTATAAATAACTATGAAGACATAAAATTGAACCTTCAATGAAAATAATTTCCATGATTTAGTCAAATTATGTTCATTCGATATACATTTTCACAAAAAATTCCATGCATATTTTAGATAAAATCTAAATAGAAAATATTATGAAACTAAAATTATTCTTCTTTCCATTAGTAAATTTCTTATGGGGATAAAAAATTATTATTTAATCAATTTAGATGAAGTTTATATGGTATAAAATGTTTTTTTGATCCAAGACAAAAAATAAAGATAATTTTTATTAGAAATGTTATTACCTTATCTTAAATAATTTAATAGTGTAAAATTAATAAAAATATGAGTCCTATAGAAATAATAAATGCAAGAAAAAATATTGTTTTTGAGAGGTATATCATTATATATCATGATGATAATCGTGATCATGAACAACCCCAATAAACATTGAGGTGTTTACATAAAACCTTTACCACTATGGTATCTCTTTAATTTTAAGCCCCATTAATGAATAACTTAAAATTAAAACTTATATACTATAGAAAAAATTAAATTCATGATATAAAATGTTAAAGTGTAACTACACACACATCATAAAAGAATAATGGTTCATAAGCTAACTTATGTCCAAAAGCAGGAATTTGAGATACAAATCCATTACCTTAAGTCATGACTTCATCCATACATTTTCAAACCTAATTTATGTTAAATATATGTTCATTATACATAAGTTAAATAACTGTAATTATATTTATCATCCAATAAATTATTTACATGTAAACATTTATTACCCATTTATAGACAACTTGTTCTTAAAATCATGTTTTGGGTAATAACGGTTTCATTTTTCATGTTTCTTTTGGATTTGTATCTTTAGTAAATCCATTTTTATCCTAAATGGAAAATATAATAAATGTTATTATATATTATTTATATAATTAATTATATTAATCCATTAATTTTAGAGATAGAATATAAGTAACACCGTTTATAAAAATGGCGGGCCTTATGTACGCAGGAACTATGTTTCCATTATTCTCAATGAATGAAATTAAATAAATGTAAATAATGTATTATGACTACAGAATATTTTTTTTGTGCGATACATATCACATATCATTAATTATTATACACTTATTAACTTCTATTAAGTCAATTGAATAAAAAATAATCACATATCATTACGAGGAGTTAGCCTAGAAAACACACAAATGATGTTATTAAATCTCAAACAAAATATAAATAAAAAAGTAATATGTAATATCATTATTTAATATGTATTATTCTATTTAAAATTTTATATATATTATCTTCCATGTAAAATATAAATTGAAAACATATCAGATCCATTCCCGAGGTGGTAGTTTGTTATACACAGCAGCATCGTTATTGTTTCCCAACTGGTTGGGAGGTAAGAAGGTATTTGTGGTATTAAAATTAATGAGGTATAATAATATAATAAATATGATATATATACATTAAATACATCATTATATACTACTGTGAGAATTGGTGATGAAAAATGAACAACATTGGCTTGTTAGGTTGTATCCCTCCACACACCAAATCGATGGTTTCTTTTCCAATTTGAAGGAAGATTATATGAATATAGGTTGTGAAATTAAAATTAAAACAAATATATATTTTTTATATTCTGTTGAAATTATATCTACATAATTTATAATAATTTTATATAGTTGAATGAATAAGTAATACAATATACAACGATAACAATTTTACCTCTTCTTTGGAGAACCTAGTTTGGTTTATACTTAAAACCATTATATGAGGTTTTCCTATTATAAAAAACATATTTGTGGTGGTGGGGGATTATTGGATGATATTTGGTTTTGCGCTTCTGATATTAAATGTTTTTGGATGTGTGAAGTGTATAGGAGAGGGGTGGCCTTTTATAAGTGTAGGAGAGGGAATATATGGAATTTTTGAAAAACAATAAATTGAAACCAAGTGTTCACATGACCCAAGAGTCCAAAAATGATTTATTGATGAAAAATATATTTTATAATGTCAAAATATTGGAACAAAATATTTTTTTGAAAATTTTATAGGTCATTTGTCCCATTATATTGTTTTTTTCTGGTAAACTTATTTTCTCATTAACTATGATAACCAATTTTAACGATATTTACTAATAATTTTGACCAAAAAATAAGTTGAAAATATTATATAATATGATTTATTATTGCTATAATATTGGAATCTATTTTTCAAAATTACATTCATATAATTGGAAAATTATAATTTTAAATTGACTTCATTAATGGGATGAAAAGGTAATTTTCAAAAGCGTAACGTTTCAAAAATATAGAATGTTCAAACAATAAAATTAAGTATAAAATTGAATTAAACAAAAAAAAATTATATTTGTAGACATATATGTTTACATTTCTTATAATTAATACCATATTAAAATATTAAATATCTGGTAAATACTTAAAGTGAGAATTAGTTTTTAGTAAAAAAATATTTTATACTATTCATAAAATATTAATCATTTTAAAAAAAATAAAAAAATCCATTATAAATAATTTAGACATATAAATTTATAGATATATATATTTAAAATAAATTTTCTATAAATTTTATAAACTAATTTTATTATTTGTTGAGAAAAATACACAAATAAGTTTTTTAGAAATAGGTATTTTTTAAGAACATAAAAAATTCACTAAAAATTAAGAACATATTTATAAATATATTTCATTTATCTAGAGACATTATATATATTTTTTAAAACGTTGTTACTCCTATATAAACTACAATATTTAACATTTTGTTTATAATTTTCACTTTTATATAATAAAATTCCTATTAAATTAGTGTTCTCTACAACTCAGGGTTGCATGTAACACTAGATATCAATGAAATAAAATTTATTAAAAAATTAATAATTTAAAATTAGGGTTTTAAAAATATGAATAATGATTTAAAAATAAATATCAAGGAATAATATAGTGTTATATAGAACATGGATATAAGAGTTTTAACGACCACAAGACCATAAATACATGATGGGTGAAAATATCATTGATTCATAAAAAATAATGTAAAAATTATATCAATGTTTATTACAATATAACATTAAATGTATTCGAGGGTATATTTATTTTTAGCATAGGGAACACACTAAAATATCCATGATATTATTCTATTTCATTTGTATAATTTATCCATTAGGGGTTTTGTGATTAATTTTATATTCTTCCCTTCATTTATGAAATTATTATTCAAGATGATTTTTTATGCCTAATGAAATAAATTTAACATTTAACACATCATAATAACCAAGAAATAATGTCATGTATTTCATTCTATCATTAAATATTTATAAAACCCCATTATGGTATAAATAGGTTTTCTAATATAATATGTTAATTTCTAAAACCTCAATAATAACAATCAATGTTCAACAAAATCCATTGCATCAAAATTTAACCATAAGACTCTTTGATCATATGAATATCCAGATTCAAAATCCAAAAAAATATAAAAATTGGGGTTACAATATTTCCAAAAAAAATATAACATTAGAATCCAAAACAATATAATTATTTTTATTATTTTCACATAAAAAATATTTTTACTCCTCGGTCATATATTCTTCAAAAATCAAGTTATCACCATAAATCCTTAATGAAAACATGAATGCTTCAAAAAAATTATTTTTTTTATTAAAAACCTATATTATTAAATATATTCCATTAATAACAAATTTAAATAATATTCCCCAATGATTCCATTAAACTTTAAATTAGTTCTATTTTTAACAACATTATACTATTTACATTATCAATATCAATCAACATTTTATTTACAAAAATAGTATTATCTCAGCATGATGAAATAATTCTAGGTTATCACTCATTCAATAATGTGTCTTTACAAATAAAATATCCTTAACTATAATTCAGTTCTAATGTTCAACCATACAATTCATTATATTCTTTAAAATACTTGTTGAAAAGTTAGCATGGAAAAAAATAGATGTTGCATGATTAATCTTGCCAACACATAATTGATACAAAGATTATAAAATATTATTCTAAAATCCAAATGCATAAGAACTTCAATCCGTACACATTAATTATTAACATGGAATAGGTACTTACTTAGTCTTAGAGTGACCCCATTGATTAGAGAATTGAAATTGATAATTACCTTTATTACCACACATATACATTGATATCATCAATAATTGATTGTTATTTGACATTAATTTTCATAAAGAACAAATATTCACATCGCACTGATAAATTAGATGGGTTTTATCATTCAATATTTTGGACAAGGAGGACATATATCCTTCATTCCAATATGGTATCAAATACATGAGTTCTCTATAAAAACTATCCTTCTCTTCTTGGGTTATTCTGATAGTTAGTATGGTGAATGTTGTTAAACATATTTCATGACAATATATTAAGCATAATCAAAAAAAATATTTAAATATAATCATAATCCGATTTATTTTTTTGTAATCACCACATCATCTATAAGACTCAATATTAATGTGGCTGATTAGGTTCCAACCATCTACTAAGACCCAGAGTTATATTATGTGTAAACAATAATAAAAATGGGAATAAAATAATCATGAATATCATATATATGATGGCTAAATCATGAAACCATATTCTTAGTCAACAAAACCATATGTCTGACTTAATAAATTCATGTTCTTAATATATTCAAATCTATCAAAATGGTTCATAAAGAAAATGTGATTTAATCAAGTTATATACCACTAAGAGTTTTGAAAAAGGTATACCAAAAGGGTACACTAAATACGCACTATAATAATAATGGAAAAGTATTTTTTTCAATAATTTTTATGGTTATTACACAGAGATAAATTTGTTTGAAAACCATTTCAACATGTAATACCTGAATTAGTATGTATTTCTCTGAAAACCAAGTAATAAATATTTTACCATAACATTAGGATGTTATCAAATAAGTAAACATAACCTAAAATTCAGTTATAGAGTGGTATTAAATAATCTTTGTGTTCATAAATAACGATAAAATTAGTTATACTAAAAATACTCTAATTAAAAATGTATAAACTCATACTATAATTTTCTATAGTCCTTAATTACTTTATTACATCGACACTAAACATAAAGAATTGAATCCCAAACGTCTAAATAATTTTGTATAATTGGTAAACTAGATACATAATTGAATATCTCCTACATTTCAAAACATAAAATAAAAAA
Organism: Viscum album; assembly: GCA_963277665.1. NCBI lineage: Eukaryota > Viridiplantae > Streptophyta > Magnoliopsida > Santalales > Viscaceae > Viscum > Viscum album. Next base: position 127,651,198 of record OY728147.1, on the reverse strand, counting down.
TGTTTTTTAGGGCAAATTTATTCTCTCTAGAATATCCTTATTGATAAATCCCAATACACATCCTAGTATCCAAGGGAAAAGGAAAAAGTGTTATCATAGACACTATGTAAGGTTAATGTACTTGGGATAATATCTTGAATGAATATCGTATAATTAATATCTATTGGAAAACAAATGAAAATATATTTCATTTAGTCCAAAAATTGTTCACTAAGAATAAAGTGAATGAATAATCTTTTATCAAATATTTCCATATAAAAAATAAAATGACCTCAATACTTATCCTTGGATATCATAAATATTAAAATAATCAAATACACATCAATAAATTATTTGATGATAATGAAATGAAAATTTTCATACAATTAAACTTTACCATTGAGGTCTCATTCTAATACATATAAAATATACAATCATGATATTTTGATATAAAATCATTCATAAAAGGGTATGAACTAGGCCAAAGTACCCATTCATTTTATCTCATGGGATTGAAATATTCATTGAGGGGATGTATAATTCAATGAACTATGAGTTAGATAATAATTTCAATGAATTAGTCTTATTAATTAAATTACAAAACATAATATGTGCTCCTTGAATATCAATAATTTCTCATATTGGAAGAAATATCATAGAAAATAGAAATTCATTCATCAATCATGATGATAATAGCTCGTCTATAAAAATGTGATGGATTATAAAAATATTGTATAGCCTTAGTAAATCTTAATATTCAATAAATGGTTTCGACATAAATAAAAATAAATTCTAATTATCATGGGAATGTTTCATAATGAAAATTCCATTTTCTCTTTTAAACAAATTATTTGAAATATAAAAATTTTATTAATATTAAAGGTAAAATTTTTTTAGAAGTAATATTTTAAAGATAAAATGTAATAATAAAATCATTGAGTGTGCCTGTTGGAGTAAAATTCCATTACTTTCGTATATGTTAAAACAAACATTCCTTTCAAAATTTTATAAAAATGACAAAATATACCCCTTTATAAAAAAATTACTTTTATAAAAAAATTTAAAAATAAATTCATTTGTAAAAATTCCTTCACTAAATCGTTTATTAACCTTGAAAATATTTATCTATAAAATTAAATTGAAAATACAGCCTTTAAAGAAAAATATTCTCGACTTAGTAGAAAAACAATGTTTATTTTCCCTAAAACAATTATTTTGTGTTCCTAAGTAAGTAATGAGTGGAAATTTAAAAGAGAAGCTTTTATTATTAAGAAATAACCACTGGATAAGAAAATATACTGATATACTGATATTATGATCATATAATTTAACCTTTAGAGACAAAAGCATATGAAATTTTGAATAAATATTGGAATGTTAAATATTCTCATACCTCTGGTCTGACATCCTTCATATGTGTTCAAGAAATACTTTTAGTAATTAAATTTTAATCATAAAAAAATTAAATAACAATAAGAATATATATTATAAAATATATAATTTACTTATAACCTTAAATAAAACATTTATTACTAATTATTTATTGAAATAATTATTCTGGGAGATAAGAGCTTCATTTTTCATATCTTTTTCATTTTGTAGTTCTAGACATTGTATATAGATTATTGTTCCACATTATATATGATTTTAATAATGATATAAATTTTATATATAATTAATATATATATATATATATAGTTATTCATAAAATTTAGAGATATAAAAATGAAGCACTCTATTAATGGAGATAATATGTTATATATATGCTTTAATGTATCTTGTCACATTTTGATAGATTAAAAGAATGAAATTATAAAAACATTTCTGATTTCCAAAATCATTTTTATTTCATATAATTCATATATATTAATTAAATATTACCTTGTTACCAAATAAGTATTTTGGAAATAGAAAATGGATCACGTCTGTTAGTGGAAGAGGTAGTCCATATGTAGGAATAAGAAATGTTATTGTTTATCAACAAATTGAATGGGTGAAAGAAGATAATATCTTATAAGGCTAAAATAATAAATATTTCTTAAATATCATATGTTAAAATTATTCACTTTTTATTAAACATGCATAAAATATCATGAAATTGCATCGTATCACTATGTAGAGACGGTAAGACAAACATACTCATGAGTTATAATTTCACTTCACATTTGATGGAAAAGATGGGGGATAATGGTGGTTTCATAAAAATATCAAAATTTATGTATATTTAGAATACCTAAGTTAATACTTTATGATAACTGAAATTTATTTATTCGACATTTGAGAAGAAATAAATTGAAAGAGGTTGAGTAAGATAATTACCTCTTCTTCATGAGTCTTTCTTTAAATGATATCATAAGGAACAAATGAATGGAATTTTTAGAACAAAAGAAACAAAAAAAACATGGATAATTATGTTTAAATTAGAAATGGAAAGGTATTTATTGAAATACGTTTCTCAATGTTGCGTAAAGAATATATTTAAGCGATGTTCTTTTATATGTTAAGGGAGAGGCATAATTTTAATTTGATAAAAAAAATTAAATATAAGAAATTTATTGTTATGAAAAATGAATCTAAAAAGGAATAGATTAAAATATAGTATTGGATATGGTTTAAATACCAAAAGTAATTATAGGTTTATGTGGTATTTAAAACCTTATATTGGGTTTTACCACATATTTAACCTATTAAAACCATAACTGGTGTGACTAATGTTTTAATATTTAAGGGTTATAATTTTACATATATTGTAAAAAATTTCACAAAAATGTTAAAGTGGTTTAATGATAGAACATATAATACCCATTTTCCTCTTTATATATTATTTATTTTCAATAATTAATTTAATAAAATATTTTTTTTATAAAATATTTCTATTTAAAAAATTTACACTATTCATATAATTTGATAAAAATTACTTCAAGAAAGATATGGAAATCGAAGGTAATACATTCAAAAATACCTAATGGGATATATTAATCATTAATATTCATAGAAAATAATAATTTATAATCATATTATTAAATTTAATATTTATGGAAACATTTATTTCATTTTCTTTTAATTGAATAATTACGGTGTTGGTGTTGTCAATGAATTTAAAAAAATTATCTAATCCCTAAAAATTTAACGAAAATTACCATAAAATTAATAATTCTATTACTCAAAAAATTACATGTAAGATTATTTCCCCACTTATTTTCATCTCCATGTTATCATAAATTATATGTTCAAAGTATAGTAGGTGACATTTTGTATTTGTCTTTATATAAATTATCATAAAGAAAATACACAGGAAAATGATAGAAACTAGCCATTTATCCAAGATATGGATGAAAAATGACGTACTCCTTTAATACATTGGGTTATAAGAATGATTTTTATAAATTTTAATGCATGATATAATGAATTAGCAATGTTTTAGATATTTTAGATATATAGTGGCGAAAATATTTACCTATGTCGTTATTCATAATGAATTAAATATAATGTTCCTTTTTTGAAAAATTATCTCCATATTTATAAATTATTATTGAAATTTTATTCTTTTAGTTTATGCATGTGATAGAAATTAATTAATGAAAATCTATACAATAGGGTGAAAAATAGTTTTTAAGAAAAATTATATTTTATGACAAATTTTTTTCTTATAAATTTAAAAATTAAATTGATCCCAATGAACTTAATTATATTAATCATAAAATAATAAAAAAACTATATGTTGAAATAATTTAAAAAATGAGATTTTTTAAATTCTTGAAATGAAAATATAGTTTTTATTTAAAAATTATTATTTTTCACTATTTATAAAAAATTAATCATTTCATAAAATTATCAAAAATTAATGAAACAATAATTTTTAAATTATGATTTTCAAAAAATATATAATATTCCCAATATTTTTAGTAAAATTTGAAATAAATAAATATACTTTTTCCCATAGAAAAGAAAAAAAATCCTTTTTGAGATAAACATATTTTTTATGAACTATATAACATTACTAATAATATAATTTTTATTTCAAATGAATAATTTTGTACATTGATACTGAGTATGAATATTGTATATATTTCATAATTTGGTAAACTATACTCATATACACCAATTTACCATCTTAGTTATGACTATCATAATTAAATACAAATATTTTTTCATTTATGGTTTTTGTTGTGTCTCACATTCACTATCAAACATTACTCTATTTTTAATATTGGGTGTTCACTTAAAACTTGTTTTATAAATATCTGTTCCAAATAGAATTTATGGATTATAGATCTTTTTGGATTGGATAATGTTTCTTAAGAAAATTTTACACAAAAAAAATTAAAGGGTTCTTATAGGTTAGAAAAAAGATATGATTAATTATTTATAGAGCTATAGTTAGAGAATAATTTTTTTTAATTGATCCTTTATTATTATCCTAGCCATTGGTGAATACTCTCTATAAATAAAAATAAAAAAAATATTATTATTCATTTTACGTGTGAAAAACTCAAATTTAAAATATATCATTTTCTGGAATAAATATTTTAATAATTACCTAAATAATATTTCATATAATATTTATCATCTGAAAATGAAACTCAATTTTCCTATACTCCTAAATCCATAATATACTTTTAATATTTTATTTTAATGAAATATAATAATTTTCACTACATTATACTATTTTAAAAATTTAATTGTTTTATTCATTGTGTCAGTGAATAAAATTTTAGAAATTTTTTTTAATCGAATAAATAAATTTTTTCTCCTTTCAAATAAAAAAGTGATAAATAATTTTTCATATATTCAGGTAAATTAATAATTAATTAATTTTAAAATAGTTTTTTATTATTATACTCTCGTAATATTTTCTCAAATCAGTATTGAATAAATATATTCTATTAATCATAATTGAATAATTATTAAATGATTTTAAAAATGATATTTATTCAATATGTTAAATAAATAATTAGTTTTACTAATATTCTAGATACATATAGTGTTATACCTTCTTTGTCTTTTTTGGTCGAATTTGGATACACATTAATATGTATTGTCAGCTTCTAGAAGAATTTCATGTCTCTCGATGATAGAGAACATTATTTTACAACATCAAATATCCTCATAACATTACACATTCGGTCATATAATCCTTTTTTCATGCTATATCTAATCATTTTGGTTGTTTACTTGTGTAATCAACTTATGTTTATGACATCTCTTATTTTGACATTAAGAAAATGAAATTAAAAATATGAGATAATTTTTATTGATTTAATTAATAAGTCCAATTCTGATGAAAGGACCTGATTTATTAACATTGATCAAAAAATAAAATGTATAAAATCATTCTCATATTACACATTAATTTAATATCACTCATGATAAACCAAATGTTTCCTATATTTTAACGAGCATATAACATCATCGTTTCCATTAATTCATCAATGTACATAACTTGTGACGTTAATTAATAATAATCATCATTTTTAATGACAATTACATATACCCTCTTATAGGAATATAGGATGAAACATATAAATATGAATTTCATTATAGTGGGTCACATTATCGCAATATATTACTCAAAAGATTAACAAGGTTATATACCACTAGGAGTTTCCTCAATTTCTTATGAGTCTCAACCAATGATTGCATATATCATTTGTTTCAAATAAAATTATATCACTCAAGATTAAATTATAGATTTACAAAAAAAAATTCATATGAATACTGGGTTTTTATATTGTGGGAAATGACTATGACATTTTAGTGAGACATATTCCCTTAAATAAAATAGTAGTTTTTGTAGGTTACAAAAAACAATAATGTGGGTGTTTCATGGAGGGAGAATATTGTAATTTTATTTTGTAAAATAGATTTTAAATAATGTTGTTGGTTTGAAATGCTTAATGTTTTTATATTTGAAAATTAAAAATATTTCCAGAATTTTTAATTTTTGGAAAAAATATAAATATTATGATTTTGGTGATTAAATTTCATTTTTCAAATTGGGAATTTATATTTCAATGTGTGAAGCCCGTAGTTTTTTAAAATGGTTAAAAAGGCCTTTTAATTTAATAAAATTTTTTCTTTTTAGTGGTTCCCCTAATTAATATAATTCTAATTTATTAATTTGATTTTGATTTTTTTATGAGGGAAGTTTTTTTGGATATGTGATTGATTAGGTCATGTGTTAATAAATTTAATTGACAGTATGAAACCTAGTAATTTCATGAGTGTTGTCATGATCTTTGGATTGTCTATTATTTGTATATCGTGTATCATGATTTGAGTTAATTATTTTTATGTGCATTTCAATGGGAATTTTACATTATACAATCTTATGGATTGGGATTATTTGATTATATACTATGTATGATTGTAGTTTGTAGTCCATTGGAAGTTTTTTATGATTTTATGATGGATGAGATTATTTTCAATTCCATGATTATGGGGGAAGACAATTCTTGTGTGCCTCATACCTATAGTATATGTTAAACAAATTAATATAAAACAATTATTGGTAGTTGGTTGGATTGATATGATCTTCATAATCGGTGACCCATGTATGAGTTCCTAGGTAATTGTAACACCCGGGATTTTAATGAGAAATATTATGTTTTTATGTTATATACATCATAAAAATAATCTTTCACTAAACACAACACTAGCTTGTCTTCCTTTACATGCAATCGTGACCTTCCTCGATAGCTTGGGTTGTACACAATACCGAGTTTCACTAAACAACGATATTCTATTATTATAACTAGCCATTATGAATAGTAATACCCACTTTTTCAAATTTTATAAATTTTATCATTCAAAATGGACTTCAATTTTGTATTTGGAATATCTAAATTAGACTAGGGTGAATTTTTGGTATTTTTCTAAAAACTTTTAATTTTTGATGAATAGTGAAAACACTGGGTTACTATTTGAAACCTGGCTTTTTATTTAATTAATTATTTATTTTATTTAAATTTTTTTTTCAAAATTGATACATAATACAAAAATAAGTTAAAATTAATTCATTGGATTCATTTTATAATAATTTTAGATATATAAAAATTTTATTAAACTTTTCACCGTCTTTTACCCAACTCCTAAGAGAGTTTGAACATTTACATGAAGCTTAATTTTACTGCTTCTGTGAGTGGAATTTTGAAAATTTTAGAGACATGGTTAATGTCAAGGAGTAAAATGTGGTTCAATAAGAAAAAAAATATTTGGAAAATAGTAACTTTTTACTTTTATTTATGACGGTTAAATGTAAATTTGGTAATTAAGGGTAAAATGGTATTATTATTACTCTAACACATGTCCTAATTCTATTAGATAAGTTTATTTCGACCATAAACAACCATATGGATAAAATATTACCCTTTAGGTCCACTTGGATTAGATTAGGACAGTTATTATTATATTATTTAAAGAATAGTTCAAATAGTTAAAATCAAAGTTTAATAATTAAAAAAATATATATAGGGTTATAAATAAGATAAAATAGACTATAAATATTCATTAGAAAGATAAAACTATTTCCTAGATAATGGTATTTTATTTATAATTTTTAGACTTTAAATAAGTTAATTTATTTATGACAAAATGATGATGTAGTAATTACCTTATTAAGGAAATATTAACATAATTGAAATTACAAACACCCAAATAAATGTAATTTGAGACTTTTCATGAATTAAAATAATTTTATAGGTTAATATGACATATTAGTATTGATTTAATTGTATTTTTTCTAACTAATAATTCTGTTACGAGTTTCACAATAATCAATTACCAAATAGATTCAAAATTGACATAAAATAGTTTTTAAAACAAATATTATATTATTAATTGTTATTTTCTTCTTAAAAATATAAGGATTGTAAAAATGACTTAGAAAAGGTTATATATATTAATAATGAACCACTTGGGGTTCGTTGGGCTTGTTATAGTATGTTTATTAACCAATAGTGTAAGAAAACAAGAAGACACGGTAAAAGATAAATTATTTAACATAGAGTTAAATTTAAATGATAAGGTTAAAATAGAAACCTAAACATGTATAAAATATATTGGTTGAAATTATTTTGACCCAAAACCACCTTAGTATCGAAATAAATTGGTTTGGATCTATTAAAAACCGAATATGACTTGATTATAAAATAATATTTTAGGTTTTTCCTAAAGTGCCCCTCACCTCCCTTATAAAAGGGAACCTCCTCCCTCTCCTCCTCACACCACTTTGAGCCTTACTGTTCGTCCGAACTCTACCAATTTCTCTTCTCCACTTCCCTAGAAATATCCTTCAGGTCCTGATCTTCTTCAAAGACCATATTTAGTGCCCTAAGAGGAGGTTAAGAAGAGGCGCTTCATAGAAGTGGTAAGGTCTGTTACCGATTCTTTCAACTTTATTTTTTCTTAAACTTCCTCTTAATTATTTGTTTCATTATGAATTAATAATATAAGTATCACTCATATACTGATATGTTATTATAAAAATTATACAACCCTATTTTACCTTCTATCAATCCTACGGAAAACGAAATCACCGTGCGTGCGTAAGTACGGAATACTGTCTCCACGCCGTGGTGTAATCTGTTTTCCACCACCACCTTACATGGATGGGTATAATGGGGTAAATAATAACTATATATGATTATTTTAAAGTGATATTGATTCTAAAATAGTATACATAAAATTCAATACCATTCCACTATCATGGGAACGATATCATCGCTCGTGAGTACGTACGGCCTACCGTCTCCACGATGTGATGCGACTCGTTCTACATGATCATCAATGAATAATGATTATATTAATGAACTGAATGAATAAATATGATATATATTACACTAATACCATTCTGGAAATGAGGTATCTATAACAAAAAAATAATAATAATAATTTATTCGACAAAACACGTATAATAGCAAAAAGCAATAAACACCCGAATAACACGTAGGAATGAAATATTACTAATAAGAAGCTAAGAATATGACCATATATGATATCATAACAATGAGTACGATTCTGTAATAAGTCAATAACATTATTTAAATCATTATACAGTAGGTTCAGACACATATGAAGCAAATCAAACCTGAGGTAAGGGAAAATCTCACAATCTCATTTTTATCCGAGATCGTTTATACTTCGGTAATTACTGGGGAATATTTATCATACACATACATGTTTCTTCAATATGAAATATTATTTCTATCCTCCTAAAATTTTTTAAATCCAATATTACTCAATGTTGTGTTTTTAGTAAAATATATGAAAGGAATCTTTTGTCGTTTTTAGTACGAGGTACTTTTTTTACTTTTCTGGCCAAAGTACGAAAAGAATGTTTTTCTTTTACTTATATGACATGAATGGATTTTTAGAAAATTATTTCCATGAAGCTTCCTTTACATTTTTTCATGTTTATATTTAATCAACTTCTTTTAGTTTAAAAATTGTCTGACATGTTAAGAAAGGAAAATTGTTTTTGAAGTAGAAAGGATATTTTCCTCAAAAATGAAGTTCAAGTGTTTTATCAAAATTATTTTCCATATAAGATAATATAGGGTTCTGTTTCTATCCATATTTTTGCATTGATATGATAATGTTATGATGGAATTATTTTTATGATGTCCTTTTATCTTATATGGATTATGTTATGATGGCATGATGTTTAAGAATCCCATTTTTATTACATGGGTTATGCTATGATGTATGATTTATGATCTTGTGGAACCCATAAGAATGGTATAATTATAAGATGGGTGGGACCTATATCTCCCTCCAATGCATTGGGTAAAGATTTATATCTCATGAGATAGACATGGATGGAATGGCATGTTAATATGGTTCAGGGATACAGGACTGAAACAAGGATTGAACTCGGTTCAGAAATGGACTTTGTCCGCTAGGATAGTCTTGGAAATGAGTCTTGACTACTAAGAAATGATTCTCCATGATTATGTGTGTATGCCCCAAAGTTTCATGTTTTAAGTTATGATTATTGGGATTACATTTCACTACTATGATTTATCCCATGTTATGAAATTATGATCTCTTTTTCAGGTTAAGATTTCCAAAATGTTATGTTTTTATGAATATGATGTGATTGATATTTCTTTTGTTTACCCTTACTGTGCATTTGATCCCACCCTTTTGTATGTTTTCTTTTCCCCAGGTCAGTAAGAAGAGTATTAAGTAAGATATGCCAAAAGGGACTCTAGATATGATAAAATAAAAGGGAGACAATGTAGATGCTTTATGAACCAGTTGTTTATGTTTCCCCGTTTCTAAAGACACTATACCTATACGGTATTGTTGTGGTTTTTTTATAATTTGTTATAAGTATGCTTCAATTATGAAGTAATAATAATGTAAGTAAATTATGGGTCGCTATAGTTGGTATGAGAGGAATGGTATAGTCAACCTTTGGAAACTAGGATGTGAAAGCCTTAGTAAGAACCCTAAGGATATATCTAAGCATAGAACACAATATTAGTTTTTTAGAAATGGCCATGAATAACCTATTATATAACCTTAAGTGTGGAATTTTATTATTGATTATGTGATTTTCCTATTATAATTAGTGTTTCCCACACTATTCTTCTTGGAGTTAGTCAATGGCTGGAACCCGAAGGAACCGTGTTAATGCGGAATACGACGGGAAATGTAATGATTGTCCCCCTGAGGAAACAAAGATTATGGGATCTAGAATGAAAAATCTTGTAGCCATTCTCACACAACTCTCTCAAGCTATGAATCATATAGGACTTCCAAACGAGAAAAGGAAGGAGCAAAATTCTGTTGAATCCTTCATGACGCAGCATCTACCCTCATTCAGTGGGTCTACTGATCCATTAGTTGCTGAACAATAGATCTACTGAAAATATATTTTCAGTTCTTCAATGTTCTGAACATGATGAAGTCATCTTAGCAGTATATCATATTGAAGCTGAAGCTGATCAATGGTGGAATCTTATCAAGAATATGAAGCAAAGGGATGAAATTGAATCCATGGAATGGGACAAGTTCAAGAACTTATTTTTCAATAAGTACTTCCCTTGTATTCGTCGAACAAAGATGGAGAAGGGGTTTCTTGAACTGAAGCAAAAGGATGATGAATCAGTTGGTACCTATGAAGAAAATTTTACAAGACTTTCAAGGTACGCTTCAGGGATTATTATCCAACCTAAGAGTAAGATAGATCTATTCTTTAGTGGATTAACACCAAGTCTTTAAAGGGTGTTATCCATAAGAGACTTCAATAGCTATGAGGAAATCGTTCGATGTGCTCTTAAGTTTGAGATGGATATTGTAGTAACCCATCAGTCATATGGGATTGATAAGAAGAGGAAAGTGGAATTCAAAGGGAAATCTAAAGAGCACGCTGAAAATAAGATGAGTTTTCACTAATGATCAAAGTGTGGAAAGAAACATGGAGGGATTTGTCTTAAAGGGACAAGTAAATGTTTCAAATGTAGAAAGGAAGGTCATCTGGCATTTGAATGTCGTAATGATTTGAAGAAGATGTCTAGTGATGCGAACAATGAAAAGGCTACACAGAGTGAACCTATGAAACTTCAATGTTACAAGTGCAAGGAAATGGGGAATTATGCTAATCAATGCCCTAATACAAGGGTTGTTGATGATGATCGACGTCAACAAACTCTTAAGGCTAAAGAAAAATGAAAGTCACATGCAATTTCTATCAGCGATGTGGAGTATGATAACGATGTGGTGAAAGGTACACTTACCATCCACGCTATAGTAGCAAATGTTTTACTTGATTTTGGATCCTCCCACTCTTTTATTGATGAAGAATTTTCTAAGGGTATCTCCATATTACCTCATTAGTTATATATTGAGTTAGATGTGACAACCCCTAATGGCACAACAGTCACATCAAAAGTTTACAATTTTTCTTAGATTGGAGTTTGTGGGAAAGTGCTTCCAGCAAATCTTGTGATCCTTCCTATAATGGAATTTGATGTGATTCCTAGCTTGTATTGGATTTCTTTATATGGAGCTCATATCAATTTCCAAAGAAGGGAAGTCACATTTCATATTCCAGATCAATCTATGATCATCTATTGATGCAAGGATGAACATAACCTTCCAGTGGAAATTTCTTCCATCTTATGGGTCTTGATTCCACTAAATGAAGGTTATTTATATCAAACGGTTGGAGAAAAACTCACGATTAAGTATATTCCCATTTTACAAGTGTTTGATGATGTCTTTTTGGAGTAATTTCCAGGTCTTCCCCCAAATCATGAAGTTGAGTTTTCAATAGAACTCATATCGGGTGCTATGCCTATTTCAAAGACACCTTATAGAATGGGCCCAATTGAGTTGCAGAATTTGAAGAAGAAAATGCAATAGAATCTTGATAAGGTATTCATACTCCCTAGTGCATCACCTTGTGGAGCACCTGTTCTGTTTCTTAAAAATAAAGATGGATCAATGAGACTCTTCATTGATTATCGATAACATAAAAACATCACTATCAAGAACAAATATCCTCTCCCATGCATTAATGACTTATTTGTCCAACTACGCAGAGCTCAATACCTTTCCAAGATTGATCTTCATTTAGGGTATCATCAATTAAGGGTCAAAAGGGAGGATATACCAAAGATGGATTTCCATACAAGGTATAGACACTATGAATTTATATTGATTCCATTTGGTCTTACTAATTCCCATACTATCTTCATGGATCTAATGAATAGAGACTTTAAAGACAATCTTGATCAGTTTTTGGAAGTCTTTATAGATTATATTCTTGTCTATTCAAAGAGAAAGGAAGAAAATGAAGATCACTTGAGAATTGTATTGTAGACCCTGAGAAAGGAGAAGCTTTATGCCAAATTTACGAAGTGTGAATTTTGGATTAAAAAAGTTGCATTTTTGGGTCACATAATCTCAAAAGAGGGGATATATGTGGATCCAGCAAAAACAGAGGTTATCGAAAGATGGTCGAGACCAACAGCAGTAACTGAGATCTGATGTTTTCTTTTTTTGGATGGATATTATTGAGGTTTTGTGAATGATTTTTCACGATTCTCTAATCCATTCACCAGGTTGACTCGAAAAGGAGTTAAATTCGTTTGGATGGAGGAGTGTGAAGATAATTTCAAGGAGTTAATAATAAGGTTATCTAGTGCACCTGTGCTCACACCTCCTTGTAGTTGATAAATATTTGTGATCTATAGTGATGCATCCAAGAAGGGAGTGGGGTGTGTTCTCATGAAAAATGATATAGTGATAGCTTATGCCTCACGATAGTTGAAAATCCATGAGAAAAACTACCAAAATCATGATTAAGAGTTAGCTACGGTAATCTTTGCATTTAAAACATAGAGGCATTATCTTTATGGTGAAAGGTGTGATATTTATACTGATCATAAAAGTATAAAGTATATTTTCAAACAAAATGAGCTGAATATGTGCCAAAGAAGATGGTTGGAGCTGATTAAGGATTAGGATTGCTCAATTAATTATCACCCTGGGAAAGAAAACAAGGTGGCAGATGCATTAAGTCGATAAGACCATGCTAGCTTGTCCATGATGAGGATCAAAAAAGGTCAAATATTTATGGATTTTCAAACGATAGATCTTGGAATAATAATGGAAGGGGGAAAATCTTATCTTTCTCAAATGAATGTTCAACCATCTATATATGTGAAGATTAAAGAGGTACAAAAAGAAGATGTAGAGTTTCAAAAGAAGGTGGGAAATGTTCCTGTATTCAACCTTGATTGTGATGGGATAATGAGGTTCAGGAATCGGGTATGTGTTCCTCCCATACCAGAATTAAAGAAGGAGCTACTGGATGAGGCTCATAGTTATTCATTCTATATTCATGCTGGAAGAACGAATATGTATAGGGACCTGAAAGAGTAATTTTGGTGGGATGGTATGAAAAGATATGTTTCTGAATATGTCTCTTGATGCTTGGTTTTTCAGCAAGTTAAAGCTGAGAGACATAAGTCTAAGGGGATGTCACAACCATTACCCATACCCGAATGGAAAGGGGAAAACATCACTATGGACTTTGTCACCGGATTTCCTAAAACATCCAAAGGCAATAATGCTATCTGGGTCATAGTTTATCGTCTTACAAAGTCGGCACACTTCATTGCTGTTAGAGAGGATTTCTCTCTTGATCAGCTTTCCAGGATATATGTGAAGGAAGTGGTAAGATTGCATGGAGTACCACTTTCTATTATATCTGATTGGGATCTGAGTATTACCTCAATGTTTTGGAGAAGTATTTAGCATACTCTAGATACAGAGCTGAGATTCATTACTTCTTATCATCCTTAGAAAGATGGTCAATCTGAGAGAAAATTCAAACTCTAGAAGATATGTTAATAGCTTACTCTATGAATTTCAAAGGTATTTGGGATCAACACCTACCTTTGGTGGAATTTTCTTATAATAATAGCTTTCACTCCAGTATTAATATGGCTCTATATAAAGCTCTATATGGAATGAAATGCCAAACTCCAACTTGCTGGGATGAAGTTGGGGAAAGAAAGATATTAGGATCTAATCTTGTTGAAGAGATGGTAGAAAAGTTCCGATCTATTCAACAACACATAAGGGAAACTCAGAGTCGACAAAAAATTTATGCCGAAAATTGAGAAATGACCTAGAGTTTGAAGTGGGTGATAAAGTGTTCTTATGAATATCTTTTTGGAAGAGAGTAATGAGATTTGGAAAGAAGGGAAAGCTGAGCCCTAGGTATATCGGTCCTTTCGAAATACTGTATCATGTTGGGAAGGTAGCTTACCGATTGGTCCTTCCACCGAATCTCTCTCAAGTTCACAATGTGTTCTATGTATCTCTCCTAAGAAAGTACATACTCGATCCTTCACATGTACTCCCCTCAGAAGTCGTACCGCTGGAGTAAGATCTTTCTTATAAAGAACAGCCAATAGAGATTCTAGATCGTAGCGAAAAAGTCCTACGGAACAAGACCACTCGCTTGGTGAAATTTTTATGAAGGAACCACCAATTAGAATAAGCTACATGGGAGCTTGAGGATATGATGAGGGAGAGGTATCCTCATCCTTTTGTTACAAAGTGATGAATTTGGAGGGCGAAATTCATTTTAAAGGGGGGGTGGGGGGTAGAATGTAACACCTGATATTTTTATGAGAAATATTTTGTTTGTATGTTATATACATCATCAAATGAATCATTCACTACACACAACACTATCTTGTCTTTCTTTACACGCAATCGCGACCTTCCTCGATAGCTTGTGTTGTACGCAATACCGAGTTTCACTAAACAACGATATGCTATTATTAAAACTAGCCGTTATGAATTGTAATACCCACTTTTTGAAATTTTATAAATTTTATCTATCCAAATGGACATCATTTTTGGATTCATAATATCTAAATTATCCTAGGTTTAGTTTTTGGTATTTTTCTGAAAACTTTAAATTTTTGATGAATAGTGAAAAGACTAGGTTACTATTTAAAAACTGACTTTTTATTTAAATAATTATTTATTTTATTTAAATTTATTTTAGGTCAAAATTAATACATAATACCTATATAAGTTCAAAGTAATTCATTGGAGTCATTTTATAATAATTTTAGATATATAAAAATTTTATTGAACTTTGCACCGTCTTTTACCCACCTCTTAGGAGAGTTTGAAAATTTATATAAAACCTAAGTTTACCGCTTCTGTGTGTGGAATTTAGAAAATCCAAGAGACACAATTAATATAATGGAGTAAAATGTGGTTCAATAAGATAAAAATAATTTTTTGGGAATAGTAACTTTTTTCTTTTATTTACCACGGTTAAAAGTAAATTGGGTAATTAAGGGTAAAAATGGTATTATTATTACCCTAAAACATGTACTAATTATATTGAATAAGTTTAATTAGACCAAAAACAACCTTAGGGAGAACATATTACCCTTTAGGACCACTTGTATTAGATTAGGACACTTATTATTATTTTATTTAAAGAATAGTTAAAATAGTTAAAATTAAAGTTTAATAATTACAATATTTTTCATATAGGGGTATAAATAAGATAAAATAGACTATAAATATTTATTATAAATATAATAATATTTCCTACATAATTTTATTTTATTTATAATTTTTAGACTTTAAATAATTTAATTTATATATGACACAATGATGATGCAGTAATTACCTTTTTAAGGAAATATTAACATAATTGATAGTATAAATACCCAAATAAATGTAATTTGAGACTTTTCATGAATTAAAATAATTTTATATGTTACTATAACATATTAGTATTGATTTAATTAACTTTTTTTGAACTAGTAATGCTGTTATGATTTCACAAAAATCAATTACCAAATAGTGTCAAAATTGACATAAAATAGTTTTTAAAACAAATATTATATTATTAATTGTTATTTTATTCCTAAAAATATAATTTTCGGACATATGACATAGATAAGGTTATATATAATAATAATGAACCACTTGGGGTTCGTATTTCTTGTTATAGTAATTATATTAACCATATACTGTAAGAAAACAATAAGACACGGTAAAAGTTAAATTATTTAACTTAGAATTAAATCTAAATGATAAGGTTAAAATAGTAACCTAAACTTGTCTAAAATCTATTGGTTGAGAGTATATCGAGCCATACCCACATTAGCTTCGAAATAAATAAGTTTTGAGCTATTAAAAACCGAATATGACTTTATTGTAAAATAATATTTTAATTTTTTCCTAAAGTCCCCTTCTCCTCCCTTATAAAATGGCACATCCTCCCTCCCCTCCTCACACCACTTTGTGCCTTAAATATCGTCCAAACCCTGTAAAGTTATCTTCTCCATTTTCCTAGAAACATCCTTGAGGTCCTGGTCTTCTCCAAAGACCATCTTTAGTGCCCTAAGAGGAGGTTAAGAAGAGGCGCTTAAAAGAAGAGGTAATGCATGTTACCGATTCTTTCAACATTATTTCTTCTTCTAAATCCTATTATTTAGTTGTTTAATTATGAAGTAATAACATCAGTATAACTAATATACTGATATGTTATTATAAATATGAAACAACCCTATTTCACCTTTTATCCATCCTACGGAAAATGAAATCACTGTGCGTGCGTACGTACGGAATACCGTCTTCACGCCGTGGTGTAATCTGTTTTCCACCACCACCTTACTTGGATAGGTATAATGGTGTAAATAATTACTATATATGATTATTGTAAATTGATATTGATTATGAAATTGTATACATAAATTAAATACGATTCCATGATCATGGGAACGGTATCATCGCTCGTGCGTACGTGCGGCCTATCGTCTCCACGATGTGATGTGACTCGTTCTACATGATATTCAATGAATAAGGATTATATAAATTAATTGAATGAATAAATATGATATATATTACACTAATACCATTCTGGAAATGAGGTATCTATAACCTAAAAAGAAGAATAAGAATTTATTCGATAAAACACGTATAAGAACAAAAAGCAATAAACACCCGAATAACAAGTATCAATGAAATATTACAAATAAGAAGCTACGAATATGACCATATATGATATCGTAACAATGAGTAAGATTCTGGAATATGTCAATAACATTATTTAAATCATTATACAGTAGGTTCGGACATGTACGATGCAAATCGGACCTAAGGTAAGGGAAAATCACAGAATCTTATTTTTATCCGAGATCGTTTATTCTTCGGTAATTACTAGGGAATATTTATCATCCACATACATGTTTCGTCAACATGTAATATTATTTCTATCGTCATCTAACTATTTAAATATAATATTACTCAATGGTGAGTTTTTACTAATAGATATAAAAGGAATCTTTTGTCGTTTTTAGTACGAGGTACTTTTTTGACTTTTCAGGCCAAAGTACAAGAAGAATGTTTTTCTTTAACTTATATGGAATTAATGGATTTTTAGAAAAATATTTCCATGAAGATTACTTTATAAGTTTTCGATTTTATTTTTAATCAAATTCTTTTAGTTTATAAATTGTATGACATGTTAAGAAAGGAAAAATATTTTTAAAGTAGAAAGGATATTATCCTCAAGAATGAAGTTCAAGTGTTTTATTAAAATTATTTTCCATCTAAGATAATATAGGGTTCTTTTTATATCCCTATTTTTACATTGATTTGATTATTTTATGATGGAATTATTTTTATGATTTCCTTTTATCTTATATGGATTATGTTATGATGGCATGATGTTTAAGAATCCCATTTTTATTACATGGGTTATGCTATGATGTATGATTTATGATCTTGTGGAACACATAAGAATGGTATCATTATGATATGGGTGGGACTTATATCTCCCTCCAATGCATTTGGTAAAAATTTATATCTCATGAGATAGACAAGGGTAGAATAGCAGGTTAATCTGGTTCAGTGATACAGGACTGAAAAGAGGAGTGAACTTAGTTCAGAAATGGACTTTGTTCACTTGGATAGTCTTGGAAATGAGTCTTGGCTACTAAGAAATGATTCTATATGATTATGTGTATATGACACAAAGTTTCATGTTTTAAGTTATGATTATTGGGGTTACATTTCACTATTATGATTTATCCCATGTTATGAAATTATGATCTCTTTTGTAGGTTAATATTTCCAAAATATTATGATTTTATGAATATGATGTGATTGATATTTATTTTGTTTACCCTTAATGAGAATTTAAGCTCACCCTTTTGTATGTTTTTTCCCAGTTCAGGAAGAAGAGTATTATGTAAGATATGCTAAAAGGGACTCTAGATATGATAAAATAAAAGGGAGACAATGTAGATGCTTTATGAACCAGTTGTTTATGTTTCCTAGATTCTAAATGCACTATACTTATATGGTCCTATTTTGGTTTTGTTATATATTTTAATAAGTATGATTCAATTATGAAGTAATAACAATGTATGTAAAGTATGGGTCCTTATAGTAACAACTTCTTTATTCTATAATCATCATTCAAAACCATAATGTTCGAAGAGAAAATTTCAGGGGTCATACCTTTTCCACTTTTTGGGATAACAGGTGACAATGGGTGGCTTTATCGATACCATTATACAATATTTAGATTGCTTTATTTATGATATGGCCATTAGAGGTGTTTTATAATAGAATTTAGCTGGTTTCCAAGTCTCTTCAGTTGAGGGTTTTTATTGGATCATGGAAACCATTTTATAGGTGGTTTAATTCTATTCCATCTAACATTCAAAGTCAGTTGTTAAATTGAAGGGAGACACTATTTGGGTTTCTATTTTTTTAATTCCCATTTATTGGTCAAGTCTAATATGTTCCTTGATGATTTATGGATTCTTGTATCCTTTGAAACTCTATAAAGATTTTGGGATATACTTGGTTTCAGTAATCTCATATATCATCGCATATCTTTTTATATTTTCCCATTTGATTTTCATAATAGAGCCTTCTACAAGTGTTCAGTGCAGTTTTTTAAGAAGAAAGAATTGTTGTGTAGGGGGGATAGTGACACTTGGTTATTGTTTTACACGATAATTTATTTATTTATTGTTTTTAATTTCCTTGGAAGAGTTTCATAAAGAAAAAATTAAATGTTTAATATTTCTCAGATTTATCCAAATCACATAATTATTGCATGTCTAGGATAAACATTGTATCGAACAAAAAAGAATAGATCATTGCATTAAATAGGAACTGATTATAGTTGACACATTGGTTTTCTATCTCTGGGTTCCCTATAAAGGTAATACATAGAGTGAATTATTTGTGAACATCATATGATTCACAATGATTATTACTTGTTTTTCAATTACTAAAACACCCTCCCTTATATTTTAAATTATGTCATGACCCACTATCCATCACCCACCCTCATGTGAATTGTGAAAAAATCATGCACCCAGATTCCCTCCCTCTATTCCTCTCAAAATTGTTGGTTCTTACCCATGAAATTTATGTCATAAATTATCCTACCGGGACATCATTTGACTCTTACATCTCCCCCTATACATCCCCTAAAACTTGTTTCTCATCATTTTATTCATGGGCCCAGCATAAATCATATGTATGGTGTTTTAATATAAATTTTATATGGTTTTTGTTTCTTAATAATGTGATGGGTCCTTCCATCCTTCCACTTTTCATTAATAGTGGATTCACATTATCTATGTGTTTCATAAGTAGGTGTTTCCATTATTTTTATTTACCCAAATAAGCCACATATGATTGATCTTTTTCGAAAAGTTTTTTCTATATTTATATATTATATAATTATCAATTGAATCATGAAGATCATTGTGTTTGATTATTTTAAGTGTTTTCAATTGATTCCCAAATGGGTTCTATGGGGAGTTTCACTATTTTCAATTTCTACTAAATGAATAAATTATTAAATTAATTGATAATTTAATGATTGTTGTTTTCAAAGAGGAATTTGTTCTTTTAATATTGTTTATAGTTGTTTATGAAACATTATCTGGTGGTGCATTAGTGAAAGGTATAAATTAATTTTTATTTCCTATTAATATAGTTATATATATTTGGGTTGATTGTAAACTATATATGTATGTAAATTCATAAATATATAGTTTTACAGATATATATGTGTGTGTTTGTGTGTTATTCTTATATATACTATTTTATAGGATTCCATTATTTGGGATCATTTGTTCAATATATATTTATATTTTCAATTATATCTTGAAATGGATTTTTAATGAATGAATCTAAAAAGGGGACACATATTCTTATATGGGTGTTTATGAAGTGTTTCCTAATATTAATATTACTTCAATGGGGTTCAAATGGGTTTTAAGAAATTATATTATATCCAAATTCAGAAACATGGTTCTCTAATTTTATTATTTTTCTTAAATCATGCACTCATATAGAAGCTATACAGTTTACAGATGTACTTTTCATGCATGGGTGTAGGGATATGGGAAAATAATTGTATTTGGATATTTTGGAATATTGATTAAAGTAGGTAATATGTTAGTGACCCCATATCATATAATTGATATTATTATATGATCCAAGGGATATTAGTGAGTAATAATAGATGTATTTATCAATATTCTATCAGATAAACTTGAAATATATGGTTTTAGAGACCATAATATGTTATTCCCAGAGTGAGTATAGTTGACAAAATACTTTTTGTTATTGTAAAAAGGATGTATTGATATTTTGATAGGTAGTTCTCACCCAGGTACATCAAGGAACCCCTATAATTTTTTTTTATTTCTATTGACCAAATATCCATTATTTTTTTTAAAGGATGGGGCTGAACCCTCATTTATTATTTAAAGAAATGTAAATAACTCTTTTAACTGGGTATAAATAAAAGAAAATATATTTTTTAAAAATTTATTTCAGACATTTAATATTTTAATTTTATAAACAAATATAAATAAATCTATGGTGATTTCATGGTGGGAAATTTACTACCATTTTTTAATTGAACAAATCAATGTTTTTAGACAAACCAATTTGGCATGTTATGAATTTGTTTCACCAAATTTGATTTGTGTATTGATATAGTGTGACATAATGTCATATGGGAAAGTTTTATAGTTATGTCAATGATTTTTAGTCCCATAGTAAACATAGAGAACTATTTCATGTTTTTTTTAATTTTTTTAGAGTAGGGTAAACTATATTTGTTAAGGAAATGTGATGATTTAAGGGGATTATTATAGGGCATGAATTATAGGGTGAGATGAGGGGTTTATTTTTTTCATTTAAAAAATCAATCCAATATTTAAATTTATTTATATTTTTATTACCCAATTTGATATTGGTTGTAGAAAAAGAACCTAGGACAACCCCAAATTGATCATCCAATCCATCTCACAATAAGGCCTGAGAAGAATTACTGATCATACCTTACTAGAATCTACTACTGTGGAACAGATAAAACTCATTTTGGGATTGATTTATTCCATAAAAAATTATATAAACATGAATAAAATAACAAAATAAATAATCAGTGGGATAATATATATAAACTCCCAAAACATACTTCCATATGACCTCTCACGTCACCATAATCCACTAAACCAACAATGCTCCATGAAGACTATGACCTATCGTGAAGATGCACTAGATGATAAAAATGATATATCTATAGCAGTTAGTACTAGAACTCTATAGTTATGACTGAATAAAAAATTCCATATGCCTTACCAATAATGATAACTCCAAATCATGCTAGTTTGAAAATAACACATATATAAAGTATGTTTTATATTTATTTTCAAAACTCCTATCATGATTATATTTTTATGTGAAACTATTTTCCATTAAAATGTTAAAATAGTTGTCACAACAAGTCAAAATATATGAGTTAGTATAAATGCATGATATTAATTCATGTAAATGTGAATTTTATTATTTTATTCAAGAAAAAGAGACTACGAATATGGAATTTTCAAAATAGTATCATAAAAATATGAGTGAAAGTGATGATGAATCAAGGGAAATTCTTATGTAGCTGGGTTTATTGGGGACATAGGATCCTCATAATCTTAGTGATCGACCAGAGAAGTGATTTCTCATCTCGAACATAAGTCATCCATTCTCCATTATCACTGATTCATATATTGTTGTATCATAATACTCCTTTGTAAGGAATGTAATTCCTAGCAGACATCTGTTTGTATTCCCTCATAGAAAACTGGTATTGACAAGTTCTTTTCCAAATTTATGAAAAACTATAAATTAAATAATAATTAAACCACACATTAATCCACTTTTTCAATTCAAATTCCACATTCCAATAATCATATTTTAATAAATCCATAGGGAAAAAATATTTTTCAAAACTACTTTACACAGAAAAAAATCAATGCAAATACCCATTACATAGACAAATACATTTAGAAAAACACTTCTAGGTATTTTAAATTTCCATAATTGAGAAATAATATTGGAACCATACATAAATAAAGAATACACATGTCAAAACATAAATCTAAACATGAATAAAATTAACTTCCTATATAAATAATCACCACCATTTTTCTTAGAATGTGGACACTATTTAAAATTAAAAAAACATTCAAAAAACTAATGAAATTATGAAATTTGAATTAAAGACTCATACATAGGGAACCTATCTTAAAAACAATTTGACGAAGGTAACTTGACAATTACATGCATATAAACCTCTACATATATATACCCTTTGAACCAATGTATATATTCCAATCATCATGGGGGAATATATAAAAGGATGATATATATATATATATTTGTGTGTGTGTTTTTACCTATGTAAACTGATTAATGTAACCTTTCACTCTAACAATAAGAAACCACCTCAAGGAGGATGAAGAAGCACTAATAAGTATATAGAATAAAAAAGACACAAATTCCATAATGGAAAGTTATAAATAGATGAAAAATATAGAGAAACCTACAAAAACCTGATGGAGAACTCACTCTCTTGGATGTGAGAGACCAAAAATGATAGCCCAATAAGCATCTTTTATTTCCTAAGGTGATATAAAAAATTAATTATTTAAAAAATAAGAAAACCTAAATACATATTATTTTTGTAAGACCATGTGTCGAACCCATAGGGGCGACCTGTAAGTTCTAAACTAATTAATGAAATTAAATTGAAATTGATTTACATCTTAAATATATATAAATAAAAGTAAGTATTTCTTTTAAATTAAATATGAGATGATTTCCATGTATAGTGAAATTCAGGTTCATAAGATTTGGATTCAACTGATTATGGGTTTTTTTAGCTTTTGGACTGAATTGATTCTACAGGGATCCTAGGTCTGGGTATGATACACTAATGATATGATTTTAGTATTGAAATGGTTATCTACTAGGTGAAATCATAGATATAGGAGACCTAAAACCCTATTTATACATCAATAAACCATATTTTATCATTTTCATTCACAAAATATTCCAATTTATCATTGAATTGAAATAATCCTCCTCAAATCCCAATCAATGGTGATGAAATTGAAAACAGAATAGTACATGAGTTGATAATCAGTGTTGTAGAATTCCAAAAAATAATGTGAAATAGAAATAATCCCTAACAACACATACCTATAAAATAACATCACATGTAATAGAAAATACTTATTGCTAATTCTAGGCATGATGTGAACGAGGAGTACAGATACCCAAGGAATAATGGATGAAAATAATGATAGCATAGAATGGATCTGGTTGTGTTTACGTCTACAAAATCCATATGTCAATGCTCTTATCATTCATGGATTTCCAAATGTAGAGGCTAAGGTTATTTTTTTCTATGACCAACCATCAAACCGTCGACCATAAGAACATTTAATTTTCAATTTCCCAACAGGTTCATGATGTGTAAATCTTCCATGACGTGTCTTGCAATTGTTTTTACCACATGAGAAGGTATCATGAATGTCTATTTATCACTTCGAAAATAACTTCCCCAGAATAACTCTTGAAATGTAATGTATTTATATGATGTGTAAATAACTTTCCTGTATTATTCAACACTATTGCATCCTAAAAAATCAAGGGTTACTTAGTGAAAAAAACTCAGGGCATGAAATTCCATTGATATCCTATTTTTTCCATGGAATTCCATTTCCAGTTATCTATTGTATCTTATCATAACATAAATTAAATTATACATTTCCAATATTGCTAAGATTATTAAATTATGTTCAATAACAGTTTATTAAAACATCTTAATATGTATTCATGAAATACCGATATCATAGACCCATATTAATCATTCCCATGGAACCCTATAAAATATAAGAATACCATAAACACAAAAAACCCAAATAATAAAACTTTAAAACCCTATGGTTTTACCAACATCACACCAAAGTGATTGGTAAAAGGTAGAAAAAGATGATAATGATGGTGGAGGGAACCTACATAAGGTGATCACACCTTTAATTAAGAGAAGAATTAGAAAGGATAGGTGGTCATGAGAAGGGGTGGAATGTGAAAGGGTGTGGAATGGCTCATGAATAGGTTTAGGGGGACATGTAAAAAATGAAAACCCTTTAGGTGGGTTTAATAAAATTTAATAATAATAATAATAACAAACTTTATAATAATAATAATTATAATAATATTTTCATTAACATTTTTAATAATAATATTATTAAAATTTATAATAATAATAAAATTATAATTATTATAATTATTAAAAAATTAATTTAAAATGATTATGGGGATGCATGTTTTGGCCACATGGTCATCTAAACCATGTAGTGACCTTTGTATAAGTGAATAAAGGGATGCATGGTTTATCTAGTTGGGTGAAGGATCTTGAAACTAATATTGCTCGATAAAATGAGCCACATTATGGTCTATATGGACTTCCCTAGTTTAGAAAATAGATTTCCTAAACCCTAAAATGGCCTTAAACCTATGAATAACACTCCAAAATATTAATTTTTAAAACATACTCAGCCAGAAACTCTAGAAAACCTCTAAATATAAATTATTTATTAAATAAAATTTTTATTTTAAAGTTGGGGTGTGCCAATAGTACCAACAATGACACTTTCGTCCACCAAAATATGAAAAATATTGGACTAACTGTGACACAAAAAAAATCCAAAACCAAAAATGAAATCCCAACCATTATGGAACTGAGAATCAAAAACAAACATTCTATAACAAAACATAAAATTTTGAGATCCAAAAGAATCATTATTGACCATTCTCAAGATACCACTCATCATCTAAAAAAATAACTAACAACCTAAAAGGAGTCATGCTAGAAAATGATGGGATGATGGATGAGGGACTCATATATCCTAACATAACATCAAAACCAGAAATTCCATGACCCATATGTTATAAATCACCAATGAATGACATTGAGGTTGGCTGGGATGGTTGAAATTTCTTCCCAAGGGTTGATGATAAAATTCACCATGATAACCTTTTTAATGGTCTCCACACTATTTCAGAATAACAATCAATCACAATTTTTAAAGACAAAGAATCCCAAAAATATAAATAAATCATATATCACTGGTGATTCCTTTTATAATAAAAAATTAAACCTAACTTATAGCAACCCAAGACTTTTACATATAAAATTACATGATTTTAATCATAATTATACATCATAGTACAAGCCAAGGATCGTTAAGTCTAGTGTTCTGGAAGACTAGGTATATAGAACCTAAAACATGGGGCTACAAAAACACTTCTTTATTTAATCTATATAAAGAGATCCTAACATTATTTGATCCCTTACATCTATAAAGGGTAACCTGGGGAACACATTAACAATGGGATGAGCTGTAAATCACAGTAAGGGAATGAACATATGGATACGTCTTAAACACATGAGTTAGGAGGCATGAAAATGATATCCAAATAATGGAACATATAAAATCATATCATATAAGCATGGAATAATATAAACATGGAATCTTATAAAATTGGTAGGTTGAAAAAAAAATCTTTAGTACAGTTCAAGGATAACCACCAATCCCATTTCCAATTTTAGTAAGGGTCAATGCTAACTGCCAATCCGGTTTCTCATTTTAGTACGTGTCAAGCCTAACCACCAATCCCATTTCCCATTTCATCTCACAAGAAATCACTTTACCTAATTAATTGGAGCGCTATCTATGTGTACCCATCTCATAATTTTCATGAATACTCTTTCGTCATAAATAATCATACATAATCAACCATACATCAAAATAATGATACCCAAGGAAAGAATTGGGTACCATAATCATGACATAGAGCATAACCAATGAGAGTATCATGAAAGTGTTAATTAAATAAAGGTATTAGAAAATACATGGACGTTCATAAGTTAGAATATTCATATAACATGTTAGATGGTGTTAAACAGAAGTGACAACATATAATAAATGTATTTCAGAAACATTAGCATTAAAACAATTTTGTGCGGTTTTAAGGCAAATACTGTAGATCTTTTAAAATAGAAAAGAGTAAAAACATTTATATAAAACCATAATTAAACCAATAAGGTTTTAAAAATTAAAATATTTATTTTATAAGTACAATTTTGGTATAAAAAAGAGGATATAGTGCACTTAAAAGTGGGTAAAAATCCGAAAAGTTCCCTTAAAACATGTTTTCTATTCAAAAAGTTCTAAGGAGGTACTCTTTTAAAAACATGTTTATCCCTGAAAAAGAGTGATGAAAGGGTATTCATAGATAAATTTTTTAAAATTAAAAAAAATTATAATATTTACATAAATAGATAAGATAAATCCACTTTGATATAACAAAAGATAAGGGAACCCGAATGAACAAAAGGGGTTCAGGTAGAATTCGTTACGGTTTATTGGCATGGTGTCGTGTGTACCTAAGAGGACATGATGAGGGAAAAAATGGGTTTATCATTACTTATACATCATGAGTAATGGATGGGGAGGTGCATAATCACACCTCATCATTAAGTATTACACTTACAAAGACATAGAATAGAGGACAATCTTGATTAAGAGAGAAATGGGGAGTATCCTTTACCTTAAATCCGTTTGTGTTCTCCACATGTTTTAAAGACATGAATAAAAAAATTAGATTTTTTAATTAATAATTCCAAAAACTATTCTATATTTAATTTTTTAGTATAATCATTTTTAGTACATTTATAACTACTCTGTTTGGTTATGAAGTTCAATTTCATTGTTCGGTCTCATTCGTTTACTTGGTTTTAAAGACTGGCTCACTTATATTCAAGTTTGGATAAACAAGTAAGGTTAAATTGGTTGTCCATAATTAAAGTTATATGATATTAGTGAACATCCAGGATATTAAATGGTTTTAAATTTAATTTATTTTGTTAGAGTGAAGTCCAATTATTATATAAAACCATTGTGACAATCGTTTGTGTTAACCAGTGGGTTTGATTACAAAAAACATGTTTTTCTTTATAACCTAATACCATTTGTAAAAAGGATTAAATCACCAAAAATAAATAAATTACATATATAATAATCCAGTTCAACCATAACAAAAATGGTTTCATGACCATAATTAAATATGATAATGGGTATTGATAAACTGTTGTCCTTGAACGTGCTAAATTAACACATCTCAAATGGTGCTTTCATTTCATTCAAATAACAGGTGGGGAAAGGAGAGAAGATAATGAAATACACCATTAGAATTAAAAAATTCTAGTATATGTATGTTAATAGGGTTATTACACTATTTGGGAGAAGGGAGGTGAGGAAAGAAACAAACAAAAATGAACTTAATAGAAATGAAGGAATTGGAAAGAGGAATTTACCTAATGAGACTTCCTCCTTTGAGAACCTCTTATGGGGAGAGGTTTTGGTATTTTGAAAAGGCTAGGGGATTTTGTACGTGGGGGAGGATTGTGGGGAGAGATTTGGATAGATTATTGGAAAGGCATAAGGATTGAGATTAGTGAAGAGAAGAGGGAGTGATGGGGGATTTTATAGTGGGGAGAGGAGGGTTTTCATAATATTATAATCATTAGTTTATTATTTTACCTCATGACCCAAAGTAGTGATGATTTCATGACCAAAAATAGTAACAAATGCTTGTGACCACGAACCAATTGGGCTTAAATCATTTTATCATCATCAATGACTCAATAAATCCATTATTTATCATTTATAGTAAATTATCATATTTTACTATTCATCAAAAATTTCAAGTATTTCAGAAAAATCACAAACAATGACCCTAACCATTAATCGACGTGTAGAATCTAATAATAAAATCCATTTTTCAAAGATAATTTTCTAAATATGATTATTTTAATATTTATTAAACTCATAATTTATTATCAAAACCGGTTTTAAAACATTCATTTACTTATTCTAAAATATTGGTATATCATACATTCAACTTGAATATTATTTATATATTATCATAGGTAAGGTTACTATTCATTAGGGAATATCAATATTTATAAGGTTATGTTACTATTCATAATGGTATGTTACTATTCACTAAAAATCAATTTTTTCTTATTGGACTCCAAATAACATACCGATTGCAATCATGTATGTAATATTATTGAAATTCCAAACACAGAAGTGATAAAACTTATGTTTAAAGGTCACTGAGCACTTATTAGTTCATTATGTTTAGTTTTCATGTGATTTTATGACATATTTATGATAAGGGAGTTTTCATTGAAGAACAATTGGTCATTACATTCTTCCCCCCTTAAGAAATTTCTCCCACAAAATTTCATTTTACATTCTAACAAAAAACATGTGGGGGAACTTTTCCTTCATTTCTTACCCCAGTTCCCATGTTTCCTATTTTTACATATGGTTTTGTCGTAGTACATTGACTATATGAGTAGTCTTTTTGCATAGAAAATTGTCTCTACAATACAAGATCTTCACTAGTTTCTCCTCATAGATCATCCTCCAATTGTACCACCTCTGAAGAGAGTACATGTGACAGGTCTGGTATTTACATCCTTAAGAGGGATACATGAAAGACATCATGTACCTTTAACCTGATAGGTGGAAGTTCCAATCGATAAGCCACATCTTCGAGTCAATCAAGGATCTCTAAGGGGCCGATGTACTTGGGACATACCTTCCCTTTATTTCCAAACCTCGTGACCATCTTCGAGGGATATATGCATAGAAATACCATGTATCCAACGTTAAACTCAAGGTCTCATCGACAATTGTCTGCATAACATTTTTTTATACTTTGGGATGCCTTGACATGCTGCTGAATAGTTTTCACCTTCTCCACCATTTTTTCGACCATTTCATGTTCTAGTTGCTTATGCTCACCGACTTCATCCCAACACACCGGTGTTCTATACCTTTTCCCATAATGGGATTTATATGGTGTCATTAACATGCTCGAGTGGATACTGTTGTTGTAGGAGAATTCAAATAGTGAATGATGGTGGTCCCATCCTCCTTTGAATTCCATAGAACACACTCTCAACATGTCTTCCAGTGTCTGGACTGTTCACTTAGATTGGCCATCAGTTTGAGAATGATATGCAATACCGAAGCTCAGTTCAGTTCTTTGAGCATGTTGGAGAATTTTCCAGAACATGGAGGTGAATATCAAGTCATGATCATATATAATAGAGAGCAGTACACCATGAAACCTTACCACTTATTTGGTGTAAATCCGTGCATGTTGATCCATTTAATAATCCTCTCAAGTCTTCATAAGATGATCCACAACAACACATAGATCATTTTTTCCTATGGATATCCTTATAAGTCCAGTGACAGAGTCCATGGTAATGTTAACCCACTTCCATGATGGTATGGGTAGTTTTTGCATCATCCCCTTAGACTTTTGCCTCTCAAACTTCACTTTCTAACATACTAGGCACATTGATGTATATTCAGAAATATCCCTTTTAATATCGTCCCACAAAATGTTTTATCTAATATCTCGATACATCTTTGTTCTCCCTGGGTGGATTGAGAAGGTGGAGCTATGTGCATCATTTATAAGCTCTTCTTTATCTCCAGATCAAATGGAACACAAAATCGTGTCCTAAATCTTACAACTCCTTCTTCATCAATTTTGAAATCGGATGATTTTGCATTTCAGATAGCTTCCACCGTTTTTTGAATTTCCACATCTTTTCTTTGAACTTCCTTTATTTTCTCTATGAGGGATGGTTGAGAAATAATTTGAGAAAGGATTGATGATATTCCTCCCATAATGATTTTCATGTCCATCCTTTTCAAATCTAATAAGATCATATCCCTTTCACTTCTCATCATCGATGAATATATTGGATATTTTCAACTTAGAACATCTACCACCTTGTTTTCCTTACTCGGATGATAATGGATTGAGCAGTCATAATCTTTGATGAGCTCTATCCATCTTCACGGGTTCATATTAAGCTCTTTTTGTATGAATATATATTAGAGACACTTGTGGTCAGTATATATCTCACACTTCTCCCCATAGATATAATGATTCTTGATTTTAAATGCAATGATCATCACCGACAAATCTAAATCATGCGTAGGATAGTTTCGCTTGTGTATTTTCAGCTTCCTTCAGTAATAGGTGATCACTTTTTCATTTTTCATTATCAAACAGCCTAATACCTTCTAATACTCATCACTACACATCATAAAGAGTTCTCCAATTTTAGGGAGTGTGAGTATTGGTACGGTGATAAGTCTCTTTTTCAACTCCTTGAAACAGTCTTCACATTCTTGTGTACAGACAAACTTTACTCTCGTCCGTGTCAGCATGATTATTAGGTTTAAAAATAATGAAATGTTCTTCACAAATCTTCGATAATACCCAGATAGACCCAAAAATATGTGGATCTCTATTATAGAAGTTTGGCCTGATCCACTCTTTAATTGCCTTCATATTGGAAGGGTCCACAGATATCCCTTTGTTTTTTATCACATGCCCCAAGAATGAAATGTCCTACATCTAGAACTCACATTTACTGTACATTTTATGCAATTTCTCCCTTCTCAAATTCTTTAACATAGTATTCAAATGCTCATCATGTTCCTCTTTGCTCTTGGAGTATATGATAATATCATCAATAAAGACTACAAAAAATTTTCGAGGTAATCTATAAAGACTCTATTCATTCAATCCATGAAAATTGCAGGAGCATTAGTGAGTCCAAAGAGAATCACTATGAACTCATAGTGTCAATACCTCGTTTTAAAGGATGTTTTGGGAATACCTCCCTTCCTGACTTTTAATTAATGATATCCCGACCGAAGGTCCACCCTATAGAAATAACGGGCCCCACGAAGCTGATCAAACAAGTCATCGATCTGTGGTAGGGGATAATTGTTCTTTATCATGATTTTATTGAGCTCACGATAATCAACACATAGGCACATTGATCTATCCTTCTTCTTGACGATGAGGACGAGCACACCCCATAGTGAAGCACTCGGGTGTATAAAACCCTTCATCATACTCTCCTGTAACTGCTTTTTCAGCTCTTCCAGCTCATTGGTGGCCATTCTGTAAGGTGTCTTTGGTATAGGCAGAGATCCAGGGATATGTTCAATTGAGAACTCAACCACTCAGTCAGGTGGAAGTCCAAGGAACAGTTCTTGGAATACATCATTGTAATCCCTCATGATGGGCATGTCTTCAAGCCTGATTTTCTCCTTTGTCTCAGTCATTTGAGCTAGATATGCCTTCTCACAAGGTTGAAATATCCACACATGATATGATGATTCAAAAGGAGATTCATATTCATCCTTAAAATTGTAATGAATTTGAGGATGCTTTGGGATGTGAAGAGTGATCACCCTTTCATGACAGTTGATGTCGATTTTGTATAAAGATTGCCAATCTATTCCCAAGATTGAATAAAACTCCACTAAAGGAGGTATGAAGAAATTTGCTGGGAGGTTCTGTCCATGGACACAATAATTGCCCAATATTTTGTTCTGATAGATAAATTTTCACCCAAATTTCGAGGTGGGGTTTAAATAGTTCTACTAAACTAGTAAGATATGAAAGAATTTGTAGAAACTGAATAAAATGGTATGTTCTCTTTTCTTGAATAAATAACTAGAATAACTATCACCACCTGATTGTCTGGATCCACCACATTAGTAGTGATAGCATAAACACTTCCTTCTTTTATTAGAGGTTATTGCTGATTACCTCAAAAAACCCCAGCTAAGGGAAATTTCTTGTCTAATGCCCATGCTCCTTGCAGTTTAACACTACACTGCAGGCTGAGTTTGGATCTGAACCTTCCTATATTTTTCATCATTAGCATAATTTTTCATATCCCTTCAGTAGATGTTGGCCAAATGACCAAAATGTCCACATTTGAAGTAATTCTTGGTTCCCTTCAAACAGTTACCATGATGCTTCTTCCCGCAACTTTTACAAAGGGAAAAGTCAGACATCCTTCAATCATGTGATTTGATTGATGAACCACCCAGGTTTTTCTGCATTTTATACTTCTTTTCACTGGGTCCATGATACCATTGATGGTCTCTAATCTCCATTTAAAACTTAAGGGAACAATGAACAATCTTCTCATAACTGTCGAAGTCTCGAATCACCAACTCTTTTCGTAGACTCGGCTTTAGTCCTCTAAAGAAGCGATCCACCTTTCTTTTGGTTTTTATGAGAAATATATGGGTGTAACTTGAAAGCATTTTAATTCATGCTTCATACACCCCCAATGAACTCATATTCCTTCTACTTGAGTACGAGGAACTCTCTTTCAATATTGAGATAGAGGGTTCAAGGAAAATATTTTTAAAAAAAATCGACTAGAATTCCTCCCAATCCATGGAATCAATTTCCTCTTGGGACATTATATTCTTGATCAGTATCCACCACTGATTAGCTTCCCCAAAAAATGATAGACTACCAGTACAACCTTATCTTCTTCCAAGCACTAGAGAATGGAGAATATCTTTTCAATGGAGTTAATCCATTGTTCTGCGAGGTGGAGATCAGAAGATCCACTAAACATGGAAGGCCTTTGTTGTGTGATGGATTCTATGGATATTTTCTCTTTACATGAATGAAGAGTGTGTTTTGAAAGATCCATGTTATTATTCATAAATATACCTGACTGAGCAATTACTTTCATGAAGTTTTGATCACCCTCTCCTGTTATATCAGGGGTTTATTAAGGAAATCTTTATAATGCCTATCACATTGGTTGTACAAAAATTTTCTAATATTTCCTACAATTAACTATGAAAAATAATATATAGTTAGAGGAATTGAATACTTAAATATTTAGCATAAAAATGAAACATTGAACATAAAAGGATAAACTTATAGAGAATAAGTATATCCTAACATGTGATTCCTTAGGTTTAAATCTAGGTTACCCTAAATCTCTTTCATATCCAATATTCATATGGGAATTTTTGTCCCTTAATAATATTTTTTACTAATATCATTAATCCACCAAATAATATCCCCTAGAGTTATCATAACCAGGAGTTCTGCACGGCCCATTTTCATGTACCATGATACCCCAGGTCAAACCCAAAAATCCTTGTTAGTGTTTTCAATCCTAGGAACATATGTGCTAGATCCGCTTCTACCTGTCAATCTGGTTTCCCATCACATCTGAGCAGACTTCACATTACCTAATGCATTAGTGCGCTATCTGGGTACACCCATAGAAACATTTTCATGAATACTCTTTCCACATAAATAATCACACATAATCAACCATACATAACCATGGTGAAACACATGGAAAGAATTGGGTTCCACAATCATGACATAGAGCATAACCAATGAGAATATCATGAAAAGGTCCATGAAATAAAGGGATTAAAACATACATAAAAGTTCATAATGTAAAATAGACATATAACCTGGTAGGTTGTGTTAAAAATTAGTGAAAACATTTAATAAATGTATTTTAGAAACATTATCATTAAAACAATTTTGTGTGGTTTTAAGGAAAATACTATTGAAATTTTAAAATTGAAAAAAGGAAAATCTTTTATATAAAACCAGAATCAAACCAAGATTGTTTTAATAATAAAAATAAAAATATTATAAATAAAATGGTGGATTAAAAAAGGATAGATTGCACTTGAAATTGGGTAAAAATTCATGAAGTTCCCTTAAACCATGTTTGCTTATCAGAATGTTCAAAGGAGGTAATCTTTTAAAAACATGTATATCCACGAAAGAGAGTGATGAAAGGGTTTTCATAGATGGATTTTGTAAAAGTAAAAAAAATTAGAATATTTACATAAATAGATAAGATAACTCCACTTTTATATAATGACAGATAATGCACCTTGAAAAAACAAAAACAGTTCAGGTAGAATTCGTTACGGTTTATTGGCATGGTGTTGGGTGTACCTAAGATGACTTGATGATAGAGAAAAGGGGTTTCTCATAACTTATACATAAAGAGAAAAGTATTTGGGAGGTGTATAATCATACCTCATCATTAGGGATTATAATTAAAAATGCATATCATAGGGGAAAATCTTGATTAAGAGAGAAATGGAGAGGATCCCTTACCTTAAATCGGTTGGTGGTATCCACCTATTTTTAAACAACTGAATAAACAAATTAGGTTTTTTAATTTATAATTCCAGAACCTATTTTATATGTAATTGGTTTATTATAATATTTTTAAGTTCATTTATAACCGTTTTTATTGGTTTGGAGGTTCAATTTCATTGAGCGGGGTCGTTTTTTTTCTTGGTTTTAATGACCGGTTCGCTTATATTCATGTTTGTATAAACATGTAAGATGAAAGTGGTTGTCCAAAATTGATGTTATATTCTATTAGTGAACATCCCAGAGATTAAATGTTTTTTAAATTTTATTCGGTTACTTAGAGTGAAAATGGATTATTATATAAAACCATAGTGATAACTGTTTCTATTAATCGGTGGGTTTGATTACAAAAACCATGTTTCCTTTATATTGTAATACCATTTGTAAAAAAATATTACATAACCCAAAATAAGATATATTAAATATATAATAATCTGGTTCAACTCTAACATAAATGGTTTCATGACCAGAATTAATATGATAATGGAAATTTGGAAATTGTTGTTCTTGAATGTGCTAAATTTGCACATCTCAAACGGTGCTTTCATTTCTCTCAAATAAAAGTTTGGGAAAGAAGAGAAGATAATGAAATATCGCATTATAATAAAAAATTCCAGTACCTATATGATACTACTATTATTAGACTATTTGGGTGAAGGGAGGCAAGGAACAAAATAAAAATAAAAGAAAATAAAAGAAATGATGGAATTGGAAAGTGGAATTTAACTCTTCAGACTTCCTACTTTGTGAACCTCTTAAGGGGAGAGGTTTTGGTATTTTGAAGAGGTTACGGGATTTTGGACGTTAGGGATGAGCTTGGGGAGATATTTGGGCAGAAGATTGTTAGGGTAGAAGGCTTGACAGTAGTGTAGGAAAGAGGGAGTGAGGGGGTTTTTATAGTGGAGGAGAGGAGGGTTTTCATAATATTATAATTATTAGTTAATTATCTTCTCTAAATATCAGAAATAATGATGATTCAATGAAAAATAGTAATAAATGGATGTGAATTCGAACCAATATTATTATATCAGCAGGGCATCATCAATGACTCAATAAATCCATTATTTAGCATTTATCATAAATAATTATCTTTTACTATTCATAAAAAATTGAAGTATTTTAGAAAAATCTCAAAAATTCACCGTAACTATTTTTCGGCATTTAGAATCCCAAAATAAATTCCATTTTTCATAAATAATTTTCTATGTATGATTATTCTAAAATTTAATTAAAATCATAATTTATTATCAAAAACCAGTTTTAAAACATTCATTTACTTATTCTAAAATATTTGTATATCATAAATTAAACTTGAATATTAAATATATATTATCATAGGTAAGGTTAATATTCCTTAGGGTATATCATTATTTATTAGGGTATGTTACTATTCATAAGGTTAGGTTACTATTCACCAAAAATTATGTTTTCCTTATCTAACTCCAAATGACTTACTGATTGTAACCGTGTTTATCATATTTTTGAAATTTGAAACATATAAGTGGAAAATATATGTTTAAAGGTAACTTAGGACTCAGTAGTTCATTATGTTGTATTTTTTATGTGATTTTATGACATAATTATGATAAGGTAATTTCTATTGAAAAACATTTGGTCATTATATAACTAGTTTAAGAGAATTCATCAATGAGATATATAGTGGGTCTCCACACCAATTAGAAACTGGATAGTGGAGCAGTTTCACTAAATGGAATGCTTAATGGGATTTTATGTAGCATAAAAAGGTCCCAACCAAAGAAACTCAAACTAGGAACCAAAAAAATCATGATTCATAATTCTCCAAAGTATAGAAATTCTATATATTAGTCCCCCAATACCACAACCATCCCAAAATAAGGATAACTATTCAATACCCCACATCTCAATAGAACTACCTCGAAAATAACAAGGTAATAGGGCCACCAATATATTCCAAAAACAATTATGAATGAAAACCCCACATCTAGGTGAATCTTAAATATTTTCCACCCCAACACCGAATAAACTAGTTGGTTCAGCATCAAGAATAACCAACAGCTCCTTCACTATGTGAAAATCATCACTCCATGACATAGGGATAGAGCACTAATGCCATGAATCATATTATACACTACAGTCAAGAGATTATAATTCCTTATCAAAACATCCTATTTGGGCTTCACAAGTGGGCACACATACAACAATCCTTTAGGTAACTATAGATAGAGACCATATAATTCCTAAACCAACACCTCATGAAACAAAAAGTGGGTGTTCCATCTAACGTGAAGTAGGAAATAATAAAGAATACTCCCTAGGAAGTGGTTCTTTCAGATCAATATCCTCACTATATTGATAATCATTTACAAGAATATCAAAAAAAACGTGACCTCCAACTACCACATACGTCCCACTGTAATCCAACTCAGATAAGGTTACATAACCCACATACTTCTAAAAAACAGTTTTATATTAAATAACTTGATACTTAGAATCTATATGTTCACTCCACACGATTAGATAATATTTTGACAGATTTCTCAATGCTATTTCTGAATAAGTATGAATTAGCTACTTAAAATGGTTAATAAAATCCTTATCCATCCATTGAACATGATAATTACCCATAATCTCTGACACCTTATTTACATTCACTCCCTTTTGAGTAAATCATTGGATGAAATTATTTTTGGATGTCTCCCTTGTTAGTCCAACTTGCATGTATAATGGGGTGATCAAATTTCACTGTTCCAAACCCAAAAATTCAAACAGACCCGAGATACCTCACACGCTCAAGACATCAAGAGTTCTTAAAGACATAGAGACAATCTCAACCTCCTCATGATACAAAAAAACCTCTAAAAACATTGAAAACTAAAAAATAGGAAATATATGAAATGAACATTACTGCACTAACCCACTGGGAGTCTAAAAAAAATAAAGAGACTCCTTATAAATAATGTTGACAATTCATGGCGGCATACAATAATTAAAATTCATGCAAAAAACGAAACCATAAAATAAACAATCTACATTGAAAAATTCCAACCTCATAAATCAAAACATATCACATGGAAGGGAAAAAAACCCTTTTAAAACCCATTATTTTTAATTATAAATTGAAACCCATTTTCCAACATCCATAATCATTTCACCACATCAACATTAAAATTCATAAAACCGCTACAAATTTTATTTTAAGAACAAAAATAAATTTATAAAATAACCCCCTTTTAAAAGGAAAACTTTTTCTTTTCAAAAACCCTTTTAGAAAAATTGTGTCATTACTTTGATTTTATACACTCACCCTTGAAATCATACGACTGATCACATATGTGTTCATCCCACTTACACTTATATAATCCATTAATACATTCAAACATTCACTTTATAAATGAATAAAATATAGTCGAATGTTCCTTGGGAATTTGAATGGTCCCAAATACCATTTTACCATCAAAACCAATGATTTTAAATTCACTTAAATTTTCATATTTTATAAAAATATTAAAAATATGAATAAATTCACATTTAGTTTCAAAGATATCCAATGTTTTTCCTTTCATAAATACAACTTTAAAAAATCAGTAATCATTTTATGACATAATAAAAGAACCCAAACACCAATTAAAACTCTAAAAATGAATAAATAAGAGAAACTCAACACTTACCATATCAAAATTATAACACCATCTAAAAAGTTAGGAACACACAATTTTGTCCCACAGTTATGAATATTGTGTTCCAATCACACGAACATGTTGGAGGCCAATTGAGGTAGATGTGTGGTTTTTTCATTGTTTAATAGACTGGGAACAATAAAAATGAACCCTAAAAATACAATCAAATTGCCAATCCAGCCACTGGAGTTTCAAAGAAAACCTGAAATTATCAATCCAAATAAAATAATTTAAAAAACCCAAAACCTCATAAAAATCAGTGAACTATGAAAGGAATTTAAGAAAAAATCATCCAAAAACATTCATTTAATTCATGCGTCCATATAGATAAGTTCTGTTTAAGAACATAAATGTTACTGAAAACTTGAATTCTGACAAAATTGGCTCTAAACTACCAAAAATCCAAAAATAAAAAGTTTTAATTGCTATAATATAATTTTTCACTAACCAACCGAGGTCAGCCCAAACTAGTCACCTGATCCAAACCTCAACAAGGCCTAAAAGGAATTCGTACTTTTATTGGGCTAGAGACTAGTATGAGGAATCATATTAAACTCACATGGGAATGATTTATTCCATAAAAGACAGCTAAAAAACAAGAATAAAATAAAAAATAAAACAAGAATTGAAAATAGAAATGAAAAGTAACAAGTATACATTTATATGACCTCATAGGTAACCATAATCCATAAAATGGATAACTCTCCATAGTGATCAAGACTGTTCTAGATGTAGTATCAAAATATAAATAATTATAGAGCTATAGGAATGATAATTAAATCATTGTAGGGATTCATGAATAACGCATTATTTATTCCTTAAATTAATGAAAAATAAAAATCATTCTAATTTGAAAACAGGATATGTTGAAATGAATGTTTATTGTTTTCGTCAAAACAAGTATCAAGAATCCATTTTATATAAAACTATCTTACATTATGTTTTTAGAATAGTTCTCAAAACATGTTAAAATATGTGAGTCAGTATAGATGAATTATAGTAAATCAAGTAAACATGGTTTTCATTATTTTATACAATAAAATAAAACAAAAAAAGATCATTTTAAAAAAATTCCTAGTGGAAAATAAGAGGGAAATAGAGAAAGTGCCATGGAAAATTACAAGGTAGTTAGGGTTATTTGGGACCTATGATCCTTGTACATTCAATGACCGATAACAGATGTGATGTTTCATCTCATACTCGATCCAAAAAATCCCAAACTTCAATAGTTTATTTATTGTTGTGGAATATTCCTACTAAGTAGGGCTGGTCATCCCTGTCATACTTTTCTGAGTCTAAAATCCTAGATACTCAAGATTACCAAGTGATTTAATTAACTTATCAAAAATTTTAAATAATCCTATAATCATAACACACTTGAATCCACATTCATTCAATTCAATGCCAACAATCCAAGAACCATTCTTAATAAATAAATAAAGGAATAATATTTTCCCAAAAATTTTACACACATAAATAGGTCATTAAAATTACCCATTACTAAGTCAAAACCATTTAGAAAATAACTTTTAACCATTTTAAATGTTGATCATTCATAAACAAACATGGTATACTATTAAAATAATTAATAAAAATTTCATCACTAATTGGAAAACCTAAAAAAATGGAATGTCCAATACCAAGAAACAACACCAATTTTCACAGCATAGACACAGTATTAAATATTAAAAAATATTTTTATGTCACTCATGTAATTATGGAATTCAATTTGAAGTATATCACAAGGGGAACCCACCTAGAAACATCTTTCCTTTCATGAATTTCTCTTCCCACTTACACTTATATATACATTATTGTATATTCATATTTACCCCTTGACCCAATACACATATTCCCCTATCTATAAGGGAATATATACAATGAATATATATATATATATACATATTTTTGTTTGTGTGTGTTAGTTCAAATGTATACATTTCCAAAATACCTTTCACTATGGGGGCTCGAAACCACACCAAATAGGTCCAAGCTTCACCTAAAAAAATACGGAAACCAAAACTCAAAAAAATAGTTAAAAATGGAACATAGATGAATAAAAAAGAAAAATATAATTGAAACCAATGGGGAATTAACTATCCTTAATGTGAGAAACCAAAACCCTTCTAAATAGGGGTTGTGTAACCCTGGTAAATAGTTTAAAACTATAGCTATAAACCCCCCATAAATAACCATT
Source organism: Viscum album (assembly GCA_963277665.1). Taxonomy (NCBI): domain Eukaryota; kingdom Viridiplantae; phylum Streptophyta; class Magnoliopsida; order Santalales; family Viscaceae; genus Viscum; species Viscum album. The sequence continues at coordinate 127,610,356 of OY728147.1, read as the reverse complement.
AGAAACTGATAGGGATCATCCAACCCCATCTCACAATGATGGGGAGGAAAATTAGAATATGACTATGACTGGGGGGGATGGAACCTTGCACAAGGTGACTAGAAAATGAATCAGTAGAATAATAGGTGAAGATATGTGGTCATTGGAAGAGTATATACAAGTTATATATATGACCAAAGTGTCACCATCATAACACATGTTTTCATTTTTTAAAATAAATTAATATTTTTCTCAAGGCATATGAAATCAGGAATCAGGTTTGCTAGATCGTAGGATATATCTATAGGAATCTTAGGTACCTTTGGATTATATCATTGTGCATTTATTTGGTCATCATAGTGAACACATATAGAGGAAAAGTAAATGGTTTAGTTTTATGAAAATATATTAACCATGTGAGTATGGATGAATATTTAATAACTCTAGATCATTCCCATGATATTGATGCCTTTTATTTAAGCCAAAAAAATTTCCAATGCCATCTAATGTTTATAAATTATTAGGCTAAGGATCAATGGTCACTTATTCTACCCTTTTGTTTCTTATCTAGATTACTTCTTTATATATTTATTTTGAAATTTATTTCAATGGAATTTGGAAAAAGTGGTGTGTTAATTTTATAGTTACAAAATTTCAAATGTTACGATTAATTTTTTTCAATATGTTAAAGATTAGAAATGATTTAGATTCATGTAGATTACGTGTGTATGATCAACTAAATGTGTGTCACATTGTTTTATGTTGTTGATCATAGAAAATAAAAGTGATTGAGGATTAATATATTATAACATGGTCTAAGAAATTTTAGTAGTCTTATAGTCATACAATATATACAAATGTAATGTCACAAACAAAACATAATCATAAGGAACTGGACACTTACTCAATCCTCCATAGCTTTGATAGAGAGTGGTGATGTACTGTATATTTTATATTTTTATATGTACTAGTTGAAATTAATAAATTTAATTTCTAGTATTGGGGGATTGAACAATATTATTTAATATTAATAGAATAATAGGACATTGAAAACAATTATTGAGGAATTTTTTCTAAGTGAATTAAATGTTAATGTATCACCGTGTTGAATAAACCATGGGGAATAAATTATGATTCAAAATAGCTCTAATTGTTTCTCAAATATTTAGAGTTATATTTAATGGGATGAAATAGGGGAACAAATTTCATCTCCATAATATCAATTTAAATTTTCTATTCCAATCCATGTAATTCTAAAATACATTCAGTTTTGGGATTAGTGACAAATAACATGACTTTATTTCATGAAAATTATTAGTGTTTTTCAACAAAGGTATTTTCACGTCAATTTCCAAATGAAATTTAAAACTATATAATAAGGACCCAAATGTGGAGCCTAATTTCTAATGTCATTTTTAGAAGAAACTAATTGGTTCTACTATTTATGGTATCATATATCAGGAAATTTAGGTTTATAATTTTTATGATCATTCCACATCGTCCATTTACTCTCTCATGGTATATTTCTATAGAGAATGTTCACAAATTGTCCCATTTTTTAAAATATATTAATGATAACATAAAGTGAATGATCAGTCAAAAGGTAACCTAAATAACCACTAAAAACATGAATTTTTTTATTATCATTCATCATGTTCCATAGTTTCCTATTTTTTATAAACATAGATCATTTTGAAATTCTTAATCAAATGGCTATTCACTTTTACTATGATGATGGTGACTCAGTGTTGATTAGAAAATATCTAATATTTTTTGAATGATTCAATTATATTTATTATTATCCTGTGTATTATGGTTAATATTCTTTATAAAATAAATGTTTGGTTATATAATGGGATTTTATCCAAAAATCATCATGTATCCAAAGAATGAAAGTATCAATGAGAAAATAGATCTGGAAAAGGTTTCCATATCCTGATATAGCACTAATGGAGGAAACCTTATATGAAATGGTGTGGTTTGGATCATGATAAATATGACTAATAGAACTTTTTTAATATAACATGGAAAGCCTTATTTGAATTAGGGTGCCTACACACTATGATTGGTTTGACAGATAATCGGTAGAAACTATAACCTATATGGAAATTGTATCTAAAAAGATAAACACTATAGGTAATAATATGAGGTTTTAGATAATATTAGATATTCATGTATCAATACATAAATTGTTAAAATAGGAATAAAGTCTCAAATAGTTTTACAATTTCATATCATATTATATTACAAGTCATGGAAATCAAATGTGAATAATAGGACCACACACTAGTGTAGTTTGAATGAGAAATATGATAAAAGGGTGGTTTTATTTTTTTTAGGAAAAGAGATCAGTAAATCTATATTTAACCTATGAATACAAGAAACATGTCATATGTTGTTCTTAGATATAGAAGAAACTATATACTGTTTTATAAAATGGATTCCTTCATGAAATGGATCACACAGTTGATTGGAAATAACTATTATGTTACTATATAGATATATCATAAAATTAAGGAAAATGGGATATGGTTGTTCGGTAATCATAAATTTATAAGGAAGATTATTTATATACATTATGTTATAAAAATAAAATAAACATATTTTCAATCATTAAATAATTATATTATTCTAATAATAAAATTAAGAAATTACCTCATGATAAATCAAACTTTTATGAACGAAGAATATGAAATTGACATTTATATTCATCTGATGAGGATTGTAGTTCATGGGGTTTTTTCATGGGATATATATAATATGTGTAGGTTAATTTCATGTAGGAAATATGGATGTGTCATAGTAATTAATTATATGTGATAGGGGTGTAGTTTCACACTGTTTTATGTCATTAGATAATGACCAAATTACATATATTTTTTAATAATATTGTAAGAACATTGGGAGAACTGATCTCAAAAAAATTCAATGATTATTTTATAAAACCACACATTGGTGTGATATATCAAATGATATCTTTCTTATTAATTTAATAAGTATTACTTGTTGGATTATACCATTTGAATGATTTAGTTCCCCTTATATTTAGGCTCTAATTTTAGATGCATCATCCATGATATCATTGGTTTCATCAAATATATCACCATTTATTCTATAATTAATGAATAAAATCACTATTTATTTTCTATTGATTTTGTTATATAATTTACATAAACATATAGTTTATTTAATACTGAAATATCCCTTTATAAATCCACCCCACTCCATCTAATTTAGTTAGGAATGTGATTAATTATATTTAGTATGGTGGTTTTAAAATCCATTTGAAGTAGGTAATATTGAATTTCTATTGTTAAAAAATATTGTGTGCTATATACTAGTGAGTATGGTGTCACATTGGGTGAAGTTAATTTAGTGTTAATGTAGAGCCAAAACACAATGATTCATTTTTATGCCATGTATTCATTCACCAATAAAATATTTATAGAGGATATAAAAAGTTTTTTCTTAATGGGCTCTATATGATCGCTATTACCCATTTTACTAAAATAATAGTGTTGGGATATTATATAATATCTTGAATAAATATTTTAAAAATAATAGGAAACAAAATTAAAACCATAATTGATTAGTATTGTATGGTGGAGTCTAGAAATGATAATTTTTTGTATGGTTTTATGAAATTGATCAGGGTTTTCCTCATAACATCTTTGAGTCATATTTATTACCTGTATTTTGGAAAAATATAAATTAGTATAGAAGATAACTTCACAACAAATAATGGTCACCATATTGTAATCTCCCATGTTATCCAGTCTTTATATGGGAAATGGTTTCAAGTGCTTTTTGGAATCTAGAAGATTTGGTTGTTGATGGATAGTGTCTGTACGAACAAGGTAGAAACTGAATTTCATTATTATAAATTTTTTGATCATTAATTATTAATGACTTTTATTAATAAATTTTCCCAATAAAAAGAGAAATTTTGTTATCGGGTTAATTATATCCACACATAACAACATTTACATTATTCATTACTTTGAGGGTATATCCACCATTAATGTACCTTTTGCGTAATTTAGGATATATAAAACAATTATTTCTATTAATTTTGAACAATTTTTTTTCACTTTAAATACCTTTTTGGGGATGAGTCAATTTTATGATTAGTCTATCATTTGTAAAACCTAATAATTAATTTATTATATTAAGGGCTGATTAATTTTAAATGAGTAGAGTGTGGAAAATCCTTACAATTATATTTTTTATTTATTATTAAAAAATTCAATCTCTAAAATTATTAATATAGATGATTATTCCATATTCTCATTTATCAAAAAAATATGACAAAAATTTATATAGTTCGTAAACATGATAATTCTTCAATCACATAGTGTGTGGAAGTAACAGCTTCATAGGGAAATGTAATGAATTTTATAGTTAAACTTTTAAAAGGACCCAACAATGAGATTATCCAAACATAACCTAAAGCATTTTAAAAATATTACTCCTTTTATATTTTTGTTAAATATAACTCCATGAAGCCAAATATTATTTTCTGAAACACCTCATGTTTTTCAATGGGCCATTTTCCAGGTAAATTAAAAAAATTTGAGTTTGATGCATGGGCCAACATGAATTCATGGATTTGAACATAATTTCAGGTGCTTTATTTACCTATGACCATATTTCCAATTGGTTTTGGATTCTTAAAAGGTGATGTGTGGATTTGGGAGAGTTTTAAGTGTGGTGTGGCTTGAAAATTTTATTTCAAGATTGAACAAACTATAGATCATGGTTTAGAAAAACAGTACATCATACCTATTGAACTTACATGGATTGAAAAAATAATATGGTAGGGGTTAATGTACAAGTGAATGGTTTGACCATATTTTCAAAAAACTATGTGCACGACTGTGTGAGGTGCTGCCTTGGACAATAGCATCTTCATCGGCTACATAAGATTTGGGAAACTGTTTGCCTAGTCATAAAGGGGTTCTACCTTTGGATAATGAATTTAATGGTTGGTGTATAGTAAGAAACACTAGGTGATATGACCATATGACGCACTTAAAAGTGAGAAATTATGAAATAACACATCATTAAATTTTCTTATTTTCTTCCTCCTTTTCCCATTTTCATAGATGGTAGAGGTGGTTCTTCCATTTTCGTGTCCCCAAAAATTTGATCCAAATAATCCATCTGATATCAAATATTTGATTTCATGGTGTATAAGGATTTATCTAGTTATTTAATTTGATCAATGAATCACTTTTATTCTTTTTGTATTTCCATACAGAATGGTAAATCCATACCATCACTTTGCCCCAATTTTCAGGGCATTGATTTAAAAACCTATTTTCTTTTGATTATGCTCGAGTTAGAGGCATATAACAGCAGAGAAAGAAACTACTAGTATGAGTTATATGGTTTCTATCTTTCAATATGTTCTTATAGATTTTTTCTATGCTCTCTATATGCAACATGAGGGTCGACTATGCTAGACACAAATAAATTTGCTTCTTTTATTGAATTTTTTTAGATAATCATGCCAGGTTCCAATGAGAATACTTTTTCTAAACTACTAATGGTCAAGAAGGACTAGGTGATTTATCTTGTAACGCCCCGACCCCAGTTACCTAGAGTCGGTGCATTATTACATAACATTGTCATGATCACAAAAGATCAAGTCTCGAAAGACCGATTAGTTTAGTAGCCTTGGAAACACTAGATACATTCATAAATGGTACATTACATCATAAAGTGAAAAACTACAATAACATAGTCTCCATAGTCCACACCCATATCCCCTTCAGACTATCCCTTCAGGTCAGTCATAAAATATTTCTTCACATCCTCGGAAAAATAAAACATTGAAAGGGGCGAGCTCAGATGCTCAGTAAGGATAACAATATACCAGAAGCTTTCATAAATAATCATAATCATTTAAGGCAATGTATAACTAAAACAAAATGCTTTTAAACTTGAACTTCAACATAATATGGAAAAAGTAAAATGAGATAATTCCATTTACATATTCACAGGGATATTCTACTCGTCGAATAATCACATGCAATAACAATAACCACTTTCACAATGATGGAATTCATAATGCCAGAATATCATAACCACGTAGCCAAGGCCTTGTGCCAATACTACAAATAATATTTTTTCAAGGCCTTGTGCCAAGACTCTAGTTTGTCTCATGAGACATGTCGATGCATCGAGGAGCTATAGCGGGCTCCACCCGTCACTTATTAAGTCCAATGCATTCCTCATATGAACAGGTTTAAACATATCATAAACCATAACATAATCGTATCACATAAAACATGTATAAAGGAAACATAACATTTCCACATTTCAATCACAAGATATCAATACAACACATTGATATAATAAAAACATTATCAAAACCATTTTTAATACCAAAATAAATGAAAATTAAATCTTGGTTTTTATTTTTCATTTAAAAAAATGTTATGGCTTGTAGAAGAAGACGAAACTCAAATAATGGTCATGGAGGAAAAGAAGTTGTTTTCGGTGCATATGTACGACAAAAAAAACATTCCCTTTTGTCGTTTAGTAAAATGTTTCGTATAAAAAGATTCATTTTGAATAAAATTAAAAGTCAAGGGGGTTTATACACCGTATAAAAGAAAGTCGTGTATTAAAACAAAATATGACTCAATGAAAGAATATTGAGACGAATTCCCTTACAAAGATCATTTTTTTAAATAAAATAGATCTATTATGTTTATTCACAATAATTACACATAAAGAATGTACAAATACAAGATATGACATAATAATATCATGACATAATTTGAAAGTAGGAATTAACCCAAAGAACAGAAATTGGTTTAAGATGTTCCCTTACAAAGATCATTTTTTAAATAAAATAGATCTATTATGTGTATTCAATATTATTAAACATAAAGAAAGTACAAATACAAGATATGACATAATAATATCATGACATAATTTGAAAGTTGGATATTAACCCAAAGAACGGAAATGAGATTAAGAAGTTCCCTTACCTCGTGTCCGACGTGACTCGATCGTTCTTTAAACTCCTGGATAATAAACTAGAGTTAATTTATACTTTCTTAAGAACCTTTTTCAAGTTAATTATTCCTCTTATATCATTTATTACCATGTTATGAACATTATGTAATTATTTAAGTTAATAACGGTCGTTTTGTCAATCTTTGGTACTTGAGTCAAAAATAAACTTCTTATAATTACAAGTTGTTCATGTGGTAAAATATCCATTACATCCAGAATTATATTCATGATGTAGATATCATATATATCATATATATCCATTATATACTTTCCTTTATAATATTACCTAACATTTAGAGGTAAGAAATGAAATGCACCGTTCATGGAGACGGTAAGCCGTACGTACGCATGAACGCTACTTTCATTTCTATTTCGTATTTTAATGGAATGAAACATAATGATATAAAGTTATATTATAATTACAGTGTAATATGATATATAATATCACTTACTCCATCCTTTATAAATCCCACATATGGCATTAAGGATTCAAAACACTTTGAGGGGTCGGTAGTCCGCACTTCCTCAAATAAAATTATCACATTTGCACAACCTGAAAAGCATAAATATATGTTTTAAATGTAAAATACAGAAGCATATAGTGGAAAGAAATATAATATATATAATAGATAAATATAGTTCCATCATAATATTCACCATGAGAGGTGGTAGGAGAAGATAGAATAATCATCGTTTCGTGGGGCAGTAATTCGCCATCCACGGAAACAGTATGTTCTTTAACCATTAGACGGAGGTGTGTTTAAGTGTAGCTCAAATAATTATCATAAATAAATCCTAGTATATTTAAGATACTGGTGTTTTAATAAAATAATGGAATAAAAAGAGTTTAGGGTGTTGGATAAGCAAAATAAAACAAAAGAACATAAAAGAATACATTACCTTAAAATGGGGTAACTCTTTTTGATTTGAGCCAAAGGCTTCCTTGGGAAGACTTCTTCTCAAAGAGAGGATTATAGGAGTAAGAGAGGGAAGTTGAGAGAGTATTTGGGTAGATTTTTTCTGAGCCAAATGGCTTTGATGGTGTGAATAAGGTGGTAGAGGTGGGGGCCTTTTATAAGAGGAGAGGAGGGGCACTATTGGAAAGTCATGAAATGTTACATTATTATGAAATGCTTTTCGGATTTCAAAAGTCCCACAATTATATATTTCTAGGATAAGGTGATAAGGTTTATAAATATCCTCATCCAATAGGTTTTTTAAATGTGTAAGTCTTAGATTTTACATTATTGTTTTTTTATTTAAATCGTTAGTTAATGAGGTAATCGCTTCATCATCATGATGTCATAAAAAATTTAATTTATTTAATGTCTAAAAATTATAAAAAAAATATCATGATGTAGGAAATAGTTTTATCTTTCCAATGAATATTTATAGTCTAAAATTTATCTTATATAACCCCATGTAATAATTGTTTTAGTAAAACAACACAAATTTCTGACAATTTTATTTTTACTTTAAATAAAACGTTATTAATGTCATTTTCTTACACAAGTGGCTCCATGGGGTCCCCAAGTTGACCCATGTATTGTCTTAGTCGGCCATGACACATCCAATAATGTTAGGACAAGTTTAAGGGTATTTTCATATTTTTATAATATCATTTTTACCTTAAATTTCACTAATTACATTTAATCGTGATTAATTAAACTTATAAGTTACTATTCACCAAAAAAAAATTCATCCCATTGAACCAAATTTTACTTATTAATGACAACCATGTATGGAGGATTTTTGAAATTCAATTCATAGAAGCGGTAAAGTTTCATTTAAACGAAAAATCAGTTTTTTAACTACCACTTAGTGGTTTCACTATTCATCAAAATTTGAAGTTTTTTAGAAAAATACAAAAAATTCACCCTAATCTATAATTGATATTCTGAATTAAAAAATGATTTCTATTTTACAAAATTACAAACATATAAGTTGAATTAATTAATTTTATAATTAATTCCCGCTATCAAAACAAATAGCGTGTTTTTAACAAACAATATCAATCAAAAGATTGACAATTGTTTATGTCCAATTTCAAAGTGAAATTAATTCTAGTAACCACTATTGGATAAAATGGTACAAATATATTCTAATTAAACATTAAAACCACTCAATATTATAATTTATCACTATAAATTATTTTGATTAAAAAGGTTGTTTTTAAGTATTTTTCACTATTCATAAAAAATTGGAAGTTCTCAGAAAAATACCAAAAATTCAACATAGGCTAATTTCGATATTCCGAATCCAAAAATGACGTCCATTTTTAAATATAAAATATATATAATTTAAAAAAGTGTGTATTAATATTCATAATGGCTATTTTGATTAGTCGCGGTGTGTTAGAATCTCGAACATGCATACAATGAAAGCTATTGCATTATTGAAAGAGAAGTGTATCGTGGAAGCATGGGGTGTTACATTATCCCCTCCTTCAATAAATTTCATCCTCAATATTTGAAATTTTTCTTTGAAAAAAAAAGGTTGAAAATAGAAAATACCTTTGTGGAAAACCCACATCGGAAATAAGGTTAATAAAATTTACCCTTAATAAGAGGGAAAAGGAAATGAAAAATTCACCACCAAATTATGATCTCTATTAAGAGAACATTGGTGGAAATTAGAGACATATAATTGGAGGGAAAAATTAAATATTTGTAGGGAGTGATTGAGTTCATCAATCACAAACAAGTGTAAAATTGAGGACCTCAAAGCCTTCAATCTATCTTGATTTAAAATATTATCAGTTCAACAAGACATAAGGTATTAGGATAACACATTTTTTGTTTTAATATACCTTTACTAATGTTTAAGAATTAATTTATTCATAGAATAAGAGATAGGTATATATATATATTTATGCTTGACAAGTAGAGTTTCAACCTTCAACTAATTTCTACCACAAACTCATCTTTCACACAAAAAGATAATTGAACTCAAAAATATTATATTTATCATAATCATACAAGGTTCAAAATATTAACACATACCATTTAGATTAGGAAAACTATTTTTTAATAACCAGGGACTTCCTGTAGGCTAGTGGTAGGTAATAAAGGCCTATCGCACTATGGTTGTGGGTTCGATTCCTACAGCTTTGTCCGACGCGACGGGTTATCCCCCAACCTACAGGTTGTCCTTTTCCTAAAACTATAGTATTATAATATTCCAAAAATACTCTTCATAAATGTTTTAACCATAAACAATACTATCCAAAGTTCAACTTAATCCATTACAACCTTTATAGATATCCAAAATACATCTGTCCAGACTTTCACTAAAAGTTCTCTAAATTCCAAAATCAATTGTATCATCAGATTCCTCAAACAAAGTAAAGTTTCTCTTATTGTCACATACTAAAAATATGATTACCTTCATCATATTAAAACCTTAATGAAAGCAACAAGTACAGCAGTACAATCCTTATATATATCACATTATTCTTATAACCAGACTATAATCCTTGAGTCCCAATGCACCAATACATTAATTATTCCACTTCAACTGTAGTAACAGCATGAGATTGTCCTTGATCCCTTGGACTTTTCTGAAGTAAGTTTCCCTAACGCTTAAGACATTCATTTTCATAATGCCCTATTTCCATACAATTGTAGAATTCATAATTGATAGCCTCTTTCTTTCCCTTGCAATCACAAGCCGTGTGACCTTTTTCTCCAAATTTATAACAAACTCCCATTCCTTTTAGGCATGTACCAGGGTGATTCTTCCCACAATTATCGCATAATGGAAAATCCGTATTTCCATTTTTCCCTTTATCTTTCTCTTGTTCCATAGTTCGATTCTTCTGTTTCTTTACTTCGTTGTCATTAGATTTAGAGAATTCTTTTTCTATCTTGATAGAACATAAAACAATATCTTCGTATATTGAGAAAGATTTTGATACTAAAGCTCGATGGAGAAATGGTTTTAACCCATCAAAGAAACGATCAATCTTACATCTTGGGTTATGTATATAATCTGAAGAATACCTCGATAACCTTGTAAAGTTGGTCTCATACTTTGCAACATTCTCATCCTTCTTTTGTCTCAGACTCAGAAATTGCCTTTCCATGTCTACTCTATGGTCACGAGGGATTTATTTTTCAAAGAAAAGCTCTTTGAACTCCCTCCATTCCATTTTAGATACTTATTCATCTTCTTTCGTATTTTGAACCAATGACCACCATTGATCAGCATATCCAGTGAGGCTATAAATTGCCATGATAACTGTTTCCCTTTCATTACTCCCCAAGGCATGGAATATATTATCTATGAAATTTATCCATTGCTCAGCTACTAAAGGATTTGTACTCCCATTGAATGTTGGTGGTTGTTGCCTCATGAAGCATTCTAACATTCATCCTCCATGTTGCGGATCAGGGTTCTCTATACGAGTAAGTTTATTATTCATAACCTAAGTGAGTTGTCCCAGTATGGTGATAAGTTGATCAGCACCAGTTGTATCTCCAGCTCCACTATAATTATCTTAAGCAGGAGGGAAATCCCTACATGGAGTGTGTGCATTGATACGGTTTCCATTCCTCCCACTAGGCGCCATTTCTAAACAATGGCATAAATTAGATTAGTTTATGAATCAAAATACAAAATTCTATACTTGTAAAACACTTAACATAAATTGAACTATAATCTTAATTAAATTTTCTTTGAGGAAGTATATACTCATAAACCCTTCATAATGGTTTGTAAAGAAAATGAGAATTATCCTAAGCATATCCCCCAGGAGTGTCGTAACCAAGAGTGCAGCAAGGCCTGTTGTCATGCACGAGTTCCCATTCGATTCTAGCTCAAAGCGGTGTTTTCGAGTTTTACCCCTAGGTATATCTGTGCCAGAGCCGCCTCTACCTGCTCGTATCGAGATAGGGATGTATTTCCTAGAAAACTCACAAAATCTCTATAATACCAAAATTCTAGGAAGTTATTCTATACTAATCCTCAAAGTCTATCTTAGGGCTATGTGCTCTAATCGGAGTTTCTCTAAATCTAGCTTTCAAGGTTAGTACTAAACTACCTCTGATACCAATTGTAACGCCCCGACCCTAATTACTCAGAGTTGGTGCATTATTGCGAAACATTGGCATGATCACAAAAGATCAAGTCTCGAAAGACCGATTAGTTTATTAACCTTGGAAACACTAGATACATTCATAAATGGTATATTACATTATAAAGTGAAAAACTACAATAACATAGTCTCCATAGTCCACTCCCATATCCCCTTCAGACTATCCCTATAGGTCAGTCATAAAATATTTCTTCACATCTTGGGAAAAATAAAACACTGAAAGGGGTGAGCTCAGATGCTCAGTAAAGATAACAATATAGTGGAAGCTTTCATAAATAAACATAAACATTTATGGCAATATATAAATAAAACAAATGCCTTTTAAACATGAACTTCAACATAATATGGAAAAGGTAAAATTAGATAATTCCATTTACTTATTCACATGGATATTATACTGGTCGAATAATCACATGCAATACCAATAACCACTTTCACAATGATGGAGTGTATAATGCCAGACTATCATAACCACGTAGCCAAGGCCTCGTGCCAATACTACAAATAATATTTTGTCAATGCCTCGTTCCAAGACACTAGTTTGTCTCATGAGACCTACTGATGCATCGAGGAGCTATAGTGGGCTCCACCTATCACTTATTAAGTCCAATGCATTCCTCATATGAAGAGGTTTAAACATATCATAAACCATAACATAATCGTATCACATAAAACATGCATAAAGGAAACATAACATTTCCACATTTCAATCTCAATATATCAATACAACACATTGATATAATAAAAACATTATCAAAACCATTTTCAATACCAAAATAAATGAAAATTGAAACATGGTTTTTATTTTTCATTTAAAAAAAATTTATGGCTTATAGAGGAAGCCGAAACTCAAATAATGGTCACGGAGGCGGAGAAGTCCTTGTCGCTACATATGTATGACAAAAAAAACATTTCCTTTTTTCGTTTAGTGAAACTTTTCATATAAAAAGATTCCTTTTGAATAAAATTAAACGTCAAAGGGGTTTATACACCGTATAAAAGAAAGTCTTGTATTAAAACAAAATATGCCTCAATAAAAGAAGATTGAGAAGAAGTCCCTTAAAAAGATCATATTTTTAAATAAAATAGATCTATTATGTGTATTCACTATAAGTACACATAAAGAAAGTACAAATACATGATATGACATAATAATGTCATGACATAATTTGAAAGTAAGAGATTAACCCAAATAATGGAAATTAGGTTAAGAAGTTCCCTTACAAAGATCATTTTTAAATAAAATAGATCTATTATGTGTAATCACTATAAGTACACATAAATTAAGTAAAAATACAAGATATGACATAATAATATTAGGACATAATTTGAAAGTATGAGATTAACCCAAAGAATGGAAATTGGGTTAAGAAGTTCCCTTACCTCGTGTACGACATGACTCCATCATTCTTTAACCTCATGGATAATAAACTAGAGTTAATTTATACTTTTGTAAGAACATTTTTCAAATTCATTATTCCTCTTATATCACTTAGTACCATGTTATGAACATTATGTAATTATTTATGTTAATAACGGTCGTTTTGTCGATCTTTGGTACTTGAGTCAAAAATAAACTTCTTATAATTACATGTTCTTCATGTGGTAAAATATCCATTACATACAAAATTATATTCATGATTTAGATATAATATATATCATATATATCCAGTATATACTTGCCTTTATAATATTACATAACATTTAGAGGTAAGAAATGAAATGCACCATTTATGGAGACGGTAAGCGGTACGTACGCATGAACACTACTTTCATTTCTATTTCATATTTTAATGGAATGAAACATAATTATATAAAGTTATATTATAATTATAGTATAATATCATATATAATTTTACTTACTCCATCCTTTATACGTCCCACATATGGCATTAATGATTCAAATCACTTTGATGGGGCGGTAGTCCGCACTTCCTCAAATAAAATTATCGCATTTCCACAACATGCAAAGCATAAAGATATGTTTTAAATGTAAAATACAGAATAATATAGAGTAACTAAATATAATATATATCATAAATAAATATAGTTCCATCATAATGTCCACCATGAGAGGTGGTAGGAGAAGATAGAACAATCATCGTTTCGTGAGGTAGTAATTCGCCATCCACGGAAACAGTATGTTCTTTAACCATTATACGGACGTGTGTTTAAGTGTAGCTCAAATAATTATCATAAAAAAATCATATTATATTTAATATACTGGTTTTGTTACAAAATAAACGAATAAAAATAGTTTAGGGGGTTCGAGAAGCAAAATAAAACAAAAGAACATAAAAGAAGAGATTACCTTAAAATCGGGTAACTCTTTTTGATTTGAGCCAAAGGATTCCTTGGGAAAACTTCTGCCCAATGTGAGGCTTCTAGAAGTAAGAGAGGGAAGTTGAGAGGGTATTTGGGAAAAGTTTGGCTGAGCCAAATGGATTTTATGTTGTGAATAAGGTGGTAGAGTTGGGGGCCTTTTATAAGAGGAGAAGAGCGGCACTATTGGAAAGTCATGAAATGTTACATTATTATGAAATGCTTTTCGGATTTAAAAGGTCCCACAATTATATATTTAGAGGATAAGGATATAAGGGTTCGAATTATTCTCATCCAATAGGTTTTTGACAAGTTTAAGTCTTATATTTTACATCGTCTTTTCATTTTATTTAAATCGTTAGTTAATGAGGTAATCGCTGCATCATCATGGTGTCATAAAGAATTTAATTTATATAATGTATAAAAATTATAAAAAATATATCATGATTTATGAAATCTTTATATATTTCAAATTAATATTTATAGTTGAAAATTTAACTTATATAACCCCATGTAATAATTGTTTTAGTAGAACAACACATGTTTGTGAGAATTTTATTTTTACTTTAAATAAAAAGTTATTAATGTCATTTTCTTACCCAAGTGGCTCCATGGGGTCCCCATGTTGACCCATGGATTTTCTTGGTCGTCCATGACTCATTAAATAAGGGTAGGACAAGTGTAAGGGTATTTTCATATTTTTATAATATCATTTTTACCTTAAATTTCACTAATTACATTTAATCGTGATTAATTAAACTTAAAAGTTACTATTCACCAAAAAATATTTTAATCCCATTGAACAAAATTTTATTTTCGAAGGAAAACCATGTATGTAGTATTTTTAAAATTCAATTCATAGAAGCGGTAAAGTTTTATTTAAACGAAAAATCGGTTTTTTAACTACCACTTAGTGGTTTCACTATTCATCAAAATTTTATGTTTTTCAAAAAAATTCCAAAACATCACCCTAAGATATAATTGATATTATGAATTCAAAAATGATGTCTATTTTACAAAATTCCAAACATATAAGTTGCATTAATTAATTCACGCTTTCAAAACAAATAGCGTGTTTTTAAGAAACAATATCAATCAAAAGATTGACAATTGTTGATGTCCAATTTCAAAGTGAAATTAATTCTAGTGACCACCATTGGATAAAATGGTAAAAATATATTCTAATTATACTTTAAAACCACTCAATAGTATAATTTATCACTGTAAATTATTTTGATTTATAAAGTTGTTTTTAAGTATTTTTCACTATTCATAAAAAAATGGATGTTCTAAGAAAAATACAAAAAATTAAACATAGTCTAATTTAGATATTCCAAATCCAAAAATGAAGTCCATTTTGAAATATAAAATATATATAATTTTAAAAATTGGGTATTACTATTCATAATGGATATTTTGATTAGTCGCGGTGTGTTAGAATCTCGAACATGCGTATAATGCAAGCTATTACATTATTGAAAGAGAAGTGTATCGTGGAAGCTTGGGGTGTTACAGATCTAGATTAAGAGTTTTAGGATATGAATATTATTTAAATTAAATAGTAAAATATATATTGAATTAATGTGTTCTATGGTAGCATGATGGCAATTGGCCAAGGATAGAGGTGATGTTGATCACTTTGATTTAGGTGACCTAGTTCTCCATGTTTAATGAGGACCAAGATATATATATATATATATATATATGTATGTATGTATGTATTTATGTATGTATGTATGTATATGGGAGATTTTGATCATAGTATGATGTGGTGTGGCAATTGGTTTGAGGTGAGGACATGGTTAGGATAAAGGCATGGGCCAGGTAATTTGATATGGTGTTTACCATCAACATAAGAGATTCGATCGTAGGGTAACGAGGTTCCAAAATGATGTAGATTACATACTATTTTGGGGAGTGTTATTATTATTTGTTAGCTAATGCACCATTAGAGTTGTGTTTATTGTGATATGTCTTAGAGGAGTTGGTATTTGCAACTCATGTGGGTGGACACCCTCATAGACTATGAGAGACATCTTATGGTGTTTAATATTAGTTATGTTTGTTTGTTCTCGTCATATAAATCCACGTGGATTGGGATTGGCCATATGTTCATGGTGATGAGACAATCAGTTGGGGGATTAGGCTCTCCAATAATCTAGATCCTATTGGGAAATGATAATTGGAAGAGATATTTCATCAGTCTTCATGACATTGTTAGTTAGGATAATAATGATTATTATTTTGATGATGGAAATTAATTTTCCTCAGGACATCAATCTTTGAGATGATAGGGATTTCATAGTTGAGGATTGATGGACCATATACTGGATGATTTGGATTTCCATATGGATTCTATCTATTATATTGAAGTCATGAGGTTCTGGTGACTTGAATATAGATGTAACATGAGTGTTCACCTATCATGAGGGTAATTAAGGATTTCCATTATCATTATTCCATGGATCCCCACCACTGTAGTTTTATATATATATATATATATACATGTTTGTATGATAGATATATAACTAGGGGAATGTATTCATAGATTAACTATGATGGAAAAAACATGTGAACACTTCCTTGTGGATGTTGATCATAATGGAAGTGGGATATTTTAATAATGCTAATGTTATATTCTTATTTATATTCAGTACACCTACATTATCATAGATTTAAGACATAAAGATGTTTGTGGTGTCCTACTATGATTTAATCTCACACCCTACATGGGCCCTTCAGGATGCATATATAAATTTTGACACTAATATCATGTATGGTAATTGGCTTTGGAGCTAATCCTTAGTGATAATTTTATTCCCTTTATCATGGAATGGATGGAAAGGGACTATGCAGTCCATGCATAAACTAGAGTTAATTTTTAGTTTTCATTTATTGATCATAATTTATATTTAAATTTACTTAACTTCAACCATGGGAGACCCTTATTTTTATTTTTATGTATCACCTATTATAGAATGTTTTCTACATGTGGTATCTTTACATTGGTATTGGTAGTTATACTGCTACTATTTCTTTATATTTGATTCTGTTGAGTTTGTTAGTTTTCTCTTTTTATTCAACTATGTTTTGTTCTTTCTTCCAAATTGAATATACATAAACTATTATTATTATCTCCATATAAGGTTATAACCACCCCACTATCAACTATTTTCACCCTAATGGTAGTTGAAATCATTTTTCATACAAAGGGCCACTGTTAATGTCGAGTGTTAAACCATCATAGAGAACTTTTTAATGTGAAATATGGCTCGAGGGACTATAAATGGTGTTAGAAAATATTTCCCTTCTATTGGTCTTACTATTTGGGATATGGTACACCAAAGACTACCATGTAGTCATATGTGGGTATATATCTCATTTTTAGAAGCCTAAATCCCCATGTTCAAGGAATAGATAATGTTACCAGGGCTCGTAAATTCATATTTTTAGTGTTTTGTTTTCATTTATTTTACTTCCACAAAACATGACCCACTTTATTTTATGGTAATATATTATATAGTGTTGACCCTTGGCTCCATATATAAGGGATTAAATACTATGAATTATTATAGTCACTTAGGCTCATATGATGTGTTCTTTATTGTGATTTCAATTTGGAACATGACATGTTTACAAAAGAAGATAAACAATTTTTTCATACTTAGCCTTACTTTGGAGGAATCGTAATCAGTTTATTGAGGAATGATGTTCAAATGAAATTTGGAAGTGAAGCTATGAAAACATGTATGGATGTGATATATGTTCTTGAACCTGATATAAGTATGCAGGGATAATGATATAGTTTTTCTATTTAATGTGTCAATAAAGAAGCTTAATTTTCTCCTATAGATACTATTTTGTGTAATTTTATTCAGTTTCCTCAATTTATATATGACATGTGAGTATTTTATGGGATGTAAAGTGGAAATGAAGATGGATTATTTTTTATTCCTGACTCAAATTTCTTTTGGAATGGTTCCATGAGGTTAGATTACATGAAAAACTAGACACTACTATAGGTAAATAAGGGGCCTTGAGGCGGGATTTCTTATGACAAGAAGTGATAGGGTAGTGTAAGGGTGGTGATATAGCACTTACTATTATATACTACCATATATATGATATATATATATAATTATACTGCTTTGACCGTTTTATTAGTATTTAGGGGGAATATATCTAGATAGACACTAGTGGAGAAATATAAGGGAAATGATATAGTTATGCTTGAGCGTGCATGGGATGAGTCCCTTAAGGGTCAAGATGATCCCATAGAGGGTCAAACTAATCAGGAGCCCAATTTTTAGGCTTCATTATAGGTGTGGTATCCAAAAGATATGGTAGATATCATGACATGTCTTGATGAATAATGCAAGGCAAGTCAGATTTAGATTACATAAGGAATCAATAAGGGGTATAATGGATTTTAACCATCGAAGGAATACATGACTCAAGAGTTCCATTAATAAAACACAACTCTTTTCATGGTGAGGGTTGACCATATGATTAAGGGAAGGAGATTCCGTCGATCCAGATGATCTATGACCTTTTTGAGACACCCCCTTGTTAAAGGGTGAATCGGGATACATACACAATCAGAGGATCAGAAATTAAATGATAGGATTTAGAGCTATGGGTAGGTAGATATGAGGGGCTATCATTGAATGATTGAAAGAAAAGTTTCTTTAAACAAATTTTTTTAGATATTCTGATGGATGTCAAAGTGTACAGGTTCATGAATCTCTAACAATGGTACATTTATTTCATATAATATGTGTTAAATTTCAAGGACCAATATTCTTTCACAACTTCTATGATTGGTGAAAAATCACCAGGGTGCACAGTTTTGAAGATAGATTGTAGAATTCTGTCAAGTTATAGGTAAATATTTTCAGTTTTCCATCATTATCAAAGGTAGTCAACCAAGATATGATTGATGAGAGGAACAAAAAAAGATTATCATAGTTGAGCGGGTTAATTCCATCTTGTTAGCTAAAAATATATTCATTATTTAGATGAAAGTGGGTAAATGTGGAATATCAGTAGGGCAGTCAGAACAGAGATTCATGTACACAACTGTGGAGTGGTTCTTCAACTATGTACTTCTAGTATGGGAAGTGAGTACATTTCTACACTCAGTGTAAGCTGACTCCAAAGGAATACTAGTCATGTTTGAAGATCTTTAACATAGAAATGATTTTTAGGAAGACATATTCTAAATCTATCATCTATGGACTGGGTCTGACTCTAGGATTCGATATAATAACAGGATATATACTAGGAGCTGGAAACCGGAATTCTCTCACACTTGGGGACCATGGAAGAGACCGTGGGATATAGAATTGTGGTTTGTGGTCCGAGGTTTTCACAAGACTTTAGTGAGGCTAGTCCTCTTGTATGTGAGCATCATGCCTGGTGCAGGAATTTGAGATACCTAGTTTACAGTAGGTTGGGGAGTCGAAGAAATTTAGAGGTATGCCATGGGAATTACCAGGTATATTTTATTTTGGGATTTGGATAGTATTATTTTATGTGGATCATGTGTATAGTTTTTGGACTAGATCAGAACTTGTTAGTATGTTTTTCATGACTATAATGTGGTTAACATAATTTGTTGAAGTACATTGGCAAATGGTTTTTTCATGGGGATCGTTGTGATGTAAGATTTATCTAAGGTGCGTAGACAAATAAGAATATATGAAATGCAGGTTATGTGTGAGGTGATGTTGAATTATTATTTTTAGGGGAATTTATTTTTATATCTGATGTGGAATAATAAGTAAATTTTATTGGATACATTATTTTGTGGGTTTCATGTATGAAACATGTATGATTGGATAATATTTTAAGATACAGGACATGATAGGTGTTACAAATTAATGAGTTATCATTTGATCTCATAATTAGGTGGATGAGTGATGGTTTTCCACATAATGAATTTTGAGTCCATGAATGGTCTGTGGTCCATCAGAAATCTCATTTTTTAGGATACGACTGGCTAAGTAGCTCATAAAATGTTGATCACATTGACCGGATTTGATATGTGACCTAATGATCAAGGTAGATTATGGTGTTTTTAATGATATTAGTGTTTATGGTACTATATGTATATAAAGATTCATTGTTCAAAGATGATATAGGTTATTGTGGGGTACATTGTAATATCGTGGTTTTTTGAGTTTTCCATATTCCATGTCTATTTTAGAATTTTATGTTTGGGGAGGTGGACAACTTGATTTATAGAATTAAGAAACGTAATATTTTGTATTTAATTGACCCATGGAATTATCATTATATGTAATTATAGTATTGGTATATTTTATGGGGTTTCCGATGAGTTTAGGGTGTGGCGGGGACTCGAAACTTGGTTTTTTAGAATGCACAGACATGGTCACACCGTTTTCATAAACTAAGTGACCTCCTAGGAGAAACCATGTGGCCAACATGTAGCACTAAAATGGTTTCAAAAACAATTTTTTAGGGGAATATGTCAATGGTTGAACCTATATAGATTATATCATAGGTTTTTCACATGGTCTGTGTATGGTTTTTCGAGTTGCATGTATGGTCATGCGTGGTTGTTCAATGGATAGAGGCATCTACATAGGCAGGGCACAATGTTGGAAATTGTGCTCCTATTCATGTGGGGAGTGATACCTTTGGATAGTGAGTTCACATTGTTAGTTCCTGGTTATCCAAACCATGTGAGATAATCGGGGCCTCATTTAAAAGTGTGAAATTACATAATTACTCCTCTTATTTACTTGTTTTCTTACTACTCCTATTTACGCGGATATCAAAGGCGGTTGTTCCATTTTTATATGTCCTTGGATTTGACAGAAGTCCTCTATCTGATCTCTGATATTTGATTCTTTGTATGCTATGGATTTGTATAGGTATGGACTTAATTCCTTTATCTTACTTTCATAGTTTCTCTCGCAATAAGGACTATTAAATATGTGCATTCACTTTTCCCATCATTTAGGTTGTTCATTTAAACTAATAATTTCATTGGATTCATATTGATTAGGATATTGAAATTAGATGATTGAGTTCCTACTTTTATGAGGCATGTGGTTACTGCGTTTCTCTAGGTTTTTACATGTGTTTCAGTTTTCTCTCTATATGATTAGTTTTAGTTGATCGAGAAAGGCTATAAAAAATTAAATTCATATAATTAAAATGGGAAATTGATCATGTTACATTCATATGTACATGATCCTCTTACACTCGTGTTGGTCATTTTTGGAATGGGGCTTGCAACAGCTTGGAATGTTTTGGTCAAACGCATTATTTAAATAAAATTGATTAGTTTACATTTGATTCATGAGTTCTGCGGGAATGTGACATGAATGGACTAAGTATAATGGGGATATTGAACACCAGTATTGTGGTGATTCAGTTTTTATGGTTAGAAATTCCCATATATATATATATTGGTGATTTGATTCATAGTTTGAGGTTAAAAAGTCTTTGGTTTGTGGTGTTTATTTTTATAGAATGGGGGCTTGTCTCATGTGATTTGAGATGGTGTTGACCATTAGTATTAGAAACATTGTATCATGGTTTCTATGTGTCGGGATGATGTGTCTTAGGTACTATTTGGGGGATTTTTTATCAACATTTGTTTTATGATATTCCATTGGAGTCCTGTGCACCTAGATTGGACTCAGATAATGTGATGTTGACCACTGATGTGGGTGGATTCCCCAATACACTATGTGGATTTGTTTATGGTGTTAACCATTAGTTACATTAGGGGGTTCTCACTATTGAAATCCATCTTGATGGTGATGGACCAAATTTGATGGTGATAAGACCCTATGTTGTTGGCAGAGGCTCATTCATACACTTAAGGCCATTGGTCCAGGATATTGGGAGGATATATATCATCATTCCTCGACACGTCATATTTTGAGAGGATATGGATTATTATTTGGAGGATAGGAATCATTGTGCCTCATGAGGTCAGGGTTTGTGGGGATGTCGTTTTCAGGGATGAGGTTTGAGGGAGCTGTTATTGATTAATTGTATGGGCTATATGGATGCATGCTATGAGATTAAGGGAAATAGGTTTCTATGATTTAATTATAGGTGGAAACTTAAGTTTCTCTTGGTTTGAGACTCATCAGGGGATTCCATGGAATTAATTCAATGGATCCTCGCTAAATTAGTTATAAATAAACAAACAGGTGTTGTATGCAATATATATAAATGGGGGAATATATTTAGACATTACTGGAGATGGATAGAGGAGATTATCACTTCCATGAGGCTACTAAAAATTATTGAGTGGTTTATTTTTATTATGATCATGTGCCCTTTTAATTTATATTTATTACACATGAATTATAATACATAAAACATAAGAACATATTGGTGGAGCAAATCATAGATTTATTTTCACACACTACACGAGCCCTTTTGAATGTGTGTAAACATTATGTCTTTATGATCATGACTATGGAGGTTCTTTCATTAGCCGATGATACATATAAATTTCATTTTGTTTAGGATTCCTTATATATAAACGTATTAATAGTCATACATGGGAGACCCTTATATTTATTGTGATTTTTGACCTGTTATAGAATGTTTTATATATCTTATATCATTTCCATGGGATGTATTATAATTCTATGTTTCATACATTATATTTCTTTCTATAGAGATTGTTGGTTTCATCTGTTTCTTTTGTTATGTTACATTCTCAATTGAATTGATATATATACATAGAACATTATTATTGTCACTATATAAGGGTATAGTCTCCACACTATCACCTCTTTACATGCTCACATCTAGTCGATATACTTTGGAATACATTGGATCATGCCTATGTCCAAGTGGTAAATCGACCTAGAGAATGATTGTAGTTGAATCCAGGTCGTGGTGATATAGTGTTCTTATGGATAATATATATAAACATTAAATATTATATCATTGAAAACAAATATTTAATTATGTTTCATCACACATGATTCCCTTTAATATTGATCATACATATTATTCATCTTCATTTCCTACAGAATAAGGAATCACTTGAATAATCATATCTTAAAACACTATTAAGAGAAAGATATTATCATTGATTAATAAATAAATTATCCGTATTTTTTAAACCATGGTTGTCTTTTCATGATTTGGAGTATGTTTTTTGTTTGTTTTCAATCCTCAGTGGATGTTCAAAATATGTGCCAGCAATGTGATCTTACAATTCCAACAGATAATAGTATTCAAGGTGGCACCATTTTCCAGTGTTTTCCAAATTACTGGACCTCAAAATTGTCAAATGGAGAAAAGTTTTCTTTGGAAAAGGGACTTGTGTGCCGATTACTTTGAGTCTGGTAAACTTGTGCCCCTTTTTTTCAAGACCAGAACATGAAAATATGGCAAAGAGAGAAGGGCGCCCAAGTTAGGAAGTTGGTCGTGCAAGTGATTTGTGGGGGTAGAGACTTGCGTGCCAAAACTTTCATGTCGAGGGGACACTTGAACGCCATCGTGCATGGTCAAAATTTCCTATAAATACTGGTTGGACCCTCCCCATTTGGTACGATGTATAGATATAGAGAAAATTAGAGATCTTGTCACGTAGGTGTAGTGGTCTCGCAAGTGGTGGTGGGTCGCGCAAGTAGAAGTTGCGTGGAAGTTGTTTTCTGCGCGTCCAAGGTGGTTTGGGTGAGAAAGGGTGTTGGTCGCCCATGTTTGGAGTTGGGGAAAGAAGTGTTGCGCAGGTGGTTTGGTTACACATGTGCACTAGGGTTTGAAGAAGAGTGAAAGTTGACCTTTGCGTGCCAAAACCGGTTTGGGTGGAAAAGAATGTGAGTCACGTAAGTTTGAAGTTGAAGAAGTGAGTTTCGTGTAAGTGGGAGATCTGGACTTGCGCGATGTCTTGAAACTTGTGTGTCGATCTTGGAGAAGCGTGCCAGGTGTTGTTGAAGTACGCCGTTATTTTTGGAGCTTCACAAAAGCTGGATGATTGCCCCATAACTTTGGTGAAAAATGAGATTAGTCTACGGGTGAGAATTGGACTTCAACAGAGCATCTACATACAACAGAGGATGCATTCTTTTGCAATGATGAAGAGACCTTCACGTCTAAAACTAATTGAGACTTCACCAAGGGCAGTGAGCCTGGGAGAGTCAATGGGAGTTACCCGAGGGACGTAGTAGGGTATCCCTGAACATTTGTAAAGGCAGTGAGCTTGGGACAAAGTGAATGTACCCAAAACATTGTAATCCACAACAATTGAAGAATAGTGGATTTTGGTATGACCTATAACCTGTCGGCATATCCTCCATAGACGTATCCCTTAGTGGTGAACCAAGTAAAAAGTGATGTGCCATCTCTTTGCATGTGAATGTTTTATTTATTCTCTTATCCATCATACAGGTTAAACTAGTTAGTGCCAACATGGGAACAAGATCCGTCAGTTTAAATGAAATATTTGACACCCTGATTCACCTTTCCCCTCTCAGGGTGTTCTGCGGACCTTCATGTGGTATCAGATCCAGGTTACTGGTGTTTGATCTGTTTTATACCACCATGGAAAATTCATCCAGTGTTAGGGGAGTTCCCCTTTTTGATGGAAGTAATTTTCTGATCTGGAAGAAAAGAATGAGATCTCATCTAAGATCCCTTTGAATGGATGTTCTGTTTTCCCCTACGCAAGTTATACATGTTACTGACCCAACAGGGCTGGATATGACTGATGATGATAGGAAAATTCCTGATGTTGATGATAAAGCGCAGAAAGATCTCACCGTAGCCCTTTCTGATCAGATCTATCTAAAGGTGATGAGTTTCACCTCATCAAATTCAATGTGGGATAAACTTGAAAATATTTATGAAATAGATAGCAAAGTAAGGGAGGTGAAACTACAAGTCCTACTCAATAGGTTTGATGATCTGAAGATGCATCCTGATGAGAATGCAGACTCCTTCAATCAAATTATTAAAGTGGATAGAAAAATTTGGGGTCTAGGTGAAGAAATAAATGTCGTTGACATTGTAAAGAAAATATTAAGAAGACTTCCACCCCTATACAATTCAAAGGTGTTAGCCCATGTGGAAATAAATCTTCCCAAACATTATTTGGATGATCTATTGAGCAGCCTAGTGGCATATGAAATGAGAGTCAATCCAAAAGATGCTACTACATGAGTAAGCAAAGAAATGGCATTCAAGTCCTTAGAGAAACTGAAAATTTCAAAAGATATTAGTGGTGAAGACGATGAGGAAAAAGAAATTATTTCCCTCATTTCGAAGAAGTTCTAGAAGTGAAAAGGGAAATTAAAATCGAATTTACCTCTTGCTTGATTTCATTGTGGAAAATTCAGGCACATTGCTTCTCAGTTCTTAAGCAAGATCAATGATGATAATAAATTCTGTGAAGAAGAAGAACCAGAGTTCAAAATTGGAAACCATGCTTCCATGATGGCCACTGTTGAAAAATATGAAGATAATGGTGGAGGAAATCAGTTAAAAACAAGTGGCAACCCCGAGTTGCAACTTCAAGATGATATTAGCAATCTTAAGATGAAATGTAAGAGTTTCAATAAGTGGAAATCAATTGTAGAGGAATCAAATGAATATGTTGATCAGCTTGAAGCTGAAATTGAACGACTGAGATAATATGTGAAATTATAGTCTAAAATTTTTGAAAGCAATGACAATGTAGTGGATTTGAATCAGAGAATTGAAGATCAGGGAAAGGTCATCAATGACCTCACATCCAGACTAGAAGAAAATTTCAAGACTGTTGAGGGTCTTGGGGAGGAAGTGGTTACTCTTAGGAGTAAACTTGAGACTAAATCAATTTCAAAAGAATTAAGGAAGAAAAAACAGTTTGGAAGATTATCAGATGTAGAATTACTGGCAAGAGCCATGTGGGGTTCAGCTGGGGTTGGATAAATCTTGAGTTATTAAAGACCCTCTTGCATGGGAAAGATTGGAATGGGCTTTGTAGCTGAGACATCAACTACTGGATGTGAAGAGATCTAAAATAAATACATGATGAATGTTGGACATGTTGAAACATTGCCTGAAGTACTGAAAAAGAAACCATCAATCCAAACTAAAAAGGAGAACTGAAAATTATCCTCAAACATTCATAAATGACAGGCAGTCAAAATATTCTCACAAGGAAGAAGGTATGATGAGAAATTCAAGTGAGAAGACATTTCCTCTCATGAAGTGTCAGTTCTGTGGCTATCTGGGCCATACCATGTCATTTTCTGAAGACGCAAGGACATACTTGAATGGGGAAGATCTGGGACGTCAACAAAGGATACTAACTTCATATCCTTTATCATATAGGAGAAATAGATTCTATGGATATTGTTTTCATTGTTCTAACTTTGGTCATATGGATGTTAATTGCAGGAAGAAGAAGGACATGGACAACTCATATCGGAGTTCAAGACAATTCAAATCTCTTCATCAAGATAGTGTTCCTCTTACAAATAGGATTTATCCTCTTGAAGAAGACTTTGACTATGAAGAACCAATGTACATAGATGAGATGATTGAAAGTCCATCAGTTCTCTATACTCAATCCGATGTCTCATGGAAATAAAGGAATAAAATTTAGAAATCCAACCATGCAGAGGTGGCCCTAAAAGCTACAAAAAAAACAGTACCTGTATTTTGGACAGTGGTTGTTTATCTCATATGATAGGTAATGTTGTCCTGTTAAAGGATATCAAAGGGAAGGTTGATGGTACAGTACGATTTGGTAGTGATGGAGCTCTGAAAATCAAAGGCAGTGGAAGTACTTAATTAGCTAATGGAGAGCTAAAGAAGACTGAAGTCCTTTACGTAGATGGACTACATCATAATCTACTTAGCGTGAGTCAAATCAATGACTCAGGACTTATAGTTAATTTTAATCATAAAGGCTACACTATCAAGGGAATGACAGAAAATTCACTTATGAAGGGATACAGAACAGAAGGCAACTTATATCAGGTTGATAGTAAAGAAAATGTTGTTTACATGACTATTGAAGAAGAAAACAATTTTCAGCATCAGAGACTTGGACACATCAATCAACAAGACATGAAGAAAATATCAAAATTTAGGATTGTCATGGACATTCCCAACCTGAAGCGTGAGCGTTATAAGTCTTGTGACGCTTGCATTCGTGGAAATCTTGTCTGTAGTTCTTATCGGACAAAGAAGAAAAGTGAATCTCATCTTCTTGATCTAATTTATACAGATGTATGTGGGCCGATAAATGTTGCTAGAACTCATGGTGAAAGGTACTTTGTTATTATCATAGATTATTACAGTAGAATTCCATGTTTTATGGTGATTCATAGGAAACAAAAAGTGCTTGACTCCCTGAAAACATATCGGCGAATCGATGAAAATGATACTGGACGAACAATCAATCTATTTCAATCTGACAATGTAGGGGAATACATGTCCATTTAATTTGAAAATTACCTAGATAATCATGGGATACAATATGATGTAGCTACTTTGAGAACTCCAAAACAAAATGGAGTTGTTGAACGTAGGAATGACAGGTGAAAAACATGGCACGGACAATGCTGATTATGAGTCGTATTCCATGACATTACAAGAAAGAGGTTGTTCAAGCTGTAGTGTATATTCAAAATCGAACAGGACTTTATATGGGTGAGACAAAGACACCATATGAATTGTGTCATTGAAGGAAGCCCTATTTGAAATACTTTCTTTTTTTGGAAGTAAATGATTCATCAGAAACAAAGAAGGAAATCAAGGGAAGTATGGTGATAAAGCAGATGGAGAAATTTTCCTTCGATACTCAATGAAAATCAAAGACTACTACTGTGTCAACAAGCGATTAGGAAGGATTGTGGAAAGCAGTGATGTTAAGATAATTGTTGAGAAAATCCCCAATGCTTCAAGGACGTCATATGCTGATGTGATAGAAAGTGAGGAAGAATGTGAACGTGGATAAAATACAAATACAGAAATAGAAGAAGTTGTACAAAACAATCATCAGTCACATCATGATGTTGACTCAGAAGAATAATCTAAAGATGAAACTATGGTTGGAGAGAATGAAACTGAACCTCGCAGAAGAAATCGAAGAGCTGAGATTGATCCATCTAACATAATTGTGGACTGGAGTGCACCCACTCAAACAAGGAGGATGAGGAATAACAAACACTCTACATTTCTGTCAGTTGTGGAGCAATCCACATTTGTAGAAGTTGTAAAGGATTAATCATGGGTGAAAGCCACGAATGAAGAGTTAGATCAGATTGACAAAAATCAGACATGAGATCTTGTCTAGAGACCTAAAGGTCACAATGTGATTGTTAAAAAATGGATCTTCAAGAATATTTTTTATGATAATGGATGTGTTTTTATAAATAACTCATGACTTCCATGTAAAGGATACTCCCAGATTGAAGTCGTTGATGTTGAAGAAACTGTTTCTCTAGTGGAAAGATTGGATTCAATCAAGCTTTTCCATTCCATGGAACTCCAAAGAGGTTATAAAGTATATCAAATGGATGTCAATACAACATTCTTGAATGTTGTACTCGAAGAAGAAGTCTACATTGAACAACCAGTGGGTTTTGTTCTTGGTAATGATGAAACAAAGGTCTGCAAACTGAAGAAATTTCTATATGGTTTGAAGTAGCCACCACGATCATGGTATTCCGGGCTGGACTCGTATATCAAGAAGCTAAAATTTAAAATAGGAGGATTATACCACAATCTATAAGTGAATAATTCTCCAAAATAGCAGTTCATGGTTGTAGTCTACGTCGATGACATTATATTTGGTGGAAGAAGGCAGAAATCAGTGGATGAATTTTCCAATCACATGAAATCAGAATTTGAAGTGTCTATGATTGTGGAGCTCACATATTTCTTGAAGATGCAGGTGATTCAAGGGCTGTATTACCCTTTTATTTCTCAAGAAAAGTATGCAATAGAGCCGCTGGGGAAGTTTAATATGCAGGAATCCAAACCAATATCAACTCTGATTGCAGTTGGAAACAAACATGGAAATCCTGAGGATGGGGCATCTGTAGACCCCACTATGTAGAGGAGGATAATTGACAGCCTATTGTACCTGACAGCGACATGGTCTGATATTGTCATTGCAACCTGTCTAGCGGCCCACTTTCAGAGTAATCCAAAGGAGGAACATATGACATCAGTATAAAGAATCATGAAGTGTATTCAACAGACTCAAAAATTTTCTTATACATTACTGTAGGAAGAAACAGTGAATTATCATCATTTTCTGATGCACACTAGGCTTGAGATGTAGTTGATAGGAAGTCTACCAGTGGTGGAGCATTCTATATTGGAAATAAATGTATTGGCTGGTTGAGCAAGAAACAAGAAAGTACTTCTATTAGTACTGCTGAAGCTGAGTATATCTCTGCCACAAAGGCATGCAATCAACTGCTATGGATGAAGAAATAAATAATAGATATTTTTGATGAGGTGAATCAACCAATGGCAATTTACTATGATAAAAATAGCACAATTGATCCTATGAAGAATCCTATTTAGAATTCTCGTACAAAACATATTGAAATTAGGTATCACTTTATCAATGAAATAGTTTAGCAAGGTGTGATTAGAATGGATCATGTGGGAATTGATTAGAAAGTGGGTGATATCAGGACCAAGCCACTATCAACGGTTGTGTTTGAGAAGCAACGGTTGTTCCTTGGTGTTCCACCATCTCCCAGTGCTTAAGGAGGTTACGAAAATCCCCTCTCCCCAGTTATGTTAATTTTTTTTAATCTGTTTATGGATGCAATGTAGGTTTGTGGGGGAGATACTATCCAGGGGGAGTGTGTTTTGAGATGTTCAATGAGCAAATAACGGGCTTTGGGTTTATTTCCAATGGGGGAGAAGGAATAAATTCAGGTCATGTTTGGTTCAATGCTAGGCTAATAAGGAATTCTTTGGACATGTAATGCTTCTGTTCTGGGAAAATTTAAGAGAATTAACTGGGCATCATTAAGAAATTCCAAAACACGGGATCCCAATTCACACTTGCCCTGTTGTTTTCTACACCGATCATTGCTCACATAGACTTAGAGTGTGGGCTGAGTTGATTCTTTCATTTCTGGTTTTCATGTGGCTGGTACTCTATTGAATTTATTTAATGATTTCAAACAAACACAAAGGGAGAGATTGTTAAAACCATGGTTGTCTTTGTATGATTTGGATTATGTTTTGTGTTTTTTCCGATCCTTAGTGGATGTTTAGAATATGTTCCAGCAAAGTGATCTTACAATTCAAGCAGGTAACAGTATTGAAGGTGGCGCCATTTTGCAGTGTTTTCCATGATTCTGGACCTAAAAATTTTGAAATGGAGAAAAGTGTTTTTGAAAAAGGGACATACATGCCGATTACTTGGAGTCTTGGAAACATGCGATCCTTATGTTTTTCAAGATCAGAACATGAAAATATGGCAAAGGGAGAAGGGCGCCCAAGTTTGGAAGCTGGTCGTGCAAGTGATTTTTGGGGGTAGATACTTGTGTGCTGAAACATGCGCACCAAGGGGAGACTTGTGCATCGTCACACTGGGTGTCCAAATTTATATAAATATAGGCCGACCCCTCCTCATTCGGTACAAAGTTCAGACTTATAGAAAATCAGAGCTCCCGTCGCCCATGTTTAGTGTTCATGCAAGTGGTGGTGGGTCGCGCAAGTTGAAGTTGTGCGGCAGTTGTTTGATGTCCATCCAAGGTGGTTTAGAGAGAAAGGGTGTTGGTCGCCCAAGTTTGGAGTTGGGGAAGGAAGTGTCGCGCAGGTAGTTTGGTGTCACTTGCGTGCCAGGGTTTTGAAGAAGCGCAACAGTTGACCTTTTCATGCCAAAACCGGTTTGGGTGGAAAATAATGTGAGTCACACAAGTTTGAAGGTGAAGAAGTGAGTGTCGTGCAAGTGGGAGATCTAGACATGCACACCATCTAGAAAATTGCGTGTCGGGCATGGAGAAGTGTTCCAGGTGTTGTTGATTATGCTGGTCTTTTTGGAGCTGTACAAAAGCTGGAAGATTTCTCGATACCTTCGGTGAAAAGTGAGATTAGTCTATGGGTGAGAGTTGAACTTTGTAGAGACCCAAAGCTTGACGTACATAGACATTACATTAATTTTTCGGAATACTTAATACATAACAAAAACAAACACCGAAGGACCGTAATAGTTTAGTGTCTTTGGAAACTCAGAACATAATCTTCTAATCATGGTGGAACATCTTTAACATCCACCATAAAGATCTTCACCTTTTATTTTCTTACCTAAATCCTTCATTTATATCCTGGGGAAAATAAAACATATAAAGGGTGATATCAAATGCTCAGTAAGGGTATGCATGGAGAATATAAAACAAACCATATACATTTGAACATTAAAACATGAACATAATGTTTAAACATTTGAATCTTGAGAAATGACATAAAACATGGATGTATGTAAGGCATAGATCATAATAAAACATCAATCATGATAAAATATCTTGGAAATAAAACTTGTAATTTTGGAAAAATACTAAGCATATGATATGATTTCCATAGTAGCCAAGGAATTGCTGCCAAGACCATCTTAGTGGACAAAGTCCCTTTCTGAATCGAGTTCACTCCTTGTTCTAGTCCTATAACATTGAACTGGATTAACTGACTGTTCTAGCCATGTTTATCTAATGAGATATAAATCTTTACCCAATTCATTTGAGGGAGATATAGATCACACCATCTCATAATGAAATCATTCTTACCTGTGTTACAAAAAATACATAAATCATTCATCATAACCCAAAGAATAAAATGGGTTTTATAAACATCATCCCATCATAACATAATCCATATAAAACAAATGGATATCATTTCATCATAAGAATAATCAAACCATGTAAATAATAGAGACATTATACTTGAAACATAAACATGATAAATAATGTCATCTTAGATTAAAAATAGTTTTGATAAAACACTTGAAATGAATTTTTTGAGGAAAATATCTTTTCTCCTTAAAAATCGTTTTCTTTTCACAAAATGCCACAAAATTTTTAAAGAAAAGGATTTTATTGAAAATAACCATGAAAACATGTAGTGTAATATTCTTGAAAATTATGTGATATGAAACCGTAAAAATCCTTTCATGTCGTATAAGTTAAAAAAAACATTCTCCTCGTACTTTTGTCGGAAAAGTCAAAAATTCCCTCGTAGGGTAAACAAAAATAAGATTCTTTCCATAACACAATGTAAAATTAAAAGAGGGGGTAAAAATGACTTTAAAAATACATGGAAGAATATTAAAAAATTTATGAAAAACATTTTAATGGTCATGGATGAAAAATATAACCCCAGTAAATACTTACGTATAAGAAATCTCGAATGAAAATGAGATTGAAAAATTATCCCTTATCTTAGGTCTGATATGCTTATTACGTATCCAAACCTCCTGTATAGTGATTTAAATAATTTCATTGACTTATTACAGAATCATATTCATTTTTATGATATCACATATGGTTCACTTATGACTTTATATCACTCGTTCTTTTGTAAATTCCTTGTTAAAGCAGCGTTTTGGGTAAAAATCATTTTATTTATCAGACGTGTTTGGACTTGTTGTTCTTGATATTATTATTACTTATATCACGATTTAATTACTTCCAGAATTTAAATCAGGATTTATATATCATATATATTCATTATATATATATAACAGATAGATAAATGAAATGAAATACACCGTTCATTGAGACGGTAGGCCGTACATACGCATGAACGCTGTTTTCTTATCCTTATTGACTTGAATGGAAGTAAGTAGATGATATATATATATATATATATATATATATATATATATATCTAGTAGATTTATCATGAAATATAGTTCATTATTATTCATTATATATACTTTATAATCATTCTTGAATGGTTAACATGGATAATGAATCTCATCGCGTCGTGGATACGGTAATCCGTACGTACGCACGAGCGATGATATCGTTCCCATAATTATTGAATTGAATTGGAGCGGATGATATAATATTGCAGAATAATTATGATGTTATAATAACTATATATTGTTTTTCTTCACACCATTATACCCATCCAAGTATGGTGGTGATGGAAAAACAGATTACACCACGGCGTGGAGACTGTATTCCGTACGTATGCACACACGGTAATTTCGTTTCCAGTAGTATGGATAGAAGGTGAAATGGGACTATTTCATATTTATAATAACATATCATTATATTAGTGATACTTATTTTATTACATTATAATGAAACAACTAAATAAGAAGAAGTTGAAAAAGAAAGAAAACTTGAAAGAATCGGTAGAAGAGATTACCTCTTCTTTGACGCACCTCTTTTATGATTCTTCTTAGGGCACTAGAGTTGGTCTTTTGAGAAAACCAGAACCTCTATGATATAACTAGAGATGTTTAGAAGAGTAATTGGAAGGTTTTTTCCGAGCTTCAAGTCTCAAAAGGGTGTGAAGAGAAGAGGTAAGGGGTGCCCTTTTTATAAGGGAGGAGAGGCGCACCTTAGAAAAATCTTAAAATATTATTTTATAATAAAGTCATATTTGGTTTATAATAGTTCCAAATTGATTTATATATAATATAAAGTTGGTATAGGTAGAAATCCTCTCAACAAATAGGTTTTAGACAAGTTTAGGTTACTATTTTAACATTATCATTTAGATTTAACTCTTAGTTAAATAATTTAACTTTTATCGTGTCTTCTTGTTTTATTACACTATATGATTAATAAACATAATATAACAAGAAAAAAGAACCCCAAGTGGTTAATTATTAATATATATAACCTTTTCTACGTCATTTGGCCGAATCTTAAATTTTTTAGGAATAAAATAACAATTAATAATATAATATTTGTTTTAAAAACTATTTTATGTCAATTTTGACACTATTTGGTACTTGATTTTTTTGAAAATCATAACAGAATGATTAGTTTCAAAAATTTTAATTAAACCAATAATAACATGTTATATTAACCTATAAAACTTTTTTAATTCATAAAAAGTCTAAAATTACATTTATTTGTGTATTTATAACATCAATTATGTTAATATTTCATTAATAACGTAATTACTGCATCATCATTGTGTCATAAATAAATTAAATTATTTAATGTCTAAAAATTATAAATAAAATACAATTATGTATTAAAACTTCTTACCTTTCTAATTAATATTTATAGTCGAATTTATCTTATGTATAACCCTATATTAAAAATGATTTAGTTATTAAACATTGATTTTAACTATTTTAACTCTTCTTTAAATAAAATAATAATAAATGTCATAATCTAATCCAAGTGGAACTAGAGAGTAATATTTTATCCCTAAGTTTTTTTGGTCGAATTAAACTTATCCAATAGAGTTATGACATGTGTTAGGGTGATAATAATATCATTTTTACCCTTAATTACCTTATTTACTTTTAACCGTTGTAAATAAAAGTAAAAAGTTACTATTCACCAAAAATTATTTTTATCTTATTGAACCACATTTTACTCTTTGTTATTAATCGTGTCTCTCAGATTTTTGAAATTCAACTCACAGAACTGGTAAAATTAAGTTGTATGTACAATTACAAACGCTCCTAGGATGTGGGTAAAAGACGGTCAAAAGTTCAAAAAAAATTATATATCTAAAATTATTAGAAAATTACTCCAATGAATCACATTGAACTTATATATGTATTATGTATCAATTTTGACCTAAAATAAATTTAAATAAAATAAATAATTATTTAAATAAAAAGTCGGGTTTTAAATAGTAACCAAGTGTTTTCACTATTCATCAAAAATTGAAAGTTTTCATAAAAATACCAAAAATTCACCCTAGGGTAATTTCGATATTCCGAATCCAGAAATGAAGTCCATTTCGAAAGATAAAATTTATAAAATTTCCAAACATGGGTATTACTATTCATAACGGCTAGTTTATATAACATATCATTGTTTAGTGAAACCCGGTATTGCGTACAACACACGGTATCGAGAAAGGTCGTGATTGCGTGTAATGCAAGCCAAGTCAGGGATGTGTGTAGTGAAAGATCATTTTGGTGTAGAGTAAAACACAAGATATCAATGAAATTAAAAAAGTATATTTTTCATAAAATCTCAGAGTGTTACATTCTACCCCCCTTAAAATGAATTTTGCCCTCGAAATTCGTCGGGTTTATAAATTGTTTTCTACTCGAAAGTTTCATTAATAGAAACCCACATCGTAAAAAGGAATACCAAAAATGAACTTTAAAAACTAAATTATGAAACATAACGGTTACCCAACTTAATTAATCACTAGGTTTTCACACACGAGAACATAGGTGAAAATAAGGATATGAAAGAAAAATCTAACCATCATGTTCTGATGAAGAGTGGTAGAGGACATGGCTATGAAAAATCCTACAATCACAAAGTCATAAATTCATGATGATCTAAGGTCCCATCTGATTCATAGGATATAAGGGCACTAGGAAAACATTTTTGGTTTTCAAGATGATTTCCCTAAAGTTGAATAATTTGAATTAGAAGAAATACTTACTTTATTTTGGTATAATCTCACTATTTTTCATGCCTTAAACAATTTCCATTTCATCTCTAAAAGAAATGAAGTTGAATTTTTCATTCGTGAAGTGTTAGCAGAACATGTGATATAATGATGGGCCATTCCATATGTTTCAAAAAAAAATTTAGAAAAAGTTGTCAAATATACATAAGTCCATCTCTGGTGAGGTTATTCGTATATGATTCCAAAAAAGGACTTATACTTCATCTATCGTACTGCTTAATCAAACTAGTTTATATTAACCAGGGACTTACTGTAGGCCAGTGGTAGGAAATAAAGGCATGTCACACTTCGTTTGTGGGTTTGATTCCCACAGTCTTGTCCGATGCGATGGGTTATCGCTCGTCCTACATGTTTTCCCTTTTTCTAAAACTATATTATAATAACATTCCTGCAATAAAATAGAAAAAAAGTTCTAAACTTAAACAATACTATCTTATGTCTAACATAATCCATTCCAATCTTTAGACTTATCCAAAATACTTTTTTCCAAGATCATAATATAAAGAAAAAAATTACTAGAAATTTCATCTGCCGAGCATGTGAATACCATCATTTATTATACAATATATCTTATTGGTCACATTCCAAACATGTGAATAACTCAATCATGTATTCTCTTGAAAAATGAATACCCATTTAACCTTAGTGAAAACATGAATTATGTCAAAATTTAACACTTTCCACATACCAAAATCCCAAAATTTATATATACTCAAACCATGATATAACTTTTCCCTTATATCAGTCATGAGCTCATTTCATTTTTTTTCTTTATCCCTTAATTATGTGCATAACATCTTCTTTCCAAAAATATTTAAATCACTTTTCATGGTTATCGATTCCATATTCTTATGGAAAACCACAATAGACCAATATATAGATATTCCAATATACCATAAAAGTACCTCAACAACATTATTCTTGAATACCAATACATAAACACTTTAATCCATCCTTAAAATTAATTCCATGGAATAAGTCCTTCATTTATTTAGAAGTAACCTCTTAGGTTAGGGCATTGAGTTGGGTAATTCCCATGTTCTCCACAGATAAGACATTGGACTCCATAATAGTCTGTCACTCTATGGCCCTTTTCTCCATGTAGATAACATCTTCCCCTCTATTTGAGGTATTCCTCTAGGTTATTCATCCCCTCTTTATAAATCTCAATACTCATTTCTCTATGATCCTCACCATGCAAACATGCATAAAATTCCATCTTCCTATTATTTTATGACTTAGGAATACAACTAATGTTCACATTGTTAGTCATATATCAAGATGACTGATTTGGCATTATCACAATATATTTCCCTCTAGGTATTATAAAATTTGGTTGATCGTAGTCAACAATTTATCCATTGGTATCAATGTTAACTGAATTCCTTCTCGTTCCTTGCATTGACTAAGACCAGAAACCGCACTGTAAGAAACAGGTAAAATTACGAGGAACCACATAATCCTAAAAGTCACTTATGGGATGTCTAACTTATCAAAAATTCTTTAATCCATGACACCTTAAGTTCACTGTAGTTTATTCATGATCGAAAAAATAATTCTAGTACTCTAACCTATATGTATACTTAACCTTAGAGACATCCCTAGACATACCATAGAAATATCTATAGGAATTTCACTAAAGTTTTCGCATCCTAGTTTCCAAATATTAACTATACCGAACCTCTGATACAAACTATAGAGACCCAATGCTTGACGTACATGGACATTACATTACTTTTGTGTAATACTTAATACATAAAAAAACAAACACCGAAGGATCGTAATAGTTTAGTGTCTTTGGAAACTCAAAACATACTCTTCTAATCATGGTGAAAGATCTTCAACTTCCCGCATAAAGATCTTCCTCTTTTGTTTTCCTACCTAAAACCTTAATTTATATCCTGGGGAAAAGAAAACATATAAAGGGTGAGCTTAATTGATCAGTAAGGGTAATCATGGAGAAAATAAAACAAACCATATACATTTGAACATAAAAACATGAACATAATGTTTAATCATCGAAATCTTGATCAATGGCATAAAACATGGTAGTACCTAAGGCATAGATCATAATAAAACATCAATAATGATAAAATATCTTGTAAATAAAACTTGTAATTGTGGAAAAATATTAAGCACATGATATGATTTCCATAGTATCCAAGGCATTGCTTCCAAGACCATCTTAGTGGACAATGTCCCTTTCTGAATCGAGTTCACTCCTCGTTCCAGTCCTGTAACACTGAACCAGATTAACTTACCCTTATAACCATGTCTATCTCATGAGAAATAAATCTTTACCGAATTAATTTGAGGGACATATAGGTCCCACCCATCTCATAATGAAATCATTCTTACTTGTGCCACAAAATAAACACAAATCATTCATCATAACCCAAAGAATAAAATGGGTTTCATAAACATCATCCCATAAAAATGTAATCCACATAAAATAAATGGATATCATTTCATCATAAGAATAATCAAACCATTTAAATAATAAAGACATTATAATTGAAACAAAAATATGCTAAATAATTTCATCTTAGATGGAAAATTGTTTTGATAAAACATTTGAAATGAATTTTTTGAGGAAAATATCCTTTCTCCTTAAAAATCATTTTCTTTTAACAAAATGCCACACAATTTTAAAAGAAAATGATTTTATTGAAAATAACCATGAAAACATGTAGAGGAATCTTCTTGAAAATTATGTGATATGAAATAGTAGAAATCCTTTCATTCTGTATAAGTTAAAAAACCTTATCCTCGTACTTTTGTCGGAAAAGTCAAAAAGTTCCCCGTAGGGTAAACAAAAGAAAGATTTTTTCCATAACACAATGTAAAAGTCAAATAGGGGTAAGCATGACATTAAAAATACATGGAAGAATATTAAAAACTTTATGAAAAACATTATTATGGTTATGGATGAAAAATATAACCCCAGTAAATACTTATGTATAAGCAATCTCGAATAAAAATGAGATTGAAAAATTATCTCTTACCTTAGGTCTGATATGCTTCGTACATATCCAAACCTCTGGTATAATGATTTAAATAATTTCATTGACTTATTAAAGAATCATATTCATTGTTATGGTATCATATGTGGTTCACTAATGACTTTATATTACCCGTTCTTTTGTAAATTCCATGTTAAAGGAGCATTTTGGGTAAAAATCATTTTATTTATCGTATGTGTTTGGACTTGTTGTTATTGATATTATTATTACTTATATCATTATTTAATTACTTCCATAATGTAAATAATGATTTATATATCATATATATTCAGTATATATATGTATATATATATTAGATAGATAAATTAAATAAAATACACCATTCATGGAGACGGTAGGTCGTACGTATGCATGAACGTTGTTTTCTTATACTTATTCACTTGAATGGAAGTAAGTAGATGACACACACACACACAAATATATCTATATATATACATTAGCTTTATCATTTCATATAGTTCATTATTATTCATTATATATAATTTATAATCATTCTTGAATGGTTAACATGGAGAATGAATCTCATCGCGTCGTGGAGACGGTAATCCGTACGTACGCACGAGCGATGATATTGTTCCCACAGTTATAGAAGTGAATTGGAGAATATGATATAATATTATAGAATCATTATGATGTTATAATAACTATAAATAGTTATTCTTCAT
This sequence comes from Viscum album, assembly GCA_963277665.1. Taxonomy (NCBI): domain Eukaryota; kingdom Viridiplantae; phylum Streptophyta; class Magnoliopsida; order Santalales; family Viscaceae; genus Viscum; species Viscum album. The sequence goes on along the minus strand of OY728147.1, from coordinate 127,570,649 downwards.
ACCATTATACCCATCCAAGTAAGGTGGCTGGGGAAAAACAGATTACACCACGGTGTGGAGACGGTATTCCGTACGTACGAACGCGCGGTGATTTCATTTTCCGTGGGATGGATAGAAGGTGAAATGGGGTTGTTTCATATTTATAATAACATATAATTATATTAGTGACACCTTTTTTTACTTTATAATGAAACAACTAAATAAGAAGAAGTTGAAGAAGAAAGAAAACATGAAAGAATTGGTAGAAGAGATTACCTCTTCTTCGACGCACCTCTTTTAAGCTTCTTCTTAAGGCACTAGAGACGGTCTTTTGAGAAGACCATAACCTCAATGATATAACTAGAGATGCTGAGAAGAGGGTTTTTAAGGGGTTGGCCTAGATTCAAGGCTCAAAAGGGTGTGAAGAGAAGAGGGAAGGGGTGCCCTTTTTATAAGGGAGGAGAGGGGCATCTTCGGAAAAACTTAAAATATTATTTTATAATAAAGTCATATTCGGTTCATAATAGCTCTAAATTGATTAATTTCGAAGGTAAACTGGGGATGGGTCGAAATAATCTCAACCAATAGGTTTTAAACGAGTTTAGGTTACTATTTTAACCTTATCATTTAGATTTAACTCTAAATTAAATAATTTAACTTTTACTGTGTCTTCTTGTTTTTTTACACTATATGTTTAATAAACTTACTATAACAAGAAAAAGGAACCCCAAGTGGTTCATTATTAATATATATAACCTTATCTAAGTCATTTTTCCGAACCTTATATTTTTTGTAATAAAATAATAATTAATAATATAATATTTGTTTTAAAAACTATTTTATGTCAATTTTGACACTATTTGGTACTTGATTTTTGTGAAAATTATAACAGCATGATTAGTTTGAAAATAGTTAAATAAATAAATAATTACATGTCATATTAACCTAGAAAACTATTTTAATTCATAATATGTCTAAAATTACATTTATTTTGGTATTTATAACATCAATTATGTTAATATGTCATTAATAAGGTAATTACTGCATCATTATTGTGTCATAAATAAATTAAATTATTTAATGTCTAAAAATTATAAATAAAATATAATTATGTAGGAAATATTTTTACCTTTATAGTTAATATTTATAGTCTAATTTATCTTATGATAACCTTATATTAAAAATGTTTTAGTTATTAAACTTTGATTTTAACTATTTTAACTCTTCTTTAAATAAAATAATAATAAATGTCCTAATCTAATTAAAGTGAACATAAAGAGTAATATTTTGTCCCTAAGGTTGTTTTTGGTCAAATTACACTTATCCAATAGAATTAGGACATGTGTTAGGGTAATAATAATATCATTTTTATCCTTAATTACCCTATTTACTTTTAACCGTGGTAAATAAAAGTAAAAAGTTACTATTCACAAAAAATTATTTTTATTATATTGAACCACATTTTACTCCTGGATATTAACCATGACTCTCAGATTTTTTAAATTCAACTCACAAAAGCGGTAAAATTAAGTTTTATGTACAATTACAAATGCTCTTAAGAGGTGGGTAATAGAGGGTCAAAAGTTCAATAAAATTTGTATATATCTAAAATTATTATAAAATGACTCCAATTAACCACATTGAACTTATATATGTATTATGTATCAATTTTGAACTAAAATAAATTTAAATTAAATAAATAATTATTTAAATAAAAATTCGGTTTTTAAATTGTAACCTAGTGTTTTCACTATTCATCAAAAATTGAATTTTTTCAGAAAAATACCAAAAATTCACCCTAGGCTAATTTTGATATTCCGAATCCAAAAATGAAGTCCATTTAGAAAGATAAAATTTATAAAATTTCAAAACATGGGTATTAATATTCATAATGGCTAGTTTATATAACATATCGTTGTTTAATGAAACCCAGTATTGCATAAAACACACGCTATCGAGAAAGGTTGTGATTGCATGTAATGAAAGCCAAGTCAGGGATACGTGTAGTGCAAGCTCCTTTTGTTGTAGCGTACAACACAAGATATCAATGAAATTAAAAAGAATATTTTTCATAAAATCTCGGGGTGTTACAGACTTCAACATAACATCTACATTCAAGTGGTTAATAAACATAATATAACCAGAAAAATGAACCCCAAGTGGTTCATTATTAATATGTATGAAATTAAGTTTTATGTACAATTACAAATGCTCCTAGGATGTGGGTAAAAGACGGTCAAAAGTTCAAAAAAGAAATTATATATCTAAAATTATTATAAAATGACTCCAATGAATCACATTGAACTTATATATGTATTATGTATAAATATTTACCTATGATAAATTTAAATAAAATAAATAATTATTTAAATAAAAACTTGGGTTTTAAATAGTAACCGAGTGTTTTCACTATTCATCAAAAATTGAATGTTTTCAGAAAAATACCACAAATTAACCCAAGGATAATTTTAATATTCTGAATCCAAAAATGAAGTCCATTTCGAAAGATAGAATTTATAAAATCTACAAAAGTGGGTATTACTATTCATAACGGCTAGTTTATATAACATATCATTGTTTAGTGAAACCCGGTATTGTGTACAACACACGGTATCGAGAAAGGTTGCGATTGCATGTAATGCAAGCCAATTCAGGGATGCGCGTAGTGCATGCTCATTTTGGTGTAGCGTACAACAAAAGATATCAATGAAATTAAAAAGAATATTTTTCATAAAATCTCAGGGTGTTACATTCTACCCCCCCTTAAAATGAATTTCACCCATGAAATTCGTCGGGTTTATAAATGGTTTTCTTCTAGAGAGTTTCTTTAATAGAAACCCACATCGTAAAAAGGAATACCAAAAATGAACTTTAAAAACAAAATTATGAAACATAACGGTTACCCAAATTAACTAATCATTAGGTTTCCACATAGGAGAACATATGTGAAAATAAGGATATGGAAGAAAAATCTAACCATCATGTTCTGATGAAGAGTGGTAGAGGACATGGCTATGAAAAATCCAACAATCACAAAGCCATAAATTCGTGATGATCTAAGGTACCATATGATTCATCGGATATAAGGGCACTAGGAAAACATTTTTGGTTTTCAAGATTATTTCCCTAAAGTTGATGAATTTGAATTATAAGAAATACTTAATTATTTCGGTATAATCTCACCATTTTTCAGGCCTTGAACAATTTCCACTTCATCTCTTAAAGAAATGAAGTTGAATTTTTCATTCATGAAGTGTTAGCAGAACATGTGATATAATGATGGGTCATTCTATATGTTTGAAACAAAAGGTTATCAAAAGTTTTCAAATATACATAAGTCCATCTATAGTGAGGTTAATCGTATATGATTCCAAAAATGGATGTATACTTCATCTATCATACTGCTTAATAAAACTAGTTTATACTAACCAGGGACTTACTATAGGCCAGTGGAAGGAAATAAAGGCTTGTCGCACTTCGGTTGTGGGTTCGATTCCCACAGCCTTGTCCGACGCGACGGGTTGTCACCCGTCCTACAGGTTGTCCTTTTTTCTAAAACTACATTATAATAACATTCCTCTAATAAAATAGAAATAAGTTCTAAACTTAAACAATACTATCTTCTGTCTAACATAATCCATTCCAATCTTTAGGCTTATCCAAAATACTTTTGTCCAAGATCATAATATAAAGAAAACAATTACTAGAAATGTTATCTGCTGAGCATGTGAATACCATACTTTATTATACAATATATCTTGTTGGTCACATTCCAAATATGTGAATAACTCAATAATGTATTCTATTGAAAAATGAATACCCATTGAACCTTAGTGAAAACATGAATGATGTCAAATTTTAACAATTTCCACATACCAAAATCCAAAAATTTATATATACTCAAACCATGATATAAATTTGTCCTTATATAAGTCATGAGCTCATTTCATTTTTATTCTTTATCCCTTCAATATGTGCATATCATCTTATTTCCAAGAATATTTCAATCACTTTTCAAGGTTACTGATGCCATATTCTTATGGAAAACCACAATAGACCAATACATAGATATTTCAATATACCATAAAAGTACCTCAACAACATTATTCTTTAATACCAATACATAAACACTATAATCCATCCTCTTCAATGAATTCCATGGAATAAGTCCTTCCTTGATTTAGAAGTAACCTCTTAGGTCAGGGCATTGAGTTTGGTAATGCCCATGTTCTCCACAAATAAGACATTAGACTCCATAACAGTCTGTCACTCTATGACCCTTTTCTCCACGTAGATAACATCTGCCCCTACATTTTAGGTATTCCTAAAGTTTATTCATCCCTTCTTTAGAAATCTCAATCTTCCTTTCTCTATGCTCCTCACCATGCGAACATGCATAAAATTCCATCTTCCTCTTATTTGATGACTTAGGAATACAACTAATGTTCACATTGATAATCATATATTGAGATGACTGATTTGGCATAATTACAATATCTATCTCTCCAGGTATTATAAAATTTGGTTGATCATAGTCACCAATTTGTCCATTGGAATCAATGTTAACTGAATTTCTTCTCATTCCCTCTATTGACTAAGACCAGAAACCACAGTGTAAAAAACAGTTAAAATTATGAGGAACCCCATAATCCTAAAAAGTCACTTATGGGATGTCTAACATATCAAAAATTCTTTAATCCAAGACACCTTAAGTTCACCGTAGTTTATTCATGATCGTCAAAATATTTCAAGGACTCTAACCTATACGTATACTTAACCTTAGAGACATCCCTAGACATACCATAGAAATATCTATAGGGATTTTGCTAAAGTTTTCACATCCTAGTTTCCAAAGATTAACTAAACTGAACCTCTGATACCAACTATAGAGACCCAAAGCATGATGTACATGGACATTACATTACTTTTTTGGAATACTTAATACATAACAAAAACAAACACTGAAGGATCGTAATAGTTTAGTGTCTTTGGAAACTCAGAACATACTCTTCTAATCATGGTGAAATATCTTCAACTTCCAGCATAAAGATCTTCCCATTTTGTTTTCCTACCTAAAACCTTTATTTATATCCTGGGGAAAAGAAAACCTATAAATGTTGAGCTAAAGTGCTCAGTATGGGTAATCATGGTGAAAAATAAAACAAACCATATGCATTTGAACATAAAAACATGAACATAATGTTTAATCATTGAAATCTTGAGCAATTACATAAAACATGGTAGTACGTACGGCATAGATCATAATTAAAACATCAATCATGATAAAATATCTTGGAAATAAAACTTGTAATTGTGGAAAAATATTAATCACATGATATTATTTCCATAGTAGTCAAGGCATTGCTGCCATGACCATTTTAGTGGACAATGTCCCTTTCTGAATCGAGTTCACTCCTCGTTCCATTCCTGTTACACTGAACCAGATTAACTTACCGTTCCATCCATATATATCTCATGAGAAATAAATATTTACCCAATGAATTTGAGGGAGATATATGTCCCACCAATCTCATAATGAAATCATTCTTACTTGTGCCACAAAATAAACACAAGTCATTCATCATAACCCAAAGAATAAAATGGGTTTCATAAACATCATCCCATCAAAACGTAATCCATATAAAACAAATGGATATCATTTCATCATAAGAATAATCAAACCATGTAAATATTAGAGAAATTATACTTGGAACATAAACATGCTAAATAATGTCATCTTAGATGGAAAATAGTTTTCATAAAACACTTGAAATGAATTTTTTGAGGAAAATATCCTTTCTCCTTAAAAATCATTTTCTTTTCATAAAATGCGACACAATTTTATAAGAAAAGGATTTTATTAAAAATAAACATAAAAACATGTACATGAATCTTCTTGAAAATTAGGTGATATGAAACCGTAAAAATTTGTTCATGCCGTATAAGTTTAAAAAACTTTATCCTCGTACTTTTGTCGGAAAAGTCAAAAAGTTCCTCGTAGGGTAAACAAAAGAAAAATTCTTTCCATAACACAATTTAAAAGTCAAAGAGGGGTAAAAATGACTTTAAACATACATGTATTAATATTACAAAATTTACAAAAAACATTTTTATGGTCATGGATGAAAAATATAACCCTATTAAATACTTATGTATAAGCAATCTCAAATAAAAATGAGATTGAAAAATTATCTATTACCTTAGGTCTGATATTCTTCGTACGTATCCGAACCTCTGGTATAATGATTTAAATAATGTCACTAACTTATTAAAGAATCGTATTCATTGTTATGATATCATATATGGTTCACTAATGACATTATATTACCCTTTCTTTTGTAAATTCCATGTTAAAACAGCATTTTGGGTAAAAATTGTTTTATTTATCGTATGTGTTTGGACTTGTTGTTCTTGATATTATTATTAATTATATCATGATTTAATTACTTACAGAATTTAAATCATGATTTATATATCATATATATTCAGTATATATATATATATATATTAGATAGATAAATGAAATAAAATACACCGTTCATGGAGACGGTAGGTCATACGTACGCATGAACGAAGTTTTCTTATCCTTATTGACTTGAATGGAAGTAAGTAGATGAAACACACACACACAGATATATATATATATACAGTAGCTTTATCATTTCATATAGTTCATTATTATTCATTATATATAATTTATAACCATTCTTGAATGGTTAACATGGAGAATGAATCTCATCGCGTCGTGGAGACGGTAATCCGTACGTACCCACGAGCGATGATATTGTTCCCAAAATTATTAAATTGAATTGGAGAAGATGATATAATATTACAGAATCATTATGATGTTATAATAACTATAAATAGTTATTCTTCACACCATTATACCCATCCATGTAAGGTGGCTGGGGAAAAACATATTACACCACGGTGTGGAGATGGTATTCTGTACGTACGCACGCGCGGTGATTTCGTTTTCCGTAGGATGGATAGAAGGTGAAATGGGGTTGTTTAATATTTATAATAACATATCATTATAATAGTGTCTATTTTTTTATTACTTTATAATGAAACAACTAAATAATAAGAAGTTGAAGAAGAAAGAAAACATGAAAGAATTGGTAGAAGAGATTACCTCTTCTTTGACGCACCTCTTTTAAGCTTCTTCTTAGGGCACTAGAGTTGGTCTTTTGAGAAGACCAGAACCTCAATGATATAACTAGATATGTTGAGAAGAGTTTTTTTAAGTGTTTTTCTGATATTCAAGGCTCAAAAAATGTGTGATGAGAAGAGGGAAGGGGTGCCCTTTTTATAAGGGAGGAGAGGGGCATCTTAAGAAAAACATAAAATATTATTTTATAATAAAGTCATATTCGGTTCATAATAGCCCCAAATTTATTTATTTTGAAGTTAAACAGGGTATGGTTCGAAATCCACACAACCAATAGGTTTTAGACATGTTTAGGTAACTATTTTAACCATATCATTTAGATTTAACTCGAAGTTAAATAATTTATCTTTTACTGTGTCTTCTTGTTTTTTTACACTATATGGATAATATAATTAATATAACAAAACAAAAGAACCCCAAGTGGTTAATTATTAATATACATGACCTTATCTAAGTCATTTTTCCTAACCTTTGATTTTTAGGAATAAAATAACAATTAATAATATAATATTTGTTTTAAAAACAATTTTATGTCAATTTTTACACTATTTGGTACTTGATATTTGTGAAAATTATAACAGCATGATTACTTTGAAAAAAGTTAAATAAATAAATAATAACATGTCATATTATCCTAAAAAACTAGTTTAATTCATATGAAGTCTTAAATTACATTTATTTGGGTATTTATGACTTCAATTATGTTAATATATCATTAATAAGGTAATTACTGCATCATTATTGTGTCATAAATAAATTAAATTATTTAATGTTTAAAAATTATAAATAAAATACAATTATGTAGGAAATCGTTTTACCTTTATAATTAATATTTATAGTCGAATTTATCTTATGTATAACCCTATATTGAAAATGTTTTCGTTATTAAACATTGATTTTAACTATTTTAACTCTTCTTTTAATAAAATAATAATAAATGTCCTAATCTAATTCAAGTGGACCTAAAGAGTAATATTTTATCCCTAAGATTGTATTTGGTCGAATTACATTTATCCAATAGAATCAGGACATGTTTTAGGGTAATAATAATATCATTTTTACCCTTGATTACCCTATTTACTTTTAATCGTGGTAAATAAAAGTAAAAAGTTATTATTCACAAAAAAATATTTTTATTATATTGAACCACATTTTACTCCTAGATATTAACCATGTCTCTCAGATTTTTTAAATTCAACTCACAAAAGTGGTAAAATTATGTTTTATGTACAATTACAAATGCTCATAGGAGGTGGGTAATAGACGGTTAAAAGTTCAATAAAATTTTTATATATCTAAAATTATTATAAAATGACTCCAATGAATCACATTGAACTTATATATGTATTATGTATCAATTTTGACATAAAATAAATTTAAATAAAATAAATAATTATTTAAATAAAAAGTCGGTTTATAAATAGTAACTAGTGTTTTCACTATTCATCAAAAATTGAATGTTTTCAGAAAAATACCAAAAATTCACCCTAGGCTAATTTCGATATTCCAAATCCAAAAATGAAGTCCATTTAGAATGATAAAATTTATAAAATTTTAAAACGTGGTTATTACTATTCATAAAAGCTAGTTTATATAACATATCGTCGTTTAATAAAACGCGGTATTGCGTACAAAACACGCTATCGAGAAAGGTCGTGATTGCGTGTAATGAAAGCCAAGTCAGGGATGCATGTATTGTAAGCTCCTTTTGGTGTAGCGTACAACACAATACATCAATGAAATAAAAAATAATATTTTTCATAAAATCTCGACATGTTACAGACTTCACTGATATATGATTATAATTAAATGAATGCCATAACAATACAAATTCATTTATCTGGATTCATTGTTAAAATATAATTTACATGTTCCATGTATAAGAATAATAACCCATAACATATGTAAAATATGTTTTCCATATCCATCTTAGTATAGTTGATTGGGCATTGCTATCCATGCCCCATAACATGGGTTATTAGGAATAAATGCCTATATATTTTAGGGTTCAAAAGATATCTATGGATTTTTATAATATATCATAGGGATTTATAACTCTTGTTCCACCAATCATAGGTTAATATCAACATGTTTAAATTTGTTTAACATTATTCCTACAATAAATAATAAGTATATTAACTACTGAAAATTTATTGTGATAAAAAAACTATTTTCAAGGTATCAAAAAAGAGGTCATTGGGAATTAGATATAATGAAACCCAATATTTAAATCATATAATAAGAAAATTTATAGGGTAATCAAAGTTGGATATGAAATTTTCTTAGTTGAAAATTTTCCATATTATGAAACAAAAACTTAAGAGAAAGCCAATGAATAATTTTTCTTACATTTTTTAGCATATCTAATAAAAAACATCTAATATAATGCCAAAATAATAATTAAAATTTAAAAATGATTTTTATTACATATAATTTCAATAAATTTCCCACTAATCGAACATTTTAAAGATATAAAGGCACTGTGGAATAAATTTTGGGTGAAAGATACAATATTTTAAATAAGTTGAATGAACTATTTTAAAAAATATTTTTTATTTTTTGAATATATTATAATAGAATATATATATATCACTTAAAATAATCTAAATATTTTTTTCTAGTAGGAAAAAATGTGGGCATGGAATAAAAATACACAATATAGTGGATGAAATTATCCATTTCAATGTTTCATTTTCTTGAATTAATAATCAATCAACAAGATGATATTAATATGAAAATTTAATATACCTAGAAATTATTAAAAAATAAAACATGAGATATCAATTAGTTATAAAATATAAAATATATAAAAATAGATTGAAATTATAAATAGTTTGGCTCCCTGCATATTTATAGAGTGAAAAAAATACCATGATTTTTTTCATGAATTTACTCATTTTTACATCCTACATAATCAATATCACATTATGATTATTCTATATTTTAATAATAATAATATTTTATATAATGAATGAAGTATATTTAAATTCTATTTTTACACGTTAAGTGATCATTCATTGTTAAAATTTATTATCTGTTCATCATAGCTTTGATTTTCACCCACATGATTCTATATGGTAGAATTAGTAAATGATCTCTTCTAATGTGTTCATATCATCCATAATGGTCAAGTAAAATATGATGATTTATTTTCTATATTTCTATTTTCTTATTAATATTTCATTGATGATACTATAATGGTATGTAAATATTATTTAAGAATCTCTGCATTGAAAATCAAATCAATAAAATGATTTCATTTTATTATTTAACATTATTTTATATATTAACAATAAATAAATATAAAATAAAAAAATCATTAATACTAAATAGTAAATATATTTATGTTTCCTAAAAAATCAATAATTTTATAATAACATTCATGCATAGACTAAAACGTACTCATTCAACAACATCATACAACAAAATTATGAGAATGAATATGTTGTTCTATTACTATAATATAAATTTTATAAAATAATAATGATTTCATTAAAATTTAAAAGGTTTTAAAAAATATTCATGATTTAGTAGTTTAAGAATGAATACATAATCCTTATAAATTTAATTACTACTTAAACTATAGTAACTTGACAGCCTTTGGAAACTGTCACTGATACTAAAGGATTTGAAGATCTTTAATATGGACTAGGTATTTAAAACATTGGTGATTCCATTTTGAGATATAATGTTGTAAAATATTGGATAGAAAAATAATTAATATTTTTTATTTCATATGGTAAGAGGATGATTTCTTTAATTAAAGAGTTTCAGTGGAATTTACAACAATACAATTTTTATAATGTATAAGGGGTGTAAATTATCATGTAATGTACACAAAAATGTATAATATATGTGTATGGATTAGAAACTGCCTTAAATAAATAGTTAAAAAATATTTAGGGATATTTTTGGACATTACATCTAATTTTAAAACAATTACCTTATTTTACCATTTACAATGTTATCTCTATATTACTTACTTTGGTAAATTCTTGTTTCTGTAAAAAAATGGTATTGAACATAAAACCCAATTTTGAAATTTTAATTTCAAATTGAAGGAAATTTTATTATATTAATTTCCAAAATGGGAAAATGTTATATCCCAATGATCTATGACCATTATATAGTTCTCAATCCATCATTCTCAAGCATACCAAGGGCGTGCCTCCAATAATTCAAGTGGGTTCTGACTATTATAGGGGGTCTAACATTGGACTGTAGATAGAATATATTACCATTTCATAGTGTAACATAATATTTAAACAATCCAAACATAATCCCTATAAGTGAATAATCATGTTAAATGGAAGTAATAAAGACGATTCCTAAGTAATAATTTAATTGATGAAGAATACAGTCCTACAGACTCATGGACAAACATATACAAATGAATACAAAAGAAAAAAAATCATTGAAGTTCATCATTTATCAATTATGTCCAAAACATATGAATCGCATGGTCTATTCATTTTATCTCCTTTTTTAGAGAATCTTATACATATTCCATACTAAAAGCTATAATAAGAGACATATACATGGTCACCAAAGTAATATGGTCACCCAAGTAGTATATGAGTTTTACATAGTAGGGAATCACTAACATGGACCCAAACATAACCCATAAATTCATTTTATACATGTGTCGTGCTAAGATGAAAAATTAAAATATTTTTGAGTAATAATTAAATAACCATTCTCAATCCTCAATTCAAGCACGACATCTAGGATGAATCCAAACCTTCTTCAATAAGTTATGGTGTGTCTCTGGTCATGCCACATAACTCTGCATACTAATGTGTGGTACATGGATGATTACTGAGATTATGTTCGATGAATTAATATTCATATGACCAAAATATAAATGAATTGATTTTTTACATATTTTCCGAACCTATATATGAATTTGGATCCATTGAGCTTGTCCATCTAATCCCAAATCATATAAAAATTGGATCCAAGAAGAATGTTCAAGATATCTCATATTAATATCATATAAAATTATGGATTCTATCTTAGAAAATAAATTAGCATATACAAAATCATGGGGTGTTCAAAACTAGAATAAAATAGAATGATCCAAAAATAATTACAATGGGGATGATCATATGAATTCTATGTAGACCTCAATGGTCATATTCTAGCATCTAGGGTATCCAATATCATCATGAAACTCAAGTGACTTCCCTACTAAGAGTTAATCTCCTAGAGAAATAGCCTAACCCTTGTTGGGAAACAGAATACCAAAATAGGGATGGATACCATGCTATAAAATATTTAACCTATATAAAGGGGCGTGTCTCTCCCCTTCCAATAATCAATTCATCAATTTCATAGGAAAATATTTTTGATCAATGGAAATCATCTATGTGATCTATAGTATTCAATACATCATGGTGAGCACTGTGTTCTAAAAAAACAATACCATGTGACATGTCTCGATTGTTTGGACATCTTCATAGAACCATCCAATCATAGACGTTAGAATATAGAGTTGTAACAAACCAATCCAATTCAACATGACCTGTAACCCAAGTTTGCTGTCAAGAAGGTGAAGATTAAAAAATAAATAAAAACATGTAATAAGTGTATTTATGTGAGATAAATAAATATAGTTAAATTCTGAAGAAATAAAAAACAAAACCTTAAGATAGATAACATAAATCCAATTGGATAATCTGGAAAACAATAATATTCAAGACCAAAACAAAGTGGCCATGGGACAAACCTTCATGGAAAAACCCATCTCATTATTCTTCCTCTATCATAAGTAAAATTAGTACCAACTATTTCAGCATTATATCCATATCACAATCATATCCCCTATTGGTACCACACTAATTATGTTTTGACTATATCTATAACCAAACACACACAAGGTTACCATTTTTCTATTTTTCCAATATATTTTATTAAATAATATTGACATAGATAAGAAAATCCACAAGTGAATCACTATCTCTCACACACATAAAAATATATTTTTGAGTATAAATAATATTTTTGTAATTGAATGAAAAATTGTATATTCATAATATTTATTTGAAGGATGAACCATTTTCAAAAAAAAATCCCATTCAAAAATAACAAAATTTTATAAAATAAAACACATATATTTCAAATAAATAAATTTATTGAATAATTCCAAAATAATTTATAGAAATACATTTTCAATCATGAGTGTGGAGCATTTAAAAGATATACCTACCTTGTAAATGGATAAGACATATTTAACTATAAAAATCGAGATTCAAATTGAGGAGAATGAGTCCTCATAAGGCTATATGCATAAGAAACATCACCAATTCTCCTTTAAATCCAATATATTTGAAAATTATAACCCAATTGGGTTCTAATGAATTAATGGGAAGACATAATAAGATATTTCTATGATGTATGGGATCAAATAGATTCAAATTCAAACATACCTCAATGAGAACCACCAATAATGAAGGAGAATCAACATGGATCCATATAAATGGTCCTATGAAATTAAAATGATATGTTTGGGGGAGCTAATTCAATATTATTATGATATTAGATAGAATAATGAACAAGGTTATCACTATAATATTCTAATTTAAATATACTAATACATGTTATATGGGTTCTCTTACTCATAAGTCCAACCATGTGATAACCATGTTGTTTCCACTTCTTATAGTAAACTAAACCACATGGTCACCAATTCAATGATGCAAGGTTTAGAAAAATATTTTCATGCAACGTAAAATCTATTAGAAAATCCTTATTCACCTTAATGTTTTCATTTTCAAGTTTCATAGTAAGAAAATTCGTTTTAAAACCATCAAAATAACCTCTGGAACATACATAACCATTCCTCCCAGTCATCACATGGTCACTATTGACTATGTGAAGACCATGCTCTGGACCTATTTCTCTAATATATCGCAAATTATGAAATATTAATACTAAAATCCTATAAAACCTCAAAATAGATCAACTATTCTTAAAATTAAACATATTCATGACCGAATGTGTGTCAAATATCGTCATAAAAACAAAACTATCCATCCCAAAAAGTGTTCCTTATACTAACATAAAAAAAATAAGTTCGATACTACTATAAAATCAATTATTACTGCTCCCATGTCTCATTGTTCATCTATCTTCACATTCTGTGAAGAAAGTCCAAATTTATTACATTACCATGTATTATGATATCTTGGGAGACCTAAGTAAAAACCGGTTGGTCAAATATTGAGGTTTCATAATAATGATCGACATCCTCCCATTTAATCACAATGTATGGATCCATGTGATACATAATAAATTAGGAATCAAGAAACAGATAGTAAATCAACATCATTTGAGAAGGAAATCCAAACTGATTGGACAACATCTTGGGTTAATTGATGATCTTTGAATGCCCAATAAACCTCAGTACCCTCTAAAATACTTTCCAAAATGATGATATCCATAAGAATGTGAATCCATGAGAAAAAACGATACATAACCTAAAAAATAAAAATATGATTTTGAGGTCTGCATAATATTTATTTTTACTCTCAGTTTTCACTAACCACTGATAGATCGACTACACCTTATATTCCTTCCCTTAAAACACAATTGGTACAACTAATAGATATTATCCAATCTTTACAAAACCTAAATAATAATTACTACGCTATAAATAAAAATCCTAAATTGGATCAATTTTAATTCATGACTGGTTACTTTTTTATTTTAAAATTTTACCAAAGAAAAATTCATTTCATAAGAATAACTGAAATTAAGAATACATTCTTGATACATATACCTTTGAATCTGAATTACTTCCTAATTCTACCCTTCTATAAGAATGTGGTATGTTACAATTAATATTATTTAGGTAAATATAAAATATTACATTTCATTCCAGTACATAGTTTTATACCACGAGTCTTAGTCATAAGCTACAGTATAGGTAACTCCAATGTTATTCACAATCTCTTGGATATACAAGTGATCCATTTAATTGACCTTTGATTTCTCTCTAATAAGAATGAGATTTCCCAATTTCATATGTTGATCAATGATCACCCAAATCACATCATCATCACTAGAATTATTTGTTAGCCTATTAGAAAATTACATGGATATTTTTTTTCACTTCTCCATAAGAATGAGTAAATTATGTAAAAAAATGAAGGATTGTTAGGATCTATCATGATTTTCTTTAAAGTAATTAATTTTGCGGTGATTTATGAAATAACACACCTCATTAATGACCACTAATACCAATGGAGAAATAATTATAGATATATTTAGTCTTATTATGTATGGAAGAATTATATGGGTGTTCATTATCCATAAAATCATACCTAATATATACATTAATGAGTTATCATACATTAAAGTAGAAAACATAATAAAGATACCAATCCAAAACACAACAGGTATCCCTGAAATTAATGAATTTATTTAAATTCTATAAGTTCATTTATGTAATTTTTAATGTTAAAATATTATCACTAAATGAAAAAAACACACATAAGCTAGGAACACCATTCATTTATCCTACCGAACTCTGATAGGCATATAATTGAATAGTCTAATAATAAACCACTACTCTAGTATTTTATTTTTTTGAATTGAGTCAATAATTTCCACCTCAACATTTAAGTGTCCACATTTACATATCATGGATTATAGGAAATGTCTATATCAAAATTATTTTTTTTTGTAAACCCATTTTATTTACCTTAATCTCAAATGTGTCTAGCTAAAAATACTCATTGGGAACTATTTATCTAAAAGTATAGTAGTCAACCATCATTGACATAGTTGTGCTCGGTTGTGATATAATTCATTCCATTGGTAAACTCTATATCATTTTTCAGATATTTATTCTCATGATGTTTTATTCAGTGAGAGTGGTATACCATCGCCTATTTTTTCTATAAGATAACACATTCATATTGTTTTAAAGAGTCATTTTATAAGAAATCATATCCCAAACTAGGTACTGAATGAATAATAACTACTAACTAATACAACCTCCCCTTTTATTCCTTAAATTATATCTAATATTATATATTCCAGACCTATTTTCCACCCTTACAGGTTAATTATATCACTATAGATTTAGCTAAATATAAACCCAAAAATCCATTAATAACAAGATATGTCAATGAAGTTCTGAATCTAAAAACAATACTCAGTTTCTCTTAAGATGTCATTGATTGAATCATTTCTAGATCCCCGAAGATGAGAGCCATTGAAATAAAATGTATAAGAAAATTCACTTTTTATATTGAGAATTCAAATTTATAAATGCTTCCATATGGATAATGTAAATTTACAATTTTAAGTATAATATGTAAAGTTCCCTTGTGTTGTTATTCTAACATGAAATAATCAAAAATATTATCCATGAAAATTAAATTGATGGAGCCTATGATTTGATAAATGGTTTATGGAAAAAATTTCCAAAACACTATAGGAAAACTCAAAATAATAAATGGAATTTGGAAAATTTATTAATTAAAATACCTATTCGTAAAATATGGTTCAAGAATATCCTCCTCATGGATTCAAAACTGGTAGTACCCATATAACATGTTTTTTTATATAACTATGGGGATTCTCCGAGTTGGATGAAAATATTATGAAAGATATAAAATAGATACTTATTCTTAACAATCACCAATTTTTTTAATTAACAAAATCCTATAAAAATTATAATTCATTCATTGGGATGGGGACTATGAAATTCATTGGTGAAATTTAGTAATTAATAAATCATGTAGTCTCTTGATGCAAAAGACGAACATTAAGATCATTCATATCAATGGGTTCTACATAATATGACGATGTGGATATGAGTCTCTTCATAAATAGTAGGATAATAGTAAATTTGAATATCCATTTGAGAGGTAATGAAGAAAAAAATCATGATATTACTTAGGGTATTCAATAACCATTGAAGAAAGTGGAGTATTAAAATTCTAGTTAATGAAATTATGAAACATATCTGATAGCTGCCAGGAGATAACATCAGCCCCATAATTTACAAGAACTTATCTCCTAGATCATGGATCCCACTAACCATGAAAGATGTTAGTAACCCTATCAGGATAAATGAACATGGGAAATTGTTGATAACAATTTATTTGAACATTAAATATAACCATAACATCTATTCCGTTTATAAGGTCCAATATATCATGATCACGAACGAAAATATTACACATAACCAATAAATAATTAATCATAATTGATAATTTTGAAATTAATAAATATTATGATTTTTTTCAAAATGAGTGGAAGAATTCTTAATTAACCTAATATATTCTTTGTGTAATACCAACTATTTAAGAAAAATATAGGATGTAAAATAATGAGGTGAAAACATATCTCAAATATCCATAACCATGGAAGATGATATGAATGCCTTAAATCTCATAATAGTTTTCCTTAATTGATATTAATCAACTACATTCTTTCCTTCATAATTATTTCTGGTCATTTATCCTCATTAATCATTTATTATTTACATAACATCCCACGATTCCAAATAATGAGATACACCACCATTTCATGTTCTAAAAAAATAAAAGGTACCTTTGGTAGGAGTGGATCCATCTATAATATATGTCATATTCCACCTAAAAATGTTTAAAATTTCCCAATTTACTATAATGAAAATGTGTCCATGGTGACTTCATAAATTTTGGTATCATAGTACCAAGTCTACCAAACAAATAGAAAACTTCTTTATGATACCCCATAGAATTCCTAAAAACTAATCCGGATGGAAACTGAGAGCCCTTGCAATGCATCCTCTTATGTCTAGATAACACACATTGGGTACCCACTAAAGAAACTAATGCTCCACCTAAAATCATTATCCTAAATGCTTCTATAGAAACTATATCTACATTATCAATTACATCAGTAATGTTTGAGAGGCACAATAGAATCAATATCAAATTATATTTTTACCTCAAACACAACTAAGACCCCCAGGATATAATTTAATAGTTGACAATATAACATATTCAAACATTAATATCGGCAGGATATATCAGTGCTAACAAATATCTCTGATAAAGGGGTACATTATAATTTCTAGAAAAATAACACATAAATGGGGTCTTTTTCAGTGCTAAAAACACTAATAAATTTCCCCTTCATCGGCACTAAAAATTTCATATAAAGGGGAACCCATTATGAGCGCTAATAAAAAAGGGATGATAATGGGGTTCCCTTTATCAGAACTAATAATAATAATACTAATAAGGGGGGATTTATCTATGCTGTAAAAAAAACTAATAATGGGTCCCTTTATCAGTGATTTTTTTCTCACGTAGTTAATGTCCCCCATTTTTCAATGATTTTTTTCTAGCTCTGTTAATGGGTACAAGAATGAACCCGTCGCCGCGAGATGAAAACCCTAATGAAGATCTTCGCACTTTCGCTAAAGTTGTTGCCGGTAAATCGTCTGTAGACTCTACTGTGTATGCTGATGCGGTCCAGAACATTCAGATCAAACCAAAGACCTATCGGCATCATGGTCAACTCGCCATCGCCTTCTCAACCGATGAGATTAGTTTACTCTCCTCGTATCTCCGATTTGTCTTGGGGAAGTTTCAATATTGAAGGCCATCGTTGAAATTTCTTCGATCTGCTTTGGAAGTCATTGGATTTACGGGATTTCAACTCGGTCTCCTCATTTCCTCGCACATTGTGCTACGATTTGATTCCGTTGAGAGCTATTATAGACTTTGGGCCAAACGTACATGGTCCTTTGGGGGCTGCCAATTGAGAATTCTTAAATGGACCCCGATTTTGATCCTCTTGCTGAATCTCCAATTATACCTATTTGGGTTGGATTTCCTGGATTACCATTACACTTATTCAAGAAAAGTGCTTTGTTTTCTATTTCATCACTCATTGGCTCCCCGATGAGACTTGATTATGCCACAAAAACACTTTCTAGACCCTCTATTGCAAGAGCATGTGTTGAAGTTGATGTCTCCCAACAATTGCCCTCAGCTATTTGGATTCAAAGTGGAGACTTTGGTTTTTCTCAAGAGGTGATTTATGAATGTGTCCCGGAATACTGTCATTTATGTTGCAGGTTAGGGAATAATTCAAGTAGCTGTGGAAAAACTAATATTTTCCCCAAAAATTAAACTTCAAAATGGATAGAAAAAGATAGAGGTAAGCAAAAAGTTGTGGCTGAGACCTCTGAAGGTGTTTGCATGGAAAGATAAGATGAGGATAAAAGGGGTTTGAATTCTCAAGCACCTGGATGTCAGCTTTCTGATTTTGCGCATGAGGCTCTCGCTGTCACCAAGCAACAAGAGCATCCTGATTATGAAAGGAATGAGGTTTCTCATCCAATCATGATAGGGGCTTCAATTTATGAGGATCAAGTGACTGGAAAAGGTAGGAATGAGAGTAATGTTGTTTTTCAACAAGAGGTTGATGAGTCTTTTGATGTGCATTCTAGTAAGACCCCCAATGTGGGGGAAGACTTGCATTGGAAGGAAAGGAAAGGTTATAAAACCAATGTGGAATCTGATGGTTTCATTACTCCAATGCCTAGGAAAACTAGAAAACAAAGAGCTAATGTCACTCATGAGAGAATTTTTATCACAATATCATCAGCGGCCAAAACTTCTATCCTGGAGGTTCCTCCACAGCCTTTACCTACTGAACCACTACCTGATTATTCACAATCCTCGGATTGTTATGACTCTTCCTCAAGTGAAGGTGATGAAAATGATCCTTCATATAGGGATGCTTACCAATATGATAATGACCTGGATTTTCCTAAGGAACTTGATTCCTGGTTTATGGAGAATGATAAAAATACCTTTAGAAGGTATATAAATGGTGATATAACTGCTCAAGATTACCTGGACATTAAAAAGAGGATGTTCATTAAAGTTGCTGAGGAATTCAACAAAGATCCAAATTTTGATTTCATGAGCATTGATTGGCAATAAGATCTGCTCATGGGTTCCATTGTTTATTTTGTTTAGGCTTTGTTTGGATGTCTCTTGATTCTGCATGCTGTTTCTCTTTTAGAAGATATGCTTTTTTCTTGTCGACTCAATAAGAATGGTCATGTTGTTTTCCTTCTGTTCACTTTTGTTTCAGCTGGGTTTTATAGTTTCATCTCTGGAGACTAGTTGCTCCTGTTATGGCTGTTTTTGAGGAGACTCTTTCTTGTTATGAGTTGTGCTGGGATCATATACTTTTCTCATATCCTGATTACTAGGACTGTTGTTCTCATTGGTGTATTGAGCAATGAGTTACTGGATGACAGATACAGACAGACTTCAAGCTTTTTTTGGATGTTTTTATGGAGGGTTTTGTTTGATGGTGTTCTGACATTCTTTGTCATGGTTTACTGCTTTGTTCATGATGTTTGGGAAATATGATTTGATGCTCCAGCTTGATGTTTCAATCTGTCTTGGTCTGAATTGAAATATGTTTTGTGATGCACTGTTTTTATGCTTCTCTGGTTGTTTGGGGAGGTTTTGATCAGATTTGTCTTTCCTGCTCCCTGCCTAATCTATTCTGCAATCACTGTCCATATTTACTGTGAATGGATGGACTGCTCTGTACAACTTGCTGCTTTTGAAGGATTTATTCATCTGCTCTTTCCTGGGTTGATCTTTAGCTTTGGAATTGTTGTACACTCCTGGCAATGGAGGTTCAGTGCTCTCAAGTTCAGATGCAATCCTGTTTGATGGATTATTTCTCTATCCTCTAAGAACCTTTGAAGCTTGCTGAGGATGTCATATGTTTTTTGGTTCTGAACTAATTTTTTGAGAAGGCTGGTTTGAAGATCTGCATGTCTGGAGGAAAGAGATTTTCTGGATATTTTCTCATATTGGGACTGACTGTTTTTTATTCTGTAGAGCTCTGGGGTTACAAGGAAGTATCTGATTGGATTCTGATTTTCTATTTCCTCTGTTTTGGCTGACATGATCTATGTGCTCTCTCCTATAGGATCTATTTTTCAGTGAACTTCAGGAGGCTATTCTTGAAGTTTTGGGATTGAAGCCGGACCATCTGGGTTTGTATCACGTTTTTTTTTTCAGATTCTGTTCTGCTTTATGTGTTAGCCTGGGTTTTCTTTTTTGCTCTATTTTGTGGAAGGTATGTTTGTTTCTGCTGGTCTAGGTTGACTACACCTCGTGTTTTCACTGTACTTTTTCATTTTAATTATTTTCTTTTGTCATGGATTGGGAAACAAACCCATGTCACTTCCAAAAAAAATAATATATTTTTGATATAAATATAATATAATTTTAAAAAATATGATTTAGATAAAGATACATATATATGTTCATTTAATATATAATATATTTAGTGAAAACATTGCTATAAACTAATTAAAAAATAATATTAATCAATAATTTGATAACTATTATCGAGTAAAAGTTATTTATTAACAATTTTACGACATAATAATTTAACTATTTAATGAAAATGGTATGATATGTTGAAAAAAATTCTCCCACATTAGGCAAACATAAATTTTGGATAATCACATTTCTCAACACCAAAAGGGTCAAAAGACCTCTAAAACCAGGTTTTTTATTAGGGTATCCATATTTTCATACAATTTATGGTATTTAAAATTATTTAAGGGGTTATTTTGTTATTTTTGTAGTAGAGACTGATTGTATTCATATGTATAACATTTATATTCATATTATCATTTTATCATTTTATTTTTTTAATATTTTAGATTCATTTTTAATTAAACATCTTCATATATTCCTATAATATCTTATAATAAATCAATTGTATAAATACATATTTAAAAAAATTAAATGAATAAGTATTTCTAAATATATAAACCAAATTGAAATAAATATTTATCATTAAATTTATTTGAAGAAATAAATTATTCATTTTATTTACTTTATAAAAATTCATTAACATGTTTATAAAAAGATTGTATATGTGAGTGTGTGTGTGTGTATTAATGGACAAAAACATATATATTTATATTTATATTTATATGTATATACAGATATATATGTGTGTGTGTGTGTGAAGCCAACAAGATTGTTCCCATGGGGTAAAGGATTTTACATAGCATTTAGGAGGTCCTGGGATCAATCCATGTCGGGAGTAGGTACTATTAGAGTACTATGAATGTGGTGACATAATTGATGATACAGGTATGTTGTGGCACATGCATAACGTAGGAAACTGATGATACAGGCATGATGCATGACCAGTGACATAAGAATGATGATGTAGATATGATGCTACCCTAGGATTTTATACCATTTTATGGTCTTACTTCCCACAAGAAAAATGGGCCATGTAATAAATAAACAAGGATTGATTGGTGGGAATTCCTCTTGGGGGGGTATGTCATGCCTCTCTGGCTTCTATGTGTCATGTGAGTGTTTGAATATAATTGTACCCGCAAGCACCAAATAAATATATATAATTGATTTAAATAAATATAATTATATATAAATCTATGTCACACATTTAGAAATATATAAAAATAAAAAGAAATGATATATAATATAAAATAAAAATGCATGGCTCAGAGGTAAAATGCATCCAGCCACACATGGGAGGTCTTTGAATTAAATCCCCGTGCACACAATTATTTGGGGGATCATTCTAGAGCTGAGGAATGTGGGTGGAGAATGTGATGACATTATGGGGGTGGAAAGTGCCAAGAATGAGTTTTAGTAAGCACTATGAGAGGGGGCTTGAGTGTGAAAATTGGGCCCCAATGATAGCCAATAAACCTCGCCTTAACACGGTCGTTGGGTCCCGACCCTCCATGTACCACTCGTTGCCCCGTAGACACATGGTCTCTACCTTGGGGCCTACCCACATGCCTGAACAAGTCATTTGAATAATGACAGTCCCCACTGGCCAATACTTTTCCTTTATAGTGTTCTTTTTCATCACGCACATATACCTCCCCTTAACACGGTCGTTGGGTCCCGACCCACCAAGTACCACCAGTTTCCCCGTAGACATGTGGCCTCTACCTTGGGGCCCACCACATGCCTAAATAGTTCATTTGACTAATGATAGTTTCCACTTTCCAATACTTGTCTTTTCTAGTGTTCTTTTTCATCACTCACACACACCCTAGGCCCCACAGGCCAACACTTTTCCTTTCTAGTGTACTTTTTCATCACTCACACACACACCCTAGGTAATATCCCAGAAGGTGACACATCCTGATCACTACTCCAAACCAAGCATGCTTAAATTTGGGGGATCATTCTAGAGCTGATGAATGAGGGTGGGGAATGTGATGACAGCATTGGAGAGGATAGTGCCAAGAATGGGTTTTATTAAGCACTAAGATGGGGGGATTTCATGTTACAATTGGGCCCCAATGATAGAACACACACCTCACCTTAACACATTTGTTGGGTCCCGGCCCACCATGTACCACCAGTTTCCCCGTAGACTTGTGGTCTCTAACTTGTGGCCCACCCACATGCCTGAACGGGTCATCTGACTAATGAAAGTCCCCACTGGACAACACTTGTCCTTTCCATTGTACTTTTTCATCACTCACACAAAACCTGGGCCCCACATTCCAACACTTGTCCTTTCTGGTGTTTTTTCCATCATTCACACACACCCTGGGTAACTTCCCAGAAGGCCACTCATCCTGATCACTACCCCATACCAAGCACGCTTAACTGTGATGTTCTAATCTGGTAGGCTCCCGAAAAGGAAGTTGCACCTTGTGAACATGAGTCATATCATTTAGTAATTTCGCCATTTATCATTTAGGTGTGTTACAATCACCCCCCCCCCCCCCGCTAGAGAACAACTTCCCATTATGGGCCCTATATCTCAACCTAGGTAGTACACTGCACTTAATGCTGTGCACCACCACTGATACCAAATGTGACAACTGGGCCCTAGTGATAGCACATACACCACTCTTTAACACATTCGTTGGGTTTCAGCCTGCCAGATACCACCAGTTACCCCGTAGACACATGGTCCCACCCATGGGTCCCAATCACATGAATGAAGGTGTCATCTGACTAATGGAAGTCCACAAAAGACCACATTTTTCCTTTACAGTGTAATTTTTCCTCACTCACACACAACCGGGGTAACATCCTAGAAGGTCACCCATCCTGATTAATACTGCAGGCCAAGAATTCCTGATCGTGAAGTCCTAATCAGGAAGGCTCCCAAAAAGGAATGTGCATCTTGTTAACATGAGTCATATCATTTATCCATTTAACCCTTTATCATTCAGGGTTGTTACATTGGGTGTGTTAAAATAAAACGTTTTTTTTAAATGTAACACATATTAAAAACATCTATTAAAGGGTTTATTTAAAAATTCTAAAAATAAATTTATATTCAGCCTTTATCAGTGCTTTTTAGGGCTTTTAAATGGTTTCTTTTAACATCACTTGCAATACCAGTCCTTTTTAAGTGCTCATAATACCCTTTTACTAGAACTGTTAAAGTCCCGATTTGTAGTAGTGTGAGATACTATTAGAGTTAGTAAATATTTTATTTTTGTAAAACAATAACACAATTTGCACATTAATATTTCATGGAACCAAAATTTTGATTTGATTGGATGAATATATATTATGAACTTGTTATGTCAAAAGTAGTTAATAATGAATTTTCAAATTTTTTCAATAGAGAAAATTTATTTTTGAATAATTGGTAATGTAGTATTTTAAAACTCATATTTTATTTATATTAATGTGTTATTATATGAATAATTTACCATTTATTTATTAAAATTTTGATAGAAATGAAGAAATGGTCATTTTGATCTAAAAGTGAAAATTATCTTAAAGCTTTATTAAGAGTTTAATATTTTTCATTTTTAATTGATTAAAATAACCTCTAATAATAAATGATTTAAATTAAATATATAGATTATATATCTAATTATATTATCTTAAATCTATATAATGACAGTTACTTGTCCTAGGGTTAATGTAATATCATCTCATTCTTGAAAAACGAATTTCATGGAAAAATATATTTCGTTCAAGTTATATGGTATTATATTAAAATTATATTTCACCTCATATATGAATTTAATTTAATTAAATTGATTCCATATTTTTTATCATCACTAATATAATTTAGAAATAATTTCCATTTAATGTTTTTTATAAGTAATAATAAAAATAATAATAATCTATTTCCACAATTATGATTGTTGTTGGTTCACCAAGGGTTCATCTAAAAATGAAAGGTTTAAAACAAAATAAAATATGATTAAACCCCATCATTTTATCGTATTTTGACATTAGAATTATCATCATAAAATATATTCATTTTGGATAAATATTTCCAATAATGTGACATAATAATATTTTAAAACACTAAAAATTACAGGTGTCCCGCTCACCTAAATTATAAAGGACACAGCTCCCCTAAAATATTTGACACATTTTGAGAAATTTATGTTGATTATAACATATTAATATCTCACAAAATAATCCATATTCAGTTTATATTGGTGATTTAATTGCATAAAAAATCACTTTGGTCTATAAGAAGATATAAAAAAGTGGCTTCTCTAAGAGAATTTATTCATCTTCATCCATTACTTTATTTTAACAACATCATTTTGGATCTTCAATAATGTCCTAAAATTTACAATTTAATAAATGAATCTCTAATAGACTAAGATTTTATTATTTTCATGTAATTATATTTATCTGTCAAATTCAATATAAAATTATAAACCAAATAATTATTTTTTCAACAGTGGACTACTTACATGCGAACCGATGTAATTTGTTTTGAATCACTGCCTAATATTAATAGTCATAATGATGTTATTAATTATTATATATGACACTTATGAAATAATATTTATTATATATATTTAAAATAACTTCTAATATCATAAAATTTTAACCATTACAATGATAATTACACTCATGAATATGTGTGATCTAGAATATACATGAAGCGATGCAATTCATTTTCCATGTACATCATTCATTAATAAATCTAGGAAAGAATATAATTAATATATATGCTATTTATAATATTTTATAAATTTTTATATGAGGAGATTATATCATTTTTATAATAAATAGAATATCTTTAATGAAACATGGATGAGAAAATGAAGCTGGTAACACCCAGACCAGTGATTATTATGAAAGACATTTATTAAAAGGGTGATAATATATAATAACAGAATCGTAAGTGAAATTATAAATTTGAATAAGGTTTCTTTATATATTCATACAATTTTAAAAAAAATATACACGAGTTTAACGAACATTAAACTAAGTGGAATTGTAATATTTTCAACTATATCACAATTTAGACTCCATTGACACAAATTTTGTATTATTAACCTATTTAATTTAATGTGGGGAATATATTTCAACAATGATATATTTTACATGAATAACTATTTATTAATTTTGATTTCTATTTCACTTCAAATTTAATTTTTCATAGGGTTGATATTTAAATGATATTAAAGAGGTTAGATTTTTTTAAAAACTCATTATTCTCAGATAGAACATATTTATTATTGTATGAATCCTATAATTTATAAATTATAATCATCATTTATTTTCTTATACATGGTATATTTAATGATTTTATATTTATTTCCTGTAACATTTCCTCTCATTTACGCTTTAATCATGTGAGTAAATGTTTAGAATAGAATCCAATTTTATCTCTTCTTGATCGTGTATAATTTTTTTTTCCATGTATTCATTTTTATAAATTATATAACAATATACTTTATCATTTACTCAAATGATTTATTATGGAAATATTAAATTATTTTTAACTTTTTTCAAGGGTTCATTGGAATATTTATAGTGTTTTATAAAATCTTCATTTTATTTATTCATTATACAATGTCAAAAGTAGTGTTTTAATTTTAATTTATATGAAATTTAATGAATTACCCACCAACACAACTGTTTAATGAAGATTATTTTATTCTTTAGGTGTTCTTTGGATTTACAATAACAATATTTAATGAAATCTTATTTTAATATTTCCCTTCAATTTTTTTATTCTCCAAATAGCATGAGTATGTCAATAATATGAAATTTTTTATAAATTGAGGATAATATAATTCCTATTTTTAAATTTTTGTTCAATAAAAATTTATTTATACATTCACTTTCTGGTGAACATATTTAATATTTCATAATATTTCTATTAAATTTCAACATTAATTATATCATGGATATTTCACATTCATAAACTATATACTATTCCAAAATATGGTGTTGTAGTATTTAATTTTTTGGGGTAATATTGATATATCTTGTATAATTTATGGAAAATAGATATTTTTGTAATTAATATGTTCAATTAATTAAATTGATAAATAAATATATTAGTAATTAATTGGTTATATAATAATGTGTGAGGAGCGGTTATTGATTTCCCTTTAATTCCTCTAAATGTCTCATGTGACAAACCAGTTGGATTACATTATTAAATGAGTATTATATGTATTACTACCCATAGTTAAAAATTTTATTGAGAAAGGATATAGTGGTATTGATATCCTGAAATTAGAGATCACGACATGAAAAATTATGAATTTCCTTCGTTGAGAATCCATTTATTTTTATCCTTATATTATTTCAATGATAGTATCAATGAATGCATTTTATTGCAATGATATTTATTGAATTTTATTTATTTTATGTTATCTACCATGATCGATTGATTATTCATTTTTATACTCATGATTGTTTCGTTATACATAACCCTAACACGTAATTTGATCACAACATTATTTTTTTGATAACGTAGTTTATAAGGATGTAATATTTTAATTAGTTCAATGATGATAAATATTTATATTGAATATGTGGTTATACTTTTTTTAATTTAATATGGGATGAAATTTGTATCTAGTTCTTCAATATGATCAAACATATTAGTCATTTAAGATGATATTCCTTATATCTTATCCTAATGTAATAATGTATACATAGACTATGGATTACTATATTTGGTATTCTCAAATTTTATATCATGATATGTTTAGTAGAATCTTTGGATCAAAGATTTATTAATGTATAGATTGGGTAAAATAACCCTATTTTATATTTTCAGTATATAACTAATTGTTTTATAATATTACTAATGTTTTTATGAAGAATATATCATTTTTCCCCTATATTTATTTCATAGTCTTTATATTATAACTAAATTTTGTTTTACAGTAAAATAATTGAGGGGTAATAAATACAAAAATAGTGGGGTATAGTTTATCTCGACCATAATATTGGTGCAAGGTTAATGGACCCTTATTACGAATCGTGTGTACCACTTCCAAGGGATATGGTTTTGTTAATTTAAATTTTCTTTTCAAACCATTCTAAATGATATTTGTTTTAATTTATGATATTCCCAATGAAAAAAAAATTTTATTATAATATTATCAATTCTTAGATTTTCAATTTATGTCAAATGAAACACAATATTTATAAAAATATATTATTATTTGAATTTGATAATTTCATACAATTATTTTTTAATGGATTCTGTTAAAAAATGAATCAATATTCATTGCCGATATAGTGATTTCTATATTGAAAAGGGAAATAATTCTAGTGTTGGACCAAAGAATATCATGAACATAATAGAGAATATGACATATGTTATGACTAATAATATTATAGTTATGGATCAAAAATATGTTCAATAAAATGATAAACCTATATTGGATTGTTTTATGTGACTTAAGCCTCCATCATTTAATTGATGAAAATCTAGTGGTGGTTGATAAATGGATTAATTCCCATGAAAAGGCATTTTTGGGTTTGGGATGTGACGAAATTAAAAATGTTATACTAGAATTATATTATCTTAAAGGTAAAATTGATCTATGATACTAGAGAGGAATAAAAATTTTAACATATATAGTGGATAAAATTTAAAAAATAAATTATTCATTAAATATATTCCCCTTTAGTCATGAAATTAAATGAATTGAATATTTATCAACTTTAATTAAAAATTAGAATAAAGTGTTACAATGTATGAATTGTTTTGATATAATATATATTAAATACACAATCTATATTTAAATGTTGAAAAATTAATTATATAGATTTAGTCGGGCCTCCCAAAGATACTGATTTCTAAATATTGTTCATCATATTATCAAATAGAATTATGTTCCATGAAAATAGAGAAAAAATATCATATATCCTATATATTCAAGTTAAATCATGATAATAACAGGCCACCTATATACCAAAATAAACATAATGTGGTGAATAATAATTAGATAATGAAGTATTTTCTATGATATGAAATTTGTCGAAAGAAACATCTGGAAAATATTTGAACAGAATGGGAGTTTTTTACGTGTTTATAAGTAAGGGTCAGTTATATAATTAATTTAAGGGAAATCAAGAGATCACCAATATATTTTTCTTAAACTATAATAAAATTTTTGATGTATGAAATACAATTTCCTATGTTTAATGCGAACATATGATATAAGGGAATTTGGGGATAAGGACAAGCGTATGTGATCACTACAATTGAGGTTGATGTTCTGAATGATGTAGTGGAAGATTAATTAATACTAAACTCAATATTTGTGATTGATTCATTTAATTATTGATCCTATAACACTTTTATATAATCCTTTTTTCCAATGAATATTTTATATTTCACTTTAACATTATGAAGAAAGTAATTAGTTGAAACTCATAGTAGAAATCTAACTAGAATAAGGATGTGTCGGTCACTTCCCATTTTTCCACATAAACATTCCTTATTGTTATCCAATAATATTATAATAATTGTTGATTTTAATATAATATTTTGTATGTATTGGTTTTCAAAATATTTAAAAAAAAATTTATTCCCATACAAAAAAATATTTTATTAATGTTGATGATTTTTAATTCATTATTTTTAAAGGGAAGCTGAATCATCTGGGTTATGTCTAGATACACCTCCAATAGCCCTCATAAATGATATCATAGGAAAAGAAGAGAAGAAAAAAATAAATGGATGGAAATCGTAATAATATTATTTCGGATGTAGAGTTATACCAGATACATCAATTTATTTCTAGTGGAATTCCCTTGATATACACCATGTCATGAAGTTTAATTTTTTACTGATTTAATCACTGATAATATATATATATATATATATCATGAAATAACTATAGAATATCTACTATATAATTAGGGATGTTGATCCAACTAACTAAAATATTTATGGGAATCATGATTTGTAGTTCCAACTATTTCCCCTTATTGAGATCCCATTATTTTCATTTATAATAATGAAAGATAATTAAAGATATTCATTGGTTTTTTGAAAAACAATGTTTTTAATGTAATTACCAATAATTATCAAGATATAATTGATCTCTTGATTTATTAAGGTCATAATGATTAATATTTATCAACGCTTGAACCTCATTCTAGGTATAATAAGATTTAATTAATAAAGGAAGTGATTCCAAAGAACTAATTTAATATTTTGTATAGAACTTATGGTTTTATAAGAATTCAATTTGGATTGACTAATAATCCCTTTTTTCTAGATTCAAATATTATTTTCTTCAAGTAACAAATTAATAATATTATATGGGGTATTTATTGATGACAACTTGGTGAACTATAAATTTTAAGGGGTCCATGAGTATCACTTGTGTATCAATCTTGATTATTATAAAGAAAAAGTGTAATATTTTAAATTTGGAAATTTTGAATTCAGAATTTAGAAATTTTATTTTCATGGCCATATTATATTTAGGAATGTATTCAATAATGATAATTTGAAGAAAATGTAATTAAAATAATGGCATACACAAATGGACACATATGAGTTATTAGGTTTTATTAGTTTTAAAGTATGGATTTGTTTATTTTTTATAAAAATATCAGGATGGGCTATCCTTTTAACGTAGAAAATATGTAAAAGAAAATCATTATCAAGGAAAAATAATGTGAAGAGTGTTATGATGAATTTAAAAGGGTATTATTCAAATATATATTTTTTCACTACACTGTCAATAAATTATGGATTTTTTGTTCGATACAGATTCATTGAAAAAACTAATTGGTTATGTATTTATAATGAATGATAAAGATATTAACAATGCAACACATCATTTATAGATTCATGAAAAGTGAAAATTAACTTATTATGATGAGTTGGAATCTATAATGTTTTAATTGTTGTTATATTGATGTTATATATATGTGAAAAATGTGATATATATTGTAATACCCCACGATTTCATCGTACATTATTTCTTCAGTGTAATGCAATAACTTGCACTGCACGCAACACTGAGTTCAAGCGCACCACGACATACCAAACTAGCCATTAAAAAACGGTTATGAATAGTATTAACTGAATTTTGAACTTTATATAATCCTTATAATTTTAGAATCCATATTATGAGTTTTTTAGACATAATGTAAGAATAAATTAATTTATTTAAATAAAAGAATTATTTTACAGAAATTGAAATTTTACTGCCTTTTAATGGAGAACACTTTTTAAATCCAATATTTGAAAATTTTATATATTCAATTTGACAAAATAAACTTCTTCTTTAGAATTGGGACATAATAATTTAGTTTAAATAATTATTTGGTGTTTTTATGATAACATTCATATTTGGGTGAATAATGAAAAATACCATAATTTAATTTAAAACAACTATTTTAATCAAAATAATTTATAGTGTTTAAT
This sequence comes from Viscum album, assembly GCA_963277665.1. Taxonomy (NCBI): domain Eukaryota; kingdom Viridiplantae; phylum Streptophyta; class Magnoliopsida; order Santalales; family Viscaceae; genus Viscum; species Viscum album. The sequence goes on along the minus strand of OY728147.1, from coordinate 127,538,806 downwards.
TATACATTTTAATGGTTTGGAATTATAATTAGATTATATTTTTACCATTTAATCCAATTATGGTCATTATATGTAATTTCACTTTAAAATTGGATATAAACAAGTGTCAATCTTTTGATAGTTATTATTTCATAAAAAACGCCTTTTGGATTTGACAACGGAAAATGATTTTAAATTGATTAATGCAAATTATATGTTTTGAAATTGGTAAAATAGAATTCATTTTTTATTTCATAATATCAAAATTATCATAGGATGATGTTTTGGTATTTTTCTGAAAACTTTCAATTTTTGATGAATAGTGAAAACCACAGAGTTATTGTTTAAAACCGACTTTTTATTTAAATAATTATTTATTTTATTTGAATTTATTTTAGGTAAAAATATATAAATAATACCTATATAATTTCAATGTAATTCATTGGAGTGAATTTATAATAATTTTAGATATATAAAAAATTTATCAAACTTTTTATCGTCTTTTACCCACCTCCTAAAAGCATTTGCAAATTTGCATAAAACATAATTTCACAAGTTCTGTGAATTGAATTTAAAAAACCCTAGAGAAACGGTTGATATCAGTAAGTAAAATTTGGTTCAATAAGATGAAAATAATTTTTGGTGAATAGTAACTTTTGACTTTTATTTACCGCGGTTAAATGTAAATAGGGTAATTTAAGGTAAAAAAATATTATAATAATAAAAAATTACCTAAAAACATTTCCTAACCTTTTTGTATGGGTCATATACGATCATGGACATCCTTGGGTCGATTTTGGGACCCCATGGAGCTACTTTAGAATTATAATGACACTTTATTTTAATTAATTTAAAGTAAAGACAAATTTGACATAAACAAATATCTTTTAGTAAATCAATTTTTACATGGGGTTATATAAGTAATATTTTAGACTATAAATATTAATTTTAATGCTTAAAATATTTCCTACAAAATTTTACTTTATTAAAAAAATTAACCATTTAATAATTTAATTTATTTATGACACAATGATGATACAATAATTACATAATTAATTAAATATTTAAATAATTGACATTATAAATATCCAAATAAATTTTATTTGAGAATTTTTATGAATTCCAATAAATTTATATGTTAATATGACATATTAGGGTTGGTTAGATGAATTGTTTTTATAGTAAAAATTATGTTATGATTTTAGAAAAAACAAAATACCAAATTGTGTCAAAATTGACATAAAAGTCTTTTTACAAAAAATATTATATTATTAATTGATATTCTATTCCTAAAAAATCTAAGGATTGGCCAAAAGACTGATATGATGATTGGTTTATAATTAATGAACCACTTGGGGTTCTCTTAGAAGTTTATAGTATGTTTATTGACAATATAATATAGAAATACAAAGAGAGACAGTAAATGTCAAACTATTTAACTAAGAGTTAAATCTAAAAGATAAAGTTAATATTATGATCCAAACCTATCTAAAACCTATTGGTTGAGTGATTTTCGACCCATCCCCACCTTAGTCCTTAAATAATCTATTTTTGAGCCATTAGAAACCGAAAATGATTTTATTATAAAATAATATTTCTAGCTTTTCCTAAGGTGCCCCTCACCCCTCTTATAAAAGGGCACTCATCCTTCTCGCTAATTCACACCTTAAAAGCCATTTGGCTTGGAAACCCTAGCACAAATACCATCTAAAATGTCCTTCCTTCATCCTAGAGGACTAACATTAGTCATAAAGACAACCTACGGATCCCTTTTGATCAAATCAAAATGAAGAACTCGAAGAAGAGGTAAATATTTTATCACCTTTTTCAAGTTCCTTTACTCTTCCACTTCCTCTTTATTTGTTGTTTCAATTATAAAATAATAACACCAGTATCTTCTTTATACTGTAATTTTATTGTAAATATGGTACATCTATATTCATTATTCTATCCATCCATTGAATGACTTGTCACCATACGTGCATACGTACGACCTACCGTCTCCACGTCGTGGGGTAATTATTATTCAATACATTATTATTTAGATGGGTATAATAATTATGTTTAATTGATTTAAATAATAAATACAACATGGTAATTATTATTTATATGTGATAATCCATCCAATTATATATTATTTTAATATCAAAATAATTATATTGTCGCTCATGCGTACGTACGGATTACCGTCTCCACAAACGTGATGTGATTCATTCCCCATCGTATCCATTCAACAATAATTTTCATTTGATGATTGAAAATATTGTTTAAATACCTGATATCATTCCGTATATGAATAAGATAGATTCCATTGATAAAAAATATGACTCACATAACAAATAATGTAAAGGAAAATGAATTCGTTAACACCCAAAATGATGATGATACTAAGGTTTTATTAACAAAGAATTGTTAAAAGATCATATATGATATCATATTAATGTATATGATTCTTTTATAATTTTATAACAATTATTTCACCATTATAGAGGAGGTTAACCTACCCTAGAACAAGGAAAAGTACAAGTTAAGGGTTAATTTCACAATCCCTTCATTATCTGAGCTTGTTTATATGTATTTATCTATAGGGACCTCTTTATCATATACATCCATGTTTCTTAAAAATGTATTTCAAAACATTATAACTATTTACTAGACTTAGGTTTAATGTCATTTATACCATTTTTTGACTTTTATAAGATGTTTATAAAGGAATCTTTTGGTTGTTTTCCAAACTAGTTCCTTTATAACCTTTTGGAAAATTTAAGGTAAGAATGTTTTTTTAACTTATACGGCAGGTGCATCTATTTTCCACCGTTATAACATCGCCGAATCTTCCCTTATAATCTTATAAGAATATTTTCAAAATAAAATTTTTCTTTATAAATTATTTGACTCTTAAATGATTTTAAAATAGAAAGAGATATTTCTCTAAAAAAGTATTTGATTTCATTTATGTCAACATCCTTTGATAGATTTTAATCTTATTTGAAGTTGATTTATTATGATACAAAACATCCATATTGTATTGAAGGTTTTGTGATATGTTTGATGGTGGATGTGTTATTTTTATTCCATTCATGGTTTATGGATAATGTATTGACATTATGTATGCTAGTTTTAATATGAATGTTTATGTTATGTTTAAACCATTTTATATGAGGAATGTATTGGACTTAGTATGTGACAGGTGGAGCCCGCTATAGCTCCTTGATGCATCGGTAGGTCTCATGAGACAAACTACTTTCTTGGCACAAGGCCTTGACAAAATCTTATTTGTAGTCTTGGCATAATGCCTTGACTATGTGGTTATGAAATTCTGGCATTCCATCATTAAGAATGTGGCTATTGATATTGCATGTGATTATTCAACTAGTAGAATATCCATGTGAGTAAGTAAATGGAATTATTTGGATTTATATATTCCATATTATGATGAAGTTTATGTTTAAAAGGACTTTGTTTTAGTTTTATAAATTGCCTTAAATGTTAATGCTTATTTGTGAATGCTTCCTCTATATTGTTATCCTTACTGAGCATCTGAGCTCACCTATTTCTGTGTATTATTTTTCCTAGGATGCAAAGAAGTATGTTACTACTGACCTGCTGGGATAGTCTATGGGATCTCAGTGTTGTATATGGAAACAATTTTGTTTTAGTTTTCCATTTTATGATGTAATGTAAACCTTATGAATGTATCTAGTAATTCCAAGGCTACTAAACTAATTGGTCTTTCGAGACTTGATCTTTTGTGATCATTCCAATGATACGTAATAATGCATAATAATTGGGATTCTGGGGTTGGAGAGTTACAGTTAGCATCACAGTAAGTTTAGTACAAATCTTGGAAACTAGATTTAGATAAAATTTGATTAGATCACATAATCCTAAGATAGACTTTGAAGATTTGTATAGAAGAACTTCCTAAAATCTTGGTATTGTAGAGATTTTGTGAGTTTTATAAGAAATAAATCCCTGTATGGATACGTGAAGGTAGAGGCAGCTCTGGCACATATATACCTAGGGAGAAAACCTGAAAATGTCGCTTTGATCTAGACTCGAATGAGAACTGGTTCACGACAACGGGTATTTCTGTACTCTTGGTTTCGACACTCCTGGAGGATATGCTTAGTATAATTATTATTTTCTTTACAAATCATTATGAAGTATTTACAATTATATACCTCCTCAAAGAATATATTTTTATGATTATGGATTATATCCATAAAATTTTCAATTTACATTATGTATTTTACAAGTTTGGAATAATTCATTGCAATTCATAAACTGACCTAGTGTATGGCATTGTATAGAAATGGCTCACAGTATAAGGAATTTGAAATCCAACAATACGTATGATCTAAAGAGTAATAAGTTTCATATCATTCACGGAATTAATCCAACATTTAGAAGGTAAATAGTCTCCTATTTATTCATAGCATATAAATAAATAGTATCATTTGTTAATAAGATAAGTAAACAATTCTCTGAATCCTATGGCTTTGAAGGGAAGCAAGAGAAGAAAACAATGGAAGAGAGAAAGATGGATAAAGGGAAGAGGGAAAAAATGGATTTTCCCAATTGTGATAAAAGTGGGAAAATAACCTTGGTAAATGCTTGAAGGGAATGAGAGATTTTTATAAGTGTGGAGAAAAAGGACACCAAGTACGTGATTGCAAGGGTAAGAAAATGATTTCAAATGTAAAATGCTTCATCTTCAAGGTGTTGAGACACTAAGGGAATCTACGTCCCAGTCATCAGAACATACCACAAATGATGCTATTGGATAATAATCAAGTCATGATACTACCTCAAATGAAGATGAATGACTAGTGTTCATATGTTGTTATTATAGAATTATTTCTTTTGAGTGTTGTATCAACAATATGCTGATTATATGAATTATGGAGATAAATAAGGATTATATTGCAGTGCTATTTTATCGGGGATTTCAGATTATATGGTTTTAAGAAAATTGACTTCATAGTATGCTACACTTTTTTGGACAATTCATGGTTGAATGAAAGGTAATCCTTAATATGGTCTCGATAATGAGGTAGTGATTTTGGAATAAGAGATGGTTGATTTGGATAAATTATACTGGATATTCTTGACAAACTTGAAATTGATTAATGATTTTTATATTCCATCATTGTTGGAGTTTACAGCATTTTTTGATAGAAGGAGTATATCCAGTATTCTATAAGGAATAAGGGAGCATGAATGTAATCAATAAGGTTTCATGGTAATTCAGGATGTTGTAGTGTTTTAAAAGAATATGTGATGAAGGTGTTCACATGTTATTATGTGTCCAAAAGGATATTCATTGTGTTGACCTTCTATATATATTTTGAACTATGAGTTTGGATAGAAGTATTTTGGATCATTCAAGTTTGAGATTATTTTTGGATTTCCATAAAAGGACAACCTGGAGGCCGGGCGGTAACGTGTCATGTCTGTCAAGGCCACGAGACTTGAACCCGCAACCGAAGGGTGACAAGGGTGTATCACCTACCACTGGCCCACGTGATGTCATGGATTGAATAATGTAATTTTTTATAAAAGGTCTGGTAGATGAATTATAAATTCATTTTTTGTAACCCTATATTAATAGGATAAATATAATATTGTTTATGTTCTATTATCTTTTAGATTGAAAGATGAGTTTTTGGTAGAAATTAGTTAAAAGATGGAACTCTACATGTCAAGTATATATTTTTTTTCTTTTTTTTCTTCTATTATTCTATGATGAAATTAATTCCTAAAAATTAGGTAAGGGTTCTTAAAACTGAAAATGTTTTATCCTAAAACCATATGTTTTTTTGAACAAATGATATTTTAAATCATCAGAGATTGATGGTTTTGAGTCTCTCAATTCTACAATTGTTTGGGACAGGTTTCCTCAATCAATCCCTATAAATATTTATGTTTTACCTCCAATTATGTGTCTCTAATTTCCACCAATGTTCTCCTAATCGAGATCATAATTTGGTGGTGACTTTTTCATTCCCCTTTTCCTCTTATTAGTACTAAATTTTATTAACCCAATTTCCGATGCGGGATTCCCACAAACTTATTTTCTATTTTCAACCTTTTATTTTTGAAGAACAATTTCAAATTGCGAGGAATCAATTTATTTAAGTATGCAAGAATGTAACACTCTAGGATTTCATAGTACATTATTTCTTTAAAGTAATGCAATAACTGTCACTGCACGTAACACTGAGTTCAAGCGCACCACAACTTACCAAATTAGCCGTTCAAAAGAGATTATGAATAGTATTAACTGAATTTTTAACTTTATATAATCCTTATTATTTTAAAATCCATATTATGAGTTTCTTATACATAATTTATGAAGAAATTCATTTTTTAAATAAATGAATTATTTTTAAAAAATGTAATTTTACTGCCTTTTAATGGGGAACCCTTTTTAAATCCAATATTTAAAACTTTTATATATTCAATTTTACAGAATAAACTTCTTCTTTAGAATTTGGACATAAGAATTTAGTTTAAATAAATTTTTGGTGTTTTTCTGATAACATTCATATTTGGGTGAATAGTGAAAAATACTATATTTTAACTGAAAACAACTTTTTTAATAAAAATAATTTATAGTGATGAATTATACATTTTAATGGTTTGGAAGTATAATTGTATTATATTTTTACCATTTAATCCAATGTTGTTCGTTGTAAGTAATTTATCTTTAAAATTGGACATAAATAAGTGTCAATATTTTGATTGTTATTATTTCTTAAAAATACGCTTTTTGGATTTGACAATGGAATTAATTTTAAATTAATTAATTAAACTTCTATGTTCTGAAATTGGTAAAATATAATTCATTTTTGAATTCAGAATATCAAAATTAGCTTAGGGTGATGTATCTGTATTTTTATGAAAACTTTCAATTTTTGATGACTAGTGAAAAACACTGAGTTATTGTTTAAAACTGACTTTTTATTTAAATAATTATTTATTTTATTTAAATTTATTTTAGGTCAAAATAGATTCATAATAACTATATAAGTTCAATTTAATTCATTGGAGTCAATTTATAATAATTTTAGATATATAAGAAATTTATCAAACTTTTTACCGTCTTTTACCCACCTCCTAGGAGCATTTGCAAATTTGCATAAAACATAATTTTACCTCTTATGTGAATTGAATTTCAAAAACCCTAGAGATATTGTTGATATAATTAAGTAAAATTTGGTTCACGAAGATGAAAATAATTTTTGGTGAATAGTAACTTTTGACTTTTATTTACCGTTGTTAAAGGTAAATCGGGTAATTCAAGGTAAAAAATATTATAATAATAAAAAATTACCTTAAAACATGTCCTAATCTTGTTAGATGAGTCATGGACGACCATGGGCATCCTTGGGTCAATTTCGGGACCCCATGGAGCCACCTAAGAATGATAATGACGCATTATTTAAATTAATTTAAAGTAATGGAAAAAATGACAAAAACAAATATCTTTTAGTAAATAAATTTTTACACGGGGTATATAAGTCATATTTTCGAATATAAATATTCATTAGAAATAAAATAATATTTCCTACATAATTTTTTTTATTTATATTTTTTTATACATTAAATAATTTATTTTATTTATGACACAATGATGATGCAGTAATTACCTAATTAATGAAAGATTAAAACAACTGACATTATAAATATCCAAATAAATGTAATTTGAGAATTTTTATGAATTAAACTAATTTAATAAGTTAATATGACATATTAGGGTTGGTTATAATAATTTTTTTCGAAGTAAAAATGATTTCATGAATTTAACAAAAACCAAATACCAAATAGTGTCAAAATTGACATAAAAGAGTTTTTACAAAAACTACTATATTATTAATTGATATTATATTCTTAAAAATCTAATAATTGTCCAAAAGACATATACAATGATAGGTGTATCATTAATGAACCACTTGGGGTTCTCTTAGAAGTATAGAGTAATTTTATTAACCATATAATATAAAAATACAAAGAGACACGGTAAATGTAAAACTATTTAACTAAGAGTTAAATATAAATGATAAAGTTAATATAGAAGTCCAAACCTGTCTAAAACTAATTGGTTGAGTAATTTTTTACCCATACCCACCTTAATCCATAAATAATTTATTTTGGATCCCTTAGAAACTGAAAATGATTTTATTATAAAATAATATTTCCAGCTTTTCCTAAGGTGCCCCTCACCCCTCTTATAAAAGGCAACTCATCCTTATCTATAATTCACACCTTAAATACCATTTGGCTCGAAAAACCCTACCCAAATACCCTATAAATTTTTCTCCCTTCATCCTAGAGGCCTACCTTTATTCTTAAATCCAACCTATAGAGCCCTTTTGGTCAAATAAAAATGAAGAACTCGAAGAAGAGGTAAATATTTCCTCACATCTTTCAAGTTCCTTTCTTCTTCCACTTCCTCTATCATTGTTGTTTCAATTATAAAATAATAGCCCCAGTATCTTATATATATTATGATGTTATTATAAATATTTTTCAACCATATTTATTATTTTATCCATTTTTTGAATGACTTGTCACCATACGTGCGTACATACAGTTTACCGTCTTCACGTCGTGGTGCAATTGTTATTCAATGCATTATTATTTGGATGGGTGTAATAATGATGTGTAATTGTTATAAATAATAAATATAACATGATATTCATTCTTTATATATGATATACCATCAAATTATATATTATTTTAATATCAAAAGAATGATATTTTCTATTGTGCATACGTACAGATTACCGTCTCCACGAACGCGATATGATTCATTCCCCATCATATCCATTCAAGACTAATTTTCATTTGATGATTGAAAATAATGTGTAAATACTTGATATCATTCTAGATATTTATAATATGCATCCCCTCCATAACAAAAAATGACTCACATAACAAATAATATAAAGGAAAACTAATCTGTTAACACCCGAAATGATTATAATATTAAGGTATTATTAACAAATCAATGTTAAAAGATAATATATTATATCATATTAATATATATGATTCTTTTATAATTTAATAACAATAATTTCACTATTATACATGATTTTAAAATACCCTCGACCAAGGAAAATTACAAGGTAATGGTTAATTTCACAATCTCTTCATTATCTGAGGTTGTTTATATATAATTATGTACTGGGACCTCTTTATCATGCACTTCCATGTTTCATAAACATGTATTTAAAAACATTATAACTATTTACTAGACTATGGGTTAAATTCATTTATACCATTTTTTGAATTTCATAAAATGTTTACAAAGGAATCTTTCTATCGTTTTCCAAACAAGGTCTTTATAACCTTTTCAACAAATTTAAGGTATGAATGTTTTTTTAACTTATACGGTGGGTGCGGCTACTTTCCACCGTTATAACATCATCAAAGCTTCCCGTACAATCTTATAAGAATATTTTAAAAATACTTGTTTTCTTTATAAAATATGTGAATCTTAAATGATTTCAAACTAGAAAGATATATTTCTCTAAAAAAAGGTTTTTATTTCATCTATATCAACATCCTTTGATGGATTTTTCTCTTATTTGATGTTGATTTATTATGATACAAAACATACATATTTTATGGAAGGTTTTGTGATATGTTTGACTGTGTATGTGTTATTTTTATACCATTCAGGGTTTATGGATAATGTATTTACATTACATATGCTATTTTTAATACGAATGTTTATGTTATGTTTAAACCTTTTCATATTAGGAATGCATTGGACATAGTATGTGACGGGTGGAGCCCGCTATAGATCCTCGATGCATAGGTAGGTCTCCTGAGACAATATATTGTCTTGGAACAAGTCCTTGACGAAATCTTATTTGTATTCTTGGAACAAGGCCTTGACTATGTGGTTATGAATGTTTAGAATTATGTATTCAATCATTATGAAAGTGGTTTTTGATATTTCATGTGATTATTAGACTAGTAGAATATCCATGTGAGTAAGTAAATGGAATTATTTTGATTTATATTTTCTATATTATGATGAATTTTATGTTGAAAAGGATTTTTTTTAGTTTTATACATTCCATGAAATGTTTATACTTATTTATGAAAGCTTCTGCTATATTGTTATCCTTACTTAGAATCTGAGCTCACCCCTTTATATGTTTTATTTTTCCCAGGATGTGAAGAATTATGTTATGACTGACCTGGCGGAATAGTCTATGGGATCTTTTTGTTTTCTATGGAAACAATGTTGTTGTAGTTTTCCATTTTATGATTTAATGTAAACTTTATGAATGTATCTAGTACTTCCAAGGCTACTAAACTAATCAGTCATTCGAGACTTGATCTTTTGTAATCATACCAATGATACGTAATAATGTACCGAATCTAGGCTTTTGGGGTCGGGGTGTTACATATAAATAGATCACATGTACCTAAAATAAATCATTCCATGGAAATAGATCAACATGAAGAAAAGGAAATAGATCAATATATACAAGGATTATGATTTCACATAACACCACTACTTAGGGAAGGATAATAAGGAAGTAGTTGAATTATGCATGAAGTATCATTGAGTAGTGAAAATGTTATCACTTATAGGGATTTTATTTTCATAAAAATAGAAAATATAAATATAGAAAAATTTATGTAAGGGGAAACACCATAACCTTTAAAAATAAATTATAAAAAATTTGGATAAGAGACAGTTTTACCAGTTGGAAGATGATAATTTCAAAAATAAAATTAATGATGTGATTCATGGTAAGTTGGATGACATAATACATGAAGATTATGTTTTCATATTTTGAAAGATGATGTGTGTTTCATCTATATCATAGAAAAAATTGAATTTATAGATGCTTCTTATAGTTCGAATTTATTTATACTCCCTAGTACCACCATGATGTATAATATTTTTAGGAAACCTTTATCATGGGTTAATATTAATTGGGAAGTTGATGATTCTGAATCAAGATCATTTTTTTGTGAATAGTTTAATACTCATAGAAATCACTCTATGTGAGTAATGAATCATATATATATTCCAATGTGTAAATGAGATGAAATTTATATGGAAATTATAACAAGATTACTAAATACTCCCAGAAAGAATGATATAATATCAGTTATTTTTTGTCTCCTTGCCAAATATTCACATTTCCTTGCTATATGAGATGATTTACCTCCTGAGAGTCTGGTATAGATATATATTAATGATGTTTTAAGATTCCATGTAACACCTTGTTCAATTGTTTTTTATCATTATCTAGGATTAGGATCAGTATTTTAGAATAGTCTTCAAAAAGATCATGGTACCGAACATCACTTTAGCTTCGTCTATCATCTTTGGACCGAAGGACTATCTAAAATGAAAATTCAAAAATTAAAATATAGTTTTTGGTCTTGATCACATGACATTCATGTTATTTTGGATAACTATATATCATTGGTAGAGTTTTTATATTACCTCAACTTTCCTTTAGGTAATAAAATGATGACATCTAAAGAATTATATGTACAGAGATATCATAGTTTATATTTTGGAATGGAACTGGTGAAAGTAATAATATAGGCCAATAATGTATTGGGGATACACTGAAAATGTTAATTAATATTTAGACTCATATTAATGTAACTTAATATAGGAAAAGGTGTAATTGTTTCTCATGTTTTGGGACATATGAGTAACATTTTGTAATATTATAACCCATTGTAACATAGGAACATTTTTTACTATACTCTTATAGACATTGAAAAGTAAATTTTAGCAAAAATAATGTCATAAAAGTCACGTTATCCATTTTAGAGTTAAGAATGTCACTTATTGGTATGAATTTGATTAAATTCAATAAAAATTCATAATATTAATTAAATAACATATTTTTTACTAAAGATGTGATTAATTAATAATCCAGTCATTATAACTAAAATATGAAGTCATAAAACATATTCAAACAAAAAAAATTCCTATTCACTAAAAAAGAAAGTATATTTGGAAATTCTCAAAAACTCACCGTAACATAATTTTGACATGATGATTTCAAATATAATGTTTATTTTATAAAAAATATTTTCATAAATAAGATTTTTTATCCTATAAATATAAATAAGATTATTTATGTAGAAAATTGGTTTTTAAGGCATTAATAATTTGTGACACTAATAATTTTTTTTAGTAAATTATAAAGTTATTTTGTAGTTTCTATTTAAATTAGAGTGTTTTAAAAAATAATACTAACATTATTCATAATACATAACATTATTATAAATATTTATATATTATATATAAAAACAACATTAATTTTTATTTATGTCCAGAAGATAATATATAAAATTTGTTATACATAGACATTTATTTTATTAAGAAAAACTATTCTCAAATTGAAAGTCGGAGAATAAACATTTTATTTATGAAAACGAAATTACACATTGTGAAACTATATCATAGACATGTTACCCATTATTACACCCACTTACTCTATATGTGTAATGTGTGTGATGGTTGTATATTTGTGAGGTGGATTATCTAATATTGACTGAGTGTAGTCTCAACTGACATGAAATTGTCATGATGGGGATTTAGTTCAAGAATAAATTATTGAATCCCATCTTGATATTAGTCAAAAGATAACCGTAGTGAATCTACATCTCTATCATGAATAATGAAATTGGATTCAAATGGAATTACTCTACTAGTTGAGTCTATTTTTCTCCTTTCTTCATCAAAAATACTTTTCCATTACTACTTATAACCAATTATTATAATGTTAAAATTATAACCCAGGGGTATAGTTTCCAATAATCTAATTGATAAATTTTTATATTTAACATTGGTCATATAATGGTCGAACCCCAACTATCACAATTCTATATATATTCAATAAATTCAACTTCATTACTTTACTCAATATTCAATACAATTCCTATTTTTTTATATTTTCATTTTCTGAAGATATTTATTGGTTTACTAGTATTTTTTTATTTCAATATTTTTTTCTATTGGGGTGATGATTCTAGTAGATTTGGGTGATCAATATTTTCCCACTTTATGTTCTTGGTTTTATATTTTTTGTCTAATTGTAATGTTTGGAATTTTAATTGTTTTTCTATCTGACTAAAGTACTGATATTTATTAATGATATGAGGTTTTGTGGGTTCATATTTATCATGTAACTAATATCATATTGTTTATAACACACATTTATTTTTTAAATGAATGTCATTTATTCTGATTAGTTTATTACATCCCCCCTTCATAAATTTTTTAATTAAATTTTCAACTCATATTATAAGTTGAGAATACTTGAGGGTAATTGTTTTTAAATTTTTCCACTAGTTACCATGTTTAACCTTAATACATATCATTTATCTATAACAATTAAACATGGTTATTTGTCTTGTTGAAATGAAATTTAATCAATTGGATAATATATCCAATGGCTTATCCTTATACGAGAGTTCATGTTCCCGACGTACCACCTTTAGATTCAGTATATATGAGGGATCAGGTGTGTATTTAATAAATATAGAAACATGTAATAGTACATGAACATGATCCATATTTGGTGGATTTCCTAGTAAAAAATCTACTAACCCTATATGGTCAAGTATTTCAATGAGGCCAATGTACATATTCATAAGATTCCCTTTCATTCCATATCACATGACTCTCTTTGATGGTGGTATTGGAATGAAAATGTTTCCTCAAAAATAAAAATTCAAGAATATTAAACAGTTTTGGGAATAGCTATTCTTCTGAATCTTCAAGGCATTTATATGTTGTTTTATGGCATGAACCATTTATGTCATGTCTTCTAATTAATCAAGACCATGTAGATTCTCTTACCAAGTTAATACCAATAAGTATGAGTTCAAAATATAATTCCATATAGATATTTATATGGTGTCATTTAGAGACTCATGTTTATTTTTTATAATAAATGATAACTCAGCTATTGGGATGTGATGATTATATCCACCTATAAATTTCATTGAGCATGTACTCATGTCACACCTCGGCCAGGTTTGACACGCGACTGGAACACGACTTATAAAATAATCCATCAACACACAGTTTGACTTTGTAGGTGGTTAGTGCTGGGTGGAATGGTTTGAGCGCAAATCGCTCGGCCGCGCACTTGACATCACGTGAGCTGTGTGTTTTCCCGATATCTGAAATATGTAAATAAATTATTTAAAGGTCAAGTGAAATGAAATGAAGTAAAATAATAATTTAATAAAATAGAGTTTGATAAAAGAATGTTTAAGCATAAAATAATAATAATAGTACAGATTTAATAATAATAATATCATTATTTTGGTTGATTTTATTATTATTATTATTATTATTATTATTATTATAACATAAAATTATTTTTTATAGATATCCCTAAATCACGGGCCCCCTTTTTCCCCACTCCTTGCGCGAGGCCCCTCCCCCCCCCCCTCGGTCTCCCTCTGCGCAGCAGTGTGACACCCGAACCCCAAACCCCTTTTTGCTCGACCTTACCTCTGGAACCTTTTCCCACCACCCTCCTCGTTTGCCCAGCTACCTTGTCACCAGCTCTGTCAGCCTCGCCTCCTCCCGCGAATCCCATCCGGCCTCATCTGATAGTGCCTCCCCTACCGGCGCGATCCCATCCGACGACATCCCCTCCGGTGCAAAGCTCTAGCCGAACCCCCTCCCCCCTTTTTGTCTGACCCCTCCCTCGCCAGCCCCTTCTTCCATTCACATCGGCAATGCTCGATGGCTGGACTCCTCTTCGGCACACTGGTAAGTATTAATCCATTTTTTATTTTCTTCTTTGGGGTTTTCATTTTTGGCCAAATCCTAATTGATTGAGTTATGTTTGGTTCATTTTTCTTTCGTTCCAGGGGTGTGCGATTGGTCTCTTGGGACCCTTGGGTCCATGTTCCGACAACCGCCGCCGAAGGAGGAGCAGTTTGGCTTGTCTTGGTTTGTCGCTGCTATCCGAGGTGAGGTTTAAATCCTTTTTCTTGTTTTCCCATGGTCTAAATTACAATCGTTAATTGTTTTGAGGTGCATATTATTTATCTAGTGGTGTGTTGGTGTTTTTGTGATAGTTGAATTTTCTAAAAATGACTTTTGAAGTTGTTTTTGTTTATGTCTATAATTGTTTTTTCCAATTGTGTTTGGTTAAATGTACTTTGGATTTTAATAGTGAAATTTGATGTTTTAAGTGGGGCGGAATATTTTTTTCGGAAGTGTTGTGACATGAGTATATGTTGAAAAAGGAGCCTTTAAATAATATGGTTAAGTTTTCATGTGCGCTTTAGTAGGGTACTTCTCGGAATTGTATTTAGGATTATGCCAAGTGTGCAAAATGTCTTTTCAAAGACACTTGATATGCTAATGCATTAATAGTGGGTTTTGAAAAATGGGTTTCATAAATTTATTAAGGAATGGAAAATGCATTTGAAAAATGGTTTTGGTGTTTTTGATATTGAAAGCGGTTTGTTTATGGAAAATGGTGTTTTCTTAAAATCATGGTTTCTTAAATGGTTCATTACTTTTTAAAGGAATTTGGTTCCTTGAGGAGTTTCTAAAAATGGTTTAAAAAGGAAGTATAAGGAGGGTGAGGCCCGTTTGGATAATGCTTCAGGAAAATGAGATTTCGTATTATTGAAAATTGCCTTTGAAGTGCTTTTGGTAAATGTATTTGGGGTGTGCAAAACATAAAGGTCTGTTTGAAATTTATCACCATAAAATAGTGTTTCTTTAGATCTGTTTATCTTGAATGGTCCATTAGTCCATAAATAATGTTTGTTCCTCTAGGTTAACTAATTAGAGTTTGGGTGGCTTCTTGGTGGTGCGCACACACATACATAGGTAAGTATGAGCACATGTATATATATATATCTTCCTTGCACATATTCCCTCATGGGGCGGGGAATATGTAAAATGGATTAAGGGTATATATATGTGTGAGAGAATGTATGTGTGTGATAGTGTGAGAGTCTTTCGTCGGATGCCCCAAGAGCGGAAGTGTCTCGGCTTGGTCCGCTTCCTTCTCCGAGGTAGGATCTCTATGCATTAACCTTTAAATTTAAGAATCATTTATTTCTTGCACTTTACAACTAGTTTTAATATTAATTATTTGTATAGAACTGTTAGTAAAATTTTTAGTCATGAATTGGAGTGGTTTGATTGTGTTTCCACATCAATTTCATGATGAAATTCCCCTTTGGCCCTTGTGAATGTGTTTTAGATTTAAAATGCTGGTTTAAGTTTTTTAATGGGTTTTGAAGTGTATTTTTGGTTTTCAATGTGGTGTGTGTGTGATTCCTTAAGAAATTTTTGGGCATGCGGAAATTATGTGAGGCCTAGTTGTCACTTTTGTAAAACAAGATATCTTAAGAAAACTCTCCTTGGATGTAGTCCCCCTTGCTTTGGTTGAGTTATATGTTATGGAAGGTCTGTCGGGTAGGACATTCCTATGATCGAATGGTTGAAAGGCGAGGGACGTACTCCTTGGGGTGACTTGGGGGTGACTTTGTTGTGTGTGTTGACTATGTGTGAGGAATATGCTTATGATTGGATACTTGTTTGACATTGTTGGATCACCCCCAATTTAGTCTGAACATGGGAACCTAGCATTGCGAGCAAATTTTCAATGAACGATTGCTGCACTAGTTTATACTATGCACTGGAAAGTGACCCCTAGTACGGATGACACTCTTCTAGGGGATTGGGCCCCTCGGTTAGGCCATGTAGGGAAACACCGGGCGTTAGGGCATTATGAAGTCATAGAAAGTAGGCATGCCTTCGAGATGAGTCACATGTATAGTACATTCTAGACTATTCACGAGCTCCTAGGTTTTCCCATGTATATTGAAACATATTTATCTGAGGCGGATGATTGAGGTGCTTTGTTTGGTTGATTTCTCTTTCTTGTTATTCTTCCATTGCCCTTGTGTGGTTATTTCTTTTGCCTTCACGTATGATGAATCTCTTTGTTAAAATGGATAAAAGTGATATTTAAAAGTGTGTGGAAAAAGGTTTTTATAATGTTTTACATTTCACATTCCCTCATTCTCTAAAAAGGTTAAATCTTCATCTTTGAAAAAAAACATAGTTTAAAATATGAAGGGCAATGGATCATGATTTGATTTTAATGAAACAATTGTATAAAAAAACCTAGTTCTATAAATTTTATTTCAAACTTGAAATTGATGGTATTTTATTTAAAGGAAATACATATGAGAATATATGGTTCGGACTTTCCTACTAAGCATTTTAATACTCATGCCTATCTTAGCTTTTCAGATGCACGTTTAGCTGTTTGGTTTTGGTTCTTGTTTCGTCTGCTCATGAAAAGCATACTGTTAGTTATTGGAGGTGACTAAGAGGTCACATGGCAGTATGTGTAGTCTTGTTTTCTTTCCTCTTAGAGTTTTATTTCTCATTGTTTATTCTTCATTAATTTATTTGTCCTCCTTTTATGGGCCAAATCGTTCCCACCTGTATAGTTTTGATGCCCGATACTAGTTGGCAGCCCGCAGGGATCAGGAACGCCCCTCAGGTCATGCCGCAGGTCGGCTCGGGTGACCGGTTCAGGGCCGACCTGGGTTTTTTCATGACAAAATGGTATCAGAGGAGGTTTACCTTGTTATTTGGGGTGTCCGGTAGATGGAGATTAGGATTTTCGGGGCTTAGGAAGTAGGTTGCGGGTCAGTGCATGATCACCACCACTCGTGACGAGACCTGAGCTACCAGGGGTAGTCCAGATTTTGGGTCTTTTGTCTTTGTTTTAGATTGAGGGATGACAATAGAGGTGACTCGGTGTCACACTGTGGCCCCACATTGAGTAGTGACCCATGTAGAGCGCAGGTGCCCGATTCAAGGTCCTCTGGTGTTATGTCTCACTTGGGGTGTGGCTCACTACCATGTCACCGGGTTGGGCATAAGCACTAGTTCCTCATTCCGGTTGTCCATTGTTGGTTGTGCTTTGTCTTGATTTTGGTTGGGTTTAGAGGGTTTTTTGGAAATGGAGGTGGTTTTTAATTTAAAGAGGCCTTTCTCTAATGATTATAAAACTTGTAAAACGGGGATTTTGTTCAAGTTGTTTTTAAATTGGTGAATTAGATTTTTAAAGAGTGAGTGTTTTAAACTAGAAATTTTTGGTTTATGTTTGGATTTGGTAATGGAACGGAAAGTTCAAACCTTGGTATTTTGTAGGATCTCCTGCATATGTGTGGGTAGATTCATGAAGTGCAGCTTGACGCATATGTACGGGTGATTTGAATGAAAAGGGATGAAGGATTTTGCGGTAGTTCATAGGATTCTAGAGGTGGGGTTTTGGAATTTAAGGTTTTCTTGATTTATCTAAAATGGAGTTGAACGAAAAACATGCTTTCGAGACATGGTTTATCTTGAAAAGTGGGTTTTGGAATTTTGAAAAGTTGATTTCACCTGTGTTTGTGTATGTTTGATTTATGAGTCTATTACCCTTGTCTAGTGGTGTTGCTTTTGGTTTTGTTTAATCTTTTTTTGGGATTCCGGGACGGTTGTCTTGGCTCGGGGTGTTTCTATTGATTTATTTTTGTCTTGATGCCAGTTGTGATTTTGTTTTTCATGTTGTTCCAAATATTACACCCAGAAATGTCCTCAAAAGTTGTTAATGATTCATGCAAAATTCTGGTTTCTATCGAGTGTTGATTCTCTTTCGAGGCATTCGTGGTTTGTTAGGGGAAGTGAAGCAGTTTGAGGGGAGTAGAGCATATCTTCGGGAGGTTTGGGACTCCCGAGTTTGTTAGAGTTCATATTGTCTTGGGTTTAGTGGATGGTCTATCCTTGGACCAATGGGGGTGGATGTCTCATCATACTTGGATTTGGGGTGATGCGGGAGGTGTTAAAGTCCATCTTCATCCAATGGATCATACCCGAGGAGGTGAAGGTGAAAAGAGGTGAGAGCTCGTCTGAACTTAACAAGGCCAGTGGTTGGCGAAGGCTTGTGTTGGCCTCTTTAAGGAGTCGACATCTGGAGCTCAAGTGCCTAGAAAATCCGACACCTTTCATTATTCTTAAGGGTTTCCCATTTTGCGAGTGGGGTGTAGGAGATGAACCTGCTTCGGAAGAAATCCCTTTTTGTCGGTTTCGACTTCTGGTTCGTCAGAATACCTTCAAATGTGCCATCGGTATTTCCGGTTCGAGCATCCTTGAGAAAGGTTCCCAAATAAGTGTCGTTCAAAGGAGTCTTTATCGGTTGGATGCTCATTTCTAACTGTGAGGCATAAGATTCTTCAGCCATCAGAGCCCCAACCTCAGGTCTCGGGGTGAAGCTCACGCATAGTCAGGGTGTCAGAGACATGTCAGACCTTTTCTTGGTTCTCTATCTTTCTTCTTGGAATAGATACATTCAGGATTTCCTTGTCCTTGTTTTCCTGCTTTTGTAAGTTCATCTTTTGCGGTAATAGTGCGCTAAAATTATACTTTCGTGATCATAGTAGTCGCGTTCTTTTGAATGTGGCCTCTAGAGTCGTCTATTTTATTTAAAAGTTTATTTGGATCTTGTGTGGGTTGGTCCTAGTTTTATTAGTGATCATTTTGATATGAGAGTGTTGGGGGTTTTTGTCTTAGCCGAGAGTTCTGGGTTTTAGTGGAAGCATTGTCTCAATCATACTAAGGGAGTTGGACGTGTTGGGATTTTAAATCAATTTGGGGGGAAATTTTAGTTCCAATAGTGTTGTTATAGGGAGGTCATTGTTTTGGTGCCCTGGTATGCCGGGTGGCCTTGTAGTGGTGTTCCATTAAATCTCAATGGTCTCGTCCACTCATATGGAGAAGTCGGTATGTTCGAGGTTGGAGTTCCCGCCTCTGCCCCTCCATGGGTTGGAGTGCGTCAGTTTTAATGTTTCCGGGTTAGTCGAGTTCTTATGGTGGGGAGAAACCTCCTACATTCTCTCCTCGTTTAAGGTCATGGTTCCTCCGTGATCGGTGGAGTGTGACTTGTGGAGTGAATCGTCAACCCGGGGCTCTTGGCTTTATTTTTTTTGCTCTGTTCAGGAACAAACTGAAGCTTTGGATATCTTTTGACTTAGTGACTTTCTGGGGGCAGAAAGTGTTTGTGGTGGGGAGAATTATCACACCCCGACCGAGTTTGACGTGCGACTGGTCCGCTACTTATAAAATAATGCATCAACACGCAGTTTGAATTTGTAGGTGGTTAGTGCCGGGTGGCACGATTTGAGCGCAACTCGCTCGACCGTGCACTTGACGTCATGCAAAGCGTGTGGTTTCCCGATATCCGAAAATAAGTAAATAAATTAATTAATGGTCAAGTGAAATAAAATGAAGTAAAATATTAATTTAATAAAATAGAGTTTGATAAAAGAATGTTTAAGCATACAATAATATTAATAGTATAGTTTTAATAATAATAATATCAATATTTTGGTTGATTTTATAATTATTATTACTACTATTATTACTATTATTATTATTTTTATAACATAAAAAAATTATAGCTAACCCTAAATCCTGGCCCCCCCTTTTTTCCCCACAACTTGCGCGAGCCCCCCCCCCCCCACTCTCCCGCTGCGCAGCAGTGTTACACCCGAACCCCAACCCCCTTCGTGCTCGACCTTACCTTCGGCACCTTAACCCGCCGCCCTCTGCGTTCGTCCAGCTACCTTGTCGCCAGCTCCGCCGGCCTGGCCTCCTCCCGCAGATCCCAGCCGGCCTCGTCTGACAGTGCCTCCCCTGTCAGCACAATCCCATCTGGCAACATCCCCCCCGACTCACAGCTCTAGCCAAACCCACCCTTTTTGTCTAACCCCTCCCTCGATAGCCCCTTCTTCCATTCATGTCATCAACACCCTATGACCGGACTCCTCTTCGGCACACCGGTAAGTATTAATCCATTTTTTCTTTTCTTATTTTGGGTTTTCATTTTTGTCCAAATCCTAATGGATTGAGTTATGTTCGGTTAGTTTTTATTTTGTTTTAGGGGTGTGCGATTGGTCTCTTGGGACCCTTGGGTCCGTGTTCCGGCAACCACCACCGAAGGCGGAGCAGTTTGTCTTGTCTCAGTTGGTCGCCTCTATCTGAGGTGAGGTTTAAATCCTCTTTCTTGGTTTTGCATGGTCAAAATTACATTCCTTAATTTTTTTAAGGTGCATATTATTTATCTGGTGGTGTGTTGGTGTTTTTTCGATAGTTGAATTTTCTAAAAATGACTTTTGAAGTTTTTTTTGTTTATATCTATAATTTTTTTCCAATTGTGTTTGGTTAAATGTCCATTGTATTTTAATAGATAAATTTGATGTTTTATGTGGTGAAAAATATTTTTTTGGAAGTGTCTTGACATGATTATATGGTGAAAAAGGAGCCTCTAAATAATATGGTTATGTTTTCATGTGCGCTTCATTAGGGTACTTCTCGAAATTGTTTTTAGGATTATACAAAGTGTGCGAAATGTCTTTTCAAAGACACTTGAGATTCGAATGCATTGATAGTGAGTTTTTAGAAAGGGGTTTCATAATTTGATTAAGGAATGGTAAATGCATTTGAAAAAAGGTTTTGGTGTTTGTGAAATTGAAAGAGTTTTGTTTATGGAAAATGGTGTTTTCTTAAAATCATGGTTTCTTAAACGGTTCATTACATTCTAAATGAAGTCGGCTCCTTGAGAACTTTCTATAAATGTTTTAAAAAGTATGTATAAGGAGGGTGAGGCCCATTTGGTAAATGCTTAAGGAAAATGAGATTTCTTATTATTGAAAATTTCCTTTGAGGTGATTTTGGTAAATGTATTTGGGGTGTTCAAAACATAAAGGTCCGTTTGAAATTTCTCACTATAAAATAGTGTTTCTCTAGATCATGTTTTCTTGAATGGCCCGTTGGTTTCTAAATAATTTTGGTTCCTCTAGGTTGACTAATTTGAGCTTGGGTGGCTTCTTGTTGGTGCACACACACATACATAGGTATGTATGTGCACATGTATAAATATATCTTCCTTGCACATATTACCTCATGGCGCGTGGAATATGTTCAATGGATTAAGGGTATATATATGTGTGTGATAATTTATGAGTGTGCTAGTGTGAGTGTCTTTCATCGGAATCCCTAATATCTGAACTGTCTTGCCTTGGTCTGCTTCCTACTCTGAGGTAGGATCTCTATGAATTAACCATTAAATTTAAGAGTCATTTATTTCTTGCACTTTTCACATAGTTTTAATATTAATTATTGATATAGAACTGTTAGTAAAAATTTCTATCATGAATTGGAGTGTTTTTTATTGTGTTTCCACATCAATTTCCTGATGAAATTCCCCTTTGGCCCTTTTGAATGTGTTCTAGATTTAAAATGCAATTTTATGTTTATTAAATGTGTTTCAAAGTGTCTTTTTGGTTTTCAAAGTGGTGCCCGTGTGATTCCTTAAGAAATGGATTGACATGCGAAAATTATTTGAGGCCCGATTGGAACTTTTTTAAAACTAGTTATCTTAAGAAAACACTAATTGGATGTGGTCCCCCTTTCGTTGTTTGAGTTATATGTTATGGAAGTTCCGTCGGGTATGACATGTCTATGATCGAATTGTTGAAAGTTGAGGGACATACACCTTGGGGTGACTTTTTTGTGTGTGTAGACTATGTGTGAGGAATATACTTATAAATGGATACTTATTTAAAATTGTTGGCTCACCCCCATTTTATTCTGAACATGGGAACCTAGCATAGCGAGTGAATTTTCAGTGAATGAATGTTTCACTAGTTTAGACTACACACTGGCTAGTGGCCCCTAGTACGGATGACACTCTACTATGGGATTAGGCCCCTCGGTTAGGCCATGTAGGGAAACACCGGGAGTTAGGGCATTATGACGTCATCGAGAGTAGGCATGCCTTCAGGATAAGTCACATGTATAGTATGTTCTAGACTATTCACGAGCTCTTTGGATTTCCCATGTATATTTTCACATAGTTATTTGTAGTGGATGATTGAGGTTCTTTGTTTGGTTGATTTCTCTTGCTTTTTATTTTTCCATTTCCCTTGTGTGGTTATTGCTTTTGCCTTCACGTATGATGAATCTCTTTTTTAAAATGGATAAATGTGATATTTAAAGGTGTGTGGAAAAAGGTTTTTAAAATGTTTTACATTTCACTATCCCTCTTTCTCTAAAAAGGATAAAGTGTCATCTTTGGAAAACAACTTATTTTAAAATATGAAGGGGAATGTATCATAATTTTCTTTTAAAGAATAAAATATTAAAAAAAACCTAGTTCTACACATTGTATTTCAAAATTGAAATTGATGATCTTTTATTTAAAGGAAATGCATATGAGAATAGATGGTTTGGGCTTTCCTAATGATAATTTTAATGCTCACGTCTGTCTTAGATTTTCATATGTAGGTTTAGCTGTTTGGTTCAGTTTCTTGTTTTGTATACCTGTGCGAAGCAGACTATTAGTTATTTGAGGTGACAAAGATGTCACATGGAGGTATGTGCAGTCTTGTTTTCTTGTCGCTGCTAGTTTTCTTTCTCTTTGTTTAGTCTTCATTAATTTATTTTTCTTCCTTTTATGGTCCAAATCGTTCACACCTATTTTGTTTTGATACCCAACACTAGTTTCCAGCCCGCGAGGATCGGGAACACCCCTCGGGTCATGTTGCGGGCCGACTCGAGTGACCGGTTCAGGGCTGACCTAGGTTGGTTTGTGAAAACTCAAGTGACTAAATTGACCTTTACAATTAGCCATCACTTTTCTAGTGAAATGCCATACAAAAAATCAATTCAGTATTTTAGTATTATTGATAACCTCTCCAAGAATATAGATTTGAAATATGGATCATAATTAGAAATGATAGAAAGTGTATTCTTATGCATCCAAACCACTTTATGTATATCACAGAATATTAGAGAAGAGATAATTATTCACAAATAATGATGAGATGTGCGGTCTTACTGAGTCAATACACTATAACCGATATCACATAGATTCCTTTGGATGTTATTGGGAGACCAGTGACGATGTATATAGTGATATTTTACCACATCCTTGTTGTTATGGGTAGCTACTGAATTAATCCTTTATTAATTTATTTCTCCACCATCACATAGAGACACACCAATCACCTTGGATTGTGGTAGAAAATATCTATTTTCATATTTTCCCACCTATAATGATCTGAATGGACTCTATACATTTTATTGCATCCCAAATATATAAATAATATAGATATTTGAGCTTCATCTATTAGCTGTATAATTTCTCTCATATAAATGGGACATAAAATATTGTACAACATTTCATTAAAACTTCTTAATCAATATTTAACTAAAGAATCTTCCCATTCAACATAACCTCTAACTTATTCTGTGTCAAATGATTATCTATTTTTTATCTCTTGATGTTATCTTGTAATGATTTTTTATAATTCATTTGATATAGGATTCACGATGTACCTTCCCTTATGATTCCTACATCCAACAATACTGGGTCCTTGATCATTGGATCTCCATGAATCCTCATTTTCTGAAACACCACAAGGCAATTCCTACTTAATTCATAGGATATTTTTTCACTTCAATGGTGATAATGAATTCAGTAGTAATAGACTTTATTAAGGGAAAATCAAATCCTTTTTCTAATTATTTGTTACCTTGGGTGAAAATTTACATTAAACTCTTTTGGTATATGTTTAGATAACATATTACCCAATAAAGATAGTGTCTACATATCTTTAGAGAAACAAATTGAAGCTAACTCCATGTTATGTGTAGGATAATTCATCTTATTAATCATTAACAATTAAAATTCCTAAGTGATCACATTGTCATTTTTGATGAAGTTAAACCCAATCCATTTTAGATATGAAAAACTATAAAAAACCTTCTCTCAAAGATGATAGAGTTAACAAATGGTTAGTAACCAATCTATTTTTCAGTTCCAAGAAACATTCTTCACATTCCATTCTCTATATGAACATTTTTCTTTTTTTAGTTAAATTGGTTATTTGATTATAAATATATGAATATTTTTTCAAAAAAAAATCAAAAAATTCTAAAAAACCATGGAATCTATGAATCTCATTTATTCTTGAAGGATGAGGCCACTCATCTTCATCTGTTGTCTTTGTAGGGTCAATAGAGACTCCTTAAATAATTACAACCATCCCTAATAATTAAAATTTTTGCAACCATAATCCTCATTTTTAGAATTTTTCAAATAGATTATCCTTCCTCAAAGTTTTCAATATAACTATAATATGATCCTCATACTCCTCATCAATATCAGAATATATCATAATATCACCACAAAAAACAATCATTAATTTATTAAGGTATTATGTAAAGACTCTATTTATCAAATCCATAAATATAGTAGGATCATTTATCATGAAAAAGGGCTTAAAAATTTATCATAATTCCCATATCTTGTTCATAAGGTATAATTTGGAGAAGATTCTTTCCTCACCCTTATTTAATGATAACCAAATCAGAGGTTAATCATGGATAAGAAATTGACCCCCTAATGCTAGTTAAATAAATCATCATTCCATGGGATAAAGTACTTGTTCTTTACTATGATACCATTATGTTATATATAATAATTATTCAACTACATTGATCTATCCTTAATCAATAGAAAAAGAAAAATGTGCTTCCAATTTTGAAAAACATGGTCTGATAAATCTATTCTCAAATAATTCTTGAACTTGTTTATCTAATTCCTCTAAATATAAATTTCAAATTTTATAAATTGTCTTTGAAATAACAATGGATCAAGGTATGATTTTAATTGATAAATATAAATCTCTTTATGGGGGAGTTATAATTAACTATTCAATAAATTCATCATTATTTTAATGATTAATGTGGATAGAATCTATCTTTATATGTTAATTTCCTTATCCCTCTTTACTGATCATCCCTATAAAAAAGAAAATTGGAGGTCTTCATGAAAAAGATGGTGTTAGTATATATATCCTTTTAAATAACTATGGGTTATCCATTGAAGAATATGAAATTTGATTGATTCCTCAGTTGATAATAGCCTTATAGTTTGAGATCAAGTCCATTATTTGTATACTGTCAATTTACCCCATGGGAATGACTACTAGATCTTGTATGATATTGTAATTTATAATTTTAATACTTAGAGATTAAATAGAATGTTTATTATAATATTATCACTTAAGGAGTGTTGACTAACAACTCTACCTCAAGTAGCTCATGGATTGATTGTGTATTCTTTAAAAAAAGGATGAAATAATGTAATTCATAGAGACATAAATAAACTAAAGTACATTCTAGTTTATTACAGAACAAAGAGTATTCCTTGAAAAATATATTTCATTTCCTATACATCATCCATTATGATATAAAATTCCCAACCTTTACCCATTATCCTATATTGAGGATGATGGTGGTATACCTCTATTATCTTCTTATTTGGAAATTGATTTTAATTTTTCCAAAGTTGTGAAAATTGGAATTATTAAACATATACCTGGTATGTAGCATCTTCCCTTTTTCATTATTTTTGAGAGGTCATTGCTTCTCCTCACCATGATAGTTCAATGTTATATGCTTTTCCAAACTCTCATCACTTATAACATTAGATAATTATGTTACATGAATTCTTCTTCCCATATTTTTTTCACATGGGTTATTGGAATATCTTTCCACATATTACATGATAAAAATTATTCAATAACTTTGGATCTATTGATAACATATTTCATTCATCCTATGTGACCACTGTGTATCTCCAAAATCTAATTCATCATTCATATCACATAGGAAAAACTCCAAATATATTTCATTTTCTCAATATTCTAAATTCCTCCACATTTTGGTTCTTTTCCCACCAAACAATCTGTTAACATTTCACTTATGATCTGTAAAAAATCTAGAGGTGTATCTAGCATGTATTCTAATGATCATTTAATTGAATCTTACTGATTCATTTACCTTTTATTCATCTCTAGAAATTCCTTCTCATTTTTTGTTCACATCAAATAGGTAAAATATTTATTCAAAAAATTCTTTTAAACTTTACCCACTCCATATCATTAATCTCCCATCTTGGATTTGTGTTTTCAATCAGTGTGCTCTACTAGTAATCTTATCCTTCTAATAGTTACAATACTAGGATGGATTTCTGTAACTCTAAAAAACCTATTACAAAAATGATCTTTCTAATTGAGTTAATAAATTGTTCAATATTAAATGTGTTAATAGATACACTAAAGGAATCTGATTGTTGATTAATGAAGGGACTCAACACCATGTTTTTCCCACTAAGGTGAATATTATTTCTAAATGTGATTCCTGTCATTATTCATAAATCAATATATTTTATTCGTCATCCACATGATGTTTTCCTTAATAACATCCATTTATGTCCATTAGTGAATCATTCATTTCACACGCCATTTACATGGTTCCTCCTATTTCCCAAAATTTTTCTAATAGAATAAAACCTTGGTGAGAATGTGTTACTTTTAAAAGTTCTATAATTATAAATGGATTTTAAGTCTTAGAACATCATTCTTAAATATTTTTTCATTATTTTCCAATAATTACATTTTTTACAAAACTCATAATTGTTCACAAAAAGAGGTTAATTTATCAAGCATATCCCACATGAGTGTCAAACTTGGTGTGATTCAATGAAAATTTTCATGAACTGGTTTCTGATCAAGTCTAGGTCAATGTGGTGTTTTCATCTGTAACCACTAGTTACATCTGTTCAAGATGAAAATCCACTTGTAATATACACACTAGGATATATTCTCATAGAATCCTCTTACATAATACTCACCAAAATACTAGGATTTCTCAATTTTTATTATTTTCCCTATGGTTCTTACAATGGTTTTAATGTCCTAATTTACAGAAATAACTAAAACATTTTTTGATACCAACTATGATATGAAACCTATTTAAGACATAAAATATTCATTAAATTAAACAAAATGTAGGATCTCTTCCAGATCACTTTCCTTGAAATTTGGTATAAAATTCATGAAATTTTAAAAAAATCCAGTAAATCTTCATGGGTTCACCCTAGGTTACATTCACTAAATCTCATATCCAAGGGACAGACATCAACTGAATGTGGTGAGAATTAAACCCACTGAGAGAATAATCATGGGAGATATTTATCATGTGATCATGATATATATGAATAAGAACAAGAGGCATAACAATAAAGAATGAGAAAGAGGAATATAATAATACTAATATAATAATTATAAAATGGATATTTGGATACAAAATAAATATGATTCATTTATTAACATATCTCCATTGTTTATCCCCAAGATTTCATGAATTTAAATTACCAGTATTATTCACCTAAATATCATATGACATGTGATCTCTATATATTAAATTATTTTCCCAATACATTGGACCACTATTAGGGTTCAAAATTCACATGTATTAATTTAATTTGAGGCACATTCATCATAAAAAATTATCTCATTAATTACCAATGGAAAATAATGAATGAATTTCATATCAAATTCATTGCAAAAAAGTGCATAAAGACGTGACCATTAGGGATTCTTAACACACATAAATTGAATTTATTTTTCATGCTTGTAAATCCCAAATTAAATATCTAATTTTAAATTTTTTTAATACCCATTGAAAATAAATTTTTTTTGGTTATAAAAATAAAAAGGAAAATATAATTTCTCATAAAATAGTTTGTAATTTTAGAAATATGTTTTGTAACATAATCATTATAAAACATGGATTTTAAAGGGGTAAAATGAGATAGAATAAAAAAACATTAAAAAACATAATTTTTTCATATATGAATGACAGAAATAATTATTATTATCTAATGTGACATAACCTTAAGAATGTTTACACAAAAAAGAATTATTGAATGCAATGGAAGATGAAGATAATTCCCGATATCCGAAAATAAGTAAATAAATTAATTAAAGGTCAAGTGAAATCAAATGAAGTAAAATATTAATTTAATAAAATAGAGTTTGATAAAAGAATGTTTAAGCATAAAATAATAATAATAGTATATTTTTAATAATAATAATATAAATATTTTGGTTGATTTTATTATTATTATTACTACTATTATTACTATTATTATTATTATTATAACATAAAAAAAATTATAGCTAACCCTAAATCCTGGCCCCCCTTTTTTCCCCAAACCTTGCGCGAGCCCCCCCCCCCCCCCACTCTCCCGCTGCGCAGCAGTGTTACACCCGAACCCCAACCCCCTTCGTGCTCGACCTTACCTCCCGCACCTTCACCCGCTGCCCTCTGCGTTCGCCCAGCTACCTTGTCGCCAGCTCTACCGGCCTGGCCTCCTCCCGCAGATCCCAGCCGGCCTCGTCCGACAGTGCCTCCCCTGTCGGCACAATCCCATCTGGCAACATCCCCCCCCCCCCCGACTCACAGCTCTAGCCAAACCCACCCTTTTTGTCTGACCCCTCCCTCGTCAGCCCCTTCTTTCATTCGTGTCGTCAACACCATATGATCGGACTCCTCTTCGGCACACCGGTAAGTATTAATCAGTTTTTTCTCTTCTTATTTGGGGTTTTCATTTTTGTCCAAATCATAATGGATTGATTTATGTTCGGTTAGTTTTTATTTCATTTTAGGGGTGTGCGATAGGTCTCTTGGGACCCTTGGGTCCGTGTTCTGGCAACCACCACCGAAGGCGGAGCAGTTTTTCTTGTCTCAGTTGGTCGCCTCTATCCTAGGTGAGGTTTAAATCCTCTTTCTTGGTTTTTCATGGTCAAAATTACATTCCTTAATTGTTTTAAGGTGCATATTATTTATCTCGTGGTGTGTTGGTGTTTTTTCGATAGTTGAATTTGCTAAAAATGACTTTTGAATTTTTTTGTTTATATCTATAATTGTTTTTCCAATTGTGTTTGGTTCAATGTCCATTGGATTTTAATAGATAAATTTGATGTTTTATGTGGTGAAAAATATTTTTTTGGAAGTGTCTTGACATGATTATATGGTGAAAAAGGAGCCTCTAAATAATATGGTTATGTTTTCATGTGCGCTTCATTAGGGAACTTCTCAAAATTGTTTTTAGGATTATACAAAGTGTGTGAAATGTCTTTTCAAAGAAACTTGAGATTCGAATGAATTGATAGTGAGTTTTTAGAAAGGGGTTTCTTAATTTGATTAAGGAATGGTAAATGCATTTGAAAAAAGGTTTTGGTGTTTGTGAAATTGAATGAGTTTTGTTTATGGAAAATGGTGTTTTCTTAAAATCATGGTTTCTTAAACGGTTCATTACATTCTAAATGAAGTCGGTTCCTTGAGAACTTTCTATAAATGGTTTAAAAAGGAAGTATAAGGAGGGTGAGGCCCGTTTGGTAAATGCTTAAGGAAAATGAGATTTCTTATTATTGAAAATTTCCTTTGAGGTGATTTTGGTAAATGTATTTGGGGTGTTCAAAACATAAAGGTCCGTTTGAAATTGCTCACTATAAAATAGTGTTTCTTTAGATCTTGTTTTCTTGAATGGTCCATTGGTTTCTAAATAATGTTGGTTCCTCTAGGTTGACTAATTTGAGCTTGGGTGGCTTGTTGTTGGTGCACACACACATACATAGGTATGTATGTGCACATGTATAAATATATCTTCCTTGCACATATTACCTCATGGCGCGTGGAATATGTTCAATGGATTAAGGGTATATATATGTGTGTGATAATTTATGTGTGTGCTAGTGTGAGTGTCTTTCATCAAAATCCCTAATATCTGAACTGTCTTGCCTTGGTCCGCTTCCTACTCTAAGGTAGGATCTATATGCATTAACCATTAAATTTAAGAATCATTTATTTCTTGCACTTTGCACATAGTTTTAATATTAATTATTGATATAGAACTGTTAGTAAAAATTTCTATCATGAATTGGAGTGTTTTTTATTGTGTTTCCTCATCAATTGCCTGATGAAATTCCCCTATGGACCTTGTGAATGTGTTCTAGATTTAAAATGCAGGTTTAAGTTTATTAAATGTGTTTCCAAGTGTCTTTTTGGTTTTCAAAGTGGTGTGCGTGTGATTCCTTAAGAAATGGATTGGCATGCGAAAATTATTTGAGGCCCGATTGGAACTTTTTTAAAACTAGATATCTTAAGAAAATACTAATTGGATGTGGTCCCCCTTTCCTTGTTTGAGTTATATGTTATGGAAGTTCCATCGGGTATGACATGTCTATGATCGAATGGTTGAAAGGCGAGGGACGTACTCCTTGGGGTGACTCAGGGGGTGACTTTTTTGTGTGTGTTGACTATCTGTGAGGAATATACTTATAAATGGATACATATTTAAAATTGTTGGCTCACCACCATTTTATTCTGAACATCGGATCCTAGCATAGCGAGTGAATTTTCAGTGAATGATTGTTTCACAAGTTTAGACTACACACTGGCTAGTGGCCCCTAGTACAGATGACACTCTGCTATGGGATTAGGCCCCTCGGTTAGGCCATGTAGGGAAACATCGGGCGTTAGGGCATTATGAAGTCATCGAGAGTAGGCATGCCTTCGGGATGAGTCACATGTATAGTATGTTCTAGACTATTCACGAGCTCCTTGGAATTCCCATGTATATTTTCACTTAGTTATTTGTAGTGGATGATTGAGGTGCTTTGTTTGGTTGATTTCTCTTGCTTTTTATTTTTCCATTTCTCTTGTGTGGTTATTGCTTTTGCCTTCACGTATGAAGAATCTCTTTTTTAAAATGGATAAATGTAATATTTAAAGGTGTGTGGAAAAAGGTTTTTAAAATGTTTTACATTTCACTATCCCTCTTTCTCTAAAAACGATAAAGCTTCATCTTTGGAAAAGAACTTATTTTAAAATATGAAGGGGAATGTATCGTGATTTTCTTTTAAAGAATAAAATATTTAAAAAAACCTAGTTCTACACATTGTATTTCAAAATTGAAATTGATGATCTTTTATTTAAAGGAAATGCATATGAGAATAGATGGTTTGGGATTTCATAATGATAATTTTAATGCTCATGCCTATCTTAGCTTTTCATATGTAGGTTTAGCTGTTTGGTTCAGTTTCATGTTTTGTCTACCTGTGCGAAGCAGACTGTTAGTTATTGGAGGTGACAAAGATGTCACATGGAGGTATGTGCAGTCTTGTTTTCTTGCCGCTGCTAGTTTTCTTTCTCTTTGTTTAGTCTTCATTAATTTATTTTTCCTCCTTTTATGGTCCAAATCGTTCACACCTATTTAGTGTTGATGCCCGGCACTAGTTTCCAGCCCGCGGGGATCGGGAACGCCCCTCGGGTCATGTCGCGGGCCGACTCGAGTGACCGGTTCAAGGCTGACCTAGGTTGGTTCGTGAAAACTCAAGTGACTAAATTGACCTTTACAATTAGCCATCATTTTTCTAGTGAAAGGCCATAAAAAAATTCAATTCAGTATTTTAGTATTATTGATAACGTCTCCAAGAATATAGATTTGAAATATGGATCATAATTAGAAATGATAGAAAGTGTATTCTTATGCATCCACACCACTTTATGTATATCACAGAATATTAGAGAAGAGATAATTATTCACAAATAGTGATGAGATGTGCGGTCTTACTGAGTCAATACACTATAACCGATATCACATAGATTCCTTTGGATGTTATTGGTGACCAGTGATGATGTATATAGTGATATTTTACCACATCCTTGTTGTTATGGGTAGCTACTGAATTAATCCTTTATTAATTTATTTCTCCACCATCACATAGAGACACACCAATCACCTTGGATTGTGGTAGAAAATATCTATTTTCATATTTTCCCACCTTTAATGATCCGAATGGACTCTATACATTTTATTGCATCCCAAATATATAAATAATATAGATATTTGAGCTTCATCTATTAGCTGTATAATTTCTCTCATATAGATGGGACATAAAATATTGTACAACATTTCATTAAAACTTCTTAATCAATATTTAACTAAAGAATCTTCCCATTCAACATAACCTCTAACTTATTCTGTGTCAAATGATTATCTATTTTTTATCTCTTTATGTTATCTTGTAATGATTTTTTATAATTCATTTGAGATAGGATTCACGATTTACCTTCCCTTATGATTCCTACATCCAACAATACTGGGTCCTTGATCATTGGATCTCCATGAATCCTCATTTTCTGAAACACCACAAGGCAATTACTACTTAATTCATAGGATATTTTTTCACTTCAATGGTGATAATTAATTCAGTATTCATAGACTTTATTAAGGGAAAATCAAATCCTTTTTCTAATTATTTGTTACCTTGGGTGAAAATTTACTTCAAACTCTTTTGGCATATGTTTAGATAACATTTTACCCAATAAAGATAGTGTCTACATATCTTTAGAGAAAAAAAATTGAAGCTAACTCCATGTTATGTGTAGGATAATTCATCTTATTAATCATTAACAATTAAAATTCCTAAGTGATCACATTGTCATTTTTGATGAAGTTAAACCCAATCCATTTAAGAAATGAAAAACTATAAAAAAACCTTCTCTGAAAGATGATAGAGTTAACAAATGGTTAGTAACCAATCTATTTTTCAGTTCCAAGAAACATTCTTCACATTCCATTCTCTATATGAACATTCTTCTTTTTTTAGTTAAATTGGTTATTTGATTATAAATATATGAATATTTTTTCAAAAAAAAATCACAAAATTCTAAAAAACCATGGAATCTATGAATCTCATTTATTCTTGAAGGATGAGGCCACTCATCTTCATCTGTTGTCTTTGTAGGGTCAATGGAGACTCCTTAAATAATTACAACCATCCCAAATAATTAAACTTTTTTCAACCATAATCCTCATTTTTAGAATTTTTCAAATAGATTATCCTTCCTCAATGTTTTCAATATAACTATAATATGATCCTCATACTCCTCGTCAATATCAGAATATATCATAATATCACCACAAAAAACAATCATTAATTTATTAAGGTAGTATGTAAAGACTCTATTTATCAAATCCATAAATATAGTAGGATCATTTATCATGAAAAAGGGCTTAAAAAATTATCATAATTCCCATATCTTGTTCATAAGGTATAATTTGGAGAAGATTCTTTCTTCACCCTTAATTAATGATAACCAAATCATAGGTTAATCATGGATAATAAATTGACCCCCTAATGCTAGTTAAATAAATCATCATTCCATGGGATGAAGTACTTGTTCTTTACTATGATACCATTATGTTATCTATAATAAATATTCAACTACATTGATCTAACCTTAATCAATAGAAAAAGAAAAATGTGCTTCTAATTTTGAAAAACATGGTCTGATAAATCTATTCTCAAATAATTCTTGAACTTGTTTATCTAATTCCTCTAAATATAAATTTCACATTGTATAAATTGTCTTTGATATAACAATGGATCATGGTATGATTTTAATTGATAAATATAAATCTTTTTATGGGGGAGTTATAATTAAATATTCAATAAATTCATCATTATTTTAATGATTAATGTGGACAGAATCTATCTTTATACGTTAATTTCCTTATCCCTCTTCACTGATCATCCCCATAAAAAAGAAAATTGGAGCTCTTCATGAAAAATATGGTGTTAGTATATATATCCTTTTAAATAACTATGGGTTATCCATTGAAGAATATAAAATTTGATTGATTCCTCAGTTGATAATAGCCTTATAGTTTGAGATCAAGTCCATTATTTGTATAGTGTCAATTTACCCCATGGGAATGACTACTAGATCTTGTATGACATTGTAATTTAGAATTTTAATACTTGGAGATTCAATAGAATGTTTATTATAAGATTATCACTTAAGGAGTGTTGAATAACAACTCTACCTCAAGTAGCTCATGGATTGATTGTGTATTCTTTAAAAAAAGGATGAAATAATGTAATTCATAGAGATATAAATAAACTAAAGTACATTCTAGTTTATTACAGAACAAAGAGTATTCCTTGAACAATATATTTCAGTTCCTATACATCATCCATTATGATATAAAATTCCCAACCTTTACCCATTATCCTATATTGAGGATGATGGTGGTATACCTCTATTATCTTCTTATTTGGAAATTGATTTTAAATTTTCCAAAGTTGTGAAAATTGGAATTATTAAACATATACCTGGTATGTAGCATCATCCCTTTTTCATTATTTTTGAGAGGTAATTGCTTCTCCTCACCATGATAGTTAAATGTTATATGCTTTTCCAAACTCTCATCACTTATAACATTAGATAATTATGTTCCATGAATTCTTCTTCCCATATTTTTTTCACATGGGTTATTGGAATATCTTTCCACATATTACATGATAAAAATTATTCAATAATTTTGGATCTATTGATAACTTTTTTCATTCATCCTATGTGACCACTGTGTATCTCCAAAATCTAATTTATCATTCATATCACATAGGAAAAACTCCAAATATATTTCATTTTCTCAATATTCTAAATTCCTCCACATTTTGGGTCTTTTCCCACCAAACAATCTGTTAACATTTCACTTATGATCTGTAAAAAATCTAGAGGTGTATCTAGCATGTATTCTAATGATCATTTAATTGAATCCTACTGATTCATTTACCTTTTATTCATCTCTATAAATTCCTTCTCATTTTTTGTTCACATCAAATAGGTAAAATATTTATTCAAAAAATTCTTTTAAACTCTACCCACTCCATATCATCAATCTCCCATCTTGGATTTGTGTTTTCAATCAGTGTGCTCCACTAGCAATCTTATCCTTCTAATAGGTACAATACTTGGCTGGATTTCTGTAACTCTAAAAAAACTATTACAAAAATTATCTTTCTAATTGAGTTAATAAACTGTTCAATATTCAATGTGTTAATAGATACACTAAAGGAATCTGATTGTTGATTAATGAAGGGACTCAACACTATGTTTTTCCCACTAAGGTGAATATTATTTCTAAATGTGATTCCTGTCATTATTCATAAATCAATATAGTTTATCCGTCATCCACATGATGTTTTCCTTAATAACATTCATTTATATCCATTAGTGAATCATTCATTTCACACGCCATTTACATGGTTCCTCCTATTTCCCAAAATTTTTCTAATAGAATAAAACCTAGGTGAGAATGTGTTACTTTTCAAAGTTCTATAATTATAAATGGATTTTAAGTCTTAGAACATCATTCTTAAATATTTTTTCATTAGTTTCCTATAATTACATTTTTTACAAAACTCATAATTGTTCACAAAAAGAGGTTAATTTATCAAGCATATCCCACATGAGTGTCAAACTTGGTGTGATTCAATGAAAATTTTCATGAACTGGTTTCTGATCAAGTCTAGGCCAATGTGGTGTTTTCATCTGTAACCACTAGTTACATCTGTTCAAGATGAAAATCCACTTGTAATATACACACTAGGATGTATTCTCATATAATCCTCTTACATAATGCTCACCAAAATACTAGGATTTCCCTATTTTTATTATTTTCCCTATGGTTCTTACAATGGTTTTAATGTCCTAATTTACAGAAATAACTAAAACATGTTTTGATACCAACTATGATATGAAACCTATTTAAGACATAAAATATTCATTAAATTAAACAAAATGTAGGATCTCTTACAGATTAGTTTCCTTGAAATTTGGTATAAAATTCATGAAATTTTAAAAAAATCCAGTAAATCTTCATGGGTTCACCCTAGGTTACATTCACTACATCTCATATCCTAGAAAAAGACATCAACTGAATGTGGTGAGAATTAAACCCACTGAGATAATAATCATGGGAGATATTTATCATGTGATCATGATATATATGAATAAGAACAAGAGGAATAACAATAAGGAATGACAAAGAGGAATATAATAATACTAAGATAATAATTATAAAATGGATATTTTGATACAAAATAAATATGATTCATTTATTAACATATCTCCATTGTTTATCCCCAAGATTTCACAAATTTAAATTACCAGTATTATTCACCTACATATCATAAGACATGTGATCTCTATATATTAAATTATTTTCCCAATACATTGGACCACTATTGGGGTTCAAAATTCACATGTATTAATTTAATTTGAGGCACAGTCATCATAAAAAAATTATCTCATTAATTACCAATGGAAAATAATGAATGAATTTCATATCAAATTCATTTCAAAAAAGTTCATAAAGACGTGACCATTAGGGATTCTTAACACACATAAATTGAATTTAGTTTTCATGCTTGTAAATCCCAAATTAAATATCTAATTTTAAATTTTGTTAAAGGGGTAAAATGAGATAGAATAAAAAAACATTAAAAAAATAATTTTTTCATATATGAATGACAGAAATAATAATTATTATCTAATGTGACATAACCTTAAGAATTTTTAAACAAAAAAGAATTATTGAATGCAAAGGAAGATGAAGATAATTCCCTTTCCTCTGAAGACTGGCTTCTAAATATTTATGTTTGGAACCTTGGGGTATTAGGGAAACAGTGTGGGAAAATTCAGAATACCTATGTATAATATTAATAATAAAATATTTTCAAGAAAATATAATTGTGTATTATTTTCATCCAAAAATTAATTTATAAAATAATTAACACTCAAAAATATATTAAATTAAGGAAAACTATTATCAAAATGATATTAGTTGAATAAAAATTTTATTTATCCGAAAAAATAATACATTATGAAAATAATTCCATGAAAATTAATCCCTTATTACACTCACATATTCCAAAGGGTAAGGTGTGCGACTATGGTTGTTTCTTTGGTTGGCTCGGCTAAGATTGACTAAGTGGTAGTCACCACTAACATGAACTTATCTCGTAGTTGATTTAGTTAAATACTCACTTATTGAATCTTAGATTGGTCTGGATCAATTAAGAACACTAGTGGCACTACCTCCCTTCAAATTTATCACAAATGGGATTCAAATGGAATGATTCTATTGCTTAAGGTCATTGTTTCCCCTTTCTATATTAATTATTCTTTATCATTTATACCTCCCCCTATCCCTGTCACCGTATCATGATATTCTCGGTATTACTATCCACTAGGTCCTAATCTCCAAGCTTCTACCACCCTGTCTCCACCTCTACCTCAACCTCTATTCCTCCGCCTCCCTGCCTCTACCTCCAAGCCTCCACCTACAAGCTTCCACCTACGCCTCTGTCTTTGCATTAGCTCCCCCTTATCCTCACCTCGAACTAATCTAATCTTTCATCCTATATCTCACCCCCCATATACCAGCCTCTGGTCACCATCAGTCACTCATTGGTTTATATTTTATTTTTATAGATATTATGTTGATCCCTAAATCCATTTCCTATTTTTTTTCCTATGATTATTTATTTTGAAATAGAGAGCAGGGAATCCTTATGAGTATAAGCGGTTGATCAAGATAAAATGGCTCACCACTATCGGTTTATTATTCCATATGAATATTTAATTTCATTATTTCCTTACCTTCATACTTTTATTTTCCTCTATATAATTTATTGATTTTATGTGGATTGAATACTGAGGTTAGTTTTCCCCTTTCTAATGTTTCAATGTAATTATATTTGACAATAAAAATATTTTCATTAATCTGTTAATTTTAGATCATGTTCATGACCTAGTTTAATTATTTTCAATAGTTCGAGGATACGTTTCTACACATTGATGAATGAATATATATTTTTTAATTAAATTGTTACCATAGTTGCCAATGGAAATTGGAGTTATAGTTTCTATATTAAATAACCATTAATTAATATAGCAATGATTTCTAAGTGTTAAAATCTAGTTTATCATTAGGAAGGCATTTTAGGGAGAACTTATTATCCATATTCCATAACCATTATTTCTTGAATCCTTTGAACCATATTTCTATATCTTCATTTTTCAGTTACATTATCCCTAATTAGTTTTATATAATATTTCATATCCTATAAAAAACCCCAATTTTAATAATATAAATATGATATATTAGTTTCCAATTTGGCTTTATCAAACTTCCCAAAGTGTATATAATTATTTTCTTGAACTATATTGAAATTTTTAGTGGTGGCCTTTCAGGATAGGGCCTTGGAACATCAATGATTCTAAATTAAATAGATATTTTTTGGTATTTTCTAAAACTATTTACTTTTCATGTTTCAATATATATGATATACTGTGATGAATCTCCAGGATATAAAGAGTGTTTTTATAATAGAGTATGGTGATCTTAATTACCTGTATGTTATGTAATTGTTATTAATTAATGAGTTCATTAAAAATTATAATTTGATATAAATCATATTTTTCCCATTTAATTATTTATTTGAGCTCCAAGGGTTGTAAGAATGGATTATAAAAATCTAACATGGTTATATTTTTGGCATTAGAGAGACATCACAACAAATTGCATCAATTTATCCATACAAAAAAAACTATAATGTTTCACTGATCAAATTATATATTTTTATGAATTTGTTCAATAGATTTTATTTATTTTCAATTCATGTAATGTGAATATCGTAGTATGAAATTCTATCTATGACTAGAATAGAGAAAAATTATGGGAATTAATACTAGCAGTCATGTTCCTAAGGAATTAAACTTGAGTTTTTTGGTTTTTTGAAATGTTAATAGTAATTATTTCTTTATACCAGTTCATGACGTGTCATGGAAATTCATGAAATTTTAAGTGACCAAGGCCACTTCTACAATGAGTATGGAAGAGAGAAGTAATCTAATTTCAATTTGAAAATCAAAATCAATATTTTCTTTGGACTCTAACTTTTAGATCGTTAAAATTATCCATGACGTGATTGTATTGGTTATTATTTTAAATCATATTTGTATCAACATGAGAATTTTATGCTTTTTGTATCTAATTAAATATTACATTATTGATGACCTACAATAATGTGAATTATTAATTCATAGTTCAAGGAATTTCATGATTCCAAGGGTGGGTTTTGGAAGCCACATAACCTTGTCGTAAATCTCATCTACACCATCTACACCACTGGATTCCATGAAAGTGGCCATGAAACCATGACATATGTTCTCATTACCACTTTCCCTCGACCTGTTATAGTAAGTCATCTAATATCGAATCTTTTATTCCATTGTTATTTTGTAGTTATTTTTTAATTAGATTTATAGAATATAGACATGAATTATTATGTTGGAATTATCTATGAATTAGTTTTTCTCAAGATCCCATTTCAAACTACATTAAATGAATGAATTTTCATTCTTATACCATTTATTATTTTTCTCTCATTTAAATGATTATGCTGACAATTATTTTTATTATATTGTTAATATTAACACAATTAATGAAATACATGTATATATAATTATTTTCTTGATCTTTTTTTGAAATTATCATTAGTGTTCCTTTATGTTAGGGCCTTTCATATAGTGTTTAAACATCATTGATTCAAAAATAAAAAGATATTTTTTTAGAATTCTCTAAAACTATTTATTTTTGCTGTAACATTGAATTTCATATACTACGATAACTCATCTTGATCTAAATAGTGTTTTATCTATAGTGTTTGGTGATCTCAGTTACCTGTATGTTATGTAATTGTTATGAATTTATGAGTTCATTAAAAATGATAATTAGATATAAATTATATTTATCTGATTTGAATATTTGGTTGATCTCCAAGAATTATAATAATGGATTGGAAATTTATTAAGTGTTCCTATTTTTTTCATTTGATAGACATCACTTCAAATTGCATCAATGTATCTTTAATTTAAAATATTTTTAATGTTCCAATAGTCAAATTATATGTTTTTTTTTGAATTTTTTCAATATCCATTATTTAATTTCTTTTTGACTTATGTGCACTTCGTATCCTATAATTTGAACTATTACTTTATGACATAACTTTTAATGGAATTCCTCTTATTGGTCAAATTCCTAAGGAAGTACACTTGATGGTTAGGATTTTTCTAAAATTTTAATAGAAATCATATTTGCATACCACATCATGATGTGTTTGTTAAATTATAGTAATTTTAAGAGACTATAAGGCCCCTTTCTAACTGAGTGTGGAAGAGAGGAGATATATAATATTTTTTTGAAATCAATAACGATATTTTTGTCTCACTACTTTGGATTTTGATAAAATTAGCATTGTTTGTTTTGATTGGATAAAATTTATCATCATGTTTGGGTATCTCATTAAATACACCTATTTAGTTTTCCCACAAGAATTAGAAGTATTGATGATTATTTCATGGAATTTCATGATGCCCTAGGTGTGTTATGGAGGTCATAGAATCCTACATAAAATCATGTTCACATCTTCTATTTCACCAGATGCTTGAAAAGTGACTATGAAATAGTCGCATATGTTCTCATTCCCACTTTACCGCATCCTACTATAGTAAGTCGCCGATTTTTAAAATTTTATTCCTTTACCGGGTAGTAGTAATTTTTTATTTAGATTTCAAAAATATCCATATGAATTATTCAGTAAAAATTATTTATAAATTAAATTTGTTAAAGATCCCATTCATAGCTAATTTTAGTGAATTTATTTTCCTTCTTATTCCTTTTCTTGTGCCTCTCTCATTTCATTGGTTATGTTTTCACTTTTGTTTATGCTAAGGTTAATCTTTACACAATTAATGAAACAAAATACATAAACATTCTGAATTGGATATTACATATGTGAACATGATATTGATTATCATTATATTATTCAAAAAATTAACTAAAATAAATAAATTTTTTCCTTTGATATTGCATAAGTGAATTTGATAGTGCATATTCATACAAAAATAGATACTGCAATACTTGCAAATTATCTAATTAACAATGCCTCTACTAATGTTTATAAATATTGTTATGATTTTAAAAATACTATAATACATAAAAAAATTAAATATTGTAATATATATACCCTATAAAATACATTTTTATTAGATTATGATTATACAAAAATAATGTAACTTAAAAATAATAGCTTCTGTTTCGTAAAATATATACCCTAACAAATACGTTATCTTTAGATTATGCTTATACAAACTGAGTTATGTAAATACCTAATTTATTAGTTATGGTTAATTTTATTTAAATTGTTATATATGTATTGAAATATATACAATGTTTTCAACCTATTAGGGCACATGATTATGTTAATTTTTGTGCTTGTAGTGATACTTTAATACACACACATTTTAAATTTTACATTTCTTATTCATATGCCTCTAATTATTATTATGTATTTGAATACACTATAATACATATAAATTTTCATATATTAT
Source organism: Viscum album (assembly GCA_963277665.1). Taxonomy (NCBI): domain Eukaryota; kingdom Viridiplantae; phylum Streptophyta; class Magnoliopsida; order Santalales; family Viscaceae; genus Viscum; species Viscum album. The sequence goes on along the minus strand of OY728147.1, from coordinate 127,496,553 downwards.
AATATATAAATACTACAAAAATATCAGGAATATATACACATATTTTTTCTTTTACATATATTATAAAAACTTGGGTATACACGCGTGTGTTGCACACGATACTAGAGTAATGATTCATATAAACCACTAGCCTAGGGACTCAACATCGCGACCATGCCCGAAACCCCAACCCACCCCCACCACCCAATCTGACCATTGGGGAACACTTTTAAATGTATTGTAATATAAAAATACTATAATATAAAATTTTTGTAACGATGTAACATTATAATACATACATATTCATATATTTTGATATAGATATATAGAAAATATTAAAATATTGTGATATTATAGTAATATAATACATTTTCATATTTTTAATATTGATTTCTAAATACTATAATATTAAAGTATTTTAATATATATTTTCTTTAATGTGTGGTATAATTTGACGGAAAAACTATTATAAAATATATATAAATTTTAGATGACAATATGATATAACATCGCTAAGCTTTGGATAAGAAATGAAAGTGTGTTTGTTACTGAAATTGAAGGTCTTATCATGTAATTCTAGAATTTTTTTGACTATATAAAAGTATAGTTGTAAATTATAATCACATTTTCTTTGTAGTTTTTATAGATTTAAACACAGCTATTATAGTAATGGTACCCTTAAATTCTTATGAGTTACATGTTGTTATTGGGATACCATGTTTCAATATTTGAGTTATAAAATCCATGAGTTCTATTATCCATATCAGAACCCCTATGGTATGCACCTGGGCTTTTAGGTCATTTATTTATTTCAAAATATATTTATAACATGTTATCATCAATACGTACAATTTCTTTTTCGATAATATTACTTCTTTTATATAGCTTATATATGGAAAATCTATACATTTTCATATATTTTGATTCTATTCGGTGTAATTTTTTCTATATTCATATACTAGAAAATAAATTTTTTCACCCATAGATCATGCATTAAAAAAATGATAACAAAAAATAACACATTTGGTTGACATAATGAATAATAAAATTGTTGAAAATTATAATATAAAAACCCCACAATACTTATTCATATTAAATTTATAAAATATGGAAAGACTGTATTATCTAAAAACTAATTAAGTTTTAAATTTTTTATTGGAATAATATGTTTTGAGAATTTCACAATTAAGGTACACAAAAAATGATTCCCATGTTACCAAATCTATGTGGAATTATATTTATTCTCCTTCTTTATTCAAAAATAATTTGTTTATAAAAATTAAAAAAAAATTATAAATTTGGTATTGTTTGATATAGAAACTATTGTTATATATTATTATATCATATCTATTTTTCATGTGATTTATTACTATTTAAACAATATCCCAGGGTCTCATTCCACTTCTACTATTTATTTGTTTAATTTTATAATTCATAACCAACACATTATTTTTAAAATTAAAATTCACAGTAAATCTTGTGAAATCACATGGGGGAAATACTAGTATTATTTAAAATGGTTGTTACACCATAGTGCTTTAAAATTGGAAAATAAAAAATATAAGACTTTATAATGTCAAAATTTGGAAATAAAATTGGTGTAGTACAAGTTTCTAGGTCATATTCACCCCTTATCCTTTTTTTGAATCTCGTTAAACTCATTGTAACATTAACCATGGAAATTAATTTTTAGGTTATTACTATTAATTTTAACCATTAATTATATCGAATTTATTACATAATATAAATTCTTTAGATTAAAAATATGGAACACGTTTTTAAAAATTATATTCTTATAATATGAATTTTTTAATTTAAAATTAACAATGTAGATGAGTCGAAAAAGTGGGATTTCTATGAGAAATATTTACCATGTTGATAAATATTTAACATAAGTATTAAATATGAAATGTATTTCAATGACTAATATAATATTAATAAATATATAATAAATCAATTGTTAATTTTAAAACCATCTTAAAATAAAATTTATATTTTAAATACTTTAAATGAAAAAGTAAATTTTAAACAAAAACCAATATTTTTTTCATATTCATCAGAAAGTTTATACTTTTCAAAAATTTCTCAAAAATAAAATCAAAGAAAATTCAATCATGTAGATTTCAATAAAAAATTAAATTTAAAAAAAATTGATTTTCTTTAAAAAAATTATTATTATTTTCACGCAATGTAGTACCAATCAATTGTTTAAGAAATAGGTGTATTCAATGAAAATAAATCATTACTAAAAATTAATTAAATATTTGTTTCATATATTTTCATTATCGAAATTAATTATAATTACATATAAAAATGTGTCAATTCGGACTCACACTTCCAAATATATGGTCTATGTTATAATAACAATATTTAAATAGAATATAAAATATCATCTCATGATTAGTTTGAACTCGGTGTTTCATGTAATGAATGATATAATAAATGAATAAATCTATTCAAATAAAGTGGAATTATATATTAGGGTGTTACATTTTAACATCAGTACATTTAAATTTAGAAGAAAAAATTCCATTTCTTTGGCAGAAAAAATTAAATATAATTCTACCTCAATAAAACCATATGTTCCCACACCATTTCCTAAAGTTGGTGGTTTTTAAACAAATCTTTTATCAAGTGAGTTGAAATTTTTCATAAAAAATTCTCTATATGGTCTAGAATATTGACTAGTTGTTCCATATATGATTGATGATTCTCTAGTGTTAGGGACTCTTATTTTAGAACATGTGATGGTTTATGTATGTACTTCCTCAGGTGAAATACATGCAACACATCAAGAACCTGAGAGAGGTTCTGTAGAAGAGAAACATGAAAAATACAGACCTAATAGAATCTATAATTTTAATGGGGCTAATAAAAATATGTATTATCTCCCCCTTATACCCAAAAAAATGACTTTATTTTAGGGGTAACTTATTTGGAAAACCTTATAAATGAAATCAAAATCTATGCCAAACTGGTGACATTCTTCATAAATTTTTTTCTAACATTATGTTTCCCTTATGCATTGTTTAATGGATCTAAACATATAATCTATTTCCTCATCCAACTATTTTCCAATGAAATTTATTTCTCCAATATCATACAATTAGAATGGAATTAAACACTTCATTAAATAATGGTATTTATAAGGAGTCTTCAAAATTCTACAGTAAATACTATAGTTGTATGAAAACTCAATAGGTAGCCGATGTTGATCCCAACCACCATTGAAGTAAGTAGAACAATATCTTAAAATACCATCTAGTTTTTATGTTGTTATCTCAAACTGACCATCTTTCTAAGGATTTTACATAGTTTTGAAACAAAAATCCCAATACTGATCCTAATTAAGAATTCAATAGGATTCCTGGGTAATCCTTGAATCCTGGTCAGATATATTGCATTGTTATATTCCATGAAAACTTTACAATTTATTAATGTATATCCTTTAGATCTTATCCAAATATATATCTTCTCTGATAAATTTGAAGGGTTTTTGACTAATATAGTGGCTTACAAAAACCCATGTATAATTATACAATTAATATGTTTTGTGTATTATAATGATAAAACACAGTGTGATGTTTTCACATTTATTTTATAGTATAGATAATGGTCACACCATCCCCATAAAAATTTCTCTCTCCATATTAAACATTCTGAGAAACCATGAGTCAAGATATATCATAATTAATATCTTTATATATGTTGTCATGTCATGAATATTCATTTATATATTGAATTTGTAGGTGTTATACCCTTCTCTCCCTGAGGTTTTAGATTATAGCCTCTAGGATAATTGGATGCAACAGTTTTTCACCCAACATATGTGTTATCTTATTTAAAAAATAATTTTAATATAGTTCGCAAAACATTCAAAAATAAGAACCATCCATAATTACCTTGACATAAAAGACATGGTAAACCTTAAAGGATACCAATTAATTTAATCGTGTGCTCAGAAATTATAATTTAAATCTTATTAATATTATTTTCTACTAAATCATATAAAAAAATATTTTGTATTTCTATTAATATATCCCGAAATATAATTAATCTTGATAAACATCCATCACATAAAACTGAAAATGGGGTTCCGATGGCATTTAACATATGACCATACTTTAACTCATAAACCCATGATGTTTTCTATAATTTATATTAAAATCATACATGGATACATATACCCAATAATGTCTAATTAAACTTTTACTTGTTAAAAAATTCCATTAGAATATTGGGATTACACATGTATTGGTAGAAAATTAAATGTGATTAGATTATTCCAAAATCCATGTAGAGGGATAAAATAAATGAAACAATCATGTAAAATTCTATTAATACTGTCATAGGACTCGTTCATATATAAAAAATTATGAAATTCTCTACAAAGTAGCGATGAATCAGTGTACCCTAATTATCATGATTCACATCAACCATTATGACTTCATAAGATTTATATTATTTCCTTTGTATTCAACGGTTATTTTTCATTGTCATCCTCATTAGTTCATAGAATGGGGAATTATTCACATAATACATGTACTCATACATCTAAAAAAATTGAGTTTGGTTGATTCGTTATGTGGGTATTTCTCTTAATTAATATCATCGGATAACATATTCCCATCAATTTTTCAATCAATTTCCTGATGAGCTTCCATTCCTTAGTTAAAACATTTATTAGTCCCATTAAGAATATTTCATTCAGGTTTCTAACATCACTTCTTCAATGATTGAATGATAATTTTCTCCTCTCTATGGTTTTTAGATTATTATTTGAATTATATATTTCCATTCCTATCAAACCCATGATATTGATGGGTAACATTAATATCCATATCTACCTTGATAGAATAATAAATATTTTCTTTATAGATATTGATGTATCTTGTGGATATCTTCCATTGATTACTTAGATTTAATATACCAATGATTCGATTAACCTTACATTCATTTTGGAGAATAATACTTGGATCACACTATGCAAGTCAGGTAAAATTTCGATCATACATACTAGTGAATTAATCCAAAATACTATTTCACTCATGTAATTGAATCTCCATTTTTCAATGAATAATAAAAGTAATGCATTTATTGAAAAATAATCTCTAAATTTCATCCTATATCATGCTATCAATATCTTCTTGTTTCCTTGTATTCATGAATGTATCCACAATCTATTCTCATATCCTTTTAAATAATCGACATCCCAAATTTAATTTTCATATTTTGAAAATTGGAAAATGAAAAATATGTTTTATGTGGATTTGATCATTTTCTCACAAACTAGATGGTTAGTGGAACTACTAAGATAGGATTGGTGTTGCCTTATAATGGAATCAACAAAACATTGTTCCATCTATTGATCTTTTGGATGTTCAAAAAAATTTATAGATTTATAAGGTTCTATGAGCATAAAAATTAGATATTTTATTCTATATTCCATAGAACATGGTTACCTAGGTGGAAAATCGTTGCATTTTCCTTCATATTTTGTATTAACATAGTTCATTCGTGTTGTATATATCAATTTAAACCAAACACCATTGATTAATAAACTGTAATCATAATCATAGAAAATAATTTAGATGTTTATAAATTCCTAACACCTTATTTTCAATATGTGATACCATTTTCTTAACCTAGTTCATTCATGATCATTATTTATTTAAATCCTTCATGGTTTTTTGTAAATTGGTTTTTGATTTTTCAATACATTTCTCATGGGAGGGTCAATCTAGGTGTATAGTAAGGTGTTTTTTATGTACTATATGACACTCGAGTAAAGACTAACTTTAATTTTTAAATTTTATTACCCCTAGGTACATCTGTTCCAAAACCATGCCCACTTGTAGTATCCATACAACATTGAAGTTTCATGGAAATCACTCTCTCTATCAATCACCAGTATTCCTTGATATATACATAGAATTATCCATAGACTTATCCTTATATATATCGCAAGTGGTCATACTAACATCTTATCATCCTATTTTCCAAATGATAACTAATCCTTCCTCTTATACCAACATCATTGACTCAAGATTCTAGTAAATAGATATTACATATTAAAAAAATAATATTCATTATATAGAATAATGATCCATGAAATCTCAATTTAGTTTTAATTCCGTTCAAATATTTGATACATAAAAAACAATCTCATAGGTGAAATAGAACATATCCCGCAAATTTATTTATAAATTTCACCCTTTATATATATATCATATATAAAACCATTCTTCATAAAATGTGGTGTAATACATATTAAAGGGTCCGATCAGATGATTAGTATGGGTAAATATGGTTGGAATCATTATATAGTCATTTAAAAAATCAGATATACCGAAGGGTATGAGATCATAAAGATAACATAAAATGTTCAAACCCAACCTTTCATAGAACATAAACATGATTCATGTAACAAAAAATTATGACTCTAAAAACTTTTCTTCCATAGAGTGTGAAATACACATAATTCATGAACCATAAGATATTATTATAAATGTATAGAACCAAAATAGATATAACAACCATTTCATTTTTTCAGGTAAACTATCAATACCATTAAGCATAGTGAATCAGGCCCCATCACCTATTTCCCATTATGGATCAAGCTGATCAGCCTATTTCACATTGTGAATCGTGTCCATCTACATGTCTCTCGTGGTAATCTCATAAGAAATAAATCAATATCCAATGAATTGGAGGGATATATTGGTCCCACCAATCACATAATTAAAAAAATATATATGTGTTCCAAAATATTATAAAACACTCATCATATCAGAACACCTAAAAAACTATTCATCTCCATAAATTAGTCATACCATCACAGTCCAAGATAAGAAAATTGGTTTCCCTAAACATTTTATCATATCATTTCCCTTATTAAAGAAATGGTTTTCCTAAAAATATTTTCATTATATACATAAACCAAACTGATAAATAATAAATATTTTATCCTAGTATCATATCCCGATTATATATTAAGTAACATAAATTGTTGTCATTTAATTTAGAAAATTATTTTGAAAGATAAATCAAATGGAACATTTGTTGAGAAAAAATAAAATTTATTCAAAAAACATAATTTTAATGTTAGAAATTAATTAAATATTTAGGAAATAAATTTCATTGAAAATAACCATGAAGACATAAAATTTAAACATTAATGAAAATAATTTTCACCCTTTAGGTAAATTATGTTCATTCTATACTCATTTAGACAAAGATTCCTTTCAAATTTTTGATAAAATCCAAATAGACCAGTCAAAAAACTGAAATGATTATTCCTTTGGTTGTATTTTTTTATTTGGAGAAATTTTTTTCAAACATTATAGACGAAATGGATATTTTATTAAAATTATTTTCGACTTGAGATATAAAAAAAGATAATTTTTCAATGAAATATTATTCTCCTCTCTTAAATCATTTAATACTATTAAATAAATTAAAAGTATATTTCCTCCTACAATATAAACTGGAAGAAAAAATATAGGAGTTTCTTGAGAGGTAGATTATAAGATTTTATCATCAAAATCATAATCATGAAAAATCCCATTAAACAATGAGGTTGTTACATAAAACCATTACCACTATAGTATCTCTTTAATTGTATTTCACATTAAAAAATAATAGAAAATGAAAATTTAAATATAATGAAATAATTATATTCATGATATAAAATGTTAAAGGTGAATTATATAAACCTCATAAAATAAAAAATGTTCATAACATAACTTACGCCCAAAAGAAGGCAATTTAAGACAGAAATCCCTTACCATATGTTATGACTTCACCCATACATGTTCAAAACTCATTTATTTTAAAAATATGTTCCTTATACATAATATAAATAATGAAAATCATATGTATCATTCCATATATCATTTACTTGTAAACATTTATAACCCATTTATTAACAACTTTTGTTAAAATCATGTTTTGGGTAACAACAATTTCATTTTTCAAGTTTGTTTTTGATTAGTATATTTAGTCCTTCTGTCACGAACCAACATGAGTTGACCCTAAACCGGTCACCAGAGCCAATCCTTGACATGGACTGAGAGGCATTCCTGATCCTCCCGGGATGGCGACAAGCTCTAGAGCATCAACAGAGATCGTGGGAATGATTTCTCCAGATACAAATAAATAAAACACATAAGTAATACATAGTAGCACAGAATAAATAAACCAGGTAAGGTGACTAAAAAATAACCAAAGAAAATAAAACTAACCAAACTCGACATCGGAACTAACTCCATGTGACCCCACGGGTCACTCTCTGACTCAATGATCAAGCATTTCCCAAGGCGAGCGCACTCATGCTTTAGCCTACACAAAAACTTAAAACAGAAATGAACTATCTGCGTGAGTATTAAAACTCATTAGGCTAGTCCAATATCTATTCCCAATGCACTTCCATTAAAATAAAGAAACATCAATTCTATGTTTGAACTACAATGTATTAAAATATGCATTTCTATAACTTTTTTTTAAAGAAAATTACAAACCATTGCCCTTATTCATTTGAAAGACTATAACAAAAGGGTTTGGAACACATTTTATTTTGAAAACATTATCATGGGAGTAGGAAAACCAAAATGTCACTTTTCATGAAAAACACCACACAAGGGTACCAAGGCAGATACGACAAGAGAAATGTAAATAGGTGAGCTAGTATCATTGTAATAGTTCAATAGATAAATGTAACAGTAGACATAGGTGAACTCGAGAGATCGAGAATAATCCAGACAACAATAACACTTGTGACCCCATCTATAGTAGTAGAGAACATTCGATGAAATATAATGCTCCAAAACACTCAGCCATCCTTTCTCAGGCAGGCCGAGAGAAAATCTCATAGAAATAAACCCAAACATATCCGCTTACTATGGGACATTGGTCAGTACCATAAGCTACCAATGCAGTACTCATCGTAGACAATTCTCTCAATATGTTAGGTTCGTGTGCCGCAAGTATAAAAAGAGGAGAGCCAATAGATGCCCGTCGAGCAACAAATCACATCCTATATATATAATATTATTCCACAGCAGGACTCACCCCGAGTCTGCCCAAGGATTTCCCTCATGTCTTAAATTCAAGAAATACAAAGGGTTCCCAACCGAGGAAGCCATATAATGGAACTCAGGGATTCCATACTGAGGAAATCCCAGCCATCCCATGTCAACGAGGCATGAGGAACATCCACGAGAGTTTTACAAAAAACACAATATATTATTTTTTTATTTTTATTTTTGTTAAAGTGGCCAAACGGGCCCTTAAACACTGTTTAAAAAACCCACTTTTAACAAAGGTAAAATATCAACACTACCAATGAGAAATAAACACGTCATTTAACACATCCAAATATTGATAAAACTTTTTTCAATATAGTTATACTAAACACTCAAGAGCTGACCATTTTTAAGGAAATGTCAAAACATGCTAAAATAAAAACCACACTTTTGTAAAAGCCAAGACACTTGGGAAACCCTAGAAAGAACCAAAATCATTATTGCGCACACTGACGGTACATTCGTAAACCCCAAAAATTCATTTTACATCACACTTTACTCCAAAAATCAAAACAGGCACTTTTATATATATCTAAAAAGACAAGGCATGAAATGTTTAACAAAAACATTTCGACTCAATACCAGAAAAAATATTGACACCAATTACATGCCTTTGTTTTGTTTAAACTACTAAACCCGCTTTTAAACATTACAAACCATTTATATAAAACACCCCGTGTTCATAACTCAAAAAAACACACCGCACAATAAAATAAATTTTTAAAATAATACACTCCCTAGAAACACCCTCTTTTTCAATTTGCACTACCAAAATAATTTAATCAATGTTGCGCAAAATATAAAACAACAACTACAGGCACAATAATGTTCCATATAAACACACACAATTTTTCTCAAAATGCTACATTAATATTAATTGCATAATAAATTCATAACAAACAAGACTCCAAACATAGACCACATACTAAGAGACTAACCAGTGGGTTGCACAAACAATATTTAACATGTATACTAAGTGAGAAAAATATAGAATTAAAGTTTATTAAATAAAATAATGGCAAGTGCAATGGGATTGCTACCTCTGATACAAGGAGATAAGATAAATAATCTTTGGAAACAAGTGTGACGATTACACAACAACATAAACAAGCCGCGATGACAACGCAACCTCGAAAATACCTCGCGTGGGTTCTAAAACATCAATTCTATGGAGAACAAAAATCAATTAACAAAACCACTAATAGAACAAATATGAAAACAATAACAAATTAAGAGATATAATGTTATACTGATGGAGAGATAATGCATTAGTGGAGGGCAATGTCACGTGCTAGTCGGGAAAGGGTGAGGCGCCGGAAGAAGCGGTCATGACTGATGGATGGTCTGATCAGTCTGTCTATGCCGAACAGCAGGGAGGAGTGTTCCAGAACTATGTGAATCGGCCGAAGGTCAAGGTGGCGGATTCCGAAATGTCCAGGAGGAGTCGACCGGGGTTTTGTGTAAGGGTGGAGGAGGCCGGAGGTCAAGGTTACCAAGGGCTGCAAGCAAGGACCACCAGAGCAAGGTGGTCGCTGCCGTGGACAAGTGGCTGGGTGAGGGTGCACTGCTGTCGGTTCGCCGCACTAGGAGGGAGGAAGGTCTAGAATAGGATGAGCAGTGTTGGGCCATAGGGTTGCGAGGCTTCTGGATGGGAAGAGGTGGACAACAGCTTCTGCGTTGAGGAGGGAGTGGCGGTGCTATGGAGAGTACAGGCTTTGCAGCGGGGGAGATGCGAGTGCTACAACACTGCACGCTGGAGGAGGCCGAATGGAATCCTGGGGGGTTGGTGTGCTATTGGACAGGGCGTCGGGGCCTTGATTGCCCCAAAGGAGGAGTTCGGCCAAGCGATTAGGTACTCTCATGCTTGCGCCGCACAACAGGGGAAATAGGGGGAGAGGAAAAAGGGTTTACAAAAACCCTAAAAAAGGTGGTAAATAATAATAATAATAATAATAATAATAATAATAATAATAAAAACAACTAAAATATTTTATATATATATATATATATATATATATATTTGTGTGTATTTATATATTTTTAGACTTTTACAAACTAAATAGTAATGAATCTAATAATAATAATGATGATGATGATTAATGACAAAACATATTTAATAATAATAATACTATTATCTTCAACATGAACAATGTCATTAATTAATTATTTATAATATAATGATAATAATAATAATGATAATAATAATCATAATGATAAAAATAAAAATGATAAAAATAATCATTTCATCTCAATAGTAGTAATAAAAATAATTATTAACATCAACAATTTTTTTTAATTGACAACAATAGATGTGTGCTTTAAATATAAAAACGCATTATGTCAATTTTTGGAAGACAACGAGATGCGCAGTTACCCAAGCAGTGCCGTGTAGAGTTTTCAACACCCACAGATTCCACACAACACGATCTAACATCTTGACACATGGACATTCCATTGACCACCAACGAGATTGGACCTCATTTCCCTAAACAGATCATCAGCAGTGGGGAGGCCTGAACAGACTCCCCAACATAAGGATTCAACCGGTTCTCGATAACGACGTAAGAGAAATACCTAAGAGACTGTGGGTCTCTGCATCATAATGAACCGACCTACAAGTGACCAACTAGAAATCCAACATAGACCTGCACCGAACCTTACAAATGCCAAAAGAATCACAGCCAAAACATTTAAACCACTCACTCCCGTCCGAAAGTGATAAGAGCTTAAAGGCAAATTCCACAGCAACTAAAAATAGTAACCCCATGGGCAGGGAGGGAGGTCCCGAGGACAGGATCAATGAAACTACGATATACAACTACTCAAGACTCATCACTTCGGGATGAACACAAATACAAGTCGCAACAGATCCACATCGGTGGTTTATGAAAGGCCACTAATCGGCGACTGAAATCCAAAAAGACACAATTACTAACATTGTGTGATGGATAAGTCCATCACACCATTTTTGCGATGAGAGATAATTTACAATGATAGAGAAACCACAACAAAAATGCTAAAACTGTCTCAACACGATGATAGAGGCACAACCTTAATCAGACTCCTTAAAATTCCCCGGGGTTCCTGACTGTGCACTGGCTTCACTCTGAGGCCTTTTGGATGGAGCTCTGATAGATGATGCATCTCCTGCCTCACATTCAGGTTCTAATAATCCCCATAAGAAACATACATCTTTTGATTTTACAAAATAAAGGACAAAATTTTAAAATAAAAATCATAATGGAATTGAAAATAGAAGTCCATCAAAAGACCCACAACAACCCATACATGTATAAACCCAAAACACCATCAGTACATTACAATGCTAAGAGATCCGTTACACTAAAAGTAAACTTACACAAGAAACATTAAACAAAAACCCAACAACACATAACTTTTGAGAACTTCCTTTGTGACACTTCCTAGAAACACCCCGACAGAATTGTCACAAGTGACTTAGGCGTCCACATGCCTGGAAGGGTTTCAGAGCAATTGGGAAAGACGACTACTTGTGACCTAGCTTTTCACACTAATAACACACGATGATTTATCACTATGAAGAGGTTGATGAAAGATCCTGAGGCCTTTTGATTCCAGGACCTTCTCCATTAACATTAGATCGCTTCCTCCTCTCTTTTCCAGAATCTTCACTGCTGCTAATAGGGATTAAAAGAGGGAGGGCTACTTCGAGCACTCCTTCCCTCATGGCTTCGACATGAAAAGCATGTCTCCCCACATCGACCAAAGATGTTAGGTTGGACTCTTACACATTCAACTATTGATCAGGGCAGAGACATGCCTTGAAATGTCGAGCCTTCATGGTGTCATCTGTGGCATACCCTAAATCATAAGGGACCAGCTCCACAAAGCGCTGAAAATATTCCAACAGGGATCTGTCACCCTGCTACAGAAAACACATCTCCACCACCTTTCCCACCCTTTCATCCTCATAAAAAAACTGATGAATGAAAAAATCCTTGAAAAAATACCAAGTAATCTCTTTGACGGGGCTTTCTCCGAGACACTGACTTCCACCACATCCATAGTTAACCCTCAAACATGACAGTTGAAAACTAGACCTTCAACGACTCAGGGAAAAAAATGTGGTTAAAGCCCCTTTCAAAATTCCGCATCCACTCCTCTTCTACGAAATTTTCTACTTGACCATAAAAGAAAGATGGATCTAGATTCCGAGTCTCAAGCATAAAATTCATAGGTTGATCAAAGTTACACTCTTCACCTTTATGTTGTAATAAATATAATTCTCTGAATATAAGTTTATTTCTTACCCTATTTGTCACCAAAATATTACCATAAACTCATATAAATAGATAATTTCCAAAGAAGGATTTGGAAGGTTCTGATATTTTGAGGTTTTAAGGACAAATCATATTTAAGGAAAATGAATACGATCACAAATTGAAGCATCAAGGGGAAATCTGCTGGACAAAAATCGTCAAGAACCCAATCAAGGACAACTCAATAAATATAAATCCTCAAAAATAAACATTGAATACATGAAAATCTCTAAACACAAGAAAATGAGCTATCATAAAATCAAAACGTTTCTTTTGAAAACATATTTAATTTTAAACAAGCTTGGTGGGTCAAACCCTCACCATTGGTATTCTTTAGAGTCTCACTTAAGTGAATGTATCCGTGCCACCCTGGGAATCCGTCCACCATACCAGAAATCCATCTACATTTCCAACATACCACTATGCATTTAAGAATCCATAGGAACACCAAGACCAAAACAAAGAAACATAATTTTCCAAAAACAAATCATTCATACCACTTCATTTAAAACAATCAAAAAATTAAACATGTCATTCCAGACAACCATTTTTTTCAATAACCCTTTTTTTAAAATTATAACCACTCTCAGAAGTCATAGGAGACCCAAAAAATCTCAAACAGGGAACTAGTGTTGGTGGGTGACTTGACCATATGGTTGGCGGCCATATGTCAATCACGTCACCGACACAAAGAGTCTTTTTGGACCATGCCCCTAGATCCACATGGCTTGCCAGACCATGCTGCATAGGAGGACTATTAGCCCAACTCCCTTTGTCATATCCCAATCGCAAAACATTTACATAGAAACCCAAATAAAAAAATTAAACCAGACCTCCCGTGGAAACCCAAGGATTAGAATGAGAAAGAGTTCGTGACACTCTTCTCGCACGTACCCATCATGTCCCGACAATCCTACTCCATCTACCTTGATGTACCAAATCACAAAGGGAGCTCTGAAAAGTGAGGTCCATTAAGATTTTTCCTCCACTGATTCCATTTTTTCACGAACCAACCCGGGTCGACCCTGAACCGGTCACCCAAGCCGATCCACAACAAGGCCCCAGGGGCATTCCCGATCCTCCTGGGCTGGCAACAAGTGTCAGGGAATCAACAGATATCATGGGAATGATTTCACCTGATACAAATAAATTAAACAGTATAAGTAATACAGAGTAGCACAGAATAAATAAACCAGGTAAAGTGAATAAACAAGAATGAAAGAAAATAAATGTGACCAAACACGACGTCCAAACTAACTCCACGTGACACCGCGGGTCATTCTCTCACTCAACGATCAAGCATCTCCAAAGGGGAGCACACTCAAGCTTTAGCCTGCAAAAACACTAAAAACTGAAAAAATACTATAGGAGTGATTATTAAAACTCAGTATCCAGCCCAATATCTATTCCCAATTCACTACAATTAAAATTAAAAAACATCAATTCTAAGTTTGAACTACAATGTTTTAAAATATGAATTTCTATAACTTTTTTAAACAAAAGTACAATCCATTGCCCTTAGTCCTATGAAACACCAGAACAAAAGGGTTTGGAACTCATTTTCTTTTGAAAAAATTATCACGGGAGTTGGATAACCAAAATGTAAATTCTCATGAAAAACACTACACAAGGTTACTAGGGTAGATACAACAAGAGAAATGTAAATAGGTGAGTTAGTATCATCATAACAGTTCAATAGCTAAAAGTAACACTATACATAGGTGAACAGGAGAGATCAAGAATAATCCAGATGACACTAATTCCTAGAAACCCATCTATAGTAGCATTCCACATACGATGAAATATAACACTCCAAAATGCTCGGCCATTGTTTCTCAGGTTGGACGAGGGAAAATCCCATAGCAATAAACCCAAACATATCTGCCTACTATGGGCCACTGGTCAGTACCGTAACCTACCAGTGCAGTACTTATCTTAGACAATTCTCTCAATATTCCAGGTTCGTATGCCTCAAGTATAAAAATATTTGAGCCAACAAATGCCATCGAGCATTAAATCGCATCCTATATTTATAATAATATCTCACAATAGGACTCACCCCGAATCTCCCAAAGGATTTCCATCATGCCTTAAATTCACGAAATACCAAGGGTTACCAATCGAGAAAACCATATAATGGAACTCAGGTATTCCATTCCAAGGTCATCCTAGTAATCCCATGCCAACGAGGCATGAGGAAAATCCCTTGAGGTTTTACAACAAACACATATACATTAATTTTTTTTATTTTTTTTTTAAAAAAGTGGCCAAACAGGCCTTTAGACACTGTTTACAAAGACCAATATTAATAAACGTACAATTTCAACACTACCAAAGAGATGTAAACACGTCATTTAACGCATCCAAATATTGATAAAACTCTTTTCAATATTGTTATACTAAACACTGAAAACCCGACCATTTGTAATTAAATTTCAAAACATGTTAAAACACAAACCACACTTTTGTAAATGTCAACACACTTGGGAAACCACAAAAAGAACCAAAAACATTGTTGTTCACACTAACAATACATTTGTAAACCCCATAAATTAATTTTACATCACACTTCACTCCGAAAAGACAAATAATCCCTTATATAAATATATAAACACAAGGCATGAAATGTTTACCAAAACCATTTTGATTCAATACCATACAATATATTGACACCAATTACATGCCTTAATTTTGTTTAAACTCATAAACATGGTTTTAACATTACAGAATATTTTCATAAAACACATAGGGTTCACAACTCAAAAAAATATACCGCATATAAAATTCAATTTTAGAAATAATACGCACCCCTAAAACACCCTCTTTTTTTATTCACACTACCAAAATAATTTAATCAATGTTGAGAAATTCATAAAACACCAACCCGAGGAACAACAAGTTTCGACTTAAACACACCCAGTTTTGAACAAAATACTACATTCAAATAAATTACATAATAAAATCATAACATAAAAGACTAAATGTATACCAAATACTAAGAGACTAACCAGTAGGTTACCCAAACAATATTTAACATGTATACTAAGTGCGAAAAAACATAGAATTACAGTTTCTTAAAGAAAAAAATGGCAAGTTCAATGGGATTACTACCTAGGATACATGACGTGATGAGAAAGCAACTTCAGAAATAAGGCACGACGATGAAGCAACAACAGAAACAAGCCAGGACGATAAAAAAACCTCAGAAACACCTCGTGCGGGTCCTAAAACATCAAAT
The DNA here is from genome assembly GCA_963277665.1 of Viscum album. Classification (NCBI taxonomy): domain Eukaryota; kingdom Viridiplantae; phylum Streptophyta; class Magnoliopsida; order Santalales; family Viscaceae; genus Viscum; species Viscum album. The sequence continues at coordinate 127,479,955 of OY728147.1, read as the reverse complement.
CGATCATGAACAACAATCAATTTACAAAACCACTAATAGAACAAAGATAAATACAATAATAAATCAGGAGGTATAATGTTATACCGATGGGGATAAAACACATTAGTGGATGGCGATGTCGGGGGGCGCGTGCTAGTCGGGAAAGGGTGAGGCGACGGAAGAAGTTGTCACAACCGAATGATGGTTTGATCAGTCTGTGTGTGCCAAACAACATTGGAGGAGTGTGCCAGAACTATGTGAATCAACTAGATTTCAAGGTGGTCGATGCTGAAATGACTAGGAGGAGTCGGTTGAGTTAAGATGCAAGGGAGGAGGAGGTCGTAGGTCAAGGTGACTGAGGGCCACTGGAGTAGGGGCGCTGCTGCTGCAGGCAGGTGGATGGGTGAGGGTGCACTACTGGAGGTTCACCGCACAAGGAGGGAGGAAGGGGAGGAATATGGAGGAGCTGAGTCGGGCCGTAGGGTTGCGAGGCTGGTATATGGGGAGAGCTGGATGGCAGCTTATGCGTTGAGGAGGGCATGGCTCCACTATGTGGAGTCTAGGCTTTGCAACGAGCGAGATGTGGGGGTTGCGGCACTGTGCACTGGAGGAGGCCGAACGAAAGCCAGGGGGTGGGTCGGTGTGCTGTTGGAGAGGGAGTCGGGGCCTTTCTTATGAAAAAGGAGGAGTACAGCCAGATGACGACGTACTCTCATACTTGCGCCACACACAAGGGGAAAAGCGGGGGAGAGGAAAAAGGGTTTCTGAAAACCCTAAAAAGGCTGTAAATATGAATAATAATAATAAATAAATAAATAAATAAATAAAACATATTATATATATATATATATATGTTTTTATATATTTTTATACTTATACTAATTAAATAGTAATGAATATAATAATAATAATAATAAAGATTAATGACAAAACATATTTAATAATAATAATATTATTATCAGCAACATCAACAACATCATTAATTAATTATTTATAACATAATGATAAAAATAATAATGATACTAATAATCATAATGATAAAAATAAAAATGATAAAAATGTTCATTTCATCTTAATAGTAGTAATAAAAATAATTTTTATCAGTAACAAAATAATTTAATTGATAACAATAGATGTGAACTTTAAATATAAAAACTCTTTTTTTCAATTTTCCAAAGACAATGGGATGCGCAGTTACCTGAGAGGAGTCATGCAGTGTTTTCAAAAATTTTTCCACTCACACGCCCAATGACGTCGCCTAAAAAAGAAAACCTTTTAACATAGACTCAAAAATTTCGTCTGGGACTCACCCCGGACCCCATCAGAATTATTCAAGGGTAAAGAAACAACAAAATAAAACATATGCCTAGGTCGGGGTGTAACACCTTCCATTTTTATCATGGATGAATCAGATAAGAAATTTTAATATATATTATTTATATAATTATTTATATTAATCCATTAATTTTAGAGACATAAAATAAATAACACCGTTTATGGAGATGGTGGTCCTTAGGTACATAAGAATGATCTTTCCATTTTCTTAATAGATAAAGTGAAATAGATTTAATTGGTATATTACCATTACAGAATACTTTTTATTCCATACATATCACATATATTTATTTAATATACCCTTATAAACATCCATTCAATGAATTAGATAATAAATAATCACATATCATCAAGATTAGTTATCCTAGAATACACAAAAATGATGTTATTGAATCTAAAACAGTATATAAATATATAAGAAATATGTAATATCATTATTTAAAAAGTCTTATTATGTTAAAAGTATCATATATATTATCATACATTTAAAATAGAAGTTGAAAACATTTCATATCCGTTCCTAAGGTGGTAGTTTTTCGTACACTGTAGCACTGTTATTGTTTCCCAACAGGTTGGGAAGTAATAAGGTATTTGTGGAATTATAATTAAAGTGGTAAAATATATAATAAGAATGATATATATATAAATTAAATACATCATTATATAATACTATGAGAGTTGTTAATGAAAAATAAACAACATCAGTTTGTGAGGTTGTATCCCTCCACAGACCCAGTCGATGATTTCTTTTCTAATTTGAAGAAAGATTAGAAAGATATGGGTTGTGACATTAAAACAAAAACATATCTATAAATTTTAAATTATATGGTTATTGTATCTAAATAATTTAATATTATTTGACATAGTTTGAGGAATAAATAAAAAACAGAACATTGACAATATTACTTATTCTTTGGAGAACCTCATTTGGTTTGTACAAGAAACCATCCAAGGATGATTTCCTATTATCGAAAAATATTAGTGTTAGAGGGTAGTTCTGGGATGATATTTGGCTAGGCACTACTGATATTAAAGGTTTTTTGATGTGTGATGTATACAGGAGAGGGGTGGCATTTTATAAGTGTGGGAGAGAGAATATATGGAATTTTTGAAAAGAATGCAGTGTAACCATGTTTTCATGTGACACAAGATTCCATAAAGACTCATTCATGAAAAATAGATTTGATAATGAATATATATAGGAAAAAAATAGTTGTTTGAAATGTTTCTTGTTCATGTTACCCATTATATTTTTGTTTCTCCTAGGTAAAACCAATTTATCATTAACAGTGATGACTAATTTTAACTATTTTTACTATTTATTTTGTTCAAAAAAACTTGAACATATTATATAATAAAAATTTTATTACTAAAATAGTGGAATCAATTTTCCCAAATTACATTCATATAATTGGAAAAATATAATTTTAAATTAAGCTCATTTGAGGGATGAATAGGCAGTTTTCAAAAGAGAAACATTTTTGAAATAGATAATGTTTTAACAACAAAATTAACTATAAAATGTAATTCAATGACATAAATTGTATTACTAAACATATAAGTTTAAATTTTTACGATTAAAACCACTTTAAAGTATTATATATCTTTTAAATACATAAAATGAAAATTTAGTTTTTAGTGAAAAGAATATTTCATATTATTAATCAAATATTAATCATTTTAAAAAACACGAAAAAATACCTCATAAATAATTTATCCTTATAGATTTAAATATATATATTTTAAAAAATATTCTTCAAATTTTAAAAAACTAATTTCATTATTTGTTAAAAAAATAATAAAAATATTTCTTTAGAAATAGGTATTTTTGATGAACATAAAGACTTCACTAATAATTAAGAACATTTTTATAAATATATTCCATTTATCTAAAACATAAAAAAATATTTATAGATGTATTTACTCTTATACACACTATCAAATTTAAAATCATGGCTATAATGGTCACTTTTATATAATAGAATTTATATTATATGAGTGTCCAGTATATCTTGGTGTTCCATGTTACACTAGATATCAATGAAATTATATTTATTCAAAAATAAAAAATAAAAACTATGGTTTTAGAAATATGAATAATGATTTGAAAAATAAATCCAATGGAATATTATATGGTGATATATAACATGGTAAGGACAATTTTACCGACCACAAGACCATAAATATATGACGGGCTAAAATACCATTGATTCATAAAAAATGAGGTAAAAATTATATCCATTTTTATATCAATATCGATTTACAATTATTCAGGGATTATTATATTTTCATGATAAGGAAGACCTTAAAATATACATACTTAATATCATTCTATTTCATTAGATAAATTTTATCCATTAGTTATTCTGTGATCAATTTCATATTCTTCTCTTAATCCCTTAAATGATTATTGAAAATGTTTTTTCATACCTAAAGCACTAAATTAAACTTTCAACATATCAAAATATGTATTAAAAATGACATATCATTGATTATATAACTAAATATTTACAAATACCAATATGGTTAGAATAGGTTATCTAGTATAATATGTTAATCTATAAAACATCAAAAATAATAATAAATGTTAAATATAATCTATTCCATCAATAATTAACCTTAATACCCTTAAATCATACGTATATTCAGATTCAAAATTCAAATAAAAAATATAATAGCTGGTTAAATATATTTTTATAATCAATATAACATTACCATCCAAAACAATATAATGTTTGTCTTATTTTCACATGAAAAATATTTTTATAACTTGATCATATATTCTTTAAAAAAAATTGATCACCATAAAAACGTATTGAAAACAAGAAATATTGAAAAAAGTAAATATTTTTTGTTATTTATTAAAAACCTATATTACTAAATATAATACATTAATAAAAAATTAAATAATATTCATCAAAGATTCCATTAAACTATAAATTAGTTATATTTTTACCACTATTATACTATTTCCTTTATCGATATCAATCAAAATTTTATTTTACACACAATTTTAACTCAGTATTATGAAATAATTATGGTTTATCATTCCTTCAATAATCTGTTTTTCCAAAAAAATCACCTTAACAATTATTAAATTCTCTAGTTCAACCATACAATTCAACATATTATATCAAATTATTATAGAAAAGCTAATGTGTAACAAAAAATAGATGTTTCATGATTATTATAACCAACCCATAATTGATAAAAAAAACTTGTAAAATGTAATTCTCAAATAAAAAAATAAGAACTTCAATCCTTCCACTTTAATTATTAACAAGCTATAGGTACTTCCTTAGTCTAAGAGAATCCAGGTGGATTGGGGAATTGAAATAGATAATTACCATGATTCCCACACATAATAAATTTATATCATCAGTCATTTATTGTTATATGACATTCATTTCCATAATGAAAAAATATACCCATTCATTAGATAAATTTTTTTTGTTCGATACTTCAATATTTTAGACATGAATTAAATAGATCTTTCACTCATATAAGGCCTCCAATACATTTTTTCCCTAGAAACTCTATCCTTCACTTTTGGGGTGAGTCTAATAGTTGATTATGGTGTACGTTGTTAATCATATTTCATGACAATATATTATGAATAATAAAAAAATCATTCAATTTAGTCATAATCCCATTTGGTTTATCATAATTACCACATTGTCTATAACATTGAACATTAATGTGGTTGGTCAGGTTCCAAAAATTTACTAAGACCCATAATCATATTATTTTTTAAAAAATAACCACAATGGGAAAAAATAACCATGAATATCATATATATGATGTCTAAATCATGAATCCCTATTTTCAATATATAACTTTTTATGTTTGACATATGAAATTCATGGTCTTAATATATTCAAATCTATCATAATAGTTTATAATGAAATTGTGAGTATATCCTGTTATATCACACTAGTTGGGTAAAACAAGTTGTAACAAAAGGTTACACTAACTATTCACTATAATAAAGATGGAAATGTAGTTTTCCAACTATTTTTACATTTATTACCCATAGATGCATCTTTTCCAAAACCATGTCCACATGTAATATTTGAATTTGGATGTATTTCTATGAAAACCAAACAATATCTATTTTAACAATACATTAGGATGTTATCAAATAAATAAAATTAAAATAAATTTCAGTTATAACATTATGTTCCCTAATCTATGTTTTCTGAAGTCAAGATCAAAAAATTCATACTAATAATCCTCTAAATAAAAATTTATAAACCATTACTATAATTATCTAGAGTTATTAGTTACCTTATTACATCAACACTAGACAAAAGTAATTAAATCCCATAGGTATGAATATTTTTTTATAATTGGTAAACTAGATACATAATTAAATATCTCAAACATTTCAAAACATAAAATCAACAATTTTTTTTTTCAGAACATCATTATTCTCTATATAATATCTTTATAGATCAATCATAGTACACATACTGGTATCCAAGGTAAAGGAAAACAAAAAAAGGTTTATCTTAGACACTCCGTAAGTGTAATGTTCCTTGGATGATATCTTGAATGAATTTTGTATCATCAATATGTATTGGAAAATAACTGAAAACATATTTCATTTAGTCAAATAATTGATCTCTATGAATAATGAAAAAGAATAATATTTGACCAGGTATTGCTATATAAGAAATAAATTTATCTTAATATTTATCCATGGATATCTTAAATATTCAATTAATCCAATTCAAATAAATAAATGATTTCGTGATGATGAAATTAAAATTTTTAGACAATTCAACCTTACCATTAAGGCCTTATTGCAATACATATAAAATATACCATTAAGGTTTCATCCTAAGAAATCATTTATAAGTGGGTTTGATCTTGTAAAAAGTACCAATCCATGTTTATCTCATGTGACCAAAACATTCATTGAGGGGATATATAATTATAATAACTACTAGCTGCCTAGTAATTCAAATATATTAGACTTATTAACTAATTTATAAAACATAATTTTTATTCCTTGAATATAAATAATTTCTTATATTTGAAGAATGATCCTAGAAAATTGAAATTCTCCAACCAATCAAGATGATCATATCCCATCCAAATAAATATTATTGATCGTATAATTAGTGTATACCCTCATTAACTCATAATATTTAAGATATGGTATCGACATAAATAAAAATAAATTCCAATGATCATGGGACCATTTCATAATGAAAATACCATTTTCACATTTAAACAATATATTTATAATATAATAATTTCTTTAATTTTAAAGATAATATTTTATTTATAAGTAACATTTTAGACATAAAATATAATAATGTAGTCATTGAGTAGTTATTTTGGAGGAAAATTCCATTCTTTTTGTATAAGTTAAATCCAACATTCCTTTTATAATATTATAAAAAGGAAAAAATGTACCCCTTTATAAAAAATAATATTACTTTTATACCACGTTTTAAAATTAATTTCATTATTAAAAATTACCTTAATAAAACATTTAGTAACATTATAAAAATAGTTCTATAAAATTATATTGAAAATACAGTCATTAGTTAGAAATATTCTCGACTGAGTAGAAAAATAAAGTCTATTTTCCATAAAAACTTAATTCATTTTCCTAAGTACATAAAGAGTGGAAAATTAAAGGAATGTTTTTATTTTCAATAAATAATAGGTGGATAATAAAATATACTGAGATTAAGATATAATTATCATATAATTCAATCTTTAGAGATGTAAGCATAAACAATTAAGAAAAATGATTGGATTGTTAAATATTATCATTCCTCTTGTATGACATCTGTCGTATGTGTTCGAGAAATCCTTTTAATAATTAATGATTAATTGTAAATAAATTAAATAACAATATTAATATATATTACTCCATATATAATTTACTTATAACCTTAAATAACACAAATAATACTAATTTTTTATTGATATTATTGTTCTAGGTGATAAGAGCTTTATTTTTCATATCTTTTTTAATTTTTTGTTTTAGTCAATTTACATTGATTATTGTTCTATTGTATATAGAATTTATATCATGATATAAATTTTATATATAATTAATATATATGTGTATATATATATAGTTATCCATAAAATTTAGAGATATAAAAATGAATCACTATAATCATGGAGACAATAGGTTGTATGTATGCTTTAATGTCTATTTGATGGATGAAACGAAAGAAATTATAATAACATTTTAGATTTTTAGAATCAATATTATTTCATATAATTCATATATGTTATTAAATAAAACATTTTTACCATCCTTGTATTTTGGAACTAAAAAATGAATCACATTGCTTATTAGAGGAGGTATTCCACTTCTAGGCATAAGAAACATTATTGTTTTTAAACATATTGAAAGGGGAATGAATATATACTCTTATAAGACTAAATGAATAAATTTTTCATAAATATTTTATGTAAACATTAATCACATTTTAATATCCTTCCATAAAATATCATCAAATTGGATCGTATCACTATTTAGAGATGGTAGGAGAAACATACGCATTACCAATAGTTTTACTTTTCATTTGATGGAAAATATATTGGATAATGGTGGTCAAAAAATGATATTAAAATTTATGTCAATTTATAATACTTAATTAAATAATTTATGATAACTGAAATTTATTTATTGGAAATTTGAGAAGAAAAAAATTGAAAGAGGTTGAGTAAGTTGAATACCTCTTCTTTGTAAGTCTTCATTTACATATCTTTTTAATGAACATAGGAATCGATTTTTTAGATGAAAATAATCCTAAAAACATGGTTATGTATGTATAAATTAGATATGTAATTTTATTTCATGAGATTGGATTTTTAATGTGGAGTAAATAATAGCTTTAAGGAGTGTGCCTTTATAAGTTAGGGGAGGGTCACAATTGGAATTTAATAAAAAATTAAATATAACAAAATCATTTTCATTAAAAATGAATCCAAAAGACATAGAGTAAAATATAGGATTGGAAATGTTTTAAATATCATAAAAAATAAAAAAAATATAGGTTAATGTGGTATTTTAAACCATATGTTTTTGTTTAACCACATAGTTAACTTATTAAAACATTAAATGGTGTGACAAATTTTTTAATATTAAAGGGTTATAATTTTACATATATTGTAATAATTTCCTAAAAAATGTAAAACTGGTGAAATTATATAACATATATTATACCATTGTTTTATTTATATATTTTTTACATTCAATAAGTAATTTGATAAAATATTTTTCCCATAAAATATCATTATTTACAATTCTAACACTATTTATTTAATTTGAGAATAATGACATCAAGAAAAATATGGAATTATAAGATAATACATTTAAAAATATCTAATGTGATATATTATTCTTCAATATTAATATAAAATAATAATTTATATATTTTTTTATAAATTTAATATTTAAGGAAATATTTATTTCATAATATTTTAATTGAATACTTACAGTGTTGTTGTTGAATAAACACTTAATAAAATTATGTAATCACTATGAATTATAATTAAATTAAAATAAAAATAATAATTATATTTCTCTAGAAATTATATTTATGATTCATTCTCAACTTATTTTCATCTATATATGAACATAAATTAGATGTTCTAATCATAGAAGGTGACAATTTGTATTTTTCTTTACATAAATTCTCAAATAGAAAATATCAATTGAAAATGGTAGCAAGTAGCCATTTTTTCCAGATATGGAAGAGAAATTACATACCCCTTTAATACATTAGGATATATGAATGTGTTATGTAAATTTTAAATCTTGATTCTATGAATTAACCCTGTTTTACCTATTTTAGATGGATTGTGGTGAAAAATATTTACGGATGTTACTATTCATCCTGAAAAAAATAAAATGTTCCTATTTTCAAAAAATTATCTTCTTAATTATAATTTATTAATTTAATTTTTTTATTTTAATTTAAATAAGGGGAAGAAATTAATTAATGAAAAAATATACAACTCAATAAAAATAGTTTTTATGAAAAAGTACATTTAATAAAGAAAAAAATTCTTAAAAAATAGACAATTAATTTGATCCCAATGAACTTAATTATATAAATAATAAAATAATAGTAAAAATTATACATTTAAATCATTTAAAAAATAGATTTAGAAAATTCTTGAAATGAAAATATAGTTTTTAATTAAAAAAAATATTATTTATCACTATTGATTAAAAAAAAATTCGTTCACAAATTTATCAACAATTCATGATAAACTAATTATTTAATTATAATTTCAAAAAAAGTTTAAATTTTCAAATATTTTTTATAAAATTGTAAAAAAATAAAACTTTTCCCCAAAAATGAATAAAAATCCTTTTTGAGAGTAACATGTTTTTTATGAACTATATATCATTAGTAATATTTTAATATTTATTTCAAAATAAATATTTAGTACACTGATATTGAGTATGAACCTTTTATATATATTAATGTGTAAAACTATATTCATATCCACCAATTAACCATCTCTGTTGTGATTCTCATATTTAAATAAAAATATTTTTTCATTAATGGTTTGTGATGTGTGTCACATTTAATATAAAACAATAATCTTTTTAAATATTGGGGGTTCACTAAAAATACCATGTAATAATATCTGTTCTAGAGAGAATTCATGGAGTATAGATACCTTAGGATTTGGTGCATTTTCTCCACATATTTGTCCACAAAACATTGTAATGTGTTTTCATAGGTTAAGAAAAGATATGATCAATTATTTGTAGACAAATAGTTATGGAATCAATAAATTGAATTAATCACATATTATTTTATTAACCCTTGGTGAATTATATGTATAAATAGAAATCATATTATTATTATTCACTTTACATGTGAAAAAATCAAACATAATATATATCATTTTCCTGAATAAATATATTAATAATTACTCAAATAATATAGTGTATATCATTTATCCTCAGAAATTGAATATCACTTTTCCTATACTCCAAAATCATTAATAGTCTTTTAATATTTTATATTAATGAAATAAAATAATTTTCACTACATTAAATTATTTTAAAATTTTAAATATTTTATTCTTATTATCAATGAATCAAATTTGAGAAAATATTTTTGTATCCAAATTAATAAATATCTATTATGTTACGAATAATAATGTGATACATAATTTTACATATATTTGTGTCAATTATTAATTAATGAATTTGAAAAAAAATTATTTATTATTCAACTCATGCAATATTATATCGAATCACTATTAACTGAATATATTCTATTAATCATAATTGAAAATTATTAAATGAATTATAAAAATAATACTTATTCAACATGTTAAATTCATAATTAATTTTACTAATGTTCTGGATATAGACAGTGTGATACCTAGTTAGTCCGTTTTTTTGAATTTGGATTCACATTCAAATGTATAATTATCATCTAGAAGCATTTCATGGCTCTCATAGATAGAGAAGTAAATGTTTCAAAATCATATATCCTCATAAGATTACACTTGACTTCATAAAATTATTTTTTCAGGGAATATCTAATCATTTAGGTTGGTTACTTATGTAAATAATTTATGTTCCTGACATCTCATTTTTTTACATTACTAAAATGAAATTAAAAATATGAAAAAAAAATCCATTGATTCAATTAATTAGTTCAATTCCTCTCAATGTAACTTTTTTATTATTATTAATTAAAAAATAGAATGTATAAATTCTTTCTCATATTAATCATTAATATAATATCACTCCTAATGAGCCTAATGTTTCCATCATTTTCACGAGGATAAAACATTATTGTTTCCATTAATGCATCAATGTACATAACTTGTGATATGGATTACTAATAAAAATTATGTTTAATGACCATTACACACATCCCCATATAGGAATATAGAATGAAACATATAAATACGTACTTAATATTACTAAGACATTTTATTGTAATCAATATCTCATAATATTAACAAGGGTGTATACCTTTAGAAGCTGCCTCAAATTCTTATGAGTATCCACCAATGATTACATGAATCAATTGTTTCCAAAAAATTATATCATTTAAGAATATATTATATATTAATGAATATTTTCATAAGAATTATATGTTCTAATGTAGTGATAAAATACTATTACCTTTTAGTGAGACATATTCCCTAAATAAATTATCGCATAGGTAGCAGAAAAATAATAGTCACCATGAGACAATACATAAGTTAATATTAAACACTACGTATATTATTTAATTGTAATAGTAGTTTGTTCTAGGGAACCAAATATTTAATATGGGGGTTTCATGGAGGGATAACTTTGTAATTTTATATTGTAAATATATTATAAATAACGATATTGGTTTTAAACTCATAATGTTATTATATTTGAAACATGAAAATATTTCTAGAATTTGAATTTTTAGAAACATTTTCTATAATGTGATTGTGGGGTTTAAATTGCATTTTTCAAATGGGGAATTTATATTTCAAAGTTGGAAGCTCAAAGTTTTTTAAAAGGGTTAAAAGAGGACATTTATTTTAATTTAATTTTGTAATTTTTAGCAATTCCCCTAATTAATATAATTTTAATTATGTTATATTAATTTGATTTTATTATTCATGAAAGGAGTTTTTTTCTTTATGTCATTGTTAGGTCATGTGCTTATCCATTATTTGTTTATTTAAAATGTATCATCAGAGTTTCTAGTTCTCTATAGTTTTTTATTATTTTATTATTGGCGGGTTTTTTAGTTCCATGATTATGGGGGAAGACCAAGGTTATGCTTCTCATACCAAGGGTAGATGTTATACTAGTTAATATTACACAATTATTTGTATTTTTGTCAGTTTTATAGGATCTCCATAATCAGTGACCAATGTATAAGGCCCTAGGTCACAACTTTTTAATTCTAGACTCATCATTCAAAACAATTAGGTTCGAAGAGAAATTTTCATTGGTTATACCTTTTCCACATTTTCTTGGTCAATAAGTGACATCAAGTGGCTTGATCGATTTCATTATAGAATATTTTGAGAATTTTATCTATGAGATAACCATTCAATGTGTTTGAGTGTGTTATTTAGTGGTTTTAAAATTCTCTATAGTTGTGGATTTTGGTATTGGATCATGGAAACCATTTTTATAAGTGGTTTTATTCTATTCCATCCAACATTCGAGTTGAGTTATTAAATTAATGGGAGACCCTATTTGGGTATCAATTTTTTAAATTCATATTTATTGGTAAATTGTGATACATTCCTTGATTATTTTTGGATTCTTGTATCCTTGGAGATACTACTAAACTTTTGGGATATATTTGGTATCTGTAATATCATATATCATCTCGAAGATTTTTATATTTCCCAATTTGATGTTCTTCGAGAAGACTTCTACAACAGTTAAATGGGGTTTTTAGGAAGAAATAATTATGTTAGGGGATAGTGACACATGGTTGTTTATTTATATAATAATTTATTTATTTATTGTTTTTATTTTTCTCAATTGAGTTTTATAAATAGGCCACTTAAATTTTTAATATTTTTTTTTTGGAATTTTCTATATCATATAATTCTTTCAAGTCCAGTATAAACATTTTTCTAGAATAAAAAATGGATCTATCGATTAAATAGGAACATTTAATAGTTAAAATATTGGTTTCTATCCTGGGGTTCCCTATTAAGGGTATACATAGATCAAATTATTTTTAAAAACTATATGATGCAAAATAATTATTAATTATTTTAAAATTTCTAAACACCCTCCCTTATATTTTAAAATATGTTAGGAACCACTATCCATCACCCACTCTCATATGACCCTTGGAAAAAGAATGCACCCAAGTTCCTTCCCTCTTTACTCTCAAATTTGTGGGTGATTCCTCTAGAAATTTCTGTCATAAATTATCCGACATAGACTTAATTAGACTCTTCCATATCCCCCTACACATCCCCTCAAATTTATTTCTCATTTTTTCTTCTTAATGGTCCCTGCATAAACCATATGTATGGGTTTTTGTTATAAATATCATGTGTTTTTTATTTCTCAAGAATGTGATGGGTTCTTCCAGGATTCCACTTTCTATTGGAATAGGATTCACACTCTCTATGTGTTCCATAATTATATGTTTCTATTATTTGGATTTACCTAAATAATACACAAATGATTGATATTTTTCAACATGTTTCCTTTACTTTTATATATTATATAATGATCAATTGGATATTGAAGATCATTTTGTTTGATTTTGTTAAGTGGTTTCAATTGGTTTCCAAATAGGTTATATGGGGATTTTCCCTGTGTTCCATCATGACTAAATGAATAAATTTTTAATTTAATTGATAATATTATAATTGTTCATTTGAAAGAGGAATTTATTATTTTAAAATAATTTATAGGTGTTTATGAAACTTTATTATGTGGCGCGTGAGTGAAAAGTTATAATCAATATTCATTTCCTATGAATATATTTTTATATATATTCATATTTATTGGAAACTATATATGTATATTAATTCATAAATATATAGTTTTAAGGATATATAAATGTGTGCATGTTTTTATTATATATACTATTTTATAGGATTCCTTTATTTTGGATCATTTATGAAATAGATATTTTTATTTTCAATTTTGTTCTTCAAATGGATTTTTCAATTAACCAATCTAAAAAGGGGACACATAGTTTAAAATGGGACTTTATAATGTGTTTCCAATTATTAATATCTCTAGAATGGGTTTCAAATGGGTTTTGGAAAATTTTATAACATTCAAATTCAGAAACCTGGTTCTCCCATTTATTTATTTTTCATAAATCACACACACATATAGAATCTATCCAGTTTACAGATGGACTTTACATGCATGGGTGTAGAGAGATCAGATTATAATTTTATTTGGATTTTGTGGAATATTTATTAAAGTATATAATATGATGGTGACCCCATATCATATAATTGTTATTATTATATGATCTAAGGTATATTAGAGAGTCATGATAGATGTATTTATCTAAAATCTATGGTATAAAATAGAATAGTTTTGTTTTAGATACCATAAGAGGTTATTGCATAAGTGATTATAGTTGAATGAATAATTCTCATTATAGAAACATTGATGTATTGATATTCGGATAGGTGGTTCTAACCTGAGTATTTCAAGGAACCCTTATAAAAATGATTTGTAATTTTGAATGAAAAAATAGCCTTTATTACTTACTTGTTACTATATTTTTTTATAAGGATTCTTCCCTATTTTGACTACCCATTGAATTAGCCTACTTGTTAAAATTAATCTTTATTCCAATGTTTTAACATACATTATTTATAAATTATTTATAATTTCCTTTAATATTTTTGGGATATCCATTGTATTTATTTAGGGTTTCATCATAAGTGGATTGAAAATTATGTCATAAAATAGGGTTATGTTATAATGGTTTTGAAAGAATATTTTAAAACCTATTTTAATTTTAAAGGTTGTTTTTTTGGGAAATCAAATGGTGTTTTTCATAAGATAATTAAAATTATATTTTTTTAAAAACTAATATCATACATTCAATTTTTTTAATTTTATAAATGAAAAAAATGAATTTATAGTTATTGACTAGTCAGAAATTTATGATGATACCAAAATCAAACAAATCAATGTTTTTAGGCTGACTGGATTAGCATGTTATGACTTTGTTTCAAAAAATGTGATTTCAGTTTTGATACAGTGTTACATAATGTCATATGGGATAGTATCTTGGTTATGTTAATTATTTTTTGTCCAATAGCAGACTTGGAAAAATATTTCATGGTTACTTTAAATTAGGATAGAGGAGGGTGAACTATATAATTTAAGGAAATGTGATGATATAAGGGGAAAAATTTATTCTATAAAAAAATAAAAATAAATAAGAAAAAAATAAAAAAACAAAATATAGGTAGAATAATATATAGAAACATCCAAAACAAACCTCCATATAACCTCTAAGGTCACCACAATCCACTAATATAACGATGCTCCATGGAGACTATGACCAATCATTACTAGATGATCAAAATTGGTCTATCTATAGAAGTTAGTATTGAAAAACTATAGATGTGACCAAATAAAAAAAATTCTACATGCCTTTACGATAATGATAATTCCAAATCATGAATGTTTGAAAATAACTCACATATAAAGTATGATTTTTCGTTTATTTTCAAAACTCCTATCAAGAATCCATTTTTATGTGAAACTATTTTCCATTAAATTTTTGATAATAGTTTTTTGAACATGTCAAATTAATTGATTTAGTATATATACATGCTATTTATTCAAGTAAACTTGATTTTTATTAATTTATTCAAGAATAATAGACTAAGAATATGGAATTTTAAAAATAGTACCATAATAAAAAGGGTGAAAGAGATGATGAACCATGGGAAATTCCTTTGTATTTAGGTTTAGTGGGGACCTAGGATCCTCAAACTCTTATTGACCAACCATGGATGAGAAGGTCTCTCTCGTACCCAATCCATCCATTCACTATTATCACTATTTTTGTTAGGGTTGTTTTATAATAGTACTAATTAGGGAATTCCACTCTAAACATAAATATCTTGGTATTTCCTCATAGAAACATGGTATTGACATGTTAATTTTCAAAGATACAAAAAATTTTAAATTATATATTAATTGAACCACTCATGAATCCACTTTTGTTCAATTCTATTTCCACATTCCAGTTACCATATTTCAATAAATCTATAGAGAAAATGATTTTGAGAAGAAATTTACACATAGAAAAAAATTAATGAAAATACCCATTACATAAACAAATAAATTTAGAAAACCTCATTTAGGCATTTAAAATTATGAGAAGTTTTAAATAATATTGAAATCATATTTAAATAAATAATACACATGTCAAAACATAAAGGAAGACATGAATAAAATGAATGTCCAGTATAAAGAATCACCACCATTTTTCTAAAATATAGAGACTATTTATAAATAAAAAAATTATAAACACTCGTGAGATTATGAAATTGATATTAAAGACTCGTACATTAAGAACCTAACTTAAAAAGACTTCATTTGATGATAGTAACTTCAATATTAAGAGCATAAAAACCTAATATATATACCCTTTGGACCAATGTACATATTCTACTCCCCATGGGGGAATATATAAAACGATGATATATATATATATATATATATATATATATATATTTGTGTGTATTTGTGCTTACCTATGTGAACAGATTAAATCCACCTTCCACTCTAGAATCTCTAAAACACCTCAAAGAGGTCAAAGATGCACTAAAAAATATATGGAATTATAAAAGTAATTAATTCCATAATGAAAAACTGAAAAAATAAGAACAAAGAAGAAGAAAAATACCAAAAAGTGATGGAGAAATCACCAACTTCGATGTGAGAGACCCAAAATGATAGCCCAAAATGCATGTTAAATTTCCTAAGGTGATAAAAAATTAATTATTTAAAAACTAATAAAACCTAAAATATTATTATTTTGGTAAACCCATGTGTCTAATCCATAGGGGTGATCCATATGTTCAAAATTAATTAAATAAATTAAAATTAAATTATTTTACTCTTTGAATATATAAAAAAAATGTATGGATTGCATTTGAATTCAATATAGGAGGAATTCCTTGTTTAGTGATATTCAGGTTCATAAGATAGGGATTCCTCTGATTAGAGGTTTATTTTATTTTTTTGTATGAACTTGATATGTCGGGATCCTTTGTCTATGTATGATACACTACTAATATGATTTCACTATTGTAATGGTCAACTACTAGGTTAAATCACCAATCTTGGAGATCGAATACCCTATTTATACATAAGTAACCCATATTTTATAATGGTTATACAAAAAATATTCTAATTAATCAATGAAATGATATAAACATCTTCGAATTAGAAGCAATGGTCGAGCAGTTGAAAAAAGAATAGTACTAGAATTGATAAATAGCGTTGAATAAATCCAAAAAACAATGTGAAATAGAAATAATACCTAACCACACATACCCCTATAATAATATCACATTTAATATAAATGACTAATCGCTCATTCGAGGAATGATATGAATGTGTAGTATAGATACCCAAGGAATAATGGAAGAAAAGAAAGATAGTGTAGAAGGTATCCAGTTGAGTGAATCTCCAAAATTCATCTATCCAGGCTCATATCATTCATGGATGTCCCAAACTGGAGGCTAAGGATATTATTTTATATGACATACCATCATTCCTCAGCAAATGAAACATTTATCATTCAATTTCCCATCAGTTTTGTGATGTGTAAATATTCCTTATCTTGTATTGTTATTGTTTTTACAACATTCGAAGGTATCGTGAATTTCTATTTATCACATAGAAAATAAGTTCTAACTAATAACTCATCACATTTAATGTATTTACATGATGATTAAATAACTTTCCCATTTTAGTTATCTCTATTTATTTGTAAAATATCTAAGGTTTCTCAGTGAGAAAAATTCATGGCGTGATGTGTCTTTGAGATCTTATTTTTTTCATTACATTACTTTTCTACTTATCTATTTTATCCTATAAAAACATAAATAAAATCATGAATTTCCCATATTGGAAAAATTATTCAATTAAATAAAATAATAGATATAATAAAACACCCTTAAATGTATTCATGAAATACCGATAACACAAACCCATATTAATCATATCCATGGAACCACATAAAATATAATAAGACCCTAGCCACAAAAACCCCAAAAAATAGACCATTAAAAAACACTATGGGTTTACCATCATCACACCAAAGTGATAAGGAAAAGGTAAAAAAGGATGGTAATGATGGAGGAGGGAAAATTACATAGGTTTATCACACCTATAATCCAGGAAAGAGTTGGAAATGAGAGGTGAAAATGGGATGGGTTGGAATGCACAATGGTGTGGAATGGGTCATTATGTGGTGGAGGGGATAAGTAAGAAAGAAACCCATTAGGAGGGTTTAATAAAACATAATAATAATAACATCAACATTTATTATAAGAATAATAATATTTTTAATAACATTTATATGAATAATAATATTAGAATTTATAATAATAATAATAGTGTTAGGATGGTATGTATGAGCATGATATACTCTATAATACCAAAGGTAGGATCGAATAAGTAAGATGGAATACAAATACAAGAGGGGGGGGGTGTGAATTGTATACTTTTAAAAATTCCTTAAAGGAAATTTTGCATAACCAAAATTCAAAGCACCTTTATGTTCTAATAACTTTCTTGATTCTAGAAAAGTGATTCCAAAAATGAAACTTTAGAAAAGTTTACAACAAATGATATTATACCTTAAAGCGTATAGAATCTAACTATAATAGAGTAAAATTATGAAAAATTATAAGAGAGTTTTACTTTCCTCGATAATAAAAATGCAGCGAAAAAAATAGTAATACTGCAAGTAATAAGAATAAACTCTTTTACCCAAAGAGGAGGGTATCCAACAACCCAGTATAAGAGCTCCCCCTATTTATACTTTCAAGAAAGTCTGTCTTACCCAAACTCAGGTAACCCCTCCATCCGAAGATTGGTATCTATCTTTCTATCCCCGCAAGCCCTCGATTTGTAAGGAAATCAGCACCTATGACTTCACAACCTGAAGCCTCTGATTTTTAAAGAAATCAATCCTCTGCACGAAGCATGTCTCAACTAATAAATGTTTGAACAATCCATTCAAACTTTCTACATGAAGCCTGAGAGTTTATAAGAGCATATCTCTCTAGAAAGAACTTCAACAACATGTAGGAAAATTTGTCAAAGTTGTGTTGAGATCTTTTCAAATGAGCTCTTATTTATAGCCACGGCTCCAACGGTCGGCTCCCTCCTCCAACGGTAATATTCTTCCTTAAATTTTGGAGGGACCTGTACATGTGTCACTCAAACAACGGTTAGTTGATAACAGAACGAACAACATAATTTGATAACAAAATGAGTGTAAGTATAACCAAAACTGATATTCAGAATGAATGTAAATGAGAGTTCAGAGTCTAAGTAAAAATGAATTCGGAGTCTAAAACCCAAGGATATTCAGATTCTATTTTGTAGAAATTCGGAACCTAAGTTCTGTAGAAATACGAAGTCTGAATTTCAATGAAATTAGGAGTCTAGATTCACCAGAATTCGGAACCAGAAATTAAAATGTTCAGAGTCATAGTTCATGAGAATTTGGAGTCAAAACCCATAGGATTTCGGAGTCCGTATTCAGAGAACTCAGATTCAGAACCTAGACAAGTTCGTAATCAGAATTCGTAATAAGAATTCATATTGAGAATTCATAATCAGAATTCATAATGAGAATTCGTAATTATAATTAATCATCATAATTCATAATGATAATTCATAATCAGAATTCATCATCAGATTTCATAATGATAATTCGTAATCAGAATTCATCATCATAATTCGTAATGAGAATTCGTAATCAGAATTCTTCATTAGAATTTGTAGTGAGAATTCGTAATCAGAATTCATCATCAGAATTTGTAATGAGAATTCGTAATCAGAATTTATCATTAGAATTCAAATTTAGAACATTATACAAGTTCATAATCAGAATTCAGAGTTGAACTTCATAAAAGTTTGTAATAGGGAATTCAAAGTAGAACTCCATAAAAGTTCATAAAAGTAATTCAGAGTCATAAATAGAATACCTCATATCTATGTATTATATGATTCTGAGGATTTTGGTTACAAACCGATTTTTATACTTAGACAAATTTTTATTTGAACAAGGTAAGCATGATAAGGATAAATTTCCTTGGGAAAGGAATTTTTTCCTTATAGGGGTAAAATATAGGGTAAAGTGAAATTTTCCTTAAGATAAGGTGTTTGTTATTTTCAAAACAAGATGAACGATCAAGTCATAAAGAAACCTTGATGACTTTTCAATCTCCCCCTTACATGAAGGAATGGAAAAGTAATAAGGAAAACCTTATTGACTCAACAATCTCCCCCCCTTTTGGAAATCACAAACATCCTTACGAAAAATAATGTAGGAAGTTAGAATAAATTTCAATACTTTGAAATTAAAGCTTATCTCCCTTTGTTTAGGATCAATGGTGAATAATACTAACTCCCCCTTAAGCTTTGGAACTCTAAGGACCGTATTATAGATTTCCGGAATGAGAAATTTCATTTGAATGTGGAAATATTTGTAATGAAAACTCCCCTTTAGATAAACTCCCCCTTTCTTACAGATAGTTCTTCTTTACTTAGAAATTTTTCTTATACCTTTTAGAATTATTTTTCCTTCTCCCCCTTTGTGATTTTCAAAAATAATTTGACGGAATGGAAAATCAATAAAGTAACTTGAATATTAGTATAGACAACCAGACAAAACAAACAACCAATATTTTCACTACGATGGAAAGAATTGGTACAAGGGAAAAAATAAAACAAAAGATCGGAGTGGTCTATTTTGTTTCTTTTTTCTTGGTCATTAGCATCTTGAAAACAGTCTTCAACTTCTTCAACTCTTTATGATCTTCCTCTTCTTGCTTTTCTAATGCCTTGATTCTGTCTTCCATAGCCTTCATGTCCTCTGCCTGAGCCTTCATGGCCTCTTCCTGAGCCTTTAGCAATTCATGTTTCTTCAAAAGTTTTTCTTGCATCTCACTCCAAAGCTCCTTTTCTGTTTTCAAGCATTGAACAATATAACTCAGCTTCCCATTCAGATCTTTCAAATCCTGAATATTAGAACATTGTTCTAGACATAGATTTTCCTGAAAACTATTTGTAAGATCCTTGATCTTGGAGTCCTCGGTGTCAAAATCCTCTTTGAAATCTTCATGAAACTGATCAGGATCACCCAAATCTTCATTTATTTTCTTCGACTAAAGAGTCATTTTTTTGTAGGATTTCTTGTGAGCCTCATAATTGATCAGAAAATTATTGTATTATGCCTCAATCTTTACACATCTGTCCATGAACATGGATACAGATTCTGACTTTTGGTTCAAACTATGTTGTAGCACCTAGAATCTAGATTCCATTGTGGAAAATATTGTAATGGTATCGACCACCTTTTTAAGAGACTGTTCAAAAAAATCGTGCCCAGAGGCAAATGACTCTGAATCTGACAATTTTATTGGAGATTGTTCTTCTTTTATTTCCACCAGATTTCTCTTTGAAGAACCTCCATCTTCCTTCTTCCTAAAAATGTCTTTTGTTGGAGTGTCAACATCCACTTTCTTACCCACGCTGATTTTAGGTATGGCTTCCTCATCAGGGGATTCATGATCACTATCGAACAGTTGAACAGTCTTATCTTCATCCACTTTCTCTTTTCCATCTTTAGCTTCATCATCCTCAGGTTTTATAAAGTCATTATTATAACTTTATTCTTCAGATAGCGTGTTTACCTCTTATTCATCTCCTTTTTCATCAACTCCTGGAGTAGCAATTTTTGAGGATCCGGGTTGGGAATTCCATATTAACAAATTTTCGGATGGGGTTCCCTTATCTTGATATTCTTCAACTAGATTAATTACATCATCAGAGCTACCACTCATCTCAGCTTTTTTCACTTCTTCTTCAGCTTTCTTCTCTTCCATAGTTTTCTCTTGTTGCTTTTATGGTGACATAAACCTCTTTCCTGGAGTCTCGGGAAATTTTTCCACAAGGAATGATTTCAGAATAGGGATGTTTTCTAAAGCAACCTCAGTATCCTTAAAGAGATACTGAACAATCTCAGCCTCATAAATTTTCTTATTTTTCCTTTTCACCTTTTATTTTCCCTCAAGCTCTTCAGCAGCTATTTATTTTAAGGCCTTAGCCTCCGCAGGATCAAAACCAAACTGTGGCTCCTTTTATTTTCGATTCTTCTTGTCCTCTCTCCACTTTTCTACCACCTCATACAGGTAGGCTTATTTCTTTTGGGGGTTAGGATGTGAAGATTGGAGTTCATTAGACTTTGGGGTTTTATCTTTAACTTCCACTTCCTTCAACTTCCTTTTCTTACTCGCCTTCTTTGAGGGTTCAACTTTCTCAAAATTTTCTAGATTGGCTTCTTCCTCTTCCACTAGCAGATCATAAAACTCCCCAGTCTCTTTAGAGAACCCAACATTCATTCTTTTGAGGGTGTCATCACTAATCTGCATCACCTTGCAATTTCTCAGCTTTGAGCTACATGGGATCTTGAAGGATTCAAGACACTGAACTATTAACTGTGAATGCAATGCCGAATACATAATGATATGAGCTCTGAGGTTCCCATTCTTGATGTTTTGAATCGTAATGAGGATGTGCCTCATCAAATTGATTTTCCTTAGATTTAACAAAAAATCTATGATGTACATGTCACTTTTCTTAAGGTTGTTTTTATAAGCCTTCCTCGGTACAATAAGACCTTGCACCC
Source organism: Viscum album (assembly GCA_963277665.1). Taxonomy (NCBI): domain Eukaryota; kingdom Viridiplantae; phylum Streptophyta; class Magnoliopsida; order Santalales; family Viscaceae; genus Viscum; species Viscum album. Next base: position 127,457,240 of record OY728147.1, on the reverse strand, counting down.
ATAATTGTAGAATCCGAATATTGGTAGACAGATGGGAAATATTGGCTATCTTTACATCAGTAAGACCAAGGAATTCCATGGTCTTCACCTTGATAAAACTTCCTTGAACCTCTGGGAGTTTGTGTGAGAAAAAATCAGCTTCCCCTTCATATTCCAGCCCCACCAAGCTTGAATCCTTTGTGTAAAAAAGTTTGTAAGTCTTCCCATAACTCTTATAGGAGAATTTTTATCTACCATTTTTCTTGAAGAAGAAAACTAATTCATAGAATTTTATGAGAAGATTCAGATATAATACATCTTGATTTGTTGTATTATAAATATCTATACTTTCCCAACCATTGAGCCTGATATTCTTGGAAATAATTGAGTCATAATTCTTCAAGAAATTTGGGTGTACCAACCTCTCCTTATAAATTTTCCATTCAGAAATCGGCTTAACCGATGACATTTCTTGAGATGGTACTTCTGCAGACATTTAGATAGGAGTACTTCTAAATAATTCAGAACGACATCTTATAGAGAGTCAGAGGTTCAGCACACACTAACATGAAAATCGATGCGGGACAACCATCTGGGGTCCTCTTTAAATAGGCGATGGAAGTTACCTTTAAACTTCCAAAACCAATCTTACGGTTGAAAAACTCTCTGATCTGATCTGATGGTTGAAAAAATGCCCGCAAGGAAATCTTGAATCTGATCTTTTGTGGTTTTAAGAAAAATATTCGGATTTATGGAGAAACGAATCCGAAATATTAAAAGAAAATAGCAGAAAGTAAAAAATGATTACAAAAACTTGAGTAAAGAAATCATACCTTTCGGATTGGCTAGTTGGATTATTCGTAATAGGTGATATACTTCTTGAAGAAAATTTGACTATGAAAAACTCACAACGAAAAACTTAAGATCTAATTGTTTTATTGAAAAAACATTGAGTAACAAAACTTGATTACAAAAAATATGAGTACAAAAATTCCCATTACGAAAATTCCCATTAAGAAAATTCCCAATACGAAAATTTCCAATACGAAAATTTCCGTCATGAAAATTTCCATTACAAAAATATCCATTATGAAAATTCAACGTACAATGATTCTCATTATGAAAACTTCAGTTCTAATAATATCATTACAAAAACTTCAGGATCGAAAAATTTCATTACGAAAAACTTGAAAAAAAAATCAACTAAGAATGTTTTCATTACGAAAATTTTGAAAAACTAAGTACGAATTTTTTTGAAAAACTAACTATGAAAATTTTCATAAACTTTAATAACAGATGTACTCGCCCTATAAAAGGAAGTTTGTTACTATAAAGAGAGTGGTTGAACAAAAAGTTAATGAAGGAAGATTACCTCACAATTATCATTCCTAACTACTGTTTAATGTATTAAAATCTATCGGTAGGTAATGCTTTTGTGAAAATATCAGCAAGTTGATCTTGCTTTCTGATGAATTGAAGAATGATATCTCTTTTTTGTGTGTGATCTCTAAGAAAGTGATGCCTAATATATATGGGAATTGCAAGATAGTGATGTCTAGGGTTTTTACTAAGGGAAATGGCACTTGTGCAAGGTTTTAAAACGTTTGAAATAAATGTTTTTCCAAAAAGAACAATGTTACCTATGCCAATAATTTATCCCTGAGCATTGTCTCCAAAAGTTACATTTCCTCCTTTTGTTTTGATAATCTTTTCAAAATAATTTTTTTACCAGTCATATTCCCGGAACATCCACTATCCATGTATGACATATTGTTGTTGGTACTTTCTCTATTTTCCTAAAAATATGAAAAAAAGTTAGGCTTTCAGTATCCAAACTTTCTTGGATCCAGAATTGTTAGATAACAAAATATTAGTTATCAACAGTTGTTTAGAAAAATAAGCTTTATGAAACCCATGATATTGAATTTTATTCAAAGAGAAAATTTTCTTCCAATGCACACCACTTTGACACTTAATGAAAAAACGGGCTCTAGAAGGAACAAAATAGTTGGTTTTTGAAAACCTGTTTTTGGTGAGTGTAACCTACTCCAGTAGTGTTTACATGAGGTTTAATTTGAGAATACATATTGTCAAAATTTTCCTTCCCAGAGGTAAATTTTGCAAGGAGCTTCTTAAGAGAAAATATTTCTGATTTTAGTTTGATAACTAAATTAATATCCTCATGAATCATTTCCTGAGAGTTAGATTTGTCACAAAAACATTTATCTTTAAAATAGAATTCTTAAGATCTTTATAAAGTTCTTCCTTAACAAAATTATCTTTCTCAAGGTCTTTAGAATTTTTTTCTAAATGATCTTCTTTATCTCCGAGATCTGTAGAATGATCTGAAATCTCCTTTGTAAGAATTTCTTCCCAAGTATTTTCCTTGTATAATTGCTCAAAAATTTTACCATTTCTTGCTTCAAGTAAATTGAAAAATCTAGACACTTCTTCATATGAAGGTTCTTCATTTTCTGAATATGAAGTATCTTCATTAAAAGTACTATTTTTGAAATAGTAATTCTTATCAAGAGACAAATTTGTTAAAGCCTCTACAGAGCATACCTTAGCCATAAGACATGTATTGGGGAAAGAAGTAGTAGCAATGAAACCCATATTTTTCTGTTCTGATTAATCATATTCAAATGATTCAATTTATGAAGAGTCTCCACAACTATGACTCCAAGTATCATTAGATTTAAGACTTTTCTTGTGCTTTGATCTATAAAATTTATTCTTATTCCTTTCTGATTTCCTTTCCTTCTTTTACTTCATTTTCAAAAAGGGACAATCAGTTCTGCTGTGACCTATTATTCTACATTCATAACACATAACTTCTTTATCTTTCTTATCTCTATAATATTTCTTCTTGTACTTATTCTGATAATTCTTCTGACGGAAAATCTTGTTCATTCTCCGAGAAAGATTAGCTAATTTATTCTCTGACTTTTCTGTATCACTAGATTCTTACTGAATAATGAATTTCATTGTCTTTGATCTAGTTACTCTTTCTACGTTCTTGTATTTCATATGTTTAGAAGTCGTTGGGAAAGAAACTCTTGCATTCCCATTCTTATTCTTGACATATTTAGCATCTCTCTTCATTCTTGTTTCCTGTTGAACAAGAGTTCGAAACAACTCATCTATAGAAATCTGAGTGACTTTCATTTTCTCATCAATAGCTATCTTATTGGACTCCAATTCATTTTCCATGATATCTATGATCTTATCAGAAAGGGATTCATCATCCAATCCTTTTTCACCCATTGATTGTAAACTATTCACAATAGTCATGAATCTCTATTTCACCTTGCATATGGGTTGACCATAAGGAAAACTAAAACCATGATATTCAGCTCTAATCATGGACATTCTGGTTTCAATTACTTTGGAAGTTCTAAAGTGGGTATCTTCAAGTTTCTTCCATATAGAATTTTATGCTTCACAAGATGAAATTTGGCTATATATATTTCTAGTAATTGAACAATGAAAAGTATTATGTACCTTATAATTAAGTTTATATTCATGATTGTCTTGATTTGTAAAGGCACTTACTTCTTTATCATGAATCTTGTATCCACCAGTAAGAATAAAAAAATTTTCGACACCAGTGTGGATAATGAAAGTCTTCATGCGATCTCTCCAATATTCTTAATCATTAAAATAAAAGATAGGTGGTCCGGTTGGATTGAGATTTTCTATGGAACCAACATTGATTCCTGTGATCTTTAAGAAAAGTGTTTCAACAAAAACTTATTTGTATAAATATTTTGTAAACAAGGAAAATATAGAGCAAGAGTATCTCTAAGAAAAAATGAATCTAAACTATATGAGTCCGAATATTTGAATCTGAAAAATATGAATCCATAAAATATGATTCCAAGAAATCAATTCTGAGTATTCTCTTCTAAATATAATCATGAGATTAATTCAGATTAAACCAATCCTTTGATACCAATTGTTAGGATGGTATGTCTGAGTATGATATACTCTATAATACCAAATTTAGGATTGAATAAGTAAGATGAGATACAAATACAAGAGGGGGTGAATTTTATAATTTTAAAAATTCCTTAAGGAAATTTTGCATAACCAAAATTCACAACACCTCTAAGTTCTATTAACTTGCTTGATTCCAGAAAAGTGATTCTGGAAATGGAACATAACAAAAGTTTACAACAAATGATATTCTACCTTAAATCATATATAATCTAACTATAAAAAAGTACAATTATGAAGAAATATAAGAAAGTTATACTTTCCTCAACAATACAAATGCAGTGGAAAAACAATGTTGTAAAACTACAAGTAACAAGAATAAAATCTTTTAACCCAAAGAGGAGGGTATCCAAAATCCGTGGATAAGAGGTCCCTTGATTTATACTTTCAAGAAAGTATGTCTTACACAAACCCAGGTAAGCCCTAAATCCGAAGATCGTTATCTGTCTTGCTATACTTGAAAGCCCTCGATTTCTAAGGAAATCATCTCCTCTAACTTCACAACCCAAAGTCTCTAATTTTTAAGGAATACGAACCTCTGCACGAAGCAAGTCTACATGAAGCAAAGTTTGAACAAGCCCTTCAAACTTTCTTCATGAAGCCTAAGAGTTTATAAGATCCTCTCTCTCTAGAAATCACTTCAACAGCATGTAAGCATATTTTTTAAAGTTGTGTTGAGCTCTTTTCAAATGAGCTCTTATTTATAGGAACAACTCCAACGGTCGTGTCCCTCCTCCAATGGTCATGTTATTCCTTGAATTTCAGAGGGACATGTACACGTGTCACTCAAACAACAGTTTATTGATAACTGAAAGCACAACATTTTTGGATAACAAAATGAGTGTAGGTATAACCAAAACTGATATTCTTAAGGAAGGTAAATGAAATTTTGAAGTCTAAGTAAAAATGAATTTAGATTCTAAAACACATGTATTTCCGGATTCTGTTTTATAGATATTAGGATTCTGTTTTGTAGAAATTCAGAACATAAATTCTGTAGAAATCCGAAGTCTGTATTTCAAGGAAATTCATATTCTAAATTTAGCGGATATCTGAACCTGAACTTACAAAGTTTGGAGTCAGAGTTCATGAGAATTCGAAGTCAAAACTCATAGGAGTTCGGAGTCTGTATTCAGATAACTCGGAGCCAGAACTTAGGCAAGTTCATAATCAAAATTTGTAATGAGAATTCATAATGAGAATTCGTAATCTGAATTCATCATCAGAATTTGTAATGAGAATTCGTAATCTGAATTCATCATCAGAGTTTGTAATGAGAATTAGTAATCAGAGTTCATCATCAGAATTTGTAATAAGAATTTGTAATTAGAATTCATCATCAGAATTCATAATGAGAATTCATAATCATAATTCATTGTCAAAATTCGTAATGAGAATTCGTAATTAGAATTCATCATTAGAATTCATAGTTAGAACTTTATACATGTTCGTAATCAGAATTCAGAGTTGAACTTCATAAAAATTCATAACAGGGAATTCAGAGTATAACTTCATAAAAGTTTGTAAGAGGAATTCATAGTGTTAAACAGAATACCTCATATCCAAGTATTATATGATTCCGAGGATTTTAGTTACAAACTAATTTTTATACTTAGAAATTTCTTGATTTGAACAAGGTAACCATAATAAGGAAAAATATTCTTGGGAAAAGAAATTTTTCTTTATAGGGGTAAAATATAGGGTAAAGTGAAATTTTCCTTAAGATAAGGTGTTTGTGATTTTCAAAACAAGAGGAGCGATCAAGTCATAAGGAAACCTTGATGACTTATCAATCTCCCCCTTACTTGGAGGAATGAAAAATACATAAAGAAAACCTTATTGACTCAACAAATAGTAGTAGTATTATTATTATTATCAAAAAGAAAATTATTTTTCAATACCAATAAGGATGCACGTTTTGGCCACATGGTCTTTTAGACAGTGTAGTGACCTCTGTCTAAGAGAAAAAAGGGGATGTATTGTTTACCTAGATGGGTGAAGGATCTTGAAACAAACATTGCTCCCTAGATTGACCCACTTTGTGTTCTATATGGTCTTCCTAAGCCTACAAACCATATTCCCCTAACCCTGCAACAACCATGAACCTAGGAATAACACTCCAAAATTAGAATTTAAAAAACTGACTCATCCCAAAACTAAAAAAACTCTAAATATAATAAATTTATTAATTATAATTAATATATAATGATTAGGGTGTGTCAATTGTACCCACTATGAAACTTTCATCTACCAAAATATGAGAAAATGTTGTACTAACTATGTCACAAACATGACAAAACCAAAAATGAAATCACAACCATTAGAGGACTGAGAATCATAAACTAATTTTATACAAAAAAAACCCAAAAGGTTTTAGATCCAAAATAATCTTTAATTTCCATCCTCAAGATACTCCTCATCATCTAAATAAATAACTAATGATATTAATAGAGTCAAACTTGAAAATGACGGGACGATGGATCAGGGACTTGTATCTCCATACATATCCTCAAAATAAGTAATTCCATGACCCCTAACATATAATTCTCTAACGAAACCCATTGAGGTTAGCTGGGATGGTTAAAATTTCTTACCAATGGTTTATTATCAAATTCACAATTGTTACCTATTTTGGAGGCCTCCACACAATTTCAAAACAAAAATCAATCACTATTTTCAAAGAAAAATCAACCCACAAATACAAAAAAAACGTATATAATTGGTGCACCCTCTTTTCATCCGAAATTACACCTAACTAGTTTAAGGGAATTCATAAATGAGATATATAGTGGGTCTCCCGACCAATTTGGAATTGACTAGTGGATTAGTTTCACTAAATTAAATGCTTAATTCACTATTATGTAGCACAACATGTTCCAAACCAAATAAAATAAAAAAGGAACCAAACCAGATCATGATTAATAATTCACCATATATAACATTTCTATATATAAGCCCATAAATACTAAAACCATCCCAAAAGAAGCATAAATATTCAAGCCCCTACATATCCAAGGAACTACCTCACAAATACCAAGATAATAGGGACACCAATATATTCCAAAAAAATTATAAGAAAATACAAAACAAATTGAATATTAAATATGTTCCACTCCATTATAAAAAAAACCATTTGGTTCAGCAACAAGAACAAATGGTAGCTCCTTTAATATGTAAAAATCACCACTCCATGACCTAGGTATGGAGCTTAAATTTATTGAAACATATTATACCTTACAGTCAGAAGCTAATAATTCCTTATTGAAACATTCTCTTTTGGGTTCACAAGAGGCCGCACAAACAAAAATCATTTAAAAAAGTATATATAGACAACATAGAATTCCAAAACCAACACCACATGATACAAAAAGTGAGTGTTCCATCAAACATGAAGTAGGAAATGATGAAGGATACACCCTATGAACTAGTTCCTTTAGTTCAAAATCCAAACCAGATTGAGATCCATTCATGATAACCTCAAGAAACATGACCTCAGAATATCACAGACATCCCTCTATAATCCAACTCAGATAGGGTTACCTACCCCACAAACTTATTAAACAAAACATTTCATTATGGAGGAACATTATCCTTAACATATGTATGATAACCCCACAAGATTAGAAAATATTTATATATAATTCTCAATGATATTTTTAAAGAAGTATAAATTAACTCCTTAAAATGATCAATACTAGAATTATCCATCCTTTAACCGTAGTAATTACCCATAATCTCTGAAACATTTTTTTACATTCACTCCCTTAGGATTCAATCATGGGATGAAAATAGTTTTTAATCTCTCCCATGGAAGGAAAGCTTGCAAATATAATGGAGTGATCACATTTCATAGGCCCAATCCCAGACCTCCAAATAGACCAATGAGCGCTCACGCCCTCAAGACATCTAGAGGTTCCAAAGACCCAATAACACTCTCAACCTCCTCAAGACACACCAAAACCTCTAAAAATCGTTGAAAACTAAAATATAGTAAGTATATGAAAAAGAACATGACTCCAATAACCGTCTTGGAATCTGAAAAAAAAACATAAAGAGACTACTCCTAAATAATATGGACCATTCTTGGGAGAATACTCTAAATTAAATGAATGCAAAAAACAACATGAAAATAAAAACAATCCACATCTTGAAATTCTAACTTCATAAACTAGAACATATCACATCGAAGAATCAAATCCTCTTTTAAAACCCATTATTTCTCATTGTAATTTGAAAACCACTTTCCAACTTCTATTACCATTTTTCCACATCAAATTTCAAATTCATAAAACCACCACACATTTCCTTTTAAGACCACAAACACATTATGTAATGAACCCCTTTTAAAAGAAAACATTTTTTATTTTAAAAAAACAACTTTAAAAAAACCATGTCATGCCTTTGATTTTATGTACTCACACTTGAAATCATATGACCTTTCACATATGTGTGCATCTCAATTACACTTATATCATCTATTGATACATTCAAAAATTCACTTTCAAAATTAAAATAATAGATTGAAATGTTCATGGAAAATTTCATGGGTCAAAAATACCATTTTAATATCAAAACCAATCATTTTTAATTCACATAAAATTTATTATTTTATAAAAACATTAAAAATTAAAAACAATTTCATATTTATTTAAAAAAATTAATTGTTTTTCATATCATAAATACAACATTAGAAAATAATGAATAATTTTATAACGTAATTTTTGAACCCAACCACTAATTAAACTCACACCGTTAATAAATAAGAGAAACTCGGTATTTAACATATCAAAATTATAACACCATAGTGAAATATCAGGAAAATGAAACATTGTCGCGTGGTTATGAAGACTAAAATACAATCACATGAGAATGTTGGAGGGTAAAATATGTCTAAGTGTGGTATTTTTATGCTTTAATAAACTAGGAGAAACAACCATGAACCCTCAAAATCCAATCACATATCAACTACAACTACTGGAGTTTCCAAATAATTCAAAAAAAAAAATTGTTAAGAAAAAATCAAAACCTCATTAACATTAGTGAACCATGAAAGGATATTAAAACAAAAACATTTCAGAACACTCATTTAATTAAATATTCCATCCAGATAGGTGGTGTTCAAGAACATAAATGTGACTAACTACCTAAATTCTGAAAACAGTGGCTCTAAACTACCATAAATCCCCAAATAAATAGATCAAATTTCACTAATATAATTTTTCACTAACCAACCCTGTTCAGCTCAAACTAGTCACCTGATGTATAACTCAACAAGGCCTAAGAGGCATTCCTAATTCTCTTGGGCTAGAGTGCAATGACCCGCTAAATCTCATTGTCCTGAGAGTACACTGAGTCATTAAATGGCCTTAAATGACATCCATATTACACCAAAGGCTATATATAAATGTAGAAGGGTTTCAAATAAAAGTGGGGGAAAATTTACCCTTTAATAAATAAACTAATAAACTAACCAACCATAATCAAAACATTCACTAAATGATGTATGACCAAATTGAAGACAACTAAACAACATCATGTATCTCAAAACCTCATTCAAGTGTGCAACAGTAGAATACCAAATTAGTATCAAATTAAACAATGGATGAACAAAATAAGACACTAAAATACCACACAACCCCATGATCTATAATCTCTAAGCTCTATAATCACTAAACATCCCAAGTCTCATGAGGTACTGCTAATGATGTGGGAAACATTACCATCACCCATCCCAGGAAGATAGCATCTGCAAAAGAAAAAAAGATCCAAAGGAGGGGTGAGTATAAAAACATAGTAGATTTCCCCAATGAATTCCCTACTCACTACACTAGGATATAAATGTTAGCCGCATTTATTTAAAACTATTACTATAAAATAAGTTACCAGAAAAGTTTATAACTAAAAAAAACATGTTCCAAAAACTATTCACCACCAAGTGAAAACAAAACTAAAATGAACCCAATTTTTAGAAAGTTATTTTTTTTAGATAAATAACTAATAAAAGTTACAAGCCAATTCTTATTAACATTTAGAAAACTTATTCCATAGTTCACCACACACCCACACATGCATGCTTTGTTTGAATGTTCCATACTATGGAGCGGTCTCTCGTCTAATTAATTTATGTCCCAATGACACATGCCCATGATCCAAGGACACGTCCCTTGTACCCCAATGGTACTCGTCCATTCTTAACGTCCCGTAAATCATTAACTCACACCAACACCATTTCTTCCAAATATTTACATAACCAAAATTAACCACTTCAATAAAACTGAAATTTTATTGAAAATAAAGGCACATCCAATTTTCATGATACATTTCATTTCAATAAAATAGTCCGTTTTATTGAAAAAATATAATTCAATTCTTGTTCAGACATCCCATAAAAATCCCCTTTTCAAATCCCATGTTTTAAAACTAAGAGCCATTGAACTCATTTGAAATCCCCAATTTTTTATATTTCACAACCATCACTCAAGAAGGTTACTAACAACTGTTCAAAAACCAAATAAAAATAAATTCAGCAGAATATATTCAATTTGAAATCATACCAATCAGTTCTAGTAGGATTTTTTGAGAGTGAAGCCTCTTACCTCAAAGGTTTTGATGAAAACCACAACGAATGAAGAATGTATAAGAAAATAAGGTTGATTCTCCAATAACCCAACATTTATCTCTTCTCCTGCCAAGAAAAAATCCAAATCTCGTTATATTTTCAATCCACCAACCCAGATCAACCCCAAATGGAGTAAATATGAGAAACCAAGAGAAGAGGATAAGTATATCTATGTGGATCTAAGAAACTGATCATGAATGAAATAGAATTATCACATACCTCAAGAATACAACTTTGATTCACCAAGGGAAACATTCGAATAACCTTTGGATAAATGGGAGAACCATTTTTGGGATTAAGAGAAGAAGAATCCGGGGTTATGGCCTATTTTGGACAAAAATGAGAGAGTAATGAAAAAAATGAGTAAGATCTTATTTTTGAAGATCTCACTTTGACTCTGTGCACGGTTTGGTTGCATGGTTATGAAAATCATCTGCTAACAGTGTAGTAGCCCTTGCCTGCATTACTTCCCCTTGCATGGTCTCTCAAACTATACTCCAACTGTGCTGAAGTAACTTCCTAAAGAGGACCATTGTGCATAGTTTGGCTACGTGGTTAGGCAAACATTAATCCGCCCGTGTGACCTTCACCTAGCCCCAGAAAACTCTTCCAATGTTCTCCAAACTCTCCCATACTTCACCCATAAACATTATAACCATAAAATTAATAATGTATGGGTTACATAGTAGAAACCAATGGTACTACATTCTCCCCACCATTGGACTTTATATCCTTGGAAGGTAGAAAATATTCGCTGCCCTAAATGAGTTTTGGCTACTGCTCTTTCATGTCCTTCTCACATTCCAATGTCTCTTCATGAATCAGATAATTCTTCCAAAAAACCCTCACTATAATGATGCTTTTTTAATAAAAGACTTTTTCTTTCCTATCCACAATCTATAACAGGATATGTACCATCAAAGAATCTTTCCATAGGTAGACATGATACCATATGATGACATTTTCAGGATTTGGATGACACTTTTTCAACTGAGATACATGGAACACATTATGCACTGAATAGAACCATGGTTGTAATTCCAACTGATATTCCACCTCCTCAACACATTCCAGTATCTCTAAAAGAGAAATATATTTAGGAGATAACATTAACTACATTCCAAAAAGACAATTTCCAAGCCTTAGAGATATCCTCCAGAAGAAATGATCACCCACAACGAATGATGATGGTCTTCGACGGTGATCTTCATATGATTTCAGACAACTCTAATCTATCTACATCCTTATTCTAATCAAATGGATATTCTCTATTGTTTATTAAGATAGGATCATCCCATCCAGATATGTTTCACCTATTTTCACCCAACATAGTGGAGAATGAAAAGGACACCCACACAATGCATCAAACAGTGCCATATTTATCGAGGGATGATATGTTTTATTTTTTGAGAACTCTACCAAGGGTAAGTATTCATTACATGAGACAAAAAAATCCATTACACAAGCCCACAACATTCCATTAAACATTTAAATTATCTGCTCATACTGCCCATCCATCAAGGATGATACATCATGCTCATATCCAATTGAGTCCCAAGGAAGTTTTTTATAGATTTCTAGAAACAAGAATTAAACGTCAAATATCTGTCTGAGACGATTGACACTGATAGACCATGTCTCTTAAACACTTCTTGGATATAGATTTTGGAAATATCCTCCACCGTATGAGTATCACAAATAAGGATAAATGGGTTGACATGGTAAGTCGGTCCACAATCACCCATATGACATCGTGTTTCCGAATCATTCTTAGAAGACTTATAACAAAATCAATATGTATCTACTCCCATTTCCCTAAGAGGATATGTAAAGAATGCCACAAACCTGGAGGTCTATGATGTTATAATTTAACCTACTAACATGTTAAGAATTGCAAGACGAACTTGGCCCCATTCATTTTCATGCCTCTCCACCAAAACTGCGTGTTCACCTCCTTATAAATCTTTTGTCTTCCTGGATGTACAAACCATCTCGAGTGGTGGTAATAATGAAGATGTTATTCCTGAAAATACATAGGTACTCCCATCTGATCTCTAAAACACAGAACTAAACTCCCATCATGTTTCCAGCTTTGAATGGCCCCCCACCATTGAGTTTCAGACTCGTAAATAGACATTCTGCATCAGATGACTTTTCCTATGTGACCATATTTACCAAATCAGGAACAAGTATAACTGAAAAAAAACCAAAAAATCGCCTTGGTCATCACATTCCACATGCATGTTGGATTGGAGCCAAAACAAATTCTATTCTTCTGAAGCTTCTTTTTCCAACTAAGCATGTGAATATATACTTAGTGCATCCACCCTTGAATTCCCTTCTCCTAGTTTGTACATCAAGTCAAAATCATACATCTGGAGATACTCCATCTAACACCTTTTCCACAGATTAAAATATTGTTGGAAGAAAATCTGTTTCAAGATTTTGTGTTATGAAAACATAGTGAATTTATCACCAAAGAGATAATGGTTCCGTGTCTTCAAAGAAATTATGACTACAGATAGCACCATATTGTTTGTTGTGAAATTATTCTCATGAACCCTCAAATTCTTTGAACCATAAGCAACCACATAATCTCCTTGAATGAGAACACATCCCAATCATGATCCCAAAGCATCACAGTACATGACATACCCCATTCCTGATTCTGGAAAATTTAATATACGTGTCAATGTATGTAGGACTTTCATCTCCTGGAAATACTTCTGATATTCCTCTTTCCATTGGAATGGAGAATTATTCTTTTTCAGATCTTTCATTGGTGAAGATAGTCATGATAAATCATTCACAATGCAACGGTAGTAAACTTTTAGACCAAGAAAACATTGTATCTCAAAGACATTATTCAGTGGTTTCTATTAGATAACATCTTCTATCTTTTCAAGATCATCAAAAACAACTTTTTAAGAAATTATATGGCCGTGAACATGTACTTCCTATATCCAAAAATCACACTATAATAATTTGTCATACAAATAGTGATCATTCAATATTTTCAACACATTTTCTAGGTGTTCCTCATGGTAAATCCTTTTATTTGAATACACAAAGATGTCATCCAAAAACACCACAACAAAAAAATACATATATCACTAAAATATATGATGCATCATTTCCATGAAGACCGATGGTGCATTCATTAGACCTTAAATAATGACTACATATTTGTACAGGCCATATCTATTTCTGAAAAAAAATATTTGGAATTTCTTCCTTCCAAACTCTCAATTGGTTATATATTGATCGCATGTCAATCTTGGAGAACCACTAAGGTCCCCTTAAGTTATCAAAGAGGTCATCAACGCAATGAAGTGGATATATATTCTTTAAAGTAACTTGGTTAAGCTTATGATAATGAATACACACCTGAAGAGTTCCGTCAACTTTCTTCACGAACAAGACCGATGATTCCCATAGAGACATAATTGGCTAAGTGAAACACTTTTTTCCCAGTTCCTCCAACTACACATTCAATTATTGTAACACTTTTGGTGCCATCCTATAAGATGAAAGGGAAATATTTCTTGTCCCCGAAAAGATATCAATTGTAAAATCTTCTTCCCTTATGGGTGGAAACCTTAGTAAGTTCTCAGGAAATACGTATTGAAATTAATTTACACCTGCTAGAAACCTAGGTTTCCCGATCCCTTTTATTGATACCCAAGTCAATGTCACCAACTAATAAGAGATCGTTCCCACCATTTGTTCCAACAAGATATTTTCACCTTTCTTTACCCTCTTATCTCCTATGAAGAGATGCTTGACTCCATCCATAGTCATGAAACTATCTATTCTCCTATAACAGTCGATGTGATCCTTGAACTTTGACAAAAATTCAATACCCAGGATTACATCATAGATATTCATATCCAACATCGAAAAGTACCATTTCATCTCAGCTCAATCAATATTTATAGCACATCCTCTACAAAAAAACTAGACGTTCCCTTTCTCTGAGATGAGTTTTCAGTTTTAAAAAAGAAGGCCTCATTTCCAAATTTAAACATAGCAAGTCAACAACTTGAAAATAAATGATAGAATGTGATGCACCAGTATCAAAGATCACTTACACAAGGGTAAAAATCCAAAGAATATTACCTCTCACAATAGTTGGTCTAGCATAATCATCGATAAACATATTCTTATATCCATACAATTTCTTCATTACTGTACTGTTCTATTTGTTGCCGTGTTGATATTTTCCTAGTTAAGGAGTCACAGTATTTTGAGAATCACCATGGCTTGCTCTATTCTAATAACAAGGATGATTCTCATATCCTCACCATGCCGAAGCATACGATGCTTATGATTCCTGAGAAGTGTCCTGAGCACCTGACCTCGGAGTAATGCGACAATATTGCTGAATATTCCCCATGTATTTTCAGTTATGACATGCTCTAGGTTGGTCCATACACTGTTGCATTATGTGGTGAAGAGAACCACACTGAAAACAACATGATTTTCTCTTGGTTCGTGGAGGAAGGTTCACAGATCCACCTATCTAATTTTGATTTCCACATCCACATTGGAAATAGGTGTCCCTTTTTTTCTTTCTCCCAGTGGATGAGTTGCCACCATTCCATATAGGTATCATCATACCTCCTCCCATGGATCCATATATGCAACGTTCATCCAGAATATCTTTGTTCACTATCTATATATAATCCATAATACAAAGGACTGCAATCTTTTAAAGAATTTCTGGTCGTAGCCCTGATTTGAAAATGCATGCCTTCAAGGATGCACTAGTCGCAAATTCTGGTGAAAAGCTCACTAAATTCCAGAATTTTTCACATACCCCAGGATAGAGTGATCCTCTTGTTTTAGGATAAAAAAGACCATCTTTTTCTATATTTTGAATGTATAAAGATAGATTTATTTGTTGAAAAATTCTTCAAAATTCTCCCATGTAAGGCCTTCATCCAATTTAGCATGCATTGCTGAATCCCACCACTGGAATACAAGATCCTCAAGAATATATGTCACCAGATTGACCCTTCGCTCCACTGGTGTGTTGATAAACTCAAAGATACAATTCATCTGACTAATCCACACCTCCACCTTCTCATGTTCAGCATCACCCCATAAGATAAGTGGATTCTACTTCATGAAATGGATGTAATGATCCACATGACTTGTGTCATTCCTCCAGTTCTCTATATCGACCGCTTGAAAGGATTGGACAATACTTTGAACTAGATCTAGGTTCACCCATGGTTTTTGAACAACCACATTCTCCACCTCTTCTTCGGGTTTGTTTCGATGACACCTACTGGGATCCATTTTCTAAACCATAAAAAGTCTTTCAATCGAACTATCTAGAAACTATTGGATTAGTATTTATAATTATATCACATCAACCATCAAATTTTCTTTTTCTAAAAATAATCTTTTACCATTTTCATCCATTTTTGAATGATTTATTTCCATTTTAAAATTAAATCATTTTCAAAATACCATAATTTTTTTTCAAAATCATTAATTTGAAAAACAATTTCATACTTTTTCAAAAATAAACACTTTTTAATAATATGAATCATTACTCAAAATGATTTATGCCCATATAGTAAGAATTAATTCTTCTACAATACATGTCATGCACGTCACATTGGCTAAACCTCTGAAAATGAGATTTCAAAATCATAGAACTGTCTCCATACACTTATGTACCCAGCTCCCTGGTAACTTGAAGTTCAACATAAAATGGTTAGCTACGTCCTTTTATGATATACATTTCACGTTCCGACAATACTATTTCTATCCACGATTCCAACCCAAGGAATAAAAGAGAATTAATTCCAGCTCCAAGAATAAGAACATTGATGACTCCTTGTTAGGAAAGGACCGAACAAGCTAATAAAATTTGTACTCTAGAAGAAGTACCAGACATATATGATTTTTAATGACCTGCTAAATCTCATTGGAATGAGAGTACAACGAGTCAATACTTGGACTTAAGTGACATCCCCAAGATGCCAAATTAAAGCAATAAATTCTAAAGGGTTTCAAATACAAGTGTAGGATGATTTACCATTTAAAAAATAAACCAATAAACCAACCAACCATAACCAAAAAAATTCACTAAATGATGCATAACCAAAATAAAGACAACAAAATAACTTCATGTTTCCCAAAACCACATTCAAGTGTAAAAAATTTGAATACTGAAATATAATCAAAGTAAACAGTGGATTACCAAAAAAAATATCCTAAAATACCGCAAACCCCATGCTACACAGTATCCAATCTCCACAATCACCTAATAATCCATGTCTCATTAGGTGGTGCTAAAGATGTGGGAAACGTTATCATTCCCCATGTCCCGAAAGATAGCATCTGCAAAAGCACCAAAGTTATAAATTAGGGTTTAGTAAAAAAATCAGTTGGTTTCTCCAATGACTTCCCTACTCATGCCTCTAGGATTGAAAAATTAGACACATTTATATAGAACAGTTTATATAAAACAAGTTACCAAAATAGTTTATAACCAAACATAAACAAGTTCTCAAAACCATTGACAACCAAGAGAAAACAAATATCAAATCAACCTAATTTCCAGAAAGTTATTTTTTCAGAAAAAAAACTAATCAATTATTTAAACCAATTATTATTAAAAATTTTCATACCCATTCTATATTTCACCACACACCCATACATTCATGCTACGTTCAGAAGTTCCATACTCATGATCGGTCTCTCTTCCAATTACCATGTGTCCTAATTACAAACGCCATCAATACAAGGCCACTTCCCTTTTAACCCGATTGTACCTATCCCTTATTAAGGCCCCATTAACCATAAACTCACACAAACACAATTTATTCCAAATATTTCCATTTTCTAAATAAACCACTTTAAAAAAACTAAACAGTTATTAAAAACTAAGGCACACAAAATTTCCAAGAAAATTTTCATTTAGATTAAACATTCCCTTTTATTAAAAACATCTAATCCAATTCATGTGCCAAAAACCCAAAAAAATACATTTTTAAAACCCGTGTTTTAAAACCAAGAACCCAACCACTCATTTAAAATCCTCAATTTTACAGATTTCAAAATCTTCACTCAAGAAGTTTACCAAAAAGTTTTTAATAAACAAATCACAATCAGTTCAGAATAATATATTCAAATTGAAATCATTCCTTTCAGTTCTACTAATAGGTGTCAAGAGTGAAACCTCCTTCCTTAAAGGATTTGATGAAAACCACAGCGAACGAAGAGCGCACAGGAAACCCATGTTGAGTTTCCATGAACCCATATTATATATATTCTCATACCAATAAAAAAGACAAATATCATCAGATTTGGCATCCACCAACCTAGATCTACACCTAACGGGCATTGATATGAGAAACTAAGAGATAAAGAGAATTATATTTAAGTAAATCTAAGAAACTGATCATAAACATTGGATAATGATCACATACCTCAAGAATAAATCTTTGATTTCCCAAGGGAAGCCTTTGGATCTCCTCCAGATCGACTGGAGAATCTTTTTTGTCTGTAGGAAAAGAAAATTCCCGAGTTTGGGCTGATTTTGGTTAAAAATGAGGGAGTTATAGAATAAACAAGTGAGATCCTATTTTCATGGATCTCACATTGACTTGGTGCACAGTTTAGAAGCATGGTTAGTCAAAATCAACACTAACCGTGTGGTAGCCCCTGCCCACACATAGTAACCTTGCACAATCTCTCAAACTGTGCTCCAACTATGCTGGAGCTACTGCCTCAAGAGGACAATATGCTCGGTTTAGCCGCATGTTTAAGAAAACCGTGCACCACCCGTGCGACCTTAACTTAGCCCCAAAAAACTCCTCCAATATTCTCCCAACTCTCCCATCCTTCACCATTACACATTATAATAATAAGAAGCATCATGTAAGTGTTAAATTCTAGAAATTGTGGGTACTAAAAAGATACTAGTGTTAGTAATCATATTAAACTCAGTTGGGAATGATTTATCCAGTTAAAGATAGATACATAAAAAGATTATAAGAAAACATAAAACTAACATTGAAAATTGAAATGAAAAGTAACAAGTGTACCTCTATATGACCTAATAAGACACCATAATCTACAAAACCGATATCTTTCTATAGTGACTGATATTTCTCAGGAATAATACCAAATGATAAATAATTATAGAGCTATAGGTATGATTCTTAAAACTAATTAGGATTTATATAATAAATAATTATTTATGCCTTAAATTAATGACAAATCAATATCATTCTAGTTTGAAAATATTAGATACAGGAAAAAAAGTTTTTTTTTGTAAAAATAAGTTTCCTAATTCCATTTTAAGTAAAACTAATTTCCATTATATTTTTAAAACAGTTCTTAAAACATGTTAAAATATGAGTGTTAGTATAGATGATTTATAGCTAATCAAGTAAACATGATTTTTATTATTCTAAGAAATAAATTGAAACTAACAAAATCATTTTAAAAACAGTCCCAATGAAAAATTATAGGTAATGATAGAAAGTGGCATTATAAATTACATGGTTTTTAGGGTTATTGGGGATCTAAGGTCCTTGTACATTCAATGATCAACCAATGATGTGAATTTTCTTATCTTACTCAATCCAAAAAATCCCCATCACCAATAGTTTATTTAATATTTTGGCACAATCCTACTAAGTAGGGTTAGTTATATCTATAATACTTGTCCTAGTCTTATATCCTAGATACTTAGGATTACCATGTGAATTAATAAACATACCAGTACATGCAAATTACCCTTTAATAATAACATGCATGAATCAATGTTCACTCAATTCAATATCCAAAATCCAAGAATCGTTCGCAATAAAAAATAGAAGAGTAATATTGTCACAACAATTTTACACACATAAAAAGATCATTGAAATTACCCATTACACACTCAAACCCATTTACAAAACAAATTTAATCCATTTAAAATATTGATCATTCTAAAAAAACATGGGATAATATTTAAATAATGAATAAAAATTTCAACAGCAAAAAGTAATCCAAAAACTTGTAATGTCTAATACAAAGAATTGGCACCATTTTTCATAGCATAGACAAACTATTTAATATTAAAAAAATTTATAAGACACTCAGGTAATTAATGAATTCAAATTAAAGTATATTACAAGGGGGACCCACCTCAAAACGACTATCCTTTCATGACTATCACTTCAAACATACTATTATATACACACTTCCATATATGCATATTTATCTATTGAGCCAATGTACATTTTCCCCTACCTATAAGTGAATATATACATGGAGGACATGCACACACATACACACACACACACAGATATATATATATATATATATGTGTGTGTGTGTGTGTGTGTGTGTGTGTGTTATTACCTATGTATACATTTCCTAGATACCTAGTGCTTGGGTGGATTGAAACCACCTCAAATAGGTCCATGATTCACCTAAAAAAATAAGGAAACCAAAACACACAAAAACTATAATTATAAACTGACCATATATGAAGAACATAGATAAACCAAACCAAAAAATAGAGAAATAACTTCCTTTGATGTGAGAGACCCAAACCGTTCTCAAAAGGGGATTTATAACCCCGATAAATGGTGGAAACCCCTATCTATAAAACCCCCATAAACAAACATTAGAAACCACTAGGGTTCGTATATTCCCATATCACAGTGAAGGGAATGTGAATGAAGAAGAAGACTATGACTGGGGAGGATGGAACCATGCATGAGGTGATGGAACAATGAATCGGCAGAAGAATCGGTGAAGAGATGTGGTCATTAGAAGAGTATTCACATGTTATATATATGGCCAAAGTGTCACCATCCTAATACACATTTTTGTTTTTTAAATTCAATTAATTTTGTTTCTCAAGGAAGAAGAAATTATGATTCGGTTTTTCTGGATCGAAGGATATATCTATAAGAATATTGGGTACATCTGGATTATATCATTTTTTATTTATTAGGCCATCATAGTGAACAAATATATTTAAAAAGGAAATGATTTATTTTTCTAAAAATAGATTTACCTTTTGTGTATGGATGAATATTTACTCACTCCAGATCATTATCCTGATATTTTTTCCTTCTATTTATGCCTCAATAATTTCCAATGCCAACTAATGTTTATAAATTATTTGGTTAAGGATCAAAATTCACTTATTCTACCTTTTTGTTTTTTTAGGTTGATAAATGATTTAATTTTTTTAAAAATTTATTTCAATGAAATTTGGACAATGTGGTGTGTGAATTTTAGAGTTACAAAACATATAATGTTGAGATTACCTTTTTTAAATATGTTCACAATTGGAAAAAATTTATATTCATACAGATTATGTGTGTATATCACTATCTAAAAGTATGTCACATTTTTTTTGTCGTTGATCTAGGACCAAAAAAGTGATTAATGATTAATATATTATAACATAGAAAAATAAATTTCAGTAGGCTTATAGTCATATAACATATACAAATGTAATGTCACATATAGAACATAAACATGAGGAACAACACACTGATTCAATCCTTTTTATTTTTGATAGAGAGTGGTGATGTAGTGTATATTATATATTTTGATATATACTAGATGAAAATAATAAATTTAATTTATACTATTGGAGGATTGACTAACATTGGGCAATTTTAATAGAATAATAGGATCTTGAAAAAAATTATTAATGAATTTTCTCTAAGTGAATGCAATGTTAATGTATCACCATAGTGAATAAACCATGGGTAAAAAATTATACATCAAAATAGCTCAAAATGTTTAAAAATATTAATAGTTAGAATGAATGGAAAAAATTATTGGAAAAAATTTCATCCCCACAAGATCAATTTAAAATTTCTATTCCAATACTAGTTTTCCATAAATACTTTCATTGTTGGGATTAGTGAAAAATAACATGAAGTTATTTCAAGAAAATAATTATTGTTTTTAAATGAAAATAATCTCCATGTTAATTTCTAAATGAAATTTAATTCCATATAATAAGGGAAAAAATGAGGAACCTTATTTCTAATGTCATTTTTAGAAGACAATAATTGTGTTTACTATTTATGGTATGATATATCAGACCATTTATGTTTTTTACATTTACGATCATTTAATATAGTCCATTTTCTCCCTAATAGTTTATTTTTATAGAGAATGTTCAAAAATTGGCCCATTTTTTAAATATTATTAATGATAACATGACGTGAATGATATATAAAAAGGTATCCTGAATGACCACTAGGAAACATGCATGTTTTTTATGATCATTCAACATAATCCATAGTTTCATAAAGAGTAAATCATATTTCATTTTCAAATACTTAATCAAATGGATATTCAATTTTAAAATGATGTTACTGACATAGGGTTGATGAGAAAATATATAATATTTTTTGACTGAATCCTTTATATTGATAAATATCCCATTTATTACGGTCAATAATATTTATAAAGGAATGATTTGTTATATAATGATTTGACATCCAATAATCATCTTGTATCCAACGAATGAATGTATCAATGAGCAAATAGTTTTGGAAAAGGATTACACATCCTATTATAAGACTGATGGAGGAAACCTTATATTAATTATTTTGGTTTTGAAAATGGGAAATATGAAAAATAAGATGTAAGTAATATAACATGGAAACTCATATTTGAATTATGGTTCCCACACACTATTATGGTTGGACAGATAGTAGGTTGGAACTATATCCTATATGGAATTTCTTTATGAAAAGGAAAATACAAAAGGTAATAATATGAGGTTATGTATAGTATAAGATAATCCTCAATCAGTATATAAATTTTTAAAATAGGAATCAAGTCTCACATAGTTTCGAAAGTACATATCCTAGCATATTACAAGTCAAGGAAATCAAATATAAATAATGGGCCTATATACTAGTGTAGTTTGAATGAGAAATATGATAAAATGGTGGTTTTATTTTATTTTATAGGAAAAGAGACCAATAAATCACTATTTAACCTATGAAAATAAGAAACATGTCACATTTTTGTCATAGAGGGGGAATCAAATAGATGATGTGTTAGAAAATGGATTCCTTCATAAAATAGATCACACAATTGTTTGGATTTAACAATGATGTTTCTTTATTGATATGTCATAAAATTAAGAACAATAGAATATGGTGGATCCTTAATCATAAATTTATAAGGAATATTTTTGTTATTGATTATTTTATTGAAATAAATACCAAATTTTCAACCATTGTATGATTATATTACCCTCATAATCAAATTAAAAAATTACCTTAGGATAAATTGATACTTTATGAACAAAGAATATGACACTGACATTTAGATTCATCGAATGATGTTTATAGTCCATGGGGCTTCTATTCATGTGATATAGAAAATATGTGTAGATTAATGTTATGTACGATATATGAACGTGTCATTGAAATTAATTATATGTGATAGTGAGTGTAGATTCACATTATTTTATGTCACGAGATAATGAATGGATAATGTATTTTGTTAAATCATGTGTTATTCACTTTGGGTAGATTGATCTCAAAAAATCATTGAATTTTTATTTAAGAAATCACTCATTTGTGTGATGTATCACATGATATTTGCATTGTGAAATTGATAATTATTTGTTGTTGGATTATACCATTTACATGAAATAGTTACCCTTCTATTTAGGCTCTGATTTGGGATGCCTCGTCCACGTTATAATTGGTTTCATCAAATATAAAACCAATTATTCTATAAATAATTAATGTTATCACAATTTATTTTTTATTTTTTGAGTTATCCAATTTATTTCAACATATAGGTTATTTAATACTCACATATCCCCTTATAAATCCCCCACCACATAAACTAATTTAGATAGTAATGTGTTTAATAATATTTACTATAGTGGTTTTAACATCTATTTAAAGTGGAGAATGTTTAATTTCTATTAGTAACACTTCTTGTGTTCCATATACTAGTGCATATGGTGTCACATTTGGTGAAGTGTTTCTGGTGGTAATGTAGACCCAAAATTCATTGAATCATTTTTATGCCATGTATTCATTCACTAGTAATATATTTATAGATGACATTATATGTTTTTAAAGGCTTCTATATTACCTCTATTACCCATTTTACTAACATAATAGTTTTTGGATATGATATAATATCTTTTATTATGATATTTCAAATAATATCAAAAAAATCAACCATTATTGATCAGTCTTTTATAGGGGAGTCTAGAATTGATAATGTTTTTGTGATTTGATGATATTGACTAGGGTTTTACTCAAAACATCATGGAGTAGTGTTGACTAGGCATATTTGGAAGAAAATATTAATTACTAGAGAGAATAATTTGAAACCACAGAATGGTCACAATATTGTAAAGTCCCATGATATCCAAACTTCATCTGGGAAATTTTTTCGATTGCTTTTTGGAATCAAGAAGCTTTGGTTGTAGATGGATGATGGCAGTCTAAACGAGGTAGAAACAGAATTTCACTATTATATTTTTGTGAAAATTAAATGTTAATGACTATTATTAATCAACTATCCCGATAAAAGGTCAATTCATATTACATATCTAATGAGATCCACAGATACCTTCATTTACATTATTCATTACATTGAGGGTATATCCTCCATTAATGTACATTTTGTAGAATTTACGATTTATAAAATTTTGACTTCTATTAATATTGAATAAATTTTTTCTATTTTCGATAATTTTTTGGGGATGAATCAATGTTAGGATTAGACTATGATTTGGTAAATCTAATAAGTAATTTTTTATGTTAAGGTATTAGTAATTTTAAAAGGATTGAGTATGGAAAATCGTATACAATTATATGGTTTATTTAATATTAAAGGGAAATTAATCATTAAAATTACTAATATAGATGATTATTCGATATTATCATTTATATAAAAAGGAAAAAAAGTTTTACATCTTGTAAACATGAGAATTTTTCAATCACACAGTACGTGGAAGTAGCGGCTTCATAAGGAACACCAAATTAATTTAAAAGTGAAATTTTTAAAAGGACCCAATAATGAAATTATCCAAACCTAATGTAAATCATTTAAAAATATTATTCTTTTTATGTTATGGTTAAATTAGACTCCATGAACCCAAAGGATTATTGTGTGTAACACCTCAGTTATTTCAATTTTCTTTTTCCAGGTAAATTTTAAAATTTTGTGTTTGATGAGTTGGTCAACACTAATTCTTGAATTTGAACCTAATTTCAATTATTTTATTTAACAATGACCTTGTTTTAAAATAGTTATTTAGTATCAAAAGTTTATGTGGGTATTTGGAAGAGTTTCAGGAATGGTGATCCCCAAAAACATAATTTTAGGATTGTACAAACTAGGGAATAAGGTTTAGAAAAACCATGCATAATACATATTGCACATACATGGTTTGAAAAACTGTGATGGTAAGGGTGAAATTCCATGTGAAAATATCACAATTTTTAGAAAAGGGGATTCACATCATCTCCCCGTATTTTCTCAAACTATGCATATAATTGTGGGAGGTGCTTCCTTGGATTGTGGAATCTCTATGGGATACACTGGAGATGGGAAACTGTCTTCTTCGTCATAAAGGGGTGTTGCATATGGATAGTGAGTGTACAATTTTGGTTCATAGTTAGAAAAACTAGGTTATATAACAAAGTTAATCATTTAGAAGTGATAAATTATTAAATAAAAACCCACTCAATTTAACTATTTTCTTCATCTCTATTCTATTTTCATAGATAGAAGATTCAGTTCTTCAGTTTTTGTCTCACCTAGGATTAGATTCAAATAATACATTTGATCTAAAATAATTTATTTCATTGCATCTATAGATTTATCTCATTAATTCCTTTAATAAAATACCATTTTTATTATTTTCTATTTCTATACGGAATGATAAATCCATACCATCACTATGCCCCTATTTTTAGGGCATTCATCTAAAAATCCATTTTCATTCGAATCTGCTCCAGTTAGAGGCCTATAATATAAGATAAAGAAACTACTAGTATGAGGTATGTGTTTTCTATCTTTCATTATGTTCTTGTTGGTGTTTTTGGGTTCTCTCTATATGCAACATGTGGGTCGACAAATCTAGACACCAATAAATTAGATTCTTTTCAAGAAATTATTAAATTAATCTTGTGATCTTCTTATAAGAATATTTTTTACACTACTAATGGTCAATCTGGGATTGGGGCTTGAACTATATTAGGAATTTTTGGAAAGGAATGTGATTTAAATTAAATAGTACTATAGATATTGAATGAATGTGTTCCATGGTAGCGTGATGGGAATGAGCCAAGGATGGAGGTGATTTTGGTCACCTTAATTTATGTGACATAGTTTTCCCAGTTGGATGAGGCCCAAGATATATATATATATATATATATATATTTGTGTGTATGTGCCTATGTGTGTGTGTAGGGGTGATTTAAATCATAGTATGTTAGTGTGTGGTTAATGGTATGAGGTGATGACATGGTTAGGATAGAGGCATGTTCTATGAAATTTGAAATGGTGTTGACCATCAAGATGAGAGATATGGTCATAAATGAACGAAGATCCTAAATGATGTAGATTAGATACTGTTTTGGTGACTTCTTATTATTATTTTTTAGATGATGCATAATTAATTTTGTGTTCATTGAGATATGACTTTGTTGAGGTGGTATTTACAACTCTTGTGTGTTGATTCCCCCAGAGACTATGAGAAATAAGTGAGGGGGTTTATCTTTAGTTATGTTTGTATGGATCATCATATAAATCCATAAGGACAATAATTGACCATCTGTTGATGGTGATGAGATCATCAGTTGGGGGATTAGGCTCTCCAATATGCTTGAGCCTATAAGTAAATGATATTGGAAGGAAATATTTCATCATTATTCAAGGCATTGGTTGTTTGGGAAACTATAACTATTATTTTTTGGATGAAAATTGATGTTCCTTAGGACATCGATATTTGAGATGATAGGGATTTTAGAGTTGAGGTTTGAGGGAAAATGTACTAATTGATTTAGAGTTCTATTCATATTCTTTTTATGATAATGAAGGCATGAGGTTTTGGTGACTTGAATATAATTTTAATGTTAGGGTTCACCTGTCACGAGACTCATTGAGGAATTCGATGGTATGTATTCCATGGAACCCCACAGATGTAGTTATATATATATATAGACAGGTTTTTTATGATAAATTTATAACTTGGGGAATCTATTCCTAGATTAACTATGAAGACCAAAACAAACGAGTGCTTCCTTTTGGATGCTGAGAACAAAGGAAGTGGGTAATTTTAATGATGCTAATATGCTATTCATATTTATATTTAGTACACCAACATTATCCTGGATGTAAGACAGAAATATGTTAGTGGTGTCCTTCGGAGAATTAATCTCAGACCCTACATGGTCCCTTTGTGATGTGTGTTGAATTTGTTTCTCTAATATCATGTAAGGGATTGAGCTTTGGGGATAGACCATAGTGATCATTTTATTCCCCTTATCACAGGATGGATGGAAAGGGACCATGTGGTCTATGCATCTCCTAGAGTAAATTTTGAGTTTTTCATTATTAATCAGTATTTATATTGAAATTTACTTATGTCCAAACATGGGAGACCATTATTTTTATTTTTATATATCACCTATTATGGTATGTTTTCAATGTATATAATATTTAATTTTTTATTGGTTGTTATACTCCTACTATTTAATTATATTTTATTCTTATGAGTTTGTTAGTTTTCTCTTTTTATTCCACTATGTCATGGTCTTTATTCTAATTTGAATATACATATACAATTATCATTATTACTATATGAGGGTATAGTATTCTAATTATAATATATTTACACCATCGATGCTAGTTTACATCCTTTTTCATACAAAGGGGAATTATTAAGGCTGATTGGTAAACTATCATAGAGAACTGTATAATGTGAAATATGGGTCGTGGCACTATATATAGTGTTAGAAAATCTTTCTTTTCTATCGATCTTACTATTTTTTCTATGGTAGATTAGAGACTACCATGTAGTCAGAAGTGGGTATAGATATCATGTTTAACTTCCTAAATCCACTTGCACTAGGAATATACAATGTTACTAGGGATAGTAAATTAATATTTTTAGTGTGTGTCTTCATTTTATTTTTTTCCCCAACACTTATCCCACTTTATTTTATGGTTATTTGTTATACCGTTTTGACCCTTAGCTTAGTGTGGAAAGGGTTGAATTATTATGAATCATTATAGGAACATAGGCTCAAAAGATGTGTGATTTTTTGTAATCTCAATTAGGAACATTGATATATCTAAGAGGCGTTACGTTGTCTAACATGTCAACCGAAGAAGCCAAACAATTTTTTTTCCAACTTAGCCTCACTTTGGTGGAATTGTATTGAGTTATCATAGGAATGTGGTCCAATTGAAATATGTATGAGAAGATATGTGAACCTATAAGGATGTGATATATGTTCCTGACTGTGATATAATAAGGCAGTGATGATGATAGGGGTTCTTATATTTAATGTTTCATTGAAGATGATAAATAGTGTTTTACTATATATCCAATTTGGGGTAATTTTATTCCACATCTTCAAATAATATGGGACACATGACTATGTTATGAGAAGGAAAGTGGCAATGATGATGGATTTTTTTTATTCATAACTATGATGTGGGTAGGAATGGGTCCCTGAGGTTAGATTACATGATAAAAATGACAATACTATAGGTAAATAATGGGCCTTGACGTAGGATTTCTTATGACAATGTGAGATAGGGTAGTGTAAGAGTGGTGAGATAGTATTTCCTATTATAGATTACACTATCTATGATATGTATATATATAATTATGGTTGTTTGACCATTTTATTGGTATGTAGGGGGAGTCCACATAGATGGGATATGGTGGAGAAACATGGGGGAAATGATATTGTTATGCTTGAGCCTGTATGGGATGAGTCCCCTAAGGGTCAAGGTGGGGCCCTGGAGGGTCAGGCTGTTCAGGAGCCATATTTATACAAACCATTATGGAGGGGTACCCAAAAGGGATGGTATATTTTTGGACATTTCTTGATGAATAACTCGTGGAAATTCATATTTAGATTACATTGGTAATTGATAGGGGATATAAGGGAGTTGAACCATTGAGGGAATACCAGATTCAAAAACCCGTCTCTATTCATAGGGAGGGTAGACCATATGAGGAAGAGAAGTGTATTGAGTCGACCTAGATGATATTTGACCTTTTTGAGACACCAATAAGTTAAAGGGGGAATCAGAAAACATATACAATCATAGGATCAAAAATTAAATGGTGGGATTTATACTTATAGGAAGGTTGACATGAGGGGAAATCCTGGAAGGATTTAGATGCCAGGTTCTTCAGAAAATTATTTTTGGATTTTTTGATTGAAGATAGAGTGTATGAGTTCATGAATTTCCAACAATGATATAGTTATTTCATATAATATGTGGAAAAATTTAGGGACCATTATTCTTTCACACCAGCTATGGTCGGTGATGACATCACAAGGGTGCATAGTTTTGAAGACAGCTTGCGGAATTCCATCAAATAATAGGTTAACATTTTCAGTTTTCCATCTTTTTTAGAGGTAGTCAACCAGTATAAGATTTTCGTGATGAACTACAAAGACTCGTCATATTTTATGGTTTTTATTCCATAATGTTAGCTTAAATTCTATTCTTTAGGTGGATGGATGTAGGGACATGAGTAATCTCAATAGGTCCATCAGGACATAGATTCAGGTAGACCACCGTGGAGTGGATCTTCAACCATGAACTTCTAGTATGGGAAGCCAATGCATGTCTATACTCAGTGTATGTAGACTCCAAAGGAACACTATTCATGTATCCAGATCAATAATACATATAGGTTTTGTACAAAGGCTTCTCGTACATCTTGGATCTAGGGAGTCGGGTTGACATAGGGAATAGAGATCAGAACAAGAGATATACATGGAGTTGGTAACTGGAATTCAGTTACACATGGGGGCCATTTAAGAGAATTTGGGACCTATAATATTGTTATGTGGATAATGGTTTTGATAAAACTATAGGGAGGCTAGGCCTCTAGCTTGTGAGCATCAGGCTAGGTTCATGAAGTTGAGATACCTAATTTTGTGTAGGTCGGGGAGACGAGGAAATTTATAGGTACACCATGGGCATTACTGGGTATAATTTATTTTGGGTTTTTTTTGGTTTTATTTCATGTGGATAATGTGTATAGTTTTTTGACAAACTAGGAACTGATTAGTATGTTTTCAATGACTACGATGTAGGTAATATATTTTGATGAAGTACATTGGCACCATGTTTTATCATGGGGATCGATGTGATGTGAGATTTATTTGTGGTTCGTAGATAAATATGAATCTATGAAATGTGGGTTTTGTGTGAAGTGATGTGGAATTAGTCTTTTTAGGGGAATTAGTTTTTATATATTATGTAGTATAATATGGATATCCAATGAGATACGTGCTTTTGTGGATTTCATGGAGGACCAATGTATGATAGGGGTTTTTTTAAGATACGGTACATGATAGGTGTTACATATGAAAGAGTTATTATTTGAACCCCAAATTTGGTGGGAGAGTTATGGTGTTCCATATGAGGAATTTTGAGTCCATGAATGGTTAGTGGACCATCAAAAAGGTCATTTTTTATTGGGATACAACTGGAAAGATAACTTGTAAACTGTGGAGCACATTTAGTGGATTTGATATGTGACCAAATGATTAGGGTAGAATGGGGTGTTTTTAATGGTATGTGAGTGTATGGTACCATCCTCATGTAATGATTCAATGTTTCATGATGGTATAGGTTATGGTGGGGACATTTAAATATATGTGGTTTTTGAATTTTCTATATTCTTTGTATATTTGAAAATTTTATGTTTGGTGATCTAGCCAACTTGATTTAGAGAATTAGTAACTAAATTTTATGTATTTTATTATCCAAGGAACTATCATTATATATATTTTGGGTATCAAAATATTCCATGGGATTTCAGTTGAGTTTAAGGTTTCGTAGGGACTAGAAACTCGGTTTTGGGATTGTGCATACATGGGCACTCTGTTTGAAAAAATGATGCAACCTCCTAGGAAAAACCATTTTTCCTACCTATGGATGTGATATGGTTTCAAAAAACCATTTGGGTATAGGATGTTGTCCATGGGTGAAGCTAAATATTTCTATTTTATGTTATTCACATTGTTTATACACGTTTTATCGAACTTTGTGCATGGCCATGCGTGGTGGTGCCATGGACAGTGGCATCTTCATAGGAAGGGTAAATATTTGTAAATTGTGTGCCTAGTTATGTGAGGTGTGATCACTTAGGATGGTGAGTTCACACGGTTGGTGAATTGTAATCCAACCATGTGAGATAATCATGTGTCTCATTTAAAAGTGTGAAATTATGTAATTACCCCACTTATTTAACTGTTTTCTTCCTCCTTCTCCCATTCATGTGAAATATTTTGGGGGTTATTCCATTTTTTTTCTCATTGGATTTGACCCAAATATTCTGCCTGATCTATGATATTTTATTCTTTGTTGGCTATGGATTTATCTCATAATAGTCTTTGTTCCATTATTTCGTTTTCATAGTTTCTCTTACAATAAGGACTGATAAATATGTGAATGCCATTTTTCTAATCATTTAGGGTGTTCATGTAAAATATTATTTTCTTTTGGGTTATATTGAGTAAAATTTTGATTTCATATGATCGAGTTCCTACTTTTATGAGGTATGAGGTTACCAAATTTCTCCTGGTTGTTATAGGTGTTTCAATTTTCTCTCTAGATGATCAGTTTTGGTTGATTGAGGAAGACTGCAATAAATTTAATTCTTATTATTAAATTGTTAAATTGAGCATGTGACATTTATATGTTCATGATCCTTCTACACTAGTGTTGGTCATGTCGAGAATGGGGCTTGGACTAGCATGGGTTGTTCAAGATGGTCGTCTGATTTAAATAAAATCAAATTGTTTACAATGGATGAATGAGTTCTGTGGGAATGTGACATGAATAGCCAGAGGATAGTGGTGATATTGAACAACTAGATTGAAGTGATTTAGTTTTTCTAGTTGTAAAATCTTATATATATATATATATATATATATATATTTTATATTCTTCCTAGGATGAGGTGACATATTATTTGGTTTGAGGAGTATATTTTTTCAGGATGGGGGCTTATCTCGGGTGATTTGAGATGGTGTTAAACATCAGTATTAGAAACATGGTACCAAGGTTTCTATGTGTTCAGATGATGTTTCTTAGGTACTGTTTGGGTGATTTCTTGTCAACATTGTTTTTTGTAGTTCGGTTGGAGTCATGTTCACCTAGATTGGACTCAAATGATGTGGTGTTGAACACTGATGTGGGTGGAGACCCCCATCAACTATGTGGCATAAGTGATGATGTTAACCATTATTCATGTTAGGGGGCTCTCACTATTGAAATACATGTGCATGGTGATGGACCAACAATTGATAGTGATGAGAATTAACATTGGTGGAAGAGGCTTGCTGATACGCTTGAGGCCATTGGTCCATGATATATGGAGGACATATATCATCATTTCTTGACACACTACACCTTAAGAGGGTATGGAATTTTATTTTGAGGATAGACATCACTGTGCCTCATGAGGTAAGAGTTTGGGGGGATGGTGATTTTAGGGATGAGGTTTGAAGGACCTGGTACTGATTAATTTTATGGTCTATATAGATGTCAGCTATGAGATTAAGGGATAGAGGATTCATTGAATTGACTACAGGTAGGAACTGAAGGTTCTCCTAGTATGATACTCATTAGGGGATTCCATGGGATTTATTAAATGGATCCTCACCAAATTATCTATACATATACATAAAGGTGTTGTATGAAATATATATAACTAGGAGAATATATATAGAAATTACTAGCGATGGCCAAAGGAGGGGATCACTTCCTGGTGCCTACTGAGCATTTGCAGTGTGGTTTATTTTTATTATGTTTATGTTCCCTTTTATTTATATTTAGTATACATGAATTTCTATAGATATATGATTGGAAAATGTTGGTAGTGGAAAACATATATTTGTTCTCACACCCTACATGAGACCTAATGGATGTGTTTAAAAATTATGTATCTATGATCATGTAAGGGACCGATAATAGGATTTGTAACTTATGGTTTTATTATTATTATTATTATCATGGGATGAATGTAAATATACTGAAGACATTCTTGCATCAGCTGAAGTAACATATGAATTTCCTTTTCTTTATAAGTCATTATATTTAAATGCATCAATGGTCTTTCATGGGTGAAATTTATAATTATTGTTATGTGTGATGTATTATGTAATTTTTTCTACATATTTTATCTTTTCCTTATGATTTATTATTATTCTACAATTCTTAATTTAAATTTCTTTCCATTGGGATCATTGTTTTAGACTTTTCTTCTATTGTGTTATATTGTATTATTGGATTGTTGTATATACATATACTGTTATTATTATCTCCATATAAGGGTATAGTCACCCCATTATCACCTCTTTACATGTTCACATCTAGTTAACATCCTTTGGAATACATGGAGGCATGCCCATGTCCCAGTGCTAAACTGACATAGAGAAATGTTTAAAGAGGCATCCAGGTCATGGTGTTATAGTTTTCTTAAGGACAATAAAAATAAAAATAAATTTTATATCATTGAATACAAATCATTAATTATGTTTCATCACACTTGATTCCCATAAATATTTATCATTCATATTAATCGTCTTCGTTTCCTGAGGATTGATTAATCGCTTGAATAATCTTATATCAAACACTAATTATGAGAAAGAAATTATCAATGATTGATAAATAACCTATCATCATATCGTATAAGTGAAAGGAATATAAACATTGATGACATAGAATGATTTATTGAATAATATTATAGAATTAGAAAAAGTGATAGTGAAAATTTAATTATAGTCATATATTAGAGCATAGTGGTGGAAAACGATAAAAGTATTATAAAAATCATGACATATAACATTCCAGGACAATAGAAATTCATTTTCTTGGATTCATGCTTAAAAGAAAATTTACATGTTTCGTGTATAAGAATAAGAACTAATAACATATGTAATGGATTTTCTCCATGTCCATATTAGTATAGTTGATTATGAATTGTTTTCCATGTCCCATAACATGGTTTATTACCAATAGATACATATATATTATAGTATTAGAATGATATTTATGGATTATTATAATGTATCAGAGAGATTGAAAACACTAGTACCCCCACTCATAGAATTATATCAGTGGAATTAAATTTACTTCTAATGATTCTAACCTTACATGATAAGTTGATTAACTAGTGGAAATATATTGGGAAAAAATTATTTTTAAGGTATCAAAAAAGAGGTCATTGGGAATTAGATATGATGAACCCCAATATTTAAAACATATAATAAGAAAATTTATATGGTAAACAATGATGGATATAAATTTTTCATTGTTGAAAAATCGTCCATTGTATGAAAGGGAAACTGATGAGAGAACCTATGAATAATTTTTCTTAAATTTTTCAGAGTATTTAATAAATAAATTAATCTAATACCAAAATAATCATAGAAATATAAACATTATTTTTATTACATTATAATTTAAACAAATGTCCCACTAATGGAACTGTGTAAAGATATAATGGCGCCATGGAAGAAATTTGAAGTGAAAGATAAATGATTTCAAATAAGTTCAAGAAAATAATTTTAAATTTTCTTTTATTTTTTAATATTTTATAATATAATATGAACATATCATTAAAAATAATAAAAATAAGTATTTTTTTGTTTTAAGAAATGTGGAAATAGAAGGAAAATACACAACATAGTGAGTGAAATTATCCATTTCAATGTGTAATTTACATGAAGTAATAACCAATAAACAAGATGATATTCATATGAAAATTTTATATTCCTAGAAATTATTTGTAAATGTTTCTTAATATATAAATGGGGTATAACATATAAAATATATAAAAATATAGTGAAATAATAAATATTTTGGCTCATTGAAAATTGACTGAGCTAAAAAACTATTCCCAGAATTTTTTCTTGCTTCTACACATTTTTACATCCTACATAATCAATATCATTTTATAATTATTCTATAATTGAATAATATTTATATTTAATATAATTAATAAAGTTTATTTAAATTTTATTTTTACACATTAAGTGATCATTTAATGTTAAAATTATTCATCTTTTCTTAAAAGATTTGAGTTCCGCACACTTGCTTCTATATGGTTGTATTAGTGCATGATCTCTTTTAATGTGTTTATAACATCCATAATGGTCATGTAGAATATGATGATTTATTTTATAAATTTAAAATTTCTATTGAATATTTCATCGATTATACTATAATGCTATGTAAATATTAGCTAATAATCTCTTCTTTGATAATTAAATCAATAAAATTATTTAATTTTATTGTTGAACATTATTTTATAAATAATACCATTAAATAAAAACAATTAAAATTTTCATGAATACAAAATAGTAAATATATTTATGTTTCTTAAAATAATCAATAATTTTATAATAACATTCATGTATAGGATAAAACATAATATATCCTGAACATATTATAATAAAATTATGGGAAATAATATATTGTGTTATTACTAAAATATCATTTCTATAAAATAATAATTATTTAATTAAAATGGTAAATGTGTTAAAAAATATTTAGTATGTGTTAGTTTAAGAATTAAAATTGAATAATTAGAAATGAAATTTCAACATACACTATAATTAATTGAAAACCATTAGAAACCATCGCTGATATTGAAGGATTTGATGATACTTCATCTGGCCTAGGTATTTAAAACATGGGTGAATCAATTTAGAGAGATTATGGGTAAACAGTAGAGAGAAAAATAATTAATATGATTCATTTATTTGGTAAGATGAAGGTTTCTTTAATAGATGAGTTTCATTGGAATTTACACAAATACACATTTCATAATGTATAAGAGGTGTAACTTATCTTGTAAAGTAGAACAAAAATTGGATTATATATGTGTATAGATTAGAAGATACCCAATAAAAATAGTTGAAAATAGTTTTTGGGGATATTTTAGGAAATTAAAACTTTTTTTAAACTAATTACCTTATTTTTATTATTTACAATGTCATCTCTATATTATATACTTAGGTAATTTTTTGTTTTTCAAAAAATGGTATTGAACATAAAAACAAATTTTAAAATGTTAATTCCAAAAATAAAATAAATTTAATTAAATTAATTTACAAAATTGATAAATGTTATATCCCAGCCATCTTTGACCACTCTACAGTTCCCAAACCATCATTCTCAATTTAACCTTGGGCATGCCTCTAGGTAATAAAGTGGTTTCTGATTCTTATAAGGGTTCTATCATTTTACTGTGGGGAGTCTATACGCCCATTTTATAGTGTACCATAATAGTAAAATAAACCAAACACCATTCCTAGAAGTAAATACTCATATTAAATAGAAACAATAACAATTAGTCGTAAATAATAATTGAACTTAAGAATAATACCGTTATAGATAATCATGGTCAAACATATTCATGGATTGAAAAACATGAGTCAATTTTGGTAGGCGGATTCAATCACAGAAAGATCAGTGTTGAAGAATAAATCCGGACTTGGGATCAACTTGTGTCATCCTTTGAGAAGCAGATATTGGGAGAAGTAGAATTAATCCTATCATCCTTAACAAGGAAGCTCTTTAGGGAAACAGAGATGGGTAATAATAAGTTTTTCATTAGCGACGTCATTTAAGCTTGTGGTTTTGGTTGGCTCGTGTGAGTGTTTGGGTTGTGTGAGCCACGGTTGCTTCGGGTTCCTTGCAGTTTATTTTTTGTTTGTTTCCAGCACACTTTTGGACCAACTCTGGATAAGGATTTCTGCACAAAGCCTTCATTTATGAAGGTCTCTTGGAATTGGATGCTTGAGAGGGGATGGCTTTGATATCGGTTCTGTGCCTGTGCTTGTGCACCAGACTACTTTCCGAGGGGTCCTGTGTCAGTGAAGATTTTTTGTTGTCACTCTTACTGGCTTGGGGTGGTCCGATTGTTTGTGTTGGTTGTATGTGGTTTCTCACATTCCCATTAAAATTGTTTTTAATAATAAAAAGTAATTTTCAACCAAATCCCAATTCATTTCACAATTAGATCCAATAATAATTTTTTGGTCATCTCATATTAATAGAATAAAAATTTATGGATTCTATCATAGAATATAAATTGTCATATAAAAAATCATGGGGTGTTCATACCTATAATAAAATCTACATGATCCCCAAAAAATTACAAGGGGATGATCATATGAATTCTTATAGACCTCAATAGTCGGATACTAGCATCCAGGGTATCCATTCTCATCATGAAACTCAACAGACATCCCTACTAATAATTCATCTCCAAGGGAAATATCCTAACCCTTTTTCGGAAATTTAATCCCAAAATAGGGATCGCTACCATGCTATAAAATCTATCATTGAGATAAAGGGGTGTGTCTACCCCTTCCAATAATCACATCACCAGTGTCATAGAAAAATGTTATTGGTCAATGTTAATCATCCAAGGGATCTAGAGTATTTGATACATCATGGGGAGCACTTTGTACTAGAAAAATCATACCATGTAACATGTCTCAATGGTTTGGACATCTTCATAGAACCATCCAATCAAAGAGAATAGAATATAGATTTGTAAAAAAACCAATCCAAGTAACATTACCTATCCCCAATGTTTACTCTCAAGGAGGTGAAGAATGAAAAATAAACCAAAACATGTATCAAGTGTAATATATGTCATATAAATAAACAAAGAACAATTATGAAGAAATAAAAAAAATCCATGATATCGATAATGAAAATAGAAATGGATAAAGAAGAAAACAATAATAATCATGACCAAAACAAAGTGTCCATGTGACCACCCTTCATGAAAAATCCATATCACTATTCTTCCCATAATATAAATCCAATTACTACCTTGTCTTTACACAGCCTATCTGTATCATAATCATAACCCCTAGTGGTACCACACTTACTAAGGATTGAATATATCCCTAACCAAACACACCCAAGGTAACAATTTTCCATTTTTCCACTATATATTATTAAATAATGATGGAATTGATAAAAAAATCCATAAGTGAAGCATTATCTCTCAAACACATAAAAATATAATATTTAGTATAAATAATATTTTAGTAATTGAATCAAACATTTGATATTCATAGAAACAATTTTAAGGATGTACCATTTTCACAATAATTTCCTATTCGAAAATGAAAAAAATTTATAAAATGAAACACATACATTTAAAATAAGTCAATATATTCCATCAAGCCAAAATAATTTATAAGAATACATTGTAAACCAAGAGTCTAAACCATTTTAGAGATACACCTACCTCGTTAAAAGACAATACCTATTTAACTATTAAAATTGAGATTAGAATTGAAGAGACTGAGTCCTCATAAGACTAGATGCATAAGAAACATCACCAATTATTCATAAAATTTACTATATGTGAAAATTACAACCCAATTAGGTTCCAAGGAATCAATGGGAAGAGATAATAAAATAATTAAAATTATGTTGGGGAGAAATGGGAGTAAATTCAGACATACCTTGAAGAGAACCATCAATAATGATGGATAATCAACATGGATCCATAGAAATTATCCTTTAAAATTAAAAAGAGAATTAGGGTGAGATAATTTGATATTATTAGGATATTATAAGGAATAATGAATAAGGTTATCATAGTAATATTATAATTTAAATACAGTAATACATTCCATAGGGTTACTCTTCACCATTAGACCAACCATGCGCTAACCATGTGGTTTCCATTTACTATTGTAAACTAAAACACAGGGTTACCAATTGAGTGATGAGTGGTTTAGAAAACTATTTTTATGCTGTGTAAAATATATTGTAAATCCTTATTCACCATAATGTTTTCATTTGAGAGTTTCATAGTATGAAAATTCGTTCTCAAACCATAAAATTAACCTCTGGAATATATACTACCATTCCCTATGGTTATCACATGGTAACTATTGACTATGTGAAAACCACTCTATGGTCATATTACTCCAATATATTGAAAATTTTGAAAAATTAATAACAAAATCCTATAAAACATCAGAAGAGATGAAATATGCTCAAAAGTAAACATAGTCATGACTAAATGTGTGTCAAATATCATCATAAAGAGAAAGTATCCATCCCAAAAAGTGTTCATGATCATAAAATAAAAAAATATGTTAGATGCTACTACAACCGAAATGATTACAACTCCAATGTTTCATTGTTCACATATCTTCACATACTATGAAGAAAAAACCAATTAATTGGTTTACCGTGTATTATCATATCTTTGTGGTCCTTAATAAATACTTGTTGTTCGACCATTGAGGTTTCAGCATAATGATTGAAACCCTCCCATTTAATCACAATGTATTGATCCATGTGATACATAATAAATTAGGAATCATGAAACACATAGTGAATCAACATCATGTGAGAAGGAAACTCCAACAGATAGGACAACATCCCAGGTTAATCGATGATCATGGAATGCCCAAAAAACCTTAGTTTTATCTTGCCCAACATTTCAAAATACTGATATCTATAAGAAGGTGAATGCATTATAAAAAACAATCACCAACCTAAAAAAATATAATATGATAATGACGGTATGCATAATATTTTTTTGACTCTCAATTTTCATTAACCTATGATAGGTGAATGACACCTTATATGACATATCTTGAACAATAATTGATCCAACCAATATATTTTCTCCATACTATACTCAACACAAAGTAGAATTACATGGCTATAAATAATATTCCAAAAAAGGATCCAATTTAATTCAAGACATATTAAATTTTTTAATTGTCAAATTTTACAAAAGACACATTCCATTTCTAAGAAGAACTGAAATCATGAACTGATTCTTGATTCATATACTTTTGAATCTGAAATTCTTCCTCATTTTACCCTTCCATCAGATGGTGGTATGTTATAATTAATATTATTTCAATAAACATAAAATATTACAATTCATTACAATACATGGATTTCATCCATGGGTCTCAGTCATAAATTATAGTAGAGGTAACTCCGAAATTATTCACAATCAGTTTGACATACAAGTGATCAAGTTCATCGACCATTGATTCCTCTTTAATAGGAAGGAGATTGGCTAATTTCTAATATTGATCTATTACCATCCAAATAACATCCTCCCCAATATCATTATGTGGTAATATGTAACACCCCGAGCTTCCACGATACGCCTCTCATTGAATAATGCAATAGCTTGCATTGTACGCAACTTCGAGTTCTAAAACACCGCGACTAATCAAAGTAGCTGTTATGAATAGTAATAACCACTTTTTAAAATTATAGAAATTTTATATTTCAAATGGACTTCATTTTTGTATTCATAATATCGAAATTATCCTAAGTTGAATTTTTTGTAACTTTCTGAGAACTTCCAATTTTTTTATGAATAGTGAAAAATACTTAAAACAACTTTTTTAATCAAAATAATTAATTGTGATAAATTATACTATTTAGTGGTTTTAAAGTATAATTAGAACATATTTTTACCATTTTATCCAATGGTGGTCATTAGAATTAATTTAACATTGAAAATGGACATAAACAATTGCCAATCTTTTGATATAAATTGTTTCCTAAAAACACGCTATTTGTTCTGATAGCGGGAATTAATTATAAAATTAATTAATGCAACTTATATGTTTGTAATTTTTTAAAATAGACATCATTTTTGAATTCGGAATATCAATTATAGCTTAGGGTGAAATTTTGGTACTTTTCGGATAACTTTTGTATTTTGATGAATAGTGAAAATTACTAAATTTTAATTAAAAACAACTTTTTTAATCAAAATAATTAATATTGATAAATTATGAATTTGAGTGGTTTTAAAGTATATTTAGAATATATTTTTACCATTCAATTTAATGTTTGTCATTGGACATAATTTTACAATTAAACCGAACATAAACAAGTGTCAATCTTTTGATAGTTATTATCTCTTAAAAACACGCTTTTTGTTTTGACAGCGGGAATTAATTTTAAATTAATTTCTGCCACTTCTGTGTTTTGAATTTAGAAAAATAGATTCCATATTTGGAATCAGGATGTTCAAATTGTGTAAATGGGTAACTTTTATTTTTAGACATTTTGGATAATTACTGCGGTAAATATTTTATTTACCACAGTTAAGGGTAAATCCGGTAAATAAGGGTTAAAAAATAATATTATAATAATACTAAATTACCCTAAAACGTGTCTTAACCCTATTGGTTGATACATGGTCGACCATGGGCATCTTTTGGTCTATTTTGGGACCCCATGGATCCACTTGTAAGTGATAATGACACATGATATTAATAAAGTTAAAATAAAAATAAAAATGGCATAAGCTTACATCTTTTAGAAGAACAATTTTTACATAGGGTTATACATGTTGGATTTTTTATTATAAATATTAATTAGAAATCTAAAAAGATTTCCTACATAACGATATTTTATTTATAATTTTTAGACATTAAATAATTTATTTTATTTATGACACAATGATGATGCAGTAATTACTATAATAGTGAGAAATTAAAATAAGTGATATTATAAATACCCAAATAAATATAATATGAAACTTTTAATGAATTAAACTAATTTTCTAGGATAATATGATATATTAGGATTGATTTAATTTACTTTTTTCGAAGTAATCAATCTGTTATGAGTTTCACAAAAATCAACTAATGAATAGTGTCAAAATTGACATAAAAGAGTTCTTAAAACAAATATTATATTATTAATTGATATTAAATTCCTAAAAATCTAAGGTTCGGCCAAGAGACTTATATCATGATAGGTTAATCATTAATGGACCACTTGGGGGTCTCTTGGATGTATATAGTAAGTTTATTAACCATATTATATAAAAATACAAAGAGACATTGTAAAAGTGAAACTAATTAACTTAGAGTTAATACTTAAAGATAAGGTTAATATAAGTACCCAAACCTGTCTAAATTCTATTGGATGAGTTGTTTTCGACCCATCCCCACCTCAACCTTTGAATAGTCAACTTTGGAGCCATTGGAAACCGAATATGAATTTATTATAAATTAATATTTCTAGCTTTTCCAAAGGTGCCCCTCACCCCTCTTATAAAAGGCACTCCTCCTTCTCATTTACACACACCTCTCAAGCCACTTGGCTCGTCCAAACTCTGCCCAAATAATCTCCCCACATCCCTCTCCTCCTCCTTGAAGCTTCCCCTTAGGCAGAAATCATTTCAAGAAGTCCTTTGGTTCCAACCAAAGTGAGTTACCTAAATTAAAGGTAACGATTTCTCTTAAATTATTTTCATTTATTTTGCTTCTTCAACCCCCAAACTCTTTTTATTTCCCTTCTTTTGTAACAACACCAGTATCCTCAATATACTAGGATGTTGTTATAAGATGTATTCAAACTACACATACACACAACTCCATCTAATGGATGATGAACATAATGTTTCTGTGGATGGAAAACTAACGCCTCACGAAATGATGATTGTTCAAATACATCTTACCACCTCTCATGGTGGCCATTATGATGGAACTGTAATTAAATATGATATTAATGATATATATTTTATATATAAGCTTCTGTAATTCCATTTTATTTCATACCATTATTCTTTTCATGTTGTATATACATACGATAATTTCATTTGAGGAAGTGCGGACTACCGCCCCCTTAAAATGATATGACTCGTTCATACCACACATAGGAATGTATAAAGGATGGTGTTAATGAACTTAAGTAACATATATAAAATATTATATTATACTGGAATAGTAATATACTTATGTATCATTTGGATTCGATTCATTTAAAATAAAAATTAAATGGAAGTAGCATTCGTGCGTACGTACGGACTACCGTCTCCACGAACGCGATGAGATTCATTCTCCATCGTGTCCATTCAAGTATAATTATCATTTAATGATTTAAAAATGATGTTTAAGGACTTGATATCATTCTGGATATGAATAAGATACAACAAACATGACTTATGTAACAAAACATATAAAAGAAAATGAGTAAGTTAACACCCGAAACGGCGTTAATACTAAGATATTATTATCAAATCAATATTAAAAGATCATATATGATATCATATTAATGTATATGATTCTTGTATAATTTAATAACAATTATTTCACCATTATACAGGAGTTTAACCTACCCCAACCAAGGAAAAGTACAAGGTAAGGGTTATTTCACAATCTCTTCATTATCCGAGGTTGTTTATACGTAATAATCTACTGGGATTTCTTTATCATCCACATCCATGTTTCTTTGAAATGTATTTCAAAAAATATTTATTATTTACAATAATATGGGTTAAATTCATTTATACCCTTGTTTGACTTTTTGTAAGAGGTTTATAAAGGAATCTTTCTGTCGTTTTCAAAACAAGGTCCTTTTTG
Organism: Viscum album; assembly: GCA_963277665.1. NCBI lineage: Eukaryota > Viridiplantae > Streptophyta > Magnoliopsida > Santalales > Viscaceae > Viscum > Viscum album. Next base: position 127,414,007 of record OY728147.1, on the reverse strand, counting down.
ACCTTTTCGACAGAATTAAGATAAGAATGTTTTTTTTACTTATACGGCGGGTGCGGTTATTTTCCGCCGTTATAAAATCGTCAAAGCTTTCCTTACAAGCTTACAAGAATATTTTCAAGAAAATGTTTTATTTTATATGGCTCTTAAATGATTTCAAAAATTGAAAGAGATATTTCTCTAAAAAGTGTTTTGATTTCATCTATGTCAACATCCTTTAATGTATTTTACGCTTATTTGAAGTTGATTTATTATAATACAAAACTTCTATATTGTATTGAAGGTTTTGTGATATGTTTGACTGTGGATGTGCTATTTTATACCATTCATAGTTTATGGTGAAACTATTGACATTTCGTATGCTAGTTTTAATCCGAATGTTTATGTTATATTTCAAACTTTTCTTCAGATGAATGTGCTAAACAAGTATGTTCCGGGTTGGGGACCGGTAAAAGTAAGCCCTCCAGGTTGGGGACTGGTAAAAGTAAGCCCTCCAGGTTAGGGACTGGTTAAAGTAAGCCCTCCGGGTTAGGGACTGGTAAAAGTATGCCCTCCGGGTTGGTGTCCGGTTATTAGAGGCACTCCGGGTTGGTGTCCGGTTATTAGAGGCACTCCGGGTTGGTGTCCGGTTATTAGAGGCACTCCGGGTTGGTGTCCGGTTATTAGAGGCACTCCGGGTTGGGTTCCGGTTAGAAGTAACCCCTAGGTCTTGGGATGAGGCCTAGACAAAGAAATTAACGTTTAGCATTATGCATTCCAACATTATGAAAGTGGTTATTGATTTTTGCATGTGATTATTCGATTAGTAGAATATCCATATGAATAAGTAAATGGCATTATTTCATTTTATTTATTCCATGCCATGTTGAATGTTCATGTTTAAAAGGCTTATGTTTTAGTTATACATTGCCTTAAATGTTTATTCTTATTTATGAAAGTTTTCGCTATATTGTTATCCTTACTGGGCATTTGAGCTCACCCCTTTTCTATGTTTTATTTTTCCCAGGAAGTGAAGATGTAAGTTATGAATGACCTGCAGGGATTTTATGAGGGGATTATAGTGTGGACTGTGGAAACATTATGTTGTTGTAGTAGTTTTTCATTTTATGATGTAATGTAAAACTTATGAATATATCTAGTGTTTCCAAGGCTACTAAACTAATCGGTCTTTCGAGATTTGATCTTTCTTGTGATCATGCCAATGTTACGAAGTAATGCACCGGCTCTGGGTAGCTGGGGTCGGGGCGTTACAGTTGGTATCAGAGGAAGTTTAGTACAAACCTTGGAAGCTAGATTTAGATAAACTCTGATTAGTGCTCGTAGACCTAAGATGAACTTTGAGGATTAGTATAGAAGAACTTCCTAGAATTTTGGTATTGTAGAGATTTTGTCAGTTTTCCGAGCAATACATCCATGTCTGGATACGAGCAGGTAGAGGCGGCTCTGGCACAGATGTACCTAGGGGTAAAACCCGAAAACACCGCTTTGAGCTAGACTCGAACGGGAACTGGTGCACGACAACGGGCCTTGCTGTACTCTTGGTTACGACACTCCCGGGGGATATGCTTAGGATAATTCTCATTTTCTTTACAAACCATTATGAAGGGTTTATGAGTATATACATCCTCAAAGGAGACATTTTTATGATTATGGATTATATCCATAAATAGTTCAATTTATATTAAGTGTTTTATAAGTATGGGATTATGTATTTTGATTCATAAACTGATCTAGTGTATGCCATTGTTTAGAAATGGCGCCCAGTAGAAGAAATGAGAACTCCAGAAATGCACATGATCCAAAGAGAAGGAAGGATCATATCTTTCATGGTCTTAAGCTAGAATTTATAAGAGGAATAGTCTCCCATGTATTATCATCATGTGAAAAATAATATCATGTGTTGATAAGATAAGTAAAGAGTTTACTGAGTCCTATGGCTTTGAAGGGAAGCAAGAGAAGAAAAGGATGGAAGAGAGAAAGATGGATAAAGGGATGAGGGAAAAGGAGAATTTTCCCATATGTGGTAACTGTGGAAAGAAACACCCTGGAACTTTCCTGAAAGGAATGGGAGTTTGTTATAAGTGTGGAGGAAAAGGGCACAAAGTACGTGACTGCAAGGGTAAGAAAATGGTTTCAAATGTACAATGCTTCATTTGCAAGGAGTTTGGACACTACGCGAACCTATGTCCCAGTCATCAGACTATTCCGCAAATGATGTTATTGGATAATAATCAAGTTATGATACTACCACAAATGAAGAGGAATGATTAGAGTTCTTATATTGATTATGTCAATTGAGTGTTGTATCAACAATGTACTTGTTATAATAATTATGGAGTATATACGGATTGTACTGCAATACTATTTCATTAAGGACTTGAGATTGTGTGGAGCCAAGAAAAGTGACTCAATAGCAGGATAAATTTTTGGAAAATATATGGTTGAGAGAATGATAAATCATAATATAGTTCTGATACTGAGGTAGTGATTTTGGAATAATACATGATTGTTTTGGATAAATTATATTGGATATTCTTGACTACCTTGAAACTGATTAATGATTTGTATATTCCATCATTGTTGGGGTTTAAAACATTTTTGGATTAATGAAGTATATCCAGCATTCTATATGGAATAAGGGAGCATGAATGTAATCAATAAGGAATATGGTAATACATGATGAAGGTATTAATATGCTATTACGGGGTAAAAAGGATCTATATTATGTTTACCTTCCTTATAAATGGTGGACCGTGAGTTTGGACAGAAGTATTTTGGATAGTTCTAGTTTGGATTATTCTGGATTTCCATAAAAGGACAACCCGGAGGTCGGGCGGCAACCCGTCGCGTCCGGCAGGGCTGCGAGACTTGAACCCGCAACCGAAGGGCGACAAAGGTGTATCACCTACCACTAGCCTACAGGGAGTCCCTGGTTATTACAAAATAGTTTTCCTATTCTAAATGGTTTGTGGTAAAAATTTATTAATGAAAGTCTACATGATAAGTAAGTATATTTCCTCACATTCTTAGTAAATCTCTTAAATAATTTCCTCACTTCTATGAAAGGTTACTTAAAACAAAAACGTTGTCGATTAACTTTTCCAACTGGGGATTCAATGAATGTTTAACCAATCACAAGTTTGTGATTTTCTTATTGTTAATTTTCTCCTAATCCTGTTTTCTAGAACTCTTCATCAGACCATGCTAGTTTGTTTTTCCTCCATATCCATATTTTCATAGAACCCTAGTATGGGCTATCTCGGATGACCTTTGTACTTCTCTTTCTTTCTTTTAATGTTATATTTTTATTAATCTTATTTCCGATGTGGGTTTTCCACAAAGGTATTTTCTATTTACAACCTTTTATTTTCAAAGAAAAATTTCAAATTGCGAGGACGCAATTTATTGAAGGAGGGGAGAATGTAACACCCCGAGCTTCCACGATACGCCTCTCATTGAATAATGCAATAGCTTGCATTGTACGCAACTTCGAGTTCTAAAACACCGCGACTAATCAAAGTAGCTGTTATGAATAGTAATAACCACTTTTTAAAATTATTGAAATTTTATATTTCAAATGGACTTCATTTTTGTATTCTTAATATCGAAATTATCCTAAGTTGAATTTTTTGTAACTTTCTGAGAACTTCCAATTTTTTTATGAATAGTGAAAAATACTTAAAACAACTTTTTTAATCAAAATAATTAATTGTGATAAATTATACTATTTAGTGGTTTTAAAGTATAATTAGAACATATTTTTACCATTTTATCCAATGGTGGTCATTAGAATTAATTTAACATTGAAAATGGACATAAACAATTGCCAATCTTTTGATATAAATTGTTTCCTAAAAACACGCTATTTGTTCTGATAGCGGGAATTAATTATAAAATTAATTAATGCAACTTATATGTTTGTAATTTTTTAAAATAGACATCATTTTTGAATTCGGAATATCAATTATAGCTTAGGGTGAAATTTTGGTACTTTTCGGATAACTTTTGTATTTTGATGAATAGTGAAAATTACTAAATTTTAATTAAAAACAACTTTTTTAATCAAAATAATTAATATTGATAAATTATGAATTTGAGTGGTTTTAAAGTATATTTAGAATATATTTTTACCATTCAATTTAATGTTTGTCATTGGACATAATTTTACAATTAAACCGAACATAAACAAGTGTCAATCTTTTGATAGTTATTATCTCTTAAAAACACGCTTTTTGTTTTGACAGCGGAAATTAATTTTAAATTAATTTCTGCCACTTCTGTGTTTTGAATTTAGAAAAATAGATTCCATATTTGGAATCAGGATGTTCAAATTTTGTAAATGGGTAACTTTTATTTTTAGACATTTTGGATAATTACTGCGGTAAATATTTTATTTACCACGGTTAAGGGTAAATCCGGTAAATAAGGGTTAAAAAATAATATTATAATAATACTAAATTACCCTAAAATGTGTCTTAACCCTATTGGTTGATACATGGTCGACCATGGGCATCTTTTGGTCTATTTTGGGACCCCATGGATCCACTTGTAAGTGATAATGACACATGATATTAATAAAGTTAAAATAAAAATAAAAATGGCATAAGCTTACATCTTTTAGAAGAACAATTTTTACATAGGGTTATACATGTTGGATTTTTTATTATAAATATTAATTAGAAATCTAAAAAGATTTCCTAAATAATGATATTTTATTTATAATTTTTAGACATTAAATAATTTATTTTATTTATGACACAATGATGATGCAGTAATTACTATAATAGTGAGAAATTAAAATAAGTGATATTATAAATACCCAAATAAATATAATATGAAACTTTTAATGAATTAAAATAATTTTCTAGGATAATATGATATATTAGGATTGATTTAATTGACTTTTTTCGAAGTAATCAATCTGTTATGAGTTTCACAAAAATCAACTAATGAATAGTGTCAAAATTGACATAAAAGAGTTCTTAAAACAAATATTATATTATTAATTGATATTAAATTCCTAAAAATCTAAGGTTCGGCCAAGAGACTTATATCATGATAGGTTAATCATTAATGGACCACTTGGGGGTCTCTTGGATGTATATAGTAAGTTTATTAACCATATTATATAAAAATACAAAGAGACATTGTAAAAGTGAAACTAATTAACTTAGAGTTAATACTTAAAGATAAGGTTAATATAAGTACACAAACCTGTCTAAATTCTATTGGATGAGTTGTTTTCGACCCATCCCCACCTCAATCTTTGAATAGTCAACTTTGGAGCCATTGGAAACCGAATATGAATTTATTATAAATTAATATTTCTAGCTTTTCCAAAGGTGCCCCTCACCCCTCTTATAAAAGGGCACTCCTCCTTCTCATTTACACACACCTCTCAAGCCACTTGGCTCGTCCAAACTCTGCCCAAATAAGCTCCCCACATCCATCTCCTCCTCCTTGAAGCTTCCCCTTAGGCATAAATCATTTCAAGAAGTCCTTTGGTTCCAACCAAAGTGAGTTACCTAAATTAAAGGTAACGATTTCTCTTAAATTATTTTCATTTATTTTGCTTCTTCAACCCCCAAACTCTTTTTATTTCCCTTATTTCGTAACAACACCAGTATCCTCAATATACTAGAATGTTGTTATAATTAGTATTCAAACTACACATACACACAACTCCATCTAATGGATGATGAACATAATGTTTCTGTGGATGGAAAACTAACGCCTCACGAAACGATGATTGTTCAAATACATCTTACCACCTCTCATGGTGGCCATTATGATGGAACTGTAATTAAATATTATATTAATGATATATATTTTATATATAAGCTTCTGTAATTCCATTTTATTTCATACCATTATTCGTTTCATGTTGTATATACATACGATAATTTCATTTGAGGAAGTGCGGACTACCGCCCCCTTAAAATGATATGACTCGTTCATACCACACATAGGAATGTATAAAGGATGGTGTTAATGAACTTAAGTAACATATATAAAATATTATATTATACTGGAATAGTAATATACTTATGTATCATTTGGATTCGATTCATTTAAAATAAAAATTAAATGGAAGTAGCGTTCGTGCGTACGTACGGACTACCGTCTCCACGAACGCGATGAGATTCATTCTCCATCGTATCCATTCAAGTATAATTATCATTTAATGATTTAAAAATGATGTTTAAGGACTTGATATCATTCTGGATATGAATAAGATACAACAAACATGACTTATGTAACAAAACATATAAAAGAAAATGAGTAAGTTAACACCCGAAACGGCGTTAATACTAAGATATTATTATCAAATCAATATTAAAAGATCATATATGATATCATATTAATGTATATGATTCTTGTATAATTTAATAACAATTATTTCACCATTATACAGGAGTTTAACCTACCCCAACCAAGGAAAAGTACAAGGTAAGGGTTATTTCACAATCTCTTCATTATCCGAGGTTGTTTATACGTAATAATCTACTGGGATTTCTTTATCATCCACATCCATGTTTCTTCGAAATTTATTTCAAAACATATTTATTATTTACAAGAATATGGGTTAAATTCATTTATACCCTTGTTTGACTTTTTGTAAGAGGTTTATAAAGGAATCTTTCTGTCGTTTTCAAAACAAGGTCCTTTTTGACCTTTTCGACAGAATTAAGATAAGAATGTTTTTTTTACTTATACGGCGGGTGCGGTTATTTTCCGCCGTTATAAAATCGTCAAAGCTTTCCTTACAAGCTTACAAGAATATTTTCAAGAAAATGTTTTATTTTATATGGCTCTTAAATGATTTCAAAAATTGAAAGAGATATTTCTCTAAAAAGTGTTTTGATTTCATCTATGTCAACATCCTTTAATGGATTTTACGCTTATTTGAAGTTGATTTATTATAATACAAAACTTCTATATTGTATTGAAGGTTTTGTGATATGTTTGACTGTGGATGTGCTATTTTATACCATTCATAGTTTATGGTGAAACTATTGACATTTCGTATGCTAGTTTTAATCCGAATGTTTATGTTATATTTCAAACTTTTCTTCAGATGAATGTGCTAAACAAGTATGTTCCGGGTTGGGGACCGGTAAAAGTAAGCCCTCCAGGTTGGGGACTGGTAAAAGTAAGCCCTCCAGGTTGGGGACTGGTTAAAGTAAGCCCTCCAGGTTAGGGACTGGTAAAAGTATGCCCTCCGGGTTGGTGTCCGGTTATTAGAGGCACTCCGGGTTGGTGTCCGGTTATTAGAGGCACTCCGGGTTGGTGTCCGGTTATTAGAGGCACTCCGGGTTGGTGTCCGGTTATTAGAGGCACTCCGGGTTGGGTTCCGGTTAGAAGTAACCCCTAGGTCTTGGGATGAGGCCTAGACAAAGAAATTAACGTTTAGCATTATGCATTCCAACATTATGAAAGTGGTTATTGATTTTTGCATGTGATTATTCGATTAGTAGAATATCCATATGAATAAGTAAATGGCATTATTTCATTTTATTTATGCCATGCCATGTTGAAAGTTCATGTTTAAAAGGCTTATGTTTTAGTTATACATTTCCTTAAATGTTTATTCTTATTTATGAAAGTTTTCGCTATATTGTTATCCTTACTGGGCATTTGAGCTCACCCCTTTTCTATGTTTTATTTTTCCCAGGAAGTGAAGATGTAAGTTATGAATGACCTGCAGGGATTTTATGAGGGGATTATAGTGTGGACTGTGGAAACATTATGTTGTTGTAGTAGTTTTTCATTTTATGATGTAATGTAAAACTTATGAATATATCTAGTGTTTCCAAGGCTACTAAACTAATCGGTCTTTCGAGATTTGATCTTTCTTGTGATCATGCCAATGTTACGAAGTAATGCACCGGCTCTGGGTAGCTGGGGTCGGGGCGTTACATAATACATTATAAAAGCACAAGAATAATTAGCTTCACTTCCCCATAGGAATGGGTAAATGAAGTAAAAAAACAAGAAGGTTTGTCCTGATCTGACATAATTCTCTTTAAAGTATGTCTTTGTGATGTGATTTCTGAAATTAGACACCTCATTAGCAACCAAAAATACCAATGGATTAAATAATAATATATATTATTAGTCTTAGTATGTAAGAAAAATGTGTATGGGTGTTTAGTATCCATAAAATCATATCTAATAGATATCTTAATGAGAAATATACCTTCAAACTAAAAAACACAATCAGGAGACTGAGCCCCAACATAAGAAGAATCCCTAAAATTAATGATTTTATTTAAGTTCTTTCTATTTAAAAATAATATCACTAAATGAATAAAAACTCACACAATCTTGGATCACCTATAATTTATCCTCTTGCACTTCTTAGTGCATATCAAAGAATTGTCTCATCAAAAAACACTCCTATGATTTTTTGAGTCTTGAGTAAATAATTTCCATCTCAACATTCTTGTAACCACATGTTCATTTCCCAGATTATAATAATTATCTAAATAAAAATTATAGTGTTACGTAGAACCATTTTAATTATCTAAATATAACACGTATATGGCTAAAAATACTCATTGGGAACTATTTATCTAAAAGGGTAGTAGTCCGCCATCATTGACATAGTTGTGCTAGGTCTTGATATCATTATTCATATTAGGAAACTCTATATCATTTTTAGAATATTTATTCTCATGAGAACATATTTAGTTATATTTATATAACATCACATTATTTTTTTATAAGAGAACACATCCATATTGTGTCCTTGAGTCATTTTTGAAAAAATCATATCACAAACCATCTACTAAAAGAATCATAAATACCGACTAATAAAACATCACCTTCTATTCCATAAACAATATGTAATATTAAATATTCTAGATTAATTCATTACCATTATGGTTTAACTATATCATTTTATATTAAATTAAATATAAATCCAAAAAAACGCCAATTAATAACTAGCCAATCCAAAGAAGTTCTAAATATAAAACAATTCTTGGTTTCTACTAATAAATCATTAATCTAATCATTTCTAGATCCCCTAATATGATATTAATTGTAATAAAATGTACATGAAACTTCACATGTTACATTGAGAACTCGAATTTATAAATATTACCATATAGGTGATGTAAATTTATAATTTTAACAATAATATGTAAATTAATCTTGTATTCTTCTTCTGACATGAAATAATCCATAATATTATGAAAAACAATGAAAATGAAGGAGTCTATGATATGATGAATGGTGTATGAAGTCAATTTCCAAAACACAATTGTATCACTCAAAATACTAAATTGAATATGGAAAAATTGATAATTCACATACCCATTAATAAAAGATGGTTATATAATATCCTCTTCATGGATTCTTAACTGGTAGTAACCATATCACATGCCATTTTTATATAACTATGGGAATGAACTGAGTTGGCAAAAAATAATATGAATTCACTAAAATAGATACTTATTTTAATGATCACCTAATTATTTTAATTAAAAAATGATTTATACTTTATAATTCTTTCATTGGGAAGAGAACTATGAAATCCCGTCATGAAAATATATAACTAATACATCCTTTAGTCTCATTATCCTGAAGATAAACATTAAGTTCATTAAAATAAATGGGTTTCACATATTATGAAGATGTAGATATGTTCCACATCCTAGGGAGCTGGTCAACAGTAATATTGAAATACTATTGAAGAGGTAATGAAGAACAAACTCAAGAAGTTCATTAGTGTATTCACTAACCATTGACTAAATTGGAGTGATAAAATTCTAGTCATGGAATTAAGAATCATATCTTATAGATAACATGAGATAATGTTGGCCTCATTGATTATATGAACTTTTCTCTTAGATCATGTATCTCACTAAAGATGTCAGTAACCCCATCCGAAGATATGCACATGATCCAATGATGATATGAATTGATTTTAAATTAAAGATAACCATAAAATCTAATCCAATTATAAGGTCAGATATATCACGATCAAGAACCAAAAGTTTACACACAACCTATAATTAATTAATAATAAATGATAATTCAAAAATTAGAAAATATGATGCCATTTTATTCCAAAAGGAGTGAAAACATCCCAAAATAATATAATATAACCAATTTTTAAAACCATCTATTTAGTAAAAATTGAGGATATTAAATAATGAGGTTCACACATATCGAACATATCCATAACCATGGATGATGATATGAATGCCTTAACTGTTATAATACTTGGCCCTCACTGATATTCATCGTATTCATTCTTTTCTCCATAATGATGTCTAGTAATTTCTCTTCATTCCAATTTTTTTTTTATTTTCATAACATACCATGCTACGAAATAATGAGATCCATCAACTTTTGATGTGATACAAAAATACTAGGATCCTTTGGTAAGAGTGGATCTAATTATACTATATTTTGATATTCAACAAAAAAATGATTAAAATTTCCCAATTTTATATAATGACAACCTATCCATGGTGATTTCATACGTTTTTATATAGTATAACCAAGTCTCACAAACAAATAGAAAACTACCAGATGTTGTCCCATTGAAGTCCCCAAAACTAATCTTGATGAAAACTGAGAACCCTTACAATGCTTCCTTTTATGTTTAGATGAAACACAATGGGTACCCCCTATAGAAACTATAGCTACACCAAAAATCATCATCCTTAAGGCTTTTATATAAACCCTATATAAATTATGAATTACCTCAGTAATGTATTTGTGGAACAATAGAATCAATATCGACTAAATATTATACCTCAAACACATCTCAAATCCCTAGGATATAATGTAGTTGTTTACACTATAATATATTTGGCCTTTAATGGCAGTAGGATTTATCAGTTCTAACAAAAAGTGATGATAAATGGGGCCTTTATTCATTCTAGAAAAAGCATTGATAAAAGGGGGTCTATATTAGCCCTAAAAAATAAATAATTTCCCCCTTCATCAGCACTAAAAAATTACTTTTAAAGGGGTACCTTTTATGAGCACTAATAAAAATTTGATGATAACGGGTTCCCTTTATCAATGATAACAAAATAAATTTTGATAAAGGGCATGAATTTAACAATTCTAGAAACAAAAAATACTGATAATGGGGGGGGGGATTTATCAGTGCTTTTTTACTCATGCAGATAATGTCCCCCCTTTATCCATTATTTTTTCTAGCTCTAATAAAGGGTATATTTTAAAAAAAATTATATTTTATTAAAAATATTATATTAATTACTTTATTTATTTTATATTTAAATATAATATACTTTTAAAAAATATGATTTAGATAAATATACGAATGAATTTTCATTTAATATATAATATATTTTCTGAAAATATTGTTATAAACTAATTAAAAAATAATATTAATCAATAATTTGGTAATTATTATCGAGGAATAGTCATTTATTAATAATTTTATGGCATAAAAATTTAATGAATTAATGAACATTGTATAATATGTTGAAAAAATTACTCCAACTTCAGACAAACATAACTTTTTATCCTAGTTTCTATTTGGCCTCTACCACATATCTAATTGAAGCCTGTGAAGATATCTACACTTCCTTGCCTAGGGTAACCACTGATCACATTGTTTGATGCCAAAAGGGCTAGAAGGCCTCCTAAACCATGATCTTAGTCAGGGTATCTCAATTTTTTAACAATTGAAGGAATTTTAGAATCATTTAATGGTGTTGTATGGTTAAATTTTGGCGGAGAGATAATTTATTCATATAGATTACAAATTTATTCATATTATTATTTTAAATTTTTATAGTTTTTAACATTTAATTTCATTTATAATTAAACTTATTCATATTTTCATATATTAACTATTAATAATAAAATTTTATAAATACATATTTAAAATGTTTTAAATGAAAAAGTATTTTTAAATTTATAAAACAAATAAAAATAAATATTTTTTAATTATTTTATTTAAACTAATAAATTATCCATTTTATTTATATTATAAAAATTAATTAATATGTATATATAATGATTATATGTGTGTGTGTGTGTGTTCTTTCATGTTTTTGAGTGTATTAATGAACACCAAAATAAATATTTAAATTTAAATGTATATTTATATACTGATATATATATAAATGAAGCCCAAAAGCTTGTAATCGGGTGGGAAAGTCTCTTAAATAACATCTAGGAGGTCCAAGAATCAAGACCAATTGGGTGAAGGTATGATTAGAGTACAATGCATGTGGTGATATAAATGTTGATGAAGGAAGTTGGTGTCACATGGATAATTTATGAAGCCGGTGATACTGGCATGTCGCATGCCCAGTGACAAAAGCACAATGATTTACTAGGATTTTATACTATTTTATGGTCTTAATTACCACTAGACCAATTTTCTATTTAATAAAAAAATAAGGAATGATGGGTGGGCATTCCCATTGAGGGGATATGGCATGCCTCTCCAGCTCGTGTGTGTCGTGTGTCTGTTTGGATACAATTTTACCTGTAAGCACCAAATATATATATATATATAATTATTATTAATAAATAATATATTTTATTAAATATAATTATTTATATATATATTTATCACAAACTTCTAAATATATAAAAATTAATAGAAATTAAAAAGAATTTGAAAAAAAAATGCAAGGTATGGAGGTTAAACATATCCAGCCACACAAGGGATGGCTTCGAATCAAATCATAGTGCAAAAAATTATTTGGGGTATCATTATAGCGCTGTGAAACATGGGAGGGGAATATGATGATAATTGGGGAGTTTAATGTTCAAAGAAAGGGTGTCAATAATCACTATGAAGGGGGCTTGGGTGTCATAAAAAATTGTTTTTTAAGAAATGTGACACATCTTAAAAGTCTCCATTAGAGGGTTACTTTAACAATTCTACAAAATTTATATCCACCATTTATCAGAGTTTTTTAGCATTGTTAAATGTTTTCATTTAATATATCTCACAATACCAGTGCTTTTTATGTGCCCATAAAATCCTTTTTCTAGAACTGTTAAAGGATATCTTTTTAGTAGTGTGAGATACAGTTATAGATAATAATGATTTAATTTTAGTAATAATATAACACAATTATAACATTAATATGTCATGGCATCAAAATTCTAATTTGAGGGGTTGAATATTTATTATGTACTTGATATGTAAAAAGTATCATTGAATGAATTTTTGAATTTTTCCAATTGAAAACATAATTTATGAATAATTGAGAATGTGTTATTTTAATATTCATGGTTTTATTTATATTATTGTGTTATAATAGGAATAATTTAAAATTTATTTATTAAAATTTTGATAGAAATGAAGAAATGGTTGTTTAGATCTAAAAGAGATAATTATCATAAAGCATTATTAAGAGTTTAATGTTTTCCATTCTTAATTGACTAAAATAACAACTAATAATGAATGATTTAAATGAAAAATATGGATTATATAACTTATTATATTAACATAAATCTACACAATTATAGTTACTTATCATAGGGTTATCGTAAAATCATCTCATTATTGAAAAATGAATTTCATGAAAATATAGATTTGGTTCATGTTATGTGGAAATATTTTATAATTAATTTTCACCGCATCTATGAATTGATTTTTTTTAAATTGATTCCATATTTTTTATCATAATTAATATAATTTGGTATTAATTTCAACTGATTTTTGTATTATAAGTAATATTAAAAATAATAACAATCTATTTCCATGATTATGGTAAAAGATGGTATACCAAGGTATCATCTAAAAGAAAAAGGATTAAAATATAATAAGTCATGATTAAACTCTATCAGTTTGTCTTATTTAAATATTATAATTTTAATCATAACATATTAGTCATTTTGGATAAAATTTTCCAATAATGTTACTTAGTAATATTTTAAAACATTGAAAAATTACTAGTGTCCCACTCACCTCAATTATAAAAGGACACAACTCCCCCAACTTATTCACTCATTTTGAGAAATTTATCTCAGCCATAACCTTTTAATATCTCCCCCATCATCCATATTCAGGTTATATTCATGATTATTTCCAAAAACAAAATCCATTTGTCAATAAGAAGATACGCAAAAGAGGTTTCACTAAGAGAATGTATTCATCTTCATCCACCACTTTATTTTAACACCATCAGTTTGGAGCTTAAATTATGTCCTAAAATTTCCTATTTAATAAAAAACTCTTTAATAGATTGTTTTTATTATTTTAAGGTAATTATATTTATTCATATAATTATAAATAAAATTTTAAACCAAATCATTATTTTTTTTCTACGGTGGACTACTGACATGTGAATCGATGTAATTTGTTTTCAATCACCACCTAAAATTGATATTCATGATGATGGTACTGATTATTATATATTATACTTATGAAATAAAAGTTATTAAAATTTTTAAAATATCATCCAATACCTTAAAATTTCATTCTATATGAATGATAATGTCACTCATGAATACGTATGACCTTCCATCTCTATGAATCACTACAATTCATTTTCAATGTACATAATTTATAAATTATTCTAAAAAAGAATAGAATTAATAAATTTTCTATTTATTACATTTCTAAAAAAAATATGATGAAATTATATCATTTTAATAATAAATAGAATATCTTTTATGAAGCATAGAAGAGAAAATAAATTAGGTAACACATAGACCAATAATTATTTTGAAATACGTTTTTTAAAAGGGTGATAAAATGTTATAATGGGATATTTTATGAAATTATAAATAGTAATATGGTTTCTGAATATATTAATAGAATTTTTAAAACAATTACACACGAGTTTAGTAAACATTCATCTAAGGGTAACTGTATTCTAACCAACTATATCAAAATTTAGATTCCATTAGAAAATACTTTGTATTATTTTCCAATTAAATTTTATTTGGTTCATATAATTCCACATTGATATATTTATCATGAATATCTATTTATTCACATTGATTTATGTTTCAATTCAAATTTAATTTTTCATAGGGTTGATATTTAAATGTTATTAAAGTGGTTAGAATTTATTTTAAAAACACATTTTTCTTGTATTTAATATATCTTTTTTTTGTTGAAAGAATTCTATAATTTATAAATTATATTCTACATCAATTTTATTATACATGGTATATTTAGGGACTTTAAATTTTTTTCTGCCAACATTTCCTACCATTTACACTTTAATTATGAAGAGAAATGATTAAAATAGAATATGATTTTATATCTCTTCTTAATCATGTATATTTTTTCCATGAAGTTATTTTAAAAAATTATTTATAAAAATAACTTTTCATTTTTTCAAATGATTTATTAAAGAAATATAAATTTTTTTGACTGTTTTCAATTGTTTATATCAATATTTTTAATGTTTTATAAATTTTTTATTTTACTAATTCTTTATAAAAGGAAAAAAGGAATTTTTTAATTTTAATGTATATGACATCAAATTACTTACCCACCGCCACAATTTTTTAATGAAATTATAATTTTTTGATTTGTTCATTAGATTAACAATAATAATATTTAATGAAATATTATATTAATTTTTCCATTTAATTTTTTTAATTCTCTAAATAAAATTTGTATGATTATAATCTCATATTTTTTTATAAATTGAGGATAATCTATTTTCTATATTTGTTTTTAGGTCATTAACATAATCTTTATACATTCACTTACTAATGAACATATTTTATTTGTCATAATATTTCTCTTAAATATCAACATCCATCATATCACAGATATTTCAATTTCATAAACAATACACTATTTCAAAATATGGTGATGTATTATTTGATTTATGGGGGAAATATTGATATTCTTTACTATTTATTTAATATAGATATTTTTTGTAAGGAAAATTTTTTATGAATTAAATTGATATTTAATATATCAAGAATCTATTGGAAATATAATAATTTGCGGTGAATGGTTATTGATGGACCCTTTATTCATCAACATGTCTCATAAGACAAAATAGTATTATTACATTATTAAATGAGTCTTCGATCGATTACCACCCAAATGTTAACATTTATTCAATAAAGGGAATAATGGTAAAGATATCATGATATTTGAAATTATGAAATGAAAAATTGTGAATTTCCTTCCTTGAGATTTCATTTATTTTTATCCATATATTATTTAATTGATTAAATCAATGTATGCATTTAATTCCCATGATATTTATTAAATTTCATGTGTTTTTAGTTATTTAACATCCTATAAGGATTATTGATTTTTATACTCATGCACCTTTCATTATACATATTCATCATAAGTAATTTGATCACACCATTATTTTTTTGATAACATAGTTCATAAGGAATATATATTTTAATGGGTTTAAGGATTATAAATATTTTCATTTAGTATGTTCTTATATTTATTTCAATGTAATATGGGAAGAAATTTGTATCCAAATCTTAGATATGATAAAAAAGATTAGTCATTTGAGATGAGATTCATTATATCTTATACAAATGTAATAAAGTATACATATAATATGAAAAACTATATATGGTATAGTCAAAGTTGATATCATATTCATTTATTAGAATATTTTGTAAAAATATTTAGTAATGTTTCGATTATTTTAAATAACCCTACGATAGACTTTGAGGATATATCTAATTGTCTGATAATATAACTAATTTTTTTATAATGAAGATATTATTTTTTCGATGTATATATCCTTGTCTACAAATTGTAACTGGGTTTGGTTTTAGAATAAAAAAACCGATGGGTAATAACATCAAAATGAGTGGGGGTATAGTTTATCTTAGTCTAAATATTGGTGGATTGATAATGAACCCTTACTATGAATCATGTGGTCCACTTCCAAGGAACGTTCTTTGGATAATTCAAATTATCCTTACAAACAATTCTGATAGATATGAAAGTATTTTTTGATTTTTGATATTCCCAATGAAACCATATTTTTGATTCCGATATTATCAATGCATAAATTCTCAATTTTTTACAACTATAAAACTTGATTTAGGAAAAATGTATTACTATTGGAAATTAAAATTTTCAAATCATTGTTTTTAAAGTTATTCTATTATAAAAAATGATATAAATATTCATTGTCGATGTAGTGATTTCCCAATTGAGAAGGAAAATACTTCTAGTGTTGTACCTAAGTAGATCACAAAAATATCAGAGAATATGACCCGGGTTATGACTAATAAAGTTATTGTTTTGAATCAACAATATGTTCAATGAAATGATACAGCCATATTGTATTTCTTCATGTGACATAATCCTCCATGATTTAATTGAACAAAAATCCTAGTGGTTGTTGATAAAGAGATTAATTCACAAGAAAATGTATTTCTAGATTTATTAAATGATGAAATGGAAAACTTTATAATATAATTATTTTATCTCAAAGGTTAAATTGATTGATAATACTTGAGAGGGGGAATAAATTCATCATATATTGTTTAGAATGTTTAAAAATTAAATTATTCATTAAATATATTCCCCTTGAGTGATGAATTTAAATGAATAGAATATTTCTCAGTACCAATAAAAAAGTTTAATAAAATGTTACAATGTATGAAGATAACTTTATAGGATTGTCTCAATATAATATATATTAAATATACAATATCGAGAGAAATATAAAAAATTTAATTGTAGGGATTAAGCTGGGACTCCCAATGATTCTGGTCTCTATATAATTTACATCACATGTTCAAATAGAATTATGTTCCATAAAAATAGAGAAGAAATATAATATATTATACATATTCAAGTTAAATCATGATAATTACATGCCGAATATATACCAATAAAAACATCATATGTTGATAAATAATGAGGGAATGAAGTAATTTATATGATATAAAAGTTTTTGAAAAAACAACAGGGAAAATATTTGAACTAAATGGGAGTTTTTTACAAGTTTATAAGCAAGGTTCAGTTATATAATAAATTTAAAGTAAATAAAGAGACCACTAATATCCTGTTCGTAAACTATAATAAAATTCTGAACCATGAAAACCAATATCCTATGTTTTAGGGGAACATTTGATAGAAGAGAATTTTGGGATACATACAAGTGCATGTGATAACTACAACTGAGGATGATGTTCTTAATTATGAAGTGGAAGATTTATTAATACTAGACTCAATATTAGTTATTGATTAATTTATTTATGAATCTTATAATAGTTTTATCACTTTTTTTTGAATGAAAATTTTATATTTCAGAAGATCATTATGAATAAAGTTTTTTGTTGAATCTCATATTCGAAATCTCACCATAATAAGGATGTGTCACCCTGTTTCCATTTTGGAACATAACATGCCTTATTTTAATAAATTATTATTATAATAAAAGTTCATTTTAATATATTCCTTGGTATTTATTATTTTTCAAAATATATTACAAATATTTATTCCCAAGAAAAAATTATGATTCATATAGTTGATTTATAATTCCTTGTCTTTAGAGGGAAGACTGAATCATATGGGTTATGTCTAGATACACCTCTCATAGAACTCAAAAATTATATTATTGAGAAATAAGATAATAAATAAAATCTATGTATGGAAAAAATTAATAATAAAATTGAGGATGTGCCATTGTACCAGATACATAAATTTATTTATAGTGGAATTACAAAGATATACACCAGATCATGTAGATGAATTTTTTTTGATTTAGTCACTGATGTAATATATATATATATATATATATATATCATAAAATAGCTATATAATATCCAGTGTATGATTAGTTTTTATGATAAAAAATAACAACAATAGTTGTGGGAAGAGTGATTTACAGTTACAGGTGTTTCACATTATGGAGACCCTATTATTTTAATTTTCACGAAAGTAAAATAATTGATGTTATTCATTGATTATTAGTAAAACTAAGTTTTTTAAATAATTACCAAGAATTATAAATATATATTCGAATATTTTATTTATTATGTTCATAGAGTTCAATATTTTTCAATTCTTGAACCTAATTCTGGGTATCATCAACTGTAATTAATGAAGGAAGTGATTCCCAAGAAAACATTTAATATTTGTTATAGACCGTATGGTTTTATATTAATTCAATTTAGATAGAATAATAATCCCTTTCTTATGGATTCAAATATTATTATTTTTCAGGTACCAAATTAATAATTTTATTGGGGGTATTTATTGATGATAACATGGTGTATCATAAAATTTAATGGGGCTATGAGTAATACTTGTTTATCATTCTGGAGTATCATAGAGGAAATGTGTGATATAATAAATTTTGAAATTTTGATATTATAATTTCAGATATGTTATTTTCATTTCCATTTTTTCGGTTGGTTTCGAAACAACCAATGGTTCCGTATCCGACGACACATGGACCTTTTTTCCAAAGGCAGGATTTCGTTGGGCGGTTAGGCCAGCGACACATAAGAACTCACATTGGTCAAGAGGATGGGAAGTCGGCTCATCGCACCTTTTTGGGTGGAATCATTGAATGTTCCGGGACTCTCTTATAGATTTTGATGTATTCTTATGTTCGCGAATCTTTGGTTTATACCCAAGCATAGTATCCACAGATTACTGCTGGTTGGGAATGGTTAGCTATACGCAAGGGTTCAGAATCATTTATGCCCGAGGTTTACCATCCCTTATTGGATTAATGCCCCCGATGAATCTGGACCCATTGTGCCGGCACTAGGAGTGGCGTGGTGAACTAATGTGAAGATAGTTGGATCGACCAATTGTTGGGCTTTAACCTCATGGAGGCTTCCTATGTACCTTGCCTGGGAGACAGGGATCAAAGTACACGTAGTTCGAATAGGAGTGTCAGAGAACAGACGTGAATGTGGACCCGAGGGTCTGATGGTAATCGGTATTGAACCTCATGGTGGCTTCCTACGTATCCCTATAGTAGGGAATCAAAGTCCTCGTAGTTCGCATAGGATCAGGGATTACACTCTGAGGAGGCCCAGACTGATGGATTGAGGGTTACACTCTGAGGAGGCCCACTCCACTTCCCACAGACGCACCTTTCTCATTCTCCTTTTTGGATTTTTTAGGACCCTACAAATGCCCCCCATTGGAATGGGGTTTGATTGGAATGAAGAGGAGGCCATTCCGATGCAGAGTGGTCCTGAAACTTGGATGGTTTGTGGTAGAGGAGTGGACCCAGTAGGGGACCACACCTATAAATACAGGGGCCCTTCCTTTGTCTTTTCCCGGGTTCCTCGCGAAACCAGAGCTCTCTCTCTTTTTTGTCTCAGGGTGCTCATTCCTTCATTAAACATCTCATCCGCGAACCAACTGCCATTTCTGCGAACCATTCCTCCTTCACGGTCTCCTTCACGGTCTCCTTCACATGCAGACTAATCTCTAGCCACAAACTAACACTTTTAATTATTTAAAAAGTTAGGATCAACGGGCCACGTAGGAACTTGCTCCGCAGTTTTGACGGTCCGCATACTGAACTCTTTCAAATTTTGAAAATTTCTTAAGTACTCTGAATATTAATTATTTAAATCCGGGATTACGATTCCGCGGAGCAACCTGGTTCGTGGTTTTCGAGCCAACGCTCCGCGGTCCAGGGTACTGCGGACTACTTCTGCGCAGCGTTGGTTCGCAAGATGCAGTCGTCACGAACCATCCTTGTGAGCCCTGCTCGGGGACCATGCTTTGAAGGCTCCCCAACTGAATCCTTATCTATATATTTTGTATTTTTTTCCAGATTCAATTATTCTGGGCTAACCATTTTCCTGACTTTTATAATGCAGGGAGAAAATATGGTTCCCCTTCACCCTACACCCAGGA
Organism: Viscum album; assembly: GCA_963277665.1. Taxonomy (NCBI): domain Eukaryota; kingdom Viridiplantae; phylum Streptophyta; class Magnoliopsida; order Santalales; family Viscaceae; genus Viscum; species Viscum album. Next base: position 127,393,207 of record OY728147.1, on the reverse strand, counting down.
CTGCTGTCGAGCCTCTCCCAATTGGCGATCAATGGCTGAAGGATGTGGCCAACTCTGTTAAGGATGGGACCCACCACTCCCCACTGTTCTCCTTCCTTTCTAATTGGATCTCTGAGTCACAACTAGAGTACCCCTTTTCCAACATCCTTCCTGTATACGGATTCAGTTTACTATCTGATACGCCGATTCTAGTACCATCCTGTGACAACAATACTACAACATGGATATTTACTAGCACTATCCCTAGATCTGTGATATACTACATAGGGTGGCCTTTCGTAAGGGATACAGCTGCCGGATCTGTGTTGAATCATCTTCCTGTGTCCCCCACAGGGGAACAACGTCAGTTAGATGGTGCAACTCATTGTTACCAGAGCATTTCCCACAATGCTGTGGTAAACAACCAGCATGGCTGGTCAGCAGACTGGGACCTCAGGCTTGGAGGGGCATTTAAATCAATGGATTGGGGGTGGCCCTTCTGGGTTCGCCAGAGCAGTGCAGAATTTGAAGTAAAATTGTGAGTCGTAGGCTTATATGTAGCTATCTGGGTGTCCCAAACCTATACCCACTGGCCTCAATCCCTTTCCAAGAAACTTAGGAGTCGTTCAAGTCTGTACACCAACACATTCCACCTGGTCCATAGTGATGTGGGTATTAGTCTTTGGGATGTCTTCCAGATTTCCGGGGTCCCCATCGTTGGGGTATGTATGAAGAATTTCTTCCTCCCTCTACTGTGTGGGATGATGAAGAGAGGACCCCCCCATGGAGAAACAACTTATTGACCAGGCCCGGAAGCATTCAAAGGACACGTCTCCGAAATAGCATGTCCCATATCATGAATGGGTCGAGGCTTTTGCTAGAGAGAGAAAGTCCGCGACTCTACCACGCAGGCCCACAACCTGCCCTACGATGGAGTCCTGAAAATAGAGGGGTAGCTACTGGCTGATCCTGGAGGATGGCCAGTTCAACAACAGGGGCTATGATCTTGTTTTGGATGTTGATCGGTTGCTTTGTCTGGCGGCATTTTTGGCCATGTTCTTGTGTGGATGCCTATTTCTGGTACGCTAGACTGGTGGCGTGTGAGTCTCTAATTTTTTCATGGAAGCATAGCTGGATACCAGCAACGTCATCAACTTAGCCATCCCAGTATTGGCTAGGATTTATAGGTTGCTCAGCAATATTACCTACGGGAGACGACCACACCGGGTAGCCGGTCCTTTCCAAATTCTATGGGTATGGTTGGGAGTGCATATTAAGAACTGCTACACCTTCATCAACAATCATTAGATTCCAGGCACTGCATTCCAGCCGTACTTGCAAACGATCAGTGGGGTCATGCCCGAAGAGTGGGTGACCCAAGAGAAGGATGGAAAATAGATGGTTCATAATAGGCGTCTGCTATCGAGTCGAATCTCGAGTCATGATCATTTAAATTTCCCACCATATCACTCCCCAACATGTGTAATTAGGAACACCATATCTGAGGAGTTTGGAAAATGGGGCTACCTCTTTTCCCTTCGAGAGGGAATTCTGGTGGCTCGTATCGGTGGGGAACAGATCTGTGAGGGGTACACACCTTGCCGATTCAGACGCCAATTTGGCTGCGTCTAGGCACTGTGTCCTCCCTCACTCAATGTAGTCCGCGAGAACCACCATTTAATGGTGGCCAGGAAACAATGGTTAATGTTTACCCGAGAGTATACCGACTACGAGGTTATAACTCCCGCACTTGCAGACTCCACGCCCTTCTTATCCAAGAATTACGCTGACTCCTGGGTGCAATCTTACCCGAATGGCCAGCTAGGGTTGTGGGTGCCTACCATCCTAAGTCATAAGCCATTGAAGGGAAAGAGGAAGATAAAGGGGGATGATGCTTCAACCAGGCTGGGCAAGGTTCTTCGCTACCCTGCCGGTCCCGTGATTCTGGGGAAAGTTTTAATGGACAGAGGTGTATCCTCACATGCTCTCGAAGCCGCCCAGAGAGGGTTGGTTATCCCTGATGATGGTACCTTCTAGATCGCCTGGGGACAATGGGATGAACTCAAAGGTTGGTCAGCCTTTCGCTGCAAGTACCCCGATTCTCTGTGGCAGTATCTCTAGAAATCAGAAGTTTCATTTGATGGGCTGGGCTACATATCTGCCCCAGTCGAAATCCTTTACGATGCAGACCTAGAGAGGATTTATCGGTATCTCTAGGACCTTGAGGCCGACATTTATGCGCGCCAGGGTTACACGGTATTAACCCACCGAGTCTAGGCCATGCTGCACTTGGTGACTGATGAGGGGGAAGGGAGTGACCACTCTTCAGGGGGAAACGATTTCGATGGTCCCCCTGCCATGGCTGAAGTAAGGGAATTATCCCTCTGCCTGTGAGGTCCCATCCACAGATATCTCCAGACAGTTCTAGGGTGGTGGCGAGATCTGGAAAATAGACACTACCATTGGCGCCCTAACAGCGAATGCCTCTGCCCGGACCTCCCAGATCGCTCCTCCCCGGTTATCTGTTCCTATTACAGCTGCATTTCCGAATGCTTGGAGGATTTGGGACGACCTGAGAGTCAGTGGCTTGGATTAAGAGGTCTGGGAGTTACTTTTAAAGGGACCTCTCAAGCTTCTGGGTATTGGGATGATCATCGCTCCAACCCAACTGCTGTTGGAAGAGGATATGGAAGAAATAGTCACCTCACTGAAGGAGATGGACACCAACGTTCATTAACTCCAGAGCTGGCTTTATGGGTCTACCCAGGTGTCCATGATGATAAGACATCCTGAATCATATGATCTCGAAGAAGAGGTCGTCCTGTTCGTCCATTCTAGATTTCCCTACTCTTTTACCGTGAAGGTTCTAAAATTTCTTCCCTTTATGCAGGGTGCCGAGGGGTCCCAAGGGGAAATTCCTTACCCGGAGTATACTCCACGTCGTACTGTAGTGGGTGCACATGCACTTTCGGCTACGAGGATCATCGATGAGGGGTCTCTCGGCGCAGATGTGCTCATGGAAGTGACCATTGTGGACCCAACTAGGGTATTTCTTCCTCAGGATCCCCCAAGCGTTCTAAGCGAAGAACTATCCCCCAGGTAGATCCAGAGACGTCAACGGGTGTCCAGTTTATCGGAACAGCTTAGATAGGGGATGTTGGGTAATTATGACTTCCCATTTCTTCGATTGTTGGCTCATATATTTTGATTCCTCCAATTGTTAACTATTTTGGCGCTATGATGTAGGGTCGTTCGGAGACCTGGTCGTGGCTACCTGAGCGGCCGTACCTTCTTCCCCTTTATCATCTAAGGGATCACCTACAGCCACACCTGAGCGTGCTAAGATAGCAGGCCCTACTAAAGGGGAAAGTAATATAGATGTTTCTATTCTTCCTTTATCAATCATTGATATGTCTACGGAGGGAAGACTGGAAGATGAGACTCCCGCTGATCATACAGCCTTTATAATTGTGGGGAAGGACAGGACGCCCGTGATTACCGAAGAGTCCCCAAATCTGATAGGTCCAACTACCTCGGACCCAATGGATCCCTTGGAGATGGAGGAAGATCCTTCCATTAGTCCAGTTGTTGGAAACCCAGAGCGGGCCATTATTTTGTTTACCTGGGAGTGATTTTCCTGGGCTTTATCTCTATAGCCGATCTCTTGGGGACAGCTCTGGGAGTTGCTAGCCTTGGGTACGACCTCAGGTCCTGGACACCTCTGGGGTTTCCCAGGACTCCCTTACACCTCGATGATATAGCGTCTTCCTCAAGTGGTCGTGATGGTGTAGATCTTGAGGATACTGACGCATTGATGACCGGGGTTATGTCCCTCAATCTCTTGCCACTGACTCTTTCCTCTTCCCTTTTCTGATTAGGGATGTGTATCCATCTTCTTGACTCTTGGGAATTAAGAAAATGACCCTTGGAATTGGTGATTGTGCCATCGGATCTGATCATGCCTGTGACCACAACCGTCGGGGGCAATGTTTCTGTGGCGCCAGAGTTTGCGGGTGAAGTCGCATCAGGTACCTCCTTGGTGACGTTCATCCTAGAATATGTATCTTCATCCGGTAGAGACTTTGAACCTAATCAAAAAGTCATCTCTAGTCTTCGACTTGCTCGCCAAAGGTCTTGGGAGAAAATTTGGAAGCTAATTTCTTAGACTCCCCTAGTCGAGATACTGACCAAATTACTGAAGCTGCACAACCTATTTGTGCTGCTGGGGTTTGACGACTTTGACTACCATGGTATTTATGATATATTCAAATAGGTGGTCATTGTCCAGGAAAGATTGGGAAATTTGTAATATCACCTCTCTGCTGCTCAATCTAAATTCTATCTTTCTATGACCTGAAAGCTTTGCCTAACAGAGGCTCATGATCATGCTAGGGTAGTTGCGAGACTCTAGGGAGAATTCATTGAGCAGCATTCTCGACTGGAGGTGCTGAGGAATGACATACAACAGATTCAGCAAGAAGAGACAATTGTCACTGTCACAATTGAATAAGGGGAGTGACAGATAGAGGAGGATATGAGGGCGAGCTTGAAGGTGACCAAGGAGGCGGAAGCATTGTGGGCTAGTGCAGAGGCTAAGACAACCTCACTGTAGATTTATTGTCGAACAATTGAGGATTCTCATCAGCACCCGATACAAATTTGTGAATCTGCTGAAAATCACTTGTAATGACCTTTAAGGCCAGAGGAGGCTCCGGATTGTGGATGCCCTTCTTACCAACACTGTTATGGAATAAAGAAATGTTTTACTCAGCTCTCTTGCCGTCTTCTCATGTGACAGGAATTATCTGGTGTGATTTCCGCATATGTTAATTCACCAAACATAGGATAATCAGAGTTCAGGACAATTGATAAAAAAGAAATAATAAACGAGCTCTAACTTTTTCATGGATCATGGGATTTAGCGAGCATAGTTTGACTATTGACAGGCTTTTATAGAACAAAACCCCACAAACATTCTGTATTTTTCTTTTAATACCCTAAATTTTCCTGGGCCCATTTGGTGTGGACCCAGTGGGTATAGACCGACTTTTTCTTAGGTCCCACTTTTTGGGTTTTCGGCCTAACAGGATTTGCGCCTCTTTATGTGAGCAGTTTAGAGTCATGCCATCAATACTGTCTTTACTGTTGTTTTAGGTCGAATATTTTTGACCAGATATGGTGGGGCAAGGGCCTCAAAAAGGTTTGGTTGATTAAAATATGTCTCGATATACTTCAGATGCATGTGGATGGAACACATTTAGATTTGAACGACATGTAGGGCATGTCTCCATGCATAAGAGCCATATCAGCGTACAGAGGTAGGAATAACATTCCTTAAGCAAATATTTCCTTTGGTAGATGGGCCATAGAAATCAATATTCAGATCCACTGAGGTTATGGTATGCATAGTCGTGCAAAGGTGTCCTTAAGTAATTGAATCTCCATTTCTATTGGCCTGAGGACTTCATGGGAGTCCGGAATATGGAAACCACCATGGTTGACATGGGGGATTTTTAAAACCACCAGGGGTGGTTCTGAAAGGGTGTGTGACGTCTGAAAGGGTTTGAGAATATCTATATCAATTGGGAGTGTGGACCCAGGGTCTTTGTCCTTCACATTTATCAAGCATAAAAGAGGGTTGGATCTTGGCACAGTTTAAAGTCATTCAGCTGGTACATTATCTAGAATGGAACGAATTCTCCTAGTTCTTTTTAATCTCCCTAGAGACATTCCACCATATTCAGGCAGGGTCATGAAAGATGCTGGTAAACTTCATCTCAGAGGGTTTTTGAATCCCGGGAAGGACATGAGTTCTCATGGGAGAAGAGGCGTACGGAGAGAATCATTCCCTAAGGAAATCTTGCCTTTGGTAGACGGGCCAGGGGCTATCAATATGAAGAGCCGCTGAAGGCATGGTATGCCAAATCATGCAAAGGTGTCCTTGGGTCAATGATTTCATTCTCCCGATAGCTGAGCAACTTCAGGGAAGTTGAAATTTGGGACCACCAGGGGTAGTTTATTAGAGTTCTTTTTTTAGTATAGAGTATGGTTCATGAGGAGAGGGTGCCTGGATACGAGAGAAACAACTACGCTAAATTTCCCGAGAATGGGTGAAGTCATCCCTTCTCATGATGGTGTGAGACAGTGGTTTGTGCAGGTCTGACCCGTGCACTAAGGGACAGAGAAAAGCCATCATTCCTTACTGAACCCGTGATAGGTTTGGCCATGTAGTTTAATGACATGTGGTAAAGATGAGGAGAATTATTAAAGGATGATGTGCAGATTAACGTCATGTAGTGAGGAAGAGGGCATTTTTAAACAAGTGAAAATGCTTGTAGTTGGAAGCATTTCCCTGGATGTTTAATGCTTGGTCGTTGCATCTTTATGCTGAGAGTCCAAAAAGTTCCATGCAGTTTAACGTCATGCGGTAAGGAAGTGGTTGCAAAGGCCGATCTTGATCAGAATGTAACTGGGCTTGAACATCTCGGAATTCACAAGACGTGTAGAGGGGTTGATTAGTGTAAATAGTGTTTCCGGGGCTTCTTGGATCAGAAGAAATGATATGGGAGCTCTGAGGCTGGTAAGAATATTGATCTAGGAAGAGTGCCGCCCAAGGAAATCTTGCCTTTGGTAAATGAGCCATGGGCTATCAATATACCGAGCCGTTGAGGGCATGGTATGCATACTCATGCAAAGGTGTCCCCGGATCGATAAATTTCCACTTCCGATGGCCGTGAATGGTTATGAGGATCCTCAATTGTCCGGGCCACGAAGTCTGTTATTTGGTAAGAAAATGTCTGGACATGTCGGGCATATTCGGCCCTGGTCGCTGTTAAAGCTTAGAGAGTTCCCTGCACTGATTTATCATGCACACGGGGGTGTACCTTTACTCAGCGCAGTTTAACGTCGTGAAGTAAGGACGAAGTACTCCTAGTTTAGCGGCCATAGAGATCAGACCATTGGGCTGCTATTGCTGCAGTCACTCGAAGGATAACTGAGTTACCATGCTCTGGTATACTCTGAACATGGTGGTGGATGAAGGTTGTAAACTTCAACTTTGAGGTTTCCCGGATCAGGAGATGTGGTGTGGGGGATCGGAGGCCGGTAGGAGTATGGAGCTTAGAATATTAAAGCCCGAGGAAATATTTCCTTTGACAGATGATACATGGGATATAATTATGCAGATCCGCTGAGGGCATGGTATGCATTGTCATGTAAAGGTGTCCCCGGGACGATGACTTTCCGCTTCCGATGGCCAAGAATTATTATGAAAACTCAAGATTCCTCACAGTACAGAGTACGACATGTGGGGATAATGGTGTTTGAGCATACAAGAAACATCTTCACTGTAGTTGTTTTCTGAGTCAATGTATCCTAGTCATGGATTGATGTTCTTTGATGCAAGTCATCATGCAATCCATGGACGGATATATAGGCTAACCGGGTAGGGAAACCCGAGCAACGTTTGGATGTGAACATGGGGATGAACTTGTAAACCACTCCACCATAAATTTTTGCATCAGGAGATATTATGTGGGGGCTCTAAGGTCGGTAGATGTACGGATCTAGGAAGAGTTCTGCCCGAGGAAATCTTCCCTTTGGTAGACGGGCCAGGGGCTATCAATATGCAGAGCCGCTGAGGGCATGGTATGCATAGTCATGAAAAGGTGTCCATGGGTCGATAAATTTCCACTTCCAATGGCCATGAATGGTTATGAAGATCCATAATTATCTGGGTCGTGGAGTCTGATGTATGGAGGGGATGCATCCAAATGCACGAGGAGTATTTCCATCTTGTTTCGCCAAATATCTTGGGTGAGTAGGGACGAAGTCCGTGCAGTTTAACGTCATTTAGTGAGGACGCGATATGTGCAGTTTAACGTCATGCAACTAGGATGAAGAGTACACCTCATGTGGGTCTAGTCTATACACATGGGAAAATGGAATTTCTATCTCCTTATCAGTGCAGTTTAACGTCATGTGGTAAGGACAAGGAGTACACCCCGTGCAGGTCTGGTCTGTACACGGGGGGGGGGGGATTTTTTTGAACGGTTGGGCCAGGATACAGAGTCCAGGCATTACTACGTATCCTGTGATGGAAAGAATCAAGCCTCACATAGTACTTTTAACGGAGTACTCACCGTGCAGGTCTGGTCCATACAATGGGGAAAGTGGAATTTTTGAAAACTCTTGTTTGAGGGGTGGATGGGCCAAGATGGGGAACCCTGGCGTCACTATTTATCATGCAAAGGAAGGAATCAAGCTGTGCGTAGTTCTCTACTAAATACACCCCATGAAGGTCTGGTCTGTACACAGGAGGAAGGGGGCATTTTTATCTTTTATTTGAGCATGGCTGGGCCAGGGTAGGGGATCCCGGTGTCGCTACGTATCATGTGAAGGCAAGAATAAAGCCGTGGGTAGTTCTCATAAAGACTATACACCCCGTACAGGTCTGGTCATTACACAGGGGGAAAGGGAATTTTTCAAACTTCTTGTTCGTGTAGTTTAACATCGTTCGGTGAGGATGGGATACTCTTAGTTTACGGTCATAGAATTTGGACCGTTGGGTGTTTGGAAGTTTAACATCATGAAGCTTGAACGAACTATGTATCCTACAAGGGAAGAAGACAAACTGTAAGTAGTTCTTCAAAAGATAATACACCCCATGCATGTCTGGTCTGTACACGGGGGAAGAGGGCATTTTTTAATCCTTTTTATCCATGTAGTTTAACTTCGTGCGGTAAGGACGAGGAATGAACCCCGTGCAGGGTTGGTCCATACACAGGGGAAAAGGGATTTTTTAAGTCTATTCAAGGATGGATAGGCAAGTATTGGGGACCCTGGCGTCACTACGTATCCTACAGAGGGCAAGAATCAAGCTGTACGTAGTTCTCTCAGATCCTTGTAGTTTAATGTCGTGTGGTAAGAACGAAATAATCATAGTTCAGGGTCGTAGAGTTTGGTCCATTGGGTTCTTGGCAGTTTAACGTCATCCAGCTCAGACGATAACTGCTTTTGGTTATCTATGTGAAATATTTCATCAGGAATCTTGCATTTGTAGGAGCGGTGGTGAAATGCCCGTCCATGGAGATCAGGGTGTATGCTCCATTGGAGTAGGCCTTGCGTATAACGTATGGTCCCTACAACATGGGTTATAACTTTGGAGGTATATTTCCAGGTATCATTGGGGTTTGTAGGACCAACACCAATTATCCTTCCAAGAATTACCGAAGACGAACCTTTTTATTAAAGGCTTGTGCAATCCGGTTCTAGTATTGTTCAAGATGGTGCAAAGTGTGCAACCGCTTATCGTCTAGTTATTCCAATTCACCTAGATGGTTTTCCTATTTCTCATTATCGGATAACTGATCACAATGGCAACATGGAGTGAGGGTAATTGGAGCTCAATGGGTAGGACTGCTTCCGTTCCATATACTAATGAGTACGAGGTAGCCCGAGTAGTAGTAAGGATTGTGGTTTGATATGCCCACAATGCATGGAGGAGTTTTTCCGACCATGAATTCTTGTCTTTGTCCACCATTTTATGGAGAATGATGGATAGGGTCTTGTTGAAAGCTTCTATATGTCTGTTGGCCGGTGTATGGTAGCGGGATGAGTGGTTTGACTTGATACCATATTCTTGGTACTATTTTTTCAATTCAACAGAGTAGAAGTTGGTGTTGTTATATGTCAGTATGGTATGAGGGACACCAAATCTGGTGATGATATTGGTTTTCACAAAGATGAAAATGATTCTTGCCCCAACTTCTGTAAGGGGTACAACTTCTGCCCATTTGTAAAAGAATTCGGTTGTCGTGAGGATATACTTCAGCAGTTTGGCTTTGGCGGGGGGGGGGGGGGGGTATGGTCCCACGACGTCCATTCACCAGACGGAAAATGGCCACGATTACTTAGCCTGATGAAGTAACTTAGGGGGTTGATGAATGAAATTGGCATGAATTTGGCATGAGTGGAACTTTGCGGTAAAGTGCTCACAATCTCGTGCCGCGGTGGACCAATAGTACCCAAGCCTTCGGACCTGATGGGAAATCTTGGACCCCGGCTAATGTTCTCCACATACTCAGACATGCATTTCATTCATGACGGTTTAGATTTCTTCTCTATCAATTCATTTGAGGAGGATTCTGTCATGGCCTTATCTATAGAGGACCTCTTTTTGACATGTGCATCCATATAGGACAAAGTTGGTTGGCCTTCTCCATATTTTCTCTCGTTCAACTCTGTGTGATGGATGTTCTCCCCGTTGAAGGTAGTTTTCAATGGGGGTCATCCAGCTGGTGGCAGGAGCATATAGATCTGGGACAAGACTGACTTCATTGATTTCCTCCGTCTTAGTCCGGACAAATGTCAAGACTATTCAGCAGTGAGAAACACTGATGACTGTTTCGTCCCAGTCTGGGTCAGCTAGGGCTGTGGCCGTGTTGAATAATGCATCAGCCTAGGCATTCTCAGACCGGGGAATATAAGTCAATGTTCATTTTGTGGAGAATTCTTCCATTAACCCTCAGACATGGTCAAATAGGGGAATCAGATCCTTCTTTTTGATAGCATAGTCACCATTGACTTGCTTGATGACCAGTTTCGAGTCACCTTTGACCTTGAGGTGTTATACTTGTGCATGGAGTGAGAGCTCCAGGCCTGCAATGAGGGCTTGATATTCTGCTTCATTGTTCATACATCCTTCTGACAGGAGGAAGGAATATAGAAAAACTGACTTTTCTGGGGACATGAGTATTATCCCCAAGCCCACCTTGTTAAATCTGGGACATTCCATCCTTTTCCCGGTTCGGCTTCGGGAGGCGTCGTCGAAGTACATTTCCCATGCTGGGAGCTCCTATTGAACCACGAAGATGTATTCATCGAGTAACTCAACGTCTGGTGCAATGATCCCTATTAAAGGATGCTTTTCCATGAAATCTTCTAATGCCTAGCCTTTGAAGGCTTTTTGAGGCACAAACCGGATGTCAAACTGTTGCAGGATGACTGCCCATCGGGATAGGCGTCCGGTCAGCATCAGGCGGCTGAGGATGTACTTGATCGGGTTACTACGCAAGACCAAATGGACTTCATGATGCTGCAGATAATGCCGAACCTTTTGAACTGTAAAGACCAAGTCCAAACAACTCCTCTTGATGTTTGAGTATCGAGTTTCAGCATCAATCATGGTTCAGCTGAGGTAGTAGAGACAGTTTTCACTAATGGCGTCATTCTTCTGCGTGAGGAAGGCTCCCAGTGACCGCTCTAGTGCCGTCACGTATAGGATGAGGGGTCTTCCTTCAACGGGGGGCATGAGCACCGGCGAGCTTAAGAGATACTTATTTAGGCTGTCGAACACCTCTTGGAAGTCATCTGTCCATTGGTACGTGACTCCCTTTTTCATTAACCTAGTAAAGGGAAAACATTTTCCTGCCAGGTTGGCTATAAACCGCCTGATATAGGCCAGGTTCCCTTGGAATGATCTCAACTCGGTGATATTGTGGGGGGGGGGGGGTGGAAGGCCGAGGATAGCCTTTGTCTTTTCAGGGTTGACTTCAATGCCACGATGGCGTACGACGAAGACAAATAATATCCCTGAGGGAACCCTGAAGGTGCACTTCAAGGGGTTCATCTTTATACTATGTTGTCGAAGTTTTTTGAAGATGGTCTCAAGGTCAGACAGCTGATCTGAGCATTGTCTGTACTTGAACACCAAGTCATCTACGTAACATTCGACAAATCTCCCCAAGAATGGTTTAAATATATGATTCATGGCTTGTTGATATTTGGCGCCAGTGTTCTTGAGACCAAAGGGCATGACCCTGTAACAGAATACTTTTTGGGGGCCCCTGAAGGTAGTGGCTTCTTCATCTTCTCGGTCCATCCTGATTTTATTATACCCATAATAGTCGTCCATTAATGATAGAGCCTCATACCTGGTCATTGCATCGATTAATAACTCGGTGACCGGGACCAGGAAATCGTCTTTCGAATAATGCTGATTGAGATCTCTAAAATTAATGCAGATGTGGATTTTTCCATTCTTTTTCTTGATAGGGACGATGTTGGCCAACCATATGGGGTACTGGACCTCCCGAATGAATCCTTCTTTAATGATCTTATCGACTTCAGCCACTATTTTGGCAGCATGTGAGGGGAGTGTCCTTCTGGCGGCCTATTTATATCCCCGGTGGACTTCTGGTAGACCTAGGTGATGCGTTGCCACTTTGGGATCAAGTCTCGGCATTTTTGTGTAATTCCATGAAAAGACATCCTGGTGTTGCCTCAGGAAAGAGGTATATACCTCTTGATCCTCAGCAGTCATGGATCCACTAATGAGATTGGGCCTCGGGTCTTCCTCGCTGCCCAGGTTTATTTTCCTGAGCTCATCCACAGTGGTGGAGATACCTTCCTCAAATGTGGGAGGTGCATCCCTGAGATCTTCCTCCTCTTCTTCTCCCAAATCCTCATCTTCTTGATCCAATGGGGAGAGAGTTTCAGGCCCAGGCTCTCGGGGGTTAGAGGGCGAGGCATCGTGGGCATCCCCGCTTGAGTATTCATCCCCATATTGTGGGTTTGTGGACGTTCCCGCATTGTCACACTCGACCGTTATGGATTAAGTCATGAGGATGGGTGAGTGTGTGTCCGAACTTTAATCCCTCCTCTCAACTTGGTTGATGGGAAGTACGTACTCTCTACTAAGATGTCTCGGGGGGGTCGTCAGGAACCATTTCCAGACCATTTGGAGCAGGGATCCAGTCTACACCATCGGTCAAAGTTTTCTTCCTCTTTTTCTCATAAAACCCAGCGTCAATGTAGTGTGACTTGGAGAGCTCGAAAAAGGCCTTGTCAGCGTGCAATTTCCCACTTTTCCCATTAATGCAGTACTTAATACACTGGTTGTTGGATGAATGAATGACCATGTGCTTATGGAGCCACGACCTTCCCAGAAGGGAATTGAATGCTGTGTTCTTCCAGACCACCATAAATTCCCAGTAGGCCATGAGATCGCCCAAATGGGTCTTTAGCTTAATTTTTCCCATTGTTTTCTGCTCACTCTTGTCATAACCTAACAGAGTTGTGGCTGAAAGTATTAGGTCACTCTCACTGTATCCCAACATACGGAGTGTCCGTAGGGGAAGGAGGTTAACTCCAGAGCCATTTTCATTAAAAACTTTTTGGATTTCAACATCATCTAGTGTGCCAGACACATATAGTAGTTTGATATGTCCCTGCATGATGGCATATTCATCTAAATTGGTGAAGGAAATCACTGCATTGCATTCAGCCGAGCTAGTCCCCGTCCTGTAAATGTTGGCGGCAACGACCTCATCTTGAAACTCTTAGGGGATGATCAAGGATTATATAAGTGCCTCCCTGAGGTCTGCTAACAAACTCAAGTCATCCATGATCGAGAGTTTGGCTGGCACCGACGCGAGCTGCTTAAGGATGTTGTATTTCTATTCCAGCGGCCGACGCTTCTCCATTGGCGGGAGAGTTTTAGCGGGAATCTTGGGAGTTTGAATACATGATGAGGAGGGACCATCTGCGGGGTCAGATGCCGATTATTTCCCCAAGTTCGGGGCATTCAGACCAGTCGGTCTGTTTTTGCACACTAGGTGGTTAGACCCTTGTTCCTCCTCGGATGGGTACCGCAGAATGACTGGGGTAGAGTGGCCACTTGTGGAGGAGGAGGGATGTTCTTTCTCCTACTGAGTCCGTTGAGGGGCCCTCCCATAGGTTTCTGTGATATTAACGGTTTGGGCCTGGGTAAGACCATAGGGTTGGTTTCGGCCGCGACTACGCCTTCCCCGGTATCCCCTACCTCTACGATTCCTTGTCCCGGCTCCTCTTGTTGGAAACTCGGGTTCATAACCATACCCCCCATCAGGGAATGATTCTATAAGATGGATGAAGTTAATAGAATAGAATATTGGCTCCTCATCCTCGGATAAGTCATCCCAGTCAGTTTTCCTTGATGGTGCCGTTTGGTGGGTCGGTGCCCATGGCGCCAAATTCGAGGGCATGAAATCTGATAGTGTCAGGGCTAATTTCAGCCTCATTGAGAACTGCTCCTCTTGCGCTTGTCTCCTTCTTTGATTACTTCTGGATGACCAGCTCGTAGAGGGTTGTGAGGCCAATATTGTCGGATGTGCAGCGTCAGGGGCAGTTGGAGGCAACACCGACTGATGTAGTTGAGCTCAGAGTATTCCTTGATCTTGATTGATAGTTTTATGAGTCATCCAGTTATCGAATTTCTACCCCTTTTTCTAGTGACTTCCTTCCACCCCTTCCCTTTGTCGGAGTCGGTGGTAGAAATACATGTCACATGTGCTAGGGGTGGTCCCAGCTCGACTCGCCAGGAGTCTACCATCTTTTGGAGGAGGTCTTTAAAGACGAATCATTCTCGAATATTGTGCCCCAAAATTAAATGGTAGCAAAAGTAATCTATCCTTTCATCGTGGTCTACTTTTTTGGGTTTCCTTGGCTCTGGGAGGCGGAGCAAGTTTCAATTCATGGCGGCAATGAAGTATCCGCAGACTTGGTCCTCTCGTAATGAGTATACTTTATGTTTCCATTCCTCAAATTGGTTCCGCTTTGCCCCTTTCTGATTGTCCCGCTTGGGAGGAGGAGGCCACTGATATACAGGGGTCCCTTGACAATTTGGTGGATGCCTGAGTGGTGGAGTAGGCATAGGGTCTGGCCCGAGTGTGACAGAGGATTCTTCATCTCTAACTGTTCTATTTGTAGAAGCTTGCAAGGCTATTCAGGACTTCAAATTGGTCCGCTGCAGGGAGTCCTCGATTGTTTGGACAGTGGCCAAGAGATGGCAGAATCCAGTGGTGCACTCCACTAGTATGAGCAGTGTTTTCATCTCATCTTTAAGATTTTCGATGTATATGGAAAGAAAGTAATCTTGAGGAATTGGCATGTTCCTAGAGTATGTGAGACATTTCTATATAGCAATGAAATCTGATACCCTCTCGTTCTCCCTCTACTTGCAGTTCATTAGGACGCTGGCCGTTGTTTTAGGCAACATCAAGCTGAAGTGAAAGAGGAACTATTGCCAAAGGTCTTCCCATCTTTTTATTGATTGCGCCGACAAACTCATATACCAGAAGAAGGTTGATCCTTGCAAGGTCCGTACGAAGCATATGAGTTTCGCTACTTCTTTTTGTTATGGGGATCCATCATAGGGTATCAATATGATGCATAGTGCATCAAATGCTGTTATGGATTGCCTGATCCATTGAATATAGGGAATACAGGGCTCCCAAAATTGGGTGGAGGTGGCGTTTTGCTCACCCAATCTGGGTAAGGGTTCCGCTCTAGCTGTATCGGAGTGCGTCGACCTTCCATTGCTTCCAATCGAGCTGTTAGTGCCTCGATGGAGTTGGTAAGTCCCTATTTTACATCCTGTTAGGCCTGATCCTGGGCAGCTATTGCCCGAGGCATTGCTTGAGGATCTATCACGGTTAGCACTAGGGGTGCATGTCCCATTTGTGACACCATCGGAGGGTTCAGACATACTCGCTCCAGTTTCTTCCTGAGTGGAGGGATGTCTTGGTATTCATCCGGATCCACATTTAGGTAGTTGGATGGGCCAGGCACCTCATTGAGTGGGAGCCCTGACCATGTTTCATTTGTCGGGGCAAACCTTGGTCTTTGAGATGCACTTACTGGGAACGCATGATGTGTCTCCTCTTAGGACACACTTTTAATAAGACGGTTCCTCTAGAGTAGCTCATCATTGAGCCTCCCCAGTTATTTTATTTCCTCTTTCTGTCAAGGGAATCTCTCTTCAAGCGTAAGTGGCTCGTTTTTATCGAGAGAAGGAGGCAGGTTAAGGGTAACCAGTCCTTTGTTCCTATCCTTTTTGGATGCTCGAAAGGTGAGGGGAGAAAGGCTAGCTGATGGGGAGACCATATTTAGGGTGGCCCTCTGGTTCCGAGTGTGCACACCTGGTGGTTTTTTATGAGTCACAGCCTGATCGGAACCATCGTCTCCCGATCCATCCGGATTTGCATCATCTTTGGTGCTACCCGTGGGGTTAGTCTCTATGGAATTGATGGATGCGTATTGCGGGATGGAGAAGATGTCATCTTCTGAATAGGAATATGATCTCCCGCATCTTTTAATGGTCTTCCCTCTCCTGTCCCGGGATTGCTTTCGGGCTCCTTGACGAAGGGTGACACAAAGAGTTCTCTGATGTGATCTTATGGTACACCTCCCTTTCGGAGGGGATGATGATTCAAATGACAGGATAGGGCAGGAACCTCATCTTCTGACTGTCCTCCCTAGACAAGAAAATACTGATTCTCATGGGGGAGGTTGTTCTTGAGGAGGTAATAATGCCCCCAGCCCTGAGGGATGGGGTTGGCTCTGTTCCTTGGACGTTGAGTCCCTTCCCATTTTTATTCGTCTTACGGGGGAATTTGTTGTTAAAAATTCCCCCATCCCTACAGGCTGGGGTGGACCCTGGATTTTGGCAGCAGCTACTGCTATCGGTACCTGCCTGATATTGCGTGCCCACATTCGAGGGTAAAATGGGTTTTTTGTCGAGTTGTTCTGTGAATCAATCCCTTATGGGGAGGCAGAAAATGACCACTGATTGGCCTCTCTTAGGCGACAGGCCTGTGGTATGCTGTCGGTGTCCTGATTCAGGAGTTCTTGAATAGATTTTTCCCATCGGGCCTGATGCTTCTTGGACTTACTCAAGGCCTGACTCTGTTGGGTGTGTTGCCTTTCGCGAGTAGGAGGACCACTCGATTTCCATCTTGATGTGATGACATTGCAAGACACCATGCTGAGCGGGTTCTTCTGGGTGGGGAGCGGAGTGAAATGCAGAGCTCCATGTTCTCCCCATCCTCCTGATATGGACTCCCATTGGGGAATCATCAATGCGGTGGCGCAGCTGGTGCAGCGCATGGAGGCAGGATATCTCTGTGTTTCTTTTACGCCTCTCGGATGGTTGTTGCCGCGGTGGAGGAAGAGCTTCTAGGTCGATGTGACGTAGGAGGTCTCCAATTGTTTTGACGTGGTCTACATAACCGTCGTGGGGGGGGGGGGTAGGAATCTTGATTTCAGCCGTTGGAGGGTTGTCCACATATTATGGCAGATGTCATGCACACATTCTTCCAACAACTCCCTGGGTATGTTGAATTGAGATGTGGCCATGGGGAAAAACATAACTGGTATATCATCCATGGCCAGTCGCTTCCTCAGGTGCAACATGCCGGCATACTCCTCCGCTAGGGACTCCTCTACCAGGTCATCCCAACTGAGATTCTTGCTGTCAGTGTAGTCAGATGCAGTGGGACCGGTAGGTGTTGAATTATCATATGGGCAATTCCGGGGTGGTTCGGAAGATTAATGTTGCCCCTGAACGTTTCCTGATCGAAGAAGGGTGTCGTTGGCAATTATATGGGAATCTGACATGCTTGATCCCATCTTTTTGAGTGCCTCAGCATACAAGGGCTTTTCTATGCATGATTCGGCAGAGGGAGGGAATTCCTGTCTATATGATATGTCATTGCGGGGAGGAACTTCACAATGGCGGCCGTAATGGCGAGGAATACCGTTACTACTTGACGCCTCACTTCATAGAAGACTTTTGCAGTGCATACCCTAGGGAGGACCTTCAAGGCATGTTGCAGTAAGGGGAGGACCTTCTGGCTACGTATCGTTGTTACAGGGAGGGCCTTCGCAATAACTTCCATCATGGTGAGGATGGCCATCATGGTTTGACATTTGATGTGAATCTTGGGGAGGACCTTCAAGACAGACTACGACAAGGGGAGGACCTTCTTGTTGTTTGGGGACACTGCGGCGAGGACCTCCGTAATGGCGGTCGTGGTGGTGAGGACTACCATCACAACTACTGTAATGGAAAGGACTATCATTACAGCTACCGCATGGGAGAATGTATGTGGGGTACAACCTAGAAAGGGCCTTCAAAATGTACCACAATGAGGGGAGGACCTTCTTGTTTCTTGTTGTCTCTACGGGGAGGATCTCCATTATCAGGGTGGCGAGGACTACCACCATGATATGATGCCGGGCTGCGCGGAGTTTCGTTGTAGCGTAGCCCCTGGGGAGGACCTTCCAGGTAGGCCACGGCAAGGGGATGGTCTTCTTGTCATGATGAGGCATCCCTACAGGGAGGGCCTCTGAAGTTGTGACTATGATAGAGAGGAATACTATCGTAATCTGTGGTCCCATTTAATGGAGAGTGTTTGTTGCGTATACCCCAGCAAGGACCTTCAGGGTAGACCGCAACAAGAGGAGGACCTTCTTGTTGCACGATCTTCTGGCCACGTGGACAATTTCTGTGACTCGCATCAAAAGAGGAGCTCTCATGATCAATCGTTATATGCCTGTGGGGGAGGCCCCCAAGGGTGCTCTGGGGAGAACCATCAGAGCAGCTGGTAGCGACATTGCGGGGAGGACCTTCACAACTGCTACTGCCACTCGCATAATATGGTAATGGGTGGGCAGGGTTCTGAGCCTTTAATACACTTTTAGCGGTATTGGGAACCCTATATTCTAGAAGAGCGGAGTCATGAACCCACTTTTTATTTTCCGGCCGCCTTCTGAATGTTCGGGGCCCTTTTTTGCGGGCAGCAGGGACTGTTTTCTCTTGACAATGACCTTCACCTCTGGGTCCCTGTCTAGTTGGGTCTCGTGATGCTGCCGGGATATGCCGATAAACATCTTGACTTTTACTAGGGATATATGCCTGCTCTGAAGCATCCACCATGATGGATGGGTGTTTCCCAGTTGGAATGAGTGAAGCTACTTGATCTGGTTTCCCTTATGTCGCGGAATATGGCCAGTGACCCTCTTGTGCGGAATCAGGGATGCAGATCTGTTTTAAGGCGGCTATGTCGTCTCTTATATGAGTCGCCTCAATTGGGGAGACGGGTTCATGGGCCTGAGTACTTTTTGTTTCCACTGATGCAATCACATTCTGGAAAGACTGCAAGATATGATCTGGGATCAATATCTTCTCCTCCATCACTTCCAGGTTATGCAGAGAGACATCTTTGGATGGAACGAGTATGAAGGCCCATTCAAGTATCAAAGTAGGAATATCCTGCTCCAGTCCTCCGGTAGTCAGTGGGTACTGACAATTCTCTTGTTTCAGGGCAGGTGAAAAAATCTTCCCCTTGGACGGGATATGCCGGTTTATCTTTCTGTTTGCTGCCACATCGGGGTGGCGGACATTACTTGCATCCGCAGGGAGCTGACCCTGAATTTGTTGGTTTCCCATCGTATCGAGTTGGTGGCCTTTGTTGGCAGGGAGACGTGCCCGCCTATAAATTTATGCCACATCTAGATGGTAGGCTTTGTTGATCGCCACCATATCGGGATGGTAGGCGTCAAGAGAATTTTCTTGAAGCTAGTTCTGTAGGCGCTAGGTTGCCGCCACATCGGGTTGGTGGGCTTCACAAACCTGGGCAGGGAGAGGTGTCTACCCGATAAGTGTAGTTCTGTGTGAGAAACGGGCTTGACGGAGCTCAGCGGGGATGCACGCCTGCTCATATGAGGCTGCCATATCTGGATGGAAGGCCGCCATGTCTGGATGGCGGGCCGCCATGTCTGGATGGTGGGATTTGGAGGAATGAACAGGTGTATGTTCCTGTTCATGATGCGTCTCCATGACTGGGAATCAGAGCTCCTCCTCGGGGACAAGGGTAATGACTGGTCCCCCGTCGTAAGTTTTCTGCCCTCGTCGGGCGGTCTGAGGGGCCGGATCTTGGGGAGTAAGGGTCTGGATCCTCGGGGCGACATCCTCTTTATTTTGAGGATGTTGAGTTGTGGCGTGGCTGCGATGATGTCTTCCAGCAGGGGCCTTGGAGCGGAACCCCCGTCCAATGGGGATGAAGTCTTTAGCATAGACCTCATCCGCCTCCCTAAGATAGGGGAGGTACACGTTGTCCCATTCTGGGGAGAGGCTCCCGAAACAGTTTGATACGTTGACAGGGGCCGTCTGGATTGGCCTTCGCGGCCGCTGCTGGGCCGACGACAGGCAGGTCCTAGTGTATTAGAGGGCGTGCATGGCCACCTCCACCATCGGGAGAGTACCATTCATGTGGTACTCTCAGATCAGTGCATCGGAGACCCAGCGTTGAAGATGATGGGTAGGTGACGGGGTCCTCTGTTGGTGAGGAAGTCTGGTCATTGCATTGTTAGAAGCACATGCATGTGAGTTCCTTTGTGACTCCATTGGACCGAAGGGAGTTCTGTGTGGTACCTATAGAACATTTTAATAAATACCAACAAAAAACCCGTCAAAGCAGCATCTCATGACCGCATGCATAATTAATTACCTCGCTTGACCCTCCTTGTGAGTATTAAGGGGGAACAAGGTGGGATTAGGTTGAATCTATCATGCTTGGTTAAAAATTCACGCCGGGTTCACAATTTTTGTTTCGGGTCGTTTTTGAAATACACAACGGTTCTGTGTCCGACAATACGTGGAGCTGTTTTCCAAAGGAAGGCATTCACTGGGTGGTTTTTCCAACGACCCTTAAGAACTCACATTGGTCAAGAGGATGGGAAGTTGGGCTCATCATACATTTTTGGTGGGAATTATTGCATGTTCTGGGACTCTCTTTTAGATTTAAGACATATTCATATCATCGTGAATCTTTGGTTTATACCCAAGAATAGTATCCATAGATTATTCTGGGTTGGAAATGGTCAGCTGGACGCAGTGGTTCGGAATAATATTATCCTGAGGTTTACCTTCCCTCGTTGGATTAATGATTCTGATGAATCTGGACTCATTGAGGAGGCACTGGGAGTGGCACGGTGAACCGATGTGAATATAGTCGGATCGACTGGTTGTTGGGCTTCAGCCTCAGGGAGGCTTCCTACATACCCTTCCTGGGAGGTAGGGATCAAAGTCCACGTAGTTCGAATAGGAGTGTAGGAGAACCGACGTAAATGTGGACCTGGGGGTCCGATGTTAATCGGGCTTGAACCTCATGAAGGCTTCCTATGTATCCCTATGGTAGGGAATCAAAGTCATCATAGTTTGTATAGGATCATGGCTTACACTATGAGGAAGCCCAGAGTGATGGATTGGGGCTTACAATCTGAGGAGGCCGATAAGAGGATTCCATGGTCGATGCTTACTCTAAGCTCACGTGAGTCATGCTCGGTGTGAGAAACAAGAGGCAGCAGGGACCAGATGATCACATCGCGAAAGGTGCATCCATGGGAAGTGGAGTGGGGATTACCGATAGAGGATTCCCATAAAGTCGGGGCTTACTCCAAGGTGGAATCCCATTGCGACAAATCGCAGAGGGAGAGGGACTTGACCCCAATGAGGGATGGAGCAACACCCTACCCCACTACGCCTTTCCTTGGCCATGGCCATGGGGAATTACAAAGGTGCATGGAGGCTTAATTTTGATGGGTAACCCACCACACCCATTGAAGGGGAGAAGTGCCCCTGCCATAACAATTGGAGGGGAAGAAAGGGGACTCTCGGGCTCGGACTCCGCATTACCGTGGGAATGTGAACCCATGAATGCTTCGGAAATCCGCTCAAGGGCCGAAGAAACCCCTTTTCCCCTTCTTACCATGGGTATGTGAAATCAAAATGGCGTGCTAATGAGCCTGAAGGTCACATCACACGGGTCCAGTGACTCCGGTGAAGGCCTCGGCTCGGGGCCGATGAATAGACCAATGAGGGAGCTGTGGAGGATCAGGCCGGATTGGAAGGATTTTAGGTGTCTTGGGGAATGGGAACTCCGAAGGATCTGGTGAGCCGCACATGTATGTAAGTAGTGGCGCCATATGCGTAGGGAGGTGCTACGTGGCTCGAGAGGCTGTTCGCAAACCAGGGTGGTCCGCGGACTGATGGGAATTCTGCAAACCGGGGTGATTCGCGTCTTGGTGGGCATCCCGCGAACCAGGGTGGTTCGCAGCTTCGGGTTTGGCCTGTATACCAGTTTGGTAAGCATAGGGATCCATGCGAGCAGTGGTGGCCAAGTGTTGCACCGGTTGGGGGTTCGTCAGTCGGGGCTTCGCCCACGTAGGAGGGTGCTACGCAGTGCGACAGATCGGAAAAGGGGCATAAACTCGAAGGTCCGTGGGGAGTGCAGCTGCAGAGGGTCCATGGTTCGTGGTCTTCTTTTCTTTGTTATTTTAAGCTTGCGGTTCACCAAGTTATTATGCGTTTTCGGTTCCTTATTAATTTGCTTCCAGTTTCATCCCTCTTCTGGCTCACGAACTAGAACTTTCGCTGTTTGCGAAATCCTAAGCCTCTTCCTTCGAAATCATTCCACCCAAATCCGATTGATCTCCCCAAATCACCTTCCTCTTCCCCCTCAGTCTCCTTTTATAGAGTGTGGAAGGTGATGTATCCATGGTCATGCGACACCTTTTACGGAAGACCATGATAAGAAACCCGGTTTACGGATGAAATGATAAATCCGCAACTCGCGGGGGGCATTGAACGCATCTCCCCCGCGAACCAAACCAACCTCAGGTAGTACTTCGTGGCCGTGCAGGGTTCCGCCTCCATTCTGCGAATGACATCGGATGCGGTCCAGGTCGGTCTACACGGTCTGCGGCTGGGGCGGTTCGTGACGGTGTACCGTTTTGGCGTCCGTCCTGCTTCGCGCCCGCGATAGATCTCCACGTCCATTCCGTGAACAACAACAGATGCGGTCTGGACCAGTCGACGACGTCCGCGACTGGGGTGGTTCGTGACGGTGTACTGGTTTGGCGCTTGTCCTGCTTCGTGCCCGCGGAGGATCTCCGCCTATTTTCCACAAACTACAACGGTCCGCGGAGGGGTGCTTCGTGGAACCGGCTGCATTCTATTGTCATTGGACCGGTTTGTGGACTAGTTCAGATTGGGTCAATCCTTTGAGTATTTCCCCACCTTTCCCAATTCTTTTGGGGGTAAATTGGGTGGAACCTCCCTTGGATTAAAGGGGATTCTGATTCCCCTTTGTAGATTTTCAGGGACCTACATCCATATTTTCCTTATGAATGTTATCTATGTTTATAATTTAATGAAAAAGTAATTCGATGAATGACCTACACCAATAGACACAGATGCATTATGTAGTTTCATTAGTTTGTAAGGTTAAATTTGTTTTTTTAAATATGATGATTGGATATCCTATTATCCCAGCATACATGTAATGGGAAAACATTAACATGGAAAAAATAATGTGAAGTTATTTTTGATTAATTTAATTGGGGATTATTCAAATATCAATTTTTTTTAAACTACTATCATGAAATGATGGGTTTGTGTTATATAGTAACCAATAGATAAATCTTTTTTATTATGTCATTATAATGAATGATAAAGATATTAACAATGAATCACATTAGTTGTAGACTATTGAAAAGTGAAATTTAACTTATTATCTTGAGTTGGAAGATGTAATGTTTTCATTAATGTTATGTATATATTATCTCTATAAATAAAGTTGTTTGATATAAATAGTTCATATATACCTAAAATAAATCACTCCATGGAAATAGACTGTCATGAGAAAACGTTAATGGCTTAATATATATATATATATATATATATATAAGGATTACTATTTTACATAACACCACTACCTAGGTAAGGATAATAAGGTAGTTGTGGAATTATGCATGAAATATCATTGAGTAGTGAAACAATTTTCACTTGTAGGGATGCAATGTTCATAAAAATAGTAAATATAAATATGGAAAAATTTAAGTAAGGGGAAACATCCCAACTTTTACAAATTAATTATATACAAAATTTGGAAAAGAGAAAATTTAATCAGTTTAAAGATGATAATTTCCAAAATAAAATTACAGATGTGATTGATGGTAAATTGGAAGACATCATATATGAAGATGATGTTATAAAATTCTAAAATAGGCTCTGATTTTCATATATATCCTAGAAAAAATGAAATAAATATATTCTTCTCATAGTTTGATTTTATATATACTCCGTGGTCCTACCATGATGTATTAGAATTTTACGGAACATTTATGTTGGGTGTAAAATAAAGTGGGAAATTGATGATTTTGAATCAAGATTAGGTGTCTGTGAATAGTGGAACACTCAGAGAAATTTTCAGAAATGATTAATGAATCCTCTATATATTCCCACATGGAAATGTGATGAAACCAATAATGAAATTATAAGAGGATTAATCAATACTCCCATAAAGAATGATACAATATCTGTTATTGTTTATCACCTTAACAAAAAAACACATTTCCTCACTATATGAGTTGATTTACCTCTTGAGAGTCTTGCATAGCTATATATTAATGATGTTGTACAATGTCATGTTACCCCTTGTTCAATTGTTTTCAATCATCATACATGATTGGAATCAGTATTTTATAACATTCTTTAGAAGATTCATGGAACCAAACATCATTTTCGCTTTATCTATCATCCTTGGACTAATAGACCATCCAAAAGAAATATTAAATCATTAGAATATAGGTTTTGGTCATGTTCACCTAACATTCATGTTGTTTTGGATAACCATATATCAATGGTAGATTTTTCCTATAACGTCAACATCCATTTAGGTAATGAAATATTGCCATGTAACCAATTATATGTCCATAGATATTGTGAATTTATATTTTTTAGATGATATTGGTGAAATTAATAATATAGGCCTATAACTTATTAAAAATTCAATTAAAATGTTTAATAATATTTAGACTCGTAATAATGTATCTTTATATAGGAAAAAGAGTAATTTTTTAAAGCAATTAACTATTTGTAATTTCACGTGGGAGATAACAATTTCAAAAAAGTATCTTCATGGAAATGTGTAATAAGGTTTTGTAAGAAAAGAAAATAGATTCCCAAGTACATCCATCCATTTAAAATTTTGGAACCAATTATATATACTCTTTACTAAATTAATATTAAACCAAGACTCTATAAAATAAGTTTTGTGTTCCATATCTCATTATTATAGATATACATGCCCAAACCAGTAGATGTTCTCACATATAAATAAGTTTATTTTTAATTTAATTTGTCTTATTATAAAGAAAATTTATAGATTATTGACACCAGAGATGAATTTTTAGTGTATTGGATGAATCGACTTGTAATTGTATATTAGGTAAATAAAAACATAGAGGAAGAAACTTGGGAACTAGAGGATGTTATGATAGTGAACCACCCTCATTTTTTTAAAGAAATATCCAAAAAAATAGAGGATGAATGTTTTGAAGGAAGAAAGAATGTAAAAAAAGAGATTCAGTTATAGTAAGAAAAATTTTTATTTTAATTAAACTGTAATACACAGACCAATTTGATATTTAATATCTCTATTTTTATAATTTTATAGGATGAATATTGATTTTAAAATTACAAGGTCAAAATAAACCTAAATTGATTTGATGATGTTTTCCCATTAAAAAATATTTCATTAATAATTGAAAATACATTAATTAAATATTAATAATTTTATTTTTATATTGTTACCTAATTTTATTAACAACCCATATTTTTATTGTCACATTTTTCAAATAAAAATAATATCATTTCGTTGAAAATTTGAAATTTTAAATAAAACTATTTTGAAATTCATAAAAATTTAGCATCTCAATTAATTACAATAACCTATATTAATGAATTTTTAATTTATAATTATATAATATATATCTATATATTTTATTTTTAATCAGCATTATGATTATTACATGCATATATTTAATGTATGATTACACATTTCTTTAAAAATATTTTTTTTCATTTGCTATGGGTTTACTTATAAAATAAATTATTCCATTTATATTAATATACTTTAATAAAATGGAAACTGTATGATGAATTATAATAAATAATATAGGGTAGTATGGTCAAATTAATTTTTTTATAACTAATAGTAATAATAGTATTAATCGGTTACCACAATTATTGCTATAATTAGTTTACTAGGGGGTAATTTAAAAAGATAAGGGTTAAATTAACATAATTTTTTTTAAATACCATTGTTCATATTTATTTTACTTCAAAATTAGGAAATTATAATATTTTTTATTTTGGAAAGATTTTTCCTAGTTATTTTGTAACTATTATTTTATAACATTGATAATTTAAAATTGTGATATAGACCATAATTATAAAATGTTACCTCCCACCCTCATATATTAAAACCATTAAAAATAAATATCTTTAACAAACCCTATCATAATTTTTAAACAAATTAATAATATACATTTTATAGTTGATTTTATTCCAATGATACCAAATCTAGTATCCTTAATAAGTGAACCGGAGGAGGTTTCTCTAAGAGAAGAAAATCATATTCACTAAGATAACTGTTTTCAACTATTCTTTTTCCAAAATAATTTATTTCCATATAATTACAATATTATAAAGAAATTATATCCCATAAACATGAATATCATTATTATTATGAAAAATATATATCCTACTCATTTTCCATCAAATGTAAAATAAAACCATGACTCATGTGTACAGTGGAGAACCTTATTGTGAATTGATGTAATTTTTTTTATCACCACCTCACATGGATATTTGAAATGATTTAAATAATGAATATATATGATAATTAAAACATAATATTTTTTCCATTTAATTTAATAAATCCCCTTATTCCTTATACTTTCACCCATTAAAATTTATATCATCTCTCTTGTGTATGTATTGCATATCATCTCTATGAAACGATGTTATCTATTTTCCATATACAACACCATTAAATTATTTTAAAAATAAATGTAATTAATATATGTGTAATTAATAACCAAAATATCCTAAAATATATGACGAAATTATTTTCTATGAACAAGAACTAGAAATTCTGTGAATGAATATTCATATGAAAATGAATTTGTGAACACCATTAACAATGATAATTATATAAAATTTTTAATGAATTGGTGAAAATATATTATAATATAAACATATATCATATTATAAATATTAATATTGTTTTATTTGAAAATAATTATAATTTTAACACCATTATAAATGGGTTTCAATAATGTTCAAAAAATATAAATCATGAGGTAAGTGATTTGTTCTCAATTTCCACTCCATTGAGACCGATTTTTTATTGTTGACCTAGTTACATTTCTATGGAGTATATAATATCCCTTGAATATATTTAAAATTAATATATAAATATATATATTCTTGATGATTAATTTTTCAATTTTGTTTACTCTTAAAAGAGTTATAGTTTTAATTTCATCGAAGAGCTATAATGTTATTCAACAACAACATTTTTTCCATAATTTTTTATGTTTTCTGTTAAAGGAATCCAATATTTTAACCACCATAAAGGCCATATTTTTTTTCATATTCAATATTATCGAGTTTTTAGGTTTTATTCAAACATTTATCCTCTTTTTCAATTCAATCAATCAAGAAATTTTTAAATGATAGGAGGATTTTATTTCTTAATTTGATCGGGTTTATCTTTATTTAATGTCGATATTGTTCAATTATTTTTCAATAGTTCTGTTTTATTTTATTTTTAAATTTACTTAATTTAATAATTCTAATGTTTATAGAAATTTTAAATTTTTATGTTCTTTTTATAATGTGAATAGTAAATATTTCTATATAATGGATATGGAATTAATAGACATTGGCGTTACCAAAAATTGTTTATGAAATTTATATTCTTTTATGAGACTTCAATATTTTTGCAAAAGAATCTTATTAATGAAAATTTATTTTAATGGTTTTCTTTATTTTTTCCTTTATTCAAAAAGGGGTTATTTTTTACTAAACCAACATTTATACTAGATTGATTGTATCTTTTATGACTTAATAATTTTATGGTGGTTAATATTCTCATAAAAATTGGATTTTTTATAATAATTTATTGGATACTTTTTTCCTCTAAAATATATACATTTTTTTATAATGTGTGTGGTTATAGCATAAATTTTATAAAATTTCTACATATAGTGTTTTACTATTTGATTGATTGAGTAAATCGTATATATTGTATTGATTAATAAAAAAAGATACTTTTTTATATCAAATATTTCATATGAATTAAATGTATCACTAAATATATGAGAAACATAAATATATGTGTGGGTCCTGCTTATAAATTTTCCCTTGATGCATAAAGAGTTATCTTATTAAAGAAATTGGCTAGAAATTTTAAATGGGTTGAAGTTTATACTAACCCATAGTTTAAATTATATTTTTATAGGGCTTTGGAAGTTATGATATCATGAATTTTGTGATCATGAAGTGTAATAGTATTTATTTAATTCCTTTAGTATTAAATTATTATTTTTAAGGATATTTTTTATTACTATTATCCTTAGATGCATTTAGTTCTCAACATATTGATTAATTGTTATATGATTTTGGTTATCTAAAGTTTCATATTGATTATTCCTTATTTACTCGTGATATCTTCTATTATACATAACCATTATTTAGTATTTGAGATCATCAATATTTTTCTATTTCCTGTTATATAAATAATAGATATTTGAATGTGTTTATGGATATAGAATATTTACAATAATAATGTTTCTATATTTTATTGAAATTGTATCAGATGAATAATGTTTTCATCTAGTTCATCAGGATTACTAAATTGGTTATTCCATCAGTATGAGATTCCTTTTATCTAAAAATAATTTAATAATGTTGAAAATGACACTAGGTTACTAGAGTTAGGGTCTATACAATTAAGTTAATCATTAGAAACATGTAAAGTTAATAAGTGAATTGACATAGGGATAATAATAGTATACCCCATAAATAAGCATTTACATTCCTCAAAGGTAAAAAAATTAGTATTATTCCCACTCCAAATAAATGAATATAAAACAATTGATTGAATTCTTTTTAGAATGGTTTCAATGTAATATAATTGTGCCGCATAGCATTCATTATGGAGTCTAATCATTTCCATCATAATATTTCAATATTATTTGTAGAGAAATATACTCTAGAGTCCTCTAGTGATTTCTGGATTTAAATGATTTTATAAATCCATTAAATCCACTCTTTAGAGTCTTGGGGTCCCTTTTCACCGTTGAATATATGTAAATTCCACTTTGTAAATTATGAACCATGATCCACTTTTTCACTTCATTTTCTCACACATACCTATACTGGATTCTAGGTTATATAGAAAACTACATCAACTGTATATGATTATATAATAGGGTAATACTTTGAAAATTTTCTCATGTATTACTCTCCTAAATGAAAATGATCTCTTCTTGGGGAATTTTATATTAATAAAAAAATAAAACACCTCATTAGATTAGAAAAAATAATATCAAATGATTACAAAAACATCAAGAAGACACACATTTACCATTAAAGAACATGAATTTAAAGTATATATTAATTTAATAGATTATAAATAAACCTTAGTCACTATTATAAGGAAATACAGAGTTTATAAAAATAAACACCAATACCATATTCATTTACATAACCACAAAAATGAGTCACATTCATAACGATATATCCATAAAAATCCATGGAAAAGTGATGTCAAATAAAGAAGAGATCTATCTAGGAATAGTTTTCCACTAAATTAAAAAATTTAGAAATAATTTACTCAATTATAATAGAATCCAAAATCTAAACTGTAGTAGTGTCATCACATATATATCTTGATATTAGCTCTTATATATTTTGTAATGATCCAACCTTGGTCAACATGACATGCCACCTGATATGACATCTCACGAGGGGAACATCAATAAATTAACCAAAACATGCCTCAGTTTTAATATATGGGAGATAAAAAAATTATTTTACAACACAGAATAATGAAAAAAATTATTTTTAGACATTAAAAAACACTCAAAAGGGATAAAACTGAAATAAACCATACATAACCAACATAAACTCTATATGTGATCACCCTTCACCACCAACCCATCTCATTATGATGAAAAAATAAAAATAGCATAGTTGATGAGATATATAATTCCTTTACGTTTACCCACATCCTAAAAACAATATCATCATTTGTCTAAATATTTGTAGGGTGTGAGTAAAATTTCTAACAGGATCCCATTAGGAATCCATATAAAGTATATCTCTATTGAAACATTATTTCAAACATTAAAATAAAATAATTTAATAATGAAATTTGAAATAAAAAACAATTGACTAAATAAAATTTAGTTCCTATTAAATCATTTCATATTAATATAAACCAACAATATGATAATTAATTGAATTATAATAAAGGGGACAAAATCCAAATCATCCATGTATCAATTTTATTATAAACATGTTATAAATAAAAAATTAAATAATAAAATCATTTATAAAACCAAGAACATGTGGGATCTAAAATATAAGAAAACATACTCATAAATATGAAGGAATAATAAGAAAAAAATTAAATAAATCAAACAAATATCTAGTCCTAACTTAATATATCTATATCACAATCATAATCTATAGTCATACCACCCTCACTATAGTTCACATAAGTCTGAAACTCAAATCTTCCATGTTTCATGATGTGCTATATTTACAGAATTTTTTATTTAAAACTGACTTATATTTGTATAACATAGTTCAATAAGTGATTCATTATCATTTCTATACATAAAAATCAACTTTTAAGAAAGAATCATCTTATTGAAATTTTAAACTTCACTAGATATTCATAAAAATGATTTTAAATAAAAACACATACTAAAATAATTTCCCTTAAAAAATAGATAAAATTTAACTAAAAATCCACATAGTTTTCAAATATATTGATTTATTAAATGAAATAAAAGGCTTTAAAAACATCATCAAGTATATCTTGACTTATAATTGTTTTATAGAGACAATTACTTAATCAAAATAGAAAACCGAGTAACATTGAAAAAGATATTGGAGTTGAGAAGATTAGGTCCTCTTAATCCTATATCTATAAATAATACCATCTAATACCCCATCAAAACCACAATATCGATAAATCATATCCCAAACAAGATATTAAAAAACAAGGGGAATGAATATAAACATAATATCAATGAAGATGGGGATAAAAGGGGTTAAAATCAAAAAATACATAGTAGATATCCATAAATAATTATGGAGAATTTGGAAATATTAAATTAGAAAACCCTATAAATTACCATAGAGGGGTTATGATTAGTTAATAATAGAATAAAAAGGATATTTAACAAAAAATGACCAACAATAACAATGTATTTTTTAAATTTTAATAAATTCATCATGGGAAGATATTAATATTATAAAGATAGGGAAATAGTATAGTAGTCATGTGGTAGCCACTACACCTTGAAAACAAAACCACATTGTTCTTTGGGATAGTCAGAAAGTTTTCAAAATAGAAATCATGCCATTTTATAGCCTCTATAAAAACCCCCATTAACCTATATAAGTTTCATGGTAACTTTCCTAGTTATAATAACTATTGTCAAACCAAAAAAATATCATATAGAATATATAGACATCTTGAAAAAGTTTACTAAAAATTATTAAAACCCATTCACATACTGTTTTCATTCAATTTTTCTACCAAATACAAAAAAAGTTTACTCCCAACTATTGAGTTCCCTTATTACGACCAAAGAGATCAAATAACATCAAAATTAAACATTTCATTAACTCGAAGGGTGTTACACTAGTGTATGACCTTCCATCATCATAGCCAGAGCATGATCAAATAAATTATTTGTTTTCAACGGTGAAACACACAATCATTAAAACTCATTTATTAAATAAAATCTCTCAATAGGGTGAACATGTCACATCTAGACAGAATTGGATCCCATTTTTCCCAATATATCTATGAGGCCCTTCATAGGTCCTCTAATCTGAAAGAAATCTCTCAAGTAAAAACATATTTCTTGTAGGTATTATCAACTCTTGGAAAAAACAAATACTAATTGAGGAATCACTATACTAATAAGAAAAAAACTATATATATAGCCTCATTACAAATCCCTTTTAATCTCACCATAGGTAAGTTATCACACCCTACATATCCATTAGTACCCTTGGGGTTTACAGACATATGTAATACCATAACAAGATGGAAAGAAAAATCCCCCCACATCCATTTCAACTAACCTAATTTCTCTAATGATTTTTCCAATTGTATCATAACCTACATGTATAATTATCCCTTTCTAATTCTCAGAAATACTCAACAGCATATAGGCAACATATGATAAGGGTTTTTATGATTACCTAGATCAGGTAAACCATAATAGGGGTTCATGTATCTAATGCAACACATATAAAATTAATGTCTCATCCATCAATGCATAGTAAAACCAGTAACTGTATAAGAGACCAATTTTTCCCTTTTATGTTATTTACATTCAAAGTATTCCAATTAAATTAAACGATTCATTTATATGAAGATGTGGATTACCCTAATGGAGAAAACACACATCGCATGCCATAAATAAATAACATTAACATAATACCATCTGAGAATATATAATGAACCAGCTACCACAACAACAATCCATTTATATTTTATTTTCCACAAAATGAGGGGTATTCATAGTCTCATACAAGCTTGTATTGACATCATGTTTTGCACGGAATTCGGGGATGACCTCCTGGATGGGATATTCAAACGTTCCGATCAGTTTCAAATGGGTTTGTTCGTAGAACCGGAAACATCCAATGATTCCACATCCGTTTGGACCTACTTTCCAAAGGTAGGCGCTCATTATCTTGTGGGCTAATGAGGCTAACGAATTTGCATTGGTCGAGAGGATGGGAGGTCGGACTCATCACACCCTTTTTGAGGGGAATTATTGTCTACTCCGGGACTCTCTTTATAGATTTAAGTTATGTTCATGAATCCTTATTACATTACCAAGTATAAAATGAGCTTTCCTTCAGTTTTAACAATCAATGATTAAATATGTAAGAAATTTAGAGAATCCTTTATATGTATTCGAGGTTATTCATCAATAGAGAATCATCTGTATCTATTTAGAGATTCTTAGTCAATGGTATCCTTCAAAAACATTTATAAAAGTCTCTTGGTCATTATGATGACCAGGCTGATTTTAAAGCCACTTAGTGGGGAACTTGAAGTTTATCGTCATTCAGAAGGACAAGGATTATTTCAAAGTTGGGATCGAACCCATAAATGGGCTACCTACGTATCCTTTGTTTTGGAAAAGGAATCAGAACCCATGTAGTTCTTGTAATGGAGTATGACGTTTATGATTTATGGCTCAAAGAAGGATGTCATAATTACTTTTACACTCTAAGCTCACGTGAGTCATTCTCGGAGTGAGAAACAAGAGGTATTGGTAAAAAAATAGACAATTGTGCCATAAAATATGCAATCATAAGAAATTGTTTGGGGCTTATGTATGTATGACTGCCCAGATAGATGAAGGTTTAGGATTCACTTTTAGGGAGAAAAATCCCTGAACAGCGTCCATAAAGGTATATGTGCTTCATGGAGATTTGAATACTCTAATATTAGGACTTACTCCTAAGGAGGATTCCCAAGTTAGGAGGGGACTTATGATTGGGTTTTACTCCGGAAAAGGTAACCCAAATCAAAGGTAAATTAGGACTGGTTAAAGAGAAATTAGGGGACTTGGGGCTTATTCCTGAAAAGGAAGCCCAAGATTATAACTGGGACTTATTCCTGAAAAGGAAGCCCAGGTTAGGGGTTAAGGTTTGGGGCTTACTCCTGAGGAGGATGCCCATATTAGAGGACTTGGGGCTTACTCCTAAGAAGGATGCCCAGATTAAAGGATTATCATTGGGGATTACTCCTGAGGAGGATGCCCAAGTTAAGGAATTAAGATTTGGGGCTTACTCCTGAGGAGGATGCCCAAGTTTGGGAACTTTAAGAATTTGGGGCTTACTCCTGAGGAAGATGCCCAAATTAAAGGACTTATAACTGGGGATTATTCCTAAAAAAAGGAGACCCAGGTTTAGGATTCTCTCATCTTAAAGGATGAGGTTTAATGGATGAACTCTCAATTTTTGGTGACATAAAGATGTATAAATCACTATGTTTTGAGAGATATTCCATAGAATTCCTTTCAAATAAGGAAGTCAAATCAAGAAATCATGCCATAAATGGCTTTGAAGAGTATCTTGAAGAATAAATATTGAATAGGAGAGGTGAAATGGATTAATAGGGGTAAAATGGGCAAGATGGGCGCCCAAAAAAGGTAGGGGCGTGCAAGTCTTGAGAGGCGCGCAAGTCTTGCGTGAGCGCGCAAGTATTGGTCGCGCAGGTATACTTGCGCGTCATTTGGGGTACTTGCGCGATTTTCAACCAGCATAAAAATACTTGAGCGACTCTTTATTAAACCCTTTAGAATCTTCTTGAGGTTCTTCCAGAAAAGGGACGCGCAAATTCTATTGAAGGAATAAGGAGGCGCGCAAGTGTGGTCACTTCCCTTAAGGTCCGACCACTCAGGCGCGCAAGTGTTGATGAGTTTCAACACTTAGGCCTTCCTCCTTCTCTTTAGATCTTCCGTTATAGGTAAGAAATTACCTTAGAAGTGTTCTGGAAGCTTTGAGAAGAGACTTGGGAATCGGGAGCTTCAATCCGAGTTTCTGAAAAAAGATCCTCCCAAATGGGGGGCCCACAGGGTCTATTTATAGGCAGGAGAAGACCCTGGGCGGTTACCGGGCGGTTATCACTTAGGGCGCGCAAGTCACTTGCGCGACCACGGTTGTCGCACAAGTGTACTTGCGCGACAGTGATATAACTTGCACGGTGCAGTTGCTGTTGATCCTTTGTTCATGCCTTTATCAATTTTTGATGTTTTCTTCAAAGGTTGAATCACTTTGAGCTCAGATATTCCCCTTTTCTGATCTTTAGATTCTGTGATGAAAGGAGCGTCAACAAAAGTCCCCCCTCAGAGTTGGATCCGGAGAGAAATGAGGATTTGACTCTGAGGAAATCGAATCCATCCAAAGGAAAAGGGGGCGCACAAGTCTTCAGGGCATAGAGGGCGGCACGCAAGTTCTCTCCACGCAGGCCTTGAGCGCACTGGGTACGGCGCGCAGATAGGCCTCCTGGCCTATAAATACATGGCCTCACCTCCGTACAAGCATCCGGATTGCCGGACTTCATAACTTCTCGAGATCTTGTCGCGCAGGTTATCTTAGCCGCGCAAGGTGCTCTGTTTTCCAATGTTTTCCTTGATGTTGCGCTATTGTAAAGATATTTGTACTTGCGCGGTTTACACTTGCGCGTCAAAAACTAGCGCGACACACGAATACTTACACGCCATGTTTTAGACTTGTGCGCCTTAATGCCTTAGCCATTTTTTTTGAAATCTTTCACAAATTTTATGAAAAATAAACCTATTTAAGAGTTAGTTTACTCATCTTTTGTGCAGATTCAGTGGTTCCCAAGGGAATTGGAACGTCTAATGAACGGGCTAGCAAGCGGATTGATGACATGATGAACATTATTGGCCACAATTACTATGATATCTGCGACAACACTCTCCCAGATTTGGCTAAGTACTTGAAGAAATATCATCCTAATTTTCCACAGAGCATCCATCTTCCTCTGTGTGGTCATGGTCATCTGCAAGGAGTCAATGTTCCAAATGCAAACAATTATACACCTGAGATGCAGCTGCACTGCTACTCCTCTATTTCGGTTATGCTGTGCATTAAGAGAAACAAAAATGGTGTGAACTTTCAAATTCTTCCTCCATGTCATTTCCTTGCAGATATGAAAATGGAAAACCCATGGGCTGAAATGTTTTCCACTGCCGGTTGGTGGAGAGAAGACAAACATGGTATTAGAGCAATATCTGAAAAGAGTACTCTCTCCAAATAGCTCTTTACTTCCAATGCTCCATTCTCAAATCCATGTATCCATCTTCCAAGTCTCTTGGACAGAAACAGAGTCACTGTTTGATCAGCAGAAAATTTTCTCAAACCGCACTCAAGAACATCCTTTTACAATTGTTCCAAGAAGAGCTGGTATCACTGCATCTCTTATTGTATCCAGTTGAATGAATGAATTCTAGGTGGTTGCTGATGAAGCTCAGGATGCTGTAAATCAAATGAAGTGTTATGTTGAAAGCCTCTTGTAATTCTTGAAAAAGAGAAGAGACTCCAGTATGTGGATGTCCTTCTAAATCTTGTGCATCAATGAAAAACACTTTCACTTTCACTTATTTGTACCAGCATTCTCTCACTACCTGCTTCAAATTTACTTAAGCCAATGGGCTTAGTAAGCATAGTTTGATTTTTACTAGGATTATTACAAATAACCCTATAAACTTTGAATCTTTTTATTGCTCAATATTACCTAAATCATACAAAAATGTATATTTAGTGAGCTGGAACTTGACTTTTATTCAGAGTTCCTTTGTCTTTTGTGGGCATTTTAAAGTCATGCATGCCGGACAAAAACGGGCTAATGTTTAAGGTCGAAATAGCTTTGACCAAAATGGATTAAAATTGATTCAATTTCTTGAAAATTTATCTGAAAACATATTACCATACTCAAGTATGAGAGAAAATATGTAAACTATGGCTTAAAAATATTTGAATCTGAGGAATGATATGAAAAAGAGCTAAAAGGCATTAGAAGAAGTAGTTTCCAAGAATGAAGTTACTATTATTTAACAAAACCCGTTAGGGGGTTGAAATATGCAGGGCCACCTATGGGCATTGGCTGCATGGTCAAATAAATAGTATCTTTTGGCTGACAAGTCTGTTATGTGGACTGTTTATGCAAGGCCACCTATGGGCATGCACTGCATAGTCAGGCAAAAGAACTCTCAAAAATTTACTTTCCTAGTGCTAAAAGCCAGTGAAAGTTTATGGAGATTCAAATTTTCTAAAGTATAGAGTTTGTTGTATGGAAAGAGGTACTTGAATATGGAGAAGATATTTTCGAACAAGAATATCGAAGAACTGGATGAATATCACTCCTATGAAGGTATGACCCAAACATAGGGAAGAAGAATAAACCATATACTTGAATACTTTCAGATCATGAAAAAGGATATGGGACAAATATGTTAAGGATGGCTATTTTTTTTGCGGATCCCTACATACTGTTGTTTAAGACAAAAAAGGACAAAAGAGGCATTCTTCCCAAGAATGAAGTTACCATTATTTAACAAACCCGTTAGGGGGTTGAAATATGCAGGGCCACCTATGGGCATTGGCTGCATGGTCAAATAAATAGTATCTTTCGGCTGACAAGTCTGTTATGTGGACTGTTTATGCAAGGCCACCTATGGGCACGTGCTGCATAGTCAGGCAAAAGAACTCTCAAAAATTTACTTTCCTAGTGCTAAAAGCCAGTGAAAGTTTATGGAGATTCAAATTTTCTAAAGTATAGAGTTTGTTGTATGGAAAGAGGTACTTGAATATGGAGAAGATATTTTCGAACAAGAATATCGAAGAACTGGATGAATATCACTCCTATGAAGGTATGGCCCAAACGTAGGGAAGAAGAATAAACCATATACTTGAATACTTTCAGATCATGAAAAAGGATATGGGACAAATATGTTAAGGATGGCTATTTTTTTTGCGGATCCCTACATACTGTCGTTTAAGACAAATAAGGACAAAAGAGGCATTCTTCCCAAGAATGAAGTTACCATTATTTAACAAACCCGTTAGGGGGTTGAAATATGCAGGGCCACCTAAGGGAATTGGCTGCATGGTCAAATAAATAGCATCTTTTGGCTGACAAGTCTGTTATGTGGACTATTTATTCAAGGCCACCTATGGGCACGTGCTGCATAGTCAAGCAAAATAATTCTCATAAGTTTGACATTTTTGTGACTAGAAGTCATGAAAAGGGTTATGAAGATCTGAAAATATTTAAGGTTAGGATTATAACACATAAAGATGGGTATTGTCCAATGTATATAGAGATACATAGGTCAATGATAACCATAATTATGTTGTGGCTGGGTCCTGAATCGAAATTTTGGACTTCACTATGTATCTCATAAGAATGAGAATCAAGCCATACGTAGTTCTTGAAATGCAGTTTAACGTCGTGCAGTACGAAAGTATGAGAGATCTTAGTTTAGGGTCATAGAATTCGGACCATAATATTGAATACACAGTGTGTGTTTTCGTGAGGACTTTTCAGCTAAGGGACTGAAAGTGAAATTTGGGGTTAGGCCCAAAAGACTTGGGACTGGATTCGAGGGATACTCGAATGTTCCTACGTATCCCATAAAGATGGGAATCAAGTCCACGTAGTTCTAGAACTACCCTTTGTACAAATTTGGTTTGTACATGTGAAGGGTGAAAGGGGACATTAGTTCAATGATGGTTTAACCCAAGATAAAAAGTTTAGGCATTGCCATGTATGCACGTAATCTTTTGAAATGAATAATGATTGAAGAATCAATGTCAATAATGGTTCCTTGTCAAATGAGGAAATCAAAGAATATTGTAGTTTATTGTCGTACCGGACAAAAGTGTTGTATAGTTTAACATCATATAACAAGTACGAAAGTGAATCAATGTAAAGATATTGATTCCAGGGGCGGTTTCACGAATCAACATCTTATGATATGGTGGTGAACCAATGTGAAGAGATTGTTTTTGGGCCTGAACCCTGGGAGGTTGCCTACATACCCATCCTGGAGGGCAAGGATCAAATTCCGTGTAGTTCAATTAAAGAATGAATTAATGATCAAGTTGTTCTTGGGGAAAATGATCTAAATAAAATGTTGTTGGGACTTATACATGGTTAGTAGCCCAGAGAGAGTGTTACGGTTGAGGTTTTCTCTAAGCTCACATGAGTCACACTCAGTGTGAGAAACATGAGGTAACTAAAACCTTAACAATGCATAGTTTAATGTCATATAGGACATAAAAAAAGGGACTATGCTGTTTAAAGTCTTGCAGTTAGGACTATTGGTGCTGCACAGTTTAGTGTCATGTAGCAGGGACAAAATAACAGTTTAATGTCACGTAGGACATAAAAAAGGGACTATTCAGTTTAAAGTCTTGCAGTTAGGACTATTGGTACTGCACAGTTTAGTGTCATGTAGCAGGGACAAAATAACAGTTTAATGTCATGTTGGACGAAAGGAGGACTGTGCAGTTTAATGTCATGTAGTAAGGACAATGGGGACAATACAGTTTAACGTCATATTGGACGAAAGTGCGAATAGTTTAAGGTCAATGCATGGACCGTGGATGGTGCAGTTTAATGTCATGCTGGACCTTTGAGATTATATAGTTTAACGTCTTTCCAGAAGTAAGGGACTTTTATACAGTTTAGCGTCATGTATTTAGGACTTCACAGTTTAACGTCTTGCTGGACATAAGGGATTTTCAAATAATTTATGGTCATATGCATGGACCAGGGATGATGCAGTTTTAGGTCATGCTGGACGGTTTAGGGAACATTTTCACAGTTTAACGTCGTGTGGGACGAAGTTGCGGTTTAAGGTCATACTGGACCATTGCTGTATAGTTTAACGTCATATAGCAAGGACGAAATGGTGCTGCACAGTTTAGTGTCATGTTGCAGGGAAAAGTTCTTTTCTATAGTTTAATGTCATGTTGGACGAAAGTGAAAATAGTTTAAGGACATATGCATGGACCGTGGATGGTGCAGTTTAATGTCATGCTGGACCTTTTAGGGAACTTTTTCACAGTTTAACGTCGTGTGGGACGAAGTTGCAGTTTAAGGTCATACTGGACCATTTCTGTATAGTTTAACGTCATATAGCAAGGACGAAGTTGCAGTTTAAGGTCATACTAGACCATTTCTGCTTATGTAGTTTAACGTCTTTCCTGACGTAAGGGACTTTCCTACAGTTTAACATCATGTTGGATGAAGTTGCATATTAAGGTCAAATTGGACCATTGCTGTATGAACCAATTGTAAGAGTCTTGGTTCTGGGGACCATATTTTGTGTTTATACAAAATATTTCTTCAGAAATCTGGCATTGGTTGGAGTCGTGATGAGTTCTACATCCATTGAGATTAATGAATAAGCTCCATTGGAGTAGACCTTATGTATTGAATAAGGTCCTCCCCATTTTGGTTCAAGCTTGGGAGGCTTCTTTCCTGGTATCATTGGTGTTCTGAGAACCAATACCAATTCTCCCTGAATGAATGAACGAAGACGAACTTTTTTGTTAAAATCTCGTGCTATTCAATTCTGATAGATTTCCAAGTGGTGCAAAGTGAACAATCTTTTCTCATCTAACTGTTCCAATTCATTAAATCTCTTTTGGGATTTATCATCTGTAGATAACTGATCACAAATGGCTACTCTGAGTGAGGGTAATTGAACTTCAAATGGAAAGACTGCTTCTGTTCCATATACCAACGATTATGGAGTTCACCGCGTTGCATTGCGGGTGGTAGTCCGTTAAGCCCATAAAGCATGAAAAAGTTTATTCGGCCATGTTCTCTTATCTTTATCGACCATCTTTTGCAGTATATTTGAAAGAGTCTTGTTAAAGGCTTATATTTGGCCATTGGCTGCCGCATGATACTGAGATGAATGGTTGGATTTAATGTTGTATTCCTGATACAATTTCTTCACCTCATAAGAACAAAAGTTGGTGCCTTTGTCCGTCAATATGGTATGAGGGACACCAAATCTAGTAATGATGTTAGACTTGATGAAGCTAACAATGCATTTAGAACTTACTTCTTTGAGAGGTACTGCCTCTGCCCATTTGGAAAAGAAATCAGTAGCAGTAAGAATGTACTTAAACTGCTTGCCCGTAGCTGAAGGGTAAGGTCCCACCACATCCATTCCCCATGTGGAAAATGGCCACGAGTATTTATCTGTATGAAGCAACTCTGGAGGTTGATGAATGAAGTTGGCATATACTTGGCATGAATGACACTTCTTTGTGAAATTAACACAATCTTGTATCATTGAAGGCCAAAAGTATCCAAGCCTTCGAATTTGATCAGACAGTCTATGTCCAGACTGGTGGGCACCACAGACTGTTGCATGCACTTCTTTCATGACAGCCATTGTCTCTTCACCATCAATGCATTTGAAGAGAACTCCATCAAAACCACGTTTGTAGAGAATTTTCACTAGTTGGTTTGGGCTATCATAAAGA
Source organism: Viscum album (assembly GCA_963277665.1). Lineage (NCBI taxonomy): Eukaryota > Viridiplantae > Streptophyta > Magnoliopsida > Santalales > Viscaceae > Viscum > Viscum album. The sequence goes on along the minus strand of OY728147.1, from coordinate 127,352,193 downwards.
GTAAAATTGACCACATGTCGCCAGATTTGTTCTTTCTCAGCTCTATCAGGTGGAAGTGTTCCATTTTGAAGGTATTCCCTGATAGGTGACATACATCCTGTAGTATGACCATACGGTTCAGGAATGGGACTAATTTCATTAATTTCCTCTATTCTGTCTTGAACATAAGGTGAAATTTCACGACGGTGGGCAATACTGATGGTTGTCTCGTCCCGATTTGGATCTGCTAGAGTTGTGGCTATATTAGTCAGTGCATCAGCTTGAGCATTTTGTGATCTTGGGACATAAGAAAATGTCGATTCTGAGGGGAATTCCGCCATTAACTCTCTGACATAATCATACAAAGGGATTAATTCTTCATTTCTGATGGAATAATCCCCATTGACTTGTTTGATTACCAGGTCTGAATCACCTTTCACCTTTAAGTGATTCACTTGTGCTTGGAGCGCTAACTCCAAGCCTGTAATGAGAGCTTGGTATTCGGCTTCATTATTGGTACCACCTTCCCACAATAAAAATGAATAAGGTAATAATTCCTTATCTGGAGAAATGAGTACAATTCCTAAACCAACTTTGTTGAATTTAGGATTTTCCATTTTCTTCCCTGTTGGACTTCTGGAAGCACCATCAAAATACATTTCCCATGTTTGAGGATTCTCTTGAATAGAGAAAACTTCCTCATCAGGGAGTTCAATATCTGAAGATGTATCTTCCACTGAAGGATGTTCAGCCAGGAAATCAGCCAGAGCTTGGCCCTTAATTGCCTTTTGAGATACATACTGAATGTCGAACTGCTGCAAAATAACTGCCCACCTTGCTAGACGTCCTGTGAGCATTGGACGACTAAGGATGAATTTGAGCGGATTATTGCGAGATACCAATTGGACCTCGTGATGTTGCAAGTAGTGTCTCAGTTTCTGGACTGCAAAGATTAATGCTAGGAAGCACTTCTCAATACTTGAATACCGGGTTTCTGCTTCAAGCATAGTTCTACTGAGATAGTAGAGGCTATTTTCATTCCCAACATCATTCTTTTGAGCGAGAAAGGCACCCAATGATCGCTCTAGAGTTGTCACATAGAGGATAAGTGGTCTACCTTCAACAGGTGGCATGAGTACTGGTGGAATCAAGAGGTATTTCTTGAGAACTTCAAATGCTTTTTGACATTCTTCAGTCCACTGGTAAGTGACTCCTTTTTTCAATAATTTGGTAAAGGGTAAACTTTTTCCTGCCAAATTGGCGATGAAACGCCGAATATAGGCTAAGTGTCCTTGAAGTCCTCTTAATTATTTCAAATTCTGAGGAGGTGACATACCAAGGATTGACTTGGTCTTCTCAGGATCGACTTCAATACCACGATGGCGTACAACAAAGCCGAGGAATTTTCCTGAGGTTACCCCAAAAGTTCATTTTAAGGGGTTCATCTTCAAATTATGTTGTCGAAGCTTGTGGAATATGACTTCCAAATCAGCCAAGTGATTAGAACGTTGTTTGGATTTAACCACCAAATTGTCTACATAGCATTCAACAAATTTCCCTAAGAAATGTTTGAAGATACGATGCATGGCGTGTTGATATGTTGCACCTGCATTCTTTAAACCAAAGGGCATCACCCGGTAACAAAACACACCTTGAGGGGCTCTAAAAGCTGTATATTCCTCTTATTCTGGGGCCATTCGGATCTGATTATATCCGGAATATCCATCCATGAAGGAAAGTACTTCATAACCAGCCGTCGCATCAATTAATAGTTCTGTAATCGGAACTGGGAAATCATCTTTAGGACAATACCGATTAAGATCTCTAAAATCGATGCAAACCCTAATTTGTCCGTTCTTTTTCTTTACAGGGACAATATTAGCCAACCACTTGGGATATTGAACTTCTCTGACGAAGTTAGCTTTGATCAGCTTATCCACTTCAGCTTCAATTTTGGAAGCATAGGTTGGGTGTGTTCTTCTCACGGCTTTCTTAAATCCTCGATGTTCTTTTGGTAAACCCAAATGATGAGTAGCAATATCAGGATCAAGCCCAGGAATTTCTGTATAGTTCCAAGTGAAAATATCTTTATTTTACTTTAGAAAAGAAATATACATCTCTTGATCTTCAAGGGTCATGGCCGCACTAATTAAAGTGGGGCGTGGATCTTTCTCTGTACCCAGATTTATTTCTCTGAGTTCATCCACAGTGGTAGAGATACCCTCTTCAAATGCTGGAGGAGCATCTCTAATATCTTCCTCTTCCTCTTCATTACGTGCTATTTCTTCCGTTTCTACTTGAAAAGTAGATGACAAAACGAAATTCTAATGATCATAAGAGATGTCAAAATTTTCACATTTTGAAGAAGAATCTTCCTTTTCCGACCCTATTGATAATAAAGGGTCTTCTTTGGGAAATAAAGAGGAGATGATGGATTGAGAATCAACATCATTATTCACCTCTGATGTTGCTATAACTTCTTCTGGCCTGATTGGCAAAGTATAGACGTGTTGGATTTCAGAAGATGAAATGAAAACGTCACCACTTGTGCTTTCATCACTGTTTGGTAGGTTACCAATTTCTCCCATGTTGTCTGGCTCAACTGCCGTAATTGACATTATGGATCTTTCCATAAGTGTATTTTGATTTGGGCCTATTTTGTCAATTTGACTGATAGGTAACACATAATCTGTACTCACATGTGTAAATGGATTTATTGGAATTTTCTCCAAACCATATGGAGCATTAACTTTGGTAATTGCCTTCATTGTAGATTTTTCTCTTCCCTTCATGTGATAAAATTCTGCCTCAATGTATTGAGACTCACATGTCTTGAACGGGGCCTTATCACTATACAATGTTCCAACATGACCATTGAAACAGTATTTGAGACGTTGATGGTATGATGAAGGAATAGCCGCATGCTGATGTAGCCAGGGTCTTCCAAGCAAGACGTTGAAAGCTGAGTCTTGATCAACAATCATGAAATCCGAATTGGATACAAGATCTCCAAACTGGGTTCTGAGTGTAACTTCGCCCAGTGGTTCTTGTTCATTTTTATTATATTCTTGTAACATCATGGTGGAAGGAGATAAATCAGATTTCGTGAGGCCCAATCAACGAAGTGTACGAATGGGTATGTGGTTGACTCCTGAACCATTGTCAATGAAAGCTCTTTGGATATCTACACCATTGACTTTTCCAGATAAGTAGAGAGGTTTTATGTGCCCATGCACAACATCATCTTCATCTTTATCAGTAAAAGATATCACTGCATGGCATTCTGCAGGATTATTCTCTATGTGATAGACTTCAGCTGCAGCAATTTTAGCTTCAAACTCCTGAGGACTTGACAAAGCTTCGATGAGTGATTCCCGAAGATCTTTTGAGAGTTTCAAAGCATCCAAAATTGATAACTTGGCTGGTACTTGGTCCAAGTGTTTCAATATATCATACTTTTGATCTAGAGGTCTGCGTTTCTCAACAGGAATATGCGGTTTAGCAGGTACCTTGGAAGCAGATGCTTTGGAAGCTGATGCATCTTGTATTGGGATAGAAGTTGGCAACATCCTTGGTTTTGGAAGATTAGACCAATTAGATCCATTTACATGCTGAGATAAAGAATATGGAACCTTAAATCGGTCTTCCAAAATAATTGTGCCAAGACTGAGTTGGCCATTAGCAGAAGACCCTGCTTGTCCTTTTGAGCTCGCTGAAGGGCTCTACCACGAGTTTCTGCTGCATACACAGTGCTATCAGGGGTAGAATTGGAGTAGTGGATTCGAAAAGATCCACGTCTTCCTCTGTATCCTGAACCTCTGGAACTTCCTCAGATTCCCTTATTTGATACAGGGAATCCAGGCTCATCAAAATTGAAATTACGACTGGAATACAGATCTGTTAATTGAATCATATTAACAGAACCGAAGATTAACTCTTCATCTAATAAAGACCCTGCCTGACTATCCTGTTTAGGCTGTGCCGTTTGATGGGGTGGTGCCCATGGTTTTGAAGTAGATGGAATAAAGTCTTCCAGAGTCAAAGATATTTTAGGATTTGACACATACTCATCTTCTTCTGATTCTTTTTTCTTCTTTAAATCAAACCGTTTCTTTGAGGATCTCCCTCTGACGAAGAGGGTTTTACCGCACTATTCATGGAAGAAGACAAAATTGGTTTCTTTAATTGTGTTCGAAAAATGGCATGAGTCCGATTGATTGTCTTTCTGACCATCCAATCATCATATTTTTGCGCATTTTTACTTTTGACTTCCTGCCACTCGCCTCCTTCCTCTGGATCTGTAGCGGTAACACACGCTACATGAGCTGAAAAACCCTTCAATTTGACTTGTCCCAAGTCGACCATCCTTTGCAGGAGGTCTTTAAAGACAAAACACTTCCGGATGGGATTCCCCCACATTTGATGAAAGGGAAAATAATTGGGACGTTCTTCATCTCCTTCCTTGTTTGGCCTCATGGGCACTGGTAATTGAACCAAATTATTTTCCAGACCTGAAATGAAGTAACCAGGAACTTTCTCACTTCAGAAGGAGTATGCTTTACTCTTCATATCCTCAAATTGTTTTCGTCGTTGATCTCTTTGATCATTTGGACGAAATAGCCTTTGTTGTTGGCGTTCAGGAGGTGGAACCCTTTGAGAAGATGAAGGTTTTGAAGTAGAAATAGGTACAGGTGCTTGTTTAAGCATAACTGTAGCAGTTTCTGCTTTACCCATTCTCCTTCCTGAAGCTGATGGAATTACACGAGATTTAACCTTAGCCTGTATAAGGGAATCTTCAATCTACTGAGCGATTGAAGTAAGGTCTCGAAACCCTCCTGTGTATTTCACAGGGATCAATGGCGTGCGTAATTCGTCACGCAAATTTTCCACACAGATTGGCAACAGCTCCTCCTGAGGGAGTGCTAAACTCAGGGAATACGTTAATCCATTACAGCGAGAAATGAAATCAGAGACTCTTTCATTCTCCTTTTTCTTGCAGTTTGTAAGATCGAAAACTATCGTTTTTGGCAAAGTTGAGCTGAACCGAAGAAGGAATTTTTGACGAAGATCCTCCCATCCGATGATTGATCGGGATTACAAACTTGTATACCAGACAAAAGCTGGTCCTTGCAAGGTTCGCACGAAGCATCTGAGTTTCATTGCTTCTTGCTGCTCTGGAGTTCCCATCATAGGATCACAACAAGACACGTAATGCGTCAAATATTTTTCAGGGTCGCCTGATCCTTTGAAAGTAGGGAAAACAGGGTTTCCAAAACTAGATGGAGGAGAAATTGAATCTACCCATTCAGGGTAAACTTTCTTTTTAGGTTGAACTTGCACCCTTTTCCCTTCCATAGTTTCTAACCGAGCTGTTAATGACTCAATAGTAGTTATTAACTTTTGAGAAACATCAGGTTGAACTTGGTTTTGGGTGGGTGCAATGAATGGAGCTTGGACAGACGTGGTGGTTGGTGCTGCAACTGATGGTAGTGCTGCCAACTGTTGTTGCACATGACCCGTAGGATTAGACCTCTGAGGGTGTACTGATAAAGGAGGATATTCTTGATCCATCTCAGTAACTGCAACAAATTCCTTTGGCTGTCGGACTTCAGCATTCTTAAGAATAAGACTACTCTGAAGTAGTTCTGCATTCAACCTTCTTAATTATTTCATTTCTTCCACTTGTTGTGCAAACCTTTTCTCTAATGAGATCGATTGACCTTCTCCAGAGGAAGGATATGTAACCTGATTCTTTCCCTTCCCTTTGTTGGATACTTTTTGGAGAGAAGGAAGTATATTACCTAGGTTCTGAGTAATCCTTTGACTTCGTGTACACACACCTTCTTCATTTGTATCGGTGCGTACATTTTCTTGAGCAGGACGCTCTTCATCTGAGTCCCCTGAGTGAACCTCCTCTGGTGGATTAGCAACAACGACATTGATGAAATTGATTGATGCATAATGCATTGCATCTCTTCTATCAACATTTCTGTGATATTGTCTTCTTTCATGTCTTTGATGAGACATTGCCTTTTCTTGGTTCAATCCTTTAGGAACTTCTTGACGAGATATAATTTTGAGAGAATCTCCTGATAATTTGTCTCTTCGTTCCTCTTGGGGTTTCTTCCCTAATCGCGAAAAGACCGACATTCTCCGAGGAGGGGATTGATGATTTGAAAGAGTCCCCAGTCTTGTGAACTGGGGATGTTCCTACTGATTCCACTCAACTCCTCGAATCCCATTTGTTGAATCTGTGGGTTGGGTTAAAGAAGTCCCCAGTCTGACAAGCTGGGGTGGCTCTTGACCTGCTATGTCTGAGATCTTCTTAAAAGATCTCTTGATCTTGCGAATCTTAGTTCGGAAATTAGCTGGATGCATTAACCTGTATCCACTTTTATCACCTGGTTCAACAGACCGTTGGATGATTTCCGAGACTTCTGTCATTTGATGACGTGTTTGCTCCATACGAGAGGCTTGTGCAATATTCTCGCCTGCTTGATGTAGGAGCAATTCAACAACTTGTTCTCTATATGCCTGATTTTGAGAGGAACTAGTTGAAGCCTGTTTATGAACAAGCTTTTGATTATGAACAAAGCCTATTGACTGTGGCCGACCATGGGCAATAACATTGCATGGGACCATTTTCGGAGGGATTTGCTGACTGGAAAGAACTGTGAAATGTAGTGCTCTGTGAATACCCCATCCTCGATATGAACATCAGATGGAGCATTGGAAATTAACTGACGCAACTTTCTTAGTGTGCCATGGAATGAACGTTGAAGGGTTCTTTGCTGTTTTTCAGCCTTCGGATACCGAGAGACTGATAGAGATGCCAAATCAATCTGACGTTGTAGCCCTTCTATTATCTTAAGATGATGTTCATATTCATCATAAGATAATACCTTCTTCTTCAATTGACAAAGAGTTTTCCATATATTGAGACGAATATCATGGATTCCATCATCCGTCAACATCTTTGGAATGTCGTACTGGGATTCATCCAAAGGCCAAAACATGACTGGTACCTCACCATTTGCCAGTTTTTTCCTCATGTTCATCATTTCCTCTTTATCATTAAATGAAGATTCTTCTACCTGTTTTGACCAAAGTTGGTGTTTCCTTGTTGTTTCATCGGATTCAACAAGATTGGTAGAGGCATCATTGATCAAACTAGAAGATGCATGACTTAGGGGTGGTTCGGAGAATGACCTACACCCTGGGCTATATTCTGATTGATAAAGTATTTCACTTGATAGCGATAAAGCATCATACATGATTGGTTTCACATTTGCAAGTGCCTCAAGATAAGTGGGCTTTCTCAGCGCTACATTGTCCACTGGAGTATTTTCCAGGAAATGTGAATCACTACTGCGGAGAGGACTTTCGCAGCGAAATTCATCATCATGGGGAGGACCACCATAATGGGTTACAACAAAAGATGAGATCTCTTGCTCCTTGGTCTTCTGACCACACAGAGGGTTCCTGTGGCTCTCATCTGAAGAAGAAACTTCAAGATTGACCGAATTTTCATGAAGCAAGCCTTCATGATGATGTGTCTGTTGAAGACCTTCAGAATTAATGTTCCTGTTATTGGGAACTGAGGGAGTAGAATCGTGAATTCTGACAGATAAATGTCTGAGGGCTTCAAGAACTACAGCATCGAGCAAGGCCTTGTTATAGATTGGCCTTTGATCTCCTGACTGTGCTGGGCGGATCTTTTTCTTAGATTTCTTCTTACTCACTTTGGAAACTACTTGTTGATGAAAGTGGTTACTCTGAGAAGGTGTATGTGCCTGATCAGGAAAGATGGTCAGGTTAGGCTGACGATCTTCACTCAAATCAGGTGTATGTGCCTGACTTGGTTGTCCGTATGATATGGGGGAGTATGCCCCATAACCCTCTTGGACTGGAACAGATGTGTGTGTCTGTTCCGGAGTGAATCGTTGATGTGTCACTCCACTTCTAGGGATAGATTTATGTGTCTTTCCCTGAGATGATGATGAAGTTGTTATGATATCCTGGCAAGCATCCAGAATATGAGTAGGAATTTGCTTCTGCTATTTCACCATTGAAAAAATATGTTTGGTGACTTCAGCCGCCGGAACGGGGATATACGTCCATTCCAGGTTGTGAGTAGGTGTATGTGCCTGCTCCTGTCCTCCTTTTCCTGTCAGTGAATCCTGACAGTACTCAAGTGTGGAGGCAGAGAGTTGAGTCTGCCTCCTGTTTGTCGTCGGGGCTTTCCGACTGACTTCTCCGTGCGCTACCAAGCGAGACTGTTGGTAGGCTTGATTAGTATTAGCAGGTGTATGTGCCTGCTGATTACATTTCGCCAAACGCGGTTGATGAGATCCATCATATGTAGTCAGACGAGCCTGCTGACTAACTGGTGATGCATAAGCAGGTGCATGTTCCTACCTATAGTACTCCGCCGGATTTGCCTGGCGGGATTGGCTTGATGCTGCCAGACGAGTCTGCTGGACAGCGGAATTAAAATGGGAAGGTGTGTGTTCCTGCTCATTATTTTCCACCAAGTTAGGTTGGTGGACTTCTCCGGAGATGGTGGGGATGATATCCTGCCCATTGTTAACCGGATTCCGTCTCTGGCGGTTCATCTTGCCTGCTCGGGTTCGAAGAACCTAAGCTGAATGCCTGGAGTCGGTACCCTCATCATGTTGAGGGCGCACTACCGCACGAGTCTGGTGACGATCGTTGATGGGAGCCCTCGGGAAGGACTCCTGTATTTTTGAATTAAGGCCCTGAGGGACCTTCTCATTCACTTCCTCAGAGTAAGGGAGTGAATGGAAATTGCGTTCTGGGGATAACGACCCGAAACGGTTGGAGACGGTAGTCAGCAACGCTTGCTTCTTGATCGCTGGCCGCCGTTGTCCGGATGACTAGGTAGAGTTGTTAACTTGGAGGGCTTGACGAGCGGCCTCCAGAGTTGGGATAGTACCGTTGCGACGATACTCCTTAACCAGTGCATTAGAAACCTAGCGTTGAAGACGCTGAGTTGGTGATGTCATCCTCAGAGCGGACGATGTTCCAGCAGGAGTAGCAGCATTGGTTTTCACAGCATTAGACCTCACAGTAGAGGTGTTTACAGCAGCAGTATTCACAGGGGTGAATTTAAGGAAAGCCATTTTGCAGAAGATCTTGAGAAAAGAGTGCCTGTTCCATATAACAAACATAATCAAGATGAATCCGGCCACTGCATCTTTTGGATGAGCATATGTCAATGATTGCTTTGTTGGCCCAAGGGGAATAACAAATAAGAAGAACATCACTTTAACTTGGTTAAGGATTCATGTTGGGTTCACCATTTTTGTTTTGCACGGAATTCGGGGATGACCTCCTGGATGGGAGATTCAAACGTTCTGATCGGTTTCAAACGGGTTTTTTCGTAGAACCGGAAACATCCAATGATTCCACATCCGTTTGGACCTACTTTCCAAAGGTAGGCGCTCATTAGCTTGTGGGCTAATGAGGCTTAGGAATTTGCATTGGTCGAGAGGATGGGAGGTCGGACTCATCACACCTTTTTTGAGGGGAATTATTGTCTACTACGGGACTCTCTTTATAGATTTAAGTTATGTTCGTGAATCCTTATTACATTACCAAGTATAAAATGAGCTTTCCTTTAGTTTTAACAATCAATGATTAAATATGTAAGAAATTTAGGGAATCCTTTATATGTATTCGAGGTTCTCCATCAATAGAGAATCATCTGTATCTATTTAGAGATTCTTAGTCAATGGTATCCTTCAAAAACATTTATAAAAGTCTCTTGGTCATTATGATGACCAGGCTGATTTTAAAGCCACTTAGTGGGGCACTTGAAGTTTATCGTCATTCAGAAGGACATGGATTATTTCAAAGTTGGGATCGAACCCATAAATGGGCTACCTACATATCCTTTGTTTTGGAAAAGGAATCAGAACCCATGTAGTTCTAGTAATGGAGTATGACGTTTATGATTTATGGCTCAAAGAAGGATGTCATAATTACTTTTACACTCTAAGATCACGTGAGTCATTCTCGGTGTGAGAAACAAGAGGTATTGGTAAAAAAATAGACAATTGTGCCATAAAATATGAAATCATAAGAAATTGTTTGGGGCTTATGTATGTATGACTGCCCAGATAGATGAAGGTTTAGGATTCACTTTTAGGGAGAAAAATCCCTGAACAGGGTCCATAAAGGTATATGTGCTTCATGGAGATTTGAATACTCTAATCTTGGGACTTACTCCTAAGGAGGATTCCCAAGTTAGGAGGGGACTTATGATTGGGTTTTACTCCGGAAAAGGTAACCCAAATCAAAGGTAAATTAGGACTGGTTAAAGAGAAATTAGGGGACTTGGGGCTTATTCCGGAAAAGGAAGCCCAAGATTATAACTGGGACTTATTCCTGAAAAGGAAGCCCAGGTTAGGGGTTAAGGTTTGGGGCTTACTCCTGAGGAGGATGCCCATATTAGAGGACTTGGGGATTACTCCTAAGAAGGATGCCCAGATTAAAGGATTATCATTGGGGATTACTCCTGAGGAGGATGCCCAAGTTAAGGAATTAAGATTTGGGGCTTACTCCTGAGGAGGATGCCCAAGTTTGGGAACTTTAAGAATTTGGGGCTTACTCCTGAGGAAGATGCCCAAATTAAAGGACTTATAACTGGGGATTATTCCTAAAAAAAGGAGACCATGGTTAAGGATTCTCTCATCTTAAAGGATGAGGTTGAATGGATGAACTCTCAATTTTTGGTGACATAAAGATGTATAAATCACTATGTTTTGAGAGATATTCCATAGAATTCCTTTCAAATAAGGAAGTCAAATCAAGAAATCATGCCATAAATGGCTTTGAAGAGTATCTTGAAGACTAAATCTTGAATAGGAGAGCTGAAATGGCTTAAGAGGGGTAAAATGGGTAAGATGGGCACCCAAAAAAGGTAGTGGTGTGCAAGTCTTGAGAGGCGCGCAAGTCTTGCGTGAGCGCGCAAGTATTGGTCGCGCAGGTATACCTGCACGACATGTGGGTTACTTGCTCAATTTTCAACAAGCATAAAAATACTTGAGCGACTCTTTATTAAACCCTTTAGAATATTCTTGAGGTTCTTCCAGAAAAGGGACGCGCAAATTCTATTGAAGGAATAAGGAGGCGCGCAAGTGTGGTCACTTCCCTTAAGGGCCGACCACTCAGGCGCGCAAGTGTTGATGAGTTTCAACACTTAGGCCTTCCTCCTTCTCTTTAGATCTTCCGTTATAGGTAAGAAATTACCTTAGAAGTGTTCTGGAAGCTTTGAGAAGAGACTTGGGTGTCAGGAGCTTCAATCCGAGTTTCTAAAAAAAGATCCTCCCGAATGGGGGGCCCACAGGGTCTATTTATAGGCAGGAGAAGACCCTGGGCGGTTACCGGGCGGTTATCACTTAGGGTGCGCAAGTCACTTGCGCGACCATGGTCGTCGCGCAAGTGTACTTGCGCGACAGTGATATAACTTGCGCGGTGCAGTTGTTGTTGATCCTTTGTTCATGCCTTTGTCAATTTTTGATGTTTTCTTCAAAGGTTTAATCACCTTGAGCTCAGATATTCCCCTTTTCCGATCTTTAGATTCTGTGACGAAAGGAGCATCAACACATCATGAATGATTATATCAAGGAACGACACCCGATAATTACATGTAATTAATTTATAATTAATTAAATTTTAAATAACCATAAGTAAAAAGTAATAAATTAAAAAAAACACTAGTCAACCTCTTTGTAATAATTTTTTTCTAAATATATGTGGGTGGTCAATAACATATTTGTAGAACTATCCCTGAAAAATATGTATCTGTTGGATTAAAACCCTATAACAAATTAAATTAAATTAGGTAAAAATAATAATAAAATTAAAATGATGACATATCTTAATATAAATGGCATGTGATATCTGGAATAAATTATCTCAATAATACCAATATGCAAGTACATAAGAATCACAAAAAATTTACTTTATTCCATAATGATCAAGTTGAATCAATGCCGAAAAATAATGTGAAATTATAATGAAATCAACACCAAGCAATGAATAATTAATAAAAGATGATGAAAAATATTATAACGACCCTACCCACAGGGGCCCATTTGTATGGTAGAATTTCAGGCCTACATAACCCTAAAACTACCTCTGTAGGCTAAGGGATTGAGAAAATACCCATTGAGGCATATCATTAAACGAGACGCCTTTTTCTTTTTGTGCATATAAATCTCCATGAAAAATGTAGACGAACAAAAATATATAGAAATATATAATGTAATCCATACATTTAATAGCATCTAGGAAATAAAATCATGATATGGCAATAAAAACACATTTTTAAGAGAACAAATACATGAACAACTAGAAATAATGTCTTATCATAACAACAACTTTAAAAATGTAAAGATGAGAGAGATCAACTCCTAATCTCTATGTATGAAAATCGTACACCATTTATTGACATGAGTATCCCTATAATCCATCAAAATCACCACTGATTTTTACATTGTCTTTATAAGACATGGCATGTGTTGTTAAATTCCATATAGGTTTGAGTATATTCATAACCAATAAGACACCCTTATAACTGATGAGTTAGTAGAAGATATGATAAAATAAATTATCATAACCCAAATCAAGATGGAAACAAAACCCAAAAACTCATATATATGATCATAAATAATCCTATACAATATAGAATGGGGATCTCTATCTCATATCCTATCTCAGGTATATGATTCTATCAATAGTTCTAAATGGTTTGGTCTCCTATTCCTAGTATCTCATGTATCCACTAATGTAATTCCATGGAGGACCCACACAACTCACGTTTTCAATACTATTGAGGGGTGGGGGGATCTCAAATAGTGTAACTTCATCCCATTTCATCTTATAGTTCCACTCAATAAGTAGAAGAACAAGGAATTAGGGCATTAGGGTGTTCCTATTATTAGCTAGGGGCCACATGTCCTACTCTGTCGGGGGTTTTACTTTGTTCGTAGAGGCCCCATTCCCAAGTACCTCAAGGGGAACCACTTAGTTGGTAGGGGACCCACTCCCTAGTCTATTAAGGGTCACAACATAGTAGATATCATTATAGGAAACACTCCCTAATAAATTAGTGGGTTCCACTTAATGTATTAGGGACCAACATCCTAGTACATCTGGGGGTACCACTCAGTTTGTAGAGTATCCACACATTAATTCATCATGGGGGTTCCACTCAATGTATGGAGGATGGTCACCCTAAATCATTAGGAAGTTACAATTATTAGGTAGGGTAACCACCCCTATTACATCAAGGGTGGTTCCACTTAAACCATTTCAAGGAGTATGTGGACCTATGCCCTTATGTAACAGGGGGTTTCCAACCTCATCCCCACTCTCATGATCTAACCTAATCACATCCATCATCCATAATCACCTAGAGAATATTAATTCTCATAACATTTCATATAATATATAAAAATTTACTATTAATGGTGCCACTATGTTCTCTGTGGAAAACTCATATGGATAGGCTACAAGGGGGAAAAATACATGTCAAAATAATGAAGATATAAACAACCAATGATTATCATATGGGAACATGATGTTTATGGTTTCCACAAGGTGTGTTTCTTAGTTCCACTACTAGGAATGGTTCACCTATGGACATGGATCATTGGTCATGTTATCATACGCATTTTGTAAGGGAGCTAACATGGCCTTTCTCGACCACTCGGGGCCTACACATGTGCTCTAGGTCACACCCATGTTATTTTGGATGTTCTCATGTACATGGTTATATGGCTAGACATAATCAGGTACTATACTAGGCCCATGTATCCCAATGTATACATGTTTTCCTCCCACTTAGGGTCTTATCTGTGTGAATCTAGTAGAGAGATCAACCACCCAGGTAGGGTTTCAATGATTTTGGGCCAACCACACATTGTGTGATCCTTATGGTCCCAATAATACTATATACTACGACTTAGTTAGGATAGATTGAATGTGTTCCTTGACTACATATAGTGTAGTCATGTTTTCTATAGAACCATGAATTTATCCACATGTCATCATCAAGATTCCCCCACTTTTGTTCCTGTCATAAATCTCACTAGGGGTCTGGGATCTGGTTCTATCTTTTTTAATTCTTCCTTAATGGTTGGATTCCAGCCAACTGAACCCCACAAATATTCAACTATTGTTCCAATATCATTCCTTATCCATTCTGAATCGCATATCCAAATATTTATCACTACTGAATCAACATAATCAGCATTAAATCACTATCTCAACCCTCGTTATCCACACATCATAAATCAAGCAGTATAATCATGGTAGAACCCACCAAAAAATCTGCACCGCAAACTCATGGGCCAATGACATAGAACAAAAATAAAAATGTGGATAAATTAACATAAAAAATTCATAACCATCATGAATTTAGACTTATTGGATAATGATCATAATTTCAAGGAAACCATGAGTGTTATCTAGAAAATTTTAATAAATTTATTCAATAATCTAATTTATTCATTCAGGATCATGGGATGGGTATGAAATCATAAATCAAATAATAGAATATATAATACATCATCAATATTTTAATGAAGTGATAAAATTGTTATTAAATAGTACTTCCATGATTTAGTATCTATCGTTAGTGAAAAATTTTCTCCAACAATGTGTAGGACTTAGGAAATTTTCTTCCTATTTGTCCTCCTTGATTCGATTGTTTTTTATTATCCAATCCAAATCCACCAATGAATAATTATATAACATCCTAAAAAATTATCCTATGATTATGCATTAAAACATTGTAATTTTTCATTAGTGTATATTTATAGAGGACCTATATTACTCCACATAAAATAAAATAAATAAATATATTAATAATTTTAGTTAAATGCACTATGGATGCATTTCTCAAATGGATATTTGGTGCTGACCATCCATAGGTTTTTCTAACAGAAAACCCTTCATCACATAATCAATGGTGTTCTCCAATTTCCAATCCAAGGATAATATTATAATATATCAAAAAAATTCTAAAAAATCATACCTGCATGATATTAACATTTTAAATATTTTAATAACATGAATTATGGGCTCATAATTCCCCCGAATATGGATCCATATTAGTTCTTGTCATAAAAAAAATAGTTAATAAATATGAAATTTTTTAGAAGGAAATAATTGTGTCAAAACATTATTCCCACATTCAATGATTTTCATCCCCTAAAATCACAATCTAACAAAGTAGGTGCAGATAATGAGGTCACATCTTGATCCACCACTCTCAGTATTACTCCTCCATGCTTCCCTTATTTCTATACCTCCCTAGGGGCTTCCCTATAAGAACCTAGAAGAACCATGATCATGGAAGTGCTTCTAGAATATCTCCTCATCCACTACATTCTTTCACTCCTAAGAACATCGTGTCATTATATTACAATCCATGTGACCTATCGATCATAGGAATGAAATCTCCCTTATATGATCTAATATAATAATATAAACTAACCTTGTGACACATTCCCACATGAATGAGAAATACAATTAGAAGATATACTATGTGAAGGTACTCATGGATAGAAACTATATTGTGTCACATATGAATCAATCCCAATATGTCCACTAAAAATTATAGAATAATGGAATCCCTCTCATAGAAATCACTCTACAAACAGTTCACACTATGGAACATCAGTATATATTGGAATGAAAATGGGATCCACATTGGCATCAAAATATCTATATACATCCTTATCAATCTTCATCGCCCAAAATTAAGCATCACGAACCATGTTGAGGTTGAAATGGGTAAGGTTAGTTATCCTCACAATATACTCTGCAGTCATAATACTAATGTGTTTCATCTCCATAAGATCCTAAAACCAAATTTTATGAAATATTTAAGTGTAACAGTTCACATGAAATTGCTACAAGTTGTTTTTCCATTATTGTGTGGAATCATCATGTGTATTTTTTATTATACTCCACTAGTTCCCTACCGATGAATGGAAATTGATTGCTTCCAATGAGACCAAATGATGGGTTAGGGTCTAAAAAATCTAATACACTTGGATCACAGCCTCAAGCCAATCCTCAAATACCTAGATATCTGTCTCACTACAAAACCTCAACAGCCTCTAGTGCTGAAACAATCAAAATGTGATAACCCTTTCCACAACCTCTGTCAGGACTGCTGATATAATTATCTTCTCAATAGGATGGGGTTCTACAACCATTTGTCATAGACTAAAGATCCCAAAATATGGCCTCGAAAATATCGCCTCATTTCTCATCATATCATTGATATGATTTTGAATACATAACCTGGATAATTATCCTCAAAGTGGAGTCATTAAAGTTATCAAGTCCTACTATGGTAATATGATAATATAGATAATAGGATATGAGTCAATAGTTATATTAAAATTAATCAATCCTATATGATTCAAGTATCATTTTTCACTGCAACCAATTTCACTATATGTGGAGTAAAACGAATGTATTAATATTACTGGTGTATGGATACTCCATATTCTACAACAAAATTGGGTACCCTATACTAAAAGAAACACACAATACAAATTGAAATCATTTAAATAAGTTATTATCCAATCCAAACCATTGGTCTATCACTACACCAATTTGTGGATTAACTACTTATTTTACCACTCTATTACTACCTGACACACTAGGGCTATCTTAGACAATGTATAATTAGGATTCCACAACCCCAAGCCTACATCCATAGTAAAGGGGATGATAACAAGTGATGACATGGTATGGCATAAAATAGTTCAGCTTTTCTTAATGTACTAGTATTATTTCACCCAACTATCTCCATGAATGAGTTCATAAGAATAAAATAAGAAATTACAATCAATAGTAATCCATTAATTAAATAGACTATATGGTATAAAATCATAGTTCAATAGATAAAAACCTAGTTTTTAATGGAAAAAATACATTCCCAACTTGAAATGAAGTCCCAACCAACAAAACTTGAATAAATTCAATCTAATAGACTCGGACTCCTGATCTCCATGGCCGATTACCATATGTTTTCAATACACCCTTTTATCCATGTGATCCACTGAAATAATTTTCAATCTTTCTATAATCTTTATACTACATGATACATGTGGGAAAATCCAATATTTGGCTGAGTATAAACATACCTGGTAGGAAACCCAAAAATCTGTGGGATAATATAAGATATGTTATAAGTATTTATCTCAACCCGAACCAAGAGGAAAATGAAACCCAACAACACACACACACACACATATGTGATAATTAAAGACACCCAAACTAGAAAGAAAGGATATCTCTATTTCACATCACAACACATGTTGCTGAATCTTCAAAAAATATTCTTATAGGTTCATCTCTCATTCACTTCATCTTATTTATATGTCAAGGTAAATGATTGGAGGAACCACCACTCTCTGTTATGTTTCTTAGTCAAGGGAGTACAATCACCAATAGAGGACCCATAACCTAGTGCATTAGGGGGATGGAGGTCCACTCAATAGGTAGAGGATCCATTACCTAGTGCTTTATGGGGGAGTTCCACACATTTGGTATAGGAACCACATCTTCATTCTTCATGTGGTTCCACTTAATGGGCAGAGGACACAAGCCACAGTGCATCTGGGGGATCCACTAAATATTTATAGGAACCATGTCCTAGTCCATGAGGGGGATGAAACTATGATGATATTGAAATAGGACCCATTACCTAGTGATTCAAGGGGTTCTGATCAAATTATATATGATCCATGCCCCAGTGCTTCAAGAGGGCTCCAATCAATAAGTAGAGTACCCACATCCTTATGCATCAAGGGGAGAATCATAATGTATGGGGTAAAATGACATAGAACTCCAAGGGGATCCACATAGTTGGTAGAAGACCCACCTCATAGTATTGCATAAGGTTCCACTCAAACAAAAGAAATGCGAATTGGGGGACATGACTTGATTCAACAAGAGGATTTCCAACACTGGCCACTCTTTGATGATTCCACCTAATCGCGACAATCATCAAGCATCACCTAGAGAAGTTCCACACATAAAAAATTCCACATCGTATCATAAAATTTAATAAAATGGATACCACCACTATCCTTATGTAACAATACTTAGGATAGGATACTCACGCACTAAAATATGAGTCCACGCAAATGATATATGTAATGTGGATGTTTCTTATAGGGATACACAGTGTGTATAGGGTCCACATGGTGTGTGGTCCTACTCCAATTCCTCACTAAGTTCCCCCATGTCCAGGAACATGAGGGAATGTCACCAAACATGGCATCTAAGGTAGTCCACATGGTACTTATTAGAAAACAAGGGCATGTCGATGAACTCTAGTTCATGCCTGTGTTTGTCGGTCATGCATGTGTACCTTCTTATGTTCTTGTCCATGGTAGAGTATAAAATTGGTCCCATATACAATAAATGCATACAGTTTTTCCTCCCATATGTGGTCCTAGCAATATTCAGTTGAAACTTGAATTAGCCGCTCAAGTAGGGTCATAGAGTGTGGGATCCCACCATGCTATATTGGATGCTTATCTTTTTTAAAGAAATATAAACCACAACATTGCATGGATACATAAAGTGTGAATATTTACTACTTGTGGTGTAGTCATGATTTCTACAGAAACCCATTTTTCTTCACATATTTTCACCACCCCACCACCACTTTTATCGATATGAATCACCCTAGAGGAATCAAATATGTGGTATTCTCGTCCCTGTAAATCTTTTGTGGATGGATTCCATCATCTTGAAACCCACACAAATTTTCGTTCTCTACACTATCATTCCATATCCACACCGAATCACATATCTATAGAGGTATCACTTTAAATCCATAATGATCACCCATAAATCACCATATTAAACCATGTTATCCAAATCCACTCAAATATATGGATTTTATCATGATCAAACCCAATTCAAAATGTTAAACTATGACCCCATGGGATAATGATGAAGAAAAAAATGATTATTATGGTAAAATGAACATAAATAATGATTAAGAACACTTTCCACGTTTTCTTGGATAATTATCATATGATAGGGGAAACAATGGGTTTTATCATGGGAAAATAATAATAGATTGATTAAAAAATTATCCAATTAGTCTCGTGAAAAGTATATGAAATCTTAGTTCAAATAATAGAAGATAAAATCAATGATTAATAATTTAGACAATGGATTAAATAGTTTTTTAGGATACCATACATGATTTAGGATATATTGTTGTTGATGTATGAATTATCCTTCAATGAGGATGATCATATATGTTCACTACCTATCGATCCACCTAGATCTAATTTTTTTTGATCATATAATCTTGATCAACAAATCAAGAACAATCTAAACCACCTCTAAAATACTCTTAGGGTTATGATGATAGCCTTAGCAATTTTTTATAAGTGTTTATTTTTAAACTTTTGATATTAGGTCATTTAAAAATAAAATAACTAAATTTAATAATTTATTTCATTTAAATGCATTGCCAGGAGCTGCTTCAACTGGATGTCTGATGCTGACCAACTTTAGGTTATGCTATTTGTGAACCCCAGTTCTCGGAATGAACTATGGTCTCAGAGCTATAATATGAGTCCCTTCATAGAAGTTATAACGGTATTTTGGTAAAAATAACACACACATGATCTTAATATCTTTAGTATTTTAATAATATCAATTTTGGGCTCACCTAGCCATGAAATCTTACACAGCCTTAATGAATGTCCCCAAAACAGTATTGAACAATTTTAGAAGTAAAAAAATATAAAAATATCACTACATTGATATTAATACATAACATAATTAGATAATCCCATTAAGAAATATCCATGGTAAAAGGGGTTAAAGGGAGGGAGGGGCTTGGAATAATAGCCAAAAGATGGACCCCCACCATAATGCCTAAGGAAACCCAAAAATCCCAACCTATGAAAATAAAAACAATGATATTTTAAATAAAAATACATTATGTAATGTTTAATTGAATTATTGTATGGTTAAGATAGTTATTATTTCATAGTAAGAGGCCCTCTAGTCTACTCTAATTATTATCATTGTGAATCCCAACCTTAATTCCATGCATTAATGTAGCATTATGGTTTTTAGTAAAATAATTATTTTTTTCTTTCTAAAACACTATAACTAAGATGCATCTATTTGGGTTCATTCCATTACAAATAATGCATTATTATGAGACCCAATATCTCATAATGTCATTCAAATTCATTGTTCACCAATTAAACCACCCAAAAAATTCACAAAAAAACTCCTTCTAAATATTCAAAAACCACTTGGAGACGAGTTATTAAAATCTACAACAAAAACAGTTCTCATACCATGTAAGTTTCACAACCTTTTCAACAATTATTACAGACCTAAACTAATCATCATTTCATTACCAACTATTTTTATTTTATCTCTAAACAATGGCTGATCTAAAATTGTAAAACCGAAAGAAAAAGGAATTGTATTCAGAAAAATATGATCTAGTACTCATTTTATATAACTAATAATCTTAGGCATATCTTACACATTTCCATACAACCTGATAAACAACAGTTATGTTAGAAAACTCATCATATTTATGATGGTTCTCCCCACTATAAAACAAAGTATATAACATGAAATATTGACTCATGATTCTCCCAAACATTGGAATTTTCTATAAAAACCATATCACCAGTGGTCTAGTGGCCCAATTGATTCACATTCCATCTCACCAAACCTTACTATATATGGAAACAAAGAACCAAACTACTCTTCCTAAGGATTTCTAAAAATTCATAGCCTCAACAACTGATATTATATTACATCAAAAACCCATCATGTTTCCTTACCTCTGTATGAATAGTAAGTACATCCAAGCGATCCCAAAATTATGTAAAAACATTAATACAGTTGAAATTACCCGTTTGGGTCACATAAAAATCTCATCAACTCCATGATCTAATAGAAGAATAAAAATAAAAATGATTTGTAATACCCTATAGTAATATCAAAATTATATAATGCCATATTCCAATTCTCAAAATCTATCTTATCATTTCATCCAGATAAAAAATTTGTTTTATGAAATCAAACCAAATTAAAAAAATCATTTAACTTCTGGAATCCAAGGACAACCTCAACCCTATAATAAATGGTCTCAAGAACCCACAACACTTCCCACATGAGGGGAGTATCTCTATGTCTATAACCCATCCAATACTGAATGTAATTACTAGGAATGAATTTATTTCTTGATCCTGGCCACCAACACATAATATCAAATTACAAAAAATAACAATCTCATAATAATGTAGAATTTTACATATATTGATATTTCATTTAAAAGGATGGTCACACCCTTAGATGGATAATGATTCACTACCTACCATGGTGAAATATTTATACTCCTCCTTGTTGATTCAAAACATATTTCTACTTTCCCATTAATAATTTTTTTTGGAAATCACAAATTGCACATATCATAATAAAATATATTGTTTATCATGTATCTTGTTTCACAATTATAACCACTCCCATTGTTTTTCATGTATGTTTTATTCATATCATAATGATTTATGTTTATTTCAATGTAACCAAATATATTGTTTTAAAATCATAATCACATGAATCTTAAACTGGTCCAGTTTTATAACTAGGTTATTCATCGTAACCACATGCATCGTAGTCACCTGAATCATAACCATTTTATGCATCATAATCAGCTGTAACGTAAAAAGGTTATGCATCGTAACCACTTGTACTATAATCATTTGTATCTTTACCAGGTTATGAAGTGTACCTTAATCATGAATCATAACTAGTTTTAGTATCAAATCTTAATTATTCATCATAACAAGATTATATATCACAAATTATAACCACAATATTAATCATAACTGATATGCATCTTATCCATGTTATGTACCATAACCATGTCTTGTATCATAACCACTATACGCATTATAATGATGAAAATCATTATGACTGTATTATTAATCGTACTCATGTAATGCATTTTACTCTAATCTTACTTCAATAACGATTACATGTTTATCATACTCATTATTTCATACCTTTTCACTTACTATTTTCTAACATAAAACAATTTTCTTGAGTTGGTTATTTACCAATCAAAATGAAGTCGTGTATTTTGTTTGTTTTGACCATCGTAATGCTAGGTGTTGAAGTCCCTCTAATTCATTCAGAGAAATATGACTGTTGAAGGAAATATGATCATTGTATCCTAAGGCCTATAAATAAGAGGTCCTTAAAAATAGGATTTACAAACTTTTCATTTATCATGTTCGAGAGAGAGATGTTGTGACTTCTCTCTTGCTTTGTGGTAAATTCTTAACGATACAAGAAGTGAACGTATTTTTCCAAGTTCCTAGATTTCTATAATTTCATTGTTTTTTCATTATGTGTCCAATCATTCTGATAACAATAAAGGGCTTCTGGGGATTGGAAGACATGATACAAATCATCGAATCGAGGTCTTTCAATTTTTTGAAAGAACTAGGTGCCCATTACATTTTTAATCAAGGTATTTTAGGGATAGGAAGATAGTTGTGTCAATCATAGTATCTAGGGATTACCATGGTTGTTGTAAGACAAACCATTTTTCCTAGGAGAATGGATACCCTACTCTTTGGGATAAAATATTTGTAATACCTTTACATTTCGCTTCTATTTGTAACAAAACGGGAATCACTATGTTTCTTCTTTCTATTCATATTAATTTCAATTGTAATTGTTTCAATTATGATTTTGTACTTATATATTTTATTAATAGAGTCTATAATTTGTATGATTGAATCATTTATATTTATATTACTCTGATCATTTTATGAAATTCAATTGCATTTTTTTCCATTACAATTTGTATAACCACATATCTTATTCATATGATCCATGACAAGTATGTTCAATTATATTGGTTATGAATTGTATACACTTCACCCCTCATCATTCATACTGTACCATCTAATATATATATACATCTATATCATAGTCAAAAAATCTCTATTAGAGGAGGTTACCACTATTTTGTATTACATTATTTATTAATTTCTAAAATTCAATTCCAATTTTTTTATAAATATTTTTTATAACCACTTACTAAAATATCACGTGGAGTTGGAAATTATTGTTTTATAAGATGGTAGAAATTAATATTAGATCAATTGATAATCCAGACCCAAATAGACCACATATTTTTTAATGGAATGACTATGAGTACTAGAGAGATCAAATAAAGACTTTTTTTAACAATACTGGAGTGGAAAAAATTTTCATGCTTACTGGAGATTACAGAAATCCTAGAAAAGAATGTCAGAACCTTCACCAACCAAGAGAAAAAATATTATCAATTAAACTATGAGTTATTCAAAACATTTTTGTGTTCCATGACCCTAAATATATATAGTATGATATCATCATGTGAAACAGCCAATTTTATCTGCAAGAAATTGGAGGTCACACTTTTTGGTACATTTAATGTTATAGAAACAAGAAGATCCATGCTCCGAGAAGAATATCATGGACTTATTTTTCATTATATAAACCAGTATTCAATGTGCAATAAAGATTTATGACAATCAACAATAGTCTTCAATATATGGGTGAAGAGGTTCATGATGATGTAGAACTTATGGACAAGATAATTGATATAATCCCAAATGAGAGGGAGTTGAACAATACTATTATTGATGAGAATAGAAAGGTTACTCAAATAACTCTTGATGAGTAATTTGGAACTCTTCTACACCACAATAGATGAATGAGAAGATATTTTCATTTCATTAATAAGAAGAATGGTAATGGGAGCGTAGTTTTACTACTACATCTAATGCCAAGACACTGGAAAGGAAAAAATATTGAATGCTAAGAAAGCCATTATTATATCAGAATCAAGTGAAAGTGATCACTCAACGAATGAGTTATCCAATCTTGCTCAAAGGATGCACAAGATTGTTGGAAACAAGGACTTTAAATACCGATTCAAAATTAATGATAGGAAGGACAGTAAATACTCAGAAGTAACATGTTATAAATGTAATAGGGATGGTCATATTAGACCAGATTGTCCTTTACTAAAAACTAAATATATGATGGATAAAAATTCTGAATGAAACAAGAAAAGGTAATACAAGTCAAATACTAGGAAAATCTTTAATGAATATGATACTTGGAGTTAATGTGGTGGTGATTTTTTAGACGAGTCCTAAGAATAGGAATCTTCTGGTCAGAAAAAAATTGGACTCATAGTTGGACTACCTATTGAAAATAATTGTTTCAATGCTAAGTTACACAATTTTGAATTCCTTACAAGTGATTCTTTAAATGAAAATTAATCTTGATGAGAAACATTCTTACTCTTTAGAAGAAAATTCTTCCTCCGTAGAAGACAATTTATCTTCTTTTGAAGAAGTATCAAAATTTTCCAAATTACATTAAAATGAAAATTCCAAACTCATGAAAAATCTTTATAAAATAAATTCTAGAATATCTATTCTTAAAAATGAAGTATCATAACTGTAAAAATATCTTGATGAGAAAACTCATGATTTTGATTAAATTTTAAAAACCTATATAGAAGTAAATTCTGAGAATGATAAACATTCTAAAGAACTTGAAAAACTTTTTTTAAAGAAAAATGTTTTTGAAACTAATAACAATTTCAAAACAATTTCTAATGAGAAAGATAATTTAGTTAATATACTATAATATGAGATAATTTCTCTTAAGAATCTTTCATAAAAAATTACTACTGGATGGAAATAATTTGAAAAAATATATTCTCAAATTAGTCCTCTAAGGTATAGTTCTAAAATTTGTTACACTCACTCAAAACTGATTTTCAGTCATAACTATTATGTTCCCCAAAATTTTACATTATACACTAAATGTCAATGTAGTTGACATTGGGAATGAATTTTTCTCTTAATAAAACTAAATCTTTTGGATTTCATAAATCTCATCTTGAAAGAAAACTGTGGATTCCCAAAATTCATTTATCTAACATTTCTAGATCCAAACAAGTTTAGCATCTGAAAAAGTAATTTTTTTTTCAGTAAAACAATATGTTTACCAACAACAAGAACATATGATACATGGATAGTGGTTTTTCTATACATATGACAAGAAACAAATATTTATTTAAAATAATTACTGAAATGAATGGTGGAAGAGTTAACTTCGGATATAATGCTCATGGAAATATCATTGGTATAGGTAATATTGTTCTTTTAGGAAAAGTTTTAATTTCAAATGATTTATTTTTCAAAGGCCTTAAGAACAACATTATAAGAATACGTCAATTGTGTGATTAAAAATACCTTTTATATTTTAGGAATGATAAATGTTTAGTTCAAAATTCTAAGGATGAATTCATTATTTTTTTCCAATAGTCATGAAAATTTATACACAATTAATGTAGAAGACCTTAGTAGCCAAGACCAACCTTGCATAAGTTCAATGGAAGACCAATCATAGTCATGGAATAGGTTGTTTGGACACCTTAACCTAAGGAACCTTTGTAAAATCTCAATGAAAATACTTTTCAAGGATCTACCGGATCTAAGGTATTATTATTCAATATTTATAACCCTTGTAAATGTGGAACAAAACAAAAAACTAGATTTATATCAATTAATGATGTATCAAAATATGATGCATTACAGTTAGTGAACATGGATCTTTTCGGTCTCTACAAATTGGATGAATTGGAGGAAAATACTACGTATTTTTTTTATTTGATGACTACATTATATTTACATAGGTTTATTTTCATGAAAAGAATATGAGCCCTTTTTCTATTTCAAAAATTTTTGATCCCAAGTTAAAAAAGAGAAAAACCTACCACTAATAACTATTCGTAGTGATAATGGTGTAGAATTTCAAAATTCAGATTTTGAAACCTATTATAGTGATAAAGGTATTACTCACAACTTGTTTTCCCCAATAAACCCTAAAAAAAATGGTGTTGTTGAATGAAGAAATCGTGTTATTTAGGAAATAACAAAAACTATGTTGAGTGTATACTGAATTGATAATAATTTCTAGGATAAAACTATTATTACTGTATGTTATACTATAAATCGTGTTTTAACTTGACATTTTTTTAATAAAACACCTTATGAATTGTGGACATGCTTAAATCCCACAGTCTCCTACATCATATTATTTGGATGTAAAGTATTCATATTGAATACTAAAGATAATCTACATAAAATTTAACCCAAATACGATGAAGGAATCATTATATGTTATTCAACAACATATAAGGTTTACATAGTTTATAACAAAAAATCTTGTACTGTTGAGGAAACAGTTCATGTTATGTTTGATGAAACTAATCCATTTGTTTTTAAACAACCCTCACATACATCAACTGATGTGTTTTCAAAAATAGATTATCAACCTTTGATTGAAAACTCTTCTAATAAGGGAACTAATCAAGAAAATGTTTCTAAAAAATTTACCCTAGAATACTTTCTATCTTATGTTTTTGTAAAATCTTTAAAAAACCAAAATCAATTGTTTCTTAGAAATCATATCAGTGATAATATCATTATTGATATAAATCAAACTACAAACACTAGAAATTCCTTGAAAAATGATATAGATCATCTTGGTTTTTTGTCACAATTTGAACCTAAAACTTTGAATGAGACCTTAGGTGATGATGATTGAATTAAGTAAATGTAAGATGAACTAAATGAGTTTTAAGGGATTCATTTCTGGACCCTAGTAGAAATAACTAAAGAAACAACTATAATATGTGAAAATGGGGCTTTAGAAGAAAATGTGATGAAAATGGAGTCATTTTAAGAAATAAAGCAAGAATTGTTGCTAAGGGTTATAATCAACAAGGGGGAATAGACTATGAAGAAACCTATGCTCTGATATCTAAACATGAATCTATTCAAATTCTATTAGCCTTGGTCGCATACTTCAATTTCCAAATTTTTCGAATGGATATAAAATGATATTTTCTTAATTTTTTTTACAATAAGTTTTTTTTGTAGAAGAAACCCCTGGTTATGTAGATCAAAAACATCATGATCATTTTTTAAAACATACCAATGATTTTTATAGACTAAAACAATCCCCTAGTCATGTTATGAAAAACATAAAATATTTCCTTTACAAAAATGTTAGGTATAAGGTAATGATGATCCAACTATTTTTATAAAAATGGAAAACCAAAACTTTTCAATTGTTCAAATCTATGTTGATGACATTACATTATGATCCACTTGGAAATTGTTTACAGATTTTATTGTGATTCTAATGAAATCTTTGTTTGAAATGAGTATAATGTATGAGTTAACATTATTTTAAGTTTCAAAAAATCCCAAAAACCAAAAAGAA
Source organism: Viscum album (assembly GCA_963277665.1). Taxonomy (NCBI): domain Eukaryota; kingdom Viridiplantae; phylum Streptophyta; class Magnoliopsida; order Santalales; family Viscaceae; genus Viscum; species Viscum album. Next base: position 127,324,794 of record OY728147.1, on the reverse strand, counting down.
CCTATATATCCCAACATTTTTATATCAAAGGCATACTAAAAAATTATGGAAATGAAAACACTAAATGTATTAGCACTCCAATTGTTACCTCAAATAGACTTGATCTTGATAAAGCTAGGAAACTAGTGGATCAAGAAAATTAGAGGTATGATTGGATGTTTGTTATACTTAATAGATAGTCTCCTGGAATTAATGTTTTCTGTATTATTATATACAAGATACCAATGTAATCCAAAAGAATATCATTTAAATTTAGTAAAAATAATTTTTTGCTACTTAAAGTGATCTATAAATTTAAGAATATTCTATTCATTTGGAAAAGTTTTTCTTTTGAAAAGTTTTTTAGATGCTTACTTTTATGGTTGTTGAATGGATTGAAAAAAGTACATCCCAAACATGTCATTTCTTATGAGATTTATTGATTTTTTGGTCTTTCAAGAAACAAAACTTAGTAGCACATTCCACTACGGAAGTTGAAGTTTTAGCACCAGGAAGTTCTTCTGCTCATGTGTTGTGGATGCAACGCACACTCACTGATTATGGCATTAGTTTTTCCAAAACATAAATACAATTTGAAAATAATTGTTCCATTTCTATTAGTAAAACCGATTCACATCCCTCACAAGAAAAACACATTGATATTATGCATCAATTTCTTAGTAATCACACACTAAAAGAAAATATCCTTTTACAATTCATCAGAATGCAAGAACAACTTGCTGATATTTTCACAAAACCATTATCCTTTGATAGATTTGAATAAATTAAATAGAAACTAGGAACTATCAATATAAAGTTATTATTCACATATATTTCATGACTAACCCATCTCTTTACATTATGTTACTTATTCTCAAAGGGGGACTATACATAATTTTATCGTTTTCACTTTTCAATTACTAGTTTATCAGTTTTACCCTATATGTTTTTAATGTCAATCGGTTTCACTAAATTTGGTTTTACAATAATCAGTTTCAATTATTAGTTTTTAAAGTTAATAGTTTTCACTTATTAGTTTTATAGTTTATCAGTTTCACTATTATCGTTATTGGTTTCATTTTTATCGGTTTCTTGATTTTATGAGTTTCATGTTTCAGCTTAAAAATTTTCTATTCTAAATTAGACTTTTGATATTAGAATTTTTTTCGATACTAAATTATCAGTATTGAATTAATTTATTGGTACTAAATTATTAGTATTAGAATTCATTATCTATACCAATTTATTGGTATAGGATTACTTTATCGGTACTAAACTATCGGTTTGGGATTATTTTATCGGTACTAAATTATCGGTACCAACTTATTTTTTTCTGTTTTAGAATTTCTATCAGTTTTACATTATTTTTTGAACAATATACTAGAACCAATATATCTATCATATTACTCTGATAGGTACAATATACAAAACCTTATTTTTTTGTTTCAATAGTTATTTATCAATTCATTCTTTTAACTCGTAATCAGTTATAATATGAATATGATTTTATTTTAATGAAAGAACCAAGAGTTCAAAATCATTCTCAACAATCGGATCTTTTAAATCTAATCCTGACTGTTAATTTCTTTTGAATAAACCTATCCAACATAAAACTCATTTTTTTCTTTTAAGACCAGTTTCTCTATAAATAGTCAATATGGTTCGTAATTGGTTCATACCTTAGTTTTTGTAATCAGAGATATACTCAATTCTTTTAATTAGGAGGATCTTCATGGTGCAGGTTAACCTTTCATGACTAAGTCTAATGCTTCATCTCTGAAATAAATTTCTCTAAAAAAAATATCTTCCATGAAATTTCGAGGTGAAAGGATGGTCTCTCGAAACTTTTATTATTGTTTTGATTCATCATTAAAAAGGATTATAAGTTTTCAAGGGAAGAAATCCATTTATATGGAAAGATTGAATTTAAATCAAGATTATGGGTAACATGATGAGTTTTTACAATTCAATAATTCAGTAGTGATACAAAAGACTCCTAATATTTCATTTATGATGTATTAAAGAAAGTATAAATCCTCCATAAAACAAGAATCTACGTTTCTAGGTGTTTCCTTAGAGGGTGATGCACTATGTCCTTCTCATAAATTACAAGAATCTTATAGATCTTTTCATAAGTCTAAATATGAAGAAACACTTTTTGAGAATCATGATGACAAGGGAAATAGAGGTGGAAGGGAAAGAAGATGAAAACAAGAGAAGTCATACCACAGAATCCTCATAAGTCCTATCATTTATTTAACCATCTCAGGATCCTCATACTTCCAAGAAAGTTTCTTAAACGGTTTCCTCCAAGAATGTTAATCATATTTCAGATAAAGAAGAAGAGGAAGACTCCGATAAGAATCAAAATCATCGAACTCACGTGATCAGAACTAAAACTCATTTCAGTGATCTCCCACAATTAAATGAAGAAAAATATTCTAAAACAACAACCACTATGAAAGGAATTTTGTAAATCTAAAAATCCTTAAATAGATTAGATAAGTTGATACCATTCATTCATAAAGTCAATGCCATGCTAAAAATTCTTTTAAATTCTCATAATGATATAATGGACTATGTCATGGTTTTTATGGATAGATTTTTAAGTATTAATTTCGATATAAAGATTTTCAAGGAACATGTTGTTGAGCCCAGTATGTCTTGAAATAAGGATGGAAAATGGTCATACAACATATATGATAATCTCAAGAATCATATGGACAAGAAGGATGAATTGGTACACCAGGTAAATAAACTCAACTCTCTCTATCAAAAGTTAGCTGCTAATTTGAATGAAAAGAATGAAGACATTCCAAGACCTAGTACCTCAAAATGAGTATCCTAATAATAGATTTATTTTTTAAATAAAAAATTTGATAATGAGAGTAATGAGGTTGTTTCACTCTCAAATAGAGTTTTTATCCTAGAAAAGGCCTACAGACTTAAGATGGATGATTTCAATAACCAGGAATTGAGACATAAATAATAGGAAGCAATTAATCGCCATTAAGTTGATAGACTCTAGAAGCAAGAATGGATTATTTCTGAAAAATATGAGAACCTGAATGCTCTTCAAGAATCTCCTGACAGACTCATAAAAGATAAAAATGAGTTTAAGAAGATGAATCCCTCAATGTTTAAACAAAATGGGAAAAAATGATGTTTGAACTCTTCCTGTAATTAAATCTTCTTTTAAGTTAAAAATTATTGTTCCTTACTTTTTTCTATATCCTTTTACAATAAATAAATATTTTTCCTTACACCTTTTAAAGATCACAAAGGGGGATAATAGCTTTGAAAGGATGAATTTACTAAACATCTTATTAAGTGGGAGAGATCTCATGTAAAATTAAATAGAATATGTTCCCTTGTGATTTTTAAACCAAGGGTTGAATTAGTTGAATTCACTATTACTTTTAGAATAGTTATTAAACTTTGGGGAGATAATTGATTTTTGATTTTATTTGTGCTTTCCAAAAATGGGTCATTGTTGATTCAAAACATGTTTTGTCTTTCCCATTAATCATTTTTTTTGGAAATCACAAATCACACATATAATAATAACATATATTTTTTAACATGTATGTTATTTTACAATCTTAATCACTTGCATTTTTTTCATATATGTTGAATTATTATCATAATCCTATATGTTGTTTTACAACATAACTAGATATATTGGTTTAAAAACGTAATCAGATGTATTGTAACCAATTCATGTTTTGTAACTAGGTTATGCATCATAACCACATGCATCGTAATCAATTATATCATAACCAGTTTATTCATCGTAACCACATGCATCATAATCATCTTTATTGTTACATGGTTAAGATTCGTAACCACATGCATCAAAATCATTTGTATCATAACCAGGATATGAAGTGTATCGTAATAAAAAATAGTAACCAGTTTAAGTATCAAATATTTATCAGGAATCAAAAATAAATTATATATCATACATTATAACCACATTATAAATCGTAACCGATATGCATCTTATCCATGTTAAGAACTATAACCAAGTATTGTATCATAACCCAATATGCATTATAATCATGAAAAGTATTATAACCATATTATTAATCATACTCTTGTAATGAATTGTACTATTATCTTACTTCAATAAAGATTACATTTTCTCCATACTCAGAGTTGCATACCTTTTCACATACTATTTTCTAACCTAAAACGATGTCATTGGGTTGGTTTTTTACAAATCAAAATGATGTCGTGTGTTCTGTTTGTTTTGACCGTTGTTCTGCCAGGTGTACAAGACCCTCTGATTTTTTTTAGAGAAATATAACCTATGGAAGAAATGTGGATGTTAGAACCTAAGGCCTAAAAATAGGAGGTCATTCGAACCATGATTTACAACTTTTTCTTTCATCATGTTCTTGAGATAGATTATGTGACTTCTCTCTTGCTTCGTGCGAAAGCCTTGAAGATATAATAAGTGAATGTCTTGTTCCAAGTTCTTGTATTTCCATAAGTAATTTGTTTTTTTACATCTAATCATTTTGATAATGATTGAGGGATTCCAGGGATAAGAAGAAATGTTATCAATCATTGAATAGAGGGTTTTCAATAGTTTGAACGTTAGATGTGTCGATTACCTTATTAATCAAGGACTTTAGGTGATAGGAATAAAATCGTGATGTAATCATATTGAGGGATTACAATGGTGGTGGAAAGACATACATTTTATCCTAGGTGAAATGATAACCTACTCTTTGGGATAAAATAATTGTATTACATTTACTTTCCACTGCTATTTATAATATAATTGGAATCAAATTCTTTCAACTTTCTATTCATATTAATTTATATTGTAATTGTTTCAATTACAATTCTTTCTTTTCATATTGTATTAATAGATTATATACTATGTATGGTAGAATCCTTTTTATTTTTATTACTGTAATCATTATATTCAATTCCAATACAATTGTTTTCTATTACTAGTGGTATTAAAACATATCTTATTCTTCATATCCAAGACCTGTATGGTCAATTATATTGGATGTGAATTGTATTAGTTTAAGACATCTTAAACTAAGTTATTTATTAAGAGTTCAAATACAATGTATTTAACATACAGTTCACCCCCTCCCCACTTGTATTATTTCATCTAATATACATATACATCAATATTATGATCCAACATGGCTTGATCAATTCCTCAATGGGTTCAATAATCACACATGTGTCACTCTTATATAGAAAAACTCTTACACTATTAGAACTATAACCCCCCAGCCAAATAATAAATGTCAATGAACAATATATGGTCATTTATGCCACCTCAAAAGTTCCAATTTAGATGTTTACACCACTAAAGGTGTGAATTTACCTTTTTTTAATCCTGAGTAATGAAAATGATAACATTTTATAAAGCACATCATCCTTAGACACATACAAAGATAATCAATAATTAATAAATCATATAGGTGTAGTTAGTTACTTGTGATAACCACCAAAATATCATCAACACATAATGAGTATACACTTATATACAACCCCACCACAACACCAGACTCACATTCCTAGGAGTCGAGTCCCATTAGACCTTGGTTCACCTTCCTAAAAAAATGACCAAACTCTAATACAAGTAAATATCATATCTCATAATAATTATCAATACTAATATAAAAATTATAGTATTTAACCAATAACATGGAATATCTCACAGTCATAAATAGTATGCGTTTTGTTACAAAACTACATGCTTCCACCCATGCTACATTATTTTTCCTCTCTAAAACACATTCATAATACCCCATGATGGACATAACACAATTCCATATGATGAATCCAAACATTATTACAATATAATATAACTCAAGTGGGCAATCCTCAAAGATATAAGAAAACTCCATTCCTTTACTACATCAACATTGAAGTTACATGCACCTTATATCTCATAATTGAATGCTGGTACACATGATTCCTACATATAAGGCTCTCATAATCCTTGAGTAAGACTACTCTTCGGTCACCCTTATACTCATCACACCACATCTAGTCCACAATACATCTCTCATGTATCTATTTTTTCATAAATTAATAACTAGGATATTCTTCCTAATTCATAGTTCATATCCCATCTATGTAATAAATCATGGGAAACCCCAAATATTTCTCATAAAAAATGTCACTTAGAGATTCACTTACCAAAAACCCAACCTTAGGGTCTCACCCAAATGTATCCAAATCTAGAATAACATGAAAAGTAATCCATATAATTGGGAACTAATTATCATATGACATTGACATATGGGACTCGTCCCATTAGAATGAAAAATTCCCAACTAATTATACTCAGGCCTCCAAATAAAAGAACTACCCCCCTCAAGGATAACAATATAATGACAAATCTCATCCAACATCTCCATGTTAGCATCACCCTATCAAGGATAAAAATATTATCTACCATATATATATATATATATATATATATATATATTGGAATCATCCTCCCAAAATCCCACTCATGTAAACCATTTTCATATATTTCAATAAATTTTAATTCAACTTGTAATATAAATAAGAAAAAACCATATATGTTATTTTTAAAAAATTAAATAACTATTTTGATTTATTATTGGAGTACCTTAACAATGATCACCCACTATTGGTTAACATATAATTTATTTAATGATTGTATTGTACTACTAGTGTCGCTACTCAACATAAATATGGGGTATTGAATAATTTTAATAAATGATCATCTCATTATTGATCTACAAGACCTGTCATCATAAGAATCTATTTTGATGCACATATATATAGGTATCCACCAAATATTTATATGAAAAAAATTATATATAAGTCATTAGAACAGTTTTTATAACATAACCCTATCACCATTTCTAAAAATATAAAAATAATTCATAATCCATGTGAATCTTAAATTCCTATAATAATGCAAGAACATTGGCCTCTTACACTCATGAAAATATCCAATACCATACCAACACATAAGTTATATACTAAAAATCCATTTTTATCATACACAATGTAATAAAAAATTTATAACATCAAAATAAATTTACAATAATCCCAATTCCATAGTATCTTAGTGATAACACTAGTAGAAAAAAGTCCTTTAACATCATTTTTTTTTAAAATTTATCATTTATTTTTAACCAACGTTCAATCCGCCAATGTAAAAAATAGTACTTTTGATTATGGATTTTATAAACTAATAAAAAAGGGATTTACTGTTGTTTTATAGATGCATTTTGTCTAAAAAACATAAACCAGAAATACCCATTGGAATTATTTCTTACATCGTTTTTTAGAAAAACTTACACCACAAATGTATTAAAAATAAAATTTTTAACATCGGATTTATCAAAACTGCCCTCCAAAATTTAAAAAAAGAATCATTTTCATCATAGGTTGTTTAAAAACATATTCCAATAATAAATAATTAAATTCCAATGTTTTATAAAAATTACTAATATTATATTTAACAAGTCTTAGAGCTAAAACGGACTTACTGATCAAATGTTATGGTCGTCAGAAGATAGTATTCTCAATGTTTCAAAAGACACAAAATTTTTCAAAGAAAACATGAGAAACATGATAGAAATTTACTTAATCCAAATAAACTAAAATAAAAATAATGGTTTGAATATATTTAAATTTTTTTGGAGTTTTTTTTCAAAATAATATTTTTTTTATCATCATATCTCTTAGTTTTAGGTTAGAACTCATGAGACCATGAGAACAGTGATCGATAATAAAATTTTCACCTCAGTTGGTAAATCTATTCTGGATATGTTATATTCATAACTCAATCATAATAAATATTATCATTATAAGGATGATTATCAATATTATTATTAGTGAAGGAATATAGTAATAAATAAACTAAATGATTATAATTTATACCGTGTTCAAACGATCTATTGAAGCCACATTGAATATTAGATTGAATCAGAGAGTTAAAAAATGACAAATGAAAGATAAAATGGGTTTATATATAGTAATTGAAATTATTATCAATGGAGTTGTATTAATATTTAAGAATGATTTTAAAAAGTGAAACAAACATTATGAAAAATTTGAAAATCCAAGATCATGTATTTTTGGAGACATTTTTGCATCAGTCTTGTTTAAAACCCACACCAAATAGGATTTACATTAGTTTTTTGTGATTATTTTACACAAAACTATTCCAAAAAAACCCATGGTATCATTTATGGTGATTGATTTTAACGAATATAATGCCAAAAAGTTAAAAAAATTATTTTTTCATCGGTGGTTCCAATAAATGATTCCAATAATATAGTGACCCTATCCATTTACAAATAACATTACATGATTTTAAGTATAATTATACATCACATTACAAGGAAAGTATTGTAAAGTTTAGTGTCTTGGAAGAATACATACATAAAAATGGAAACATCAAACTAAATAAAAAATTATTTATTTAATCTTCAAATTGAGATCCTAACTTCAATTCTGCTCAAACTTCTTCATAGGATACCCTGGGGAACACATGAAAAATTGGATGAGGTAAATATCTCAATAAGGGAATAACCATAAGAACAAAGCATTAGCACATGGAATAGAAGGAATGACATGATGAAATAAAAAATCATGTACATATGGAATCATAAAATATAAACATTGAATCATATAAACATGGAGTCATAATAACGGGGAAGAAACATAAAACATGACATTATAAAAATTCAAGGCTAACTGCCTTGATCGTTTCATATGGTTTCTCAAGCTAAGGCTAACCGCTAAGACAGTCGCTCATAACATCTCATTAGACTCATATTTACCCAATTCATTGGAGTGTTATCTAGGTGCACTCATATTAACTTTTCATGAGTGTGTATTCCACATTAAGAATCATACATAATCAAACTTACATAAATATAAGGGTTACCCATGGAAATAATTGTGTAACATAATCATGTCATAAAGTATAAAAAATGGGTATACCATAAGTGTCCATGAAGTAACGAAACAAAAATATAAATGGACATTCAAAAGGTAAAATAGAAATTTATCATAGTAAGATATTTCAAATATAAGTGACATCATGTAATAAAAATATATAATAAATTTTAGCATTAAAACATTATTGTGTGGTTTTAATGAAAATCCTATAGAGCCTTCAAAATTTAAAATGGAACAATACTTTATATAAAAAAATGTGAACCCCGAAAAATTTCATAATACAAAAAGAATGAATATGTATATATATAATGTTGTATTAAAATAGAATATTGAGTGAACTTTAAATTGGGTAAGAATTAAGGATATTCTTTCAAAACATGTTTTCTTATCTGGAAGCATTAAAGAGGGAATCACTTAAAATCATGTATATCTAAGAAATATAATGATGAAAGGGTCTTGATAAATGATTTTGGTACGTGTAAAAATAATTTATAATATTCAAATAAAAAGATAAGATAACTTAATTCTTGTAAAATTAAGATAAGGCAACCCGGAGGAATAAAGGAGGTTCAGATAGAATCCCTTTCGGATTATCAGCATGGTATCGGGTGTACATTAGAGGGATTAAAGAGAGAGAAAATTCTATCTCATCACTTGTAACTCATGAGGGTAGTATGTGGGAGGTGAAAAATTATACTCCATTATTATTTATTACACATAAAAGTGCATAGCATGGAGGAAATTATTGAATAAAAGAGAAATAGAGAAGATCCCTTACCTTAAGTCCGATGGTGTTCTCCACTTGATATTAATGACCTGAATAATCAAATTAGGCTCCTTAATTAATAATTCCATAACCAAAAATACATGTTATTGATTTATTGTAACCTTATCATGTTTATGAATGTCCTTTTTAATGAGATAAGAGGTTCAATTTCATTGTTTGGGAGTGATTTCTTCCTTGGTTTTAATGACCAGTTCACTTATATTAATGTTCGGATAAATATGTAGGATGAAAATGGTTGTCCAGAATTGAAGTTATATGACATTAGGGAATATCTAGAAGATTAATTGGTTTTGAAATTCATTTTTTATGTGTATTTAAGTTGAATAATTTTAGAAAACATTTATGAGAAATGCTTGGATTAATTTTGCGATTTTGCTCACAATTAACTTGTTTTGTATTATTATTTTAAATTATGTGTGAAACAAATTCAAAAACATCAAAAAAGATAAAATATATTATTAGTAGCCAGGTTGAACCATGAAAATGGTTTCATGAACATAATTATATATGGTAAAAAAAATTAGAAACTCATCGTCCTTGAATGTGGTCAATTAACATATGTCAGATTAAGTCTTTACTAATAGTATAAAAGAAGAGTAAAGCGGAGATGCTTATTACATATTCAATTATCCTAAATAATTCCAATACATGTAAGGTAAATGTTTTTTATAACATTTTTATGTGGATAGGTAAGGATATAAAATAAAACAAATGAACTTGAAAAGAAAGAAAACGAATTGGAAAGAGGAATTTACCTCTTGAATCTATCTTCCTTGAGAGCCTCTTAAGGGGAGAGGATTTGGTATTTTGAAAAGAATAAAAGATGATGGATGTGGGGTAGGATCATGTGGAGTTATTTGGACATAATTTATTCAATACAAAAGGATTTAGAAGAGTGAAGAGAATAGGTAAGGAGGGTGGTATTTATAGGGGAGGAGAGGAGAGTTTTAATAATATTTATTCCATAGTTAATCAATTTTCGTCAAGACCAGAAATAGTGATGATTCAATGACCCCAAAAAGTAATAAGATCATGTGAATTTGAAATACGGTTGTGTATATCATCCATGAGGCTAGGAATAGTCCATTTAGGTTATAATTTATATATACAGAACATTACCATATTTCACTATTCTTCTAAAATTCTAATATTTTTGAAAAATACCAAAAAAATAACCATAACCATTTATAATGTGTAGAACCCAAAAATGAAATAAATTTTTCAAAAAATATTTTTTAAATGTAATTTATTTAATTTTTTTCAAAAAATTATTATTTACTTGAAAAATACTGATTTTAAAACAATAATTGATTTTAAAATGTTTTAAAAAATTATATAAGGTCTTATAAAATTATTTTAAAAATAGAAGACATAAAATTTATTATTTATGATTACCATTTTAAGAAAATAAAATTTCTTTTAAATTAATTAACTAATTTTAATTAGTTTTTTACAAATTATAAAAATACCAATACTTTAAATATGGTCATAATATCACTTATAATATGCCTAAATTTTATTTATACCATAAAAGGTGAGGTTACTATTCTTTTGGGTGATTTACAATTCATGAGGGTCATATTACTATTCATAAGGGTAGGTTACTATTCTTAAGGGTACGTTGCTATTCACAAAAAATTAATTTTGTCTAATCAAACACCAAACAACTTACTGATCACAAACCGTATATGTTAAATTTTTGAAATTCAAATCACAGAGTCGAGAATATTATGTTCAAAGTCCACATTGTACTTAGAATTTCATTGTGTTGCGATTTCATGGGATTATAAGAAATAATTATAAGATGGGAATTTCCATTGATAAAATATTGGGTTGTTTCATTTTCCCCCTTATGAAATTTCACCCACAAATTGTTTTTACATTTGAAGATATAAACAAGTGTGGATACTTTTCCTTCATTTTCTCCTCGAGTTCCCATGTTATCTCTTCATACATATGGTTCCACAATAGTACTTTGACCAGGAGAGTAGTCTTGTTACGTAGAATGTTATCCTTATAATCTAGGATCATCACTATTTAGTCCTTGTAAGAAAGATAACTCTCTAACTATACCACCTCTACAGAGAGTACAAGTGAAGGGCTAGTATATACTTCTTTAACCAGGATACATGAAATCCACCATGTACTTTGGAAATTGTAGTTGGAAGTGTTAGTCAATATGCCACAGCCCCAACACAATCAAGAATATCGAAGAGGCTAATGTAATATGGATGTAACATTCTTTTCTTCCAAATCCATATGAACTTCTTCTATGTAAATATGCATATAAATAATATGTCTCCAACTTTGAACTCAATATCTCATCGATGATTGCTTGCATTACTCTTTTTTCAACTTTGGGCTGCTTGATGTGTCGATGAATGGTTTTACCCTTCTCCGAAATTTCCCCCACAATTTTATGTCTTACTAGCTTATGCTCACCAAATTCATCCCAACACGTTAGTGTTATTCACCTTTTCCCATAAAGGTATTTTTATGGTTCCATTCGGATTTTTGAGTGGAAACTATTATTGTAAGAGAAATCAACCTGTGGAAGATGTTGGTCCCATCCTCCTTTCAATTTCATAGAACATTCTCTCAAAACATCTTATAGTGTTTGAAGTTTCCACTCACAATGTCCATCAGTTTGAGGATGATATGTCGTACTAAAGTTCAGTTATGTTCAGAGAGCATGTTAGATACATTTCAAGAACATCGAGGTGAATATTGGTTCTCGATAGGATACAATATATAGTGGTACTCCGTGAAACCATACCACTAATTTTATATATATCTATGTAAGTTGATCCAATGAGAAGTCCTCTCAAATCGTGATGAAGTTATGTGTCTTTATAAGACGTTCCTAAATTACCCAGATATCATTTTTTCCTCTAGATGTCATTGGAAGTCCAGTGAAAAAGTCCATGGTGATTTTCTCCCACTTCCATGTAGTTATGGGTAGTGGTTGCATCATCCCCTTATACATCTATCTTTCAGCCTTCACTTGTTGACATACTAGGAACTTTGATGTATACTTAGCAGTCTCCTTCCTTATATTGTCCCACCAAAAATTCTCTCAAATTTCTCAATACATCTTCGTGCTCCCTAGGTTAATAAGGAATGTTGAGCTATGTGTTCCATTCAAAAGTGTCTTCTTTATCTTTGGATTGGATGGTACAGATAATCGGGACCCAAATCATACAACTCCTTCCTCATCAATCATAATATCAAAGGATTTCCCATTACTAACAGATTCCATTCTTTTCAAAATTTTCACATATTTTCTTTGTGCATCCCTTATTTTTTCAATAAGCGATGGTTGAGAAATCATTTTAGAAACTATTGATGACGTTCCTCCATTAATGATTCCCATTTCTATCCTTAGAAAATATAAGGATATTGGATCCTTTTTAACTCTCATCATTGATAAAGAAGTAGGATCTGTTATTATAAAATCACCCACCACCTTATTTTCATTATTGGGATGGTAGTGGATTGAGCAGTCATAATCATTGAGGACAACCTTCCATCCTTGATGGAACATATTAAGCTATTTTTGTGATAACTAATATTTGAGACTCTTATGATTAGTATATATCTCACACTACTCCCATTATAGATAATTCCTCTATATTTGTAACACAAATATTACTGCCTCCATCTCTAGATCATGCGTAGAATAGTTTTTCTCTAAGTTTTTCAACAGCCTTGAGGCGTATGCTATCACTTTATAATTTCTAATCAGAAGAAAACCAAAGAGCTTCTTTGAATCATCACTTTACACCGTAATTATTTCTACACTTTTTGGGAGTTTGAGTACTAGCACACTGATTAACCTCTTTTTCAACTCCTTAAAGTAGTCTTCACATTCCTAAGTCTAGAAATACATTACTTTTGTTAGGTCCACTATGTTGAATACCATGAGAGGGGGCCTGAATTAGGGTATGATAGATTAAAACATTCTCCTATTTGGATCTTGTTTCACTGTAAAAAAACTCAATTCAATCTTCTTTATGTAGAAATATAATAATAGATATGAAATCATGCACATGACACAATGAATTTTACTTGGTTTACCCTAAGTGGGCTACGTCCAAGGAGAATATAACAACAATGTGTCGATGTACCAAATTCAATAAGGCTCACTACCAATATTGAGTACAATGTTTAGGATAGATCTTATATTCCTAGGCTCACTACATTTAAAAGGTTAAAGGTATGCTCACTTCTACCCCAAGGGTCACTCCCTATGCCTCTTCTCTGGATCACTTCTAGTGAAAAGGGTCGTCACCTTTCTCTTACTTCACTCATTGGACTTGGAAAGAAATACACTCACAGTTTATGTAAGTGTAGATCAAACACAGTTTATGGACATGTAGGTCTCTTCATATTGATAAATTCATGCATCCTTAACTATAGTTAGATACTCTGTTGATGTTCCCTTTTCACCAGTAGATCAAGTCCACCTTCTTGAATACTTCTAGGTACTGGAAAATACTTTCACAAACTGATTTTATGCTTTTCCAAGCTACTTGTTTCAAATTGTGAACCAACTTTCTGTTGCATGTACTATGTAAGGGGTTTGGTAAACGGATCACCTCCTCCACTTATTTTTTCCACTAATGTGAACCACCTATCATCCGTGGACTGCCTCTGCCTTCTCGATCACGTACCGCTACCACATTACGATTTCACGAACCTCCACTATGAATCACCCTCTATCTACAGACTATTATCTATTTGGAGACTACCTTTTCTAACCATTATTGCATTGTAGAGACCCAAATCTTGACGTACATGGACATTACAGTACTTTTTCGGAATACATAATACATAACGAAAACAGACACATAAGGACCGTAATATTTTAGTGTCTTTGGAAACTCGGAAAATAATCTTCTAATCATGGTGAAAGATCATCAACATCTCCCATAAAGATCTTCCCCTTTTTGTTTTCTTAACTAAAACCTTTCTATAAATCCTGTGGAAAAGAAAACATATAAAGGGTGAGCTCAAATGCTCCAAAATTGTAAGAATAGAGAACATAAAACAATCCATAAACATTCAAATGCAAAAACTTGAACATTAAATCTAAACATCAAAATCATGAGCAACGACATAAATCTTGGAAGTACCCAAAGAATAGATCATAAAGGAAAATTAGTAATGATAAACTAGAATGGTAATAAAACATGTAACTATGGAATTCATTAAGAACATGTTATGATTTCCATAGTAGCCAAGGCATTACTTCCAAGACCATCTTAGTGATCAAAGTCCCATTCTGAATCGATTTCACTACTCATTCCAGTCCTATAACACTGAACCAGATTAACATACCATTCCGGAAATGTCTATCTCATGAGATATAAATCTTTACCCAATGAATTGGAGGGATATATAGGTCCCACCCATATCCTAATGAAATAATTCTTACATGTGCCACAACTTAAACATAAATCATTCATCATAACCCAAAGAATAAAGTGGGTTTCACAAACATCATCCCAACATAACATAATACATATAAAAAAAATGGATATCATTTCATTATAAGAAAAGTGAAACCATGTAAATTATAGAGACATTATACTTGAAACATACACATATGAAATAATGTCATCTTAGATGGAAAAAATGTATTTGATAAAACACTTGAAATGAATTCTTGAGGAAAATATCCTTTCTTCTTCAAAATCAATTTCTTTTGACAAAACGTCATGGAATTTTTAAAGAAAGATATTTTTTGAAAGTAGTCATGAAATATTTTGGAGGAAGCTTCATTAAAATATGGTTTTATAAAACTGTAAAAATCCGTTCACACCGTATAAGTTAAAAATAACATTTTCCTCGTACTTTTGTCAGAAAAGTAAACAAGTACCTCATATGGTAAAAAAAAGATTCCTTACATACCATGTAGTAAAAGTCAAAAATGGTTAAAAATGACTTCAAACATACATGAAACCATTTTTAGGAAACATGGACATGGATGATAACAATAACCCGAGTAAATACTTATGAATAAACAATCTCGGATAAGAACGAGATTGAAATAGTTATCCCTTACCTTATGTCGGATATGATTCGTATGTATCCGAACCTCCTATATAATGATTTAAATAATGTCATTTACTTATTATAGAATCATATTCATTGTTATAATATCATATATGGTTCACTTAGGTATTTATATTACCCGTTCATTTGTCAATTCCATGTTAAAGTAGCGTTTTGGGTAAAATTGTTTCATTTATCGTACATGTTTGGACTTGTTGTTCACAATATTATTATTACTTATATAATGATTTAAATACTTCTAGAATGTAACACATGATTTATATATCATATATATTCAATATATATATATATATATATAATAGATAGATAAATGAAATGAAACATGCCGTTCATGGAAACGGTAGGCCATACGTACGCATGAACGTTGTTTTCCTTTCCTTATTGACTTGAATGGAAGTAAGTTGATGAAATATATATATACATATATAAAGTAGCTTCATTATGTCATATATATCATTATTATTCATTATATATACTTTATAATCATTCTTGAATGGTTAATCATTGAAAATGAATCTCATCGCGTTCGTGGAGACGGTAGTCTGTACGTACGCACCGGTGATGATATCATTCCGATGATCATAGAATTGTATTGAAGTGTATGTATAATATTAGAGAATCAATATAAATTCACAATTACCATATATAGTTATTTATTTACACCATTATACCCATCCATATAAGGTGGTGGTGGAAAAACTGATTACACCATGACGTGGAGAAGGTATTCCATAAGTACACACGCGTGGTGATTTCATTTTCCGTAGGATGGATAGAAGGTGAAATAGAGTTGTTTAATATTCATAATGACATATCAGTATATGAGTGATACTGATGTTATTAATTTATAATGAAACAACTAAATAAGAAGGAGTTGAAGAAGAAAGAAACTTGATATAATCGAAAGAAGAGATTACCTCTTCTTCGACGTACCTCCTTTAAGCCTTCTTTTAAGGAAGTAGAGTTGGTCTTTTGAGAAGACCAAAACCTACAGATTGTTTCTATGGAAGTTGAGAAGATAAATGGTCAGGGGTTGGCCGAGCTTCAAGGCTCAAAAGGGTGTGAAGAGAAGAGGGAAGGGGTGCCCTTTTTATAAGGGAGGAGATGGGCACCTTTGGAAAAACTCAAAATATTATTTTATAGTAAAGTAATATTCAGTTTATAATAGCTCCAAATTGATTTATTTAGAAGCTAAAGTGGGGATGGGTCTAAATACTCTCAACCAATATATTTTAGACAAGTTCAGGTTACAATTTTTACATTGTCATTTAGATTTACCTTTATGTTAAATAATATTACTTTTACAGTGTCTTCTTGTTTGCTTACACTATAAGGTTAATAATCTTACTATAACAAGCCAAACGAACCTCAAGTTATTTATTATTAATATATATAAACTTTTCTAAGTCATTTGGATGAACCAAATATTTTTAGGAATAAAATATCAATTAATAATATAATATTTGTTTTATAAACTATTTTATGTCAATTTTGACAGTATTTGGTAATTGATTATTTTGAAAATCATAAAGAATTATTCGTTCGAAAAAAAGTTAATTAAATCAATACTAACATGTCATATTAACCTATAAAATTAGTGGAATTCATAAAAAGTCTCAAATTACATTTATTTAGGTATTTATAACATCAATTATGTCAATATTTCATTAATAAGATAATTACTGCATCATAATTGTGTCCTAACTAAATTAAATTATTTAATGTCTAAAAATTATAAATAAAATACTATTATGTAGGAAATATTTTTGGATTTCTAATGAATATTTATAGTCGAATTTATCTTATGTATAACCCTATTTGAAAAATGTTTTATTTATTAAACATTGACTTTAACTATTTTAACTATTCTTTTAATAAAATAATATTAAATGTCCAAATCTAATCCAAGTGGGCCTAAATGGTCATATTTTATTCCTAGGGTTTTTTTGGTCGAATTAAACTTATCAAATACAATTAGGACATGTGTTATGGTAAAAATAATATCATTTTTACCCTTAATTACCCTATTTAATTTTAACCGTGGTAAATAAATGTAAATGGTTACTATTCACTAAAAATTATTTTCATCTCATTGAACCACATTTTAGTCCTTTATATTAACCTTGTCTCTTAGATTTTCGAAATTCCACTCACAGAAGCGGTAAAATTAAGTTTTATCTGAATTTCCAAATTCTCCTAGGAGGTGGGTAAAAGACGGTGAAAAGTTCAATAAACTTTTTATATATATCTAAAATTGTTATAAAATGACTCCAATGAATTAAATTGAACATATATAGGTATTATGTATCAATTTTGACCTAAAATAAATTTAAATAAAATAAATAATTATTTAAATAAAAAGTCGGTTTTTAAACAGTAACCCACTGTTTTCACTATTCATCAAAAATTGAAAGTTTTCAGAAAAATACAAAAATTTACCCTATGCTAATTTCGATATTCCGAATCAAAAAATGAAGTCCATTTAGAAAGATAAAAATTATAAAATTTGAAAATGTGGGTATTACTATTCATAACGGCTGGTTCATAATAATATCTCGTTTAGTGAAACACGGTATTGCGTACTACACATGCTATCGAGGAAGGTCACGATTGCATGTAATGTAAGTCAAGTTAGGGTTCCGTGTAGTGCAAGACTCCTTTTTTTCTGCGTATAAAAGAATCCAACCATATTTCATTTATACATTGAATATATATATATACACCCAATGTTGCGTATAACATAATCAAAACTTATTTCATTTATACGTTAAAAAAAATCTATACATAAGGTTGTGTAAAATAATTTCCACCAAAAGAACAATAAATTGTGTGTAACACGAGCCAAGAATAGTGTTGCATATACTGCAAGATAATACGGTGTTGCGTATAGCGCAATAAAATCTTGGTGTAGCATACAACAAAATAAATCAAAGAAATTAAAAAGAATAATTCTCATAAAATCTACAGTTAATAAATTATACCCCCCTTAAAATGAATTTCTCCCTCAAAATTCATCAGGGATATATATGGTTTTCTACTTGAAAGTTTATTTAATAGAAATCCACATCGTAAAAAAGAATACCAAAAAATATCTTTAAAAACTAAAGTATGAAACATAACAGTTACCCAAATAAACTAATCACTGGGTTTCTACACAGGAGAACATAGGTGAAAATATGGATATATAAGAGAAATACAACTGTCATGTTCTGATGGAGAGTGGTAGAGAACATGGCTATGAAAAATCCATCAATCACAAATCCATAAATTTGTGATGATCTACGGTACCATCAGATTCATCGGATATAAGGGCACTAGGACAAAATTTTTAGTTTTGAAGATCATTTCACTAATTTTGATGAAATTGGAATTAGAAGAACTACTTTGTTGATTTTGGTACATTATCGCCGTTGGTCGTTCCGTGGACAATTTCCACTACATCTCTTAAAGAAATGAAGTTGAATTTTTCATTCGTGAAGTGTTAGCAGATGATTTGATAGAATGATGGGTCATTCCATCTATCTCATAAAAAAGGTTAGAAAAGTTATGAAAAATACATAAGTCCATCTATAGTGAGATTAATCATATATGGTTCCTAAAATGGACTTATACTTCATATATCATACTGCTTAATATAATAAAACTGGTTTCTACTAAACATGGTCTTCCTGTAGGCTAGTGGTAGGCGATAAAGGCCTGTCACACTTTAACTGTAGGTTCGATTCCCACATCCTTGTCTGACGCGATGGGTTGTCGCCCGTCCTGTAGGTTGTCCTTTTTCTAAAACTACATTATTATAACATTCCATAAATAATATCGAAAAAAAATTCTAGCCTTAATCAATTCTATATGATGTCCAACTTAATCCATTCCAACCTTTAAGATTATCGAAAATACTTGAGTCCAATCTCGTAGTGTAAATAAATTGATTACTTGAGAGGTAACAAAACAAGCATGTGAATCCCATCATTTATCCCCCATATATCATATGATATATCTTGTTGGTCACATTCCAAATATTCGAAGGCCTTAATCATGTATTATCTTGAAAAACTAAATACCCATTGAACCTTAGTGAAAACATGAATACAGCTAAAAGTTAACACTTTCCAAATACCAAAATCCTCAAAATTCTATATACTCAAACCATGATATCACTTAGTCCTTATATCAATCATGAGCTCATGAATACTATCAAAAAATTTATTATATCCTTATCCCTTTATTATGCGCATATCATCTGCTTTCCAAAATATTTGAATCACTTTTCATGGTTATCGATACCATATTCTTATAGAAAACCACAATGGACCAATACACAGATATTTCAAAATTCCATGATACTATAAATGAGATTCCATGATACTATTTTGAAATCCCATTACATAAACACTTAATCATTACACAACATCATTGTCATACTGAACATCGCAAATAGTGATCGCATGTGACTTCCCATTATCCTTTGCCTTAAGAGGTTGCTCACATTGATCATCATTAACCCTTGGATTAGGGAATTGATTATCATAATGCCCCATTTCCTTGAACTTGAAGCATTGAAGTGTTGGTGGTGCGTTAACTGCATTATTTTCTTTATTCACATCATTAGCAACCCTTTTTCCATTATTTTGACACTCAGCTTCTCAATGACCTTAGTTTCCACACTTAAAAAAATTTTCTAGTCCCTTTAAGACAATCTCCACCATGCATCTTTCCACACTTTCTTCATAAAGAAACATTCATATTCTTTTCACCATTATTCTTAGATTTCTCCTTGAACTCCATCTTTGGTTTCTTGTCAAAACCATGAGATGGATATGTTACACCAACTTCCAGTTCTACCTTGATAGTACAACGCACAATTTCTTCATAGCTTCTGATTTATCTTACAGCTAATTCCCTTCAAATACTTGGTTCTAAGCCACTGCAAAATCGATCCACTTTACTTTTAGGTTGGATGATAAAGCCAAATGCATACCTTGCAAGTCTTGTAAAATTCTCTTCGTATATACCAACAGATTCATCATCCTTCTGCTTAATCTCAAGAAACTAATTTTCCATCTTTGTTCGAAGAATACGAGGGAAGTACGTACCAAAAAACAAGTTCTTGAACTCATCCCATTCCATGGATTCAATTTCATCTTGGGGCCCTGTATTTATAATTAGAGTCCACCACTGGTCAGCTTCACCTTCTAAATGGTAAACAACTAAAATGACTTTTTCATGTTCTGAACAGCAAAGTATGGAAAATATCTTTTCAATGGTACTGATCCATTGTTCAGCAACAAGTGGATCAGAATACCCATTGAAAGACGGTGGACGTTTCCTCATGAATGACTCAATAGAATATTGTTCCCTTCTCTGATCATTTGGAAATCCAGAATGATTCATAGCTTGTGTAAGTATAGCAATAATATTTTTAACTCCATCTCCCATCACATTTGGTTGCTCGGGAGGGAAATCATTGCATTTTACATTACATTGATCAACACAATTCCTTCGGGTTCTAGCCATCGTCTAAAACCCAAAAAGAACAGTGTGAGAGGCAAAAATCTTGCTAGGAAAACAACATAATAAAGGGGGAGTACCTTCAATATCTAAAATATTAGGTTTAATTCTAATATCGTTACCATTATTCTAGAACTATAACCTATACCTATA
Source organism: Viscum album (assembly GCA_963277665.1). Lineage (NCBI taxonomy): Eukaryota > Viridiplantae > Streptophyta > Magnoliopsida > Santalales > Viscaceae > Viscum > Viscum album. The sequence goes on along the minus strand of OY728147.1, from coordinate 127,303,361 downwards.
CTTAACCTTAGGGACATCCCTAGACATACCTTAGAAATATCTCTAGGGATCTCACTAAAGTTTTCGCATCCAAGTTTTCAAAGGATAACTAAACCTTTCCTCTGATACCAACTGTAGAGACCTATAGATTGACGTACATGGACATTAAATTACTTTTGTGGAATACTTAATACATAATGAAAACAGACACATAAGAACCGTAATATTTTAGTGTCTTTGGAAACTCGGTAAATAATCTTCTAATCGTGGTGAAAGATCTTCAACATCTCCCATAAAGATCTTCCCCTTTTTGTTTTCTTACCTAAAACCTTTCTTTAAATCCTGGGGAAGAGAAAACATATAAAGGGTGAGAACAAATTCTCAGTAACGGTAAGAATAGAGAACATAAAACAATCCATAAACATTCGAATGCAAAAACTTGAACATAAAATCTAAATATCAAAATCACGAGCAACGACATAAATCTTGGAAGTACAGAAAGCATAGATCATAAAGGAACATTAGTCATGATAAACTAGTATGGTAATAAAACATGTAATTGTGGCATCCATTAAGCACATGTTTTTATTTCCATAGTAGCCAAGACATTGCTTCCAAGACCATCTTAGTGGACAAAGTCCCATTCAGAATCGAGTTCACTCCTCATTCCAGTCCTATAACACTGAACCGGATTAACTTACCATTCCAGCCATGTCTATCTCATGAGATATAAATCTATACCCAATGCATTGGAGGGAGATATAGGTCCCACCCATCTCATAATGAAATCATTCTTACATGTGCCACAACATAAACATAAATCATTCATCATAACCCAAAGAATAAAGTGGGGTTCACAAACATCATTCGAACATAAAATAATCCATATAAAACAAATGGATATCATTTCATCATAAGAAAAGTGAAACCATGTAAATAATATAGACATTATACATGAAACATAAACCTATGAAATAATGTCGTTTTAGAAGGAAAAAAATGGTTTTGATAAAACACTTGAAATGATTTCTTGAGGAAAATACCCTTTCTTATTCAAAATAAATTTCTTTTCACAAAATGTCATGCAATTTTAAAAGAAAGATATTTTTTTTGGAAAATAGTCGTGAAATATTTTGGAGGAAGCTTCATGAAAATAAGGCTTTATAAAACCGTAAAAATACGTTCACGCCGTATAAGTTAAAAATAACATTCTCCTCGTACTTTTGTCAGAAAAGTCAAAAAGTACCTCGTATGGTAAAGAAAGAAATATTCCATACATACCATGTAGTAAAAGTCAAAAATGGTTAAAAATGACTTTAAACATACATGAAACCATTTTTAGGAAACATGGACATGGATGATAACAATAACCTGAGTAAATACTTACGAATAAACAATCTCAGATAAGAACGAGATTGGAATAGTTATCCCTTACCTTATGTCTGATATGCTTTATATGTATCCGAAACTCCAATATAATGATTTAAATAATGTCATTGACTTATTACAGAATCATATTCATTGTTATTATATCATATATGGTTCAATTAGGTATTTATATTACCCGTTCATTTTCTAATTTCATGTTAAAGTAGCGTTTTGGGTAAAATTGTTTCATTTATCGTTCATGTTTGGAATTGTTGTTCTTGATATTATTAATGTTTATATCATGATTTACTTACTTCCAGAATGTAAACCATGATTTATATATCATATATATTTATTATATATATATAATATATAGGTAAATGAAATGAAACACACCGTTCATGGAGATGGTAGGTCGTATGTACGCATGAACGTTTTTTCCCTTTCCTTATTGACTTGATTGGACGTAAGTAGATGATATATATATATATACATAAATCCAGTAGCTCCATTATGTAATATGTTTAATTATTATTCATTATATAAACATTATAATCATTTTTGAATGGTTAATCATGGAAAATGAATCTCATCGCGTTCGTGGAGACGGTAGTCCGTACGTATGCACGAGCGATGATATCATTACCATGATCATGGAATTGTATTGAAGTGTATGTATAATATTAAAAAATAAATATCACTTTAAAATAACCATATATATTTATTTATTTACACCATTATACCCATCCATGTAAGGTGGTGGTGGAAAAACTGATTACACCATGGCGTGGAGACAGTATTCCGTACGTACGCACGCGTGGTGATTTCGTTTTCCGTAGGATGGATAGAAGGTGAAATAGGGTTGTTTCATATTAATAATAACATATCAGTATATGAGTGATACTGATGTTATTACTTTATAATAAAACAATTGAATAATAAGGATTTGAAGAAGAAAGAAACTTGAGAGAATCGAAAGAAGAGATTACCACTTCTTCGACGCACCTCCTTTAAGCCTTCTCTTAAGGAAGTAGAGTTGGTCTTTTGAGAAGAACAGAACCACTAGAATGTTTCTAAAGAAGTGGAAAGATAAATGGGCATGTGTTGGCCGAGCTTCAAGGCTCAAAAGGGTGGTAAGATAAGGGGGAAGGGGTGTCCTTTTTATAAGGGAGGAGAGGGGAACCTTTGGAAAAACTCAAAATATTATTTTATAATAAAGTCATATTCGGTTTATAATAGCTCCAAATTAATTTATTTCTAATCTAATGTGGTGATGGGTCAAAATAATCTCAAAAAATAGATTTTATACAAGTTTATGTTACAATTTTAACCTTATCATCTAGATTTAACTTTAAGTTAAATAATTTTATTTTTACCGTGTCTTCTTGTTTTCTTACCCTATAAGGTTAATAGACATACTATAACAAGCCAAAAGAACCCCAAGATGTTTATTATTAATATATAAAACCTTATCTATGTTATTTGGCCGAACTTTAGATTTTTAAGAATAAAATAACAATTAATAATATAATATTTGTTTTAAAAACTATTTTATGTCAATTTTGACAGTATTTGGTAATTGATTTTTGTGAAAATAATAAAGAATGATTAGTTCCAAAAAAAATAATTAAATAAATACTAACATGTCATATTAACCTATAAATTTAGTGGAATTAATAAAAAGTCTCAAATTAAATTTATTTGGGTATTTACAACATCAATCATGTCAATATTTTCTTAATAAGATAATTACTGCATCATGATTGTATCATAAATAAATTAAATTATTTAATGTCTAAAAATTATAAATAAAATACCATTATGTAAGAAATAGTTTTATATTTACAATGAATATTTATTGTCGAATTTATCTTATGTATAATCCTATATTAAAAATTTTTTAGTTATTAAACTTTGATTTTAACTATTTTAACTATTCTTTAAATAAAATAATATTAAATGTCCTAATCTAATCCAAGTGGACCTAAATGGTCATATTTTATTCCTAATGTTGTTTTTGGTCTAATTACACATATCCAATTCAATTAGGACATGTGTTAGGGTAATAATAATATCATTTTTACCCTTAATTACCCTATTTACTTTTAACTGTGGTAAATAAAAGTAAAAAGTTACTATTCACCAAAAATTATTTTCATCTCATTGAACCAAAATTTAGTCCTTGATATTAACCGTGTCTCTCGGATTTTCTAAATTACACTCATAGAAGCGGTAAAAGAATGTTTTATGTGAATTTCCAAATTCTCTAGGAGGTGGGTCAAAGACGGTGAAAAGTTCAATAAAATATTTATATATCTAAAATTATTATAAAATGACTCCAATGAATTACATTGAACATATATAGGTATTATGTATCAATTTTGATCTAAAATAAATTTAAATAAAATAAATAATTATTTAAATAAAAATTCAGTTTTTAAATAGTAACTCAGTGTTTTCACTATTCATAAAAATTGAACGTTTTCAGAAAAAGACCAAAAATTCACCCTAGTCTAATTTTGATATTCTGAATCCAAAAATGAAGTCCATTTAGAAACATAAAATTTATAAAATTTTAAAAAGTGGGTATTACTATTCATAAAGGCTAGTTCATAATAATATTATAATAATATCTCGTTTCGTGAAACTCGGTATTGTGTTGTACACACGCTATCAAGGAAGGTCGCGATTGCGTGTAATGTAAGCCAAGTTAGGGTTGCGTGTAGTGCAAGACTCCTTTGTTGTTGCATATAATAGTAACCAACCATATTCCATTTATACATTGAATATCTATATATATATAAACTAAGTGTTTCGTATAACATAATCAAAACTTATTTCATTTATACATTAAACAAAATCTATACTTAATGTTGCGTAAAATAATTTCCACAAAATGAACTTGAAATTGTGTGTAACACGAACCATGAATAGTGTTGCGTATACCGCAATCTAATACGGTGTTGCGTATAGCGCAAGGTAATCTTGGTGTAGCGTACAACAAAAGACATCAAAGAAATTAAAAAGAATAATTCTAAAAAAATCTCGGGTTGTTACATGCATACCATTCATTTTTATTATACATACCACTTCCTTTGTGGGATGTAGTTCTCTGAAAAAAACATTTGGCAGAATCTGTTCTGCATGAACCACTTTTGCCTTCGTAAATCTCCCTTCATGAACTTCCTTCTGTCTTTTCCAAAATCCCAAACCAAAAATATGTTATATAATGATATTCAATCTCAACAGTAATTAGTGGGATTAGAAATTCTTATATAGGAAAATATATCTGCATAATCCGCTAACACAATATTTTCTAAATCTTTGATCCAGCCTCTACCACCTACCAATCCTCTAGCTGCCACAAACCGCAAGCCACCTGCGAACCATTTTTCCTATATGGTCTATGTACTATCTTTGTTCCTACGTGGTCAATATTCTCCATCGGTGTTATGTCATCTGAATATTGCACCAACTTCCACCATAATTTTTTTTAGTTTTTCGAAGCACACCCGCATACCATTAACGCTTCCCGGTACGCGACCATATACTCTTCTCAGATGTGGTAAATGATCAATGTCTTCGGCTCCTCATTTCTCCTCATTTTTTGACTTTGTTCACCATTCTTCATATAAATTCCCAATTTTGAGGTCCCAAAATTTGGGAAACACTAAAAAACAATTCCACCTTAAAAACATGTCTTGGAGAACACCAACCATTCCCATTCGCGATCACCTGGGTTTTCCAACAAATACAATCACACACAAAGCATTCAGAGGGGACACCTTGAGGGATTTTTTAAAAAATTGCGCCCTTTGGGTTTGTTCATAGCTCTTATCAAAAAAATTCTTTCCATTTTGATCTCCCATAAAATATATTTCTATCTTCAACCATCATTCGAATCATGTGATTAAGAAATTGATCAAGGATTTAATCAACACAAACTCTAAGCCCACAAGAGCCATGATCGGTGTGAGAAATAAGAGTATAATGAAAAGTTCATCAATGAACCACTTCATTTCTAGTCACCAACTACGGACACCATACTGATACATGTATGCTAATGAACAAATTTCATCAAAAACCTCATTTTTTGTGATATCTAATCATTGATCGATCAATTCTATCATCGTCAGATTTAATGCTCCTCATATGTTATAGAACCTCCAAAAAGATTTAGCTCAACTTCAACTCCCCCTAACTCAATTCCCCACTTAATAGATTCTCCCCATGTCTTTTCTACCCTTAAACAGTCACACTTTATATCCCTTATTCAAAAAACCCAAAGAGAACTTCATGGATGTTTGCAACAGGGTAAAGAATACATATCATAATATTCGAAAAAAACAGACTATATCTCGAGGAGAGGGGGTCCCACGTCCACACTTTTTCAAGTGTTGGGATTTTACTGGACTCCAAGATCCAATCAATACCTTTCAAATTCATATTTAGGTGATGCCCTTTTCAGATTTTCCTCAATCTGTTGTTCTGAAGATACATACTCTATCTTTACAAGCCCTTTCTCCACTTTCTCCTTGATAAAATGATATTTGATATCAATTTTCTTTTTTCCTTGACTGATGGACTAAAATTTTTATCAAATGTATTGGATTTGAATTAACGCAATGGATTCTGATTAGATATTTCACTTCAATTCCCATATCTTCCTGTTGCTGCTTCATCCACAATAGTTGCATGCAATCCTGAGTTGCCTCAATGTATTCGGCTTCTACGGTGCTCCGTGAAATGCAATCTTGTTTTCTTATTAACCAATAAATACAAAACCCTCCAAGATAAAAGGAACCTTTTGATAATATCATCTGATGAACCAGGCCAATCCGCATCTGTATAACCAAATAACTATGTGTGATATTTTTCATTATTAATTAGGCCAAAATATCTAGTTCCCTTGGTATACCATAGGTTTGTTTTACTACAGTCATGCGGATCTCCATGAGATTTTTTTTATACCTTGATTCTTGGAATGTGGAAAATAGAATATCAGGCCTTTTCATTTTCAGTAACAATAGACTTCAAATGATCTGCCTATTTTCCATGATATTAAATGTATTGCCTTCATCATCCTATGATAGTTTCATCTGGGTAGCAACCGAAGTCTTCATCTATTTGTAATTATCCCTTCCAAACATTTTAAAAAACTTCTAGGAATATTTATATTAGGAAATAAAAGTTCCATTCCTTTATTTAGTAACTTGTAAGCCAATGAAAAATGTCATCTCAACAATCATCGACATTACAAACTCACTTTTCATGAATTTTGAAAACTGTCTGCATTTTTATTCAACTGATCCACAAAATATTATGTCATCGACATAAGCTATCACCATCATCCTTTTACTATTTCCATTGTTGAAATACAATTTTTAATCAACTCTACCATGCTGAAAAAAGATATTATTTAGGAAATAAAAGAGCCTCGAATACAATGGTCTTGGTGCTTTCTTCAAACCATATAATTCCTTCTTCAGCCGAAAAAACCTGTTCTCATCTTCATGGAAGAGAAAACCATATGGTTTCTCAATGTAAACTTATTCTTCTAGAAATCAATTCATAAATAATGACTTGACATCCAATTAAAAATCCCTATACTTTATTTTCACTATTATGGCCAAGAACAATCTGATTGTCCCCATCCTTACAACAGGTGTGAATATTTCATTGACATAAATACCCTCGTTTTGGGAGTACCCATTTCACACAAGTCGTGTTTTGTTTCAAATCACAAAACCATTTTCATTAATTTGGTTTCAAAAAACCCATTTTGTCCCTATAAAATTCATGTTTTCTGGTGTTGAAACAATCTCCCATATTTGATTCTTTTCAATTTGGTCAAGCCTTTCATTCCTGTCTTGAACCATGTTTTCATCTCAAACTTCTTCATAAAAACATTTTGGTTCCACCTATGATAATTATTATCCTTGTTGTAAATTCATCATCCTACTTATCTGTACGGGTGTTTTATGATCACTAATTATACTTATCCAATCAATTTTATCTCTTCTTCCTTGTATCTAGACAGACATTGAATTATTCACATAATCAGAATCATCCTCTGAATCATCCTCTGGAGCTCGAGAGTCTCTCGATCTACACATCTCTTTCTCAGTATCCTTCTGAGTCTGATCCATTTGTTTTCTAAAGATTCTATTCATTTTTTACTATAGTCACATCATGACTTTCAACTATCTTTCCCAGCCTCTTATTGAAGAATTTATATGATTTTCTCTTTTTTGAGTAGCCAATAAGTATCCCTTAATCCCCATAGGATTGAAATTTCCAATGTTACTCCTTATTGAGAATGAAACATTTACTTCCAAATATTCAAAAGTACTTCAATGAAGGAATATTTCCATACCATGACTCGTATAGATTCTTCTCCTCTTTTGGATGACATAAAGCTCTATTTGATGTATATACTACTGTAATTACTACTTATTTCCCAAATTTCTCTAGAAGGTCATTCTCAGTGAGCATTGTTTTTTCCATGTTGTTGAAAATATAATTCCTTCTCTCAACTAATCCATTCTATTTTAGAATTATTACAGCTAGAACATGATTCCTTATAGCATGTTTCTCGATATAATCCTCCACTTTTCTATTTGTGAACTATATTCCATTATCTGCTTGATTTTTTTGTATTTTCTAACCAATCATCTTTTCACATTCTCATCGATATCTTGTAATGAAACTGAATACTTAAGATTTGCAGGTGATTATCGAAACCCATGCCATTCTTCTATAATCATCATAGAAGAAGACATAATATATATTCCCATAAATAGGCATTGATGAAATTTTCCCACACACATCAATATGCACAAACTCAGGTAGTGATGTGGATTTCTTCTTCTTCTGTGTATATGTCTTTTGAATGATCTTCCCATGTTGGCATGCATCACATGTATGAGTAAGATGGCGTTATAATCTAGGATGATTTCGAGTTTCACTATGTTTCACCATATCTTTCAAGTATCCTTGGCTTATGTGGCCAAGACGCTTATGCCATAACTTATTTTATTCATCCTTAGACATAAAGAATATATCTTCTTCTCCGCTCACGAGGTAGAGATTCCCTTTAGTACATTTTCCATGCAACACAACAGCAACATCACTTTCCTTAATGATAAATAATTTCTTTTAAAAACTTATCTAATGTCCTAAGTATCAAAATTTACTAACAATAACAATGTTGTGACTAACACCCTCAATAACCAAGACATCTGCTTGTCTCATGTCTTTCCCTCGAAACATGGATTTTTCAGAACTAATAATTTTCAGGCCCTCATCATTACTGAATCTTACAATATATTCTTTATCATAATTAATTCCAATTACTGGATTCTTATTTCCCATCATATTTTAAGTTCACCCACTATAAATTATCCATATCCCCATGTGATCTGATTCCTTCAATGCAATTTCTACAACCACGACCTACTCAGTCATTTTCTTTTTGACCTAAGCCTTTGAATTCATATCTGACAAGGAATGATAATCTCGATCTTCCTCGGTACATGATGTTCCATATTTATCCTTTAGAGCTACAAATTGATTTTGAGTAATCATATCTCATGAAGAAACATATTTTTGCTTCTTATGAACAAATTCAGTCTACCTCGGCACATTCCTCTATGTTTCTTATGTGAAATGTCTTGAAATATGTCTGAGTCATTTACACCCATCATAATGAACATAAAATGATGAAATGAAATTTTGAGATCTATATGAGAATCTCTATTATTCTTGTTCTCCTTAGTACCTCTTTTCTATGTAACATACATTTTTAGAGTGTCCCATCTTACCACAACAATAGAATCTTTTGTGAGGTACATTCATATGTGGAAATGATACACCACTATTTGTGAATTGTGTTCTATGAATATTATGATTTTTATTCATACAAAAATCAATATTCAATATGGGAGTGGTTTCTTGTGGTCTAACATGAACTATAATTGCTTTCTATTTTAGATCAATCCCTGCACTGGCCTTATCATTCAGTGTAGATTTTTTTTTTGTTCAGATAGACCACTCTGCTCAATTCTAATCTTCTTAGTTTCCTATATGATATTCTTTCCTATCAGTTTCTATTGATCTTTAATTGTTCATTGTAGAATGAAAACTTCCTCTTCTAGTTGTTTGATATGTTTGATTTGATCTTTTCCAGTTTTAGTCAATATATCAATTTAAATTTTCTTTTCTCCAATTATATGTTTGTACTGAACCACCTTTTTAAAGATTTTTGGAATTTAATACATCATCTTTTAAATATCTATATTCATCTCATAATAAACGTCTTCCTACTTCTTCATAAAATGTTTGGTCTCACGAACAACATTGTTACCTTTCATCATTTTGGATCTAAAAATATCTACCACTTCAAGAAAAGCTTCTAATTAAACCTGATGTTCACCTCTTCCTTAAATTTCTTCTTCTTCATTGTCAATTTGTTCTCTTATTAATGTGTTTCTAACAACTTCCAATAAAGAATCTATTTTATGATCCTTGCATCCCTCCAACTCTTCTGCCTCATATTCATTATGAACTTTCATACTCTTTTGAAGGAAGATTCATATTTTTTAATAACATTCACCTAGTACTTCTCCTCTCTTTCTCATTTGATGAATACTTCTTTTGGAGAATTTCACCAATTTATTCATTTTCATCGTCAATCATATTAGGAAAATTTGCTACAAAATGCCCAATATTTCTGCATCAAAATCATGAAAAGGAATGTTTACCTTTGAAATTTCATTTTACACTTTGAATATTGGAGGAGAGAAATGATAGGACATAATCCATATTTTCCTCCTAATTACTATCTTCAACAAAAAGATTCTTCATGGAATTGAATACCACTTCCTTAGAATTCCCCATATCCACAACATTGTTATCATATTTTCTCATTTCATATGATACAGGGGACCGATTTAGGTTATCTAGTGTCATATATTTCGGTTCCTTGTCTACCAATATTGAATCTTTCATATTGAATCACGGTGGAAGATTCCTCAAGATGTGTTTCAGAATCTTTATATATTCAATGACTTTTCCAAGACAATGCATATCTTCCATAATAATATTTATCTTGATGAATAATGCATCAACAGTATCATTGGGATTCATTCTGAGACCCTCATTCTTGTTCCATTGAACTTGTATCTTTTCTTCTCAAACTTTTGAGACACCCTCATAAACATTCAATAATTGTTTCCACATTTCATGAGATAATTTAATGGAAAACACCTTTTTATAAATTTCATTTTATTGGGATCCCCAAATGCATTGATCCCTTTATCATCAACATAAAATTCTCTTATTTTATCTTATGATAAAGTGCCACTATTAATATCATCATATATTACATGCATATCTGCTATCAAGACATCCATCCCTATTGATCGTAAGTAGTGTGACATCTGATTCTTCCATAGTTGAAAATTATTTCTCTCAATGATCGTAATTATTTTATGATTGACCACCTAAATTTTTTCTTCTTTAGAGAGAAGTAATGACATTTAAACTTTCCCTCTAATACCAATTGTTAGGTCCACTAGGTCGAATACCCTGAGAGGTGGGTGAATCAGGGTATGATAGTTTAAAACTTTTTCCCAATTGGATCCTGTTTTGTTATTAGAAAAAACAAAATTCACTCTTCACCCCATATAAATATGAAAACATATATTAAATCATTCATAGGACACAATAATTTTAACTTGGTTCACCCTCTCTGGGATATGTTCAAGGAGAATACAACAACAATGTGTCGATGTACCAAGTTCACTAAGGATCACTGCGAATAATGAGTACAATGTTTAGGACATATCTTCTATTCCCAAGATCACTTCCTTTACATGGTTTAGGGTCTTATAACTATATTCCCATGTCCACACCCTATGCCTCTTTCTCTGGCTCACTGTCAGTGGAAATGGTTCATCGTCTTCCTCTTTCTTCGCTCACTACTCTTCAAAAGGAATCCACTCACATTTTATGGACATATAGGTCAAACCCAATTGATGGACATGTATGTCACTTAATTTTCATTAATTCATGCATTATAATATCTTGGAAGATGCTCTGTTGAAGTTCTTTTTTCACCTATAGATGAAGTATACCATCCCAGATACTACTAAGAATTGTAAAACACTTTTTCTAATTGATTTGATGCTTTTGTAAGCTTCACAGTGAAAGTCCCAATCCACCTTCCTCTCCCGCATACTAAGGACTAGGTTTGGTATGCATATAAAATCCTCCAAATATTGTTTTTGCTACTGGAAACTGCCCATTGCCCGTGGACTGCCTCTGCCTTCGATATCGCATACCGCTACCATGTACTGATTCCACAAACCTCTGTTTTGAATTACCCTGTTTCTACAAATTGTTTTATATTCGCAGACATCCTTCTCTAACCACTATTGCATACCGCGCCTTTTTATTTCTCATACTGCATCCTTTGCAGGCTATAGTTCTCTACAAAAACATTCGGAAAATCTATTCCGTTCGAACCACTTCAGCCTTCGTGAATCTCCCTCCGTGAACTTCCTTCGGTCTTTGCTGAAATCCCAGTCCAGAAATATATTCTATAATGATATTTAGTTTCAAAATTAATTAGTGGGATTTTAAATTCATATATAGGCAAAGATATCTAACAAAATATGTGAACCCATTATTTTCTGAATCATCGATCCAGCCTCTACCGCCTATCGACCCTCCAACTGCCACAAACCGCAAGCCACCTGTGAACCATTTTTCCTATCCGGTCTGCGTACTTACTTTGTTCATACATGGTTGATCTTCTCCATCGGCATCAAATAATCCACATGCTATATCACCTTCTACCGTGAACCATTTTTGGTTTCACTAAGCATTCCCGTGTACCGTTTCCGTTCTCTGGTACGCGGCGTTGTGAGCCACCTTAAAAACATGTATTCGGCAAACACCAACCGTTATCATTCATGATCATCTGGATTTTTCAACATACAAAATCACACCTAAAACATTTATATGGGACACTTAGAGGGTTTATTTCCCAACTAATCCCTTCTGTGTGAGATTGTTCATTGGGTTTGAAAATTGGGAAAAGTTCTTCACAAAACGTTGATAATACCCATCTAGACACAAAAATCTGCAGACCTTCATTACAGATATTGGAATGGTCCACTCTTCAATTTCCATTTTCTTAGAAGGGTCCAAATATATCCCTTTGTTGGTGATAAAATGACCGAATAATGGTACTTCCACCATCCAAAACTCACATTTACAAAAATCTTCATACTAGTTCTCCCTTCACAAGGTCATTACCATAGTATTCAAATGCTCCTCAGGTTCGTCCTCACTCTTGGAGTATATCAGAATATCTTCAATAATGTCTACTAATGATTTGTCAAGGTAATATTTAAACACTATTTTCATTAAATCCATGAAAATTTCTAGAGCATCCATGTGTCCTAAGGGCATCACTACGAACTCATAGTATCTATACCTCATTTGAAAAATAGACTTGGTAATATCTTCCTTCCTCACTATTAATTGGTGATATCCCAATCAAATGTCCAATTTAGAGAAATAAATTACTTCACATATCTAATCAGAAAAGTAATCTATATGTGGTAGGGGATACCTATTCTTTATCAATATTTTATTAAGCTCATGATAATTAATGTAGAGTCACACAGATCCATCAATATTCATGACGACGAGAACTAGTGTGCCCCATGGTTAAGCATTGAGTCATATAAAACGCTTCTCTATATTCTCATGAAATTGCTTCTTCATCTCCTCCACATCTATGCTGTCCATTCTATAAGGTGTATTTCATATAGTTAGAGATCTAGGAATAATCTCAATTTAGAACTCAACCTATCGATCATGATGAAGATTAGACAACTCTGTAGGGAATACATCAGGGTAATCCCTCATTAAGGTCATGTATTAAAGCATGACTCACTCCTTTATCTCAATCATTTTATGTATAAATGCATGATCATAAGGAATTAATATCCACTCTTGAGATAATTATTCTATTGGATATTAATATTACTCCTTACACATGCAATGAATTAGATGATGCTTCAGGATGTGAAGAGTGATATCCCTTTCTCAACTGTTGATGTAATGTTTCTAAAAAGATAGCCAATCCATGATCATGATAGCATCGTACTCCAATAAAGGATGAATAATGGGATATACTAGGTAGTTCAGTCTATAAATGTTAACTGGGGATGAGTTATAAACCATGGAGGTAATATTTTCCCCATTCGCTATTATCACAGATAACTTATACTCCAAATTTTGAGGTTGTGTTTGAATAGTACTACTAATATTGTAAGATATGAATGAATTTTTTGACCCAAAATCAAATTGTATGTTTCCTATTCTTGAATTAATATCTATTGTACCTATCACCACATCATTTTCTGGCTCCACCTCAGTAGTAGTGATAGCATAAGACCTTGATTTTTTCCTTGGAGGTTATGATTGATTGCCTCCAACAACCCTTGGCTTAGGGAAATTTTTCACATAATGCCAATGCTCCAAGCAGTTGTAACACTACACTACAAGATGAGTGTTGGTGTGAACCTTCGTTCCTACTACCTCATAAGTATGATTATTCACATCACGTTAGTAGTTTCTGTCCAGATTTCATATCATTTTACATTTGATGAAATTCCCGGTTCCCTTTATACAGTTCCAATTATTATTCTTCCCATAATGATTATACATGGGATGATAGAGATTCTTTCTATTATGAATTTCTTTTATGGGATCACCCAAGTTAGATTCAATTGTCCTTTACTTGTCATCAGGACTATGATACCACTGACAGTATCTGATCTTCATTTCAAACATGAGGGAACAACGAACAATCTCCTCAAAAATGAAAAGTTATGAATTTCCCATGCTTTTTGTAGACTTGGCATTAGTCTACTAAAGAAGTGATCTACCATAATTTCGGTGTTAATGATATAGCCAAAGCCGTACCTTGAAATCCTTGTAATGTTGGCTTCATATGGACCAATTGATTCTTCTTACTTCTTATTGAGTCTGAGGAACTCTCTTTCCATCTTATGTTGGAGGGTTTAAGGAAGATATTTATTGCAAAACATTGTCTTGAATTCCTCCCAATACATGGATTCAATTTCCTCATAGGGCTTGTATTCTTGACCAGTGTCCCACGCTGATTAAATTCCACATCAAAACGATAGACTTCCATTATGACTATCTCTTCTTCTGAACAATGCAAGACATATAATATATTTTTAATGTAGTTAATACACTGTACCACAAGGAGGGGATCAGAATATCCACTAAACATGGTAGGCCATTTCCACATGAATTATTAAATGAAAATGTTCCCTTTCCATAGAGGATGAGGGTGTCCACATGAATGACATTATTATTCTTAACATTATCTAGATGACCAAGTATTTTCTTAATGTTTTGAGAACCTATTCCAATCATATCATGAAAATAATTTGGGAAATCATCCAATTACTAATCACATTAATTTTTGGAACATGTTTTTATATTTCCTACAATTAACTAAGAAAAAGATTGTATAGTTAGTGGGCTTCAAGAATTTTCTATTGAGCATAAAAAGGAATCTTAGAACATAAGAGGATAAACTTATGAAGGATAAGTATATCCTAACATTTTATTCCCTAGGTTTAAATTTAGGTTATCCATGATCTATTTATTAACATATATTCTTATGGAATTTTTCTATTCCCTTAATAATTGTTTTTAGTGAGCTCATGAATTTACCCGAGCATGTCCCCCAAGAGTGTCAAATCAATACTGCAGCTAGGACAATTGTCGTGCACCAGTTCCCATTCGATTCTAGCTCAAAGAGGTGTTTTCATGTTTTACCCCTAGATACATTTGTGTCAGTGCCATATCTATGATTTTTAATCTGAACATGGATTTATTTTCTTGATAAACCACTTACTCTTTACTTACCAAAATTTAGTGGTGTTTTCTTATACATAGTATCATCCTTAAGGTGCTTACTAAAGTTCTCTATTCCTAATATCCATAAACAACTAGACCCTTCTCTAATAAAAAATATGGTGTAACTTTTCTTTTACATATAATATTACATGATTTTAAGCATAATTATACATTGAAGTACTTGCAAAGGATCGTAATGTCTTGTGTCTTGGATGACTTGGTACATAAAACTGAATACATGGAACGAAATAAAACATTTCCTTATTTAAAATTCAAATTGAGATTCGAACATCCATTGGGATTAAACATAATCATAGGGTATGTTGGGAACATATGAACAATGGGATGAAAAAAAAGTTGAGTAAGGTAATGACCATAAGAACAAATCATTAGCACATGAGATAGAAGGCATGGAATGATGATATAAAAAGGCTTGTACATATCAAATCTTAACATATAACCATGGAATAATATAAACAAGGAGTCATAATAATGTTGAAGAAACATAAAAACTATCTTTATAATTATTTAAGGATAACCACCAAGATCATTTCACATGGTAGCACAATCCAATGCTAACCGCCAAGACCGTCGCACATGGTAGCACAAGAAAAGGATAACCGCCAAAAACCTCATATATAACGTCTCATGATACTAAAATTTACCCAATGAATTAGAGAACTATCTAGGAACACCCATAATATCTTTTCATTAATATTTTTTCCCTGTAAATGATCATACATAATCAATCATCCATAAACATAAGGGTTACACATGGAACGAATTGGGTACCACAATAATGTCAAAAATCATAAAAAATGGGCGTATTATAATTGTGTCCAAGGAAGAAAGGAACTAAAATATACATGGACAATAATAAATGAAAATAGGCTTGTATCATAGTATTTAATATCAAATATAAGTGATAACATGTAATAAATTTATTTATGAAATTTTAGCATTAAGACTTTTTTGTGCGATTTTAAGGAAAATACTATGGAGCCTGTAAAGTATAAAAAGACAAAATCCTTTATATTAAACAAGAAGTGAAAAATAAGATTTACATAATAAATAATATAGTGATTTTATAAAAATATTGTTTAAAAAAAATAGAAGATATAGTTCACTTGAAAGCAGATAAGATTTCGGGAAGCTCCCTTAAAATAGCTTTTCTTTTCGAGAAGTATTGAGGAGGGTATCACTTAAAAACATGTATATACATGAAAGAGAATGATTAAAGGGTCTTGATAAATGAATTTTCAAATTTAAAAATAATTTAGAAGAATCACATAAAATTATATGATAACATCATTTTCGTAAAAAGAAGATAAGGCAACTTGAAGGAAAAAAAGAGGTTCGGATAGAATCCATTACAGATTATCGGCATGGTATTGGGTGTACTTAAGAGGGATTAATGAAAGATAAAGGGATTTATCATCACATATAAATTAAGAGGGATATATAAGAGATGGTATAAATCATAAACCAACATTATGGATTACATATAAAAGGGAATAAAATAGAGGAAATTCTTGAATAAAAGTGAAATAGAGAGGATCACTTACCTTAAGTCCGATAGTGTTCTCCACATGATATTAATGACCTTAATAATCAATTTTGGTTCATTAATTAATAACTCCAGAACCTTAAATAAATTTTATTGGTTTATTTTATCCTTATTTTGTTCATTCATGTCTTTTTTGATGAGTTAAGAGGTTCAATTTCATTGCTAGGGAGTGTTTTCTTCATTGGTTTAAATGCTCAATTCACTTATATTCATGTTCAGATAAATAAGGAGGTTGGAAGTGGTATTATAGAATTGAATTTATATGAATTCAATGAAAATCCATAAGATTAGGTAGTTATAAATTTTATTTAGTTATTTCAAGTGAAGGTGAATCATTATAAAAAACATTAATGATAAACATGTAGATTAACTTGGCGATTTTTTCACAAGTAACCTGTTTGGTAATATTATTTTACATCATGTGTGCAAAAGGACTCCCGGACATTCCATAAGATAAAATACATATTTTATAGTCTTATTAAACCATATAAATGGTGTCATTACCATATGTGATGATGGTAAAATAAATTAAAAACCCATTGTCCTTTAATGTGGTAAATTAACACATCTAAGATGGTGTATTTACTACGAGTATAAAAGAAGGGTTAAGGGGAGAATAAAATAACTTATTCAATTATCATAGAAAAATTATAGTATATGTAATGTACTGGGGTTTCATAACATCTTGCAAAGTATAGGTATGGATAGAATTGAAAACAAATGAAATTTAAAATAAAGTAAAATAATTGAAAAGAGGACTTTACCTCTTGAATTAATATTCCCTTAGAGACTCTCAAGGGGAGAGGATTTGGAATTTTGAAGAGACTAAGGGAAGAGAGACAAGGGGGATAAGCTTGGTGGGGATTTGGAAAGAATTTATGCATGTAAAAAATCTTGATAAGAGTGAAGATAAGAGTTATGTAGGGGTGGTATTTATGGTGGAAGAGAGAAGTGTTTTAATAATACTAAATCGCCTAGTTTGTTAATTTCATTCAGGAATAGAAATAGTGGATATTTCATAAAAAATAGTAATAACGACATTTTAATTCTAACTAATGATTCTTACATCAGCCATGCTACTAGGAATAGTATATTTACTTTATAATGTATATATACGATAAATTACGGTATTTCACTATTCATAAAAAATTCATGTATTTTGGAAAAATCCCAAAAATTAACCATAACCATTTTTATGTGTAGAATTAAAAAATAACACCATTTTTCCAAAATAATTTTCTAAAAAAATTGATTTATTTGTTATTTAAAATCATAATTTACTTGAAAAAATATAGATTGTAAAACAATAACTAATTTAAAAAGGCTTTCCAAAATTACATAAGATCTTATAAATGTATCTTAAAACCATAAGACATAATATTGAAAAAATTAAACACCATTTTCTGAAAATAAATTTTATTATAAATTAATTAATTTATTTTTATTGTTTATTTATTATATACAAAATTACCAATACTTTTACAATGGTCATATTAGCACTTATAATATTTAAATATTTTATTTATAAATTCAAGGGTAAGGTTACTATTATTTTGGAAATTTTACTATTAAAAAAGGTAATACTAATATTGATAAGGGTTTGCTACTATTTCTAAGGGTTGGTTACTATTCACCAAAAATTATGATTGCCTTATCGGACTCCAAAAATCTTACTGATCACAACCATTTATGTCAGATTTTTAAAATTAAAATCACAGAGGTGGAAATATTATGTTTTAAAGACACATAGTACTTAATAGTTCATTTTTTTATAATTTAATGTGATTATGTGAAATAATTATAAGAAGGGAATATCAATTGATAAAACATTGGGTCATTACAAACAATCAACAAAAGTTACTATGTTTTAGGGAATCTCCAAATATGGTTTTTGACTGGTCATGGAGATAAATGGATTTACGGATTAAAAGTTATGTCCTTCGAAAGTCATACTTCTTTAAGGATTTTATAAGATAAGTTCAACATTAGAATTCCATAACTTTAAATATGTTACTCCATTTTAGCTCCATGATTATTCAAAAGGATACTTAATAAATTCTCTAAAACATAATAAATTTTTATTATTGGTGTCAGTTTTTTAAAAAATCGATGAAAAAAATAATTTTGTTACCTCCTCACGTCTGTTTCTATAAAACCTGATACATAAAATGAGCATGATGTGTATATGTAGAATCGGTTTTGTAAGAATCTGTTTAGAAAAACCTATTTAAATCCTCTTTTTGTCAGAATTAAATAAAATATATGCAAAAAAATTCCACAAACATCTCATAAGGAAGTCCAACATTCAATGGCCAAATCATTTAATCCATTACTCTGTTTTAGTTCCAACACCAGTCAAATAGTATGTTAGGAAATGATCTAAAATAAAGTAAATTTGTTTTTTGATTATTAGTGTCATTTTTTGTAGAAATCGACTCTTAAAAAACAAATTTAATCTTTTTAAAATTGGGTTTTAAAGAAATTGATGCCAAAAAGTTGTTGAAACTATATTTTTCATCAGTTTATAAGGAATTGATGTCATATAATTGACATTGAATAACTTTGTTTTACTAGTTTCATAATATAATTTTTTTTCACGAAACACCTATCTAACATATGAAAATAATAATAAGAAATAAAATAAACATTTATATATATTTTGATATAAATCATATAATATTTTAGATAATAATTTGGCATGCACTGCTACATTAGACCACTCAATATTTCACAGACATGTCGTAAAAACATGACCCCATAAGAAACAACTAGTACCCTAAATTCTTCCAATAAGAATATGGGTTCTATGGTAGTATTATAGGGATATAGAACCCCCATATTAGAGTTTAAATTGAAGGTAAATATATCAAACTGCATATCGTCTATTAAATAATTAGTTTATATAGAAAAAATAAAACCTAGTCAATAATAATAAATAAATTGGTGAAGTATAAAGTTAAATAATGTCACGATCATGAATATAATAATTAATACAAATGATATAAAATAAATTGTATACTACTAAAATCCTCATGCATCACATCTCTAAAATATCTTGTATTTCTTAAGTTATCTAAAAATTATCGAATCACGGGCCTCTTCTCAACTCGAACATGTGATGAGTGAAATTTTCTCTATTACCCATTTTCCATGGACACCTGATTAGTGTTTTAGTATAACTCATTCAGGCTTAACCAATACACTCCCACATATAAAATGTTAATGCAGTGTATACATGTGACATGATCAGATCTATAATAAATATGGTGCATAAAAATAAATAAATAACAACTATCAATCCTCAAGTATGGTGTAATACTAGATATTGTCCCAAACATACTCTCTATAGCATCAGGGTGTCTCCGAGATTGCAACAAAATTGGTCCTACAAAATTTTTGTACTGTGGATGATTCATTGGATGATTTTGTATGTAATCATTTTCATGATACCTCTATAAGTATCAAATGATAATATCCTAGTCATTGAAATATATATACATATTCTTATCTATGAATCCTGTATAAATCATACTAAACCACATCACATACTTAACAAAATATCATGTTGAATTCATAAAGAACTAATTTAATTATAATTATTATTAAAATATACTCAACAATCTAACTCATTCAAAAACATAGGTTACATGAATTCCATGAATTCAAGTATATGGATCCAGAAACAATTCATTGAGGGATGAACCTATAAAATCCATATAGACCTCATTGGATGGGTTCTTAAATCATGGGAATGAATTATGATCTAAATAAACAAAGGATATAAATGATGAGGAATCATCTAAATAATCTAGGAAAATATATTTCTAGGTTAACTACATCTAAAAACTCGAGAGGGTTTCCCTATATGGGAATATATCACCCAGAGCTATAGGTGTGTCTCTACCATACAAATAATCACATATTCATAATGTCATATTTGATGTAAATATGTATGTAGATCATCAACATAATCCCATATATCCATTACAACATAGAGGTTAGTGTGTCTCGCCTAAAACATCAAATATAACATGTCTTGATGGGTTTTCCATCAACCATGACCTTATCAAAAATAATAGTTGACCTCTCTTGTCAATAACCAACTAACATCATATTATTAATAAAAAAATATCATATTTGTTTTCTAAGGTGACACCCACAATAATTAGTACCAATTTATCATACACATCTTCTCACATGGTTTTACATGTCAATATAGAACTTATAGGTGTCCCATATGTCTCATAATGGACCGATAACCCATCATGTGAGATCTTAACTCTAACACTTATCTCAGATCGACACCCTTCCCTCAGAGGTTATAATGTCACTCAATATTTCAAATCTCTTGTAGATGCCTTTGTAGAATCCAAATAGAATATAACTTGGGAGATAACATCTATCCCATTCCATTTCCATGTAACCATTAGATATTCTACACACCCAAAATATCCATTAATCTCCTCAGATCCACACACATTGGTAGTCATATCTTAGTGGCAGATAAACACTCACCCCTTGACCATCTCAACTACACCAATTTTCATAAGTCATATTATATATCTATGATGTCCCTCATAAAAAAATTTTAGTCCTTAACTGACCTCTTCTATAAGAAATTAAGGGAACATATATTAAGAAAATTTTTCATTCATGTCCCAATGACAACCATAAATGGGTCTATGTATGTCAATTAACGCATATATAGTCATGGACATGACTACTAGTGCCCATGTAAAACCAGAAACCACACAGGAGCCCAATGTGGCCCTATAAAAAAAATTCATATTTGAGTTATTTCATTCAAAATAGATGATTCATCTTAAATATATAGATGATATCCCATTATACAGGGACCACATATTATTATGAATAAGTAAATAAATAGAATACAATACCCTAGGGGTATGTAAATGGGACAATATACCATAGTATGATGTTATTTAGTTTTTTATTCACATGGGTTCAAAGCTCTTTACATGCTTATCCGTGTAAATATTGACATCCTAAGCTTCTATATGAAGGTATTACACCCCATAATTAATTATAAAGAATTTATAATTAATTAAACAATTGAATTCCATTTATTTCAAATATGGATATTTTCTAGAACTAACCCTTTGATATCATCATAGTAAAATTGATATCAAAATATTTAGGGAGGTCGATAACATAAATCTTTCAATATCCTAGGAAATGTCCCAAAAAATTGAAGCAACCCCATATCTAAATTAAATTAAATTAAATCATATCCAATGGAGAATCTAGTTGTACATGAACCTAAACTGAAATAGCTTATCAGAAAGTTCATATTTCATCTAGTCATACTCTCTTTTCATGATATTATAAATCCCTATAAATTGATACATTCGATCACAATCTAGTAGAATATACACCAAACACTAAATAGAAATAGTGATTATATACACCATCAACCAATAAAAAGATTGAAAAGATGAAGGATGTAATGATCCAACTTGATATTATCACTAAATCACACAGGGAATAACCACCTACAAATGGTGATCAAATTAGAGACTAGGGAGATTAATGGATGAAAAAATGACCTCTATTCTATGCCTTTGGCCTCTAAAAACTGTGATGTTATGTTATCAAAAATAGGTTCTTACATCATCTAAAATCACACTCATATTGGTTTTATGAAGTGAACATGAGACTAATTCCATAGATAAGTTTATGTAGAATGAAATTCCTTATGCGTGATCATTTCACAGTGAAATATAGACAATACACAGTAGAAAACTATAATGTATATGTTTTAAACTATTGGAATTACCAATCTACCTTATAGTCTTACTGAGAATACAAGGCATCCATTTATCATTTTACACATTTATAAATAGATTTTCAATATGAATAAACTCTCATAAGTTCATTATAATTTTCATATCTAAAATTAAACCAGCTACATCATTCCAAAACTCAGATTCCTAATGAATTTTCACAACCTATATAGACATGATGTATTTAATAAATAAAAATGAAATTAAATTTTTATAACATATGGAATCAATTTTTAAATAAATGTTTACTTATTCACATTAATTTATTGTATTATATTTTCTTTCTAGTTTATAATTATTCGATTAATTTTATTATATTATATGTTTTTAAAGAAAAACTATTTCTAAAAATAAATTTACTCCAAATAATAGAAATTTATGTTTCAAATAATTACATATAATTAATAAAGAAAGAAAATTTTGAAATAATTCATATTTCCTTAATAAAATATTCAATATTTGAATTTTTAGTTAGTTTTATAATGTTCATAATTTGTTTAAAAATAATTACATGAATTTTATCTATTAATTTTTTTAAAATCATTAATTAAAAGTATTTAATTAAAAAATGATATATAATTTAAAAAAATATTATTATTATTAGTATTATTATATTTATATTTGAAAAAAGTAATAAAAGAATAATCGTACATTTCTACATCCCTTAATATATATTAAAACCCCACACAACATAAGTATATGCTATTAAGGAGTGATATGGAATGGTGGAAGGATTCCATCTTTGTAAATGTGGCAGGAGGTAGTGAACATCCCATAATGTCCTGAATCTGTTTACGAAGATATATAAGGACATTATCATTATTTCATTTAATAATTTAATATTGGGAAGGGGTAAAGGTAAGGTATAACAGGGAGTATCCTTCACTAACACCCCAAGAGACTTTTAAAAACACTATGATTAATTCTATAATGGTAATGAAGATTTTTGAAGAGTTGTATATGGTTTCAATCAATATGATAAAATATGTTGAAACCTCATTATTAGATAATAAATCTTGAATACACATTTAATTATGTCTAAGGAATTTATTATATCAATTTTGATAGAAAATTGTACATAATTAATTTTATTCTTCATATGGTTGAAACATTTAGAAGCAGTAAATAGATAGTATTGGATGTTCTTGATAGGGGAAAACCAATACTAGTTTGGCGTAATGAAGTCTCCTTTGATCTACCCAATCTTGGTCATTATTACTTTTCTAATGATTTTTTGGGCATAGTTTTTAATTTCAACTTTCCTTAAATCTCTCATGTAAATGGAATTCCTTTTCTTGTGTATTAAAGAAGAAATTGGGGTTTACTTTATAATTCATGGAGAAAAGGATAAATAATTATATGAAACCACTGACCACTTCATGATATATAATTTATAGGTAGAACATAAATAATTTTTTTTTCAATCCCATTTAGAAAAGGGGAACTATAAATATTGTTATAGAATATTTCTTACTTAACTACCTCTTCTAATGGGTCCCATAAGGGGCTGTGATTTTGATGATCTTATCATGTGGGTTATATCAATAAAATCATTACACAAAAACCAATCTTAGGTTTATATTCCCATTTTATACATACTAGATTATATCTATATTGAAGTCCCACCTTTTAGAAATATTTATCCCGGCTCAATTGATAAATATTTTAATCAATAAAGGGAAATTACACTTTACAATTATGGATTCATTTTTTTGATCATTATTATCCCTATTAAGAATCATTGACGCATTCGAATTGTTTAAAAAGGGATCATTTTCACCCAATATTGATGTTTTTATAATATAAATATCTTTTCCAAATTATCTTCATTATTCCACATTTATTCATCCAATAGAATTTGGTATATTCTATATGTTATCATAAATATAATAATAACACCATATATGATAATAATTGAAAACTCAATATCATGATCTGTGTGAAAACAATGAAACTCTTTAAGAAATAAATTGATATATATCTATTAAAATTTTATAACTTCAATATTTATTTCATCCCCAACCATATAAGCCAAATTTCCATCACCATTGTGATTTAATACCCAAAACGTGTAATTCATTCCCTGAAAATTTCATAATAATAATCGCATAAATATTTTATCATGTTATGATTTTGGCTATAAAATGATATTTCCATATCCCAAAAATTAATATGATTTATTCATATATATAGGAACGATATATTACCAATATTAAAACAATTTATTATAAGGTACGAGTATGTATATTTATCATAGGTATCTTATCACAAAAAAAAATTATAGTATAGTTATATATATGGTATTTAATCATCAAAAGATTGGGTGATTCTATTGTTAACTGAAAATATGATGTTTAAAATTGAAAATAAATAATATTAGGAAAATTATGATAAATTATTTAAAGGTAATATACCCAATCAAATATGATTTTTTTCAGTTATAGAGTGGAAAAATTGATGTTTTCTAAATTTTCATATAAGGATCCACATCACAATAGTTATTGAATATGATCTTCTATTAATACTTGATATAATATTTTTAATTTCAATTTTCCCCTTTAGTCCAAGGAAAGGTTCATTTATTTTAATAATTTCCAAGAACTATACATTTGAAAAAATTACGTGGGAGTTTTTTTCAATGTAGATCGTTATTCTCTTATTTGTTTTGTTGAATTAACTCTTCACATTCCATTATATGTCATTAGAATAATATAATTTGTTGGAATTTATAATTTATTTTTCATTTAGATAATTCATCATGTTTTTATACTTTATTGACATGTAGGTAGTTAATTTTTCTTTTATATCTGAGCTTTGAAATTAAAATTTACCTTAGAATAAAGTTTCATTTTACTATAAAAAAATTCACAACTAAAATGATGTTATAAAATTAATAGTTCTATGTTAATAGAAAATAAAATTATGCCTTCAGCACTACCAAATTCCCTAATAGCTATTGATTTTTAAAGACATTGTTTTAAGATACTAAAGAAATGATTAATTTTTTATCTTATGTGAAATTATAAAATAAATAGGAATAAATTGATTTTAATAGGATACTTACTTAAATTGATGCAATATATTCATCCCAATGTTGGTTATTATCATATAATACTATCTCTATTTTATGTCGACAAATTTGAGGGAAATGTTTATTGAATAATGTTTTCTTATTCTTCATTGTTTCATGTAATAAATATTTTGTATTTCCCTCTAAATTATGGTTATGATTTCTTATTGACCTACTTCATCATCCAAATGATGAATACACTAAACTATTTTTTTTCCAGCAATCATTGAATAATAAAAAAATATTCTTTCTATCATGTGAATCTATTATGAAACAATTTGTGGAACGAAAAATCCACTATATGATGGTAGTAATTATCATAATAATGACTCTATAACAACCATGATTGGTTAGCTTATCTTTAACCTAGAAGTATTTTGTTATTCCCAGTGGTAGGAAAATAACACTTCGGGACTAACTTGTATATTTTGAATAATTTATGAACATTGATTTTATAAAAAATCCATGAATAGATTTCCCCTATAAACCAGCATGACCTATAAATATAGTAGATTTTTTTGTAAACATAGATATAATGTGAAACTAGATATGACTAATATTACTATAAAAATTATTATTTATATAAGTATAATAAAATCTTTGAATTATAATGTTTTATCATCTAATGTACATGCTAGAAAATTAGGTAAGGGGAAAATATAGTCTGTTACATGAAATGGTTAATGAAACAATAGTCAAATATGACATGTTCCAAAACTACTACCACTAATAGGGCTTCTGGAAAAAATACTTCATTGATCATGAACATAGGAACTCATACTAACAACCAACATGCATATATATAATCTAAATTCTTACTACACTAATGTTTTATATTAAACGTGATAATTAACGATAATTTTATATTTTATTTTACACATTTTGTGTATGAATATCCACACAAAGAAAAGAATCACCAATGTGACACAACATAAATCCAATTAAATATGTTATTATATGAACATATCTAACCCTTTCCCTATATATAAATAAATTTTTATAAAAAATCATTAATAAAATTTGGGAAAAAATAGTAAACAAGAAGAAACATTTTATATTAATTTCTACAACAAGTATGACCATACACTAGGAGGGTCTCTACATATCATTTCCTACCAAATTACTTAGTTAATTATTTGTTTTTTGGAATTATTGACAACATCAATTGGATGTGACGAGCATTCTGGTAAGTATATAAATCAATCTCCACCTGAAAAAAAACAAACAAACACACACACACACACACACACATATATATATATTATATTAAAAATTTCAGGGTCCAAATGATCCATCACAATATGGGTTAAGAGAACACTGTATAAATATGTAGAAAAATCTTGTATATCATCCCATCTAAAAAGGGGCAAGGGCTGTATTTGAGTTTTGTTGTTGCGATCCCATACCATCCATCATAATTAATATATAATTCACTTTATTATAAATAATATGGTGTGAATATAAAGCATTTAAAATCATTTTCTTCTTACTAAAGAGGTATCTAAATTTCAGAAAACCTGACAAACTATGTCAACATTCTCAATCAGGAAAAATATCAACATGATCATAAATAATTCTAATAACCCCATTACCATAACCTCAATCATGAAATCATGTGTCGAAATATTCTATATTACTAAACCACATAGATATTAACATGAAGTTACAACTAACATACAAACAAAAATTCATATATAACAAAATTTAGGTTCTGTTCACTACCTTATGTTATACAAGATATTTACATGAAATATAAAAAATTAATGATTCATAATTAAGGGAAACTCTTTTTTTCTAAATAAAAAATAGGTAAATTTTATTTAATTATTAAAACACAGTTGATGTAAGATCCATTGAAATATTTTCCCATAATATAAATTTCATTTCATGTGTAAATTTTATTAATTGAAATTGTTTTTCATAAAAACCATTTTGAATTACTCATTTAGTAAATATAATAATTCTATGTAATTTACCCATAAATCATAATTTTAATTAATTTATTATTGAGAGTGGATTTTAAAATATACATTTAATTTTGAAAAAAATGGAGTTTTTAAACAATGTAAAAAACAAAAATTTCTTCTATTGATTGTAAAAATATTAGATTATAGGAATATTTTGGTTCATTTAAAATATTGCTTGAAAAATATTACTAATATGATTATTTTATGAAAAATCATAATTCTGGGGGATGAGAATAATTTATTATTGGGATGCACACAAATTCAGAATCAAATCCTTTATTACCCACTGAATTAATATAGTCATGAGATCTCCATTGATTTTGACTCTTAATAATGTTAATGTTGGGATTACTAACTTATGAATCATATAGGCTAATGTATAATTAAATTATATTTAAAATAAACATGATAATGTAACATGAAATTGTTTTCCCAAAAGAATATAGTCTTATGGTCCATTCATCTAATTATAAATGTCATTCTACACATACCAAAATGGAATAAGGAATAAAATAAGTCCATATAGAGGAAAATGTGAAAATATTTATTGAATTCATGAATACATTCCAACTACATGAAATTTTTAATAATAAAGAATGAGAACATGGATAACTAACTTTATTAATGTAACTATTAATGGAACCTACTATTATAAATGCAGGTTTAAACAAATAAGGTTTTCTTTAAACCATATTCCATTGTATTTTAAATCAACAATACAATAAATATAATAATACCATTGAACCATTATATGGATTCATATTAAGAATTTTCTTAAGAAATCATTAATGGTTAAAAAAAATATAGTTAAAATTAATTAATTTATAATTATAAAAAAATATTTAAAATGTATAAACTACATTGAAAACAAGTCATTGAATTATCCCAAACATATCATAGAAATTCATTAGTTAGGTCTAGAGACACTATCTTAAAACTTTATTTCTTTTCCCAAATGTAGTATTCTAATGAATTATATTATAAGATTAAACTAATATTAAATTAACAAAGAATCCAAATATATAATAACTCTATCATCCCAATTAACTAAAGAATAATACATTTTAATATTTATTAATATATTTGAATTAAACATTAATTTTAATTTAAAGGGTATCCTATGTTCGATGACATACTCGATACACAAAAACATGTTTCTTTGAAATCTTACATTGTACACAATGCTAGGTCATACAAAATAATAATAATATTATATTATTTTATATTTTAGTTAACACCTAGCCATTGTATTGTCGGTAATGAAAAGAACTAACTAAAATAATATTATTCATGTTTGTTATGTGTTTTTACATTTATCCAATAAATTTTAGACACTTAAAATAAAAAAGAATCCAATTTTAGGCTTAAATACTCAAATATTCTTTAAAGGGTTGATTTACTGGATTTTGATGGGGAAACCATATAAAATATATTTTTTCCACACATATATGTTCTATTTGAAATAATAAAATTCTTTTTTATAATCGGGACATCAAAATTTACTTTGGGTAAATTTTTGGTATTTTTCTGATAAAATTCATTTTATAATGAATAGTGAAAATACTGTTTTTAATTCAAAACATACTTATAATATAATATATTTATATGAATAGATTATCTTTATAATTAGTTTTAATGTTTAATTGGATTATATTTTTACCATTTAATCCATTATTATTCATCGGATGTAATTTCACTTTGGAATTAGACATAAAAAAGTGTCAGTCTTTTGATAGTTTTTGTTTCTTAGAAACAAACCTTTTGTTTTGACAATGGGAATTAATTTTAAATTAATTAAACCAACTTTTATGTTTTTAATTTGATAAAATAGTCCTGATTTTTGAATTTGTAATATCAATTATAGATTTGGTTGAATTTTTGGTATTTTTTTGAAAACCTTCAATTTTTTATTAATCGTGAAAAAACTGAGTAGTAGTTAAAAACCGACATTTTCATTTGAATGAAATTTTACTACTTATGTGAATTGAATTTCTAAAATACAACATACATGGTTGTAATCTGTAGTTAAATGTGGTTCAATAAGATAAAAATAAT
Organism: Viscum album; assembly: GCA_963277665.1. Taxonomy (NCBI): domain Eukaryota; kingdom Viridiplantae; phylum Streptophyta; class Magnoliopsida; order Santalales; family Viscaceae; genus Viscum; species Viscum album. The sequence goes on along the minus strand of OY728147.1, from coordinate 127,273,580 downwards.
GTTTGTTGAATAGTAACTTTTGACTTTTATTTACCGTGGTTATAGGTAAATAGGGTAGTTCAAAGTAAAAACAATATTATAATAATATAAAATTACTTTAACACTTGTACTAACCTTATTGGATGATTTATGGCTGACCAATACATTACTTGGGTTACATATTTTTCCTTTCAAAGCCATTTGGGTAAGATAATGATGTTAATAACTTTTTATTTAAAGTAAAAATAAAAATATAATAAACATGTATTCTTTTGATAAAACAATTTTAATGTGGGGTAATATAATTGATATATTATATTATAAATATTCATTATAAATTTAGAAATATTTACTACATCATGGTATTTTATTTATAATTTTTAGAAATAAAATAAATAAAATTATTTATGACACCAAAATGATGCAGTGTTTACCTCATTAATGAATGATTTAAATAAATAAGATTATAAAAAATAAAACAGTATCCAAAACCCATCCAATTATTATTGGATGGTTTTATTTCTAATAAGAGTCATCTTATCATCTACATTAATAAGTTTTGTGAATTTAGAAATTGAGAATCATTACATAAAAAAATAATATTTTCAAACTTTCCTAAAGAGCCCCTCCTCCCCCTTTTAAATATCTCTCCCCTATAACCCATTACTAACACCTTTAAAGCCTTTTTTCTCATCAAAATTCTACCCAATTGAGCTCCTAGAAACCCTCTCTTTCAAATATAATCCTTACCTTAGGAAAAATGAATTTCAAGAAATCCTTTTTTTTCAAACCAAATGGAGTTGCCAGATTTAAAGTTGATGTCTTCTCTTAAGTTATTTTCTATTATATTACTTCTCGAACCCCCTACAGACTTTTTATTTCTTTCTTTTATTACAATTCTAGTATCCTAAATATACTTGGTTGTTGTTATGATAAGGATTCTAACTACACATACACACACCTATAACTAATGGGTAAATAACATACTATTTCTGTGGATGGTGATGTACTACCTCATGAGACAATGATTGCTCAATATTCTCCTACCACCGCTAATGGTGGCCATTAATATGGCAATGTATTTATATGTGATATATTTTATATTTATATTGTCTATATTCTTCTGTATTTTTCATTTATAGCAGACCATTATGGTTTCTATATTGGGTAAACCCGATAATTTCATTTGAGGAAGTGTGGACTGCCGCCCCCTCAATGTTATATGAATCGTTCATGACATACCTAAAACATATAAAGGATGAGGTTAATGAAATTATGTATGATATCATAATAGAATTATAATATACCTATGTATCATTAATTTTTCATTCCATTAAATATGAAATATAAATGAAAGTAGCGTTCATGCGTACGTAAGGCATACCGTCTCCATGAACGGTGAATTTCATTTCTTATCTCCAAATGTTATGTACTATTATAAATACATATATATACTATATATATATGATATATATGATATCTAAATCAGGAATATTATTTGTAGATAACGGAATTCTAACCATGTGAATAACTATTTATTATAAGAAGTTCATTTTTCACTCAAGTACCAAATAACGACAAAATGACCGTTATTAAAATAAATGATTAAATAAAGTTTTAACATGGTAATAAGTGATTTAAAAGGAATAATAAAGTTGAAAAGTGTTATTAAGAAATTATAAATTAACATTAGTTAATTATCCATGAGATTAAAGAATGAACGGGTCAAGTCGAACTTGAGGTAAGGGTCTTCGTCTTAATCTCCCTTCATTGAGGCATATTTTGTTTTATACACGACTTTATTTTATACGGTGTATAAACACCTTTGACTTTTCATTTCATTCAAAGAGAATCTATTTCTATGAGGCGGTTTACTAAACAACAAAAAAGAAGGTTTATTTTTAATTTAAGCAGTAAACACAACCTTTTCTGCCGCCACGAGTATTATTTGATCTCTGGCTTCCTTAACAAGCCGTAATATTTTTTAAAAGGAAAATAAATACCATATACTCTATTACATAATTTGGTATTGAAAATGGTTTTTATAATGGATTTTTTATCTCAATATATTTAAATGATATATTGTGATTGAAATGTGGAAAATTTATCTTTCCTTTATATTTATTTTATGTGTTATGAATATGTTATGGTTGTTGGGAATTGTTTACATATACGGGTGGTTCCATGATAAACCTAGTGTGGGTGATCCTGAGATATCTCTCCAATTAATTGGGTAATTTGATGGAGGTAAACGTTAATGTTTCTCATAAGATATTTAGGAAATATATTGTGATGGGTATTCCAAACGTAACCCCCTATGCAGTAGTGATAGATACAATATAAGTATGATATTGATGCCTCAAGTTACCTTTACGATATTTTATTAGTATGTGTTATTCATAAGTCTTATGATTTCATGAGGTATGATAAAGAGGTTATGTTATGTATATATTTATGAACTAATATTCTATTTCATTATTTTATAACCCTTACTGAGATTTTTATGCTCATACCTTGTTTTTAAATGTTTTTCACAGGACTTAATTATTAATACGGTCAAGGATGGGATCAAGGAAAATTCATTATGTCTAAAACATAAAACTGGACATTACACTTTTTTTCAAGAGTTTTTATTTTATGAAAAAATGGAAACTGAGTAGAAGTGTATACATTGTAATTTTTGTGATGTTTTGTAATAGTTATTACCTAATTCCCTAAAAATGTAAACCTAAAAATATCCTCATTGTAAATTATTTCTTTAATTCAAGATTGTGTAATGTTTAAGGCTGGGTCCTTATAGCTTTTATAAGAGGTCGGTTTAGACAACTTTAGATGTTAGAATATTGTTAAATTAATATCCATAAATTATTTTTAATTAATGGTAATATTGAAATGATAGAGAATTTCTAGATTACCATGTTGCTTTGCTTAAGATATTTCTATGTTCCTAATGGTTTTTCGTAGAGGAAACATGACAGCTATGATTGGAAGACATCAGTAGGAAGACACACTTCCAAATCAGTAACCTGATATGGTTGGAATCGGAACTGAACTATTTGTTGCAGTGATGGAACAGTTGACGCAGGCTACTAATGGTGGTGGTTTCCATGCACGAGATCAGTTAGATCAACCGTAGAGGAACATGTTAATAGTGGCACATTTCATAAGGCATCATCCTCCATAATTCAAGGGATAATATGACCCTGTGCTAGCAGAAGGGTGGATTAAAGCACTGTAAAAGATTTTTGATGTCATGGGGTGCTCAGAACATCATAAGGTTAGTTGTGCTATTTACTGTTTTAAAGGTAAAGCTAATCATTGGTGGTTGATGGTAAAAATATTAATGATAGTGAGGAGATTGGTGCTCTTCATTAGTATTAATTCAAGGGTATTTTTCTTGAGAAATATTTTCCTATGGTGGTTCATCATAGGATGGAAAAAAAATCCTAGAATTGAGGCAGGAGGATGACTCAGTGGGTGCTTATGTATCAAAATTCACTTGACTGGCTAGGTATGCTCCAAATTTCATACGAGATATTGATAGTAAAGTTAACCATTTTTTAATTAGGATTAAAGACAAAATATTGAAGGGTTTTAGCTTATCCTGAGTTCAAAAGATATGAAAAACTTATTCAATGTTAGGATATGGAGGAAATGGACTTTTCTGATGATTAGGGATTCTTTGAAAACAACAAAATAAGGGGTCGAGGTGGTTGAAGAAAGGGAAGAACTCTTCAAAAAAGTCTAATGGAAAGAAATTTATGTTTATAGTTTGTAAAAATTGTGGTAAAAACATACTGGGGAATGTCTTTTGAATTCTGGTAAGTGATCTCGATGTGGTAAAATGGGACACAAGTCTTGTAATTGCACTGAAAAAGACTAGGGTAATGGTAGTACAAAATCTGATTTACAATCAGTAAAATGTTATAAGTGAAATTAAATGGGACATTATGAAAATGAGTGTCCAATTAAGAACTCAACTACAGTAAAATATCTAGACTACAAATAGAATGGGGTGATGAAATCCTCTTCAACTACTTCAACATATATTGGGCCCTCAAATGAAGTAGTATCAGATACACTGTTTTTTTGTTGAGATAATTCCAATGCGTTGTTTGATTCAAGGTCTACATATTATTTCATTTTTGAGAAGTTTTCTAGTATATTTTGAATTCCATCTCAACATATGAATCCTGAACATTTGGTAAAAATTCCAAGGGAAATGTTGAGACAAAAAGAATTTATCAGAACCTTCATGTCCTTGTGTGCGGAAAGAATATACCTAAAAACCATATTGTTTTTCCTCTAGTAGAGTTTTATGTTATATTGGGTATGATTTGGATTTCTTTTTTTCATTCTATGTTTGATTATAGGGCTAAAGAGGATTCTTTTCCGAAAGATTTTCAGTTTGTGTACAAGAATGAACCGTCACTTTTGATAACATATTAGGAAGCTAAGAAACTAGAAAAAGATGGAAATGAATGTTACCATGCAGATATTATTGAAAAAAATTGAACTATTCTGATTAATGATGTTCCAATGGTAAATGTGTACCTTGATGATTTTCCTGATGAGTTTCCTAGTATTATAAGTGATCGAGAAGTTTAATTTACTATTGACTTAGTTCCTAATGCAAATCCAATTTCAAAACCCCTTATAGAATGGATAAAATTGTACTTTTAGAGTAAACAATCAATTGCAGGAGTTATTAGATAAAGTGTTCATTTGACCTAGCACATAACCATGGGGTTCTCCTATCTTGTTTGTTAAAAATAAATATTTTTCAATGAGACTTTTCATTGATTATAGAGAATCGAATAACATCACTATTATGAACAAGTATCCTTTTCCTCATATTGATTATTTGTTTGACCAGCTCTAGGGAGCTCAGTATTTTTCAAAGATTGATTTGTGGTCGGGGTACCATCAGTTGAAAGTGAAGGAAATAGACATTCCAAAGACCACGTTTCATACTAGATATGGCCATTATGAATGTGTAGTTATGCCTTTTGGTTTAACCAATGCACCTGATGTATTCATGGATCTTAAGAATAGAATTTTCTGTGAGTTTTGGAAATGTTTTTGGTTGTGTTCATTGATTATATTTTTTTTCTTTTTCTAAAATTAAATAGGACCATTAATGTCATTTAAGGGTTGTCATGAAAACCATAAAAGAAAATAAATTGTCTTGGAAATTAAGCAAGGGTGTGTTTTGGTTACAACAAATTTCATTTCTCAGTCACATTGTTTCCAAAAGTGGCATAAATGATTATCCTACCAAAACAAAAGTTGTTGAAGAATATCCAAGACCCACAAATACAATCGAGATCCATAGTTTTCTTGGTTTGGAAGGTTATTAGCAGAGGATTGTTGAAAATTTTTCACAGTTATCTATTCCAATGGATAAGATAACTAAAAAAGGTGTTAAGTTCATCTGGACAAAAGAATGTGATGATTGTTTTCATGAATTGAAAAGATGATTGGTGAATGCTCTGGTTTTGGAACTGTCTTCCTGAAATGGTGAGTTTCTTATCTAAAGTGATTCTTTTTTGAAAGGAATTGCATGTTTCCTTATGCAGAATGATAAAGTAATTTCTTATGATTCATGTCAGTTCAAACCTCATGTGTTAAATTACCCTACACATGATTTGAAATTATTTGATGTTGTTTTTTATTGAATAATTTGGAGGAATCATTTATATGGAGTAATGTGTGAAATATATACGGATCACCAAAGTTTAAAATATATATTCACTCAGAACAAATTAAACATGAGATAGAGGAGATGGCTGGAATTAATCAATGATTATGATAATATGATCCATTACCTTCCGGGAAAAGTAAATAGAGTGGCTGATGATTTGATTCAAAAAATGAATGCTTCATTAACTATGTTACATTTGGAAGAAGATCCTTTGATTAAAGGCTTATTGTACTTTTTCATATAATTTGTTGGTGCATGAAATTACACTATTTTTTTCATGTGTTAGTGAAATCGTCTCAATCAGATAGAATTAAGAAAGCTCCGAAGGAAGACAGTGTTTTGCAGAAAAAGGTAGAGTTAGTTTAGAAGGGTAAGTTGTCTGATTTTAACATTGATAATGATTGTATTATGAGATTTTGTAAGAAATTATGTGTGCCTTGTGATTAAAAGTTGAAAAATGAGTTGTTATGTGAAGCACATAGTTCTCCGTTTTCAGTTCATCCGGGCAGTAGTAAGGTGAACAGAGATTTTTGAGAGTATTACTGGTGGGATGGAATGAAAAGAGATATTGCTAACTTTACCGTGAAGTGTTTGACTTATCAACATGTTAAAGTAGAGTGGAAGTTACCAAAAGGGATGATTAATCCTTTATGAGTGCTAGAGTGGAAATTGGAAAGAATATACATGGGCTTGGTTGTGGGATTAGTAAAGATATCTCGAGGTAATAATGCAGTTTGGTTTACTGTTGATCAATTGATTAATCTTCTCATTTCCTTCATATTAGAGATAATTTGTCTCGAGATAAACATTCTCTGTTGTATGTTAAAGAGATAGTCAAGTTTCATGGAGTTCCCCTCTCCATTTTATCTGATCGTCATCCCAAGTTTACATCTAGCTGTTGTAAAGGCCTTCATAAGTCATTGGGTACTGAATTAAATTTTAGTACATATTTTCATCCTCAATCAGATGGGCATTCAAAATGATCAATTCAGACCTTGGAGGGTATTTTACGTGCTTTCTTAATGGATTACCAAGGAAGTGGGTACAAACATCTTTCTTTGGATGAATTTTCTTATAATAATAGTTTTCATTCTAGTATACAGATGGATCCATTTGAGGAATTATACAGAAAGAGATGTTGATCTCCAAATTTTTATGATGAAGTAGGTGAAAGGAAGTTGATAGGACCAGAATTGGTAGAAGAGATGGAAGAAAAAGTTCAGTTGATTCAGACGAACATGAGAATAGCATAAAGTAGGCAGAAAAGTTTTGTGGATAACTGGGGGAAGGATATCTCTTTTGAGGTAGGTGATCATTTCTTTCTCAAAGTTTCTCCATGGAATGGTTTGAAGCATTTCAGTATGAAGGTAAAGTTTAGTCTGTGGTTCATTGGACCTTATGAAATCCTGGAGAAAGTTGGATCACTTGCCTATAGAGTGGGATTACCTTCACGTTTATCCCAAGTACACAATGTTTTTTATATTTCAATGTTGAGAAAGTATATGCTGGATCCATCTCATATTTTGAGCCTAGATGAATTTATGTTGGAAGAGAATATCTATTATGAGGAAAAACCAGTCCAGATTCTTGACCGATTGAAAAAAGTGTTGCAGAATAAGGTAATTCATCAGGTAAAGGTTTTGTGAAAAAAATATACAGTTGAAGAGGCAACATTGGGATATGAAAATGCAATGAGGGATAAATACCCCCTCTTATTTGATAAGTGAATCAAAATTGTGAGGACTCAATTTCCAAAAGGGGGGAAGAATGTTACATCCCAAGTAAACAAAGAATAATACATTTTCATATTTATTAATATTATTGAATTAAATATTAATTTTACTTTAAAAGGGATGCTATGTTCGATGGAATACCTGATACCCAACAATGGGTTTCTTTGAAATCTTATGGTGCACACAACGTTGGTTCATATTGAAAAATAATAATATAATATTTTTTTAAATGGTAGTTAATGCCTAGTCATTGTATTGGCGGGAATGAATATAACTAACTATAATATGATTAAGCATGTCTGTTAAATGTTTTTACATTTATCCAATAAATTTTAGTGGCATAAAAAATAAAATCCAATTTTATGCATAAATACTCTATTATTCTTTAAAGGGTTGATTTACTGCCTTTTGATAGTGAACCCTCTTTAAATCTAGTTTTGGTCACTTTTATATGTTCTATTTGTCAAAATAAAATTTTTATTTAGAATCGGGACATAAAAATTTACTTTGGGATTTTTTTTTGTATTTTTATAATAAAATTCATTTTTTAATAAATAGTGAAAAATAATGTATTTTAAATCAAAAATGCCTTTTAATCTAACATATTTTGATAATTATATTATCTTTTTAATTGGATTTTAATTGTAATTATATTATATTTTTACCATATAATCCAATGTTGATTATTGGATGTAATATCGCTTTGAAATTTGACATAAACAAGTGCCAATATTTTGATAATTATTATTTCATAAAAACATGTTTTTTGTTTGGACCATGAGAATTTATTTTAAATAAATTAATCCAACATCTATGTATTTAATTTGATAATATAGAAATATTTTTTGTATTTGGAATAAAAAATATATCATAGGCCAAATTTTTGGTATTTTTCTAAAAACCATTAATTTTTTATGAAAAGTGAAAACACTGAGTAGTAGTTAAAAACCGACTTTTTCATTTTAATGAATATTTACTGCTTCTATGAATTGAATTTAAAAAATCTTCCATACATGGTTATTATCAGTAAGTAAAACGTTTTTCAATACGATGAAAATAATTTTTGGTGAATAGTAACTTTTTGACTTTTATTTATCACGGTTAAAGGTAAATAGGGTAATTCAAGATAAAAATAATATTATAAAAACATAAAATTTTATTTACACTTGTCCTAACCTTTTCTGATGAGTCGTGGCTGACCAATGTAATCCTTGGGTGGGATTTTTGGCCTTTGAAATCCATTTGGGTATGATAATGACATTAGTAACATTTTATTTAAAGTAAAAATACAAATATCATAAACATGTATTGTTTTTCTCGAAAAAAATTAATGCGGGGTTATATGATTGAAATATTTTACTATAAATATTAATTATATAGGTAAAAAAATTTCCAACATCAGGGTATTTTATTTATATTTTTTGAAATCATATTAATAATATTATTTGTGACACAATAATGATGCAGTGATTACTTCATTAATAAATGATTTAAATAAATAAGATTATAAAAATTAACACATTTTAAAAACCTATTAAATTCTTATTCTATGGTTTTATTTTGAACAAGAGTCATCTATTCTTTGACTTTAATATGTTTTGGACCGTTAGAAACAAAAAATTATTATATAAGAAAATAATATCTTCAAACATTCCAAAAGAGCATATCCTCCCCCATATAAAAAGCCCTCAACTATAACCCATTACTCACACCTCTTAATCACATTGTCTCGTTTAAAATCTACCCAATTAATCTCCCTAAATCCCTCTCTTCCTTCTATAAGCCTTCCCTTATGCAGAAGGCACTTCAAGAAATCCTTTTAGTTGAAACCAAAGGGTCTTACCCGGTTTAAAGGTAACGCCTTCTCTTAAGTCATTTTATTTTATTTTACTTCTCCAACCCCAAAACTCTTTTTATTCCTTTCATTAATAAAAAAAATTATAATCAATATACCAGGTTGTTTTTATTAGAAGTATTCAAACTACACTTTCACACACCTTCGTCTTAGGGAAAAAGAACATATTGATCCTGTGGATGGCGAACTACTGCCTCACGAGAAGATGATTGTTCAATATTCTCCTACAAACTCTTATGGTGGCCATTAATATGGAACCATATTTATATGTGATAAATATTATATTTATATTGTATCTATGATTATTTATTTTTCATTTATAGCATACCATTATGGTTTCCGTAATAGGTAAACATGATCATTTTATTTGATGAAGTGTGGAATATCGCACACTCAAGGTGATGTGACTCATTCATTCCATACATGGAATGTTTAAAGGATGGAGATATTGAAATTATAAATGATATTATTCTAGAATTATAATATACCAATGTATCATTAATTTTACATTCCATTAAATATGAAATAGAAATGAAAGTAGCGTTTATGAGTACGTACGACTTACCGTCTCCATAAACGGTGCATTTCATTTCTTCTCACTAAATGTTATGTACTATTATAAATACTTATATATACTGGATATATATGATATCTAAATCATGAATATTATTTGGGAGATAATTTAATTTTGACAACATCAACAACTTGTAATTATAAGTAGTTTATTTTTGACTGAAGTACCCCATATCGACAAAAATGACCATTATTAACCTAGATGATTATATAATGTTTATAACATTGTAATAAGTGATATAAAATTAATAATAAACTGGAAAAAGGTTCTTAAGAAATTATAAAATAACTTTAGATTATTATTCAGTAGATTAAAGAACAAACGGGTCAAGTCTGACCCGAGGTAAGGGGTTTCGTCTCATTCTCCTTTCAGTGAGGCATATTTTTTCTTATACATGACATTCTTTTATACGGTGTATAGACACCTTTTACTTTTCATTTAATTCAAATTGAATATTTTTCAACAATGAATTCTACTAAACTACAAAAAAGAATGTTTCATTTTAATGTATGCAGTGACAATGGAATTTTCTGCCACCGTGAGTATTATTTTATCTTTGGATTCCTTAACATGCCTTAATGATTTTTAAAGGAAAATAAATACTATATACTCTTTTATGTAATTATTTTATTGAGAATGGTTTTGATAATATATTTTTTATGTTAATATATTTAAATGATATATTTTGATCGAAATGTGTAAATGTTATATTTCGTTTATATTTATTTATGTGTTATGAATATGTTATGGTTCTTGGGCATTGTTTACGTATACGGGTGGTTCCATGATAGACCTAAGGCGGTTGGGCCCGAGATATCTCTCTAATTCATTGGGTAACGTGATAGAGGTAAATTTTAATGTTTCCCCAAAGATATTTAGGGAATATACTGTGATGGTTATTCAAAACGTAAGTCCCCATATAGCTGTGATAGCTACAATGTAAGTATGTTATGGATGTCTCAAGTTACCTTTATGATTTCTGATTACTATGTGTTATTCATAAATATTATGATTTCATGAGGTATGTTAATGAGCATATGTTATTTATGAATTGATTATCTAGTGTTTTATTTCATTGTTTTATAAACTTTACTGAGCTTTTTATGCTCATCCCAAGTATTGATTTTTTTTACAGGACATAAAGATGAATGGGGTCAAGGATGGGATCAATAAATAGTCATGAAATCTAAAACATGGAACTATACATGACTCTATTATTCAATAGTTTTTATTTTATGAAAAAATTTAAAATGAGTAGAAATTTATACTTTGTAATTTTTGCTATTCAATGTAATAGTTATGGAATAAATCTCTAAAACTCTAATGCTTAAAAGAACCTCATTTTGAATTAGTCATTTAATTCACGATTATGTAATGTTTAAGGCTGGGTCCTTACAATAACCAAAATTAAGGGTTGCTAAAAATAAAATGAAAACATAGGAGAAGTTTACTTTAAAAGTGTTCAAGGTACTAGGTATCTAGTTTTTGAAAAAAAACTACCTAGTGGAATCAACTCGGAACTCATGCCTCTTTAATACTCATATAGTACCATGTAGTAATCCACTAGGTACTTAGTTTTAGCTAGATTTGTAAAATTTTTGAGGCACTGTAACACCCTATGCTTTTATTAATTAATTTTGTTACACATGAAATTACATAATATTGATGGATTAAATTACAAGAAACATAAAATAAGTCATTCATTATACATAACTCAGGGTTATCTTTCACTACAGGTAATACCTAATTAGCATCCATGACATGTGACATTGAGTTTTTATAAAAATGTGATATATTATTATATATCCATTTAATCCTTACCATTATACCATAACCATTATAACAATAAAAAATAATATTATTAAATAAATTTTGAATATAAATAACAATGAGGTTAAATAAAGGAATCATTTTGATAATAAGATATATAAATTTTGGTATATTCTTTATATATTTTAAAATAATAATTACTCAAAGAATATTTTTTATTTATATTTTAAAAAATAATAGAATTAAATTATCACAGTGTTAAAAAACGAATTTTATAAAATGACCTTCAATTTTTAATTCATAATTTCAAAATTATCATATGGTTAATTGTTGGGATTTCTATGAAAATTTTCTTTTTTGATGAATAGTGATGAATACTATGTTTTTATTTAAAAATTCATTATCCTATGTCTTATTTTAATGTTAAATTACATATTAATTTGGATTTAAAGTCTAATTAGTTTAATTATACATCTAACAATCAAATTCATTTCTTTTTAATAAAATTTATTTTGGAATTTAATGTAAAATATTTGTAGAATTTTGATCATTTTAAATTTAAACACCTACTTTCTTATCATATCTAGGTGATTTTTACATTGTGGTTAAACATATAATATATTGTGAAACAATGTCTCAAACCTATTCAAATACCCATTTTGGGTCCATATATCAAACTTATAGATTCTAGTATTGATTATGGTCTCTTATTAGGGAATGCTGACATGAAAACAACATGTGTGGAATTAACTCCTTCAAAATATTACAGGTGTGACCCTCACCTCCCTTATAAATGGTCATCCCCTCTCCCCCTCACATCGGACCATAAAAACCAAATGGTTCAGAAAATACCTTCCCATAAAACATTTCAAATATCATCCTATCATTTTATAAGACAACATTTTCTTAGAAACCAAAATGAGGATGGCCATTGGTGTAAACCAAAAGAACATACCTGAAGAAGAGGAATCATTCATAAATGATAATTTTGTTTTATTTATTCTAAAAACACATTTAATATAACTTAATTTTTTATTAAATAATAACCACAGTACTCTAAATATACTAATATGTTCTTCTATTAAGGATATCGCCTACAACCATACACAGTTACCTCATGTGGATTATGAAATCATCATCTGTGAGTATGGAGGAATACTACCATGAAAACGGATTTCATTCATTTCTTCCATTAAAACCTACGAGGGATGTAAATAATGATGGAAATACTATTTTTATATGATATTTATGATATTAATTATATTTTTCTTCTTAATTTTTTCTAGCACACACACCTTAATTTGTATCATTTTGTTGAATATGATAATTTCATCCATGTGTATAGAATACTACTGCTTCATGAATCTATGTGATTCATTAATTATTTAATAGAATTTTTTAATGAATTTTTTAATAAACATATTTTCAATATAGGAAATAAAAAATATTTTATAATGACAATATACCATTTACTATTTGTTAATAAAAACTAATAAGAAAAAGAAAAATAATGTTCTTGAATATGTATGACCTTCCATCTCTATGAACAGTTTTTTAATGGGGACTATGACTCATATGTAACTCTATATGTATGGGTTATTTGTCACAATTTTTCCTCTTTTGTAAGTATGTTGTGTTATACACCAATATTATTTCATAAGGAGAATATACAACCCCATTGACATGTAATATATAAGATGATGAGAATTTAAAATGAAGCACTATATGCTTAAAGGAACTTCTAAATACAATGTGATAGTTATATTCAATAAGTTAAACATAATTTTTCCGATGTTGTGAATTGATATTTGAAAAACAGACATACACTGTTGTGATCTGTATGTTATTTGAAGTCTGTTTCGATCAACATAATTTTTGAATAACAATCTACCATTATGATTACTAATATACCTTTATAAATAGTAATGTACCCTTATGAAGATTAAACCATCCAAAAGAATAGTATCCAAACCCATTAATGTATAAACAAAATTTAGGCATATTATGAGTAACAATATGATCATAGTATAAGTCTTCGTATTTTTTAAATAATAAATATTTAATTACAACTTTATGATTAATTTAATAATTTAAATGAAAATTTATTTTCATTTAATATAATAATAAATTATTATTTTTTTGTCTTATTGTTATAAAATAATTTTGTGAAACTTTGATTAATTTTTTTAGTTGTTATAACATTTTTCATAGTTTTAAAATTGTTATTTTTTGAATAAAATATGATTTTATTTAAAAATACAATTTCTCATATTTGTAAAATTATTTTTATAAAAACGATTTAATTTTTGAATTATACATGTCGACAAGTTTTGGGGATTATTTTTTGTGATTTTTCTAAAATAAATTAATTTTTTGTGAATAGTGAAATTCTATAATTTAAAAAATATGCTAAATAAATAAATATCTACATCATGCTTGATTCTTGGATGATATGAATGGACATTGTTTTGAACTCACATTCACTTATTATTATTTTTTATCATAAGGACCGACCCTATTGCTTGTCTTAAGAAAAAAATAAAATAATGATTAAAATAATAGAAAACCCCTCCTTTCCTTCCCTATAAATACCACTCATCACCCCCTCATCCTCTTACATATCTCAGACATTTATCATAACATAAATTCTACCCAATCCTCTTCCCAAGTATATTCCCCACTTCTAAGACTTCATGATCTCACAAAAGGCCAAAACCAAAGGACATAAGAAGGATCTCAAGGAGAAGAAATCAAGAGGTAGAAATCCACTTTGGTTATCTTTTATATTCTTTTCATATTCATTTCTTTTCTATCTTCAAGTAATTTTATCCAAATGGTATGATAACTAAATTACATTACATAAAATGTAATTTTTTTATGGTACTAGAATAATTCATCATATTACCTCGTCCAATTACTTTTATTCAAAAAATTATGAACACCGTCCGAGATGTGTTAATTTGTCACAATAAAGGATGATAGTTTTTCAATTTCCTTTACCTTCTTTAGGGATGGTCATGAAACTATTTTTCTAGTTGAATCATATAATCGTATATTTATTTCATCTTATTGACTATTATATAATCATCATCCACACTAGAATCAAAATAATTAATCAAAACAAGCTCGTTGTGTGCGAAACCTCTCAAAATAGTCCAAGCGATTATCATTAAAAAAATATAAAGATTCATCCGCATATTATTTAATAAAACTAACTATATAAACATTTTATACTCTAAAATTTAAATAATATAATATGATTACACTTTTTTAAAACCATTCCCATTTTTACATGAACTTACATACACATATATAAGTGAACCGATCATGAAAATTATCAAATCGAGCACACTCGAATGATAAAATTGAACATTATAACTCATCAAAAAGGTGATGAATAAAATTAATAAATTTATTATAAATAAATTTAATATATAATAGGATATTTAATAATTATTTAAATAATATAATTTGAGTATCCAAGACATTTTTGATCATGTGAATAAGACCATCATACTTAAGGTAAGGGATTCTACCATAACCTCCATTATTAATTTAGGTTATTCATAGCCTATCTTTAATAACATAAAATTCCCATTTATTTTTATGTACATCTTATAAATGTTGTTTATATGTTCCAATTAATGTTTTAATATCCACTAATCCTCTTTATTCGGTGATATATATGTGTTGAAAAGGTTTCTTATTAAATTCATCATGAAAAGCAAGTCCATTTGAAAGAAAATTACAAAATTATTAAGAATTTTCATGTGTTCTCCATGATCAAATTTAAGCCAAAATAATTTTTTAAAACCCACTATTTTTATTATTAAAACTTTCTTGGTTCACTTCTGGTTTAATATAAATGATTACTCCATTTTTTGATTTCAGTGTTCACTGATATTTTTCGAAAACCACTCTAAAATGATTTAATTCTAAAGTTTCTTAAATACTATTTTAACATGTTGTAAATTATAATAGACATAAATTATCATTATATATGCCTATTAGTCCATATGATTTTTCCATGAATGATCTAATTCTTTTACTACCTGGAAAAGTTTATGTTATGCACATTTGTTATGATTTATGACATTATTATGATAACCATTTCATTCAAGGAGTATTTTTATGTTTATGTGTGATTCAATATATATTATTAAGTATGTTGAAATAATATTCATGAACAAGTTATGATTGGTGGACCCAAAAGTGCTCCATGGAATTGGGTAATGTCTAGCCTCACAAGAAATTATGTGAAACCGGCTTCGTGGGTTTCCTTGATTCATGCTCCATGTGCAACAGTTTTGGCATTTAGTCTTTACTCATGCTCAATTATCAATGGTCTTTGAAGTTATCCTTGACATGTTCTCCTCTATGTTTAATGATACTTGAATCATTCTAAATTAATGTTTTATGTTCCTACCACAATACTCTGAATCCATGTTTATATGATCCCACGTTTTATATGTTATGATTTCATATGATAAAACATGTTCCATTCTATATTATATCATTATTTCATGCCTTATAACCTATGTTATAGGATTTAATATTACAATTATACACATACTGAGATTTGTATGCTCATCCCATGTTTTTAAAAAGTTTTCCACAAAATTCCATAGTAGTTCAAATCACGATTAAGGTGCTAGTGCAGATGAATCCAATTAGATATTTACTGATTATTTTTGTAAACCATTATTTAAGGTATGGTTTGTCTAATCATCGAATTCATAGACCAGAAATGGTCCTTAAAAATATAATTTACTATGTATTTTTCTGTTATCCTTTATAAAAAAAAATTAAAAATAGGTTTTAGTACTGAATCTAGAAGTGCGGATACAGGGATTTATAGTGTGTATCAAAGGAACATTCTAGAAAACTTTTGAGATTATATGTTGTTTCTTTTCTAGAGAAATTTTATCGATAGGGATTAATTTTGAACTTATATTCAATTAAGTACTCATAAAAAAATATTTTTCCATAATTAACTATATATAAATTATGAATTATAAGTATAATAAAATAATTTTGAGGGATAAATTAATTTAGGGGGTAGAATGAAACATGCAGAGACTTTAAAAAGAAAAAATATACGCATAAATGAACTAATAAATACTATTTGACTTTTACATCCTTGCAGCTAAACATAATTTTTCCACTTTTTGAGTTGAATTTTGAAAAATGGACGTACACAATTGCGATTAGTAAGTTTTTTGGAGTCTGATATGATCTACATAATTTTTGGTGAATAGTAACCGACCCTTATAAATAGTAATTCACCATTATGAATATTAAATATTTTTAATGAATAGTAACCTCACTCATGATTGTATAAATAATATTTAGGAATCTTAAAAGTAACAATATAATCATAGTATAAGTCTTCATATTTTTAAGGTTATAAATATTCAAATACAATTTACTGATTAATTGATTTATTTAAATAAAAATGTATTTTCATAAATATAATCCAAAATTATTATTAATTTTATAATGGTTATAAGATAATTTTGTGAGACATTTATTAATTTTCCATGGTGTTATTAAATTAGTTATAGTTTTAAAATTGTTATTTATCGAATACATTATGATATTATTTAAAAAAAAAATTCACATATTTTAAAAAAATATTATTATTAAAATGTGTTAATTTTGTAATTATACACATCGAGAAAATGTTGGGGTGAATTTTTGTATTTTTTAAAAAATATTTGAATTTTTTCTGAATAGTCAAATTCAATAATTTATGAAATATGCTTAATAATTGAATTTCTGCATCATACTTGAGTCATGGCTGATTTAAATGGAAATTGGTTCAAACCCACATGAACTTATTACTATTTTTGTCACAAGAACTAACATTATTTATTCTTTTTACCTTACAAATTAAATAATGATTAAAATAATGGAAAAGCCTCATCCCCTGCACTAAAAATACCTCCCATCACCCCTCTTACTTTCACATCACTCAAAACATTTTTATTGACTAAATAATACCAAATACTATTCCCAAGGATATTCCCCACATTAGAAAACTATTGGGATCACCAAAAGGCCAAAACCAAAGGCCTTAAAGAGGATCTCACAGAGAAGAGATCCAGATATAAAAATCCACTTTCATTTTCTTTCATTTTTTTCATACTCCATTATTTTCTCTCTTCACCTCCCATTATCCAATTAGAATGATAACATCAGTAAATTAAATAAACTATAATTTTTTCATGGTAATGGAATAATTAATCATCTTACCTCCTTCCCCAATCTTTTATTCTAAAATTTAAAAACACTACACAATATGTTTTAATTTATCTCATTGAAGGACGACATGTTTTCAATTTCATTTACCATCTTTATGGATGGTCGTGAAATAATTTTTGTGGTTGAACCAGGTAAATATATATATTATTCATCTTATGTAATTTTATGTAACCATCATACACATATAATTTAATTTTGTAAATCATTAAATGCTCGTTGAGTGGGAAACAACTCAAAATAATCCAAGCGATTTTAATTAATCTTTTATCTAATGATTCACCCTCAACCCATTTAATCAAATAAATTATATAACCATTCTAAAATTTATAGGTTCATTAATATAATATAATAAAAAATCTCTAAAACCATTCCCATTTTACTAGAACTTATATACTCTTATACAAGCGAACCGATCAAGAAAATTATGAAAACAAGCACCCCCAAATGATAAAATTGAACACTATAACTAATTAAAAAGGTTCTGAATGAACATAATAAAATTTATATAATTTGATTACACATATATAAGGTTATGGAAATATTAATTAATGAATCTAATTTGGGTATCCAAGACATTATAATTAATTGAAGAACACCTTTAGACTTAAGGTAAGGGATTCTACCCGAACCTCCATTATTCTTTCGGGTTATTCTTACTATATCATTACCCAAATGAAATTTAATTTTATTTTTATGTACAAAATATAAATGTTGTTTATGTTTTCCAACTCATGTTTACATATCTACTCATCATTTTACTTCAGGGATATACAAGTTTTTAAAAGGTTCTTTATTCAATTATTACTGAAAAGAAAGAATGTTTAATGAAAACATACCAAATTCTTACCCATTTTCATGTGTACTCCAAGATTTCATTTCAGAAAAACTTTCCTTTATAAAAAAATTATTTTTATTTTTAAATAATTCTTCTTTCAATTCTAGTTTTATAAAAATGATTACTTTATTGTCTGTTTTAAGTGGTCTTTGATATTTTCATTAAACAACACTAAAATGTTTTAATTCTAAAGTTTCTTATATAAAATTTTTATTTGTTATCGATTAAATTTGATATCATTTATCAAGATGTATGACTATTATATGTTATGATTTTCCACACATGATCTAATTCATTTTGACGATGGACACTTTTTTGATATTCCCATCAGTTAAAATTTATGAGATGATTATGATACCCATTTATTTCCATGGGTACCTTTATATTTTTCTGTGATTTATTATTTATGATTATTTTATATTGGAAGAATATTAATTAACATGTTCGGATGGGTGTTATTAGATATCACTCTAATTCATTGGGTAAAATCTAGTCTCATGAGACATTATGAGAAATGGTCTTTGCGGTTAGCCCTAACTTGTGCTCCATGTGAAATGGTATTGGTTGTTAGCCTTGAATCGTAATACTCTATGTGAAATGAGACTTCACTCATTCTAATGCCATGTGTTGTATTTCTTCTACATTTCTATGACTCTATGTTTGTCTTATCTCTTGTTTTATATGTTATGATTCAATATGTTCTATCATATCCCATTCCTGCTTATATCGTTATGGCATGGATTATAACCCTTGTGCTAAGATATAATTTTTGATTATTCTATTAATAAAAATTTTATGATCATTCCATGTTTTTAAATTGTTTTTCATGTGATTTATTAGAAGTTCAGAGGAGGGTTAAGGTGTTGTTACAGATGAATCCTACTAGTTATTTCGAATTTTTTTTAAACCCCGATTTAATCTATCATTTTTCTAATTCTCAAAAACCTAGAATAAAATGGTCCTTAAATGTATAATGTACTATGTTTTTTTATTTTAGCCATTATATAAAAAATACCTTGTATGTTATAGTACTAAATCAAGACACGCGGGTTTATGGATTTGTAGTTTGTATCAGCTGAACGGTCTTGACAACTTTGTAGATTAGACGTTTTTGTTTTTTTTGTTTTCTTGAAATTGTAGTTAATTTTGATCTTCTAGATAATTATGTACACTTAAGAAAATAGTTTTTCTTGGTAATCAATATGAAAATTCATAATTATAAGTAAAATGAATGAATTGCGAGGGTGAAATTCATTTAAGGAGGGAAAATGTAAGACAATGTTGTTTTAAAAGGAAACATTAGGGGATTAAATAAACTACTAAATACTATATAAAATCTATGACCTATAAGTTAAACATAACTTTTTCAATTATTTGAATTTAATTTCTAAAAACAAATATAACTGGTTATGATTAGTAAGTTATTTGGAGTCGGATAGGATCAACATATATTTTGGTGAATATTAACTTACCCTTATGAATAGTAATATAGCCTTATGAATATTAATGTACCCTTATGAAATTTAAATCATCCCAATTAATTGTAACATTACCCATGAATGTATACATAAAATTTAGGAATTTTATATGTAAAAATATAATTATATTATAATTTTTGGTATTTTTGAAGTCATAAATTATTATTTAAAATTTATTGATAAATTTAATAATTAAAATTAAAATGTATTTTCATAAAATGTTATCATAAATTATTATTTTATTGTCTTATTTATATAATATAATTTAGTGAGACCTGTATTAATTTTCTAAGTGTTATAAATTTATTTATAGTTTTAAAATTTTTATTTTTGGAATAAAATTTGATTTTATTTAAAAATTATTTTTCTCATATTTAGAAAAGTAAATTAGTAAAAATATATTAATTTTTGAATTATACATGTTGAAAAATTATAGGAGTGATTTGTTTTTGATTTTTCTGAAATATTTTGAATTTTTGGTGAGTAGTGAAATTCGATAATTTACGAAGTATGTTAACAAATAAATATCTTCATCTTTCTTTAGTCTTGGATTTTGTAAATGGTAATTGGTTAAAACTCACATAAAAATATACCTTTTTTGCACAATAACTAACACTATTTCTTCTCATGAGAAAAATAATAAAATAATTATTAAAATAATAGAAAACCCCTCCTCTCTTGCACTATAAATACCACCCTCACCACCTCTTCCTATAATATCCTGAAAAGATTTTATAATTTTCTTAGTTATTCCCAATTATTTTACCAAGGATCTTCCCCACATCAAAGACCTTCTGGTCTCACTAAATGTAAAAAACCCAAGGCCTTAAAAAGGATCTCAAGGAGAAGAGTTGAGAAGGTAAAAATTCTATTTCATTTTCATTCATTTTCTAATCAAGTTCCTTTCTTTTATATCTTTTCCTCAGCTCATCCAAGTTGTATGATAACTCTAGTACATTATATATACTATAATGTTTTTTTAATGAAAAAATTCATCATCTTAACACATTCCCCATACTTTTATTTTCAAAATGAAAAACACATTCCTATGTTTTTTAATTTATCACATTCAAGGACGACAGGTTTTCAATTTCATTTACCATATTCATGGATGGTCATGTGTCATGACCCGTTCCCTAAGCCCCTTGTCATGAATAACCTAAGCTAGATTTCTATAGGCAAGAGCTTCGGGACTAGCACCAGAAAGACATTTCCTTAAAAAGGGAACACATTTCCTCGAAACCTATACACACACAGATAGGGCACACTGTGCACAAGTAAAGAATAACAGAAGAAGAAGAGTACAACCACAACTAAAATCCAACACATAGTGTAAAAGTAAGTACGGATGTAAAGGGGATAGAATAAAAGCACAACTGAAATAGAAATACAGAAAAATGAGAAACTACTCTTGAGGCCATCCTCCAAGGATTCTACATGAAGCATAGGTACAGCTCATCACTAGAGCTCACCAGGTCAGTTGGTCATCTCTGTACACCATCTAGTCCTGGCTCCCAACCCTCTGTCAATTCTTCCCATCATCAACAAAAAACACAACAAGGTGCAGATGAAGCCTGTGTAGGGGTGAGTTTAACAATACCCAGTAGGGAACCCAAGCCCCCCAAATGTCTCCCAGAATTCCACAAAGGAAAAACCAAAAAGCAAGATCTCAATGAAAAAGAACGTAGCAAATGACAGCTCACACCAGGTATATTCTAGGGTAGTAATAGTAGCATAATTTGTCTCATCGTCTAACACCTCATCTATAAGAGAACTCCTCATTTATCGAGTACAATGGGCCTTCCAAGTCACATAGAGGTGCATCCCACTAACCTTGAATTGCTTAGGTACTCCTCCCCATCGCATACAATGAGTCTTCCAGGTCACACAAAGCCACTCCCCAACGTGGCCTACTGAGGTACTCCTCTGTCGAGTACCGTGGGTCTTCCAGGTCACACATAGCTGCTCCCCTATGTGGGCCTGAAAATTCACATAGAGGTGATTCCCACAAGGCCATTGAGTCACACAGAGTCGAAAATCATCAGTCTTCAGGTCTCAACAAGTTGTAGGGTTCCGCATGTAGCGTGATTGGGGGGAAATCTCCTCAATCCATCAGTCATATATTAACTTGCACTAAATCCCCTTATTAATTATACCAATGATCTTCAATGTCATAAGGGTTTCATCGCAATAGACAGTGCGTCCACCAAATTCCTGGTCCTTACGTTATATGCATTTAAGTGCTGAGGGCCGGTTGGATTTTGGGTCAATCTAACCTTGCCATTCTCTTACATAATCCAAAACTCACATGGAGTATATCAAAAATAATTCATTGTCCTAATTGTTCTGGCGCCATATACGGTTTGTCAAACAAACGTCCAGTTTAGGAGATATGCCCATTTAGGCGTAACTAGTCCGAAAGGGGTCTGGGTCAAGTCTGACCCAGTCAGACCGACCCAATCCGACCTGTGGAGGTAGGCCAAAAAGGGATGGGCTTGGGCTAGTTTGGCTGGGAATGGTTTGGGCTGGTAGGCCAGGGGCTCTACCCGCTAGCTGCGAGAAAGGCCCTCTGGGCCAGGGGTTCAGCTCAGCGCACCCGGCTGGGCACGACCCCCTGAGTCGTGGAATTGCTCGGCCCACTAGTCGTGTATAGGGATCTTATCTCCTCTCGAATGGTTGAGTTTTTCAGTTCTTTAAAGTAGCTGTGTAGGATGGCGCCGCACCACCGGGCTGGGTCGTGAGGACTAGCATTTTGTGGAACTAGTAGACCACGGGTCTGCCCTCTACCACAACACGAAGTTGCAACCTTCCTCTGTGGTGCACCGCCCTGCTCTGATCCACCTGAAAAAGGCCAGCTGCCACTTTGTCTATCCCGGTGCCTTCAGGTGCAAGGACATTATCATGATAGGGGGTAGCCGGGTGCCGCATCTTCCAATTTTCAACACCACCACGCTAGTGGTGCTACCGCGTGCCACCATAGAAAATCCAGTGGTCTGATTCTTTTCATATCTCCTCCTATGAGACTCTCGGGATGACACCTACACTACACGGCCCAATGTTTCCCATTTACTTCATATATCTTTTCCACCCAAGAATTATGCCACCAACCCGATATTGATGGAGGGTTTGGGCCTTGTTCGGCTTGGCCCGTGCCCTCTGGGTAGCGTTATAGCACGGGAAGGATTATTTAATCAAAAAAACTCACATAAATAAACCCAACATTATCCTCCTGCATTAAATAATGAAATGCATATCAACCCACTTGACGGTTGATTCGTGTTTTTCATAATATTCAAGAATGGGGAAAAAGATAGGAATTTAGCACATAACCTCCTACCTCGAGTTTGTTGGAAGTAACTACGGATAAGGAAGGAGTTTCAACGTTCAAGGGTGTTGCAGACAAAGGAAAAAGTTCACATCCTTTGGCAATCGTCGTTTCCTGTCATTTAATCCTACAACGGTCATCATCACCACGTCAAAGGATACTCTCTTTCATCTAAAAACTCATGCTCGAGCTTTGTTTAAATAGAATAAAAGAGGGGATCAACCCACTACACAATTAATGAGACTAATTAATGAATTTAATTAATGAACCTATTAATTCTCCCAATAGTGTGGTTACACAACCAAGTGTAACATACCATTAAATGGTTAAAAACCCAGCAATCACACCACCTCTGCTTAGCAGTTACTAAAAAACAAATAAAATAACTCGTTGAGTTATTTTATTATTACTTTTTGTAATGTCCAAAAATTAACTTTTTTGTACGACCCTTTCCGGTCAAAGTTATTCTTCATCTATGTGAATCCCGGAGCTATGAATTCAACGGTGCCCTTATATTTTTAATCCGAGAACCGATTAAAAATATAAAAATCGCCACCCAAACTTGTACTTAACGCACCATAAAAAAGTTCAAAAATTATTAACAGTCACCCTCGACCCATGCCAGTCAATGTAATTATCTGAATAAAGATAAACACTCCCTCTTGATCCGAATGGTACTCTCGGATTTTCAATCCATGCTACCATTTTGGAGTTAAATAAATTAACAATAAAATAATTGTTACTTAATTATTTTTTCACGACCAAAATCTAACTTCCACTATTGGCCTATGCCGGACAATGTTAGCAACTATATTAAAATAGGTTACCCTCATGATCTCAGCGGTGGCCTAATATTTTTAATTTTAGTCCCCATTCGTGTGTTATAAGCATTTAAAAAATAATATAAAAAAATATAATTATTTTATTTATGATTATGCCATTTTTTAGTTTTCCCACTCGAGTCCTGCGCTGACTAAAATTAAGACACGCCTAGGCTAAACCCGCCATCCGGAACCAAACTGTGCTCTCCAATTTCTGATCCGGGCACCCATTTAAGCTTTATTCTACTTTTTTATGAAAGCTGTTTACGCGCGCTATATAAAATACAACATTTTTTTTTCAATGGATAATTAGAGGAACTCCGGGCCTCGGAATCACGTGTCGTCAATTTTTTATGTCTCATAATAATATCATATAATTAAAAAATTATATGGAAATTTTGGTTCTTTTCATCCTCCCCACCATAGGGGTTACCATCCCCGAAAGCTACAACAAACCTAGGAAAACAAATGGGCGTACTGAGAAAGTATATCAGCCTCCTACTCCCATGTGATATCCTTGAGATTACCATGTTTCCAATGGACTCAAACAAGAGGAATAAACCACCCATGAAGGACCCACTCCATTCATTCCTATATCTCCACCAAGAACTCCACAAACGTTGCCCCATCGTCGGTGTCTAGCTCACCCCAGTCGATAACATGTGACTGATCTTGCACTTACATCCTCTATTGCGACACATGGAAAAAATTATCCACCTGGTTCATCGGTGGGAAAACAGCTAGGTGGTACACCACCTCGCCTACTCTATTGAAGATATGGAAAGCTAAAATAAGCTTCAGAGACAGCTTACTGCCCTAACAAAACCTCTATAATCTTCATCGGGGTGAGACCCATAAGAAGACATGGTCTCCCTCCTTGAACTCCAAGGGTCTATGTATTCTATCATCTTAAGACTTCTGTTGGCTCTATGTAGTGTTTATCTGGTCCTGGATTATCATCACCATCTCTATGGTATCATGTACTATCTTTGGACCCAAAAGTGCTGACTCCCCTGGGTGTTTCCATCATAGAGGTGATCTGAAAGGTTACCCATACAAGGCCTCAAACGGGTCCATGCTGATGGTGAAGTGATAAATGTTGTTGTATCAAAACCCCACTAGTGGAAGGTGGTCCTCCCAAATGTATCCAAAGTCAAGGACACAAGCACGAAGCATGTCCTCGATTATCTGTATGGTCTGGTTTATCGGGCCATCTATCTGAGGGTGAATGGTGGTGCTCAATCATAGCCGAGTCCTGAACACCTCCTGCAATCCATTCCACAAGAGGGATGTAAAATGAGCATTGTGATCTGAGACGATCATCGATGGAACCTTGTAATGTAGTATAATATCCTGTTTGTAGATATGTCACATTCCCTCTACAGATCTCTACTCTCGGATGGGTAGGAAGTGGGCAGACATGGTGAGTCAGTTAATTATCATCCATATAGAATCGTGGCCCTTGGACCTATGTGGTAGCCTTGTCACAAAGTCCCTGGATAATCCATCCTACTTCCATTCTGTCACCTCAGAGGATGAGTCAAGACTACTAGAACCTGGTGTTCAGCCTTCAATTACTGACAAGTGAGGTATCATGAAACGAACACTAACACTGCTTTCTTCATCCCTAGCAACTAGTATTGACGTATGAGGTTTTGGTACATCTTCACCACAACATGATGTACTTCCAAAGTGGATGTGTGGAACTCCCTCAACACATCCTCTTGTAGTGTCACTGGTACCATGGTGCATCCTCTAAAAAATATAACATGCTCCCGACCTTCAAAAAATATCTTAGGAGACCGTCCTTTTGATATCTGATCACATCGGGCCTCATAATCAATTTCCCCAAGTTGTGCATCCCTAACTCGCTGAAATAGTGGGGGTGTGACTGTCATATACTAGAGCTAAGCTACTCCATCACTATCCACAAAGGATAAATCTAATGCAACTAGCTGCTTTGTGGCCTCACTCAACAACTATATCCTAGACATTCTGCTAAGTGCGTCTGCTACATTGTTTCCCTTCCTAGGAGTGTAGACCATCTCAATGTCATATTCCTAGAGGAACTCATTCCATCTCTATTGTCTCGGGTTATGTCCTTTTGTGAGAAGATATACCCAAGACAATTGTGATTAGAGTAGACAGTAGACCATTCACCCAACTAGTCACCCAGCTCCCAAAGCTCCGCGAGATCCATCTGATAAGTAGTTTTAGATATTGGCATTATCCCTGGGTATAAGAAAATACAGTTTTCCCTCTCTCTATAGGGAGGTAATCTAGGAAACATCATTTGAAAGAATGTTCCCCAACTCTTCCACTACGATTGGGAACAAAAAAACTCAAAACACCTGCTACCCTGAGGGTAAGGCAAGCCGACTCAAGAGTGACCAGGTGCACCCTCCTATGAATTATGGATGATTAGTCCATACTCAAACTGTCATCGTAAGGCCTTGACACTCCCACCAAGAGGTTACAACCAAAACTCTCACCTGAAGGGTTAGATCACACAATCGGCACAAGGGTGATTATCAAGTCTCCTCCCATAGGTCACTCCAGATGTAATAGTTATGTCAATGGATTAATCGGAAACACTAGGTCTCAAACAAGATTTGTAACAAAAAGGAATGATTAGTGCCAATTTCTATTAATTACAGCAGCTAGTAGTAGACACCTACCATACCTCTAATCATTTGTAGAGCCCTTTGTTCACAATCCTTGACCGCATGCAGCTACTCCCTTCCCTTATCCTCTAGACCCCTAAGCCTTGTGTGGACCACATTGGGGTGGTGGTTATAACATGTCGAAATATAAACCACCTCTTGCTGATATCCTAGCTCCCCTTCAATGTGTCTTTCCCTGTAGATTCATCTATCCCTATCACTTCCTCTTCCCGAAACATTTGACATGTTTAACTCTATGAGACTGATGTCAGTTTCCTTCTTTCCCACTACAGACAACCACTGTCTTCATCTACTCATAAAAAAAAATTCAACCACAAAAGTTCTCGGTAACAACATAACATAAGTTGAAATTCATTGAGGAATACTGCTAGCTTGGATGTCCCTAAACACATCTCGCTCGGAGGTCTAAGCAATGAGCCACTAATCATATCGTATTCATTGAGTACCAAGAATGGTCGGCACACCTTGATGAATACTTAATTAATGACATGTTGTCTTGTCAAAACATTAAAAGCTCTTGGGAAAACAAACCCCTTAGATTTTCATGAGAAGAAACCCATTTCTCTAGGGAAGGTCTCAATCCATGACTATAGAAATGTCACCTCATCATAAGATAAGGGTAATATAAGCCCTACCATCACCCTGTTGAGCCATATTGTATGCTCATTTCTAGGACCACCATATAATGTAATGGTTCCCTAGCTAGATGGAAACTTGGTCACCACCTCAAGCTAGTCCTTATCTGCCTGTGAGTTAGGGTCTCCTCAGAACCTAAGGGGTATCTATCACTGAATATCATGTAAATAATTAAGCCTATATGTGTCCTATACTAGTTTCACCGGTAATAACTATTGACCAATAGGTAGTGGTATCTCTAGGACATCGCCCGAAGGTACCATATCGAGCAACAATCCTTTTCTTAAAGCCTCATCACACTGTGGACCATCCTCATGGTCACACATTAGAATCATGGATGGCTGTCTGTGTGGAGGAATCTTGCAAGAGAATCGATATAAACCACAATCGATAAGTCATACCTATTGAGCTAACACAAAATATGTAAAAAGAAAAAAAATTAAAAACACACGCAATCCGTGTTTTCATGTACCAAATTGG
Organism: Viscum album; assembly: GCA_963277665.1. Taxonomy (NCBI): domain Eukaryota; kingdom Viridiplantae; phylum Streptophyta; class Magnoliopsida; order Santalales; family Viscaceae; genus Viscum; species Viscum album. The sequence continues at coordinate 127,245,442 of OY728147.1, read as the reverse complement.
AAAACAGAATTCAGGGTCTTAGTGTATGGATATGTCGACCGACGTACCAAAACCAGACACCCTTGACTAAAATCCATACTCAAGACACTTAAAACTATTTCTCCTTGAAAACATTGAATATTGGTTCTTCTAGTAGAACCGAACCCTTTGATATAAATTTTTCATGACCCATCCCTCGGGGCCCATGCCGTGACTACTCCAAGCCCGCCTTCCATTGGCCAAGGGTTGGAGACTAGCACCAGAAAGGAATTTCCCTAAAAAGGGAAGAAATTTCCTCAAAACATATACACACACAGAGTGTAAGAGTATGTACTGAAATAAAGTGGCCAGAATACAAGCCCAATAAAAATGGAAATACAACATAAGGAAATATAACTCCTCAGGTCGTCCACCAATAATACTACTTTAAAGGTAGTTATATCTCATCACCGAAGCAAAAAACATCTACCGGTCACCTCTGTACACATTCTAGTCCAAGCTCCCAACCCTAGGTCAATGATGACCGTCATCTACACAAGACACAACAAGGTGTGGGCGAAGCCCATGTAGGGGTGAGTATAAAAATACCCAGTAGGGACCCTGAGTCCTCCAAAGGTCTCCTATAATTACACAATGTAAAAACCACAAAACATTATTTTTATCACAAAGCACATTGCAAAAGACAACTCACACCAGGTATATAACAGGGTAGTAAAGTAGCATAATCAGTCACATCATCAAACACCTTGGATGTGGGATACTCCACCTCTATCGAGTACAGTGGGCCTTGAAAGTCACACACAGGTGATTCCCACAAACCTTGAATAGATTAGGTACTCCTCCCCATCCTGTACCATGGGTCTGTCAGGTCACACAGAGACGCTCCCCACCGTGGCCTACAGATGTACTCCTCCTTCCAAGTACTGTGGGTTTGTCGGGTCACAAAAAGTCGCTACCCACCATGGTCAAAAAAATTCCCACGGAGGTTCCTACCACTAGGCCATCGAGTCATATTGAGTTGAAAGTCAACAGTCTTCAGGTCTTCGCCAGTTGCAGGTTTCCACACGTAGAGAAATTTGGAGAACCGCCCCTCAATCCATTGGTCGTATTTCAACTAGAACGATGTCCTTCAAAAAAGTAGCCCGGATGATCCTTCATATCATAAGGGTTCCATCGCAACCGACGGCGCCTCCACTAGACGCCCAGTCTATATGTTATAGGCATTTTAGTGTCGAGATCTTGGTTTGATTCTGGGTTGATCTAACCTAGCCATTTTCTAACTTTCTTCAAAACTCAAGTGGAGTATCTCCAAAGTTCCTCCTCATCCTATGGGTTCTGGCACCATAGACAGTTTGTCCAACAGACGTCCGGTTTAGAAGATAACCCCATTTAAGCATAACTCGGCAGAAATGGCAATGGGTCAGGTCCGACATGATCTAGCCCAAAGGGGATAGGCTCGGCCCGGTTTGGCTGGGCTAGGTCTGACCCACTGGGCTTAGGGATTGGCCATCTAGGCCATGGTATCGGGTAGCTGACAGCTGGTGAGGCCTGCTAGGCCGTGAGTTTGGCCTGGCCCACCCGGCTGGGCGTGGCCCTTTGGGCCGTGGAACTGCTCATCTCACCGAACTGTGGAACCGTTGAGCCCATTGGCTGAGCGCAAGGGTCTGCTCCCCTCCATAATGGTTGATCCATTCAGGTCTTCAAAGTAGCAATGCTAGATGGCACCACAACACCTAGACGATCCGCGTGGACTGACCTTCTATGGAACCCACAGACCGTGGGTTCACCTTACATTGTGGCTCGAAGCCACCGCCTTCCTCACAGCACGCCACCCTACTCGGAACCAGCCTAAAAAGGTCAGCCACCGCTTCCTCTGGGTTCCAGAGCCGATGATGCTTCCGTGGGCCACCAATGAATCTCCGAAGGTCCAATTCCGTTCCTGTCTGCACCTAAGGGCCTCCTGGGATGTCACATACATCGCGCAACCTTATGATTCTCTTTGCCACTATTTTTCTTGGTTTCCCATGAAGAACGCCATCGTCCCAAAATCTGGGGTGAGTCTGGGACTTGTTCGGCTTTTCCAGCACCATTCGTGTTAGCTTTATAACATGAAAAGTATTATTTATTCATAAAAAACCCATAAAGAATCCCCACATTATCCTCCCACATTAAAGAATGAAACACAGAGTATCCCGCGGGGTGGTTGATCCATGATTTTCAAAATATTCAAGAATGTGGAAAAGGGAGGAATTAAGCACATAATCCCCTACCTCGTGTTCGTTGGATGTCTATGCAGATGAGGAAGGAGTGTCCACATTCGAGGGTGTTGTAGGCAAAGGATAAGGTTTGAATCCTTTGGCGCTCATCATTTACCTTCATCGAATCCTCTAATGGTCATCGAAGATCCATTACAATTTGGTGGAAGAAATATCTAGAACTTCTTTAGAGGTTCTTCTCTTTAATCTAAAAACTATTGTCTGAACATTTTTTAAATAAACGAAAACAGGGGATCAACCCACCACACAATTAATAAGGTTCGTTAATAAATTTAATAAATGGACCTATTAATTCTCCCAATAGCGAGGTTATAAAACCAGGTGTAACCAACAATTAAACAATTTGAAAACCCAGAAGTCCCACCACTGCCACTCAATAGTTATAGAGAAAGAGATAAAATAACACGTTGATTTCTTTTATTATTTTTTTTGTAATGTCCAAAAATTATCTTTTTCATCTGACCTTTGCCGATCGAAGTTAAGTTTTTCTTAAGAGAATCTCGGCAATGCAATTTCATTGGTGCCCTCATATTTTAATCAAAACATTGGTTCAAATGATAGAAATCGTCTCCCGCATGTTTACTGAACGTACCATAAAAAAGTTCAGAAAATATTAACACTCACCCTCAACCCGCATCGGTTGAGTTTAGGCTCTTTCTAAGGAAAACATGCCCTCAAGAGCTCAATAGTACTCTCAGATTTCCAATACGAATTACAAATTAGGAGTTTAACAATTTCACATAAAATTATTGTTACTTAATTATTTTATTTATGGATAAAAACTAACTTCCAATGTTGGCCCTCGCTGGCCAAGGTTAGGATCAACCTATGGAAAGAATACCCTCACGAGCTTAGTGGTGGTCTTGAATTTTTAATCTATGTCTCTGTTCGTGAGTTATAAGAATTTTAAAAATAAAATAATTTTATTTAGTTATTTTATTTATGGTTATGCCATTTTTGGGTTTTTTTCTCACTGGAGGCCTGCATCGACTAAACTTAAGTCGCACCTAGTGTAAACCCGCCGTCCTGAATTCAACGATGCTCTTGAATTTCAGATTCGGGAACCCTTTTATAAGTTATTCCAATTTTTTAGGAAAACAGCTTATGCACACTATTTAAAGCATAAATTTTTTTGAAACATCATTCCATGCACTCTGGGCCTCTGAATCTCGTGCCATCTAATTTCATAGTCTCGTAATAATCCAATATAATTAAAAAACTTATATTGAAATTCTTGGTCTTTACATCATGAAATACTTTTTTGGGTTGAACCTGATCATAATATATTTATTTGATCTTATGTAATGTTTTTTTAATAATCATACACTCATGGTGTAAATAATAAAACAAAACATTCTCTTTGTGAACAAAAATGCTCAAAATAATCCAAGTTATTATCATTAAAATTTCCTCTAATCATTCATCCTCTTCAAATATAAAAAAATGAATAATATAACCATTTACCTTCTATAAGAAAATTAATATAATATAATTACACTTTTGTAAAACCATTTCCATTTACTTGAACTACCATACTCTTATACAAGTGAACCAGTCATGAAAATTAAGAAAATAAGAACTCCCAAATGATAAAATTTAACACTATAACTCTGCCAAAAGTCGAAGAATAAACTTAATAAAATTATGATAAATAAATTATAAGTTGAAGAGGTTCAAAAAATGTTAATTAAATAACCAAATTTTATTATACAGGACATTATTATCTAGTGAAGAACACATTCAGACATAAGGAAATGGATTCTACTTGAACCTCCACTTTTAATTCAGGTTATTTTTACTCTCTCTTTACCCAAATGAAATTACTATTTCTTTTTATCTACATATTTTGAATGTTTTTTATATTTTCTGACTCATGTTTCAAGATCCACTCACACTTTTATTTGGGGTTATACGTGTTTTTAATGGTTCCATATTTAATTATTCCTAAAAAGTATGTCTGTTTTAAGGTAACATAACACATTTTTTCCCATTTTCAAGTGTGTTGCATGATCTGATTTAAGAAAAATTTATTTTTATTAAACCACTATTTTTATTATTAAAACCTTTTTGGTTCAATTCATGTTTTATTTTAAATACTACACTCATTTTTATTTTTAACGATCTTTGGTATTTTCCTTAAACTACACTAAAATATTTTAATTATAATGATTCTTAAATACTCCATTTATATTTATTAAATTAAATTTGATATCACCTATTATGATATTAGCCTATTTTACCTTATGATTTTCCATTCATAATATAATTCATTTCTATCATGGATACTTTTATTATATGCCAATTCATTACTCTTTATGAAATATTTTAATACCCATTTCATTCTATGGGTACCTTTATGTTTACGTGTGATTAATTATGTAGGATTATTTATGTGGACAATGTATTCATGAACATATTAGGATTGATGTTCCCAGATAGAGATCCAATGCATTGGGTAATATTTAGTGTCATTAGATGTTATGTGCAATGGTCTTGGAAGATATCTTTGACTCGTGCTCTATGGGCAACAGTCATTGTGGTTTTCCCTAACATGTGATCCATTTTCAATAGTGTTAGCGGTAAGCCTTGACTCGTGCTCCTCTATGTGTATCGATCCTTAATTATTTCTACAGTAATGTTTTATGTCTCTGTGACATTACTATGATTCCATGTTTATATGATCCAATGATTTATATGTTATGATTCCATATGTTCAATAATGTTCCATTACTTTTTATATCATTGTTTCATGACTTCTAACCCATGTGCTGAGACTTAATCTTATGATTATTCCATTACAATGATTTTTATGCTCATCTCATGTTTTTTTAAAAAAATCATTGTATTCCATTGAAATCCAATGATCAGTTAACATGCTAGCACATATCAATCTAATTAATTATGTAGTAATTATTTTTGTAAACACTAATTTAAGAAATAGTCTATCAAATTATCCAAAACCTAAATTGGAAAAAGTCATTAGATGTATAATGTAGTGAATATTTTTTTTATCCATTAAAAAAATAAACCTCATGTTTCAGTATTCAATCTGAAAGTGTTGGTTCAAGGCATTACAGTTGGTATCAAAGAACTGTTCTCGACAACTTTGGATATTATGCATTGTAATTATTTAAAAAAAATTATCAATAGTAATTTATTTTACACTTATAGTTAATTAAGTACAATAAGAATATAGTTTTTCATAATTATGGATATGTAAATTAATAATTATAAGTACAATGAATGAATTATAAGGGAACAATTCATTTGGGTGGGGGGGATGTGACAAACTGAGATTATATAAGGAAAAACATTGTGTATAAATGAACTACTAAATAAATTGTGGCCTTTATATCCACATATTAAATATAATTTTTTAACTTATGGCGATTGAATTTCAAAAAATGGACATACATGGTTGCGATCACTAAGTTATTTGGAGTCTGATATGATCAACATAAATTTGGTGAATAGTAACTTACCCTTATGAATTATGAAGTACCCTTATAAATTGTAAATCATCATAATGAATTGTAACATCACCCATGAGTGTATAAATAATAAATAGGAATCTTATAAGTAACAATATAATATTAGTATAAGTGATGGTATTTTTTTAAGTTGTAAATATTTAATTATAATTTTATGATTAATTTAATATTTTTAATGAAAAATTATTTTCATAAAATAATATCACAAAATATTATTTTATTTTTTTATGGTTATATTATAATTCTGTGAAACCTTGATTAATTTTCTAAGTTGTTTTAAAATAGTTATAGTTTTAAATTTTTTATTTTTTGAATAAATTATGTTTCAAATTAAAGAATAAATTTCTCATAGTTATAAATTTATTTTGTTAAAATTGATATCATTTTTTATTTATAAATTACAATAAATGGTTGGGGGAATTTTTAGGATTTTTCTGAAATACTTCAATTTTGGTGAGTTGTGAAATTCAATAATTTAAGAAATATGCAAAATAAATGAATTTCAACAACATTCTTGATTTATGGATGATGAAAAAGGCCCTCGGTTTGAACTCTGATAAAATTATTTCTATTTTTGGTCTCAATAACCAAAATAATTACATTTATTGAGAAACATAATAAAATTAAAATTAAAATAATGGATAATCCATCCTCTCCTCCACTATAAATACCACCCCTCACCCAATCTTCCTATCACATGTCCCAATATCTGATCATTGTCTTAATTAAACTAAACACACATCTTAAGGATCATCCACACGTTCATGACCATCTTTTCTCAAAAATAGGAAATAAACCAGAGGCCTTATGTCAGATCTCAATGAAAAGAGATCAAGTGGTAAAAATCATCATTAATTTTCTTTTCAAGATTCTTTCTTTTCTCTCCTCTCCTCCCCTCATCCAAATGGAATGATAACTCCAATAATTTATAAATACTACAATGTTTTTAGGAAAATGTAATAAATCATAATCTTATCTCCTTCCCCCTAATTTTATTCTAAAATTGAAAAACATTGTCTAAGATGTGTTAGTTTATCACATTCAAGGATGAAGTGTTATTAATTTTATTTATCATCTTCAAGGATTTTCATGAACCAACCCGGGTTGGCCCAAGACTAGTAAACCGAGATGATCCGCGACAAGAACCGAGTGGTGTTATTGATCCTCCCAGGCTGGCAACAAGCACCATGGCATCAATAGAGAACAACAGTGGAATGATTTCTCTCAAAAAAATAAATAAAAAATAAAAAATAAAATAGAACAATGAAAAGGAAATAAATGTCACAGAAGAGAAAGAATACCCAACCAAACATGATGACTTGACCATGACAAAAACACCACGTGACCATGAGAGTCACTCTCCGAAACCCAAAACAAACATTTCACAAGGCGATCCAAACTAGAGATGGAACCTGTAGGAGAAAATAAAAATAGAAAAGTATATAGGCATGAGTATTAAAACTCAGTAGGCATTCCAAACAAAAAAATATTCCCAAATTACTACCTTTAAATAATGAATTTACTAATTCCTAGTTTTATCTAAATTATATAAAATATGGGTTTTCATGCACACATTCATTTCTAAAACATGTAACAGTCCATTTCTTTTTTTAATTTAATACATGTTTAATGTTTGAAGGGAAAAATTTCATTACATTTAAATTTTTTTTAAAAACAATATAAAATCTAAAAAATTTGTTGTTACTCAAGAGGAAAACCATAAACAACACACCACATACAATAAGGGAAATAGAAAAGTAGCAAACTAGGACCAACAACCGAACTAGGCCCCTCAATCCTCTTCCATATACAAATAAGAAATTAATAAAACATGTGTCGAACCTAGGACCATGTGAACAATCTAGAATGTACTGTACATGGGACTCATCCTGAAGGAATTCCCTACTCAATGATGTTATAATGCCCAAACGCTCGTTGTTTCTCTACCTGGCCTAACTAAGGGGCCTAATATCCTAGTAGAGCAATGTCCATGCCAAGGGATACTTGCCAGTGCGTAATCTAAACTACTGTAGAAATTTTTTTCAGAATATTCACTTACTATGCCAGGTTCCCATGTCAACATGTGTAATAAAAAGGGGGTGAGTGAACAATGTCAATCAATTAACCAGTCACAATGCACAAACATCACACGTAACCACTCACACAATCGACGTACACAACAAGATCACCCCTAAGTCACCGCAAAGAATGTTTTTTAAAAGACTTTATTTTATAAAAATACCAAATGGGCCTTATGAAACATTTAAAGAAAAACCATTCCTCTTAAAAAATAAATACATTTTTTCACTAATCAAAAGAGAAAATTTTAAATCAAACAAGACCCACAATTGAAAGTGCGTGAGTTATGTTCAAATTCCAAATCGGAATTCTTTCATTATTGTGCGTCAATTCATCAAGAAAATAATTCAAGTATCATGCATAAAATAAATAGTTTCTTTTTCATCAAATATTTTTTCCAAAAATAAAAATCGAATATTATTTTTCATTTATCAGAAATAAATGAAATATCAATAAATTAATAAATTCTAAATTTAAAGGCTAGTGTTGTGGGGGACTGACCTCGACTCGTAGCTTGAAAACGACGACGCGACACGCCTCACACAGGCGCACTAGCATGCACAAGACGATGATATCTGTATAATAGTCTTTCCTTGATGACACGTTGCAACAACTGCACAAAAACTAAAAACACATAACCACTGAATTTAGATAATCCAAACAAATAAACATCTCAAAAACCACATTGAAATTCTTTCAAAACAGAATTCGCACCATCTGTAGTATTCAATAAACCACTTTGAAATTTATAAAGAAACTACAAAGAGAAACTCATGGATTGACACACCCAAACCCCCTTCAAAAACCACTTTTATGATCAACCGTATATCCTCAACATACCATAACAAAAATTGCATGGATTTCACAGTCGATCAAACTAATTACACAACTTAATAAAAATACACCACATGCCAAAAATCATTTTTGAAACCATACACACACTGCTTTAAAACCCCTAATCCAAAAGTCCACTTGGGAAATTATTTAAGGAAAACTAAGCACTTTGTTAAATTCAGAATAGATTTATAAGGGCCAACGGGGGTTTTAATAAACACTTAGTTTTCATAACACAAATAACAAGTTGAAAAGTGTTAAACAATTGTTACACAAATTTCCTGAAGTCAACTATTTTTACACAATATACAAACATGCCACTTTCAAACAAGAGTACTCCATAAATCCATTCAATGAATTTCAATCTCCAATTTCAAGATCATGTTTTTACTTCGAATACCGTTACATACTTCAAAAAATAATTTCCAATTGCATGAAAAACCAACCTGCGAATTATTAAATAAAATTGTATGCACTATTTGACAATTTATGCCAAAAGATCAGAGAAACTATACCAAAACACTACATATCACAAATAATTACAACAATAAATATACTAAATCACTAATTAACAACTAATGGTAGTGATAAAACAATAATTCAATGAAATCATAAATTGACAGACAACGCGCAAAGGGATCATACAACAACTCCAAGGTGGAATGAAAATACATGCCCAAGACCTATGTTCAATCTCATTCACACCAAAACAGCATGCTCTAGAGGCATAATTAAACCCTGAACAATCAATAATGAACCCAAATTGAAGGATAAACTTCAAGAAAACGAACCACAACACAAAAGGTTTTAGAAAAAACACTATCCCTCAAAGAAGCTCAATCCCACGAACCCTTACAGAAAGAGAAATATCTTCGATGGAGGGAGAGGGAACCGATGAGGGGGGAAATGATAGAGATGGAATTTTCTAGGGTCTTCCTGTCAAGATGGATGGAGAAGAAGAAAAAAAAAGATAGACATGGGAGGCCATGCCTGCTGGTCACCGGAGTAGGTCGTGGAGCAAGGGATGGTGACACCGATGAGGGGGCAGCGCTAGTGATAGATGCTAGAGAGGAGGGGTCGCACTAGAGACAACCAAAGAGGAGGGGTCACACTAGAGATATCTAGATAGGAGGGGTAACATCAGGTTGTGAAAGAGGGAGGTTCATGGGTCGTCACCCGTTGAGCTAGAGGTGCACCAGGTCAGGGGTGCATGCAGCGGCTGGAGTAGCTGCACCAAAAGGGGCATTGTACGCTAGAGGTGATGCAAAGAGGGTCGGTTGGGAATAGGAGGTCATGCAGTCTAGGTCATCGGGGGTGAGGCTATCATGCCTCACAGGGGGAAGGAGGTCGTCACAGAACCCTAACCAAAGGGGGAAAAATAAAAATAAAAATAAAAATAAAGAAAATATAATAAAGAAAATAAAAAACAAAAACATAATAATAATAACAATAATAGTGATTATATCAAATTTTAATATAAAAATTAATAATATGATATTAAAATTATAAATAATATTTATTTCATTCTAAATGGATATAATATTAAAAAATATTATGGCGAGTGCCAATAATAATTTTAATAAAATAAAGGTGAAAATAATAATAGAATTCATTTAATTTTAACATTAAAAACAATCATAAAAAATTTAGTTATACTAATAATATAAATAATTTTATCAATGATAATAATAATAAAATCAAATTTAATAAAAATAACTATGATAAAAAAAATTATTAATAATTATAGTGACAAAATTTAATAGTAATTTTGAATTTAATTATAATATTTATAATGAAAGTAATAATCACAATGTAACATAAATTATTAAATTTTGAATATTAACATTTATTGACATTCATAGAACTCGTAATAATTATAATAAAAATTACTCACATTAACTATACTCTAAATATTTTAATTATTAATAGACTTTGTTCTAGTTTTGTTTTTCCCAAATTCCTCAATCTATTCTATTTATTTGAATACTGTAACTCTATGACCCATGTACAGGTCCTCCGGATGACAGCACAGTCTTCAGACTATGATCTTCCCATGAACCTAGTGCCGTCAATCCAAAAACACTAATATTTTAATAAAAAATCAAAACATTAAACCATGACTCTCCCTGAACACTGACCCGAGCTAGAACCAAGGTGAATGTCAAACTCTGTTGTGACAATTCTTCCCACCATAACACTTTTCACCCCCGGAAATCCACATAAATGCATATAACCATAGATTAAACTTCTTATGTTTCACACACCTCCAAAAGTTTATGCGCCTCCAGTTGATCGATCCAAACAGACACCAAAAACCCACGACACACAACTCATCCTTACAACAAAATAACCTCAACCACTACCAAATAGAAACTGTACCATCCATTTGAACCATAGAATGAACAAACTTAACCCACCTTTGACAAATATTCCCAAAATGTTAGTCCATCAGAACCATTGAGTGTACCCTAATCCCAACATTTACTCAAGTTGAAGAACATAAAAATGGGTGGTTCCACTTGAGACCACCCGCCACCAAACGATACATGAAAAAAAACTTGGATACATACATGGGGAGTCAAGAACAGACTCCCCACCATAATGATCGATCTAACACTAATTTATTTCATGTGTAACTTTGAAAGACCCACTATGGGTCTCCACTCTATAAGAACTAATGATATTCACCGAATTTGGAAGCTTTTCATACAGACCAAAAACCCCACCATGAGGGGGAGAAAGAAAGGTCCCAACTAGTAGATCATCATAACTACCACCATCACTATATAAACAACATCACACCCTTGGAAGAACACAAACAATGTCACACTAAGTAATAGATTAATCCGAGTCCCTTTTTCATTATATGGGTTCCCCTAACTATGTTTGAGCTTCACTACGAGACCTATGGATGGAGATCTAATGATTGAATCATATCATGCCTCACAGTCATGATTTAGAAACACTTGTACAAACATCACAGATCGAAAGCTCAAAAAACATAATTTCATTAAATTGAATGTTCAAAGGGGATCAACATCCAACATTCTTACAACCAATGGAGAAGAAATCCCAAATGTCACGAGGCACATATATTACATCCAATGAAAATTACAAAATGGAAACCCCAAAAGATCCAAAAAATCACCCTACTCCTACTGACGGTCTACGATGACCTTGGAAAAGCTTGGTCTAGGATCAATGCAGTTCTTGGAAACACCCTGGTAGAATCACCATAAGTGAACTATATGTTGACAGGTGTGGCCGGGTCTCAGACCACTTGGGAATGTCTGCTTCTTGTGACACTGTTTACCACACTGGTGACATCTCATGACCTTGTGCTGTGGAGAAGATGACTGAAGATATGAAGGAATCTTGATTCATCTACCAGTACCACTAGCATCATGTTACTTCCCATTATTCTTATCGCCATCCTCTACACTAATTCTCAATGATGGAGGATTATCCACCTCAATTTTTCCTACTAACACATCTTTTTCTAGAAAGGATTTCCCCCACAATATCTGAGAATGTGGTTAGGTTGAGGGCTGCCACTTTTGACTACAGTTCAGGTCAAAAGAAAAATTAAAATTACAGATATTTATTGGGATAGTTTACAACAAACCATTGGTCATATAGAATTAGATCTAGGAAACACTGATAAAATTCTAGTATCGATTCAAATCCATTCTAAACTCAAAAAAACTCTATCCTCTTCCTTAGCATCATCAACTCAGAGAAATATTGTTGGATAAACGACGATTGAAGAACTCCCATGTGATATATTCTCGAGGATTGCTTTGATACATGGACTTCCACCATTTCTAGGTTGGTTCTTTCAATAATAAAGGAACCCAAATTCACCATTAATGACTCAACCAACCCATTGAAACTAAAGTTCCTCTCAATATTCAGAAACCACTCCTCCACCTCAAGAGGATCAGCTTGACCATAAAATAGTGGAGGGTTAAACTTCTGAAATCCTAGTACAATGAATATAGGATTATTAATTGGGGTATTTTCTAAGGGTGTACCACTCAAATTTTCACCTTGGGAATTCAGAAAACCTTCATAGGGGCAAACACTAAGGAACAAAGGAACAAAGAACTTATTCGAAACATGGTTATAGTGATTTCAAATTCAACTTTTCACAATTTCCAAAATAAAATTTTAAAAAACAATTCTTATAATTAATGAAGACCCAAAACATTAACTATGGGAAACTAGTGTCGATTGGTGACTCAGACATATGGTCGGTGGCCATACGCCAGTCACGCCACTGTCACAAAGAGCAGTCTAGGGAAATTTCTGAAGCTACACATGTTTTTCTAGGCACTACGACCTCACGGGGATACTTTCCAAAATCCCTTTACATTTCCCAACCTAAAAAAAATCAAAGTAACAAAAAATACACAAACAACCCAGAAATCCCATGGTAACCCGAGGATTGGAATGGGAAAGGGTTCATGAAATCCTTCCCATTCATACAACTAATGTTCAAAAAATTCCACTCCCTCTACCATGAAAACAACATATAACAATGGTCACACTGAAAAACAAGTTCTTCTCAAGAGACGACCTCCTATGATACTATTTTTTCATGAAAAAACCTGGGTCTACCCTAGATCGGTTACCTAAGCCAATATGGGATAAGACTTGAGAGATCTTCCCGATCCTCCCAGGCTGGCGACAAGTGCAAGGGCATCAATAGAGAACAATAGGGGAACAATTTTTACAAATAAAAATAAACTAAGAATAATAAATAAAATATAACAATGTGAAATAAATAAATGTCACGAAAGAGAAAGAATGGCCAAAAACACATTATTACTTAACCCTGAAAAAAATCCACATGACCCTGAGAGTCACTATTTAGCACCCAAACCAAACGTCACCCAAGGAGATCCAAACTCGAGTTGGAACCTACAAGAGAAAATAAAAACAGAAAACACTATTGACATGAGTATTAAAACTCAATAGGCATGCCCAACCAAAAAACTATTCCCAAATCACTAACTATAAATAAATAATTTACTAATTCCATGTCTGAACAAAATTATATAAAATATGGGTTTCCAAACACACATTCATTTCTAAAACAAGTAACAGTCCATTTCCCGTTTTAATTTAAAACATGTTTAATTTTTGAAGGGAACAGATGCATTACATTTTAAAACATTTTCATTAAGAAATTAAAATTTAAAATTTTAGATGTTAATCAAGAGGAAAACCACAAAAAACATTAAACACACAATAAGGGAAATGGATAAGTAGAAAATGGGGACCAACAATCATACTAGGCCCTTCAATAATCCTCCACATACAAATAATCACTAAATATAACATGGTTTGAATCTAGTAGCACAAGAAGAATTCAGAATTTACTATACAAGTGACTCATCCTGAAGGCATTCCCTACTCAATGATGTAATAATGCTGAAACGCTCGGTGTTTCCCTATGTGGACAAACCAAGGGGCCCAAAATAAGAAGAATCGAAAAATTTAACAGTCACATATATAAAATTAACTACTTATAATGTCCACAAAAAACCCTAAATCCAATCTAAATTACTACCAAATACACAATTATAATGAAAATATTCAAAATTAAATTTTACACTACAAACAAACTAAAATCCAATGAAAACTGTAAAATAATTTAACCATTACACTTGTAAGTGTTTGACATCATGGACACTATAGGGTTTACGGTCATCAAATAGCTACAAATAAAAAGGATATTAGTTAACATGTATAATGAATAAATCAAATGAAATATAATGGCAAATTATAAAAGGAAATCATACAATTTAAATGTTTAAAATGAAATATTACCTTGTCAATGTTCACAAGTGTTCTAGTTGTAATTTTTTCATACATGAATCTTAACATAGAATATGCGCATTCGATGATGCATTGTTGTTCATAAAAATTATGTTTGAATGAGTGTAAATTTAAAATATAATTTTTATGTAATATATCGAAACATACAAATTATAAATGGATATTTACCTTTAGTTCTAATTATTTGATCATGTTACTCCTTTTCTTTTTGTTTTTTCAAAAGTAGACCCTTCCCATTTTAAAAAAATTATGAATAAAATAAATTTATAATTTTTTATAATATATGAAACAATTATGGAATGTAATATTACTTTTCCAACATATTCTTGAAACTTTTCCGCACATTGCCATGGACATATCATGTTGAATAATGTATTTTCTCCCTTGGGAAAAAACAATCTAACATCCAATGATCACTTATAAAAGATAATTTAAGGTTAGTGGTTTTTTATGTTAAAAGATAATAAACTCTTTTCCTGAGATATGTTTCATGCCTCTCAAAAAAAGGAATCATTTAACATTGTGTGATTATATTCTTTTCAAATATTTTAGCAATATAAACCATTGTTTGTTCATCATCCAATGCATGTGATTCAGAATAAATCAATTGTAGGTCCATTAATCGATATACATTTTTCCGCTCATTCTTATAACACATGTTATAAAGATACCTAATACAAAATAGACATAATTATATATTTTTAATAAATATAACAAAGGGAAAAGCTGTTAAGACTTACATGGAAACAATTTTCACCACATTGATGCCCAACTTATCTCTAATAACAAGCTCCATGATAACTGTTTAAAAAATACCCAAAGTTTTTTAATGTCTACAAACCTGAGCTTCCATTGAAACTCATAATGATCCCCCAACATCTTTGAATATCTTGAACATATGTCAACACTACGAGAATCTGTATCTGATATCATAGAAATTTTTTTGTCTATAAAAAATTTCTTATACTTTGATGTATTTTTGTAAAAATAAATAGAAAAATATATTAGTTATTAAAAACTAAAACCACTTTAATACAAAAAATAAAATAGAATATATAACATACATACCACTATGGTAATTAGTCACAGAAGTCTAGATGACCAAATTAAAAAAAATTGCTGATATTATGTCCAACTGTCATCACCTCATCTGTAGGTAATGGTACTTGAGCTGATCTATCTATAATATCCTATACAGTGACCCAATGATGCTCTACCTATAACTTATGATGATGAAATCTATCTCCTATAAAATATACCATCCCATATTCAACTATATGATTTTTAGGATCATCAACATACAACTCTCAATAAGTAGGAAGTTGCTGCAGAGGAGTAGGATAAGAAATGGGGTCCGCAGGCTGAGGTAGGGGAGTGGGAGATAGTGGCGGAGGTGGAGGATAGATAATGGAATCTACAGGGGGGGGGGTGGTGGAGTGGGAGATGCAGTCTAAAATTGTATTTGCATGTCTAAAAACATAGACTGTACTGATGCTCTAATTTTTTCCTCCATCGTCAAATTAATATTATGAACTTCAGCCTCCAAGGATTCTATTTTTTTATAACCACCCTCAACGAAAGAAGTAGTATAACGTCGAAACTCTTTTCTTATGGATAAACCTGTAAAATATCCTCATATACGACCAGGATGTTCGGGCTTTCCCAGTGCTGAAGATAAAATATCTTGCCTCCCCACAACTGTAAATACCCCCTGTGAGCTCTGCTCCTCAAGAGAATCCTGTATTAATTAATTGAACATTTATGTAATGATTAAAATTATATGGAGAATATAGTTAACTTAAATAAATAATATAAATATCTTACAATCCTCTCAGCTATGATTATTTAATAATTCAAAAGATATTTCCCCTTTTTTCCCATCCGAGCTCTCTTCCATTTTTCATGTCTAGATGGAGTTGATGGAGGGGCAACCTTTCTAGTGCATGAAGACTCAACTCTCAGTTTTTGTAATTTTTCCACCATAATTTGTTCTTAGAATAATGTATACCCTCCCCGAGATAAACTATGAGGGTATAAATTTTTATATTGGATCTCCTGAAGATATTTCTGTGTTTTCAGTAAATTAATAATAATAAATCATTAACAAAAAATTAATACGATCATTAATATAAGAATGATTATAAAAGTTTACATTTCCCTAAGCAAAAATGAATCTTTCCTTCTAATTTCATCAAACTGTCTCCAGGTATCTTTATCTATGAAAGGATATATATGACAGGAAATGTCATGATTCCTACAACCAAAAATGAAATTAGATGTGAGGGTTGATTTGAAATCCTTCCATCTCATAGAAGCCATCAATAATCATTTCTTCTTGACTTTTTTAGTGTTAGGAATATCAAATGTCATCTGATAAAAAAGAATTAAAACATATTATACTAGAAAAATTTAAATAATAGGCACAAAATAGAAAAATAACTTACCAAAATCGTCTCTCACAACATTAATATTATGGATTTGTCCACAATTCTCCAATCATAATACAAAATTATTACTTTTCTCTGACCCTGAGTTGTTACAAAACTCTTAAAATATTTTTCATTTGGACCTCTATGAATATAATTCTCATCAAACTCAACGATTATCATCTGGACCTACGTATGAGAAAGTGATAATTTTGGTTAAATTTGGAACCCATGTTTACCAACTCTTGAACTCTTTGTCGGTATGGGAGCACATGGGGGAGATTGGGGATCATCAATAAGAGCATGTGAATGTTCCTCCCTAGAGGTATGATCATTATGATCATCTCCAGAATCATTTGGTTGATCAACTGTTTGATCTGTCATTATCCTTCAAATAAAAATAACAAACATTAGTTCACAAATATACAAATTCAAATATTATAATACTAATATAAACAGAAAATGGAAAATTGAACTAAGTTACATAACAGTAAACATGGTTAATATGGTAATAATGTTAAACAATGGTGAAGATGGAAAATGTGATAAGCATGGTAGTGTAATTGTCATTCAACAAAATCAATAAATATATAAATTACATAAAGGTAAACTATTGTAATCAATTGTAAACTATGATAAACATGGTAAAATAGAGTAAAAAAATTAAAATAAACAAAAACTTCTACTTATTTGTTTTAATATGCATTTTAATAAAGAAAAAATTACAATATGTAACATTTTATGAAAATAATAAATGTAAACAAGAAATAAACATATGTTACCTATAATATTAGGGATGTACAAATGGATTGTTTTCCCAAATTCCTTCCTCATGGTCATTCCTTGTGGCACAAACCATATCTTCAACATTCTCATCATTATGTTCTTCTAATCTTTTCATGGAAGTAGGGATCTCAAATAAATCAACATCTTCACCAAGTTGATCCTCACCAAAATATTGTTTTTCCCTTATAACAAAATAGAGCACTAAATATCTTATTGATCAACTACATAGAAAATATGTTTTCCATGTGTTGCCATTATAAAAGAATCAACTATGTCTTCCAATATATTTAAATTAACAATTGACATTCCAAATACATCATGTCTATCACTATGGTCATGGATAAACCATTTATAGTTAAAAATAGGAACATTAATTTTAAATAAACCAGCCTCGCATATTTCTTCAATAACTCCATAATATGCACTTGATGCATAAATTGTGTTTTTTTCTTTAGAACTCGAAAAATGCATTTCTTCTGCAAACACCAATACACCAATATTTTGAACTGCACTTCTATTGTCCAGAGCATTCGAATAAAATGTAAATCCATTAATGTCATAACTAGACCATGTTATCACATTTAAACATGGGCCACCCACTATCCATCCTAATGTCTCTAATACATCTGATCTACCAAGTAAGGTCTTTTTAATCCATGACAAAAATGTTTTTTGTGATCATTCAAAATCCAATGTTCTTTCTTCTTTGGATGACATTGTTTTGACTCATTAATATGCAATGTTATATAGAGTTGAGAATTAGCTATGTTATTCAAGATGTATAATTCTAGCTTCTTCATCTGTTCAGCTGACAATGATTTGAATTTCAAGACATGAATCCCCTTTCCCTCATTATTAACTCGTTCATGGTGAAATGGAGGCAAACCTATGTTCTCCGCCATACCCAAGTAGCTCGTATAAAACTCGACAACCTCCTCAGAAATATACTTTTCAACAATAAAGGCTTCAGGTCTATATGAATTCTTAACATACCCCTTCAATATTTTCATATACCTTTCAAAAGGGTACATCCATCAAAGATATAGAGGTCCACAATGATTTATTTATCAAACCAGATGAATCATTAAATGCATTATTATATTATAAAAATATGGAGAAAAATAAATTTCCATTTGACAAAGTATAGAAATTACATTATTTTCCAAAATGTTAAATAATTCACATTGATCACCTTATTACAAATTTAATTGAAAAAAATAACAAAACTTCATTCTAGTATTTCTGACACAGATGGAAAATATTCCACGCAGTGAAATGGGTATAAGTTGTTGCATCCTGACCTCCAAATCTTGAGATTTCATACCTATCAACTTCAAATCATTAAATGAGACAAAATTTTTAACATTCGAAGAATAACCTTGAGGCACTTTGATATCTTGAAAAAACTAACAGAATCCAATTTTCTCCCTCTTGGATAATGTATGACAAGCCGGAGGAAGAAATGTTCATCTACCATTAGGAGTGGGAGCTAACTCCAAACATATCCCCATTGATTGCAAGTCTAATATTTCATTCAACCCATATTTTGTCATTCCTTTAATATCTAACAATGTTCCAATAAATATATCATAGATATTATTCACAACTTTCATGACATCAAAATTATATTAAACTTCATGATATCTCCAATATGGTAGCTCAAAAAATATTGAACTTTTCTTCCAAATACATCAATCATTACCAGATTTCTGTGTCATTCCCAATGTCACATCCAAGTTTTCCACGCTCTCAAAATACACATCAAGGGAGAAAGGTTTTGGAGAAATACCAAATTCTTATGAGCCATTTAATGCCTTTTTAAGTCATCTATAATAGTTAACTATAGGCAAAAACTTTCGAAGACCCATTTACAATGTTTTCCTCCCATGATGCAATTGACAATATGAAGTCTGTTGTTCACAAATTAGACATGTTTTATGCACCATAACACTATATCCAAACAAATTTCCTTATGTTGGGAAGTCATTTATAGTGATCATAATCACTACATGCAACTGAAAATATTCCATTTTATAAGAATCACACACCCTAATTCCATCATCCTATAAAAGTTTCAAATCATCAATCAATGGTGACAAGAAAACATCAATATCATTTCCAGGTTTCTTCGGACCAGAGATCATTATACTCAACATGACATATTTTCACTTTATACAAACATCATGAGAGAGGTTGTAAATTACCAATAAAATAGGACATGAACTATGTGTACTTCTAAGGGTTCTGTATGGATTCATTACATCTGTTCACAACCCTAGTCGGATATTTCTAATTTCATTTCCAAATGTTGGATATTACTCATTAATTTTCTTCCATTGTGAACAATATTTTGGATGAAGTATTTTTCCTTCACATATCCACTCATAAGCATTCCATATTTACCCTTTTGCATCATGTTAATTGGAAAATAAATGTTTCAAATGGTGAATTATTAGAAGATACCAAAATACCTTGGAAGGGATCTTTTTAATCTCAACATTAGCTTGTCATTTTTCTTTCACCTTATACCATGATGTCCCAAATTTTGGACACTCTAACAAAAAATTCATATTCGTCACTATATATCATACAGTAATTAGGACAAACATGTGTTTTTTAACCAAATCCCATCAGGCATAATATTTTCTTGGCTGTATAATGTGAATCTGGAAGATAGTTATCTTTTAGAAGAATGTATTTCATCAATTTTAGTAGCTCTGTAAAACTTCTGTCACTCCATCCATGTTTCACCATCAGATTAATCAATCTCAACACTGCCGAAAAAACCGTAAAATCCATACAACCAGGATACATTGGTTGTTCAGTATCACCATATAGACATGAAACTTTCAGTTCTATCTTAGTTTCTTCTGCTGCAATATCACAAATTGTTTCTAAAATTCCATAAGAGTTACCATCTTGAGAATCATCATCATCAGTAGACCTGGAATTCTATCTAGTCTCTCCAAAAAAAATCCAAGGGATATAATTCAGATTAAAACCATGACAAATCAGATGATCTTTGATCTCTCTACTTTTCAGCTTCTTCATATTCAATTTTTTTTGGCATGGATAGAAAAAAATGTCACTTCTTGGAACATTTCATTTAAAAAATTCCAAAAGGGCATCAACACCATACTCATATTCCTTACTCATTCTATGTTCCATAATCCAACATCGACTCATTATTAACCTATAACAAATATCATAATTATACATATTTTTAGGAAAAAATATATATATATTTTTATGAAAAATATCATTATATGAATGTAAAAAATATTTTGAAATATAAAAAAACCTATTCTTATTTGAAAGAAATATACATGATTATAATTTTAAAAGGAAAATATAGTTAGATATAACTGTTTTAAATTCATCTTGGATCCTTTCTTCTTAAGGGACACAAAGAATACATCCTGGTGCAACTGGATACAAAATTCACCCTTCTGTAAAAAAGAAATATGAAGTGTAAATATTAAAATATGTATACATTCACTACTAAAAATTACACGGCTCCCAATGATTTGAAATAATTGGGATAAAACCTGAAACTGTTGGGGTACCCAATGGTTTCATACACCATTGGCATGATGGTCGTTCCAAAACCCCTATACCAACGATTCTACTGGAACTGTTGTTATAGACTCCCTGAAGTTAAAATATTCCAACGGTTTCAATGAAACCGTAAGGATATATATATATATATATATATTAAGAGGGTGTACAAGGGGGTGGGGGTTATCCAGGGGGGCTATCCAGATTGTCCAGGGGGTGGGGGCCTGTCTAGGGGCTGGGGGAGTTATCCATAGGGATTGGTAGTGTATAGGAGTGGGGGAGTGGTGTCTAGGGGGTGAGGGGGATGTCCAACGCCCTACCTCATTGGACACCACCCCCACCCCCTTGGACACACCTTGGACACCACCACCCCCTAGACAACCCCCACCCCTTAAACATCACCCCCACCCCTCTAGATATCCCCCACCCTCTGGAAAACCACCTACCCCCTTGGATAGCCGACTCACACCCTGGACACCCCCACCCGTGGAAACCCCTACACCTTGGACAACCCCCTCACCCCCTGGACACCACCCCCACCCCCTTGGACACCCCAACCCCCTTAGACAGCCACCACACCCCCTGGACACCACCCACACCCCCTTTGACACCCCTTGGACACCCCCACCCCTCTGGACAGCCCCACCCAAGGGAGAGCACCCACCCCTCTAGAAAGCCCCCCTGGACACCCACCCCCCGTGGACAGCCCCCACACCACCTAGACACCACCCCACCCATTTTGACACCCCATAGACACCGAACACCCCTGGACAGCCCCCCACCCCATGGAAAGCCCCTACCCCTCTAGACAGACCCATACCCCTAGATAGCCCCACCCCCTGGACATCCCCTACCCCCTTGGACAACCCACACACCCCCTGGACACCACCCCCACCCCCTGGACACCCCTACCCCCTTTGACAACCCTCTAGACCACCTGGACACCACCCCCACCCCCTTAGACACCCCAACCCCCTTGCACAACCCCCCCCCCCCCCCAATGGAAACTACCCCCACCCCCTTTGGCACCCCCTGGACACCCCCACCCCCTAGACAGCCCCCACCCCTCTCGACAACCCCACCCCCTGGACACCCCACCCCTAGACACCCCCACCCCCCGTGGACACCCCCCACCCCCTTGGACTCCACCCCACCCCCATTCACACCCCCTGGACACCCCCACCCCTCTAGAAACCCCCCACACCCGAGACAACCCCCACCCCTCTAGACAACCTCCCCACCCCTGGAAACTACCCCACCCCCTGAACACCCTCTACACCCTTGGATGACCCACTCACCCCCTGGACACCACCCCCACCCCCTTGGACACCCATACCCCCATGAACAACCCCCTCACCCCCTGAACACCCCCACCCTCTTTGGACACCCCAACCCCTTGGACAACCCCACACCCCCTGGACACCACCCCAACCCCCTTTGACACCCATTGGACGTCACAACACCTCTAGATAACCCCCTGGACACCCCCCACACCTGGTCACCCACCAACCCCCTTGGACCGCCCCACACCACCCTTGACACCACCCCCACCCCCTTTGACATCCCCTGGACACCCCCACCCATCTGGACAGCTCCCCACCCCTCTAGATAGCCCCCAACCCCCTGGACAGCCCTCCCCCTGGACACCCCCTACCCCCTTGGACATCCCACTCACCTCCCTGGACACCCCCCACCTCTTAGACACCCCTACCCCCTTGGACATGCACCTCACCCCTGGACACCACCCCCACCCCCTTAGACACCCCAAACCCCTTGAACAGCCCCAACACCCCCTTGGAAACCACCCCCCAGCACCTTTGACACCCCCTGGACACCCCCACCCCCTGGACAGCCCCCACCCCTCTAGATAGCCCCCACCCCCTTCGACACCCCCTGTACGTGCACACACACTTGATGGAACACAAAGAAAAAATAAAGTTTCATGATTTCACATCCATGGTTTCTTTTACCAGAAAATAATTTATCACTCTATAAATGAACAGTATATAACATACCATGATAGCAAGAACAAAGATCTAAAAATAACATCTCAAAAAATTAGTTTAGGGAATCACGACAAATAAAAATTAAAACTGAGCTGTGTGAATATTAACTGAGTGTTGTGAGTCAACCAGATAGATCTTGGGACAATAAATATGATGCATGATGTTGGAAAAACGAGGATGAAGGTCGTGACATTGAATAATCTTTTCTAGGATTTCCGCATGGGAGAGACGATTCATAGGTCACTAGATCGAAGAAAATAGAATGAAAAGATATGGGGTGTGATAAATAATTTAAAAGGTTTATCACGTCGTTTATTTTATAACTGGCCTGATAAACTATTTTTTTTCATGTTTATAATGGCTGTTATTTAATAACCAACGTAGAAAATAATTTATCACCTCTATTATTTTATAATTGATGGGATAAACGGCGCTTTATCACGTCGGTTCTTTTGATAACCGACGTGATAAATTACAAAGATTTCCTTTATCACATTGGTTATAAAATAACTAACATGATTAAGAACCCAAATTGGATTTCCACGGCGGTTCTAAAATAATCGATGTGATAAAGCTAATCTCGGTATTTTTTACATCAGCTATTTTATAACCTCTATAAAAAATGGATTCCTATCGATTTATAATGTCCGTTATAAAATAACAAACATGAGAAATCAATTTTCATTGATTTTTATGTCAGATTTATAGAACTGATGTGAAAAATTCTGACGTGTTAAGGATTTTTTGGACTAGTCTGAAACTCTATCCTTCCATCGGGTAATTCATAAACTCTGAATACCCAAATTAAATTACCATTTATTTTTCTGTACATTATATGAATTATCTTTATATGTACAACTCAATTTTAATATCCACTGATCATTTTTAGTTGGGGATATATTTGGTTTTAAAAGGTTCCCTATACAATAATTCCTGAAAAGAATGTTTGTTTTAAAGAATGTTATCAAATTATTACCCATATTTAAGTGTTATCCATGATCTAATTTAAGACCAAATTATTTAAAAAAATTATTATGAAAACCTTCATGGTTCACTTCTTGTTTTATATAAAATATTTATCTTATATCAATTTTAAATGATCTTTTATATTTTCCTTAAACCATAATAAATTGTTTTAATTCTATAATTTCTTAAATACTCTATTTAGCATTCTATAAATTAAATATTACATTACTTATCTTGATATATTCATAGTCTACATTATGATTTTATATGCATGATATAATTCCTTTACATCATGGAAAATTTTATTATATATCCATTAGTAATGCTTTGTGACATGATTATGATACCCATTTCATTCCATGGGTACCATTATGTTTGTGTGTGATTCATTTTGTATGATTATTTATGTGAGATGAATATTCATTAACCATGTTATGATGGATGCACAAAGATATATCTCAAATGTATAGGGTATAGTTTAGTCTCATGGGATATTATGTACAACTGTCTTGGTAGTTATACTTGGCTCGTACTCCATGTGTATCATCCTTAATGATTAAACTTTACTCATGCTTCATGTACAACGGTCTTGGAGATTATCCTTGACTCATTATCCTCTATGTTCAATGAGCCATGAATCATTATAAATTCATGTTTTATGTTTCTTCCATGTTACTATGATTCAATATTTATATGATCCCATATTTTATATGTTATGATTCCATATGTTCAATCATGCTCCATTAATTTTTATATCATTATATCATGCCTTCTATCTAATGTGCTGCAATTTAATCTAAGGATTATTCCCTTACTGATATTTTTATACTCATCCCAATTTCATTAATTTTTTTCATAGGATTCCATAGAAGTTAAAATGATGGATATGGTGATAGTGTAGATTAATCTAATTAATAATTGAGTAATTGTTTTTGTAACCCTTGATTTAATATATGTATTGTCTAATAATCCAAATCCTAGACTAGAAATGGTCCTCAGATATGTAATGTACTATTTAATTTAATGGTATCCTTTATATAAAAAACACACAACATGTTTTATTACTGAATATGTATGTGTGGGTTCAGGGATTTATAGAATATAATGAATATATTAATTCTAATGATGTTTTATGTTTCAATTTATTTTCTACCTTCACTGGTTTTATGGTTCATGGTTACCAATGATGTAATTATTTTATATTACAATCTCATAATTTATCAGAAATTTTTATGATCAGGTCTTTGTTGTTTAGGTATCCTGATCGACCTCCCAATAATTCTCATGATTTATCTCTTATTCAAGATATTCTGGATTTCCTTAGATAATTGTAAAATTTTTTCACGATATGGTACTTAAAATTTTTAATAAAATTTTCCATCTACAAAATATGACTCTATTTCTTTCTTTATTTAGAATTTTTTTTTCAATCAAAGAAATGTTTTTAAAATGGTTTTAGGAAAAAAAATATATTACCCTATTTGGATTTTTAGGATACATTTTTACACATCTTTTATTTTTTAAAATAAATTTGTTGAAAGTAATCTTCATTCCTTTTTCCAATATAATGATCATATGGATTTTACCAAAAATATGAATGGAATCTGTATTTTCATGTGTATGGATTGAATGTAATTTTCTGATTCCATAACCCATCATTACATAGATGCTTCCTATATAATTTTTAAATATTTTTTCAATGAAATCAGGACTTCAAAATAATTTATCTTTAAAAAAATTAAAAGTAAATGTGATATTATCAAAAATAAATTTTTTAATTGATCTTTCAAAAGAATTTTCCATATAACCTAAAATCTATTTATGTTACCTATGACTAAATAGTGATATTATACAATGATAAAATTAAAAATATTTCTCTAAGTATATTTTCTTTTCATTTATTGATTTTTGGGAATCCTTTTTCACATCTATGGGTTATACAATGATGAAATTCTTATGAAAGTGGAGTTTTTTCACTTCTTATTCTACAATGAAATGACTATGAAACATTCATATTTTCCATTAGATATGATATGATGATTTTATATGTATAAATTTTATGTTCATGGGTTATAAATTAATGATTTTTTATGATCTTTTGAAACATATAAGTATAGTTTTCATTATAAGGAATGTGGGACCTTTATCCCCCTATAATTCATTTGGTAAATAATTATATATATCATGAGATGAACATGGCTAGAAGAAGGGGTGAACCTGATACATGAAATATAACATCGAAATATTTTTAAAAGGAAACCTTATGTTCAATATCATAAAATATAACCACATCAATGATAAAAAAAACTAAATATTAATATTTAAATGTGATAGTTATCACAAAGCCATTGGAATTATGGGAATTAATGTGATTAGTAAATTTTTTGAAATATATTCTAAACATGTTTATTATTTTAATTAATTGGTTACCAATTAATTATAAAGGAAGATATAATCCAATTCATTATAATGGATGTGTTTTTATAAAAAAACAATTTTTATTCCCATAATGAAATTTTATCATAGAAAATTAAATTATTAAATATTAGTGAAAACTATTAATGAAGTTTATATGTTTTATTTTAAATAAAAAATTTTATAAATTCATCCATTAATTTAAATAGGAATAAGATAAGATTAAATGTGATTTTATGAATAAATTAGCTATATTTTTTTAAAAGGAAATGTTCAACCTTTTAATGACACACTTATTTTAAAACTAAGTTGTTACACATTTATAGATTTTATTTGAAAAAATAAACTCAATTTTAAATGGGAATATTCAATTTGTCATACTGTGATATTTGGGTATTTTTAGCGAAGAATATTTTTTTAATTAATAGTGAGAAATACTAAATTTTAAATTGAAACTACTTTTTTATTTAATTTATTTATATAGTTAAATTATATATTAATTTCTAATGTATAATTAGTTAATTTATACAACAATAAATACAACTTAGGTAATTAGAATCAATTGCACATTGAAATAGGCTATCAAAACATTTCAAACATTTGACCCTTTTCACTTTAAATACTCGCTTTCCTATTGCATAGTTAGTATTATTTTTTAATCTAATATTGAAAATTTTGTTATTTTAATTTTGTAAAATGAATTATATATTTCTAATTTTATGTTTTAAATTGGTTTTTAAGGTCATTTTCATCTTTATGTATAAAAATGTTACAATGGTAATAAAACATTTATCATAGTATATGTAAAATAATGAAACAGATTAATGTTAAAAGTTAAAAGCATAAATTACCATACACTATAACTTTTAATTGGTGGATAAGGTACTTATGGACCCAAAACAGACATTAAACCATTAAATATTATCCACATTCTTGTAAATTAATACCATTTCAAGGCTATTCTCTTTAAATATAAAATAATAATCATTTAATCAAATAAAATCACCCCTCCTAAAGTATAAGTTCCACCCATCTAAACACTAATACTACTCACAATACTTGATGCACCTCAAAAATATTCCAAACCACATCCTCCATACTCTCCAAACATCCAAATGATAATGGTCTCACCAAAAGACAAAATCCAAGTTCATTAATATTTCCCTCGAGGAGGTGATTATATTAACCATGATCTTTAGTTCACAATAATAGTTTTTTTGTTACGAAAGACTTATCTCAATACAAATAAGATGACCATGAAGTCCATTTTAATTGGTAATTAGGTATATTACATAACAAAATCAAACTATGAATACATAATCTTTGTTAAATTAATTTTTATCATGCTCAAAATACTCCTTTGATGTTAAAAAACACGTGATATCCTGGGGACATATATAAGAATGAGGTGAGGTATGAAGACCATTAATGGAATCAACATGGAATATAGTGATACATGATAGACAATAGTAATATTAATGGGGTATAAAAATGAACATGAATAATACGGAATAATATAGCATGAAAATCATAGCATGTGAAATGTGGAAACAACATAAAACACTTAGTCATAAATATAGGTCAAGGATAAACCCACCAATACATAATAGTGGACAATTTACCACAATGGAATTAGGTTAACTACTTTTCCCAATATTATGTAACATGATACTAAACATTACCTAATGCATTGGAGCGCTATCTTGGCGTACCCATCGTATTCATTTCATTCTCATGATTTAGTGTGCCACATAGAACATAAAACATGGATTCATTCATTAATATGATTTATTCAATGATTAATGAGTGGTGAATACATTTGTCTAATTCCCAAATAAATATGTATTTGTATATAAATGTGAACACCCTTTATAAGAAACAGTTATGGTATTCACCATACATTTGATTTGGCATGAAAGATCTTGGTGAAATTTTGGCAGCATAATGACGTTAATTAAAGATTATTAAAAATGGGTAGATGAGAGAGAAATAGGTATCTGATCACATATTTATAAAATTTAAATTAATCGTGCCATGTAAAATAATATACAAACATTATAAATTTGGAAATAAAATGCATATGGTAATGAAGAAATTTTAATAGAGAAAATAATCCCCATGAAATTATGGTATGGTAACAAGTGTATATAAGGGATCAGTAGAGGCTTAATGAGAGGTAAAGGAGATCCCATAATTAATAAATTGTAAGGAAATTATGGTGAATATGTAAGAATATATTACAAATTAAAAAATGGAATTTAATATACATAACATAAAATAACATCTTGAATGGAAATTAGAAAAGAGTAATCCCTAATATAATTTTGTCATAGTAACACGTCCACATAAGAG
Organism: Viscum album; assembly: GCA_963277665.1. Lineage (NCBI taxonomy): Eukaryota > Viridiplantae > Streptophyta > Magnoliopsida > Santalales > Viscaceae > Viscum > Viscum album. The sequence continues at coordinate 127,216,430 of OY728147.1, read as the reverse complement.
ATCATAGAATGATTAATGATATTGAAAATATGATCTAATTATTTATAAATAAAATTAAAAATAAATTAAATATGAATGAATATATCCCAAATTATGTAAAATGGAATTTAGAAACACAATTAAAAAATAAGTTCTTGATAAAAAAAGGGATTTGAAGATCCCTTGCAAAATTTCGGCATAGTAACAACATAGATAATTGTAAAAATGATAAGGTACAATTGACTACCAATTAAAATAACATAAATTATACCTTAAAATATATCTATAAATAATTTACTATTTATAAATTTCAATTAAGATGATAAATTCCAATGAACGTGGTTTAATTTGAAGGATGAGGGGTATGCGAGGATCCCTTACATGTGATTGTGACTTAAAAAGCTTGGAAGGGGATTCCAGAGAACTTGGTGGAACCTTGGAAGGACTCTAGGGAGTAGAGGGAAGATTATGGTCATGATCTAGAAAGTTTTTGTGATAATATATAGGATATTTTTGGATTTATATAGGGCAAGTGTGGGATTTGATTATTATTTAAGTTTTGGATTTCTATATAATAAAATATCAAAAACCAAAAAACTAGCCAATATTTTTCCCATTGATTCATACAAGATGAGGTGTTTATCATTATTTTATAAGTCCAATGGAATAATGTATAAATGTAATTCCATTACTTATGTGGTGGAATTTCACACTCTTAAATAAGGGATTTTATAACCATAAAATATATTATTAGTCTTTGAGGATAATAATGGCTTAACATAATAAATAAAATAAACATAAAATCACATTATATTAAAAATTATAATATATTTTGTTATTTTTACCATTTATATTAATTATTATAACAATTATTTTCTTATAATGTCATAATACACAAATTATATTTATATGGTATTAATTTTTTAACCGAAAATTTAACTGTCTGGAAAAATGATTAAACATTCACCATCAAAAAATTTTGAAATTAGGAATCAAAACATAATATTCATTTTACCTAAATAATTTTCTAAATATGCGATTTTTTTCTCAAATAAAATCGATATTTATTATGAAATGTTGTATTATTTTATAATAATAGTTTTCAAACCCTTATTAAAAAACGCCTTTGACTTTATAAAATTTTTATGATCATTTATATTTTATAAAAATTATTAAATAATAATATTTTTTAATAATATTTTTTATTTAAAAAATACATTAATTCATAAATTGATCAATTTAATTTGAATATTTAACCAAAAATACAATTTTAGTTTTATTGAATAAAAAATATTCATAATGTAATAATAATGGGATGAAAATATATTCATTATTATTTAAAAAATAATTTAAATACTCATTGTTCTAGGATCTTGATCCATATCCCTTTAATATATCATAAACTATCCTAAGATTAAGTTTCACAATGGTGGGAATTTTGTAATGTATTTAAATAAACAAGGTTGGGGTTGGCATCTAAATGAGCTTGAACTTCTCCTGTAAACGGTTTTGACCATAATTAAGTTTTTGGATTTTAGATTGGGTTTGGACAAGAAGAATCCTAGAAAATATATCTCAATGAGAAGCTAAAATAAATCGTCTTTATAGGGTATAATCTTACAAGTTGAGGCTATCACATCCTTTTTTGGTGTCAATTGGATTTGTCAAAACCCTATAATTATACCGATCATCTGATCTATGCTTAATGGATATATTATCAATGATAATGATTCATAATAGTCAATTGAATCTGATAGGATATAACAAGACCAAATAAGTTCATGTTTTTTCTATAAACATATTACAAAATATAAAATTTAACTAAATCAATGTGGATGTTTTTATTTATAACAGTTTCAGCCACTATAATCCTACCCCCTTAATAAATTTCATCATCAAAATTTTCTTTTAACACATTAAAATATATGAGGATAACCCTATTTTATCACCTCCTATACTAACCATATTTATTCTCCAATCTTGTGGTTTCTTTACTATGCTTTGACGATGTGCACTGACTTATTTCATAGAAATATTTCTCCATGAACTAGGATCATCATCTGATGATCTTTATAGGAGTTATCAATCTCCAATTATACCAAATATAGATTGTGTACATGTGAGGGTTATAGTATGTACATACTTAAGAGGGATACAGGTAATACATTATGTAGTGGGGATAGGTTTTGTGGGAGTTCTAGTCAATATATCACCACTCTAATGTGACCAAGTATCTTAAAAGGGATAATGTACCATGGAATAAGCTTTTCATTCTTCCAAAATAACATCAGTGTATTTCGTGGGGAAATACAGAGGAATAACATGATTCCAAAATCAAAATCTGGGTCTCATCAATGATTTTTATGATAGTTTTTCTGTCGACTCTGAGCATCCTTGATATGTTGGGGATTGGTCTTAACCCTTTCCACCATTTCCCTAACCATTTTAGGACGCAGAAGTTTTCATTACCCAACTTCATCCCAAAATAATGGTGTTCTTCACATATTCTCATAATGGGATTTACAGGGAGACATTGGAATGCTTGAGTGGAAAAAAGAGAACTCAACTAGAGGAAGTTTTTAGTCTCATCCTCCACTAAAATACATATAACATGATATATACATTTCACCTAGTGTCTGAATAATCCATTCTTACTGGCCATCAATTTTGGAATGATAGTCTTTTCTGAATTTCATCTTTGTATTTATATAATGTTGGAGACTTCACTAGTATAAAAAATGGGTTTTAACGTTATTAGTTTGACATCGGTTTCATATTAGCCGACATAATATATGTTTACAGAGAATTTTTGGCGTCAGTTTATTTAAAAACCGACGCCAAAAATTTAAAAAATACAATTTTGGCGTCTGTTTTTACAAAAAAAAAACTCCAGAAATTAGATTTTTTACTATGTTTTAGATTAGTTAATATTCTTCGATTTGGTTGGTCGTGGAGAGAAAACAGAGTTATGGATTAAAAGTTATGGTTGTCAGAAGTTGGTCTTCTCTAATAAAAGTCCTAAAGAACCCCATATTTCAAAGACCATAAATTTTAATCCCTAACTCCGTTTTAGATCCACGACCAGTAAAATCAAAGATTAATAAATTATATAAAACATTATAAATTTTTTCTCTCATTTTTGGAGTCGGTTTTCCTAAGAACTAATTCCAAAAATAATTTTTTTTTCATGTCGGTTATTTCAAAAACCAACGCCAAAACATTTTTTTTTATTTTTTGACATCGGTTTTTAAAACAACCGATGCGACAAGTTGTTTTTTTAAAATTTTAGCATCGGTTTATTTAAAAACTGAGGCCAAAAATATTTTTTTTTAACTTTTTGGCGTCACTTTTTAAAAAAACTGACGCGAAAAATAATTTCTTTTTTACTTTTTAGCATCGATTTATTTAAAAACCTTCGACAAAAAGGATATAGATTGGCATTTTTGGCGTCGGTTTTCTATAAAACCGACGCCAAGAGACTAATGTAAATCCTCTTTCATGTCGGTTAAAAAAACCGATGCCAATGAGTATTTTCCAATACACATGATCAAAATTTCAATTTTTTCACAACGCACGTTTAACTTTTTTGAATCCCTATTACATTTCCATACAATTCTATCAAAAATATTTTCTTTTACTATATATAAATCCATTTCATCCTTCATTCAAAATTTTCAAAATCTTCAATTCAATCATGTTTTCAAAGCAGCATCAATCATTAATTTGAACATGATACCTATTGTAATCATTTATTTTCATTGTTATTCTTTTCCTTCATTTCAAAACAGCTCTATTAGCTTGATTATAGATATGATTTATTATTATTATCGAGTTAAAAATATATAACATTCGAATTAGATTTACCAAATGTTGTGTAAATTAAATTTTTTATCACCATTTTCATTCGGTGTGTGTGATTTTAATTTATGTTTATCAAACTTTATTTGAAACGAGTTGTACCTATCAAATCATTGACAAGTTAAACTTCTGATGAACATAACATTTGATCTGTAACTTTGTTTTTGTTCCAAAACCTATCAAATAGAATCTTGGAAAATTCTCTAAAACATTGAAGATGAAAAATTTTCTTTTTGGAAACGGTTTTTGTGAAAACCGAGGCCATAAATATTTTTTTTCATTTATGGCGTCGGATTTTTTTTAAAAACTAACGTCAAAACAATTTTTTAAAACTTTTTGGCGTCGTTTTTTAAAAAAACCGAAACAAAAAATGGAATGGATGTATTTTTTTGGCATCGATATTTTACAAAACCAACACTAAAAAACAAATTTAATTCATTTTTTGGTGTCAGTTTATAAAAACTGACGTAAAAAGTCATGTTTTTTACTTTGGAAGCTTCAACGTCGATTAAAAACTAACGTCAAAATTAAAAAAATTGACTCTAAAAACCATTTTTATACTAGTTCTTGTCCAATGCATGGTGGTGAATCTCAGATCTTTATCAGATACAATTGATAGTGGTACTCCATGCATCGTTTCCACTTCTCTGATGTATATCCCAATATGTGGATCAAATGAGAATTTTTCTTGAATTGTGATAATGTGATCTATCTTTGTAAGATGACCCATAACAACTAATATAGCACTATTTCCCATTGATGTATTTAGAATTTTGGGGACAATGTACATGATAATTTTCATCCATTGATTTGTTTTTATGGTTAATTTGTGCATCATCACATTATACTTCTTAATTTTTTCATACACCTCATAGCTTACCAAGCACATTGATGTATATTCATTATTCTCTATCTTAATATCTCCCCACTAATAGTGTTCACAATGATCATGATACAACTTTATGCATCGTGGGTGAATGAAGAAAGATGAAATATGTGCATCATTCAACAGTTCTTTTCTTAACATAGGATTTAATAGACCACATAGTCTTGACCCAAATCTCACAATTTCTTATACATCAATTTTAAACTTGTATGAGTTCCCCTTTCTCGTGTATTCATACTTTTTTTAATTTTGACATCATTTATTTGAGAATATTTTGACATTCCCAAAATAGATGGTTGAGTAATCATTTCTAAATAGATAAATAATTTTATTTCATTTATGATTCACAAGTATGTACTTTATAAATATAATAAAATCATATCCACCTCAGTTCTCAATAGTGATATAATTTCTGGATCCCTTTTACATAAATCATATACCACTTTATTCACTTTTTTAGGATGGTAGTGGATTGAGCATTCATAGACCTTGATCAACTCTAACTATCATCATTTGTGCATTTTATGCTCTTTTAGTGTGTGTGTATGCTTTAGGATTTTGGGATCCATATATATTTAACCTTTCTCCCCAAATAGATAATTCCTCCATAGTTTATAGGAATATTTCACCACTTCCAACATGAGATCATGCTTTGGGTAGTTAGGTTTATGAAAATTTAACTACCTTGAAGCATATAATATGCCTTTTTCATTCTTATTAACACACATCCCAATCCCATCTTTGATGAATCACTAAATACTATGAAGAATTCACTAGTTATGGTAGTATTATAATAGGTTCAGTGATATTAATCATTTTTAGTTCTTTTAAGATCTCTTCATATTCATCATTACCAGAAAACATGACTTGCTGCAGATTTAGCTTGGAAATAGGGTTTCAAAATCATATGATATTTCTCAAAAATCATTGCTAATACCAAACTAAACCAAGGATTCCTTGGATGTCTATCATAGATTTTTGATATAGAAATCCATAAATTTCTTCCATCATTTAAGGGTCCACAGATATCAAATTTCCTATGATGATAAACTCCATAAAATAGACTACATTCAAGCATAACTCAAATGTTCTTACTTGGAATACAGATTCTTCTTTTTTAGGGTCTTTATCACAATGCATAGATGCTTCTCATGATCCTCCTTTACTTTGGAGTATATTATAATATCATTTATAAGGACTACAAAAAATTTGTTGAGGTAATCTCAAATGACTCTATTCACAAAGTCTATAAATATTATTGTAACAGTAATGAGTTCTAATGAAATTAGTATGAACTCATATTTCCTGTACCAATTGTGAAAAGATGCCTTGGAGATATCCTCCTTCACCCAAACTTAAAAATACCTAACCATAGATCCCCCTAACAGATGAATTTTGATCCATGAATTTGATCGAACAACTGATTAATATGAGGTATAAGATACTTGTTCTTTATTGTGATATAATTGAGATCACAAAAATCAATACAAAGTCCCACTGACCCATACATCTTACTGACTAAGAATAATGGTGCACCCCATGGTGAAGCACTTGGGCGTATGGACCCTGTATCAAAATACTATTGTATTTGTTTCTTTATCTCCTCATGTTCTATAACATTCTGTTAAAATTGAGTCTTGGATATTGGTAATACCTTAGGTATAATCTAGATGGAATATTCTACCAATCGACTAGGTGTAAGACTAGGAAGTTCATTATAAAACACATCATCATTTTACCTCAGTTATATGCATGTCTGTAAGGATGGTTCTTTCCTTAGACTCAATAATGTTATCTAAATATGATTTCTCATAAGGCAATAATATACATTGTTGGGATGTTGGTGAAAAATAATATTCATCTTCCTCCTTTCAATAATTCAAAATATGGGGTCAATTATCAATTTTGAGAGTGGTTTTTTTCTCATGGAAATTTATGTCGACTCTATATATGTGAAGTCAATCCATTTCTATAATTGCATCAAATTCCACCAAAGACAGTATTACAAGGTTCTCTACGATTTTCATCCCAAAAAATATCAAGGGGAGGAATTATATATTTGGGAATTAATAATTTTCCCATTTTACATTTTCATCAACATCTCTACCTTAATGAATGGTAGTGGTGTTTGAATAGTTCTAAAAACATTCAGGATATGAACGAATGTGTAAAAATATTTACAATAACCATACCTTTCAATTTTTGATTATGGTTATAAATTTTCAAATCATCCAAAATATACATGGGGATGTGAATGTTTAAATATTAAACCCATAAAGGGGAATACAATGACATTAATGGGATACCTTATATATCACATTTATTTTCCTTACATAGAAATTTTTAGGCATCAATTTAGGTAATCCATGATCTATTTCAAAAAATCTATTATTATTGGAATTTTATTTGTTCACAAAATAATTGATTGTAATGAGATTATGAAGCTACCATAGCATATCTCCTGGGAGTATCAAACTCAGTGTGCAGTATGGCCTGTTCTTAGGATCCAGGTGACCCTGAGTTAGGCTTGAAACAAATTTTCAGAATTGTTTGTCATATATATATCTCAACTTCAACCACATACAATTTAAGTATCTAGATTGGGATTTCTTTTCATGATAAACAATTTAGTTCATACTTAACAATGTTTAAGGATGAATTCTTATACGTATTTCTTTTTTAAGTATTTTTCTAGAGTTTTGTAATCCTAATCCCAAAAATAAAAAAACTACCCTCCTATACCAACTATAACATCCATTATATTTATATAACATTAATACTATTTTAATTAAATAAATTTTAGATACTATTACCTGGATGATCAAGTAGTATTTCATATTTTGGGATTATGTGTGTTACATAACAACGTAAAATATAGAATATTACATCTTTATTAAAAACTTCTTCCACATGCTCAAAATACACTTTCAAATATAAAAAAGCATGGGATAACTTTGGTAAAAATATAATAAAGTTGTGAGATATAAATCCTAGTATGGGAGTAAACATAGAATAAGGTGATACATGTTATAAAATAGTCATATCAATGGGGTATAAAATGAAACATGAATAACAAGGCATGATAAAACTTGATAATCATAATATGAGTAATGTAGAAACAACTTAAAACAATGAATCATAAACAAATCTCAAGGATAAACCAATGAAGAAAACATGGTGGAAAATGTCCCATAAATGAATTATGATTACTCCATGACCCAACATTGTGTATCATGATACTAAACAATACACAATTTATTGGTTCAATGCCTACATGAACCAATCATATTCATTTCATACTTATGCCTAAGTGTTCCTCTTAGATAAAAAACATGGATTCATTAATCATAAAAATTTATTCAATGATTAAGGAGTGTTGAATATATATTGTAAGTCCCAAAAAAATATGTGCATAAATTTGAACACCCTTGATATGAATTGGGTATGGCATTCATCACACAATTATTTTTTCATGGAAGACCACAGTGAAAGATCAACATCATAAAGGCATCAATTAAAGATTTTTAAAAATTATATTATAGGGATATAAATGGGTATATCATCTTATATAAATAAAATGTAATGAAGTAGATAATTTCAAAATCAAATCCCAACATTATAAAATTTTAAATATAAGGCATAAGGTAATACATAAAATTCACAGTGAAAATAATCTTTACGAAATTTTGTTATGGTAACGTGAGTACATAAAGGACCATGGGAGGATAATGATAGGTAAAGGGGATGTAAGAACTCGTATCTTCATTTCAAGTACCTTTTTCCTTTTTCTGGAGTTTTGGAGAAAAGCGGAGTTTTTGGAAAATATTTAAGTACACGCCGTGTCCTCCCTTGTAATGTGAGGCTATGTGCTAGCCATGTCTGGGCCACACACACGACCATGAAGGAGTTATGTGGAGGACACTTAAGGTAGGTTACGTAAAATTCTAGTACACACAATGTACTCCAAAAGTACACATCATGTACTTTCATTTTTTTTCATTAAACGGACCGGGGTCGCGTCTTAACCCCAGAATCGTCTTCTTCTCCAGCTTCTTCGATCAAGAGTTAGGGCATGGCCGAAGATCTCCTTAAAGACCCGAGACTCCATTATTTCTCCAAATCGACCGTCGTCGATTTCTTTTGAACTGCAGCGATAAGCTCTTCCTTCTTCTAGAGCATTGTTTTCCAATTCCTCATCTTTTGCAAGTTATCATGGGCTGAAAGTTTTGTGTGTTTTCATAGATCAATGACGTTCTATGGAGATTCATGCCTCATGGATCAAGTATATTGATCTTTGAGAATCAAGGTATGGGGTGTGTGCCTTTCCGTTCGAAGTCTTTGAGTTTAATGTGCACTTTCCACCAATACCCTTGAATGGGATATTGTGTGTTTACTATTTTTACCCTGTTGTTTTCCTGCCTCACTTGTATTCTTGTGTAGATATAATTTGGCCATATATAAGTATAGTTTATATTCTAGGATGCATTTCCCATTCCTTGTTTTGTTTACGACCTTTTGGTCTTTTTCAACCTATTGGCTATTAAACTTGTTTTCCATGCCTTGTGATCATAGAATGGATTGATGTTCCCTGACATTTCCTGTTGTGTTATAGACTGGTTAGCCAAGTAGCTCTGTAGTTTTACTTTGGCCTTATAGCATTATTGTGCACTGACTGGCATGGGACCATGATAACCTATTGCTATAGACTATAAGGGGATAGACAAAGTGAGCTTCCTCAGAGAGTCTGAAACATTATAGACTATAGGGGATAGACCGAGTGAGCTTCTTAAAGAGTCTTGGATATTATAGACTACAGGAGGATAGACCCAGTGAGATCCCACTAAGATTCTTGAACTTTATAGACTACACGAGGCTAGACCAGGTGAGCTTCCTCAGAGAGTCTTTGATTGTGTGAATTTCATAAAACCAATCCAGGCTATATGAGGAATTGACCGAGTGAGATTCCTCAGAGAGTTTGTGATTGACCTGAGGCTATAGAAGGAATTGACCAAGTGAGCATCCTCAGAGAGTCAATAGACCTTGGGTCTATAAGAATAATTGGCTGTATGATCATCCTCAGAGAGTCTCTAACAACCTTATACTATAATGGAAATTGACAGAGCGTTCTTCCTCAGAGAGTCTTATAATTTTGTATGAACAAACCAGAGGGGTTAGGCTGAGTGTACTGCCCAGAAGGTTGTTGGTAATTCTGGGATTGGACCAGAGGGGATGGTTGTGGGTACTTCCCAAGGGGGATTTTTCATGTTTGTGGTTAGTTGTTTGCATCACTATTGTTTGTTGATCAATGGATTGTTTACTGTGTGTATCATCCTGTTTACAGTTACTGTTAGTGCTTACTGTACTATTACCTGCCAAATGCTCACTGACTGTTAGGAACAGATCTTCTGGTGGTTGCGTACTATGTTTTAGTCTCACACCATGTTTGGGTCATGATTTTGGGCCCAAACAGATTATATTGTTGTAGGTATAGTCAAGGTCAAGTGCCCTTCGACTTCAGGTACTTGACTTGCATTAGAGCAGGAGAGCATGGGGCTAAGACGAGGCTTCTGATGCTGAGGAGTTTCTTATTTGTTTTCATTTGTATTGTGGCTTAGTATTTTATTCACCATTCTGACTTGTTTGGATGCTTTATTATACATATGTATCATGCATCATTTCATATATATATGTGAGCTCCTGTTGTTTATTGTTTAGTCTTCCTCTATATAATGTTGTTGGATATTTACTGCTTCTGTTAATGTATGTATTGTTTACTTCCGCTGTGAACTTTTCCAATGAATGCATAGTTTCCCCACTATCACACCCAAGGCTCTCGCTTCTAGTTGGAAGTCTTTTGCATTCGGGGAAATGTGCTTTAGGACAAGTGACCAACCGGGTACGGGGCGCCTCTGGGTGGCTTCCGGAACTGGGACGTTACAAAGTGGTATTAGTGGATTTCTTTTCTCTTGACATACTGTTTGGAGCCTATATCCATGGATAGGATGGAATAGGTACATGGTAATAAGATGTTCCCGGGAGGAGCTCACCGATGTATAGGTAAAAGCCATACTACCTCATTTATTTCAGTTTTAGTGGTTTTCACTTTTACAGTTGATTTGATTTCACCGTTGGGTGATTCACATGCTTTGTGTTGTTACCGTTCTTGATATTGCGGTTCTATTTCTATTAAAACCCGATGAGATGAGGGTATTCCATCTCATGCATCATAGAGGCAATTGTTATAAATCACATTCCATGTATTATTTCCATTCCATCTAGGATGCATTAGAAATTTCATGTTGTTGTGATAGACGTCGTGCAGATTATGCATGCTGTTGTGATAGATTCTTTGATAGATTCTCTGATGTTTGATTGAAAATTTGTTTGTATAGTAATTTGCATAGATGGGCGCCAATATTTGGTGCTTGAGGTGTTATGGGACCTCATTGACTGGAATTTGGTGGATCATTTCCTGGTTTCCTTGTTATAACTTGTATAAGATGCCAAGATTTGATTTGTGGGGAGTATGGCCCCTCACAGATCGGAATTTGGCACCTTAACTCTTATTTTCTGTGTTTTCTAGGCTTCGGAGCAGTTTCTGAGCTACTGCTTAGAAAAACCTATAATACACAGCGTGTACGTTATTAAGACACGGCGTGTAGTTTTAAACCGTGTCATTAACTGTGTGGGTAGAAACACGGGGTTGTGAAACATCTTCAAAAACACACCATGTACGGTAGGTACACACAATGTTGTAGTAACCGTGTGTCTACCCATGTGGCTAATGACATAGATGGATGAAACTTTGACATTACACGCCGTGTCCTGTTATCACACGTCGTACCATGTAACCTAAGTTCCCGGCCTAGTCACGAACAACACGGGTTGGGGAAAACCTTCTTGTACACGCTGTGTTCTCAAGGATCACGTCAGGTAGTGTGAACCGTGTCTCTAGCCATGTAACTAACAACATGGGTCATTTAAACCTTGTCTAGTACATTCCATGTCCTACGTGAACACACCATGTAGTATAGGATTAAGAGGACCATGTGCGTTATCTATGTAAGGAGACTCAGGGAGGGGAATAGAGTTCATGTACATGACGTGTGTGAGGACAACACACCGTGTGGTTGGGGCGTTACACGACCAGTTATGGTAGATGTACACGCCCATGTGAATGGAATAGAAGAACATGCCGTGTAGTTTTTATACACGCCATATAGTCATGTTTTGTAAAACTTGAGTGTTTCTTTTTCTTATTATCATATTGTACTCTTGTGTCCTCAATCTTTTATAATCCTGATCTAAGGTGTGCGTTTGACCTTTCAGAGATATGCCACCGAGACACCCTCTTGTTGTACGTCAGCTGCCAAACGGTGATCGGACACCAGATATGGCCGATCAAGGACCTCCGAGAGATCCTCTTGTTGTGCCATCCTGGGCACCAGTAGTTATACCAGTTGAAGGTTCCGATGTACAGTTCAGGGAAGATTTTATGAGGATGATGCAGACCTTCCAAGGAGCGCCACCTCCTGCCCCGTCGATGGAAGAGTTGACGCAGGTTTTTCAGTAGCAACATCCTCCCACCATCATAGTGGAAGGAGGACCTCATGTTGCAGAGTCATGGAGAGAGGCTATGCACAGAATTTTCGAGCATCTGGAGATACCTCCAGAGAAGAGAGTGAATCTCGCTACCTATATGCTCTGATACTCTGCCAATAGGTGGTGGGAGGTGATCTCACAATCAGGACACCAGTAGAGTATGACTTGGGATGAGTTTTAGTGAATCTTATACCATTACTTCTACCTAGAGACCTTGAGTGTCGATCGAGCCTGGGAGTTTATGAGTCTGTAATAGGGTACTCGTTCGGTTATGGAGTACTTGTCTCTCTTTACTGAGATGCAACATTTCATGCTAATTCCAATAGTTGATGAGTTGTTCCTTGTATAGAAGTTCGAGGATAGTATGAGGAAAAACATCTGCTCACAGGTGAACATCTTCAGGTTGACATCGATATCCTCTATCGTCAACCAGTAACTGATCACTGAGCGCAATCTGAGGGATTCTGGGGCAGTGAGCCAGGGTGGTTCGACATCCAGAGTTAGTGTTCCTCCAACTGATTGTAGGTAGCACCACATGGAGTCTGCTCTAGGAGATCAGAGTAGGGGGAATTTATCTTCGGGCAGCTAGGTAGTATTCTACCAATGCATGAGGAGTGGACATATGAGGTCTTAGTGATAGAGAGACCCGATGGAGTGGCGATCTTGCGGAAAGATGGGCAATCTTCATCATTTCTACCAAATATTCTCACCTACAGCTGGTCATAGGGGTTCTTCTATGACCTTGCGTTCAAAAGATGCATCAATAGTTTCTCACCAGTATGGAAACTGGAGTTCTTCCAGCTGTCCGGACTGAGGTGGAGGTCGCGGTCATGGTGTTCATTCACCAGGTTACCATCGACAACAGAGTGGATCAGCTTAGGGAGATTAGCTAGGGTCGCAGGGCGACGGTACAAGCCAGACTTTCATGGTGGAGCAGACCCATCAAGAGTAGGATCCTGGACCTTCCACAGTTCATGGTACGATCTTAGTATCCTTAGTTTTATCTTCTGCTCTTTTCGATATGGGTGCTATGCATAGATTTATATCTGTCTCTGTTGTGGAGAGCCTTGGGCTCTACATCTTTTCATCGGCCAATTATTTGACGCTAGACACACTGTTGGGGACTAGAACGGTTAGAGTACATCAGTTCAGATAGTGCCCTCTCGAGGTTGTAGGCTGTCACTTCTTATGGGACCATTATTTCTTAGAGATGATGAGCTATGATGTCATTCTCGGAATAGACTTGTTAGTTCCCTTCCAGGATGTTGTCGATTTCTATGTTCGTGGAGTGAGTTTCCTATCACCAGAGGGTGGATCCTTTCTTTATAGAGGTGAGTGGGATGTCGAGGCTAGTCGAGCAGGACCCAAGTATCATGGGTTAGGAGGAGTTACAGCCCAGATTTTCAGTCTATATCTGGGTGACCAGGGGACTTCACAAATAGACTTTCCTCCAGTAGTGGATCATTTCAGGGACATCTTTAGAGAGGAATTTTCAGGTTTTCTTCCAGAGTATGAGGTAGAATTTTCTATTGAGCTCGTTCCAGGAGCGGCACCAGTGTCCATTACTCCTTATAGGATGGCTACTCCTGATTTGTAAGAGCTCAAGAAGAAGTTGGAAGAGTTGCAGGCAAAGGGTTTCATCTGAACCTGTACTTCTCCTTAGGGTTCGCCTGTCCTGTTTGTGAAGAAGGCAGACGATACTCTTAGGCATTGTGTGGACTATCGGAAGATGAACCAGTTGACAGTCAGGAACGAGTATCACTTTCCGAGGATCGATGATCTTTTTTATAAACTTCGGGGAGCCCGAGTGTTCTTGATGATTTACTTGAGGTCTGGTTATCATAAGTTTCATGTCAGACCATCTGATATACCTCTTACATATTTCCAGAGTAGGATTGGTCTATACGAGTATATGGTTATGCCATTTGGTCTCACGAACGCTTCAGCATTTTTCATGGTACTGATGAACCGAGTCTTCTATCCATACTTGAATTCCTTCGTGGTGGTTTTTGTGGATGTCAACTTAGTGTACTCTCACACTTGATATGACCATGCTACCCATCTAGAGATCATTCTGAGTCCACTGAGAGAGCATCAGTTATATGCTAAGATCTCAAAATGCCACTTTCGGATGAACTAGATCCACTTCTTGGGTCATGAAATCTCAGAGACAAGAGTATCAGTAGACCCAGAGAAAGTGAGAGCAGTAGTTTCATAGGAGAATGCAAAGAACTTTTTTGAGGTACACATTTTTCTTGGTCTTGATGGATACTACTGAAGTTTAATATAGGACTTTTCACGCTTAGCAGCACCAATGACAGGTCTGACCTAGAAAGGGGAAAAGTTCTTATGGTCAGATTCTTATGAGTCAGCCTTTCAGGAGTTGAAAGAGGTTGACGTCAGTAATGATACTAGTCTTTCCAGAGCCAAGAAATAACTACACTATATACTGTGATGCCTCGGGTATGGGGTTGTGAGCTGTGCTTATGTAGGGAGATAGAGTAATTGCGTACGCGTCTCGACAGTTGATGCCACATGAGAGGAACTACCCAACACACAATCTGGATTTGGCAGCTGTTGTTGATGCCTTATGTTGTTGGATACATTACCTTCAGGGAGAGAACATTGTGGTGTTTACTGACCAGAAGAGTCTCAAGTACATATTTACTCAGCGTGATCTGAATCTGAGACAGTGCAGGTGGTTCGAGTATCTTCAGTCCTTCGACTTTGAGCTTTCTTATATACTGGGAATGGGCAACGTAGTGGATGATGCGTTGAGCAGGAGAACTCAGATACAGGCAGTTCAGGAGGCCAGTAGTGAGTGAAAACTTATGGCTATGTTCTCTGAGATGCATTTAGAGTTGCATGACAGACAGGGGCAGAACTTTCTATCTTCTGTAGCAGTTACCTCTACAATTCTTGAACGGGTACAGATGAGGCATCTATCAGGCTCGGAAGGCCTAGTCCTACGGGAGAGTGTGTCTCGAGAGGACATTCTTTTTAGATGGAAAATGGGCGAGGATAAGATATTTTATTTCTAGGGATGCGTATGGGTTCCAACTGACATTCGTGAGGAGCTGATGCGGGATTTTCATTCTTCAGTTTGGGAAGTTCATCTTAGCATCACCAAGATGTATAATAATTTACACTATCAGTATTGGTGGCATGGTATGAAGAGAGATGTTGCTGGTTTTGTCATGAGGTGTTCCACAAGACTGTAGGTGAAAGCGGAGAATTAGTGACTTGTAAGTCTTTTTCCATAGATACCCATTCCGGAGTGGAAGTGAAACAATTTCACTATGGATTTCGTGACAGGGTTTCCGACATCTCCTCGTGGGCATGATGTAGTACAGGTTTTCATTGACAGACTCACGAAGGTTTCTCATTTCTTGTCTATCAAGGATAACTTCAGTTTTTATGAGATGGGATGCTTATACATACATGAGATTGTACATCTACATGGAGTTCCAAACTACATTCATTCAGACAGAGATACACATTTTACTTCTCGGTTCTGGCAGGGCTTCAGAAGGCTTTGGGTACACATGTACTTTTAAGTACATAATACCATTCCTAGATAGATGGCTAGTCTGAGCATATGATTCAGGTGTTTGAGGATATTATCATAGCATGCATTATAGACTTTATAGGTTCTTGGTAGAGACATATACTTCTTGTGGAGTTCGCCTACAACAACAGTTTTCAAGATACTATTCAGATGGCCCCTTATGAGGCTTTGTATGGTAGGCCATGCCGATCACCCTTGTGTTTTCTAGAGGCAGGAGATGCCTCTTTTTTGGGACATCGCCTTGTTTAGGAGACCTCAAAGAAGATAGAGTTGATTCAAAAGATGATGGATATGGCACAGTCTTGACAGAAGTATTATGCTGATCAGTGGAGACAACCTCTGGAGTTTGAGGTCGGGGATCAAGTTTTTCTGTGTGTTGCACCAAGGTTGGGACACAAGAGGATTTAGAGATAGGGTAAGCTTTCACCATGGTATTTTGGTCCATTTGAGGTGTTGGAGAGATTTGGGCTAGTTGCCTTTTGGTTATAGTTACCTCAGAAGTACTGGGATATGCACAACGTCTTTCACATTTCTCAGCTCCGACGTTAATTCTCAGACCCGTCTCATGTCTTAAACCTGAGGAGGATGAGCTCAAAGCAGATGCATTATTTAAGGAGTATCATATCCATATTTTTTACCATAGTACTATGGTTTTTCGTGGTCGGTCTATTCCTATGGTACGGGTGCAATGGGTGCACGGGTGAGTTTAAGACGAGACTTGGGAGAGGGAGGCCGATGTACGCTCGTAGTGGCCGGAGCTGTTTGTGGATTCTTCTTCCACGCCTCACTAGGGAAATTTGGGGATGAAACTATTTAAGGAGGGAAGTATTTAAGAACCCAGACCTTCCTTTCAGGTATCTTTTTCCTTTCTCTGGAGTTTTTGAGAAAAGAGGAGTTTCTAGAAAATTTTGATGTACACGATGTGTACTCCATTTCAGCGCGAGGCCGTGTACTGGCCATGTCCGGGCCACACAAATGCCCATGTAGGGGTGATGTGGAGGCATCTTAAAGCGGTGTTTGGAAAAGTCTATTGCCTGCCATGTACTCTATATATACACTCTGTGTACTTTCTTTTTTTCATTAAACGGGCTGGGGTCGCGTCTTAACCCCAGAACCGTCTTCTTCTCCAGCTTCTTCGACCGAGAGCGATGGTACGGCTGCTAATCTCTTCCGAGCCCCCGAGCCTTTATCCGTTCTCTAAATCGACTGATGCTGATTACATTTGAACCACAACGGTAAGCTCATCCTTCTTTTAGAGCATCATTTTCTAATTCCTCGTCTTTTTCATGTTATAATGGGTTGAACGTTTTGTGCATTTTTGTAGATCTACAACGTTCATAGGAGATTCAAGCCACTTAGTTCATGTATATTGATTTCTTAGCATCAATTTAGGTGGTTTGTGCCTTTCCATTCAAAGTATTTGAGTTTTATGTGAACTTTCCACCAATACCCTTGAACATGGTATTGTGTGTTTACTATTTTTCCCTTGCTTTTATGCTTGTATAGACGTAATTTGGCTACGTATAAGGATAATTTCTATGCTTGGATTCCTTGACCATGCCTTGTTATGTTTATAACCTTTTGGTGTTGTTCATCGTATTGGCCGTTATACTTGTTTTCCATGCCTTGTGACTGTAGGATGGATTGTTGTTCCCTGACATTGCTTGTTGGGTTGTAGACTAGTTAGAGAAGTAGCTCTGTAGGTTTACTTTGGCCTTATAGCATTATTATGCACTGAATGGCACATGACTATGAGAATCTGGTGCTATAGAGTATAAGGGGATAAACCAAGTGAGCTTATCAGAGAGTCTTGCACATTATAGACTATAGGGGATAGACTGAGTGAGCTTCCTAGAGAGTCATGGATATTATAGACTAGAGGAGGACAAACCATTTGAGCTCCCTCAGATAGTCTTGAGCATTATAGACTACAAGAGGATAGACCGAGTGAACTTACTCAGAGAGTTTTTTTTGGGTGAATTTCCTTAAACCATTCCAGGATATAGGAGGAAATGACTGAGTGAGATTTCGTAAAGAGTCTATCATAGACCTGACGCTATAGAAGTAATTGACCGACTGAGCTTCCATAGAGAGTCACTAGACCTTGGGGATATAAGAGGAATTGACTGCGTGATCCAGCTCAGGGAGTCCCTAACTACCTTAGACTATAAGGTAAATTGACTGAATGTGCTTCTTCAGAGAGACTTATAATTTCGTATGACCATACCAGAGGGGTTAGGGTGAGTGTACTGCCTAGAGGGTTGTTGGTACTTCTTGGATAGGACTAGAGGGGATGGTTGTGGGTACTTCAAAGGGGGGATTTTTCTTGTTTGTGGTCAGTTTTTTTCTTCACTACTGTTTGTTAATCTGTGGATTGTTTACTGTGTGTATCATTCTATTTACTGTTTTCACTACTGCTTATTATACTATTACATGCCATATGCTCACTGACTGTTAGGAACAGATCATCGGGTGGATTCCTACTAGGATATAGTCTCACACCCTGTTTGGGTGATGCTTTTAGGACCATCCATATTTTGTAGTTGCAGGTATAGACAAGGGAAAGCGCCTTTCGACTTCAATTACTTGACTTGTATTGGAGCAGGAGAGCATGGGACCAAGCCGAGGCTTGAAATGCTAAGGAGTTGCCTATCTGTTTTCTTTTGTACTGTGGATTAGTATTGTATTAACCATTGTGACATTTTTGGCGACTTTCATAGACATATGTATCATGCATAATTTCATATATATGTCTGTTCTCCAATTGTTTATTGTTTAGTCTTCCACTGTTTATTATTGTTGGATATTTACTACTTCCGCTAATGTATGTGTTGTTTAATTCCTCTGTGTACTCTTCCATTGAGGGCATATTTTCCCCACTATCACACCCAAGGCCCTTGCTGCTAGTCGGGAACCTCTGACATTTGGGGAAATTCACTTGAGTCCATGTGACCAACCGGGTACGGGGCGCCTCTAGGTGGCGTCCGAAATCGGGATGTTACATGGGATCTAATAATTTATGCACTAAATGGATATTAATTGGAATATAGAATAACATATTTCAAAATTTGTAAATTGAATTTAAGATACATAATAGAAAAGATGTTCTTGAATGGAACAAGGATGAGAGAAACCCCATTTGAAATTTCAGTATAGTAATGGTTGTACATAAAGGATTTTAGAAGGATTGATGATAGTTAAAGGAATATATAATTATTTATAAATAAAATTAATAGTATTGGTAATATTTAATAACATATCCCAACATCGTTATAAGGTTATTTAACTACATAACAAAAAAATGAGTACTTGGTAAAAAATAGGATAGTAAAAGATACCTGAAAACATTTCATCATAGTAACGGAGTAAATAAAGGTCAAAATGAGAGATGATAAATGATATACCATTAAAATAAAATAAATCATAATTCAATGGGATGCTTATAAACAAATTAAATTATAAAAGACATTAATTAATAACAAATATTAAATTTGAAGGAACATGAATTTGAATGGTGGAGAGAAAGGTTAGGATCCCTAACGTGAGTTTATGAATTCAAAAGACTAGGATGGGATTCTTGAGAGATTTGGGAACCTTGGGGGGACTCTAGGGAGTGTAGGGTAGAATATTTTCTTTATACATGGATTTTGGTTAAAGATAAATTGGATATTTTGTGGGATTATATTGGAAAAGAGGGGGTTTCTTTATTATATAGGTTTTGGACTCTACATAACAAAATAGCCAAAACCAAAAACCATCCCATGGTTTTTCCAATGGTTTCTACCAAAAGGGTGTGGTTATAATAGTTTTATATTTCAAAGGAATGAATTTTTTTAAATAATTTCCTTTTTATGAGGAGGTGATTCACACTCTTAAGTAAAGTAATTTTAAACCTTAAAATATATTATAAGTATTGGAAGATTCATTATGGAATTAAAAAATAAATAAAATAAACATAAAATATAATTATTTTAAAGAGAAAAATATATTTTGACTTTGGTACCATTTATATTTATACAGTATTATGATGTCTTATTACACAAATTATATTTATACGGTATTATATTTTTTACAAAAAAATAGCTATAATAAAAATTTATGAAAAATTAACCTTTGGATAATTTAAAAATTTTGAAAAAGAAAATTAGTTTCATTTTACATAAATTATTTTAAAAATATGTGAATTTTTATGTTTTATATAAAATCAACATTTATTATGAAAATACGGGTTTTATGAAAATAATAGTTTTTGAACCCTTATAAAAAATTACATTTGACTTCATTAAAATTATATGTTTATTTCTATTTGATAAAATTTATTTAATAATAATATATCTTAAAGAAATTATTTATTGTCAAAATCCATTAATTTATTAATTGATTTATTGAAATTGAATATTTAACAAAAAATACTATTTTTTCTTGGATAAAAGTCATTTATAATTTAATAATAATAAGATGAAAATATATTTTTAATTCAAAATAAAATAATGTAAAAACTCAAAATCATATGATTTGATACATATCCATTTAATAAACCCATAAAACATCATAAGGGTAAGGTTCCTAAGAGTGGTATATTCATGGGGTGGTTCTGAAAACATTATTCGGTTCATGATCTCGATAAGATTGGACCTATCTTGTAAATGGTTTAGATAATACTTAAGTTATTGGGTATCATCTTGGTAATGGTCATGGAAAAGTCCAAAAATGCTATCTCTTTGGAATCTTTAATAAATGGGATTCATAGGGAAAAATTATTTTAGGTGAGGAAATCACTTCCATTTTCTATATCAATTATACTACGTAAAACCCTAAATTTTTTACTTATCATGTGATCACTACTCAATGGAAATATTATCCCTATAATGATTAATAAATTTAAATTAAATCTAATAGGATATAACAAAAAAATAAGTGAATGTATTTTCAATAACTATATTAAATAATTATACAGTTAAATAAGTCAAAAGGGAATTTTTTTTATAATGTTTGGGTTGTTACAGTTATATTCAAGAGGAGGTTAATGTAATCAAAACCAAAGGGACACAATCGGTAAGGGTTTCTCTTATCATGTTTTATTTCATTGGGATATATGCCTTATTCACATCTAATTTTATTTTTGTAGAGTATACACTACCATTTGATATATAATATCATGAATTTCATTATGAATATGGTATTAAATGTTTCATTTGATAATTATTACTTTTATACTGCATATGATTTGACTGGTTTTAAATTATAAGGGAATTCATAACTCGATCAAATTATTACAGTTGATCTTCAACTTCACAATTAAATATTTCTATGATTAAATGTGATATGACTTTTTAATATCTTATATTGTATTTTAACTTATTTTAGGTCTATTTACAATGAATGTACATAGTTGATCAATTTTATTAATGCTCACATCAATGATATGATATTTATATTGGGAATTTATTATAAAAAATTATTTGAGAGTTTCTTTTTAAAACAGTTACAAATAATTCTATTTTTATTTATGAGGAATGAGATGATTTTCTTTCTATCCTGATGCTTCAATTCATTAATTATTTTATTATAAATTTTCATTGTTATATTCAATGAAAAAATTTTCATTATGATGTGCATAGTGTTTTTTTATTTTCAAAGAAATTATTAAAAATGTATTAGTATTTTGATATCAAAAAGTGGTTTTCTTATGATTTTAATGAATTTTATGAAAATAATTATTATAAAAAAAACTCAAGCATAATTTTTTTCTATTCATTATATATTATAATAGTATTGAACATTGGGTGGCCAAATAGAACAAGGAAATCATGTTATTAATTAAAATGGTGGGTCTTAGATAGCTCTAGGAAATCCCATTACATCTAAACATGGGGTGGACTAGATAGTTTCAATAATTCCCAATACAACTTAACATAAGGTGGTGGGACAACATTGGGAAAGCCCATTAGATATTAACATGGGGTGGCACTTATTAGGCCAGAAATACTATTATATCTTAACATTGGGTGGCCCATATTGCATCATGAAATCCCATTACTTCTTAACATGGTGTGGCCCTGATAGTGTAAAGTATGCCAGTAATAGTTTAAATGATCGTTGATCTCAGATATCACTCTATTTCAATGGGCAATGAAAATTTTGAAACTCGGCCATATTTTTATTCCAATTAAAAGTTTTTTGAAGTTGGTTTTATGAAATTGATACTCCAATCCACTATAAGGTGTTCTAATCTTTTTCCATGGGTTTTAATGATTATATCTGAAAAAATGTATGTGTTTTTTCATGTAAAAATGTTTTATTTCATATGCCCAAAGTAGATTTAATGTAAAGGTAAATGTTTAATGTGTTATTATTTTATCATTAGACTAAAAATTTCCTTTAACATGCTGACAATGTGACATCCTATGATTTTAAAAAGAAAACACCATGTTCAATATCATACAATATACATAAATCGAGCTTTACCAAAGCACTAAATATTCTAATTTTAATGTTGTAGATATCACCAAGCCAATGGAATAGAATAAATTAATGGGATTGACTAAATTATGAAAATATTTTTTACATATTATTATCAAATAAATTAATTGGTTACAAATTAATTATAAATTAGAATAAAAAACAATTGAATATAAAGGATGTGTTTTTCTATAAAAATATTTTTTCCCCACAATGGAATTTTATATTACTAAATTACATTAATAACTATATGTGTAGGATAATAGTGATATTTAAATGGTATATAATCAATAAAGTGTTTTTAAATTAATACAATAATTTTAATATGATAATGATAAAAACAATTCAATTTTAAGCATAAAAAGCTATATTTTTTTATAAATCTTTTTTCGAACTTTTAAAGATACACATATATTATTAGTAACTTATGACACTTTTATAAAATTTATTTTACAAAATAAACTTAATTTTTGAAATTATAATATTAAAATTAGCATATGGTAAAAAATTGGAATATTTGGAATATGTTTCATTTTTAACTAATAGTACAAAATACTGAATTATAATTGAAAATGATTTATTTATGAGATTTTATTATTAAAGTTACATTATATTTTGAATTGTTTTTAAATTATAATTTGTTGAATTATATATCAATAAATCATTTTCAGTTCATTTTAATCAATTTCCCCTTGAAATAAGATATGAAAAAATTTCAATGTTCTGATCTTTTTCACATTAAAAAAACACGTTCATCTTTCAACTACGAGAATAATTTTGAATATAATTTTTCAAAATATATGAATTCAATTTGGTAAAATGGATTACATATTTGTAATCCAAATTTCAAAATAATTTTTTAAGGTAATATTCATCATTAGGAATAAAAATTTACCATGGTAAATAATTATTTACCGAAGTATATGTAAGATAATGAAACATATTAGATTTTAAAGGTAAATGATTAAAAATTATAAAAAATAAAACTTTTAATGGGTGTTTGAGGAATTTATAGACCCTAAATATCATTTGAAACCTTAATAATCTTAAAAATACATAAAAATTGATGCCAAATCAATTTATATTCATTAAAATATATAATAATCATTTTTTAGTCACTTAAAACTACCACTCATCATTTTATATAACCTCACAAATCTTAAAGATGGAAAAATATATTATATAACATCTCCTCTTCACTCTCCTCACATACACGTTCTCATGTTATCACCAAATTAACAAATAAAATTTCTTCAAGAGGTCCTTCATGGAGGTGATATTCTAGTGGATCTTAAAGTATGGAAAACCAAATGGAAGAAAGAGGAAATGGTTTGTCAATGAACTTTTTTATATATGAGATAAATTCCTTAGTAACTACTAAATTATTTTATGTGGTGTATAAAATGAGATTTGATATATCATATCATGAATCTAATTATCTTCATATAATTAGTGTTTTGTTTCATAATAATTACTTTTATGGCTAATATTATTAGACTAATAACGATAACTAAGAAAATTCATAACCAAATTAAATTATTTAGGTTTAAATTATAATTCATAAATATGTATTTAGAAGATTATTTGTGATGTAAAATTTTAATATCTTATATTTTATATCATATTATTTTATGTGGATTTATGAAGAATAAAATTAATTGATTAATTTCATTAATGTTCTCTTCAATGACATGATATTTGTAACAGATGTTCCTTAATGGCATATTTTATAAATTTAAAAAATAATATTTCTTTACTTATACATTTTTATAGGATTTCCCGCTATCATGACACATTAACTCTTTGATTGTTATTTTATAAATATTCATGGTTAATTTAAAATAAAATAATTCTTTATGATGTGCATGATGTTTTCAATTAAAAAATAATTTTTATAAATTAATGGGTATTTTCATATCAAAATGTGATTTTTTTAGTGTAATGGTGTTTTGGAAAATAATTATGATAAAAAAATTCCTTATATAATAATGGTTTGTTCATTATATGGTACTTGATTATTAAACATGGGGTAGCCCAGTAGTATTAGGAATTCCTATTACAACTTAACATGTGGTGGACCAAATAACAGTAGGAAATCTTGTTACAGCTTAACAAGGGGCTGACAAGATAGCTTCAGGAAATCCCATTTAATATTAAAATGTGGTGTCCCATATAGAATCGGAAAATCTTGTTGGAAATTTACATGGTTTGGTCTAGATAGTTTCGAGAAATCCCATGATCACTTTACACGGGTGACCCATATAGCACAGGGAAATCCCATTACAACCTAACATGGGGTAGCCCTGATAACCCTAGGTAATCACTTAATATCTTAAACGATTCATGTTACCTTACTCCACTACATTTCATTGGGCATTGAAAATTTGGGATATTTTCTATTTATTTATTCTAAATAAATGGGTTTTGAAATTTTTTTATAAATATAATGCTATGAGTTCCCAAAATAGGTTTTAATCACATACATTAGGGTTTAATGATTTCATTTTAGAAAACATTATGTGTTTTCGTCTACTTCAAATCATTTATTTCATATCATCAGTGAAATTTGAAGATAACGTTATACATTATATGGTTTTTCATGTTTTCACTTGACTAATGGTTTTCTTTCTATTATTTTCCTTACTGGTCTTTTTATTCCCAATCAGTGTTTTTAAATCATTTTTTGAAATGTTGTATAAGAAGAAGTTTTTATTATATTCATCAAGGGTTATCAAGAAATAAATTATTTTTTAAAGAGATTTATGTGGAGCAAAAATTGATACTGATTATATGTGTCCACCTAAACTGTATGCTTTTACTTTGAACGTTTTTTATAATTCTCAAAAATTATTATATGAAAATATCCGCAAATGTAAATTATATTTAAAATTTACATTAATATGTTTTGATTAAGTATGGATCCTTACAATATGGCATAGCTGTAATGGGGAGTGAAAATATTATATAACGATGGGGCTGGAACGTGGAGTGAATTTTCATCGAAATAATTATTTTAACTATGATGGCCTTGAAGTGATCCTTGAAAAATATGTAAATTTTTTTTCTTATTCATATTCCACAAATTATAGGCCTTATGATAGTGTTATGATTATATGTATCATTATAATTGATTATCTTATCATTCACGTCTTATGAAAATCCAATCTTTATTAGTTGATGCATTTATATGGTCTTTGATATGCAAGGATTTGTTTTCTATCACTATAATAAATTTCTCATAACTTTAAATTAATGATATGTTAACAAATATCCCATTTTACCTTTATTGAGCATCTAGGATCAACCTTTCTAATGTATCCATTCCCAATTTTTTTAAGATATGTATTATTTATGATATTTCTATGAAGGGTGACAGTGATAAAGAACATAGTGGTGGAAAATTTAGCAAACTTATGGACCATCGTTTTGGTTTCCGTGTTTTCAAATACAAAAATATATTATTTTCCTTAGGCCAATTATTATTATTATAATAAATATTAATAAAAAATATGTAATTTTAATTTATGTTCACCATCTATATCTATATTTATTATGAATAGTTATTGTAATAATAATTTTTAAACATGGATGATAAAACCATGGTCATATCCTTAAGAAAATGTCTATGGATATAAGGATGAGTCAATGTATGGGATAATGTAATATAAATTTGTAAAACTATAGAGTTAGTAATTTCCAGGAAATTACCTTCTTTTCTACAGACTGTTAGTGGATGTTGCTCTAGAATAGATCTACATAGGGGTCAAAACATTGAATATATTCTATTGATCTTGACACGACAAGGAAAATTTTCTTGAAAATGAGACTTACTACACAACTAATTTGACACTCTATGAGGATATTATTAGAAAACTCATAAAATCATTATGAACCATCTCGAAGGATTTAAATATATTATTACAATAAATATCCTATGAAAAATTAAAGAATCCATAGATTAATGATGGTTTCATGATTTAGAAATTTATATTCTATTTAATTGATTATTTTATTCCCCATCATGATTAATATAATATACACTTCACTTTTTTGTTTTATTAAATTTTCTAAAACCAATGTAATCACAATAATGATGACAGCAATGAACAATTTAATGATATTCCTCCTTATAATCAAAATTTTGTGGGACTAGAATTGAAAATTATTCTAATTATTCTCACAAAATATTCTCAATATATGAATAATGATGAACTTCCAAATGAGAAAAGGAGGGAAAACATTTTCTTTTAGTCCGTTATGAATAAATGTACACCTTCCTCTAGTAGAATTGTAGATCTACTAGTTACTGAAAAATGGTTCAGTTCTATTGAAAATATATTTTTTATCCTCTATTGTTCATAATAAGAAAAAGTTATTTTTTCTATCTACCATTTGGAAGATGAATATGATCAATGGTGAAATATTATCAGAATAAAAGAAAACATGAAGAAATTTTCCTCATGGATTGGGATGATTTCAAGGAATTATTTTTCAGTATGTTCATTATTTGTGATCTACATTTGAAGATAGACAAGGAATTTCAGGAGTTAAAGAAAAATGGTATTCAATTTTTTGGAACCAGTGAGGATAATTTTACATGACATGTGAGGTATCCGTATGGTATTATCATCCAACCAAAAAATAGGGTTGATCAACTATTAGGTTTCATAAAACAATGTATCTAATGGTTGAACTACATAAGATACATTTTTATCTATGAAGAGATTTATTGATGTGCTATCAAGGTGGAAATAGATGGTGGATTTACATCTTAGTCTCATGGTTTTGAGAGGAAATGGTACATGGTGTTAAAATGAAATTCTAAAAACCATGGAGATAGGATGATGTTCTTTTCATTATGCGCAATGTTTGTGAGGAACCATGCTGAACATTATCTTAAGGGTAATACTAAATGGTTTAACTATGTAATGGATGGTCATAAAGAAATATATTTATGAATTGATGGCATGAATATATTTATCAATTCATGTGTAGATAAAGGTTCATAGAATTCACCTCCAAAACTTTAGTGCTTCATCTGTACAGAGAATGGGAATTATGTAATGTAATGCCAAAACATGATGTTTAATGATGATGATCGATGTTATAAACCTATTAAGTTGATATATAATGGGAAATATCATGTGATCACTATTTATAACAAAGGGTGTGATAACGACATGATGAAATGTACACTCCTTGTCCACTCTATAAGTGCTAATGTCTTATTCAACATCCGATATACCCATAATTTCATATTAATATAATATGATAAGGGAATCAATATTCCACACAAATTATTATATATATAATTAACAGTGAAAATGCCAAAATGTATGACGATCACATATCTTGTGTATTATACCTCTCCAATTAACATTTGTGGGAACATTCTGCCATATAATCTTTTTATTCTTCCTCTGGTTGAACATGATTAGATTTTGGGCATGGATTTTGCTTCTCTATATAAATCCCACATAAATTGTTCAGGATGTGACATAATGTTTTATATTTCATACCAACCTATGATCATCTATCAATGTGATGATAATTTTGAACTTCTAATGGAAATTAAATCTATTTTATCGGTCTTATTTACCATGAATAAAGGGTATTTATCTAAAATTAATTCGGAAAAACTAAAAAATGATGACATACATATTGTTTAGGAATTTGTTGATGTGTTTCTCAAAAAATGTTCTAGTATTCCACCAAAATGTGAAGGTGGGTTCTAATTAAAACTCATACCTTGTGCCATAAACATTTAAATGAATCCATATAGAATTTTTATTTTTTAGTTTCAAAAATTGTCGAAGAAACTCTTGAAAAACCTTGATATAGTATTAATTTATCCAAGTGTGTCACCATGGGGTTCTCCTAGTATTTTTCAAAAATAGATAGGTAGATTAAGGTTACTCATAATTTATTATCAGGATTTGAATAAGATCATAATTAGGAATATGTAGAATCTTCTCCATATTAATGATTGGTTATATCCAATGGGAAGAGCTCAATACTTTTCCATGATTGAACTTCATTCCAGATACCATCGATTGATGGTTAAGAATAAGGATAGAACCCAGATGACATTCTGTAAATGGATTGGTCAATGGGATTATGTAGGGATGAATTTCAGTCATACTAATTACCCTTCTATATTAATGGGTTTAATGAATATAATATTTATAGAATAACATGATTAATTTTTCATATTCCTTTTAGAATATATTAATATCTGTTGAAAAAATAAATTTAGAGAAATAGTATCACTTGAGAATGATACTAATGACCCTGTAAAAGGAAAACTATAATAAAATTTTAAAAATATTGATTCTTGTATACATAAGGTTTCATTTATGGTTCATATAATCTCAAGATATGGTATATTTGTAGATCCATCAGATAAATTGGTTGTTGAATGTTGTCCCAAACCAACTAACGTGACTGTGATAGTTTTCATTTTTTATCTGGATATTATCTTTGTTTTGTGGATAATTTATCAAATATATCTAATCCTATGACCATCTCAACTCATATGAGAGCCATTTTTTTCATGATAGTTGAATGTTACTAAAAATACTGGGGATTAAAGAGAAGTTTAATCAGTTCACCTGTTCTTACATTACCCTATAGTGGTGAAGGTTTTCTAATCTATAGTTATTCATCCAAGAATGCATTGGGAAGTAATATTCTTGAATAATTATATTGTTATATATTATGGCTCATTAAAATTGATGATTTTGGAAAAAATAATCCAAATCATGATTTGGAGTTAGATGAATTAATTTTTTCATTAAAGATATGGTGGTAGTATATTTATGTACAATAATGTAAGATATATTCTGATCATAAATGGGTGAAGTATATATTCACACATAAGAAGTTTAATATACACAAAGGACGATGGTTAGAGATGATTTAACATTATTAATACTCAACACATTACCACCCTACAAAATTGAACAATGTGGTTGATGCACTGATTCGAAAGGATCATACTAGAATATAGATGATGAGGATTACAAAAGAACCAAAATTTCAATATTTTCAAAGGTATGATCTAGAAATCTAGAAGGAATTTGGGATATTTTTTTTTCTAAATTGAATTTTCAACCATATATCTATGTGAATATTGGATAGGTTCATAAGGAAGATGTAGATCTAAAAAAGAAGGTGATAAATGTTTTTTAGTTTAACCTTTATCATTTTGAAATGATATTACTTACGAACTATGTATGTATTGAATCATTAAAATATTTTAGGAAAAATGGTGTTAGATAAATCTCATAACTTTTCATTATAAATAATTATAAGAAGTAAAAATATGTATAGATATTTGAACTTTTTAGGTTCACTAGGTGAGATACCCTGAGAGGGCGGGTGAATCATGGTATGACAGATTAAAACAACTGCCCCTATTGATCTTTTCTCGCTGTTAAGCAAGAATCTATTCTCTCTCTTTCTTGCAGCATAGTATAAATAAACTAAAGAATGCATAGGACACAATGATTTTTAATCGGATCAACCTCACTAGGCTACGTCCATGGAGCATACACTAGTGATGTGCCGATGAACCAAATCCACTAAAAGTACACTACTGTTTACAATGTTTGGGATAGATCACTTGTATTCCCAGGCTCATTGCCTTTATGTTGTTTAGGGTCAGCTCACTTCTTTCCAAAGGGTCACTTGTAAAGACTCATAAAATTCAAGGAAATTTTTTTCTTAATTTTCTTGGGAATATTAAAAGAACGTAGTTTCTGACGGCACCTGATTCCGAGGCCCGGTGTGCCCAGAATAATTTTCCAAAGTTTGGCTCTGGTACGTTCAGTGAACAAACGAGAGGGCTTTTCTAACATTTGAACCGGTGCTTAGAATCGAATTCCGAGGGCACCGGTGGAATCGCAACGCCGGTATTTTCTTAGAAATTCCTTTTCTGGAGTTGCGTTTGCTCTGGTGTGTTTTCTAATTTTTTTTACGGTTAAGTTAAGAAATAAAATAAAAGTGGTGCGACACTTTATTTTATTTCACTTAAAGCCACTTAAGCTAGGTTAAGAGGATAAGGGGGAACCCATAATATCCAACCCATTGGTAGGATATTTGTGAGGTGGGGCCGACACGAGCCCCACCCTTTCTTTCCCTCTAAGTAACGCAACCATACCCCCTTTTTAATTAATGTCAACCATGCATTTATATGGGTTAAGAAATGCCTCATTAATTGGGTGGTTAATTCGTTGCAATTAATTCTTTGAATTAATTTTCTGTTTCTTATCATTGAATTTTAAATTGATGGCATGGGGAATAAAATAAGACCAACACTAGGTTTGTTGAGGGGTTGCTTGTTGAGAGGATTTGGAGAAACTCTAAAGCTTGACGATCTTCATCCTCCTTCGATGAAGAACGCAAAGAACACGAAGAACGCGAAGAACACCGACATCCGATGAAGGGTGACGAAGAATGCCAACCCCTCGGAGATCGACGACGCGACGTCGTGTACCACGACGCCGACGATCCTTCTTCAGCGATGCTTCTTCCGCGACATTCCTTCCCCTGTGTCAATCTTCGATCAACAACCGATTGAGGTAGGGGGCTGCGGTTCTTTAAATTCTTTGTGAATTATATCCTCGACATGGATTCTTTTGGAGCATCATAAAGCTATGTGATTTTAAATCCTCAAAGATTGACTATGCAACACCGTGTACCATGACGACAGCGACACCCCGTCCGCTACGCGACGATCCTCTTCTTCCGTGACGGTTGACTACGCGGCGAACTCACGTTCGACGACAACGTTGAGGTAGGGGTTTGATTCATTTAAATCTTTGGGATTTATACCTGCATTGTATGATTAAATACTTTTTGGAAGACTTTTAAAACCGCTAACGCGGTGGGTGCGGACCAACGAACAAGTCCGAACCCACCACCCTTTCGTTCTTTGTGTGCGGAATGATGGACGACGATGAAGCAGGCCGGACGGGTGACGTGAGGTCCTTGAAGTGAAGGATGGGCCCCGGGAGGGCCATTTGCGAAGACAACACGCAATTCCGACCACCGGAACTCGTCCGGTGGTCTGCGGAGTAGCCCACCGGCGCACTGTCGGGTGGAGCTGCCACGACTGAAGCCACCGCGGCAGGGTGCGGTCCCACGACTACGTGAGACCGGAGGTGATGGGACATGGCAGGGGGTCACGTCCGGTGACAAGGGCGGCCCCACACTGGGACATGATCTCTCCACGCGGGGGCAAGGCGCCCCTCGCTTCGCTCGGCCGTAACGGCTGAGCCGAACCGCTGGCCCCCCGGCCAACGCCAGCCGGGTCGCGCCCAGCCGGGTCAGACCCGGACCCGGGTCGGGTCGAACCTGGACTCGGGTCGGGTCGACCCGGTGCGGGTCAGGTCGACTCGGTTCGGGCCGACCCAGGGGGGTTGGGCCGGGTCGGTCCGGGCCCAGACCCCCCGTTTTCGGACCACTTTCTATGTTTTGCCCATATCTTGGACTACAGACCTCCGATCCATGCACCGTCAGCGGAGATGCGAACCTTGGATCGAGCCAGTCGTTTCAATATATTACACTCAAGGTTTCGGAGTACTTTGGGTTCGGCCGGGTTGGTTCGTACACGAAACCAACCGGGCCCTCAGAGCGGAAACGCTCATAACATGAGCGTCAGACGTCCGATTGACATACCATCGACTTTGCTGGATTTCTCTTAGTGATAAGGATCCTTTGGATTAATTCGCCCGAAGTTTGGACGCAGGTGGAGTATGGTCGGGTTGGTTTTGACTTAAAAAACCAGACAGGCCCCGAGAAAGAAAAAGCCAATAACTCTCAGATCGGGCATCCGATTGACACGCCGTTTGTGACGTTGAGTTCCTATTGATGATACAGAACTTTTGGTTACATCAACTCTGGACTATGCGTCAGTTGATATATCAGCCCCTCAAATCGTGGAGTGGACCCTCCCGAACGAGCTTGCTGTGTGCAGAAACCCTAGAGCTGGCTGCGTCTGCGATGACAATGAAGATAGTACAGGAATCCTCCGTGGGTTCGGTTGTGACCACTACGGTACTTTTTGGGACACATAAACTCCGGAATACATGTTAGTTGATGCATCAACCTCTTCGATCATGGAGTGGACCCTCCCAGAACGAGCATGCTATGTGCGGAAACCCTAGAGCCAGTTGAGACTTGATGACTGCTGATCGAATGACTCGGTGTGTTAGGGATAGCCCAGTGGGAAGCTCTTGGTTGTAGCAGTAGACCCACGACGGAGGAGCACCTGGTTGTAGCAAAAGACCCGCGGTACTCAACAGAAGGAGTACCTCCGAAGGCTATGAGGGGGAGCGCTTGGTTGTAGCGACAAACCCATGATGGAGAAGTGCTTGGTTGTAGCGGAAGACCTACAACGGAGGAGCTCTTGGTTGTAGTAGCACAGGGGAGCGGTTTCTTGTAGCAGCAGACCCACGGCAGAGGAGCACTTGGTTGTAATGGCAGACCCGTGGTAATCAATAAAAGGAGTACCTCTAGAGGCTATGAGGGGGAGCGCTTGGTTTTAGCGGCAGACCCATGGTGGGAAGTGCTTGGTTGTAGCAGTAGGACCACAGTACTCGATAGGTGGAGTACTACAATAGTCCAAGGTTAGAGGGAAGCGCTTGGTTGTAGCGGTATAACCACTGTACTTGATAGAGGAAGATTTTCCCAATAGATATGGTTTCAACTTAATGATCGATCTTGTGTGGGTCATTGCGGGGGTTAATACCTATCGATCCTTTGTGGGTCCAACGGCTTAGATGAATCAGTGGCTACATCTGATCATCTCTATCGTCTTACGAAGTAGTATACATGTGTGACCTGAATCCTGTTTTGTTTTCATTTGTGGATTGTGTGGTGCTTTCCTGTGTGGATTGGGTTGTGATTTCCTGTGTGGACTGGGTTGTACTTGGGCTCGGAGGTTGGAGTGTACTGGAATTGGTGACTTAGGTATATGTATGGGAATATACCTAAGCAGTTTCAGATGTTACTTCATGATTGTATCATTCTTTTGTGGATTCTAGGAGACCTTCGGGGGTCTCAGGGTCCCCACTAAGTAGCTTATACTCACCCCTACACGAGCTATGACTGCACTACATTGTGTTGGTTGTAGACGACGGGCAACACTGATCGTGGTTGAGGTTTGCAGAACAGAACGGTACCTAGAGGTGGACCACTGGGCGAGACGTACTCAGAGCGGACGACTGGACCCGAGGAGCCGTGGAGGTTATCTGTACTCACCCTTCAAGTGGGAATTCAAGTGGGCAGATCGACGTTTCGGCTTTACTTTCAGTTGCTATTTTCCCTTTCGAGTTGTACTTTACTTTCAGTTTGGGTTTGTATTCTGGCCCACTTATTTTTTGCACTTACTGTTGTACCCAGTTTTTACATAGTGTTTAGTTCTACTGCTTGCTTTTTCTGTGGTGTTTGTTTACTTTAAAAAGGAAATTTCTTCCCTTCTTACCGGGAATTATGCCTTGGTGCTACTCTCCCGCCCCTGGCCTATGGATGGCGGGCTTGGGGTAGTCACGGCACGGGCCCCGAGGACGGGTCGTGACAAATTGGTATCAGAGGAGTTTGGTTCTACCGCATAACGTTGGACTCTGATTTTTTTTCTATGTGAAGCAATAGTGTTAAGCGTAATGGGTGTGGTTATCAGTCCAGTGAATCCAGTGTTGGTGCAGCGGATGATGTATCCATACACTAGGACCCTTACTTCTGATTTCCGACATAATACACGAAAACATTGATTGCATGTGTGTTTCATGTTTTCTTTGTGATTACTTTCTGTCAGCTCACCAGGTATACTGTTCTGACCGTGGCGCACCTGTCTTTTTTTATTAGAGCCCCACGATGGTATCCAGCTAGGGTTCTGAGAGTTGTACATGATGAAATCCCACCGAGCGACGAGGCCTCGATACAAGGCCCTTTGACAGCAGAGGCACCGGCGGTTCCTCTACCCGCCGAGCCACCGATGCTTCCAGCCCCAGCCGCTGACGATGCACGTCGCCTTAGTGCACTGCACAAGTTTCTGCACCAGTGACCGCCGAGGTTCCGCGGGGAGATGGACCCCCAGGAAGCCGAGGACTGGATGGAGGCAGTTGTATGGGTTTTCAGGTTAGTGAGGACACCAACAGACCTCATGGTGATCCTCGCAGTGGGCCTACTACACGCGGCAACAGACAGATGGTGGAGCTTGATGCTCCAGGTGCAAGATGAGGCATATCTTATCTAGATGGACTTTGAGAGCCTCTTCTGCTCGGAATTCGTCCCATCCACCCTCCGTGCGGTGCACATCTAGGAGCTTCTACAGTTGCGGCATGGCAGCATGACAGTATCCCAGTACGCGACGAGGTTTACCGATCTCTCGTGCTATTCCACGGACATGGTACGAGACCCATTCTTCAGGGCCCGAACCTTCGAGCAGGGGCTCAGGTGAGAGATTAGAGCTTCAGTTGTTTCTCATAGCATTCCGACATAGACATGGGTGTTGGAGCGATCCCTCTTAGTGGAGAGTTTCCTTGCTGAGCAGTCTCCAGCAGAAGGACTCACCACTAGCCAGCATGCAACATAGTCTTCTGCAGCGGGCAATAGACAGATGACGCAGGGGTCCAAGAGGACTAGACATATAGGTGGTCGATCTCATGACACATGATCGTTTGTGCGAGGCACTCGGGGTGGACAACGACTTACAATGAGCGGACAATGTTACTCATGTGGTGGGGTTGGACACATGGCTCGTGACTATCCAACCCACCATACAGATGACCAACAGATGAACGAAGGACCTCCCAGGTAGAGGCAGAGGTTCGATCGAGGCAGACCGCATGGAGCAAGAGACCGTGGAAGGGGAGCTAGCCATGCAGCTAGAGGTGAACGATGCTTCGAGGTGTTTCCACCACCACCACCAGGAGGTCCACCCCGACCGCAGGGAGCTGGTGGACATGGGAGAGCTCAGCTTCAGGCAGCTAAGGGCTACGATCATGGAGCTCCGGAAGCAGATGGACATGAGTGGGACTAGATCCAGACCTGGAGACTTTAGTTTATGCTGCTTCTAGCATTGTTGATGTTTGTTTGTAGATGATTTGTGTCCTTGTACTTTGAGCTGCGGTAATAAAAGACCCCTTTATTTTGGTGTTTACCTTAATATCCTCTCATTATGTTGTTACTAAGATGTTTCGGTTTAAAAACCGTTGACCTGACCCTAACTTTGAGATACCTACTAGAGGAGACCCAGTGACCACACACTGATGCCGATAGTGTGACTCAACCCTTGGAGGTGAGAGTAACGTTTGGATATCTTTGTAGTAGCATCGAGGACTTACGACGTCATCCTTGGTATGTGTTAGTATCATCCATGATGGGATTGACTATATTAGGCGAAGAACATGGTTCATCAAGGGGATGAGACCAGATTTCACTTCTCGGCACAGATGAAATCCCAGTAGCTCTTGTAGGACCAGAAAGGTCCAAGTCATCCAAGAGAGGATGAGGATAGCTCAGAGCCGGCAAAATTCTTGTGCTGACAGGAGGCGGAGACCACTAGAGTTCGAGGATGGTGACCACGTTTCCCTACGGATCACACCTCGATGTGAGTTATAGGGATGTGGCCGAGGCGACAAGTTATCATCGAGGTTCAACAGACCTTACTAGGTCCTCGGAAGGGTAGGCGAGGTGGTTTACCACTTGGACCACCCACCTCAGTTGCACCAGGTTCACGACGACTTCCATGTATCTCAACTGGGAAGATACGATCTCGACCCAGCACATATCTTTGACCATGGAAAGCTAGACATTGATGATGGGGTGAAGTTTGTGGAGGTCCCGGTGGAGATCGAGGATCGACAGGAGTGGGTCCTATATGGACAATCGATCCCTCTAGTACGCATCAGATGGAAGCATGGGGACCTCCAAGAGAGCACTTGGGAGAGGGAGTCTCAGATGCATGATCAGTACCCACTTTTGTTTCCCTAGTTTATGATGTATCTTTACGGGGATGTAAGGCCCTAAGGGGGGAGTGATGTAAAGACCCGTAAAATTCAAGGAAATTTTTTTCCTAATTTTTTTGGGAATTTTACAAGAACGCAGTTTCTGACGGCACCTGATTCTGAGGCCCGGTGTGCCCGAAATCATTTTCCGAAGATTGGCTCGGGTACGTTAAGTGAACGAATGAGTGGGCTTTTCCAACTTTTGAACCAGTGATCGGAATCGAATTCCGAGGGTACCGGTGGAATCGCACTGCCGTTATTTTCTTAGAAACGCCTTTTCCGGAGTTGCGTTTTCTCGGGTGTGGTTTTTAATTTTTTTGGGCTTAAGTTAAGAAATAAAATAAAAGTGGTGCGACACTTTATTTTAATTCAGTTAAAGCCACTTAAGCTATGTTAAGCGGATAAGGGGGGACCCATAATATCCTACCCATTGGTGGGATATTTTTGAGGTGGGGCCCGCACTAGCCCCACCGTTTCTTTCCCTCTAAGTAATGCACCCGCACCCCTTTTATATTAAAGTCTACCGTGCGTTTATTTGGGTTAAGAAACGCCTCATTAATTGGGCGGTTAATTCGTTGCAATTAATTCTTTGAATTAATTTTTCGTTTCTTATCTTTGAATTTCAAATTGTTGGCATGGGGAATAAAATAAGACCAACACTAGGTTTGTTGAGGGTTTTCTTGTTGAGAGGCTTTAGAGAAACTCTAAAGCATGAAGATCTTCATCCTCCTTTGCTGAAGAACATGAAGAACTCGAAGAATGCTAAGAACGCCGAACTCTGACGAAGGGCGACGAAGAACGCCGAACCCTCAGAGATCGACGACGCGACGCCGTGTACCGCGACACCGACGATCCTTCTTCCGCGACGCTTCTTCCGCGACGTTCCTTCCCCCGCGACAATCTTCGATCAACAACCGATTGAGGTAGGGGGTTGCGGTTCTTTTAATTCTTTGTGAATTAAATCCTCGACATGGATTCTTTTGGTGCATCTTAAAGCTGTGTGATTTTAAATCCTCGGAGTTTGACTACGCAACGCCGTGAACCGTGACGACAGTGACGCCCCTTCCACAACGTGACGATCCTATTCTTCCGCGACGGTTGATTCCGTGACGAACTCACGTTCGACGACAACGTTGAGGTAGGGGTTTAATTCATTTAAATATTTGTGATTTATACCCGCGGCGTATGATTAAATACTTGTTGGAAGACTTTTAAAACCGCTAACGCAGTGGGTGCGGACCAACAAACAAGTCCAAACCCACCGCCCTTTCGTTCTTGGTGTGAAGAACAGCAGACAACGATGAAGCAGGCCGCATGGGAGATGTGAGTTCCTCTCACTAAAGGACGGGCCCCAGGAGGGCCATTGGCGAAGACAGCATGCAATTCCGACCACCAAAACTCGTCCGGTGGTCCGCGGAGCAGCCCGCCGGTGCGCCGTCGGGAGGAGCCACTGCGGCTGAGGCCGCGGCGGCAGGGCGCTGTCTCACGACCACGCGGGACCGGAAGCGACGGGATGCGGAAGCCGGCCACGTCCGCTGACAAGGGTGCCCCCACGCGGGGCCGCGGTCTCTCCACGCGAGGGCAGCGCGCCCCCCACTTCGCTCGGCCGTAACGGCCGAGCCGAACAGCTGGCCACCCCGCCAGAGCCAGCCGGGTCGCGCCCAGGCCGGGTTGGACCCGGACCCGGGTCTGGTCGACCCGGTTCGGGCCGACCCAGGGGGTTTGGGCCGGGTCGGTCCAGGCCCAGACCCCCAGTTTTTGGACCCGCTTCGGTCTTTTTCGCATATCTTGGGCTACGGACCTCATATCGATGCAACGTCAATGGCGATGCGATCCTTGGATTGAGACGGTCATTTCGATATATTACACTCAAGGTTTCGGAGTACTTTGGGTTCGGACGGGTTGGTTCGTACACGAAACCTATAAGGCCCCAGCCTTAAACCTTACTTAATCTTGAGTAATTACAAGATTACACATTGAGGATCTTTTCAGGTTTAGAGTTTTAGAGAATTAGATCATGAAACTTGCATTACATTCCACATTTAAACAAAGTGGTTACATAAAAGACAATATTCATTCTTCCCATCAACGGAAACATATTTAAAAAAATACGGATTCTTTCTTGACACATCCTTGACACTATCATCACATCATGTACCTTTCCCTTGACCTATGAAAAACATTTCAAAAACTTGGGATGAGCATAAAAAGCTCAGTAAGGGTTATAAAAATATGGAAAGGAAACATGAGTTCATATATACATAAGTATGAAAGCATACTTTACCCAGAAAACATAGGCACTTTAACATACCTCATCAAACCATGAATAAATCAAAGAAATCATAAGACATAAAGGTAACATGAGGCATTCATAACATTCTTACGTAGGGAGTAACCCTCTTGGCTACTTTTTGGAATACCCATCACAATATATTCCCTAAATCTCTTCGGAGAAACCTTAACGTTTCACTCCTTCGCATTACCCAATGCATTGGAGAGCTATATTAGGCTCACCCGCCCTTAGTTTATCACGGAACCACCCATCTTCATAATAATTCCCAAGAACCATAACATAATCATATCACATAAAACATGCATACAGGAAACATAACATTTCTACATTTCAATCACAAGATATCAATACAACACATTGATATAATAAAAACATTATGAAAACCATTTTCAATACCAAAGTAAAACATGGTATTTATTTTTCATTTTAAAACAAGGGTATGGCTTGTATAGGAAGCCAAAACTCCAATAATGGTCACGGCGGTGGAGAAGTCGTTGTCGCCGCATACGTACGACAA
The DNA here is from genome assembly GCA_963277665.1 of Viscum album. NCBI lineage: Eukaryota > Viridiplantae > Streptophyta > Magnoliopsida > Santalales > Viscaceae > Viscum > Viscum album. The sequence continues at coordinate 127,177,253 of OY728147.1, read as the reverse complement.
GAAAAACATTCCCTTTTGTCTTTTTGTAAAATTATTCGTATAAAAAAGATTCCTTTCGAATAAGTGTAATAGTCAAAGAGGTTTATACACTGTATAAAAGAAGGTTGTGTATAAAACAAAATATGCCTCAATGAAAGGAGATTGAGACGAAGTCCCATACAAAGACGGTATCCTTGTTTTAAGGATAAATCAATTACATAATTATGTGTGACAAACAAATACACCAAATATAAGTGGATATTAAGTGTAAAATAATCAAAGTTCATTCACACATATTCAAAGGATGACATATTCAATAACTACATGTTGAACCCAAAGAAATCGAAATTGGGTTAAGAAGTTCCCTGGACAGCCTAACGACGTCACATCAAAATGAGTTGATGAGAGATAAAAAAAGGATATCTCATCACTTGGACATAAATTTTACATCAATAAGGATATATAAGAACATATCCCAACATAACAATATGTAAAATAAAAGACCCAACAAAATAAGTCTTTTAAAAAGAGGGGTGAAAGGTTCTCTTACCGACATGGGTATGTTTCGAAACATACGCCCCGTGAAAGAAGAACAATAAATCATTGATGTAAATACTAATAAATGAAAGAATATTGCACAATGAGTAAAATAATGGTCAGTCCATATACCACTCAAAGGAAATTGTGGAAAATATAGCATAAATCTCACAGGAATAAAAGTGAGATGAAAAATCCCTTACGAAAACTCGGCAGCCTAACGACGCCACTTAAAACATCCAAAAATGGATTGATGAGATAAAATAGGGTATCTCATCACATTAATTTTTTTTACAGAAATAGGAATATAAAATAACATCCCCCATCATAAAAAATAGGAGCCTAAAAGAAGTGACATAAAGGAGAGTACTTAAAGAGAAAGAGAGAGGTTAGATCTCTTACGAAAATTTGGCAGCCTAACGGCGCCACTCAAAACTTCCAAAATGGATTGATGAGAGGAAAATAGGGTATCTCATAATATGAACATAATAATTACAGTAGGATTAATATAAAATAACATCCCAATCATAAGAAAGATGATCTTAAAAGGAATGACATAAAAGAGTGTACTTAAAAAGAAAGAGAGGTGTAGGATCCCTTACCTCGGGTCTGACTTGACTCGACCATTCTTTAACATCCTGAATAATAAACTTGAGTTAATTTCCAATTTATTGAGAACCATTTTATATTTCATTATTCCTTTTATATCACTTATTGTCATGTTATAAACATTATGTAATCATTTAAGTTAATAATGTTTGTCTTGTCGATATTTGGTTCTTAAGTCGAAAGTGGGCTTCTTACAATTACATGTTGTTCGTGTGGTCAAAGGTTCTTTATATCCAGAATCACATTCCTGATTTGGATAGCATATATATCATATATATATCCAGAATATACATGTATTTATAATATTACATAATCATTTAGAGGTAAGAAATGAAATGCACTGTTCATGGAGACGGTAAGCCGTACGTACGCATGAACGCTACTTTCATTTCTTTGTCATATTAATGGAATTAAAACTAAATGATAGGTATGTATATTTTAATTCCAGAATTATATTCATCATTTAGATGTATCATTCATCATATATATCCATTATATACATGTACTTATAATAGTACATTACATTTGGGGATAAGAAATGAAATGCACCGTTCATGGAGAAGGTAAGCCGTACGTACGCATGAACGCTACTTTCATTTCTATCTCATACTTTAATGGAAGGAAATAATAATGATATATAGGTATATTATAATTCCAGTATAACATCATATATAATAACATTAAATCCATCCTTTATACGTCCCGCGTATGGCATTAACGAATCACATCACTTTGAGGGGGCCGTAGTCCGCAGTTCCTAAAATGAAGATATCGTGTATACCCATAATGGAAACAATAATGGTATTCCATAAATGAAAAATACAGAAGCTTAAGGAAATTATATATCATATATAAAAATATTGACATCATAATGGCCACCATTGAAGGTGTTAAATGAGTATTGAACATTCATCGTTTCGGGAGGTAGAATTTCGCCATCCACGAAAACCGTATGTTATTTAACCATTTGATGTAGTTGTGTGAGAGTGTAGCTCGAATTAATCTTATAACAACATCCTAGTATATTTAAGATACTGGTGTTGTTACAAAAGAAGTAAATAAAAAGATTTTAGGGGGTTGGAGAAGCAAAATATAACAAATGAACATGAGAGAATGAATTACCTTTAAAAGTGTAACTCCTTTTGATTTGACCCTAAAGGCTTCCATTGAAAGGATTATGCCCAAAGGGAATCCTCTAGGATGAGGATAGGTATGTGGAGAGATTAAATGGGCATGGGATGGCCGAGCCAAATGCTTGAGGAGTGTGTGAAATGAGGTATAGGTGGGGGCCTTTTATAAGAGGAGAGGAGGGGCACTTTTGGAAATCATGAAACTATTATTTTATTTTCAAAAGTGTTTCTAATTTCTAAGGTCCCACATTGATATATTTAGAATATAAGATTATAAGTCTTCGAAATATTCCCATACAATAGTTTTTGGAAAAGTGTAGGTCTTAGATTTTATATTATCGTTTCATTTTATTTAAACTGTTCATTAATGAGGTCATCGTTGCATCATCAGGATGTCATAATTATATTAATTTATTTAATGTCTAAAAATTATAACAAAAATATCATAATGTAGGAAATCTTTTTATCTTTCCAAAGAGTATTTATAGACAAAAATATGATTAGTATAACCCCTTCTAAAATTTTTTTTAGTAAAACAATTTATGTTAGTGTCATTTTCACCTTTATTTTAAAAAAAGGCATTAAAGTCATTATCTCACCCAAGAGGCTCTATAGGGTCCCCTAAATCGACCCATGGGTTTTCTTGGTTGGCCATGACTCATCCAATAGGGGTAGGACAAGTGTAATGGTGTTTTAATATTTTTATAATATCATTTTTACCTTAAATTACACTAATTACCTATAATCGCGATTAATGAAAAAAAGTTACTATTCACCAAAAAAATTATTTTCATCCCATTGAACCACATTTTACATACTAATGACAACCATGTATGTAGGATTTTCAAAATTCAATACACATTAGTGGTAAACATTCATTTAACTGAAAAATCAGTTTGCTTGATTACCACTTAGTGGTTTCACTATTCATCAAAAATTGGAGTTTTTCAGAAAATTATCAAAAATTCACTCTAAGCTATATTCGATATTCCGAATTCAAAAATGATGTTTATATTACCTAATTCAAAGAATATAAGTAGAATTAATTAATTTAATAATTAACTCCCGCTGTCAAAACGAATAGCGTGTTTTTAAGAAACAATATATATCAAAAGATTGATATTTGTTTATGTCGAATTTCAAAGTTAAATTAATTCCAAAGTCCACCATTGAATAAAATGGTAAAAATATTTTATGGTTTCAATTTAAAACCAATTAAAAAGATAATCTAATCATATAAATTAATTAGATTAAAAGAGGTTTTGAATTAAAATACAACATTTTTCACTTATTCATAAAAAATGAACCTTATCGGAAGAATAACAAAAACATACACAAAGTAAATTTTGATGTACCAATTATAAAGAAGGATTTTATTTGGTCCAAAAGAATTTATAAGAGTGACCAAAACTATATTTAAAGAGGGTTCGCGATCAAAAGGTGATAAGTGAACCTTTAGTGAAAACTAGGGCATATATGCCTACAATTGAATTCTTTCCGTATTTTAAGCCTATAACTTTTATTGGATAAATGTAAAAACATTTAAAAACATATATAATCATATTTTAGTTATTTCTATCCATTCTCTCCAATACAACGGCTACATGTTAACTGCCATTTAAAATAATATTATTTTATTATTAGAGTGCAACGTAAGATTCCCAAGAAACTCGTTGTTGCGTGTTGGGTACGCTATCGAGCATAGCGTCCCCTTTAAAGTCATATTAATATTTTATTCACAAATATGGATAAATATGAAAATGTCATATTCTTTATTTACCTTGGGTGTTACATCCTTCCCCCCTTTTGGGAATTGCGTCCTCGCAATTTTAAAATTGGGCTTGGAAACATCCTTGAAAGTCCCACATCGGAAGAAGAGTCGGTAAAACAATCACTTTAAAATAAAGAAAGATAAGTACAAAGGTCACCCGAGTTAACCCATACTAGGATTCCATGTATGAAAACATGGACATGGAGGAGAAAACATAGGGTCATGTTCTGATGAAGAGTGATAGAAAACATGTTTAGGAGAAAGTTAACCATGAGAAAATCACAAACTTGTGATGGGTTAAACGGTATTCGATTCCCCAGTAGGAAAAGTTAATAATAAACATTTTTGTTTTAAGATACTTTTTATTGGAGAATTTATTCATAAGGAAACATAATCACTTATCATGTTGACTTTCAACTTTTATTAGATTCCTTACACAAACTCATATTTTCTCCAAAAGGTGAGTATTTAGGAAGACTTGTTCACATTAAGAGTGCTATAATCAACTTTTAGAGAATCACCCAATCCACAAAAGAGAACTATATACTTCCCATGTCTTTAGACTTTAACAAAAACCAAAACCAAAAAGGCTAGTACAAGACCAGATAATCCAGAAAAGGATAACCCTTTATAAAAAGAAAATCTATTCTTAACCTCCAAAATTTGTCCAAAAAAACCCAAAGTTCAACGAGGACCATTAGATAAACAATTTGTCCATAAACTTTTTCAAAGTAAACGAATCTAAGATTGAAACCCAAATATTTGAAGGATTTAGTCACATAGACTTCCAAGTTAAATCATAACATTTATCTCCAAACAACATCAGTTCCTCCTAAAGTCTCGTATTGAAAAGTAATTAACCTAATCACATATCCTCCATGATAGGTCAATCATTTTCATAAATAACCCAAAATAAACTTACTCTTAATTCATAAAATAATATAACTAGAAAGAATCAGTCAAACTAACCAGGGAATTCATGTAGTCCAGTGGTAGGTGATAAATACCAGTCGCACTTTGGTTGTGGGTTCGATTCCCGCAGTATTGTCCGACGCGACGGGTTGTCACACGGTCTGCGTGTTGTCCTTTTTCCAAAACTATATAATTCTCAAAAAATTTCCCAAAACGAGATAAAATCTTAAAAAATAAACATAACATATTTTAACCTCAAGTTCATCTCATGCCTTTCATTTTCCATCATAACATATAATAACCCATAATTACCTCAAAAGTAAGGATCATATAAACCCTAATGGTTACCTTTTTAATTATTACCTGAACTTCCACATCGATTGGTCATCTCGTACATGATGCATTATAGAACATACCAAGGTTCACGTGGTTGATCATTACTCCTTGACAGTTGGTTTAGAACCACCACGAGTTTCCTCATTGAATACCCCATTTCATCGAGTCTCTTAATCAGAGAACCACCACAGTTTCCTTCAAACCAATTGTCACTTTGGTGCCTGCGAGATCCATCTATTCACTAAAAACAGAAATGTCAGTGTGAGTATATCAACAAAACCATCATGTACTAATGAGGAAGTTAAACACTAAGATATACCTACTCATTCACTTTATCTAAAACTAGGACTCTTTCTTAAATCCTAACCATTATGGTAATGTCACTTATGCTTAGAGAATACCCTAACCTCTAAAGTTATCTAAACCTACCTTTGACACCAACTATAAGGCCCCAGCCTTAAACCTTACTTAATCTTGAGTTATTACAAGATTACAAATTGGGGATCTTTTCAGGTTTAGAGATTTATAGAATTAGATCATGAAACTTGCATTACATTCCACATTTAAACAAAGTGGTTACATAAAAGAAAATATTCATTCTTCCCATCAACGGAAACATATTTAACAAAAACACGGATTCTTTCTTGACACATCCTTGACACTATCATCACATCATGTACCTTTCCCTTGACATGTGAAAAACATTTCAAAAACTTGGGATGAGAAAAAAAAGCTCAGTAAGGGTTATAAAAATATGGAAAGGAAACATGAGTTCATATATACATAAGAATGAAATCATACTTTACCCATAAAACATAGGAACTTTAACATACCTCATCAAACCATGAATAAATCAAAGAAATCACAAGACATAAAGGTAACTTGAGGCATTCATAACATTCTTACATAGGGAGTAACCCTCTTGGTTACGTTTTGGAATACCCATCACAGTATATTCCCTAAATCTCCTCAGAGAAACATTAACGTTTCACTCATTCGCGTTACCCAATGCATTGGAGAGCTATATCAGGCTCACCCTCCCTTAGTTTATCACGGAACCACCCGTCTTCATAATAATTTCCAAGAACCATAACATAATCATATCACATAAAACATGCATAAAGGAAACATAACATTTCCACATTTCAATCACAAGATATCAATACAACACATTGATATAATAAAAACATTATGAAAACCATTTTCAATACCAATGTAAAACATGGTATTTATTTTTCATTTTAAAAAAAAGGGTATGGCTTGTAGAGGAAGCCGAAACTCCTATAATGGTCACGACAACGGAGAAGTCGTTGTCGCCACATACGTACGACAAGAAAAACATTCCCTTTTGTCGTTTTGTAAAATGCTTCGTATAAAAAAGATTCCTTTTGAATAAGCGTAATAGTCAAAGGGGTTTATACACCCTATAAAAGAAGGTTTTGTATAAAACAAAATATTCCTCAAAGAAAGGAGATTGAGACGAAGTCCCATACAAAGACGGTATCCTTGGTTTAAGGGTAAATCAATTACATAATTATGTGTGAAAAACGAATACACCAAATATAAGTGGATATTAAGTGTAAAATAATCAAAGTTCATTCACACATATTCAAAGGATGACATATTCAATAACTACATGTTGAACCCAAAGAAATCGAAATTGGGTTAAGAAGTTCCCTTGACAGCCTAACGGCGTCACATCAAAATGAGTTGATGAGAGATAAAAAAAGGATATCTCATCACTTGGACATAAAATTTACATCAATAAGGATATATGAGAACATATCCCAACATAAAAATATGTAAAATAAAAGACCCAACAAAAGAAGTCTTTTAAAAAGAGGATGGTGATAGGTTCCCTTACTGACATGGGTATCTTTCGAAACATACGCCCCGTGAAAGAAGAACAATACAACATTGATGTAAATACTCATAAATGAAAGAATATTACACAATGAGTAAAATAATGGTAAGTACATACACCACTCAAAGGAAATTGTGGCAAATGTATCATAAATCTCACAGGAATAAAAGTGAGATGAAAAATCCCTTACGAAAACTCGGCAGCCTAACGGCGCCACTTAAAACTTCCAAAAAATGGATTGATGAGATCAAATAGGGTATCTCATCACATTAAAATAAAATTTACAGAAAGAGGAATATAAAAGAACATCCCCCTTCATAAAAAATAGTAGCTTAAAAGAAGTGACATAAAAGAGAGTACTTAAAGAGAAAGATAGAGGTTAGATCTCTTACGAAAATTCGGCAGCCTAACGGAGCCACTCAAAAACTTCCAAAATGGATTGATGAGAGGAAAATAGGGTCTCTAATCATATGAACATAATAATTACAGTAGGAGTAATATAAAAGAACATCCCAATCATAAGAAATATGAGCTTAAAAGGAATGACATTAAAGAGTGTACTTAAAAAGAAAGAGAGGTGTAGGATCCCTTACCTCGGGTCCGACTTGAATTGATCATTATTTAACGTCATGAATAATAAACTTGAGTTAATTTCCAATTTATTGAGAACCTTTTATAGTTAATTATTCCTTTTAGATCACTTATTGTCATGTTATAAACATTATGTAATCATTTAAGTTAATAATGTTTGTTTTGTTGATATTTGGTTCTTAAGTCGAAAGTAGACTTCTTACAATTACATGTTGTCCGTGTGGTCAAAGGTTCTTTATATCCAGAATGACATTCCTGATTTGTATAGCATATATATCATATATATATATCCAGAATATACATGTATTTATAATATTACATAATCATTTAGAGGTAAGTAATGAAATGCACCGTTCATGGAGACGGTAAGCCGTACATATGCATGAACGCTACTTTTATTTCTTTGTCATATTAATGGAATTAAAACTAAATGAGAGGCATGTATATTTTAATTCCAGAATTATATTCATCATTTAGATTTATCATTCATCATATATATCCATTATATACATGTACTTATAATAGTACATTACATTTGGGGATAAGAAATGAAATGCACCGTTCATGGAGACGGTAAGCCGTACGTACGCATGAACGCTACTTTCATTTCTATCTCATACATTAATGGAAAGAAATAATAATGATATATATGTATATTATAATTCCAGTATAACATCATATATAATAACATTAAATCCATCCTTTATACGTCCCACGTATGACATTAACGAATCACATCACTTTGAGGGGGCGGTAGTCCGCACTTCCTAAAATGAAGATATCATGTATACCCATAATGGAAACAATAATGGTATGCCATAAATGAAAAATACAGAAGCTTAAGGAAATTATATATCATATATAAAAATAGTGACATCATACTGTTCACCTTTTAAGGTGTTAAATGAGTATTGAACAATCATCGTTTCGGGAGGTAGAATTTCACCATCCACGGAAACCGTATGTTCTTTAACCATTTGATGTAGTTGTGTGAGAGTGTAGATCGAATAAATATTATAACAACATCCTAGTATATTTAATATACTGGTGTTGTTACAAAAGAAGTAAATATAAAGAGTTTAGGGGGTTGGAGAAGCAAAATAAAACAAATGAACATGAGAGAATGAATTACCATTAAAACTGTAACTCCTTTTGATTTGAGCCTAAAGGCTTCCTTTGAAAGCATTATGCCCAAAGGGGATCCTCTAGGATTAGGTAAGGGATGTGGAGAGAGTAAATGGGCAGGGGATGGCCATGCCAAAGGCTTGAGGAGTGTGTGAAATGAGGTAGAGGTGGGGGCCTTTTATAAGAGGAGAGGAGGGGCACTTTTGGAAATCATGAAACTATTATTTTATTTTCCAATGTGTTTCGAATTACTAAGGTCCCACATTGATATATTTCTAAGATAAGATGATAAGGCTTCTAAATATTCCCATCCAATAGTTTTTGGACAAGTGTAGGTCTTAGATTTTATATTATCGTTTCATTTTATTTAAACTGTTCATTTATGAGGTCATCGTTGCATCATCATGATGTCATAATTAAATTAATTTATTTAATGTCTAAAAATTATAACAAAAATATCCTGATGTAGGAAATATTTTTATATTTTCAAAGATTATTTATAGTTAAAAATATGATTAGTATAACCCCTTCTAAAAATTGTTTTATTAAAACAATTTATGTTAGTGTCATTTTCACCTTTATTTAAAAAAAGGCATTAAAGTCATTATCTCACCCAAGAGGCTCCATAGGGTCCCCTAAATCGACCCATGGGTTGTCTTGGTCAGCCATGACTCATCCAATAGGGGTAGGACATGTGTAATGGTGTTTTCATATTTTTATAATATCATTTTTACCTTAAATTACACTAATTACCTCTAATCACGATTAATGAAGAAAAGTTACTATTCACCAAAAAAATTATTTTCATCCCATTGAACCACATTTTACATACTAATGACAACCATGTATGTAGTATTTTCAAAATTCAATACACATTAGTGGTAAACTTTCATTTAACTGAAAAATCAGTTTGCTTGATTACCACTTAGTGGTTTCACTATTCATCAAAAAATGGAGTTTTTCAGAAAATTACCAAAAAGTCACTCTAAGATATATTCGATATTCCGAATTCAAAAATTATGTTTATATTACCTAATTCAAAGAATATAAGTAGAATTAATTAATTTAATAATTAACTCCCGTTGTCAAAACAAATAGCGTGTTTTTAAGAAACAATATATATCAAAAGATTGATATTTGTTTATGTCGAATTTCAAAGTGAAATTAATTCCAAAGTCCACCATTGAATAAAATGGTAAAAGTATTTTATGGTTTCACTTTAAAACCATTTCAAAAGATAATCTAATCATATAAATAAATTAGATTAAAAGAGGTTTTGAATTAAAATACAACATTTTTCACTTATTCATAAAAAATGAACTTTATCGGAAGAATAAAAAAAACATACACAAAGTAAATTTTGATGTCCCAAATATAAATAAGGATTTTATTTATTCCAAAAGAATGTATAAGAGTGACCAAAACTATATTTAAAGAGGGTTCTCCATCAAAAGGTGATAAGTGAACCATTAGTGAAAACTAGGGCATATACGCCTAAAATTGAATTCTTTCTGTATTTTAAGCCTTTATCTTCTATTGGATAAATGTAAAAAAATTTAAAAACATATATAATCATATTTTAGTTATTTCTATCCATTCTCGCCAATACAACAACTACATGTTAACTGTCATTTAAAATAATATTATTTTATTATTAGAGTGCAACGTAAGATTCCCAAGAAACTCGTTGTTGCGTGTTGGGTACGCCATCGAGCATAGAGTCCCCTTTAAAGTCATATTAATATTTTATTCACAAATATGGATAAATATGAAAATGTCATATTCTTTATTTACCTGGGGTGTTACAAAACCAACTGGGCCCTCGGAGCGGAAACACTCATAACTTGAGCTCCAGACGTCTGATTCACGTACCGTCAACTTTGATGGATTCCTCTTAGTGAGATGGATCTTTTTTGCTTACTCCGCCCAAGGTTTGGATGCAAGTGGATTACGGTCGGGTTGGTGTTGACTTAAAAACCAACCGGGCCCCTCGGACGAAAAATCCAATTATTCTCAGACCGGGCGTCCGATTGACGCGCCGTCTGTGATGTTGAGTTCCTGTTGACGATACAGATCTTTTTGATACATCAAATCCGAACTATGTGTTAGTTGATGTATCAGCCCCTCAGCTCGTGGAGCAGACCCTCCCGAACGAGCTTGCTGTGTGCGGAAACCCTAGAGCTGGCTGTGTCTGTGACGACAATGAAGATAGTACGGGGATCCTCCATGGGTTTGGTTGTGACCACTACGGTACTTTTTGGGATACATCAACTCCGGAATACATGTCAGTTGATGCATCAACCTCTTGGCTCATGGAGTGGACCCTCCCGGATCGAGCATGCTGTGTGCGGAAACCCTAAAGCTGGTTGAGACTTGACGACTTCTGATCGAACAACTCGGTGTGTTACGGATAGCCCAGTGGGAAGCGCTTGGTTGTGGCAGCAGAGCCACGACGGAGGAGCGCTTGGTTGTAGCGGCAGACCTGTGGTACTCTACATAAGGAGTACCTCTGGAGGCTATGACGGGGAGTGCTTGGTTGTAGCGACAGACCCATGACGGAGGAGTGCTTGGTTGTAGCGGTAGACCTACGATGGAGGAGCGCTTGGTTGTAGTAGCATGGGGGAGCGCTTGGTTGTAGCAGCAGACCCACGGAAGAGGAGCGTTTGGTTGTAGCGGCAGACCCGTGGTACTCAACAGAAGGAGTACCTCTAAAGGCTATGAGGGGGAGCGCTTGGTTTTAGCGGCAGACCCATAGTGGGAAGTGCTTGGTTGTAGCAGCATGCCCAGAGTACTCGATAGGTGGAGTACTACAGTAGTCCAAGGTCACAGGGAAGCGCTTAGTTGTAGCGGCATACCCACTGTACATGATAGAGAAGGAGTTTCCCAATAGCTATGGTTTCAACTTCATGATCAATCCTGTGTGGGTCATTGCGGGCGTTAATACCTACTGATCCATTGTGGGTCTGACGACTTAGATGAATCAGTGGCTACATTTGATCATCTCTATGGTCTTACGATGTAGTATACCTGTCTGAGCTGAATCATGTTTTGTTTTCCTTTGTGGATTGTGTTGTGCTTTCTTGTGTGGACTGGGTTGTGATTTCCTGTGTGTATTGGGTTGTACTTATGCTCGGAGGTTGGAGCAGACTGGAATTGGCGACTTAGGTATATGTATGGGCATATACCTATGCAGTGTCGGATGTTACTTGGTGATTGTATCTTTCCTTTGTGGATTATCCTTTGTAGATTATGGGAGGACTCAGGGGGTCTTGGGGTCCCTACTGAGTAGCTTATACTCACCCTTGCACGGGCTATGCCCGCACTACGTTGTGTTGGTTGCAGAAAACGGACATCGCTGATTGTGGTTGAGGATTGCGGAGCAGGACATTACCTAGAGGTGGACCACTGAGCGAGACGTACTCGGAGCAGAGGGCTGGACCCGAGGACCCGTGGCGGCTATCTGTACTCACCCTTCAGGTGCAACTTCCAGTGGGCGGATCGACGTTGCGACTTTACTTTCAGTTGCTATTTTCCCTTTCGAGTTGTACTTTACTTTCAGTTTGGGTTTGTATTCTGGCCCACTTATTTTCTACACTTACTGTTGTACCCAGTTTTTACTTAGTGTTTACTTCTACTGCTTCCTTGCTATGTGGTGTTTGTTTACTTTACAGAGGAAATGCCTTCCCTTTTTGCCGAGAATTACGCCTTGGTGCTAGTCTCCAGCCCCTGGCCTACGGAAGGTGGGCTTTGGGTAGTCACGGCACGGGCCCCGAGGACGGGTCGTGACATCACTCCCTGTTTATCTCTCTCGGGCTCAGTTCTGATGCAAATGATCACCTTCTTCCTCTTCTTTTGCCCAATGCTCTGGAAAAGATCCACTCACAGTTTATAGACCTATAGGTATCTTCATTATCACTAATGAATACATCCTCTGTTTTATTTAGATTCTCTGTTGATGTCCAACTTTCACCTGTAGATGAATCTCACTTTGCACCGAAGGTATCAGACAATCTTCCAGCATTCACGCAGCCCTAAAATGACTGTCGTGCTTCAACCATACCCGGATCCCTTCTCCAAGCCGGTACACAAGTCCTAACACACATGTTTAAACAGAATTGCATGTTCACCACAACCACTTGCGTGACACTAGCTTCTTCAACTCCAAAATTGCACATCTCACTCCCTTTTACGCCCAAACCAATCTTGGAACACAACCATCAACTATCACGCTTCTTCAATGCCTTGCGCCAAAGTGTCACCAAACCACTTGCGCGACAACCCATTATTCAACTCAACACTTGGAGGACTCTATTCCTTTCATGCCCAAACCACTCTGGACGCGCAAAAATCAACTGGCGCACAACTTCTACCTGTGCGACCACAACAACACTTGCGCGACCACCACACCTGCGCGACAGGAGCTCTGATTTTCTCTTAGTGATTAAATCTCCAGTGAATTAGGAGGGTTCTACCTCTATTTATAGGCATTTGGACACCCTACAAGGCGGCCCACACGTCTCCTCTTGGTGCGCAAGTCTCGGCATGAAAGTCTCTTCCACGCAAGTCACTTGGGTGACCAACCCTAAAACTTGGGCACCCCTTTTCCATTTCCAATATTTTGATGTTCTGATCATGAAAAACAATTGGCACACAAGTTTCCTCTCCTTCATGAAAACGACATGCAAGTCCCTTTTCCAAAACCACTTTTCTCCATTTGTCTAGTTTTAGGCCCAAAAATTTGGTAAACACTGGAAAACGGCACCACCGTGTATCTGCTCTTTTTGTACCACCTCCAGATCATTCATTCCTTTGTCAACGTTCTTGAATCAAACATGGATTGTTAACCATAACCATTGAACTCGACATGCCAACATGAAATCCCCTTTTCCAATAAATTTGTAAGTCATGGGTTGCTTTGTCAACAATCACAACACAGATGTCCACTTTGTCAACAAACACAATCACTTCAAAAATTCTTTAATGACGCCTTGAGGGATTTTTTCCCAATAGAAATAATAATTCTTATTTCATTTTATAAAGAGTGATATCATAGAGTGTGTGTCTCCAGGATTGGTATGTTATCATGTTAAGGCTAAATGGATAAAGTCCTAGGGGATATTGAATCAACTAACCATACATGATTGGAAATGGGAAAACATCAACACGGATTTTGTCACTAGACTAAAAAATTGGATAAAATGAATAATGATATATGGGTTGTAGTTGATCACCATAGTAAGTAATACCAATTCATCACCATTAGATAAGGATTCTAACTTGATCAACTTTCCTAGATATACATTAATCAAAGTTGTAAGGTTTCATAGAGTACCACATTAAATTGTATCTTATAAGGATATGAGGTTCACCTAAATTTTCTAGAAATGTATCAAAAATATCATGATATAGAGTTGAATTTCATCAATTTATATCATACTTAGGATGATGGTCAGTATGAAAGAACAATTCAAACCCTAACAGATTTTCATAGATATTTTTCTTTAAATTTCAATTGTATTTTGGGTTAACAAATTCTACAAGATGAGTTTTTATAAAAAAAATATATTTCTCTGAATCATTTTAACATAACCTTATCAATCATTATATGGAAGGAAATGTTTAGCACAAACATGATAGAATGACATTGGATCGATAAATTTATTAGGACCTCAGATATATTATGAAATGGAAGACAAGGTTAGAGACATTTAGAAGCACATCAAGACATTATATATTTGTAAGAAAAGTTATGATAATAATAACCAACATGATCAATAATTGTTTCTAATAATTTATCCATGGAATAATTTTATCATATTCTATATGAAATGGAAACTAAGACTAACTTATATCAGTCCCTTAGATATCTAGATCATATCGGGACTATAGGTTATCACTTGATACTTCTAAAAAACCTCTCTTAATTCCATTACGTGTTCTGTATATCTTTCTTCAGGAATTATATATTTGACCCTTTATATGTAAAATAAAAATATGTCAAACCAGTAGAACAATATATTCTTATCATGAACAACTGATGGAGATTCTCAGTCATTTATAGAATGGTCATTAAAAAAAGAGCACTCAAGTGGTCAATTTTTTATAGTGAAAACACCATTTTAATGAATCTACATTGAAATATAAGGATATTACGAGGGTTATGTATCCTCATTTGTTTGTATTAGAGTGATCAATTTTGATGGTGAAATTTATTTCAATTTGAGTAGAATGTACCACCATGGTTTTTAGTGAGATAATTTTTTTTAATAAATTAAATATCATCGATGGAATTATTTAAAAACTACACCATGTCAATATTCTATTAAATCCAATTCCTTAATTAACTTATGTGAAAAACTACAATGGGTTTTGACGCATCCATGACATATTTTTAATATATTTAGTTATACTCAAATATTATATCTTTGTAGTTATGTATTGAAAGACAAATACTAATAACTAATTTTTAAATATTAATTATAATGGTTTTTCATAATGGAATCATGTTGATAATAATATTAATAATTATTTATAAATTCTTAATAAGTTACAAAATGCTATTTTCTCAAAGAAATCCTTTTTATTTTCTTTTTTGAAAAATAAATAATTTAATTTTGACAACTTTATAATAATAATTTTATATTATAAACATGTTTTTTGAATTTATAACGTTAAAATTTCAATTTTTTATGTTTCTGGGATTTTTATAAAAAGTATCATTTTTTTGAATAATGGGAAAAACTGAGATTTAATTGAACGTCAACTATTTTAATATTTTAATGATAATTTTAAATCATATTTTGATTTTTTATTGTTTAAATAGTTAAATTATAAATATATTGGTCATATTTTGGTCACAAGATTCAATTTCAAGTTGGAATTGAATACTAAAAATTTGTAACACTTTGACCATTTATCCTTAAAAAACTCACATTGTAACCCCCGAGACTTTTATGTTATATAAATCATCAAAGGAATATTTTTATACACAACACTTTCTTGGCTTGCTTTACACGAAATCGCAACCTTCCTCGATAGCTTGCGTCATACGCAATACATAGTTTCACTAAACAACGATATGCTATTAAAATATTATTAAAACTAGCCGTTATGATTAGTAATAACCACTTTTTGAAATTTTATAAATTTTATTTTTTAAAATGGACTTCATTTTTGGATTTGGAATATCGAAATTAGCTTACGGTGAAATTTTGGTATTTTTCTGAAAACTTTCAATTTTTGATGAATAGTGAAACCACTAAGTGGTAGTTAAAAAACTGAATTTTTTATAAAACTTAATTTTACTTCTTCTGTGAGTGGAATTTCAAAAATCCGAGAGACACGGTTAATATAAAGGACTAAAATGTGGTTCAATGAGATGAAAATAATTTTTTGGTGAATAGTAACATTTTACTTTTTTTACCACGGTAAAAAGTATATAGGGTAATTAAGGGTAAAGATGATATTATTATTACCCTAACACATGTCCTAATTCTATTGGATAAATGTAATTCGACCAAAAACAAACTTAGGAATAAAATATGACAATTTAGGCCCACTTGGATTAGATTAGGACATTTATTATTAATTTATTTAAAGAAGGGTTAAAATAGTTAAAATCAATGTTTAATAAGTAAATAATTTTCAATATGTGGTTATACATAAAATAAATTCGACTATAAATATTAATTAGAAATCTAAAAAGATTTCCTACATAATGGTATTTTATTTGTAATTTTTAGACATTAAATAATTTAATTTATTAATGACACAATGATGATGCAGTAAGTATCTTGTTAATGAAATATTGACATAATTGATGTTATAAACACAAAAATAAATGTAATTTGAGACTTCTTATGAATCCCACTAATTTGGTAGGTTAATATGACATGTTAGTATTGATTTAATTAATTTGGTTCGAACTAATAATTCTGTTATGAGTTTCACAAAAATCAATTACTAAATAGTGTCAAAATTGGCATAAAATAGTTTTTAAAAACAAATATAATATTGGTAATTGTTATTTTATTCCTATAAATCTAAGGTTCGTTCAAATGACTTAGATAAGGTTATATATATTAATAATAAACAACTTGAGGTTCGTTTGGCTGCTTATAGTAAGTTTATTAACCTTATATTATAATAACACAAGAAGACATGGTAAAAGTAAAATTATTTAACTTAATGTTAAATCTAAATGATAAGGTTAAAATAGGAACCTAAACTTGTCTAAATTCTATTTGATGAGAGGATTTGGACCCATCCCCACCATAGCCTCGAAATATATCAATTTGGAGCTATTTAAAACCGAACTTGACTTTATAATAGAATAATATTTTTAGTTATTCCAAAGGTGCCCCTCTCCTCCCGTATAAAAGGGAACCTCCTCCCCCTTTTCCTCACACCACTTTGAGCCTTCAAGCTCGGCCAACCCATGCCACTTTCTCCTCTCCACTTCCCTAGAGACATCCTAGAGGTTCTGGTCTTCTTTAAAGACCAATTTTGGTTCCCTAAAAGAAGGTCTCAAAGAAGCACTTCAAAGAAGAGGTAATGTCCGTTACCGATTCTTTCATCTTTATTTCTTCTTCCACTTCTTCTTCTTTAGTTGTTTCATTATGAAGTAATAACATCAGTATCACTAATATACTGATATGTTATTAGAAGTATGAAAAAACCCTATTTCATCATCTATCCATCCAATGGAAAAAGAAATCACCGCGCGTGCGTACATACAGAATACCGTCTCCACGCCGTGGTGTAATCTATTTTCCACCACCGCCTTACTTGGATGGGTATAATGGTGTAAATAATGACTATATATGACTATTATAAAGTGATATTGATTCTGAAATAGTATACATATACTCCAATACAATTCCACGATCATAGGAACGATATCATCACTCGTGCGTACGTACGGAATACCGTCTCCACGATGTGATGCGACTCGTTCTACATGATCTTCATTTCACAATGATTATATAAATGAATTTAATGAATGAATATGATATATATTACACTAATACCATTCTGGAAATGAGGTATCTATAACCTAAATAAAAGAATAAGAATTTATTCGACAAAACACGCATAAGAACAAAAAGTTATAAACACCCGAATAACAAGTAGCAATGCAATATTACTACTAAGAAGCTAAGAATATGACCATATATGATATCATAAAAATAATTATGATTCTGGAATAAGTCAATAACATTATTTAAATCATTATACAGGAGGTTCGGAGACTTACAAAGCAAGTCGTACCTAAGGTAAGGGAAATATCACAATCTCATTTTTATCCGAGATTGTTTATACTTTGGAATTTACTGGGGTCTATTTTATCATCCACATCCATGTTTCCTCAATATGTAATATTGATATCCTTATACAATAGTTTAAATCTATTTTTACCCCTCGGTGAGTTTTTAGTAGAAGATATGAAAGGAATCTTTTGTCGTTTTTCGTACGAGGTACTTTTTGACTTTTCCGACAAAAGTAAGAGAAGAATGTTTTTTATAACTTATACGGCATGAATGGATTTTTAAAACATTATTTCCAAGAAGCTTCCTTTACAAGTTTTCAAGTTTATTTTTAATCAACTTCTTTTAGTTTAAAGTTGTATGACATGTTAAGAAAGGAAACATGTTTTTTAAGAAGAAATGATATTTTCCTCAAGAATGGAGTTCAAGTGTTTTATGAAAATTATTTTCCATCTAAGATAATAAAGGGTTCTGTTTTTATCCCTATTATTACATTTGTTTGATTATGTTGTGATGGAATTATTTTTATAAATTCCTTTATCTTATATGAATTGTTTTATGATGTCATGTTGTTTAAGAATCCCATTTTTATTACATGGGTTATGCAATGATGTATGATTTATGATTTCATGGAACACATAAGAATGGTATCATTATGAGATGGGTTGGACCTATATCTCCCTCCAATGCATTGGGTAAAGATTTTATATCTCATGAGATAGACATGGCTGGAACGGTAGGTTATACCGGTTCAGTGAAACAGGACTGAAACGAGGGTGACTCGGTTAAGAAAGGGACTTTGTCCACTAATATAGTCTTGGAAATGAGTCTTGACTGACAAGAAATGATTCTCTATGATTATGTGTGAATGCCACAAAGTTTCATGTTTTAATTTATGATTATTGTGATTACATTTCACTGCCATGATTTATCCCATGCTATGAAATTACGATCTCTTTTGGAGGTTAAGATTTCCAAAAGTTATGTACTTATGTATACGATGTGATTGATATTTCTTTTGTTTTCCCATCATGAGCATTTGAGCTCACCCTTTTGTATGTTTTATTTCCCCAGGTCAGGAAGAAGGTTATTATGTAGACTATGCCAAAAAGTGACTCTAGATATGATGAAATAAATGAGAGGCAAAGTAGATGCTTTATGAACCAGTTGTTTATGTTTCCGAGTTTCTAAAGACACTATGCATATACGGTCCTTTCTTGGTTTTCTTATATGTTGTAATAAATATGCTTCAATTTTGAAGTATTAACAATGTATGTAAAGTATGAGTCGTTATAGTTGGTATCAGAGGAAAGGTATAGTCATCCTTTGGAAACTAGGATGTGAAAGCCTTAGTAAGAACCCTAAGGATAAGTCTAAGCATAGAACACAATCTTAGTGTTTTAGAAATGGCCATGAATAACCTAGGATAATACCTTAAGTGTGAAATTTTATTCTTGATTATGTGGTTTTCCTATTATAATTAGTGTTTCTCACACTATTCTTCTTGGTTTTAGTCAATGGCTGGAACCCAAAGGAACCGTGTTAATGCAGAATGCGACGGGCAATGCAATGATTGTCCCCCTGAGCAACCAAACGTTATGGGAGCTGGAATGCAAAATCTTGTAGCCATGCTCACACAACTTTCTCAAGCTATGAATCATTCAGGACTTCCAAATGAGCAAAGGAAGGAGAAACATTCTGTTGAATCCTTCATGAGGCAGCGTCCACCGTCTTTCAGCGGGTCTACTGATCCATTAGTTGCTGAACAATGGATTAGTACTACTGAAAAGATATTTTCAGTTCTTCAATGTTCTGAACATGATAAAGTCATCCTAGCAGTGTATCGTTTGGAAGGAGATGCTGATCAATGGTGTAATATTATTAAGAATACGAGGCAAAGGGATGAAATTGAGTCCATGGAATGGGATGAGTTTAAGAACTTATTTTTCAATAAGTACTTCCCTCGTATTCTCCGAACAAAGATGGAGAAAGAGTTTCTTGAACTAAAGCAAAAGGATGATGAATCTGTTGGTACCTATGAAGAAAATTTTACAAGACTTTCAAGGTACACTTCTGGTATTATTATCCAACCTGAGAGTAAGATCGATCGATTTTTTAGTGGCTTAAAACCAAGACTTCGAAGGGCGTTATCCACAAGGGACTTCAATAGCTACGAGGAAATTGTTCGATGTGCTCTCAATGTCGAGATAGAGATTGGAGTAACCCATCAGTCATATGAGTTTGATAAGAAGAGGAAAATGGAATTCAAAGGAAAATCTAAAGAGAACACTGAAAAGAAGATGAGCTTTCCCTTATGCTCAAAGTGTGGAATGAAACATGGAGGGAGTTATCTTAAAGGGACAAGTAAATGTTTCAAATGTGGAAAGGAAGGCCATCAGGAATTTGAATGCCGCGATGATGGGAAGAAGATGTCTAATGATGCAAACAAAGGAAGGGATACACAGAATGAACCTACTACACTTCAATGTTTCAAGTGCAAGGATATGGGGCATTATGCCAATAAATTCCCTAATCCAAGGGTTGATGATGTTGGTCGACATCAACAAACTCTTAAGGCTAAAGAAAAAGGAAATTCACATGCAATTTCTATCAGCAATGTAGAGTACGATAACGATGTGGTGAAAGGTACACTTACCATCCACTCTAAAGTAGAAAATGTTTTATTTGATTCTAGATCCACCCACTCTTTTATTTCTGAAGAAGTTTCTAAGGGTATCACCGTATTACCTCAACAATTAGATGTTGAGTTAGCTGTGACAACACCTAATGGCACAACAGTCACATCAAAAGTTTATAATTCTTCTCTGATCGAAGTTTGTGGGAAAATGCTTCCTGCAAATCTTGTGATCCTTCCTATAGTGGAATTTGATGTGTTTCTTGGCATGGATTGACTTTCTTTATATATAGATCATATCAATTTCCAAAGAAGGGAAGTCACATTTCATATTTCAGATCAATCTACGATCGTATATCAATGCAAGGATGAACATAACCTTCCAGTGGAAATTTCTTCCATTTTATGGGTATTGATTCCACTAAATGAAGGTTATTTATCTCAAATGGTTGGTGAGAAACTCATGATTAAGAATATTCCCATTGTACGAGAGTTTGATGATGTCTTTCCGGAGGAATTACCGGGTCTTCCACCAAATCGTGAAGTTGAGTTTTCAATAGAACTCGTATCGGGTGCTTTGCCTATTTCAAAGACACCTTATAGAATGGCCCCAATTGAGTTGCAAGAATTGAAGAAGCAACTCCAAGAGAATCTTGATAAGGGATTCATACGCCCTAGTGCGTCACCTTGGGGAGCACCTGTTCTATTTGTTAAGAAGAAATATGGATCAATGAGACTCTGTATTGATTATCGAGAACTTAACAAGATCACTATCAAGAACAAATATCCTCTCCCATGCATTGATGACTTATTTGACCAACTATGAGGAGCTCAATACTTTTCCAAGATTGATCTTCATTCAGGGTATCATCAATTAAGGGTCAAAAGGGAGGATATACCAAAGACGACTTTCCGTACAAGGTATGGACACTATGAATTTATAGTGATGCCATTTGGTCTTACTAATGCCCCTGCTATCTTCATGGATCTGATGAATAGAGTCTTTAGAGAATATCTTGATCAATTTGTGGTAGTCTTTATAGACGATATTCTTGTCTATTCAAAGAGAAAGGAAGAACATGAAGATCACTTGAGAATTATATTGAAGACCCTGAGAAAGGAGCATCTTTATGCAAAATTTACCAAGTGTGAATTTTGGCTTCAAAAAGTTTCATTTTTGGGTCACATAATCTCAAAAGAGGGGATATCTGTGGATCCAACAAAAACAGAGGTTATCGAAAGATGGTCGAGACCAAAAACAGTAACCTAGATCCGAAGTTTTCTTGGTTTGGCAGGATATTATCGACATTTTGTGAAAGATTTTTCACAATTGTCTAGTCCACTCACCAAGTTGACTCGGAAAGGAGTTAAGTTTGTCTGGACGGAAGAATTTGAAGAGAATTTCAAGGAGTTGAAAAGAAGGTTATCCAGTGCACCTGTGCTCACACTGCCTTGTAGTGGAGAAAGGTTTATGATCTATAGTGATACATCCAAGAAGGGATTAGGGTGTGTTCTTATACAGAATGATATTGTGATAGCTTATGCCTCACGACAGTTGTAAATCCATGAGCAAAATTACCCAACACATGATTTGGAGTTAGCTGCGGTAATCATTGCATTAAAGATTTGGAGGCATTACCTTTATGGTGAAAGGTGTGATATTTATAATGATCATAAAATTTTAAAGTATATTTTCACACAAAAGGAGATGAATATGAGTCAAAGAAGATCGGTGGAGCTGATTAAGGATTACGACTTCTCAATCCATTACCACCCTGGGAAAGAAAACAAGGTGGCAGATGCATTAAGTCGACAAGACCATGCTAGTTTATCCATGATGAGGATCACAAAAGATCCAATATTTATGGATTTACAAAGGATGGATCTTGGAATTATAATGGAAGGGAAAAAATCTTATCTTTCTCAAATGAATGTTCAACCATCTATACATGTGAAGATTAAAGAGGCACAGAAAGAAGATGTCGAGTTACAAAAGAAGGTGAGAAATGTTCCTGAGTTCAACCTTGATTGTGATGGGATAATAAAGTTCAGGAATCGGGTTTGTGTTCCTCCCATCCCCGAATTAAAGAAGGAGCTGCTGGATGAGGCTCATAGTTCTTCATTCTCTATTCATCCTGGAAGCACAAAGATGTATATGGACCTGAAAGAGTACTTCTGGTGGGATGGCATGAAAAGAGATGTTGCTGAATATGTCTCTCGATGCTTGGTTTGTCAACAAGTTAAAGCTGAGAGACAGAAGTCTAAGGGGATGTTACAACCATTACCCATACCCGAATGGAAATGGGAAAACATTACTATAGACTTTTTCACAGGACTTCCTAAAACATCCAAAGGAAATAATTCTATCTGGGTCATAGTTGATCATCTTACAAAGTCTGCACACTTCATTGCTATTAGAAAGGATTTCTCTCTGGATCAGCTTGCCAGGATATATGTAAAGGAAGTGGTAAGATTGCATGGAGTACCACTTTCTATTATATATGATCGGGATCCGAGATTTACCTCGAAGTTCTGGCGAAGTCTGCAGCCTACTCTGGATATAGAGTTGAGTTTCAGCACTGCTTATCATCCTCAGATAGACGGTCAGTCTGAAAGAACAATTCAAACCCTTGAAGATATGTTGGGAGCTTGCTCTATGGATTTAAAAGGAGGTTGGGATCAACACCTAACTTTGGTGGAATTTTCTTATAATAATAGCTTTCACTCTAGTATTCAGATGGATCCTTATGAAGCTCTCTATGGAAAGAAATGCAGGACTCCAACTTGCTGGGATGGAGTTGGGGAAAGAAAGATATTAGGACCTGATCTCATTGATTAAATGGCAGAAAAGGTCAGATCTATTCAACAACACATAAGAGCAGCTCAGAGTCGACAGAAAAGTTATGCCGACAACCGAAGAAAAGACCTAGAGTTTGAAGTAGGTGATAAAGTGTTATTACGAATATCTCCCTGGAAGAGGGTTATGAGATATGGAAAGAAGGGAAGTTGAGCCCTAGATATATCGGTCCTTTCGAAATACTGGATCGTGTTGGAAAGGTAGCTTACCGATTGACACTTCCACCGAATCTCTCTCAAGTTCACGATGTGTTCCATGTATCTCTCCTGAGAAAGTACATACCTGATCCTTCACATGTACTCAGCTCAGAAGTTGTACCGCTGGAGCAAGATCTTTCTTATGAAGAACAACCGATAGAGATTCTGGATCGTATTGAAAAAGTCCTACGAAACAAGACCACTCGATTGGTGAAAGTTTTATGGAGGAACCACCAATTAGAAAGAAGCTACATGGGAGCTTGAGGATATGATGAGGGAGAGGTATCCTCATCTGTTTGTTACAAAGTGATGAATTTTGAGGGCGAAATTCATTTTAAGTGGGGTAGAATGTAACACCTGAGACTTTTATGTTATATAAATCATAAAAGGAATCTTTTTCTACACAACACTTTCTTGGCTTGCTTTACACGAAATCACAACCTTCCTCAATAGCTTGCGTCGTACACAATACCGAGTTTCACTAAACAACGATATGCTATTAAAATATTATTAAAACTAGCCGTTATTAATAGTAATAACCACTTTTTGAAATTTTATATATTTTATTTTTAAAAATGGACTTCATTTTTGGATTCGGAATATCGAAATTAGCCTATGGTGAAATTTTGGTATTTTTCTAAAAACTTTCAATTTTTGATGAATAGTTAAACCACTAAGTGGTAGTTAAAAAACTGAATTTTTTATAAAACATAATTTTACCGCTTCTGTGAGTGGAATTTCGAAAATCCGAGAGACACGGTTAATATCAAGGTCTAAAATTTGGTTCAATGAGATGAAAATAATTTTTTGGTGAATAGTAACTTTTTACTTTTTTTACCACGGTAAAAAGTAAATAGGGTAATTAAGGGTATAAATGATATTATTATTACCCTAACACATGTCCTAATTCTATTGGATAAGTGTAATTCGACCAAAAACAATCTTAGGAATAAAATATGACCATTTAGGCCCACTTGGATTAGATTAGGACATTTATTATTAATTTATTTAAAGAAGGGTTAAAATAGTTAAAATCAAATTTTAATAAGTAAATAATTTTTCATATGGGGTTATACATAAGATAAATTCGACTATAAATATTCATTATAAATCTAAAAAGATTTCCTACATAATGGTATTTTATTTTTAATTTTTAGACATTAAATAATTTAATTTATTTATGACACAATTATGATGCAGTAAGTATCTTGTTAATGAAATATTGACATAATTAATGTTATATACACCAAAATAAATGTAATTTGAGACTTTTTATGAATCCCACTAATTTTATAAGTTACTATGACATGTTAGTATTGATTTAATTAACTTGTTTCGAACTAATAATTCTGTTATGAGTTTCAAAAAAATCAATTACTAAATAGTGTCAAAATTGGCATAAAATAGTTTTTAAAACAAATATTATATTGGTAATTGTTATTTTATTCCTAAAAATCTAAGGTTCGGCCAAATGACTTAGATAAGGTTATATATATTAATAATAAACAACTTGGTGTTCGTTTGGCTGCTTATAGTATGTTTATTAACCTTATAGTATAAGAACACAAGAAGACATGGTAGAAGTAAAATTATTTAACTTAATGTTAAATCTAAATGATAAAGTTAAAATAGGAACCTAAACTTGTCTAAATTCTATTTTATGAGAGGATTTCGACCCATCCCCACCTTAGCTTCGAAATATATCAATTTGGAGCTATTTAAAACCGAACATGACTTTATAATAAAATAATATTTTTAGTTATTCCAAAGGTGCCCCTCTCCTCCCTTATAAAAGGGCACCTCCTCCCCCTTTTCCTCACACCACTTTGAGCCTTCAAGCTCGGCCAACCCCTGCCACTTTCTCCTCTCCACTTCCCTAGAGACATCCTAGAGGTTTTGGTCTTCTTTAAAGACCAAATTTAGTTCCCTAAAAGAAGGTCTCAAAGAAGCACTTCAGAGAAGAGGTAATGTCTGTTACCGATTCTTTCATCTTTATTTCTTCTTCCACTTCTTCTTCTTTAGTTGTTTCATTATGAAGTAATAACATAAGTATCACTCATATACTGATATGTTATTATAAGTATGAAACAACCCTATTTCACCATCTATCCATCCTACGGAAAAATAAATCACCGCGCGTGCGTACGTACGGAATACCGTCTCCACGCCGTGGTGTAATCTATTTTCCACCACCGCCTTACTTGGATGGGTATAATGGTGTAAATAATGAATATATATGACTATTATAAAGTGATATTGATTCTGAAATAGTATACATATACTCCAATACAATTCCACAATCATAGGAACGATATCATCACTTGGGCGTACGTACGGAATACCGTCTCCATGATGTGATGCGACTCGTTCTACATGATCTTCATTTCATAATGATTATATAAATGAATTGAATGAGTGAATATGATATATATTACACTAATACCATTCTGGAAATGAGGTATATATAACCTAAATAAAATAATAAGAATTTATTCGACAAAACACGCATAAGAACAAAAAGTTATAAACACCCGAATAACAAGTAGCAATGCAATATTACTACTAAGAAGCTAAGAATATGACCATATATGATATAATAAAAATAATTATGATTCTGTAATAAGTCAATAACATTATTTAAATCATTATACAGGAGGTTCGGACACTTACAAATCAAGTCGGGCCTAAGGTAAGGGAAATATCACAATCTCATTTTTATCCGAGATTTTTTATACTTTGGAATTTACTGGGGTGTATTTTATCATCCACATCAATGTTTCCTCAATATGTAATATTTATATCCTTATACAATAGTTTAAATCCATTTTTAACCCTCGGTGAGTTTTTAGTAGAAGATATGAAAGGAATATTTTGTCGTTTTTCGTACGAGGTACTTTTTGACTTTTCCGACAAAAGTATGAGAAGAATGTTTTTTTATAACTTATACGGCATGAATGGATTTTTAAAACATTATTTCCAAGAATCTTTTTTTACAAGTTTTCAAGTTTATTTTTAATCAAATTATTTTAGTTTAAAGTTGTATGACATGTTAAGAAAGGAAACATGTTTTTTATGAAGAAAGGATATTTTCCTCAAGAATGGAGTTCAAGTGTTTTATCAAAATTATTTTCCATCTAAGATAATAAAGGGTTCTGTTTTTATCCCTATTATTACATTTGTTTTATTATGTTGTGATGTAATTATTTTTATAAATTCCTTTATCTTATATGAATTGTTTTATGATTTCATGTTGTTTAAGAATCCCATTTTTATTACATGGGTTATGCAATGATGCATGATTTATGATTTCGTGGCACACATAAGAATGGTATCATTATGAGATGGGTGGGACCTATATCTCCCTCCAACTCATTGGGTAAAGATTTTATATCTCATGAGATAGACATGGCTGGAATGGTAGGTTATACCGGTTCAGTGAAACAGGACTGAAATGAGGGTGACTCGGTTCAGAAAGGGACTTTGTCCACTAAGATAGTCTTGGCAATGAGTCTTGACTGACAAGAAATTATTCTCTATGATTATGTGTGAATGCCACAAAGTTTCATGTTTTAAGTTATGATTATTGTGATTACATTTCACTGCCATGATTTATCCCATGTTATGAAATTATGATCTCTTTTGCAGGTTAAGATTTCCAAAAGTTATGTGCTTATGTATACGATGTGATTGATATTTCTTTTGTTTACCCTTACTGAGCATTTGAGCTCACCCTTTTGTATGTTTTATTTCTCTAGGTCAGTAAGAAGGTTATTAAGTAGACTATGCCAAAAAGGGACTCTAGATATGATGAAATAAATGGGAGGCAAAGTAGATGCTTTATGAACCAGTTGTTTATGTTTCCCAATTTCTAAAGACACTATACCTATACTGTCCTTTCTTGGTTTTGTTATATGTTGTAATAAGTATGCTTCAATTTTGAAGTATTAACAATGTATGTAAAGTATGGGTCATTATACACATCCACTTCACATTTGTGGGTTTAATTTCAAATTAATTCATACCATTAATTTGTACATAATTTAAAAAAATATTCTATAATTGGAGTTATCATATGTAATAATTACTAATATGGTCAACATAGTTTTTGATGAATGTGATTAGTTAAAACAATTAAAATCAATTACAACGATTAAGGTAAAAATATGTTTACTTATTTATTAAAATTAGAATACAACGTGTAAAAAAATGTATAAACCCATTTTATAGACATATTTTGACCATATAACTTATATTATAGATATTATGTCATTACTGGTTCTTGATGACATAATAAAACATCAGTAGAACTCACCCATTCAAAAATTTACAAGTGTGCCACTCACCTCCCTTAAAAGGACACCACCTATCCCCCTCTCATAACACCAGATAAACAAATTGGTTTATCCATTACCTACCAAAATCACTTATCCACTTTACACTATAATAATATAATCCTTATATTGTGGGGACATTTATCCCTGACATGCCATTGGTGAAAACCATAAAGAGATACCTGAAGAAAAGTTACCGTTCATCAATGAGACTATTGTATAGTTTCTTCCTCTAACGTCATTATTTATTTTTATAAGATGAATTTATAATAACATAGAATAATAAAAAAAATTATACTTTGTTATATTACGAGTATAACCTGCAAACACACACACTTCGATCAAACGGGTTATGAAATCATTGTTCATGTGTAAGGCAGAGTACTACCTCACAAACTCATGCTATTGGTTTATTCATAAATTCCTATCAATATTGAAAATAATGATGGAAATTCTATTTTCTTATGATATTAATCATATTATTATTATTATTTAATTTTTATATGACATATATCTTTATTCTTTCCATTTTTTGGGAAAATAATAACATGATTTCTGTGTATGGTGGACTACCACCTCATGAAAGATGTGATTCATTAATTATTTCCATGTAATATATTAAGGAATGATTTAATAATAATAAGGGATATATATGAAATTATAATTTTTCAATAATTATACTATATTAATTACTGTTATTTATTTCAATGATATAATAAAATAAAAAACAATACTCATGTGTATGTATGACCAATTGTCACTATGAATAGAGTATTTAATTTCCTATTACTATATTTTATAGATTACTATAAATAAATATAGATTGAATATTTATTATATTTATGAAATGTTATAATTTTTTTTGATTATTTGACAATGATAATATTAATTTACCTAAAAATATGAAAAATAAAAAACTATATGAAAAACAATGCGTTTGTTAATAGAAACATAATTTTAAACTGAAATTTAGAATAAAGATGTAATAAAATGGAAGAAGAAAATAATAAATGTAATAATATATATGAATATGGTTATGTTAAAGATGTATAATAGTCATATAGTTTGTATGTAATATTTTTGAACATGTATGACGGATATCAAGACTTATGGTACATGGATTTCTAGTATCACATTTATTTATGAGAGTCATATTTCATATTTTATAGTCATTTACTTTATATGGTGTATATATTTCCCTATGAAATGATATATCATTAATATAAATAATTTCATTATAATAAAATTTTCCATTTATGTTATTATTTCATGGGTATTACTATTCAAAAGTTATCTAGTCTTAGGCGATATTATTAAATTATTTTTTTTCTTATTTAAGATATAAATTATGATATTTACCAATATTATTTCATGAGGTTTGTATAAAATCCCATTGACAAGGAATATTATGAATATACTGATTCTAATTTTATTTTATTTTTAATTTTACATTCTTCCTTTATATGGTTTATGAATCAATGTTATGAAAGTGTTAATAATTTTATGTTACAATCTCATTATTTGTTGGGATCGTTTATGGTCAATCCCCTAATGCTCAAAACCTCATGATATACCTCTCATTAATTCTCATGGGTTTTTAAATCCCATGTTTTTATTGATATATATATTTAATGGTATCATTTTCCACTATTTTTCAAAAAAAATTATTAATACAGTATTTGTTTAGAAAATACATCTTTATTTCTCTCTTCATTTGGAAACCTTTTTTCATTCAAAACCATGATTTATAAAAACTTTTATAGAAATGTTTCCACACAAACATATTATTTTTGAAATACATTTTTAACGATTTATAACAAATTAAATAAATTTTATTGAATGGATTCATCATGTATTTTCCAACAAAATTCCAATTTTGATTTTACTCTAAACGTGAATGAATTCATCATTTTAACATGAATGGACAGAATGGAAGTTTATAAATCTACGAAACATCAGTCAAACATAGCATTATTTATATGTGTTTAAATTTATATTCAATGAAAATGGTTTTCATAATGTTTTATATTTTACAAATAATTTATCAAATCAAAAAGGATATATTCCTTCATATACTATTAAATGACCTTTCAAAATTATTTTCTATATTTGATGAAATCCATTGGTGTTACATATTACTTATTGGGGATATCACCCATGTATACCACTCATATTTTATCTCTAAATGAATTATATATTTATTTACTGATGTTTATGAAATCAATATCTCTTTTAAGAGTTATACCATGAGTAAATGATGATGAAACCCACTTCTTTTCATGGGCTATTCTATGATGAAATGATTATGAAATCAATCCTATTTCAATATGTTAGGATATTTTGAAATGATTATAATACCCAATTCATTACATAGGTTATGATATATGGAATATCTATAATCTTGTGTGAAACATAATTATGGTTTTCATTATGATAATGGTGGGACCTATATCTCCCTCCAATGAATTGGATAGAGATTTATATATCTCAAGTGATAAGAATGGATGTAATGGGGAGTAAACCTAGTATAGTAAGACATGTTTGGAATGAGGAGTGAACCCAATAATGTAATATAGGACTTCAATGGGGAGTTAAATCGGTACAGTAAAGGACCTTTTCAATTATGGTGGCCCTGGAAGCAATCTAAGACCAATATGGAAATTATTTTCAATACAAAGGTGTATGCCATAGATTCCATCCAGTATGAAAATATTATGCTCATATTTCTCATGTTCAATAATTATCTT
The DNA here is from genome assembly GCA_963277665.1 of Viscum album. NCBI lineage: Eukaryota > Viridiplantae > Streptophyta > Magnoliopsida > Santalales > Viscaceae > Viscum > Viscum album. Next base: position 127,146,366 of record OY728147.1, on the reverse strand, counting down.
ATGATTAATGTCTTAAGAACATCCACTATTTATTCATTGACTCTTTATATGATCTTTCATATGTAGGGTACAATTATTAAATGATATGATCATGTTTTTATAACCTTATGTTCATGTTATTCTTATTTAGGTCCATTGATTACCCTTACTAAAAATCTAATCTAACCATTTGTTATGTTTCCATTACCTACATTATAAAGATATGTATTATTTATGATATTTCCAAGAGGGTTTATAGTTTAAATGAACATTTTCGGGGATGATGTAGCTCTGTTATGAACCAATGTTTATGTTTTAATGTTTTAAAAGACAATAAGCTATTATGGTCCATATTAATTTTCTATATATTTTAAAAATATTCATCAAAAAGATTAAATATATTTTTATGTTATGATTGATTCTCTATAGTCACAACATATTACATTCCCTAAACTCCTGATCATCAAACTATACCCAAAATATTAATTAAATAATCCTAAAATCATCAATTCTAATGAATAAATACCCAAAAATACTTATCATTATAAAAAAAATAACAAAAACCAATTTTCGCTATAATTTAATTCTATGAAATCCTAAAATAACCATCTAAATTGAATAACCAAGGACACAATTCCATATAACTTACCCAATTTATAAATACACATTGTGAATTTGTTAGTGTGGATGGTCATTAACAAAGTTATTAATCAACAAATTCCATAACTCATAACTAACTATAAAAACATTCACCAATAAATCCAACACACTAAGTTTGAAAATACATAAAAAAGTTTCCAAATTCATGAAATAATATAGGATTATTTATACATAATACAAAAATATAGTTAGGATAAAACTACATATCCCAAAATACTCAACACTGTATCAATATATAATACATTTAAAAGACTAAAATATCCAAAAAGTACAAAATAAAATCCTATCCAAAATACTTTGTATATAAAAATGAAATATTCCAATGATTTAAACTAATAATCATCCAAATTAAAATCCATGAATTCATGCGTGACTAATAAAACCATTATAACTCTAAAACAAGACAATAAAAAAATATCCATAATGTAAAATAACAACTAATGGACTTACATACATAAAAAATATCTATTGATCTGTATAAATAATTTTATATTAAAATAAAATTAAAATTACTTGATAGATTTAATGCTAAAATATCTGAATTATTATTTTATAATTCTCTAGAGGAGTTCCCATGGATCTACTATAACCACCTGGTCACTAAAATTTTATTTAACAAAAAATTTTCCATATGAAAATTAAGTAGTTAAAATTATCTTACAAATTAAAAGTGGGTTATAGGCATTTTAAAAAACACTAAAGTGTACAAAAATATATTATTATATAAATTATCTTCCAGAAAATATTATATAAGGTCAATATTTAAATATTTATTATTAAATATACATTTCTATTTCAAAAGAGAATTACCTAGTACTCTTCCAAAAAATTCTATTGTAGAAAAAATCGTAAAAATTAGTTTGTGAAAAAAATTATCAAATATACTCTATGGGAGTTACCTCTTTGATTATAAAATATTTCATAAAAAAAGGTGAGGAAAATTTTGAATCATAATCAAAAACCAATTTTGAATGATTTCTAATGATATTTTATAAGGAACGATAAATTTTTTTAAAATCATTTAACATATTTGGAATAAAAAATGGAATAATCATTATATGTATAATAATGAAACCATGTTATATTATTCAAAATATATTTTATTTTTATAATGTATTACTATAAAATAAATCCATTGAAGATCAATATCTGATGAATAAATTGAATCACATTTATAACACCATCACTATATTTTTTCTATTCAATTAATGACGATTCATTATAGTATTTCTCATATCAGATATTAATTTTAATTCCTAACTAAAAATAGTACCGAATAATATAATTAGAGGAGTTACCTTGGGCTAGTAGTTTGTCCTTATCAAACTGTTTGTGACATCTATAATAAATTGGGTTATCTACTAAAATTTAAATACACTATTAATGTTTTCACCTTATCATCGCTCTTTGTAGTGAGATTAGTAAGATATATTTCCCTTTTAATTTAGGGATCAAATGATTCTCTTTATATTAATAATGTAGGATCTTGTGATAAAAAAGAATAATTAATCTTTATAATTCACTCCCCACACTCCTAGGCTGTACTATGCGTGTGGATTTAATATTTGAAATTGTTGTGAATAAGTGTAAGATTGGAATACTATCATTGATAAAAAACGTCTGGAGACACTAACCATGTTATCATATTCCCACATATATCTACATTACATTTGTTTGGATTACACCAAGATGAGTCTCCACCACTCATATATTTACAATGTTTAGTGTGTTTTATCCATGAGCCTCCGCACTAGTTTAATGAGAGCTCCACACTTCATGTCTATGAATAAAGCCTGTAATGAATATATATACCATTATAATTAAAGTAAAAAAATCATAATAACCATTCTCATATCTCATCTCAGATCAAAATCTATTATTCACTCCACATTAAAAATAACATCATGAGTCCTTCATCAATTCCCATAACTTACATATTTTGTTTAAAATTAAGGTGGATTACACTGAAGCATTTCCTGGTGAAAAATGTGAGAATGAAGTGTGTCAGTACGTCATCACTTTTTGTATGGAGGATTATGGTTTCATTATAAAACAAAAAACGCACACCATATACATCTTAAAATATCTACTAGGTCTTAGCACTTATGAGTTCAAAGTGGAATGTATCTCTTGGATCAATCTCATCCAAATTAAAACAGTCCACAAGTAGATGTATAAAATTTGTAATATTTTCTCATCCAATATAATGTTTTATATATTTAATTAGGGTGAGTAGAACAAAAGTGGTATGATCTATCGAAACAAAAGGTTCCCTGATTTGGTATCTAAAAATAAATTCATAGAAATATCACAATACATTGCATTGAACAACTTACTTAGGAGGCCATTACTATATATTAATTCAACATTCCATTCATTATACCACTAATTCCTAAAATAATATCCCAATGGTCAAGCAGGGGTGATCTACAGAGACTCTTCTTCCGTTTAATCATACGAAACCCACTAAATTAATTTCTCGTATTACAGAATTAGTGTAAGGTAGATTTATGTGGATGTATTCAGGAAAAGAATTTAACCAAATGACCTAACAACTACCTATATGTATCCCTTTTATATATTAAAGATTATTTTCCTAATTAGAAACTCAAATATGGGAAAATACTCTTTAACATTGACACCACAATACCATTCAAGTGAGAAAAATAGTTCTTTTAGTTCACATAATTCTCTTTTGAGGGATATGTGAGCATGAATTCAGAGAAACCCTCTCATAAAATACAATATATAGTTCTCCATTATAAGGTAAATATATGCATCATCCATGTATTATATAGAGAGTTATTTATTAAATATATATCCACTGGTCCTTTGGGTTTATATATTTATTGAGAGTAATCAATTGATGGTGGAGAATGTTAGGGAAAATAAAATTCAACATCATTGTCTTTATTGAAAATAAAGATAAAAAACCACCTCTTATGATTCTACACCTATAAATCATGTGATTCACTTCATTTCAAAAAATCAATGAGTTAAACATCGCTATTTGACTTCAATATTATTAAAGAAAACATATGGATTATGCCCAAACATCCATTATATAAAGGTTTTCCACTAAAAAGGATGGGTTGACAGTGGTAAACACTATTATAAAAGAAGATTGAGTCCAACGATGATCAGTTCCACCATGATTCTCTATGAATAGGCATAGTACATTTCATTAATGAATTACTACTATGACATATTATTTTGGATTTATATAGCAATTCAACGACACCATCTCCTATTCAACACCAATCATGTAGTGACTTGGTAATCTACAAATTATATATGTTGGTATGTAAAACAATTTACCCCTACCAATATTTCATGATATAAGATTCTGATTATAAGATTACACCACTCTTTTATGGTATTTACTCCTTTTTGGATCAAAATATCAATAGACTTCATTAATCATATTTTTTGAAGTATGGACAGTTGAAAGAGTGAACATGGGAATGAGAGAAGGTGTCATGACTGAAGTATGATATAGTAGTCCCACTTTCATACCAATTTAGTTCCATGAGTAATCTAGGGGGATGATTAGATGCCTAATATGGAATATACCATCATTTAATAGACTGTATAATCATACTTTCTAAACAATATGCTTTAAGGTGTTTTTTCATAATGGGGTATTATTATCTTATTACCCTCTTATCTATTAAAACATGTAACCCCTTTTCCCTTAATATTAATAGTGGACCCCTATGTTTGATCCCCCTACATATTCTCTTATTCAATAGAGGTACTCCATCAATCTCTATATTTTTTTAAGGATTATTGTGATTACGTGAATTCAGTAAGTATATAAATCCACTTAACCTTATTCATGTTTCATTTTACAATAAAGCGGTGTCCCAAACATTTTGCTAACAAATGTTATTTCTAAGGCTTTCAACTTCAATACAAATTTCTCTCAAATTTTTCCATACCAAATGATCCTTTTGGATTAATATTCTTCAATAACGCTATGGTAGGTGGTACATAATATTATCCCATATCGTTTCCTACTTTTCAATAGTTCTTGAGTTTTTCATTATATATTTTTTATATACATAAACTCAAATTTAAATTGTAGATGTAAATTTTTATATTTATAATCATTATATTTATTTAAAATAATTAAATTGTATTCGGTATATAGAATTAAGAGGCAAACCATATTACGTTAATGGACTTATGTAATTTATTAGAAAATAAAAACTATGATGGATTTATTTTTATTGAGATTTTTTAATTTGAAATGTTGTATTATGTCACTATATGATTCAATGTATATTAAAATAATATATTTCTAAATTTATAATTTTTATAGTTATAAAATGGGTTAATTAAAAACTATTTTTCATAGTATTTATTTTTTCATATTCATAAATTATTTAATGAGTTTATCTTTAATATAGTTATCGAGTGACAACATTAATAATAATTATTTGAAAATGAATTGATGGAGAAAAACCTTAAGGATTGTTTTGGTTTATTAATAAAACACCCATAGAGGTTGTTATGAATAATACCTACATATGTGGTCATGAATAAAACCATTATGGGTCTCTATTAAAACACACTTTATGGTAAGTTGTGAAATCAAACAATGTGGGTGGTCAAGTTACAACTTGAATACTTGGTTTAGAAAGATAAAATTTTGTGCTCGGAGATGTCTTAAACTGGACAAAGTTTGTGTGTATAAAATCAGGATTCACTTTGGAACTCCTATGTTGGATTTTCATATTTTCAATCAGTAATTTACTTGTTCATTATTTTAAAACTAGTAGACAAAACTAAAATATGGAATTAAATTCCAGACTAGATGAATTTAGTTATTTTGTTGGTGGTGTCCTATTTGGCCATAGTAACACCTTACTCAAATAGGTGATTGGTAACTGAGTAGACATCATGGTAGTAATTATAAACAAGGGCATGAGATTTATGAAAAAATTTCTATTACTCTGTTAGGACATAGTTTTCAGATAGGATTATGAAAATATCTTACACAACATTGTGAAGATTGATTGAATTATTTAGCTATTTTAATTTTCCACTTTCAATAATTTTGTAACACTTATTTTATGACCGGTATGTGTGTTTGAAAAATGCCTTGTATTTTGAATCATCATAGTTATTACATTATCTATGGTCCATTATTTGGAACATTAATAAATTTATCAATGATGTTATGTGATATATGATATTTCATTTATTTTCCCTCACATTTTCACTCTAACCAGAGGGTATGTTCTTTTCATAGTATTATCATATACACTTTATGGTGGTTAACATTCTCTGGAAGATGGGGTAACATGCCTATGGTCATGTGGAACAACTAATCCAGGTCACTACCTGAGTGGCTTCATGTTTGGGATGTAATAAAGATCAATTAGAGGATCCTTTTTCTAATATTCTAGAATAGTAGATATGGAAAAATAATTTGGCAGAGATTGATGGATATATTGTTCTTAGTAGTATCTTATCCACATGATGTGGAAATAAATCTCATTATAGATGAGACTTATTCATATTTTAATGTGTTTTTAATTTTTTTTATTACATCTAGTACTGTTTCTTTAATACACCATAGTTTCTGTATAATTATTAGACTACTAAAAGATATAAGAGATGGTACCTGGAAACATTGACCATTTTAGTAGTCATGGAAATCTACATAGATACTTTATTCCTTATTTAATTGAGAATATAAATAAATTACATAATAAAAATTCATTCATAATTTGAAATCATTCATAATATAATTATTCTTATCTATGGAAATTGAAATATAATATGTGAGATCAAAATAAAAATATGGGATATATATAATATTATTGATTTCCATAATGTAAGGTGTAATTAAAATGGACGAGTGGATAATCTAAACACATTCCATTCTATAAATGACTTCAAATTTGTGAAAATTCATGGAAAATTTGAAAATATAAATTACATGGATAATATAATTTTATTCAAAATAATATAATTCAAAAATCTAGAAAATCATGAACTTTTAATCAAGGCCTCTCAACCATGATATCATGAATATTACCATCAATGACACTCAGAAAATACATCATTCTTAGTAATTGGTTATGTATAAACCAAACACCGATCAAATATGTCCCCATGTATGGTCTCATGTTACATGATGATGCATCGATGATACTTATATAATAAGTCCAACATATGAAATCCTCATCCTATGAATTTATCATATATGTAATTATAAATACAATTCATTCTGAAAGTAATATATATTTAAACAATTATCTACATTGAATACAAAATATAGAATATCAATATTTTTCAATTAAATGAAATAACATAATTAATATGCTTCGAGTAACTAATCTCATATATTGAAATGATATATTCAAGAAGCATCATCAAAGTAAAAAAAATAATTCAAAATTCACCCATGATATTAAAATTATGGGACTGAAGGATAAAGATTATATACAATTAATAATAGAGAGTGAAAGACAATTTGATCTCCAGAACGTGAATGATCTAAAAAATATCTATAGTCCATTATTTATAATGGATATCCATCGGTTCATCATAAATAAATTTTTTAGTACAACCAAACCATTATAAAAAAATAATTAATACCTGAAAATTTACATTATTATAACTCCATGATTTAATTAACATATAAATTACCTTCCAAATTATTGTTTTCATTCATTTCATATAATATCACAATTTTAGTTTGATATAATTTTAAATAAAAATTAACCTAATATTGAGAAATAAAATTTTCTGTAAAGTATCCATGGAAAAATGTAAAGTAATACTCAAAGATAACTATGTTCATGGAGGATTGGAAATTATTTCTTGTAGGATACATTAAAATATTTATTCTGAACAAACCCTTAGTAAACTATATATTTTTTGTAAAATTAAATGAAAAAAATATAAAATTTTAACATAAATTAAATAATGGTTAAAAATGGAAGCAATATATTCTTAAATAATATTATCAACATTCCTGAAATAATTTTTATGAAAATATGGAAAATGAAGCAACATATTTGGAAGGAAAACATCAAAATTATACTTTTTAAAAATGTGTCCCTTATATGTAAATTACATGTTTTTTATTTATTAAACAGGAGACTAAATAAAATATAAGTAGGTAAAAAAATTCATATTGGATGATGAAATATTTGGGATTTAAAAATATTATGATCATATAAAACATCCAAATTAAAACTTAACATTAATAATTATAGAATAAAATTAGATTCTAATAGAGATCCCTTACAACATTGGTATATTTTGAATAATAACTAGTTGGTTGAAATGAAATGAATTGGAACATCACATATCAATATTTATGAATGAATCAGGATAAAAAAATTAAATGGTTGTTATATACCCTTCATAATAAATCATTGTTTCATTACATAACATATGTCTCAAACAAGAAAATATTATATGATAAACCATTTCCTCAAGATAAACATGCCTTACTGTTCTTCTCAATCACTTTATAATAGATTTAAATTAATTATTGATGTATAATAGAAACATATTAATAATTTTAATAACATATATTATCTATTAAAAACATTTCAAACCGTTTTTCTTAATAACTTTTTATTAATATCTATTTTAGAGAGCTACCTGTTTCATTGTTTTGGTGATTTTCATATTGATAGATTAAATACTTGATTTTATTTCAAATTGTTACATTATTATCATAATTTTGATGATAATATAATTTTCATATATATAATTTATATACAAATTTATATTCATTGTTTAAAGTAATAAATGTAAAATGAATCACAAAACTTCATAGAGGTGGTAGTATAAAAGCATACATGAGAGATGATATTATTATTTAACGGGTGGATGGGTATGATGAAAAATGATATACTATATTATTATAATAATAACTATATCATAAAATTCATCCATATAATATTATTTCATTTCGATCTACCATTATGTCCAACTATAAGAGTCTGTAGTGAAAAATGAAATACAAATTTATCACAAGTAGGTAGTTTGTACATACACACGAAATAAATTTGCAACTTCCATTATAGAGTAAGTGTATGATAATGTTGTACATGATTTTATAAAATATATTTTAGTATATGTATTATACTAATGTTTTTACATGAAATATTTAGAGATTGGTTTGAAGGGGTAAAATAACAAAACCAAAAAGAAAACACTCATTTAAAAACAATACCACTTATTCAAAAATATACATTAGGTTTATACCAAAGGCATTATTATGAAATTATTATGATACAAACAAGACATATAACATATTGGTATATTTTTGAAGATGTATTTTTTCGGGATTTCATAAGCTATGAATCACTTAATGTGCCAAGAAGATAGGATAGGTTGAGTCTTTTATATGTGATTAGATGACACAATTGAAAATTTTGAAAATGTTGTAATATAATAATGTATTAATAATTCATAATTACTCAATAGTGATTCATATACAAATATGATATGAAATAGGTATAAAATTTGACAAGATAATTGGGCCAATAAAAGTTTTTAGGTAATCTTATCCTTTATATTTTATATTTATCCATTTCAACCCATTTTAATTATTACCATATTAACTTAATTTTTACCAATGTTTCTATTTAATATATCTAGAAATGAATGTGGTCTTAATAAAAAAATTCACAATTATTAATATGAATATGTGTTCATTTTACCTCATTAAATTTCAATAAGTGGTTAAAATTACATTAAAAATAAAATCTCAGTATATAATGAAAAAATAGTTTTCCGAAAAAATGTATTATAAGTATAAAATCATTTTTATAAAAAAAATTATTTATAATTTTTATTTAAATAACATAAAATTGATTATAATTAATCAAAATTAGTTAAATAAGCTTTAAAATCAATTTTATAAAAAATGTGGCATTATAAATATTTCAAATTATAAGGCCATTTTATATAAAATATAAAATTTTCACAATTCAATAGAAAATAAGTGTTTTTATGAAATAAATCAAAAAATAAACATAAAATTATTTTCAAATACTAATTTTTAAAACTATATCATCTTATAAATTATAATTTTTAAATTACTATAAATTATTTATAATTTACTATCACAGAAACCAATGAAATATATTTGGTATGAAAATGTAATTTTTAAACATGAAATTACTTTATTAAAAATTTATTTCTTGATTATTAAAATTTAATAAATACCTTAATCTTGAGAATAAATGTTAAAAATATTACATAATTGGTTTAATCGAAACCATACACTCAGATTCAATGACTGGGATTTAATGGACCAATTTAAATAATATTATTTCAGAGATTAACGAAGCTTGGTGTGGTATGTGATACACAACATCAAACATATTTTAAAATTTGAAATATATAATATAAAGTAATATGTTATTACATTAAATAATTCTTACATAAATTAAATCACCAGAATTTTAATTCTTTTTTTTTAAATAGAGAATATCATATAAATAAAATTATTTGTAGATTTTATCATGAAAATTAATTTCAATGTTATAATAAAAATACTATAATTCATTTATCTCTCTAATAATAATAATTTCAAATGTGTTTCAAAAGAAATATGATGGTAATTGAGGAATAAATTCTATATATAAAAAATTGTTTTACCTTTAGTTTTATTAATTTTGACTAGTCCCTCTTCTATTGAGAAAAAAATATGATAAAATATATATACCTGATTTGATGCTAGTCTACAAATATAATTTCATCCTCTACAGTGAATAATCATGAAGACACTGAATTTTTCATGACTAAAGCACTAAAATCTTCATTTAATTGACTATAATATCCATAGAACAATGGAATATTATCCCTCTTATCTAAATGAAAAAATATTAACAAAAACAAATATAATATGACTAAAATTTTACATGATAAAAAAATTAATACTTGGAGCCTAAAAATTACCCCAAATTTTCATCTAAATTCAATCCATATATAACCATCCATAAACTGCATCAAAAGTATTCCAGAATAAGATTATAATATAAAAAAATCTGAATGATTTTATTATTAGATATTCTTTTTAGATCAATTTAACTTTTATCTATAAAAAAACATTAATCATAAATATAGTAAAATAATAAAAAAGTATTTTCCATATCTCACATTACTAAACATATTTTCATATTTTCAATAAATATCTAAAATCCCCATAAATAAAAAATAAATTAATTAGAGTTTCCAAAACATTACTGAACATTTATTCATAAAATAAAATCTAATTTTATGGAAAAAATCCACTTACCATAAACACAATTATTTCCCAATATAATGAAAACATTAAAAAATTACATTAATCACCAATTTACTAAAACACTTCTTAATCAAATAGTTATTTATATGATAAAACATATATACTAAAATTTTAGAACCCGTTGTATCTCAAATAACTAAATTAACATTAATGAATATATTAATCTTCTGGGATATAGATTCCTTCCAACCTATATCCACAGAATAGAAAATCATTCTGCTAGAAATATCCTTTTTAATAAAACACATACTAAACCAATTGGTTTTATTCCCCTAAATGTATTCAAAAATACGATTATTCATCTTAAACTCACATCACATAAAACACCTAATTGGTTATTAGGCATTTAGACAAGTGATCAACCATAGAATAACATCCCATTAATAGTATGGTATTCCCTATATGACTAGGGAATATAATATGTTTTTGTAGGTTCTATCCACTCATTAATCAAAATATTGAATGAATTAAATTTTAATTAACCCTCAAATATCCCCTATGAGTGTCCAACAATGTATATAGTCATATCACTATTCACCATGCACTGATGAAGGTTGAATTAATAACCAAACTAACCCTTTTAGTGTTGTTACCCCTATGATAATTTTCACCACAATTTCATATAATTTAGAATACCCACAAAGGGTTGTATTTTCTATGAAATATACATAATTCCTATAGTACTAATCCTTCATGATATTACCTTATGAATTTATCTATCCCTTATGTATATCATAGGGTTATGTTCTGTAAAATATGTTATCATAAATCCATTTTCTTGGGGTACTACTAAACATTCATCCATACAAAATAAAAAACCCATACTTCAATAACCTAGAGTTAGAGCATACATATTAAATTGTTACAATATACAATGGATTACTACTTCATAGACCGATGTGTTTTATAGTATTTGAAAACTAGATACATTCATGATTCACAAAATTATTAGGAAAGATAAAAAACAAATAATAATAATCACTCAAAATTCCTTGAAATTCACTCTAAATATCTTTCTTCATATCTAGGGTGAAGGGAAAAATATTGGGTGACATCATATTCTTATTAAAGGTTTCATACAATGAAATCAACCATTACTAAATAAAGATGAGTGAATAACACGTAGAGGGTAATAAATACAATTTACACTTAATCGAAAATATTATTTAAATGGAAACACCAGGCTAATATCAATATGTAATTATGTAGATAATGGATAATGAATTCTCAATAAAGGGAATTCATATATGTGGATATTCATGATTATTTCATCAAGACCTCTCAATCAGGATATGATGAATCTTACTATCAAGGACTCTCAACCAAGACATCATTCTTAATAAATATATGGCTTATAAAAATAACCATCTAATGTGGACACATTTTTACCTTCTGATACATTCTGATGAATTGAGGGGATATCTATAATAACTCATCACTTGTCATATGCACATCAAATTCGTTTAAAAAAAATTTTCTGACAAAAATAATTCATTCTCAATATTTCTTATACATCATTAATTATCCATATTAAATCAAGAATATCGACCATCAATATTTTCATAGTAAATTAAATAAATTACATATTAATACCCCTTCAACAGATATCATCTTTATAGTTTGTATATAGTTTAAACATTATTAATGTAGTAAAATTTTTCATAAATTCATCAATGATATTAAAAATCAGGGAAAATAAGAAATATAATATCCCATGAATAATTGAGAGTGATATAGAACAATAAAAAAAAATAAAACTACCAAAAAATAAATTTTATATCATTATTACTAAAAAATTCTCTGAGAATTTATTTTAAAAACACCGACATTTATCAGCTCTTGAAAAAACATGGATAAATGGAATATTTATCAGTTCTAATGAAAGCATTGATATATTTAACATTTTATTAGTGATATATTTCAGTACTGATAAAGCAAGCCTTTATCAGTGGTTTATTTTTAGTGATGATAAAGCGTATCATTTATCGGTGCTTTATTTTAGCAATGTTAATGGGTACCCTGTATAAGAACTTTATTTTTGTGTTAGAATATATTTATTTAATCAATGATTTTTTATCAGTGATAATGGTCCAAATAAATAAAATGAAATAATGAATAAAATAAAATAAAATTGAGTTTATTAAAAAATTACAAATTTAATAAATTAAATATTTCATGATAAAAATGAATAAATTATTTATTTATTAGTTGTTATTAAACATTTTATTGATTAGTTAATTATAAAAATTAATGTTATTAAATTATATATATTAAATTTATAGATTTATATTAATATATATAAATATGATTTTCATATTAAAAAATATTCATGCTCTTTACATTAAATAGTCATATATTTATTAAATAATGGTTTATAATTATAAACTAATATTAAATGATAATATGGACTAATTACACATTACTCGACATATAACTGAATGTTTCTTATTTTCTAGTTAAAATAGATAAAATCTATGTTATATTGATTTCACTTATATGTAATCAATGTATTTTTATATAGAATGCACACTCATAAAACTTATCTATTTTTTCTATATTGTTAAAGTGTTCTTTTTCTCAATTTATTCAATTTTATTCCTTTTTAACATATATACAAGCACTTATAATTATACATTTATTAATAATGTTGAAACTATATATGTAAAAAATTATTAAAAAATAAATATACTTCTAAAGGTACATTTATTATATTTATAAAATCATATATTTATGATTATAAATAAATAAATATTTTTAAAAACGTATCAATATAGTTATAAATATATAATTATATATATATAAAGAATTATTAAATTTCTAATAAATTTATGTAAAAAATGAATATATTTACTATATTTATATTTATATATATGTATTAAATAAATATATGCCTAATTATAGAAATATGTTTAGTGTTATATATATTAGTTTTTTCAAAAATATCTATAACTATGAATAAATAATTATAAAATAGTAATAAATATATTTAAAAGGGTATATATTTATTAATTACATATAAATATTTACGTTTTTTTAATTGTAATTATAATTATAAATCCTTTAACTGCGCTTAAGTAGTAACCTCTTATAAAATAATCATTATCTGTTCCTTTTCACTCTAATAATGATGCTGCTTTATCAGTTATAAACAAAGAATTGATAAAAAATTATCAACGCAATATGTTTAGTGCTAATAAGGATTCATTTTATTATTCCTTTATTAGCGCTGATAGAGACTTACCTTTATCAATGTTAAAAAAGCATTAATAACGAGTTTGTTTATCATCACTAAAAAAGAGATGATAAAGAGTTCTTTTATCAATGCTTAAGTAATAAGCACTGTTAAAATAAATTTTTACCAGCACTTTTTTATAATCACTCCCAACCTAATTAAAAAACCTAACCATTTAAGAACCCATAGTGATATCTAATGCATTTTGAAAAATCCACCCATTTTTTGGTGCTCCTCCTCGGAGAATCGATGCTCGAATCACACCACTCGACTACCTGCAGTTTCTCGATCAAATCATATAACATTCAATGCTTGATTTTAGTTATTGTTTCTGATGAGGGTCTCAGATTTGTTTCATTCTAGAAAGTTAGTCCTTCATATTTTTATTTTTTTTTTGGTTATTTTATTTCCTCTTCAAAAATGTAGTTATTTGTGCTCTTGTGATTTTATACTAGCGAGGTTGGCTATCTAATTATACTGTTTTCCTGTAACACCCCGAGATTTTATGAAAAATATTATTTTAATTTCATTAATGTCTTATGTTGTATTCTACACCAAGATTACCTTGCGCTATACGCAACACTATATTAGCTTGCAGTATACGCAACACTATTCTTGGACCGTGTTACACACAATTTTGATAATAGTTATTCTACGCAACATTGAGTATATATATATATTAAATGTATAAATGAAATATGTTTGGATTCTGTTATATGAAACAACGAAGAATTCTTTCACAACACGCAACCCTTACTTGGCTTGCATTACACGCAATCGCGACCTTCCTCGATAGCGTGTGTTGTACGCAATACCGGGTTTTAATAAACAATGTTATATTATTATAATATTGTCATGAACTAGCCGTTATGAATAGTATTAACTAAAATTTGAATTTTATAACATTATTATTCATCTTACACATTTCTAGAACATGGTATAAGAACAAAATAAATTTTTCGGGTAAAATAAGTATTTTTCAAAAAATGCAGTTTTACCGCCTTTTGATGGCGCACCCACTTTAAATATAGTTTTTGACATGTTTATATGTTCAATTTGACAAAAGAATATTCTTCTTTTGAATCAGGATATAAAAATTTACATTAGATAATGTTTTGATATTTTTCCGATAACTTTCATATTTTAATGAATAGTAAAAACACGCTATATTTTAATTAAAAACAACTTTTTTCATCGTAATATCTTATGTGGTTAAATTATAATATTGAATTTTTTTAAAGTATAAATAT
Organism: Viscum album; assembly: GCA_963277665.1. Lineage (NCBI taxonomy): Eukaryota > Viridiplantae > Streptophyta > Magnoliopsida > Santalales > Viscaceae > Viscum > Viscum album. Next base: position 127,130,957 of record OY728147.1, on the reverse strand, counting down.
AATATATTTTTACCATTAAATATAATGTATGTCATTAGCATTGATTTTACCTTGAATTCGTAGGTTAAATCAATTCAATCTTTTACAATGTTTTAAACAAAAACCCGTTTTTATTCGACAACGGGATTAATTTTAATTTAATTTCTGCAACTTCTGTGTTTTGAATTTTAAAAAATGGATTCCATATTTAGAATCAGTGGGTCCAAATTATGTTAATAAGCTACTTTTTATTTTTGGGAATTATGAATAGTAACTATGGTAAATTTTATTTACCATTGTTAAAGGTAAATCGGGTAATTAAGGGTAAATATAATATTTTAAAATTACCCTAACAAATATCAAAATCCTATTGGATGACTAAAAGTCGACCCATATCACCTAAGGGTCGGATTAGAATCATTTAATGGACATTTGTCCATGAAAATAACTTAATTATTATTAAAACCAAAGAAAGTGACAACATGTCACTCTCTTAAATCTTATAAGTATATTAATTTTAATTTAGTGATAAACTTCATGAAACATCGAACATGAATAGTCTCCAGAAATCTAATGGAATTATCTACATCATATAAATTTATTTATAATTTTTAGGGATTAAATAATTATCATTAATTATGACACAATAGTGATGCAGAAATTGTTTATCTAGTGAAAAATCAAGAATATTGTTTTTATTAAACTCATAGTGACCATAAAATTCACAAATACCTAACCAAAACTTATTGTACATGTAAATGTAAACCATAATCATCCAATGGTATAATATTTGACCATTTGGAGCCTTATAAAAGCGATTATGACACTTATATTATTTTATTTTAAATGATTCCAAAGTTGTCACCTTCATAATTTAATAAATATAACAATTTAATATTGTGATTTTAAGATGATAAATTCGAGTAAAAGTATTATTGTGAAAGGTAATGTATTTATATTCATCATAGGATTTTATTTTAAATTTTTATACAACAAATAAGTATATTAAATAATTATACAAAAATGATGTAGTAATTATTTTATTAAGAGATAAACCAAATAAATGGTTTTAAAAATAATAAAATAAACATTATATGAACTATTTAATGAGATACACAAATTTTATAGATACATATGACCTTTTATTAATATATTAAAGCTTTTAGTTCGAACATATCTTCTGTATATATTTTATTTAAATTCAAATAAATGAATAGTGTCAAAATTGACACTATTGTTATTTTACAAAAATAACATATTATAAAATTGTTTAAAAATCAAAAAAATATTTAAAAATTATAAATTTATATATTTATATGGTCTATAATGTTATAAAGTAAACCATTATGGAAAATCCACAACAAATAAGTAATTATTTGTTATAATTTAAAATTTAGAATTTTATTACCACAAATAAACTTAAATAGATTAAATAAGGATAAATTAAAATGATAAGGTTTAAAATAAGATCCAAACATGTCTAAATTTGATTGGTTGATGAGATTACAACCCTATCTCATCTAATCTTCGAATATGAGTCATTTTTGGAGGTTTTTAAGTGGGGTTAGATTTATTATAAATTAATATTTTTAAGAATTCCTAAGGTGCCCCTCTCCTCCCTTATAAAAGGGCACCTCCTCCCCCTCCTCCTCACACAAAATTGAGCACTCAAGCTCGACCAAACTCTGCAAAAATCTCTTCTCCACTTCCCTAGAAACATCCTAGAGGTTCTGGTCTTCTTCAAAGACCAATTTTAGTGCCCTAAGAGGAGGTCTCAAAGAGGCGCTTCAAAGAAGATGTAATTACCGTTACCAATTCTTTCATCTTTATTTCTTCTTCCACTTCTTCTTCTTAGGTTGTTTCATTATGAAGTAATAACATCAGTATCACTCATATACTGATATGTTATTATAAGTATGAAACAACCCTATTTCACCATCTATCCATCCTACGGAAAAAAAATCACCGCGCATGCGTACGTACGGAATACCGTCTCCACGCCGTGGTGTAATCTATTTTCCACCACCACCTTACATGGATGGGTATAATGGTGTAAAGAATAACTATACATAGTTATTACAACATCATATTTATTATGATATATTGTATAATCCACTCCAATTCAATTCAATATTTATGGAAATGATATCATCGCTCGTGCGTACGTACGGAATACCGTCTCCACGACGCGATGAGATTCATTCTTAATGATTAACCATTCATGAATGATTATAAAGTATATATAATAAGTACTAATGAAATATATGAAATAATAATGATACTGGATTTATGTATATATATATATGTATGTCATCTACTTACTTCCATTCAAGACAATAAGGAAAGAAAAACAGCGTTCATGCGTACGTACGGACTACCGCCTCCATGAACGGTGTTTTTCATTTTATTTATCTATCTATTATATATATATATATATATACTGAATATATATGATATATAAATCATATTTTATATTCTGGAAGTAAGTAAATCATGATATAAGTAATAATGATGTCAAGAACAACAAGTCAAAACACCTACGATAAATGAAACGATTTTACCCAAAACGCTTCTTTAACATGGAATTTACAAAAGAACGGGTAATATAATGTCATAAGTGAACCATATATGATATCATAACAATGAATATGATTCTGTAATAAGTCAATGACATTATTTAAATCATTATACAGGAGGTTCGGACACATACGAAGCAAATCAGACCTAAGGTAAGGGAAATATCACAATCTCATTTTTATCCGAGATTGTTTATACTTTGGCATTTACTGGGGTGTATTTTATGATCCACATCCATGTTTCATCAATATGTAATATTATTTCCATCCACCTACAATTGTTTAAATCCATTTTTACCCTTCGGTGAGTTTTTAGTAAAAGAAATGAAAGGAATCTTTTGTCGTTTTTCGTACGAGGTACTTTTTGACTTTTCCGACAAAAGTACGAAGAATGTTTTTTTAACCTATACGGCATGAATGGACTTTTAAAACAAAATTTCCAAGAATCTTAATTTAAAAGTTTTCAAGATTATTTTTAATCAACTTCTTTTATTTTAATGTTGTATGACATGTTATGAAAGGAAAAATGTTTTTGAAGTAGAAAGGATATTTTCCTCAAGAATGGAGTTCAAGTACTTTATCAAAATTATTTTCCATCTAAGATAATAAAAGGGTTCTGTTTTTATCCCTATTATTACATGGATTTGATTATGTTGTGATGGAAATATTTTAATGAATTCCTTTATCGTATATGAATTGTTTTATGATGTCATGTTGTTTAAGAATCCCATTTTTATTACATGGGTTACGTTATGATGTATGGTTTATGATTATGTGGCACACATAAGAAAGGATTCATTATAAGATGGGTGGGACCTATATCTCCCTCCAATGCATTGGGTAATGATTTTATATCTCATGAGATAGACAGGGCTGGAACGGTAGGTTATACCGGTTCAGTGAAACAGGACTGAAACGAGGGTTACTCGATTCAGAAAGGGACTTTGTCCACTAAGATAGTCTTGGCAATTAGTCTTGACTAATAAGAAATTATTCTATATGATTATGTGTGAATGCCACAAAGTTTCATGTTTTAAGTTATGATTATTGTGATTACATTTCACTGCCATGATTTATCCCATGTTATGAAATTATGCTCTCTTTTGCAGGTTATGATTTCCAAAATGTTATGTTCTTATGAATATGATGTGATTGATATTTCTTTTGTTTACCCTTACTGAAAATTTGAGCTCACCCTTTTATGTTTTCTTTTTCCCAGGATATAAAGAAAGGTTTTAGGTAAAAAAAGGGAAGATCTTTATGGGAGATATTGAAGATCTTTCACCACGATTAGAAGATTACGTTCCGAGTTTCCAAAGACACTAAACTATTACGATCCTTGTGTGTGTGTTTTTTGTTATGTACTAAGTATTCCGCAAAAGTAATGTAAAGTCAATGTACGTCAGGCTACGGGTCTCTACAGTTGGTATCAGAGGAAAGGTTTAGTCAACCTTTGGAAACTAGGATGCGAAAACGTTAGTGAGATCCCTAGAGATATTTCTACGGTATGTCTAGGGATGTCCCTAAGGTTAAGTAGACGTATAAGTTATAGTACTAGAAATACGCTAACAATCATAGAATTAAACCTAAGATGTTAGATATTGAAGGTACTCCCCCTTTATTATGTTGTTTTCCCTAGCATGATTTTTGCCTCACACTATTCATTTTGGGTTTTAGAAAATGGCTGGAAACAAGATGATTCACGATAATGGAGGATATGATGGACAATGGAATGATATTCTTCATGAGCAACCAAATGAAATGGGATTTGGAAGTCCAAAGATCATTATTATGCCGAATCAGAAATCTCATAATATGATCAATAAAGTAAAATTTGGTAAGTTTCCTGACTCGGCTAATAAGAGAAAGATGGAGTTTCATGATGATCATAGAGGAAAGAAAGTTCAATTTCCCCTATGTAAATCATGTGGGAAGAGGCATCAAGGAGAATGTTTCAAGGGAACTGGAAGATGCTTTGGGTGTGGAAAAGAAGGACACAAAACAAGTAAGTGCAAAGGAAAAGGTTCGGATAATGGTATTGCTACGACATCAAAAATGGTTAAGTGTTTTAAATGTGGAATGTATGGGCATTATGCAAACAAATGCCCTAAGGGAAAGACTCATGAAGAGAATCAGTATGGTCATATGGGTAGTATTTATGTGGATGATGATGATGAGACTACAAATGATATGTGAGATGAAAGAATTGTTGAAGCTCGGTCAATGGTTTAAGAATGTAGTGGAATGATTACATGTTTATCACGTGTAATGTTGTATAAGTAATCTCCTGGTACTATGGAATAAAAAGACATTTAAGGATTGTTACACTGTTGACTTTCCTTGAGTTTTGAAAGTATATGATTAATGGTACAAGTATCCATGAAAGGTTATTCAGATATTTTTGGAATGTAGATGATATGTGCATAATGAAGGGATAAGACGATAATGAGATGTTTGATTGTATTCATGAGCTCATGATTGATATAAGGACTAAGTGATATCATGGTTTGAGTATATAGAATTTTGAGGATTTTGGTATGTGGAAAGTGTTAACTTTAAACAGCATTCATGTTTTCACTAAGGTATTCAAGAGAATACATGATTAAGGACTTTGAATGTTTGGAATGTGACCAACAAGACATATCTTATGATATATGGGGATCAATGATGGTATTAAATCTCTGGTAATCGTTTTCACTATATTATGAGAGTGGACTGAAGTATTATGGATAAGCCTAAAGATTGTAATGGATTATGTTGGACATAAGTTAGGATAAAACGTTTTTCGATATTATTGATGAGATGTTATAGTAATATAGTTTTAGAAAAAGGAAAACCTGCAGGACGGGCGACAACCCATCGCTTCGGACAAGGCTGTGGGAATCGAACCCACAACCGAAGTGCGACTGGCCTTTATCGCCTACCACTGGCCTACAGGAAGTCCCTGTTTAGTAGAAACTAGTTTTATTATATTAAGCAGTATGATATATGAAGTATAAGTCCATTTTAGGAACTATATATGATTAATCTCACTATAGATCGACTTGTGTATATAATTTTTTCTAACCTTTTGTTTGAGACAGATGGAATGACCCGTCATTCTATCACATGATCTGCTAACACTTCACGAATAACAAATTCAACTTCATTTATTTAAGTGATGAAGTGGAAATTGTTCAAGGCACGAACAACAGTGAGATTGTACCAAAATAAAGTAAGTATTTATTGTAATTCAAATTTTCTAATTTAGGGAAATGATCTTGAAAACCAAAAATGTTGTCCTAGTGCTCTTATATATGATTAATCAGATGGTACCTTAGATCATCACAAATTTATGGATTTGTGATTTCTAGCTTTTCCATAGCCATGTTCTCTACCACTCTCCATCCGAACATGATGGTTAGATTTCTCTTCCATATCCATATTTTCACCTATGTGGAAACCCAGTGATTAGTTTATTTGGGTAACCGTTACGTTTCATACTTTTGTTTTTAAAGATAAGTTTTGGTATTCCTTTTTACGATGTGGGTTTCTATCAAAGAAACTTTCAAATAGTAAACCATTTATAACCCCGACAAATTTCGAGGGAGAAATTCATTTTAAGGGGGGTAGAATGTAACACCCCGAGATTTTATGAAAAATATTATTTTAATTTCATTAATGTCTTATGTTGTATTCTACACCAAGATTACCTTGCGCTATACGCAACACTATATTAGCTTGCAGTATACGCAACACTATTCTTGGACCGTGTTACACACAATTTTGATAATAGTTATTCTACGCAACATTGAGTATATATATATATATTAAATGTATAAATGAAATATGTTTGGATTCTGTTATACGAAACAACGAAGAATTCTTTCACAACACGCAACCCTTACTTGGCTTGCATTACACGCAATCACGACCTTCCTCGATAGCGTGTGTTGTACGCAATACCGGGTTTTAATAAACAATGTTATATTATTATAATATTGTCATGAACTAGCCGTTATGAATAGTATTAACTAAAATTTGAATTTTATAACATTATTATTCATCTTACTCATTTCTAGAACATGGTATAAGAACAAAATAAATTTTTCGGGTAAAATAAGTATTTTTCAAAAAATGCAGTTTTACTGCCTTTTGATGGCGCACCCACTTTAAATATAGTTTTTGACATGTTTATATGTTCAATTTGACAAAATAATATTCTTCTTTTGAATCAGCATATAAAAATTTACATTAGATAATGTTTTGATATTTTTCCGATAACTTTCATATTTTAATGAATAGTAAAAACACGCTATATTTTAATTAAAAACAACTTTTTTCATCGTAATATCTTATGTGGTTAAATTATAATATTGAATGTTTTTAAAGTATAAATATAATATATTTTTACAATTAAATATAATGTATGTCATTAGCATTGACTTTACCTTGAATTCGTAGGTTAAATCAATTCAATCTTTTGCAATGTTTTAAACAAAAACCCATTTTTATTCGACAACGGGATTAATTTTAATTTAATTTCTGCAACTTCTGTGTTTTGAATTTTAAAAAATGGATTCCATATTTGGAATCAGTGGGTCCAAATTATGTTAATAAGCTACTTTTTTTTTGGGAATTATGAATAGTAACTACGGTAAATTTTATTTACTATAGTTAAAGGTAAATCGGGTAATTAAGGGTAAATATAATATTTTAAAATTTCCCTAAAAAATATCAAAATCCTATTGGATGACTAAAAGTAGACCCATATTACCTAAGGGTCGGATTAGAATCATTTAATGGACATTTTTCCATGAAAATAACTTAATTATTATTAAAACCAAAGAAAGTGACAACATGTCACTCTCTTAAATCTTATAAGTATATTAATTTTAATTTAGTGATAAACTTCATGAAACATCGAACATGAATAGTCTCCAGAAAGATAATGAAATTATCTACATCATATAAATTTATTTATAATATTTAGGGATTAAATAATTATCATTAATTATGACACAATAGTGATGCAGAAATTGTTTATCTAGTGAAAAATCAAAAATATTGTTTTTATTAAACTCATAGTGACCATAGAATTCACAAATACCTAACCAAAACTTATTGAACATGTAAATGTAAACCATAAGCATCCAATGGTCGAATATTTGACCATTTGGAGCCTTATAAAAGCGATTATGACACTTATATTATTTTATTTTAAATGATTCCAAAGTTGTCACCTTCATAATTTAATAAATATAACAATTTAATATTGTGATTTTAAGATGATAAATTCGAGTAAAAGTATTATTGTGAAAGGTAATGTATTTATATTCATCATAGGATTTTATTTTAAATTTTTATACAACAAATAAGTATATTAAATAATTATACAAAAATGATGTAGTAATTATTTTATTAAGAGATAAACCAAATAAATGGTTTTAAAAATAATAAAATAAACATTATATGAACTATTTAATGTGATACACTAATTTTATAGATACATATGACCTTTTATTAATATATTAAAGCTTTTAGTTCGAACATATCTTCTGTATATATTTTATTTAAATTCAAATAAATGAATAGTGTCAAAATTGACACTATTGTTATTTTACAAAAATAACATATTATAAAATTGTTTAAAAATCACAAAAAATTTTAGAAATTATAAATTTATATATTTATATGGTCTATAATGTTATAAAGTAAAAAAGTATGGAAACTTCACAACAAATAAGTAATTATTTGTTATAATTTAAAATTTAGAATTTTGTTACCACAAATAAACTTAAATAGATTAAATAAGGATAAATTAAAATGATAAGGTTTAAAATAAGATCCAAACATGTCTAAATTTGATTGTTTGATGAGATTAAAACCCTATCTCATATAATCTTCGAATATGAGTCATTTTTGGAGGTTTTTAAGTGTGGTTAGATTTATTATAAATTAATATTTTTAAGAATTCCTAAGGTGCCCCTCTCCTCCCTTATAAAAGGGCACCTCCTCCCCCTCCTCCTCACACCAAATTGAGCACTCAAGCTCGGCCAACCTCTGCAAAAATCTCTTCTCCACTTCCCTAGAAACATCCTAGAGGTTCTGGTCTTCCTCAAAGACCAATTTTAGTGCCCTAAGAGGAGGTCTCAAAGAGGCGCTTCAAAGAAGAGGTAATTACCGTTACCAATTCTTTCATCTTTATTTCTTCTTCCACTTCTTCTTCTTAGGTTGTTTCATTATGAAGTAATAACATCAGTATCACTCATATACTGATATGTTATTATAATTATGAAACAACCCTATTTCACCATCTTTCCATCCTACGGAAAAAGAAATCACCGCGCGTGCGTACGTACAGAATACCGTCTCCACGCCGTGGTGTAATCTATTTTCCGCCACCACCTTACATGGATGGGTATAATGGTGTAAAGAATAACTATACATATTTATTACAACATAATATTGATTCTGATATATTTTATAATCCACTCCAATTCAATTCAATATTTATGGAAATGATATCATCGCTCGTGCGTACGTAGGGAATACCGTCTCCACGACGCGATGAGATTCATTCTTAATGATTAACCATTCATGAATGATTATAAAGTATATATAATAAGTACTAATGAAATATATGACATAATAATGATACTGGATTTATGTATATATATATATGTATGTCATCTACTTACTTCCATTCAAGACAATAAGGAAAGAAAAACAGCGTTCATGCGTACGTACGGACTACCGTCTCCATGAACAATGTTTTTCATTTTATTTATCTATCTATTATATATATATATATACTGAATATATATGATATATAAATCATATTTTATATTCTGGAAGTAAGTAAATCATGATATAAGTAATAATGATGTCAAGAACAACAAGTCAAAACACCTACGATAAATGAAACGATTTTACCCAAAACGCTTCTTTAACATGGAATTTACAAAAGAACGGGTAATATAATGTCATAAGTGAACCATATATGATATCATAACAATGAATATGATTCTGTAATAAGTCAATGACATTATTTAAATCATTATACAGGAGGTTCGGACACATACGAAGCAAATCGGACCTAAGGTAAGGGAAATATCACAATCTCATTTTTATCCGAGATTGTTTATACTTTGGCATTTACTGGGGTGTATTTTATGATCCACATCCATGTTTCATCAATATGTAATATTATTTCCATCCACCTACAATTGTTTAAATCCATTTTTACCCTTCGGTGGGTTTTTAGTAAAAGAAATGAAAGGAATCTTTTGTCGTTTTTCGTACGAGGTACTTTTTGACTTTTCCGACAAAAGTACGAAGAATGTTTTTTTAACCTATACGGCATGAATGGACTTTTAAAACAAAATTTCCAAGAATCTTACTTTACAAGTTTTCAACTTTATTTTTAATCAACTTCTTTTATTTTAAAGTTGTATGACATGTTATGAAAGGAAAAATGTTTTTGAAGTAGAAATGATATTTTCCACAAGAATGGAGTTCAAGTACTTTATCAAAATTATTTTCCATCTAAGATAATAAAAGGGTTCTGTTTTTATCCCTATTATTACATGGATTTGATTATGTTGTGATGGAAATATTTTAATGAATTCCTTTATCGTATATGAATTGTTTTATGATGTCATGTTGTTTAAGAATCCCATTTTTATTACATGGGTTACGTTATGATGTATGGTTTATGATTATGTGGCACACATAAGAAAGGATTCATTATAAGATGGGTGGGACCTATATCTCCCTCCAATGCATTGGGTAATGATTTTATATCTCATGAGATAGACAGGGCTGGAACGGTAGGTTATACCGGTTCAGTGAAACAGGACTGAAACGAGGGTTACTCGATTCAGAAAGGGACTTTGTCCACTAAGATAGTCTTGGCAATTAGTCTTGACTAACAAGAAATGATTCTCTATGATTATGTGTGAATGCCACAAAGTTTCATGTTTTATGTTATGATTATTGTGATTACATTTCACTGCCATGATTTATCCCATGTTATGAAATTATGCTCTCTTTTACAGGTTATGATTTCCAAAATGTTATGTTCTTATGAATATGATGTGATTGATATTTCTTTTGTTTACCCTTACTGAGCATTTGAGCTCACCCTTTTATGTTTTCTTTTCCCCAGGATATAAAGAAAGGTTTTAGGTAAAAAAAAAAGGGAAGATCTTTATGGGAGATATTGAAGATCTTTCACCACGATTAGAAGATTACGTTCCGAGTTTCCAAAGACACTAAACTATTACGATCCTTGTGTGTGTGTTTTTTGTTATGTACTAAGTATTCCGCAAAAGTAATGTAAAGTCAATGTACGTCAGGATACGGGTCTCTACATTTCCGATTTTTATTAAACTATTGATCACTCAAGGAGATTTTATTTTTTCTGGACTCTATGGTGACACATGGAGTCACATGAAGTTCAGTTGGTTCTTTTTTTATTTACATTTCCCAAATTTATCACCAAAATTTTTCATACATATTTTTCATTATTTATTTTGTCATTGTATTACATACATGTGAAATATTAGAAAATGAAAATGGGGATTTTTTCTATGGGGTAGTTGAAGGTATGTTAATGGATTTCATTTATGATATGATGGTTTATATGTTCTTCTTTTTCCACTTATTTGGGATGGTGTGGTAATACAATGTATGGATGCATCATGGCAGTTTTTATTTAAATTTTATTTCTACTAGTTTTATTTAGTTTTCAGGAAAAATAATTTCTATTGTGTTGTTTTCCATTCCATTGTCCTTGTTTCCATCCCGAGAGGGATCGAGAATGCCCCTTGGACACTTTCATTGGACAACTCAACTGTTTGATATATAGTTGTCTTGGGATTGTTTCAGAAACTATTTCTACTATTAAATTTGTTTTACCTTTTCTCAAAAATCCAACATTCTATGTCTTTACACTTTGAAAAATATCTATCATATTTTTATCCCTCTTTATATTAATCCAACATTATTTATAAATTTTTTTAACACTAATATATGAAATATTATTCCTTAATTCCATGTACTATTATCCAACTACATTATAATTTTTCATCATTATCATACTCCCCCTATCTAAATAATTCTAAAAAAATCTCTTTTGGAGATTAACCCTGTTATAGTTATACCACATTTTTTGGGACCTATATACTAAAATAATAAATTATAATTTCTTCCTAAGATGTATATATTTTCATGAATTTCACCCCATTTTGAGTATTTTTTTAACTAATAACAATAGGGTTTCCATGGAATCACATTGAGGTCTAGCTATATGAAAAGTAGAAAAATATAATTTCAACCCGTTTTAATATTAAAAAAGTTGAAATATAACGAATCTTCTACACTCCTTGATATGGATTGAAATTCCACCCACAACATTTAAAATTTTTATTCTATTTTCAATGGGTGTCAACAAGGGTTTTCAATATTTCTTCTGAAATCTATAAAACACTTCCCTCATAAAAATGAATTTAGAAATAAATATCTCATGAATTGTATGGGTCACCTATGAACGAAAGAAAATGTCAACTCACTATTCATCAACATTTAAATGTATGCATGCTAATAAATATATTATTTTCATTTATTTATATGTTTTATAAAATTAATATTTTATGAACCTAATAGAATGGATATGAACTGGAAATTTATATATACTAATCATTTGTGTAATGAATATGAATATAATGTTAAAGAGTTCATCATGTTTGGAAGAGATCATGTATATGACCCTTCTACAATGCTATGTTCATGTTTAGATTTTTGTTATTAAAGTAAAATTGTTCTGGATGATTTGGAAGAAAATTGATATTTATTTGGATAAATTGATCAATGGAGCAAAAACAAGGATTGGTACTGCATCACCCAACAAGATAATAACAAAACTAAGTATTTTATGTGCACTTCAATAATATTGGATAACTACCACATAACATAGCATCTGACCTGAACATCATATCAAGCAACCCTGTGATGCCCTCATCTGACTCATAGAAGAAAAAAAACTAATTAGATTCTTTAATATGGAGAGATTTTTTTTAAAATAAGATATTTCAATGGATAATGGTTTGTGGAAAACAAATACAATTTAAGAGGAAAAATGATAATAAAAAAAATGATATATACGAAAAATGTTCCCCCTTATTTTAATAATGAATAAAATTTTGAGGTAGATAAAGAAAAGTGAATGATGAATAGTAATATGATAGAGAAGGTGGAAAGAGTGTATGGGATCAGAGCATCAAGAGGATGCTAGGTAGGATGTTCAGGTTATCTACTATGTTAAGCGGTAGTTAACCAACAGTAGTGAAGTTCATATTGAATCCGTAGTTTTATTATTAATGTTGTGAGTTACACACAACCAATCATTATTTTGTCTTCATTTAACAATGGAGCCAAATAGACATCAATATAATTAATTTTTTAATAATTTCCTAACAACTATATAGTATTCTAATCCATAATTATGTGCACAGAGAATCCTTAGATTTCTTATTAGAATATATCTGGACCAAATAAACCCATTGGAGTGATGTAAAGGTAATTTTATGATATAATTTCTCCATAATACCAAAAATTTATATAATAAAATGTTGAATGATTTTTAATTATTCATTTTATAGTCCATTTATTTTAGAATATTTTTTTCAATGTGTTATGTCTTTGTAGAAATAGAAATGATGTTGTCTCTACTCAATCAAATAGGTAATCTTGATGTTTCTATAATAAAATAATTTTCCATAGAACTAATGTATTTCTTCATATTTTTGTTTATTTTATTTCTTTTTAATAATACTCACATAATAATTTTTTTCTTATATAAGTTGATTTTTTTATTTGAGTTGGGGTGATCTATCAATCATTAATGCCTTTCTGAACCAAAATGTTAAAAAACTTCTTGTCCCTCAAATTGTTTTTACCCCTATGGTGTTACATTTATCACTTTCTTTCAAGTTCTCTCCACTGCCATTATAGGAAGAGAGATGATGTTGCCTCTTCTCAATTATAGAGTTAGGCTTCATGTTTTCACATTAAAATCAATACCTATATAATTAATGTACATATTTATGTTTATGTTTTATTTATTTCTTTTTATTATTACTTATATATTAATTTTTTTCTTTTATATGTTGATTATTTGGTTTGATTTGGGATTCCCTATTCAAAATTTATGATTCTTCTCCCTCAAAACATTTTCACCCCTTCACTGTTTCATTGATATATTTCTTTCATGTTCTCTCAAATTTCATTTCAAAAAGAGCAATGTCGTAGCCTCTGATCAATCACAGAGGTAATCTTTATGTTTTTACTGTAAAATCATTTTCAATAGAATTAATTTAATGTTTTATATTAATGTTTTATATATTTATTTTTAGTGTTACTCTAATAATAATATTTCACTTATATAGGTGGATTATTGTCTTCGAGTTGGGGGTGCATTTTCCATCTTTTATATCTTTATGCACCAAAACATTCCTAGAGTTATTCCCCCTGAGAACCTTTTCCCACCTCTAGTGTTATATTTATAACTTTCTTTCAGGTTCCCTTAATTTATTTTGTAGTAAGAGAAACAATGCTACCTCTGCTCAATTAAAGATGTAATCTTGAAATTTTCACAGTTAAATCATTACCCATAAAATTAATTTATTTCTTCATATTTATGTATGATTTATTAAATTTTAGTATTAAACACATAATAATTGGTTTGTTATATATGTGGATTTATTTTTTCACGATGGTTTACTGTGTCCATTCATATTTATTCTCCCTCAAAACCATCATACCCATATAGTGTTGTATTTATCACTTTCTATTATGTTCTCTCCACTGCCTCTACTCAATTATAGATGTATTCTAGATTCTTCCTCACTAAAACCATTATCCACATATTTAATGTATTGTTTCATATTTATGTTTTATTTATTTCATTTATGTATTACTCCAATAATAATTTTTTTCCTATACATGAGGATGGTTTTGTTTGATTCGGGGTCCTCTATCAATATTGCATCAATTTTTTATCAAAAACAAAAAAATACTTCTTCTCCATAAAAACCATTCACCCCAACTATGTTGACATTTGTCACTTTTCGACAATTTCCCTCCACTCTTCAATCACTGTGGAAATCTTGATAATTGATTAGTAAATTTTTTTTCCATATAATTAATGTATTATTTAATATTTCTCTTTAATATATTTATTTTTAGTATTAGTAATAATAATTGATTTTTATACAGGTAGATTCATTTTTTTCGAGTTGAGGTGGTTTTCTTAAAGCAGCTCATGCAGTGTTGGTAGTTCAAAGATGCTCACATAGTGTTTGAAGAATTTTGGATATGTAGGAATCAACTATAGCTCAATCCAACACAGGATCTGACCAGTATTATTTCAAGTACATCTCTATATATTAAATTGATGTTAAAATTAGTAAAAAAATAAAAATGACTCAATGTGTCCATTATGAGTTTAAAATCAACATTTGACATTAAAATGTTTCACTAACAAAATTCCATGAAAATGTGCCTGTATTTTCTTGAAAATTTAGGGAACTGGTTTTAAATCATTTTTAACATGTAGGAATCAGTCTCACATCAAACCGATACACCATGTGAGTCATATGGGTCGATGTGCTTGTTTTATGTTTAAAATGACATTTTAGTACAAAAAGACCAACGACATACTCAAAACTAAGAAAACACATTCATATTGTTTTGATGAATAATGATTACTATAAATATGTGATCTGGAACTTTTTTAAATCATCCAAAGCTCAATTTTACTACATTGGGACCAATACGACTCTAAGTGCATCTTTATTTTAAATTGACTTCAGTTTTAGTGAAAAAAAACTGAACTACTCAAAACTGAAAAAACATGTTAAATTTGATTTTATAAATTAGTAAAATGATCCATAAGTGATTTTAAATGATAATGGATCAGCCACATCCCAATTGGACACATTTTCTGACTGATATGACTCCAAGTGCATGTTTTTTATTGAAAATTGACGTCATTTTTAGTAAAAAGGCCAACCGACCTTCAAAAAACAGTGAGAACCAATTAAAATTGTTGAATTACTTTATAAAAAGAGTATATAAGTGATTTTTATGTGTAGTAATTATATTCACCTCAATTTGATATTTAATTTGATTGGTATGATTCAAAATGCATGTTTCACTTTTAAAATTACACTTTATTATAAAAATAAAAGCAACATACTGAAAACGAAGAAAAAAATTAAAATTTATTTAATACATAATTCAAATGAACCATAAGTAATTTAGGACATATAGTAATCATTCACACCTCAATATGATGAATGGTGTGATCGTTGTGTCTCAAAATTTGTATTTTTATTTCTAATTATCATCAATTTTAGTACAATGGACAAGTGTCCTACTCAAAACTGAAGAAAAGGTTACAATTGTTATGATATTTTATAAAAACAATCCATAAGTAATTTTTTATATGTATACCTCAGCCTCACCTTAATCTTATATAAAATTTTCCCTTTATGACTCAATGTTTCCGTTATGAGTTCAAAGTTGACATTTTAATTCTAAATGTTTCAGTCACCGAAAGCCCACCAACCATGCTCATATTTTCTTGATAATTTAGGATAGTGATTAATAGATCATCTGTGATGTGCAGGAATATGATTCATGTTAAACTGATACATGATGTGATGGTAATAAGTCAAATGTTTGTGTTTCTATTTTAAAATGATATTTTAGTAAAAAAGACAACATATGTACTCAAAAATTAGAAAAAAAATTCATATTTTTTTTATACATTAGAAAAATTATCCACAAGTTATTTTAGAAGTTTTGGAATCATACGAACCTCAAATAAATGCAAAATGTGATCAATATGATTCCAATTTCATCGTTTTATTTAAAATTTACATCAATTTTAATAAAATTAACACATTCTATTTATTTATTTCATTATATTTTTACTAAGGTAATAATTTTTTTCTCTTAAAAATTCATTAAGTTAATCTAATGGGGGTGGTTTGTTCTGAAATAGTATGATTCGGTTCATGATTACAATATAAAGGAACATATAAGTTTTTGAAGGTATGTAATAATTTTTATTTATTTGATTGTATAAACCAATTCATGAAATGTCTATAATATATTGTTTTTTCTTGTTTTAGTGTTGTAAATTTCATCTCATTTAAATCATGTATTGGGAATCATTTTTATTGATATTAGTTGTGATTCTAGTGCTATGGTGTGCTTTAATAGCACACAACAGTCACACTATATTGGGTTGTAAGAGCTGACTGTAGTGGTGATGCAGTGTGTTGTTTCATCACACATTAGTGTGACCCTTTAGCAGTGCTATTAAATGAACTGATAAAGTACACATTTATCAGGTATTTCAAAAGTTGTGATAAAGGCCACATTTATTACTACTTTTAAAAGCTCTGATGAATGTATAATTTATCCTCACTCATATAAGTGCTAATAATGGTCAGTTTTATCTATGCTAAAATGGAGATGATAAAAGGCTAGGGCTTTTAACCCTTCTCATGTAGTAAGTTATTTTCTAGTGTTGATAAAATATATTTCTGGAATAGGTAAAGGCTAGTCTCGGTATAGTGAATGGAAGACCATCAATTCATTATGATATATTGTTTTTTAGTAAAATCATGCCTCTAGAAAAGAAAATACATTCAATAAACTAAAACATCTTCCCTGTAACATCATTTAATTATAACGAGATAAATCACATTTTGAAATTTGTTTTATTAACTTAATAAAATAATAACATTTTCTTTAGATATATTTATCAATGAAAATTCATTGAAAGTAGAAAACCAAATTTTTTGAAAAAAACCACGGAAGAATAAAATATAATCATCTATGAAAAGTTTTGTCATGATAAAATGAAAATTACATTATGAAATTTATGTAAAAGAAATGATTCTGTTCACACCTATTGAAATAAGTACATAATTTTGAACAACACCAGAACATTCTATTTAATATATTTTATAGAAATTAATACTGTAGTATAAATTACATTAATATATCATTAAATTTCAGTGAAAACATTATTTAGATAGTTTTTATGTAAATATGGGCATGGAAAAAAATATTTGGAAGGAAAACATAAAAAAAAAGAATTTTAAAACATATATTTATTTATATATAACATACTTGTTAATTTTTGATCAAAAAGAGATAAATTGGAATATAAACATGTGTAACCAAACACTAAAACATGTGAATAAAATATATGGGTGATTAAATATTTCATCAAATAAATTTCCAAAAAATATAAACATAAAAAACAATAAAATAAAATTATATTGTAATATAAATAGTTTATTGCTTTGGTAAATTTTTATCTGCAACACATTACATGAAATAAAATTAATTATAACATTAAAAATTGTGATTTAATAAATATTCATGAAATAACCTGTCATTGTGTCAATATATACACCATAAAAAATGATATAGTTTCATAACATTTCATATGTCCCATATATAACAGTTTATTATGATAAAAAATTACCTCAAATTTGAATTGCATAAAAAGAACCTATAAAATCCTTCATAATAAACTTAAATTTATTAATATTAAATAAATTATCCATATAAATAATTATAATATAATATTTTATCCACTAATAATATTTCAACACTTGTTTATTAATGATTTTAAAATCATTTTTGTAGGGTTAACTACTCTATTTTTTTGTGTATTTCATTTTATTAGTTTTGATATATAAATCATTATCATCAATTCATAATCCCCCAAATGTTAATTATTTTATAAATATAATAGATATTTATTATAAAAAAATATAATTAGGCTATAATAAATGTCCGGAAAAATTATTCATATAGAATTATAGTGGTCGTAGTCCACAAACACGCATCAGCGAAATTATACTTTTTATATTCACGGAATAATAAGAAGATAGATGATATATTATATTTATGTAATCATAATTATTTCATATATATCATATTTTTTTCATTTTTTATATTTATATGACCAACTATAATAGTTTGCAATGGAATATGAAATATATCATCTTTATGAGGTGGTAACACGCCAGTCAGAATGAAAGATGTTTTCATTTTCCATTAAATAGATCAGTAGTTGAAAATAGATATAAAAAAGTAATAGTAAAATTTTATCATATGTGATATAATTAAATTATTATATCACAGTGTTTAGGAGTGGTTTGAAGGAGGTAAAATTAGAAATTAAAAATAAAACAATAAGTTCTGAACTATACAACATCTTTAGACAACCTCCATAGGTTTATACCTAAATATTAAATAGGAATGTATTATGATCAATATGAGACCATACTGACATGGGGATGGATTTTAATAATGTATTTATGTTTTTTATGTTAATTATATCCTCATGTATCGATAAAATATTACATATGAGTTCATTTTATAACTAAGGTAATAGATAAATGTGGTATTTTTTAAATTTTTAAAAAATATTATAATCCTACTCAATCCAAATAGTGTTAAGTTGAATCATCATATAATTGGATAATATATAGTGCTTAAAAATGACCAAAAATTGTATATTACCTTTTTTCTAGTCAACTATTACCATTATCAGTTTAGTTTTAACCATTTAAAATTGTTTTAACTCTTACCAAGGTAACTAAATTTATACAAATGGTATAATTCATTATCAACCTCTTTGAAAGTGGAATAATTTAAAAAAATTTGATGATGATTCAAAATTTGTATTATATTTTATCAAATTTAATTCATATAAGTGGAAAAATTAAATTTAATGTTAATCTAAAAAACCCGAGGAAAACATTGTTGTGTAGAAAAAATTATCATATGTATAATAATGTATTTATATTAACATTTAGTATAATGCCAATATGAATAAAATTAACCAAATTATTTTTAAAAAATTACATAATGATGTAATAAAACAACATTAATAAAAAATATTATTTTTAAATACATGAAAATAAATGGAATTTTTCTTTATAATTGGTATTTTTCACTCTTCCCTAGAAGATAAATCTATTTAAAAAAATGGTAAAATTTCCCCTTTGGGAATTATTAAATGATTATTTCAAAAATAATTTTCATTTTTTATAAAATAAAATTTATAAATGTTTAAAAAAATTATAACATTCACGTAAAAAAAATTACAAAATAATTTTTCCTCGAAAAAGATTTTGAGTAATAAATAATATCACTATAAATTATATTATTATTTCCTATGAATTAATAAAAAATTATATATTTAGTATTACATATGTATATATATAAAAAATTATTTACTTCAATTCCAACCCACAAATACAATGACTATATTATAGTAATCTCTATTAAATAATATTATTCAATGTTTTTTATGAACGATGTTTCATGTGACACACAAAATTAATTTTCGTTTTCATTGTAAAATACTATATACACTAAAATATAGGGTATTAAATTTTTCATTGAGTTATTTAGTTAATAATTTTTCTTATTGATAATCAGGATTCTGTCTCATTCCCTATTATGGAATGAGAGAACATGTGCATTCATGCATCAAGCTACAAACATATGACTTATATGTCATTCATAAATTTTATACGATTGATTGATATTGATATATCTATCTACCCATAGATAAAAAGTGGTTTATCATTTGTTGTGTCAATAGTGAATTCTTTAGAATTTTAACATACAATTATATATTTATATAATACATGAATAACTAATTGATTTACCTATTTCATATATCTATGTTATAAAAGAATTTATAAACTGTTTAATTTGTTTCATAAGGCTCCCAAATAAAATTTATTTGTTTTTCCATTACCGAATGAAAATTAAACATTATCTTATTAAAGCATGGAGAAATCATTGAAAAATGAGAAAAATATTATAGAATATAAATCATCTGAAAACAAAAACCCATGATGATTTATTGGGGGGTAAATTAGTAAATCTTTTGAATAGAGAAAAAACATGTCCCTGAGTAATAAATATTGATCAAGAGAGTTCTTGGAGTAATGAAATCATGCGGGGTTTATCATTTATGTTAGTTTGGTAATTTTAAAGCCTTTATTTTTTCTGTTAATTGATAGTTTTTATGTGTTGTTGTTATTGTTTATTCATTGTTTCATTATTCTAATATGACAGCAATAAGATCTATGGATCCATTCTGAGTGGGTGGGGGTGAGTATATTTCCATGTGGTGAGTGGAATAGAGATTCCAGTATTTCGATTTCCAATTATAGTTAATCATCTTTTAATGAGACTTTTATAGGTATCCTTGTCGATAGAGGGATGGGGATCATAAAAATTCTCATTCTATGTATTATCTGACACATGAATTTTACTGACAAAACCCACGATAGTTTAATGGGATATGGTGTTCAACATGAGATGGTATATGGATGGAGTTTATTCTCACTATTTGGAAAAATTTATAAACTCTAATAGATAATGAAGTTATTATTTAAATATATTTTTTGTGTGGAGTATCATGAAATTTTACATATTTCATTTTCCCCAAAGAATATGATGATTGGTTGAACTAGGTGGACTCCCATACCAACTTCTCCTGTTATTTCATCCCAAAAGTTTTTTTATCTGATAAATTTAATGAATTTATGTCAATTATTTAGGGGTATACATAAATTATGTAATATGATTCTTTTTTATATGAATTCATGATTTTTATCCCACCATCATTGGTGATGTGACCACTAGGGAAATGAATTTTCAAGATGGATACAATTATGAGATATAGAAATAGTAGTGTGTTTTTCTTATTAACACATTTTATAATATTTATTCCCATATCAGAATAACTAAGAGTAACATCAACTATTATTGTGTTACCAAGTAGTTTTCATTGGCGGGGTCTATTAGTGTCAGTTCATTTAGTAGCAAGAAACATCGAAATGATCACTCAGGCTAAGTAAGTGTTAGCTAGTCCATATATAGTGAAATTTTCATTCCCTCTTCGATGAAGTAATGATGTACAGTTTTATCTATATAGATTTTGTGAAATATATGGATTACAGTAATCAACCTATTAGTGAGTGACATCAATTTAGGATAATATGAAACTTTATCTATTTTCTACATGCACAAAATAGGTGCCAAATTTTATTAGTACATGATCTATTTGGGGTAGTAGAGTAAGGTCTGTCATGACTAAAAAGTTAGGTTATTGGTCATCCAATATTTTTTTTGGTAATGGGGGTCAGGGAGAATAGGTTTTGGTATAACAATGTAAGTATGGAATCACTCCCCTGGGTATTCAGAAAGATGATCATGGTCATGGTTTAGGTTTTCTTAGTATCATTCAACCCACCCTTTCAATTTAGGATGTCATACCATCTATTGGTATATGTGTTATCTTAGTATATTAGAATCATACATCCACATTATTTATTATAGAACCATCTAATTATTTAATTTCAACTAGTCTCGTGGTAGTTTTGGGATTATTAATATAGAATATATATATAGTTTTAGCAATTGGTATTCCCTTTGCAATGAATTGAAGGGGGATATTAAGGAGAAAATAGTTTTTCATAAAATTTAATAGTTTTCATTTCCAATGGAATTTTATTATATTTTAAATTAGAGGTTTAGATATGATTCTTAAGATTCATTTTAATTATCATTATAAGTAATGTATTGATTTCTATCACCAATGTGTATCGTTAAATTTTTCAGAGTGTGAAAAAATAAAATATGTTGGTGAGTGGGATATACAAGAAGTTCATGATATAATTTATCATCAGTGTTTTGGTGGAATCATAGCCCATGTTTCTAATATCATATTTCATGAGGGGTGAAACACTCTCTATTATCTATTACATTATTTGATAAATTTTGGGATATGTTTTATATGGAATTTTTTTTATCACTAATCAGATTATTGGATAATTTTAACATCGACCTTATACTGAGAACAATGTATATTTCTATTCCTCCTTAAAGGATCGCATTGATGTAGAATTTCGAGTTTAAATCCTTACTACATGAATTATAGATGATAGGGTTCATTTTCAACAAGGAAAAACCCTAGGATTACAAAATCATTTTTTTCAATAAGATATAATGTTATATTATTTTATTTGTAGAGTAATAGAATCATTATCTGATGATGTTTAAAAATCGGTATCTTCTTACTCATATCAATGATTTATTCAACCATCATAAGGTTGAATGGTTTTTCATTGTGATTTAAATTAGATTAGGGTACCACCATGCTAGGTCCTGACCATATAATTTCCCTTTTAAAAAATTCATCAGTATATATAGACATTATGAGTACCTTTTGATTTCATTTACGTTGAGGAATGACCCATTGGTATTCTTTAGATTTGGTAACGGAGCCTTCCACCCTTACTGAGAGTCGTTAATTTTCATTAACTTTTATAACATCATGTTATAATCAATGTAATAGGAGGTAAATACATGACTTTAGAGATATTAATGATCATATATATAGGGAATAAGTTATATTATAAGATCTAGATAAGTCGGTTATTTATGGATAAATTTCACTTCTTGTAAATATTTATTCCCAATGTATGGATGTTAGTGGATCATGACATGGTTGAAGATGGGGTTTCCTGGTGAAGTCTCTAAAATTTCATGGTGACCAATAACTTCATAGCGTTACTAGGATGTTATTATATATTAATTCATGAATTTTCTATCATGGAAGTGTTAGTGAATGTCCAGATCAACAAGAGAGTGAATTTTGTGTAGTATAATGTTTTTAAAGAAGATATCAACTACCCGATGATAATATTAACTTCTACAAAAATAACAACCTTATAAAATCTAATAAATGATTATAATATTTTTTTATATCCCGATTATTATCATGGGAACTATTAAAATTCATGATGGTTTTGTAGTTTCCTATTCATATTGGTAGCTGATTCCACACAATAATAACTATAGAAATCCTCATTTGAATATGTCTATGGTGTTGAATTAACAAGGATTTTATTTCATTATATTTTAGGGAGAAGTTTTTTTACATTTATTAAATACAGTTTCCTTAAACACCTTTTTAAATAACATGACTTTATCTTAATATACAAGATATAGTTTAAAGACATCTAGTATTTAAATTTCAACCACGAATAAATCCCTTGGAAGGGGAATGTCATAGTAGATTTAATTATATAGATTATATAAACATAGTTGGTTTAGTTGATTTATATATAGTGACTTGTAATGGAAATATTTACTAAACTATATTTTGACCATTGGGAGTACCAGGATGGAGCAGTAATAGATTCCTTAACAATCAATTTTTATCATGATTATAGAAAGATGTGGAGTCATATTTTATACTTAGTCTACATGGTGATGAAGATTATTATATATTTTGGGGATCCACCACATTATTAGGTTATGGATAAAAATGTTATCATATTTATATGAGGTTTTATGGGAGTCCATATGATCATTATCAAGGATAAAGTGAGGAATGTCCATGCCTTAATGAGGTATGTGAATACTATCTAACCACATTTTTTTATGATATTTATAGAAATTAGTGGTGTCTAATAAATGGAATGATATATTATTTTTTATTCATACCATATATATATATGTATAAGAAGGATTTTCACCAAAAACATGTTAGTATTCTTGATAAATTTTACATTCAACAATGTAAATACGATGATTTGAAAATAAAATTTATTATGGGTTTTCGAAGGACACAATATATAAATGATATTGTTTATGTAATAATGGATCGATTGATAAAACAATCCCATAAAATACTAATTAAGGATACTTCATGAAATGAGAACTCAATATAGAATATGTAAATTTGGTGGTACACTTAGATAGGGTTCACGGAAGAATTGTTTCTAATAGGGAAACACATTTCATATCCTGATATTTGAAGGTAATTCATATGTAACATGACAGAAAAGTACAAAAATGGCCGATCTTACACAAAATTATTGGATATTTGAGTATAAAATATTGGTGTTAGAACGTATACTTTGATAATGTCTACACATTTTCCCACATCATGGAAGAATCGATGAATGTTTTTGGAAATTATTTATAGTTATTGGTACAATGTGACTATTCAAATATCTTCATTTTAATCAACATATACATAGTCATGATGATGAGACAAATTTAAAATGGAAGGTTGTGAGTCCTTCATGCTTTTCTAAGTCTCATTCAGGTGTCCACTAAGCAATAATGTTTTATCAAGAAGTAAAAGAAAAATTTCAAGACTAAGAAAATATATTATTCTAATCAAAGAAGTCATCCATTAGAATTATAGAACATTGATCATTTTTTATTATGAATTTCATTGAGATGTGGGGTGTATTGAATTTTTAAGTAGGGGTATTTGGTTATGAAATTTTTAGGATGATTGTTTTGACTAAGAAAGTTAGTACTATGTTATAATTATTATCTCTTACTCCACCATGTGAAGTTATGAATGAATTGTTCTTCATCTCTAATCTTTTATGATGTCATACTTACCCATCTCAAGTTATTGATATTGATTACATCATGTTGGATTAAAATTCGTTCACTAAGAAACACCTCATTCATGTCATTGAACATAATGAGAAATCACTATATAGAAGCATTGTTACTTTAATACATGTACATTGGTAGAAAAATTGTAATCAGGATAAATGTGAATGAAATTCATTTATATGAGCTTAGTATTTATAGTATATCATTGAAAACACTTCTGAGTTCAAATTAGTGATGAACTAATATATGGTCAGAAGATTATAAGATACCTCCTATCCTTTACTGAATTTTACTATTTAATATCTATGATTATACCACCACTACCATTAATTATAAATGTTTTGGATGAAAAAAGGGGTGGATATAGTGAACTGGGGATGGTGGTATGACTTTATATGGTAAAACACTATTGTAGTCTAATATGCTTATCAGTAGCTACTGAGAAAATTTTGGTTGAGTTTATATTATTTTCAATGGGGGATTCTTTATCTCTTCACCCACTTTTACAATTAAACTAACAACCCAATTTTTATACCACATTTATATAACATAAACCCCCATGTCATTTGATCCCTCTATCTGCACCACTTCTACTATAGAACTTCGTAAATCAAATGTTGTTTTGGTATATGATTTTATGGATCAACAATAAAAGGAAAATATATGCCTATAATTATAAAAATTATTTTTTAATCTTTTTGCATTACGTTTCATGAAATTATTATATATTATTCCATATTTTTATAAATTTAATTTTACTTCTCATTTAATCTCATTTTAGGATAGTCCAAAATCTCATAATGGATTAGTAGTCTTCTACATGGATAAGGAAGGTGGCCTTTTAGTATCTCACTTTTTTATACCAATAATCATTTTTACATGAATGTGTCTTATCCTAGTATTCTATGTAAAACATAAAAATTGAAATATCTTTTTTAATGATTCTATTTCCATTATTTTTATTCTGTTATTATTTTGAATCATTAATGGGTGTAGTGATTCCATGTGAATTCCATGAAAAAAATTATTTCATTTTCTCAATATTTAGAAAATGTAATCCATGGTGGTTGTGTTTAAATGAAATTGAAATTTGAAATTTTATTTTTTTATTATATATGAAGAATAATGTTAAAAAATGTAATGTTTTTTCATTTATAAATTGATAATTGTTTGAAAGGTGTTAATGAATAATTTTGTTTTAATTATTATTATTTTACAACTTGGAACCCAGTAGAATGAGATTAGAATTGATAATAGTCTGAAATAAAAACCAAAAGTCCTATTAATGGGTTATTAATTAGATATAGAAAAACATTTAAAATGGTTATGCTCATTCATCTAAACACTATTAGGGGTGGTCGTTGAAATTTCCCATATAGGTGGTCCAGAATACACCATATTAAGGTGGTTGTGAATACAACCATTATAGGTGGTTGTGTAAAAAATATATGTGGATGGTCTTGTTATTATATGTTTATTTTGGGATGATTGGTAACATAAATTACATAGAGATGTTAAACACAAGATTATTTTTCTATTATTGACCATCAGCTTCCCCAAAGAACCAGGACATTGGGTGTTGTTTATTTTCATTTAGTAAAACAATTGTAAATTTTATAACTGGTAGTTCATAGAACCTTTCCATGAACACATTTTTAAAATTGGATTTATTTACTTATTTCATTAGCAGTTTTCAATTGAGTATTATTCATTAACCTCTTGGGAGATCAGTTAGTACCTAAAAAATACTTTAAATTTTTTAGGTCATGAAATTTGAAAGTTCTTTAAGACCAAGGATTAATATATAATTTAGGATTGATCAAGAGTATATGACTCAAGCTGAAGCCCGAAATTTCTTTTTTAGAGTCATACAGGTTTTGGTTTTATTATATATTTATAATTTCAGTACACTTTGGTCATGATGAACTGGTATGTTTGACACCAAACATTTAATTTGTATCATCATAGTTGTGGAATCATTTATGGTTCGATATTTGGATAATGGTGTACTATATATCTTACATGTGATATGATTTCTAATATTTCCTTTATTTAATATTGTATTTTCATTCTGAATAGCGGTGCCAGTTTCCCCATAGAATTCTCAAACAATCTCACCTTTATTTAATATCCTCTTGAATATTGTAATTTTTCTATTGGTCACATGGTTCCATTTGTCTTGGGATATTTTTTTGTGGATTTTTGTACAAGGAAATTAAAATGTTGGTAAGATAATGTAATCCAACATTAATTATGATGTCCAAAATCCCAAATGTATAAAATAATTTCCCCTTTTAGAGGAATAACATTTAAATAAATGTCCATGTTGACTTTTGGTGCCTCAACAACAACCACTCAAAGGATTATATCACATTTCTAGTTATAGATTTGTTGATATACACAACTGTTGGATTTCATACCCTCTTCTTCGTGTATAGATACTCCCAATAAAACTAAATATTGATAGTTCCTAAATATTACATGTCTAATAAATTCCTTACATCCTTGGAATTTATTTCTTTTAGTTAATACTCTTTGGATTTATTAATTCTTGATAAACATATCTGGAGGTCATTCATGTCATGTCCAATCTATTTCTAAGAAATATAGTGGTCTTTATAAATTTATTACTTGGTAGTAAAATAATATTATCTCTAGGTCCATCTCTATTATCATGAGAAAATTTTCAGCTTTTTCATGTACAAAATCTAATGATGAACCCCTTGTTGTTTGAATTCATGGTCACCTATTAGAAAGTTCATAGATTCATTTTAAAATACATAAAAAAAAAATTATCTTGATAATATCATTGATAGCATTAAAAATCCACCTCCATTCCTTTTATGAATATGTAGTGGCCATAATGGGTATTTTTATTATATATGATAATTTTTCACCAACCCATTAAGAATGTGTGTGTAAATTTGGATGATGAAGATGAAAGAAAATACATACCAATTGGATAAATAATTCTAGAGAATAATCATTTGTACTGGGAAGTATTTATTTCACCAGTTAGTTATAATTCCACATATCTAGGAGAAACCGTTGATATAGAAACAATGTATTATCATACATATATATGACATTAGTTTTTGATGAATATTCAACACATTACCAAAACACATGAATAGGAACAATAATATATTGGTTTCTTTTTCAACATGTAGACAAAAACAATTGATCAACAAGTTAACATCATACTATTCCACTGCGATATTCATAACAAGAACCATTATTAGATATATGATATTAAATAAATTTCATCATAACATAGGGGTGGAAATATATAAAAGGATGATCTGAAATGGTCAATAATGGTGATAATGTGGCGTATGTAAACAAATCATGAACGAAAGGCATTATAACAAGGGTATAACATATAAATACCCCACCCTACATATAAAATATTAACATATTGAGTATTTAAATAAAGATTAAAATTTTATAATACATGAATCATATGAAAATCATTGAACATATTCCATGAGAGAGAAACATTTTTATAAGACATATATTTTTGGAATACACATAAGAGTAGAAAATAATCTCTATATTAGTCATGGATAATTGCTAAGGCTATCATACTAAAATGGGATACCTCACTAACCTATCAAAGTAGTCAAGATTTACCCCCAAGACCATCTGAGTAGAGAACATCCTAATTGAATAAAGTTTACTCTACAATCCAGTCCTTTCAATCACAATAGATATAAATATTTAAGCAATAAATTGAAGATAGATATAGGTGTCACCCATGTCAGAATGGAAACCATATTTATGTGTTCTACAATATCAGAAAACATTTATCATACTATAATCCCTAAAATAAAATGGGTTTCATTATCATTTCATTATATCATAACTAGTGGAAAATAGACAGGTTTCATTACTATTTCATAAATTAATTATAGACTAACCTTTGAGAAATTAAACATGGTTCATAATAATTTCTTCATTGAATAAACCATGGAAGAAAAATGGCTTTCATAAACATAATTCTATTATTAAGATAAATTATTCGTAGAATGAATAAAAAAGTTACGCTTAGTTCATATCCCCTGTGAGGAATTAGTAACATCAACATATATCATCTAAGATATAAAATGAATTTGAATTTCCATTTTAATCATTTCTAGATGAAAAAAATTTTCATTGAAAATTACTTTTTAAAACATAAACCATTTTAAAAATACTCCCCTTTGAAAATTACATTGTAATACTATAAATGAATATATTCATATCAATTAAAATATATCATGATAAAATATCATTTCCATGTTTAAAATAAATTTTTTATCATAAAAACATAGAAATTATTTTTCATTGAAGTTAACCTTTAAAATCATGCATGGAATCATTAAAATTCATTTATAGTTTTTCTGAAGAAAACTGCCTTTTCCTCTTTGAGAAACACTTTTTTTTAACATAATTCATTTTGTAAATAATTTTCAATAGAAGTAACCTTTAAATTATAAAATGTAATATTCAAAGAAACTAATTATTATTATTATGTGGGAAGTTTCATTCATTCAATAAAATTTTAAATAATGATTCCATTAAAATTTCTGATAAATGAAAAATGGGAATTTTTTGGAAAACAACATGAATATTAAATTTAAAATTTTATTTTGAAAACATAAAACCTGGGTATGAATGTATTTTAAAAATTATTGGATAATAAAAAAATATTTCTTAAAACCTTCTTAGAATTCATGGATTTTTATGAAAATTAATTTCCAAGAAAATGGTTAAATAAAGTCAGATTTTATTAGAAAAAAATCAATACTTAAATGTACCAAATAATTTAAAGATTGTAATATTATGTGAAAATATAATGAATTACCATAGGATTTGAAAACTCCTGAATTTATTTATACATTTATCATAATATTTTTTTATAAAAATATAATCATAAACCATCTCGAAAACATTCATATTCTTAAATAAAATCTTTACCACCCTGGAAACATTGAATCATCAACAACATGAAAAAATAATTTAAAATGGAACATAAAATATAATTTGGATAAATAAATTTATGATATTTCCTTTAAAAGGGTATTTATTTACACCTATTGATTGAATATAAGTGTATAACATAACATACATCTCAAATAAGGTAAATTTTAATGAAAAAACCCTTTCATTAAGTCTTGAAATCCATTATACATATTCAGACCTCATGTATACTAAATGAAATAATATTAAAAATATATTACATATAAATATTTATAAAAATTGTACCATATATGATTTTATTATGATATTTTATTTCGTATTTTTTAACAATACAAAGTTCATGATACACTTTGGGAAATAACTTATTTGGTTTTTGTATATGTTTATAATTCTTATTTTTTGGTCCTCTTACCTTGAACATGGTAAAATCATATAAGTCATTTTAATAATTGTATATACATCATATATATTCCATATATATTTATTTATATTAAGAAATAAAATTTATTCATAATAAATAAAATACACCGTCTATAGAGACGATATGACATACATACGCATGAATGTTGCTTCCATTTTCTATTAGGACTAAATTAAATATATTTAAATGATATTGTATAATTTCAAAATCATTTTTACATCATATATATAATAGATTATCATCAAACCCATCCATATTAACTTCCATGTATTTTATGAATGGATCACATCACTTCTCAAGGAGGTAGTCTATCAGACACATAAAGGACATTATAGTATTACCACTAAATAAAAATCATGATTTTTTCTGTGATATAATAATTAAAGAATAATAATAATATCATAAATATCATGTAAAAAATTATATTATTAGGTTTTTCCATGATAGGTGGTAATGGAAAAATGAATTACATCAGTTCGTGATTTATTAGAACTCTATAGACATAAATGATGATTTAATAACTCATTTAATGGAAGAGAATATGGTTTTAGGTCTTTAAAATAATATTAAAAATATAATAATATTAACGATACTGATGCTATTAAAAAATTATTTCATAATAATAATACTTGGAGGACTGAGAAATAATAAAAAAACAGATGTTTATGAATGTTACCTCTCCTCTAGGTATCCTCCTTAGGTATTGACCAAAATCCTTAATTAAATGTATTTATTTGAAAAACGTACCATCTTATCTTATATGATATAAGTGGGGAAGTTATTTTTTCATTAATTTGCTGAACCAAAATGTTTTTTTGTTATGATCAAGAGAGTGGAGGGGAGACCTTTTATAAGTGAGGTGATTGGATGACTTGTAATTTTTGAGATAAATAATGTGTAACAATGTTTTTAAATGGTTAAATTGGTCCATAAAAGCCAGTATTAAAAAAATTGTCATTAAAATAGATTTAATGGTCCGGATATATCTATAAAATATCATTTATCTATGTTTATATGTCATTATAACCTTTATTTTATTTGTTAAACACTTGGTAAATCCATTTTTTCTATAAAAACAGAAAACAACGATATTATTTTAACTATTAATTTTGGTCAAAAATTATATTAAAATAATTAGATAGTTTAAATTAATATTTTTTCAAATATGTTATCCATTGTTTTAATTTAATGGATAGAATTGGTTAAATTTAATTAAATATAAATCATGCATATGCGATAAGAAAGATGGTTTTTAATAAAAAATGTTCAAAAGTTAATAATGTTTCTATATCAAATAGAAATATGAAATTGTTTCCAATTAACTAAATAGTATTAATGGATGTATTATTTGGCAAATTTTACATTAATACCAATTTAAAATATAATTATCTTTATAAATAAATTAATTGAAAGGTGGTATTAATTTAGAATATATTATTTATCACAATTCATCAAAAAATTAATCTTTTTAGATCAATCCCAAAATATCATCCTATACTTATTTTGACATTATAATTTCAAAAATGTATTTTATTTTATTGAATGTTTTTTTTGAGAAAATTATATTTTCAAAACGTATAATGGAATTATCATAAATTATTTACATTCTTTATCAATATGTTTCCTTTATAGAAATTCATTATATTTAAAAATGAACTATTACTATTAATATCTCTATATTTAATGGATAAGTTATAACTATCACATTTAAATATATATATTAAAAATATATTATAGTTCTGTGAAAACCCATTTTCATATATTACGCAATCTAACCCAGTGTTGGGTGTAGTGAAATGTTATCTTGATTTTGTGTCTAAAGTAAGATATCATATATAATTAATTTATTACAAAAAAAACATAATATGTTGTGTTATTACATTATAATACACTTAAAATTAATATCTCTGTCCAAATTGCATTCAATAATACCAAAAAATGAGGATAATTCGGTATCATCATATCCTCAGCTTCCAACGTAGATTACTCAAGATGGTTGTTTCTCTATAACACTTTTACTAGATTAGAGGTCATATATTTAGAACATTATCATCGTGATATATAATCTCAATAGTTTGTTCCACATAATAAATATCTTTATCTATTGGTATGACTTATGAGTTTAGTACTTTCGAATGGTTATGTATGTGCTTCCTTAAAAGAGATAAATGGAAAACATAATCACCTGAGATATGATTTTTTTTACGTTAAAAGGGATAATTTACGTTCAGATATGATCAAAAATATCAAAGGGACTGATATATATAGGTACAGTTTCCCTTTCTCGTGTAATCACATTAACATATTCATCGGGGAAATTCATAAAAATTCCTTAACACTATTTCATATTCTATATCGCAATGGTGATTATTAGTACTTCATTTTTTTTAAATTCTGGGCTTCCTTGATGTGTTTATAATTTTATTGAACCTTATCTACCACATATTTATTTATCACAGGTCCAAATTTAATTATTTCTCTAACATTATTCCATTATGTTAAATCTCTAAAATTCTTTCTATAGAGGGATTTATAAGGATAAATATGAATTCTTGAGAAAAATATATTATTATAAAAAAAACTCAACTATTATAAGTTGTCGATCCCAACCACCTTGGAATTATAAATAGGAATATTTCAATATATACTATAAGGTTTTAATTTTTCATTCAGACTGACCATATGTCTATGGATGATATTGAATGTATAAACTTAACTCTGTATCAAGTTATTTATGAAATATTCTCAGGAACCATTGAGTTAAACCTTAAATATTGATCATACACAATAGAATGTGGTACTATGTAAAACATTATCACATCTTTAATGTATATCATGGAAATATAATCCCACAAAAAGTCATATCTAATATAAATTTAGTGTGTTGAGTTATTAAGGTGATCCACTACAACCCATATATCATTATACTACTTAGAAATTTTAGGGAGTTCAATGATAACATATATAGTGATTTTTTCCCATTTCCATTCTTTAATGGTAATTGATGTTACAAAACCTTTGGATTTATTCATTCGCTATTATATTACTTGTAACACCATGACCCTAGTTACCCAGAATTGGTGGATTATTACATAACATTATCATCATCACAAAATATCAAGTCTCAAAATACCGATTAGTTTATTAGCCTTGGAATTACTAGATACATTCATAAGTTTTACATTACATTATAAAATGAAAAACTACAAAAACATTGTTTCCATAGACCACACTCATATCCCCTCAGACTATCCCTGTCGGCCATTCATATAATACATCTTCACATCCTGGGAAAAATAAAACATAGAAAGGGGTGAGCTCAGATGCAGAGTAAGGATAACAATAAAGAGGAAACTTTCATAAATAATCATAAACATTTAAGGCAATGTATAAGCATAAACAAAAGCCTTTTAAACTTGATATTCAACATAATATGTAAAAGACAAAATCAAATAATTCAATTTACATATTCACATGGATATTTTAATAGTATAATAATCCCTTGAAATATAAATATCTACTTTCACAATGATGGAATGCATAATGCCATACTTCATAACCACATATTCAAGGCCTTGTGCCATGACTACAATATAAGATTATGTCAAGGCCTTGTTCCAAGACACTAGTTTGTCTCATGAGACCTACAGATGCATCGAGGAGCTATAGAGGGTTCTATCCATCACATACTAAGTCCAATGTATTCCTCATATGAAAAGGCTTTAACATAACATAAACATTCCTATTAAAACTATCATACGAAATGTCAATACTTTATCCATAAACCATGAATGGTTTAAAAATAACACATCTAAAATCAAACATATCACAAAATATTCAATACAATATAGAAGTTTTGTATCATAATAAATCACCTTCAAATAATCTTAAAATCTATCAAAGGATACTGACATAGATGAAATAAAAACATTTTTTAGAGAAATATCTCTTTCTATTTTGAAATAATTTAAAATTAAAATAATTATAATGATAACCTTTTTTTTGGAAGTATTCTTATAAGTTTATAAGGGATGATTTGATGATTTTACAATGACGGAAAATAACCGCACCCACCATATAAGTTAAAAAACATTCTTACCATAATTTTGTCAAAAAGTTCATAAAGTACCTTGTTTGAAAAAGGATGGAAAGATTACTTTCAAAAAATATACGGTCAAATAAGGGTATAAATTACTTTAACCCATTGTCTAGTAAATATTAAAAATGTTTTGAAATACACTTTTAAGAAACATGTATGTGGATGATAAAGAGATCCCGGTAGATAATTACGTATAAAAAACCTCAGATAGTGAAGAGATTGTAAAATTAACCCTTACCCTGTACATTGCCTTGGTCAAGGGTAGGTTAAAGTCCTTTTCTTCGGGTTCTTCCTTTTGATTTGATAAAACAGGATCCTTAGGTTGGATTTTTTACCAAAGGAAGTCCTCTAGGATGAAGGGAGGACAGTTGAGAGGGTATTTGGGCAGGGGTTGGCTGAGCCAAATGGGTTTCAAGGTGTGAATTAGAGAGAAGGTGGAGTGCCCTTTTATAAGAGGGGTGAGGGGCACTTTAGAAAAAGCTGGAAATATTATTTTATAATAAAATCATCATTGGTATATAATGGTTCAAAAATAAATTATTTAAATTATTAGGCGGGGGTGGGTCAAAAACAGCTCAACCAATGGGTTTTAGACAGTTTTGGGTCACTATATTAACTTTATATTTTAGATTTAACTCTTACTTATATAGTTTGACATTTGCCATGTCTCTTTGTATTTTTATATTATATGTTTATTAATATTACTATATACTTTCAAATGAACCCCAAGTGGTT
The DNA here is from genome assembly GCA_963277665.1 of Viscum album. Classification (NCBI taxonomy): domain Eukaryota; kingdom Viridiplantae; phylum Streptophyta; class Magnoliopsida; order Santalales; family Viscaceae; genus Viscum; species Viscum album. Next base: position 127,095,661 of record OY728147.1, on the reverse strand, counting down.
CATTAATTATACGACTATCATTATATAATTCCTATGGCTGAACCTTATATTGTTAGGAATAGAATATCAATTAATAATATAATATTTGTTTTAAAAACCCTTTTATGTCAATTTTGACACTATTTGGTATTTTGTTTTTACTAAATTCATAACAGAATTGTTACATCGAAAAAAATTCATCCAATCAAGAATAACATGTCATATTAACCTATAAAATTAGTGGAATTCATAAAATGTATCAAATTACGTTTATTTGGATATTTATAATATCAATTATATTAATATTTCATTAATTTGTTAATTAATGCATCATCATTATGTCAAAAAAATATTATATTATTTAATTTATAAAAAATATAATTAAAATACCATTATGTAGGAAATATTTTTTATTTCTAAATAATATTTATAGTCGAGTTTATCTTATGTGTAACCCTATATTAAAAATGTTTTAGTTATTAAACATTAAATTTAACACTTTTAACTCTTATTTATATTAAGTATTAATAAATTTCCTAATCTAATCCAAGTGAACCAAAGAGGTTCATATTTTATTCCTATGTTTTTCTTGGTCGAATTACACTTATAAAATATAATTAGGACATGTGTTAGGGTATTAATAATATCATTTTTACCCTTAATTGCCCTATTTACTTTTAATTGTGGTAAATAAAAGTAAAAAAGTTACCATTCTCCAAAAAATAATTTTCATCTTATTGAAAAAAAATTTTCTTACTAATATCAACCATGTCTCTCAGGATTTTGAAATTCCACTCACAGAATCAGTAAAATTATGTTTTTTGTGAATTTGAAAATTCTCATAGGAGGTGGGTAAAAGACGGTAAAAAAGTTCAATAAAATTTTTATATATATAAAATTATTATAAACTAACTCCAATTAATTAAATTGAAGATATATCGGTATTATGTATCTATTTTGACCAAAAATGAATTTAAATAAAATTAATAATTATTTAAATAAAAATTTGTTTTAAAACTATAACTTAGTGGTTTTCACTATTCATAAAAAATTCAATGTTTTCATAAAAATACGAAAAATTTACCCTAAGCTAATTTCGATATTCCAAATCCAAAAATGAAGTCCATTTTGAAAGGTAAAATCTATAAAATTTCAAAAATTGGGTATTACTATTCATAACTGCTTATTTGATTGGTTGTTGTCTGTTAGAACTCGAAGTTGCGTACAACAGACGCTATTGTATTATTCAAAAGGAAGCGTACCATGGAATCTTGGGGTGTTACATTATCCCCTCATTAAAATAATTTCTTCCTTGAAATTTATAGAATATTACTGTAAAAATGACTTGGGGGTGGTTCTTCATCATAAGTTCCTCAAGTTCCCACGTCGCCTCTTCCATCTTATGGTTTCTCCATAGATCTTTTACCAGACGAGTCGTCTAGTTTGCCAAAACTTTTTTGTATTGTATCAAGAAACTTGACATGCTTTTCTCAATAAGATTGATCGGGTACCAGTTCTAATTCCTCTTAGGTAAGTACATGCGTTGGGTCGGGTATGTATTTTCTCAACAGTGATATGTGTAACACTTCATGATCTTTGGAGAGACTTGGTGGAATTTCCAAACAGTAATCTATAACCCCATTTCATTCTAGAATTTCGAAAGGTCCTATGTAACTAGGACATAATTTTCCATTCCTACCAAAATGTATAACACCCTTCCATGGAGATACCTTCATGAAAACAAGATCTCCTACCTGAAATTCCAAATCTTTCCTTCAGTTATCAACATAAATCTTCAATCTACTTTGATCTGCCTTGATGTGGTTAGGGATTACCTTCACCTTTTCCATCATTTCCTTCACAAGTTCTGGGGCTACAAGTTTTCTTTCACCAACATCATCCCAATAGGTTAGTGTGCGTCATCTATTTCTATATAACACATCATATGGTTCCATCTGAATACTTTAATGGAAGCTGTTGTTATAGGAAAATTCTACCAAAGCTAAATATTGATCCCATAAACCTTGAAAGTCAAGTGACCATGATCTCAACATGTATTCTAAGGTTTGAATTGTCCATTCTAATTGTCCATCAGTTTGAGGGTGGTAGGCAGTGCTCAAATGAAGTTCAGTATCTAGGAATTTCTGAAACATTATCCAGAATCTTGATGTAAAACCTGTATCATGATCAGAAACAATCGATAGTGGTGCTCCAAGAAGTCTAACAACTTCATTAATATATAGTTGTGCTAAACATTCAGGTGGTAAATATTCTCTTATAGAAATAAAATGTGCTGACTCAGTAAGGCGATCAACAAGGACCCATATTGCATCGTTCCTTCTAGGAGTCTTTGGTAGTCCCTGAACAAAGTCCATTGTAATGTTATCCCATTTCAACTCGGGTATGAGAAAAGGATACATGACTCGTCCAAGCTATTTCCTTTCAGCTTTCACTTGTTGAAAAACCATACATATTGACAGAAAATCATCAATATCCCTCTTCATTTAGTCCCACCAAAAATGTTCCATCAAATCTCTATACATATTAGTGCTACCATGGTGTATTGAGAAATTGGAACTATGAGAATCATCCAACAATTCTCTTTTTAGATCAGGTATATCGGGAACACAAATTCTTATCCCAAATTTTAAAATTCCATATTAATACACAAAGTCACTCAATATCTCATCATTCACAGCTTTAATCTTCATTTTAAACTCTTCATCACCGGTCTAAGAACACTTTATACTTTCTAGTAATGATGTTTTAGAAACCATTTGAAAAATAATTAATGTTTCACCTTCCATGGTTATTCCCATATCTATCTTCACTAGATACATGTATATAGGATCCTTTTCAACTCTTATCATGTTCAAAACTCCTTGATCCTTTCTACTCAAAACATCTTCCACCTTATTTGCCTTCCTCGGGTGGTAGTGTATAGTGAAATCATAATCCTTTAGTAGTTCAAGACATCTCCTTTGCCTCGTGTTGAGTGCTTTTTGTGAGAACATATACTTCAAACTCTTGTGATTGGTATATATCCCACATTTTTCACCAAAGATACAGTGTATACAAATCTTCAAAGCAATGATTACAGCTTCTAACAAAATATCATGAGTAGAATAGTTTTTCTCATGAATTTTTAGCTGTTGTAATGTATAGGCAATAACCCTATCATTCTGCAAAAGGACACAACCATGTCCTTTATTTGAAGCATCATTGTATATAACAAACCCATCATTCCCCGGTGGTAGAGTCTATATAAGAGGATTGAATAATATTCTCTTCAGTTTTTCAAAACATTCTTCACACTCTTTTGTCCCATAAAATTTAACCCCTTTTCATGTGAGATTTGTTAATGGGTTAGCCAGCCGACCAAAATTCTGGAAGAAATGTCGATAGTAACCTTATAAACCAATAAAACTGCATACCATAGTTATAATCGTTGGTGTTGGCCATTATCGGATTTCCATGGCCTTAGAAGGATCAATATAGATTCCATCCTTAGAGATAATATGGCCATGAAAAGAAATATCCTGAAACCATAATTTACACTTTCTAAACTTCCCATATAATTCGTTTCTTCTAAGACTCTTCAGGATAATGCATAAGTGATTTTCATGATCTTCATAGATTTTGGATTATACCAAGACATCATCAATAAATACCACTACAAAGTCATCAAGACATTCCTTGAATACTCTATTCATTATATCTGTGAAGACAAAGGGTGCATTAGTCAATCCAAAAGGCCTTACTGTAAACTCGTAATGCTCGTACCTAGTTTGAAATGCTGTTTTCAGAATGTATTCCTTCTTCAAACACAACAGATGATATCCAGATCGAAGGTCAATCTTTGAAAATTATTGAGCTCCATGCAGTTGGTCGAATAAATAATCAATGCGATGTAGGGGATACTTGTTCTCTATTGGTATAACATTGATCTCCTTGTATTCAATGCACAACCTCATAGATCCATATTTATTCTTAATAAAAAGTACATAGTCTCACCCTGGGGTAACATTTTGGATAATAAATCCCTTATTACTCAATTCCTCTAGTTGATTCTTTAGTTTCACTAATTCCATAGTTGCCACACTATAAAGGGGTCTTCGATATGGGCCTTGATCTAAGAATTAAATCAATGTAATACTCAATTACTAGTTTAGGAGGATGTCCAGGTAAATATTTTGGAAACACATCAACATATTCTTTCTCAATATGTACATCCTCTATTTGAACATTCCTTTCCTCACCCACATTTATTTCATTCTCTTCCTCCCCAATAATTAAATTTAGTTGAGCTACTGGGGGTGGATCGAGATTAGAATTAGGTGGTGATGATTCTGCTCTAAAGATAAGGTACTCTTTATCATCATCGAAATTTTTAACCTCCTTCTTCTTAAAATAAATTTTTGCATCATGGTCTGAAATCCAATCCATACCGAGTATTATATCGAATTTAGTCATGGTTATGATGATGAGATCAGCATAAAAATAACATTTATATACCCTAATAGGGATTTATTCACAAAACGTACTTGCAATGACACTTCCATTACATGTTTGGACTGAAAACTCCCTTGTTAAATCAAATTAGAAACATCTATGTTTCTTAGTAAACAGGGAATATATGAAACAATGCGATGATCTAGAATCAAATAAAGAATTTTCTAGACTTGAGGAGACCATTAAATTACCTGCCACCACGTCTCTTGGAGCTTCAACCTCAGAAGTATTGGTAGAATAAGCATGGACTTGATCCCTTTGCCTTTTCTATGGGAAGTTCCCTTGACTCTTAGGACATTCATTTAAATAACGCCCCCTTTCTCTACAATTGTATTATTCAACATCGATAGACTATTTCATCCCCTTTAAATCACGAGCTTGGTGGGATTTTTCACCACACTTGTAAGAGACACTCATTCCCTTGAGGCAAGTACTAGGGTGATTCTTCCCACATTTAATACAGTATGGATATTAAACTATTCTTTTCTTCCCTTTATTTCCTTTTCCATTGTGTTCAGCAGATCTCCTCTTCTATTTCATTGCTTTAAGGTTGTAAGACTTTGAGAATTCAATTTCTATCTCGATAGCACATGAGACAATATCTTCGTACGACGAAATGTATTGTGGGACTAATGCTCGACAGAGAAATGGTTTTAACCCATCAAAGAAATGATCAATATTACTTATTGGGTTACGTATATAATATGCAACATGCCTTGTTGTCCTTGTAATGTTAGCTTCATACTTTGCGACATTCTCATCATCCTTTTGCCTCTGACTCAGAAATTTTCTTTCCATATCCGATCGATGGTCATGAGGAAGGTATTTTTATAAGAAAATTTCTTTAAACTCCCTCTATTCGATATTTGATACTTCATCATCTTCCTTTGTGTTTTGAATCAATTTTCACCATTGATCATCATTTCCAGTGAGGCGGTAAAATACTATGAAGACTTTTTCCCTTTCACTACTCCCCAAGGCATCGAATATTTTCTCTAAAGAATTTATCCCCTTCTCGGCTAGTAGTGGATTTGTACCCCCATTGAGTGTTGGTGTTTGTTTCCTCATGATGAGATCTAACATTGATCCTCCATGCTGCGGATCAGGGTGCTCCATATGTGTAAGTTTATTATTCATAACCTGAGTGAGTTTCCCCAGTATAGTGATTATCTTATCAGCACCAGTTCCATAACTAGCTCCACTATAATTATCTTGAGTAAGAGGAAAATCCCAACAAGGAGTGCGTACATTGATACACTTTCCATTCCTTATACTAGGCTCCATTTCTAAACAATTGCGTAAACTAGATTAGTTTATGAATCTCCATACATAAATCCAAACTTGTAAATCACTTAACATAAATTTTACAGTTTATAGATATAATCCATCATCATAAAAAAAATTCTTTGAGGAAGTATATACTCATTAACCCTTAAAATGGTTTGTAATGATAATGAGAATTATCCTAAACATATCCCCCAAGAGTGTCATAATCAAGAGTGAAGTAAGGCCTGTTGTCGTGCACTAGTTCCCGTTCGATTCTAGTTGAAAGCGGTGTTTTCGGGTTTTACCCCTAGGTACATCTATTCCAGAGCCGCTTCTACCAGCATGTATCCAGATAGGGATTTATTGCTTGTAAAACAAAAAATCTCTATAATACCAAAATTCTAGGATGTTCTTCTATAATAATCCTCAAAGTCTATCTTAGAGCTATGTGCTCTAATCAGAATTTATCTAAATTTAGATTCCACGGTTTGTACTAAAATTCCTCTGATACCAACTGTAACACCCCGACCCTAGTTACCCAGAGTCGGAAAATTATTACATAACATTGGCATGATCATAAAAGATCAAGTCTCGATGGACCGATTAGTTTTGTAGCCTTGGAAGTAATAGATACATTCTTATGTTTTACATTACATTATAAAATGAAAAACTACAACAACATTGTTCCCATATACCACACTCATATACCCTCATACTATCCCTGCAGGTCCATCATAAAATAATTTTTCACATCATGGGAAAAATAAAACCTAGAAAGGGGTGAGATTAGATGCTCAGTAAGGATAACAATAAAGCGGAAACGTTCATAAATAATCATAAACATCTAAGGCGATGTATAAGACTGAAACAAAATCCTTTTATACTTGAACTTCAACAAAATATGGAAAAGATAAAATAAAATAATTCCATTTACTTATTTACATTGATATTATACTAGTCAAATAATCAAATGAAATATAAATATCCACTTTCATAATGATGGAATTCATAATGCCAGACATCATAACCACATAGTCAAGGCCTTGTGCCAAGACTACACTATTAGATTTTTTCAAGGCCTTATGCCAAGACACTAGTTTGTCTCATGAGACCTACCGATGCATCAAGGAGCTATAGTGAGCTTAGCCCGTCAAATACTATGCCCAATGCATTCCTCATATGAACAGTTTTAAACATAACATAAAATTTCATATTAAAAAGATCATAAGAAATGTCAATACTTTATCCATAAACCATGAATGGTGTAAAAATAACACATCTACATTCAAACATATCACAAAACATTCAATATAATATGGACGTTTTGTATCATAATAAATCAACTTCAATTAAGCTTAAAATCCATCAAACGATGTTGACATAGTTGAAATAAAATCTTTTTTAGAGAAATACCTCTTTTTATTTTGAAATATTTTAAAATTCATTTAATTATAAAAGAAAACCCTTATTTTGGAATTATTCTTATAAGCTTTTAAGGGAATATTTGATGATGTTATAATGACAGAAAATAGCTGCACCCACCGTATATGTTAAAAAACATTCTTACCTTAATTTTTTCTAAAAGGTCATAATGTACATTGTTTGGAAAATGACGGAAATATTTCTTTCAAAAAATATAAGGTCAAATAAGGGTATAAATGACCTTAACCCATTGTCTAGTAAATATTAAAAAACTTTGGAAATAAAATTTTAAGAAACATGGATGTGGATGATAAAGAGATCCTAGTAGATAATTATGTATAAACAACCTCGGATAATGAAGAGATTTTGAAATTAACCCTTACATGGTACTTTTCCTAGGTCGCGGGTAGGTTAACCTTCTCTTCTTCGGGTTCTTCCTTTTGATTTGATCAAAAGGGCTCCCTAGGTTGGATTTATCACAAAAAGAAGGCCTCTAGGATGAAGGGAGGATGGTTGAGAGGGTATTTGGGCAGGGTTTGGCCGATTCAAATGGCTTTGAAGGTGTGAATTATAGAGAAGGGGGAGCGCACTTTTATAAGAGGTGTGAGTGGAACCTCAGGAAAATCTAGAAATATTATTTTATAATAAAATTATTTTCATTTTCTAATTTCTCAAAAATTAATTTTTTAATGTAAAAGGTGGTTATGAGTCGAAAACCACTCAACCAATAGGTTTTAGATAGGTTTGGGTCACTATATTAACTTTAACTTTTAAATTTAAATCACAGTTAAATAGTTTGATATTACCATGTCACTTTGTATTTTTATAATATATGGTTAATAAACTTACTATATAATTCCAAGTGATCCCCAAGTTGTTGATTAATTATACACCTATCAATATTTAATTATTTTGGTCGAACCATTGATTTTTATGAATATAATATTAATTAATAAAATATTATTTGTTTTAATAACACTTTTATGTCAATTTTGACACTATTTGGTATTTTGTTTTTTCTAAATTCATAACAGCATTATTATTTCGATAAAAGTTCATATAACCAACTCCAAAATGTCATATTAATCTTGAAAATTATCTTAATTCATAAAAACACTGAAATTACATTTATATGGATATTTATAATATTAATTATTTAAATATTTCATTAATTAGGTAACTACTGCATCATCATAGTGTCATAAATAAATTAAATTATTCAATGTATAAAAAATATAAATAAAATACGATTATGTAGGAAATATTTTTAGCTTTCTAGTGAATATTTATAGTCAAATTTATCTTATGTGTAACCCTATATTAAAATTGTTTAGTTATTAAACATTGAATTTAACACTTTTAACTCTTCTATGAATTAAATAATAATAAATGTCCAAATCTAATCCACGTGGGCCAAATAGGTTCATATTTCATTCCTAAGGTTGTTTTTGGTCGAATTACACTTATCCAATAGAATTGGGACATGTTTTAGGGTAATAATAATATCACTTTTACCCTTAATTACCCTATTTACTTTCAACCATCGTCAAGAAAAGTAAAAAGTTACTATTCACCAAAAAAATATTTTCATCTTATTGAACTACATTTTTATTACAAATATCAACCATTTCTCTCGGATTTCTGAAATTCCACTCACAGAAGTGGTAAAATTAAATTTTATGTGAATTTGCTAATTCTCCTAGGACGTGGGTAAAAGACAGTGAAAAGTTAAATAAAACAGTTATATATCAAAAATTATTATAAACTGAATCCAATGAATTAAATTTAATATATATAGGTATTATGTATCTCTTTTGACCTAAAATAAATTTAAATAAAAAAATAAAAATTTAAATAAAAATTTGGTTTTAAACTATAACTCAGTGTTTGTCACTATTCATCAAAAATTGAATGCTTTCAGAAAAATACCAGAAATTCACCCTAAGCTAATTTCAATATTAAAAATCAAAAAAATGAAGTCCATTTTGAAAGATATAATTTATAAAATTTTATAAAGTGGGTACTACTATTCATAACATTTAGCTTCATTGGTTATGGTGTGTTAGAACTCGAAGTTGCGTTAAACACACGGTATTATATTATTCAAAGAGAAGCATACCGTGGAAGCTTGGGGTGTTACATTACTGAAATACCAAACCCTGAGATACAAATTCTTTGACATATATCATGATTCCATCATAATTTAAATAGTCTTGGAAATCTCTATAAATATGAATACTTTATAAATGAATAGATAATGAGGAATTGTTACTTCTACTAATAAATGTTTCTAAAAATACAATATCGACCAAACACATATATGATTATTTGAAATATATCATTCCGCGATGATCAAGGAAAAACATACAATCATTTTAACCCTATTTTTTTTATCTCAACATCATCTTTTTGTGATTCTTTAATCTTCAAATTCATAGATAGTTGAATATTAAATTGATAAAGACAATATGTTTCCCCTTCCATTATGATGCTCATATCAATCGTTTTCAAATCTAGAAATATTGGATAATTGGTAATCCACATCATGGAAATTATATCATGATCTTTTAAACTCAAATAATCATCTACCTTGTCCTGCAACAATATTTTTTTAAAGGGAATCACTATGTTGTATTGCGAAGATGATACACGAGACCGAGTATCATTGGAAAACTAAATGTTTTTTATTAATGTTTTCATTATAACTAGTTGTTATAATTTTATGTATGTTCAAGATTAATTTAACTAAAAATATATGGTTTAAGAACTTATATATAATTACTTCATTGGATAAAAATAATCTTTAAATGAAAATAAATCACTCTTGGGAAATAAAAGGATATCTTTTTCCGGAAGACTTTTTAATGCGCACACGGGTGTTTTCTACCAATAAAATAAAAAACTCACTTTAATTATTATGTTAATTATATATATATATATATTATTAAATATAATGTTTAACATTCATCTTATTTTTTTTAAGAAATGATATATTAATTATTCCAGTTTTACTCTTAAAAAACATTATTTTTCTAAAAACAGTTTTACCACTTATTGTAACAAACCTGTTTTAAATATAGAATATGAAATATTTATAGCATATATTTAAAAAAAAAATATTCTTAGTTTAAATAAAAATACAAAAAAATATTTCTTTATTTTTTGGTTTTTTTCTGATATGCTTCATGTTTTGATAAATAGTGAAAAATACTGAATTTTAATTAAAAATAGCTTTTTTGCTAAATAATTTGTACTTTATAATTATAATTTTGACTGGGTTGAAATTATAAATAGATCAATTATATTTAATTTAATTTAATTTATGTTATTTTAATCAATTTCACATTGGATGTGGATATAATTTTTTTAAAATATTTTGAACATTTTCACTTCAAAAACTTATTTCCTCATTCTATCAACAAGATTATTTTTAAATTAATATTATATATTTATGTTACTAAAAATTTGAAAAATAGATTCTATATTTTTAAATATATGGTAACATTTTATTAAATAGGTCTCTTTTTTTACAACATGAATAGTAACTTTTGTAATTTTATATTACCACAGTTTTGCATAAATTAGAAAATTTAGGGTAAAACTTATATTATAAATATTACAAAATTGTCGTAAAACTTGTAATATTTTTATTAGATTATTTATTTTCCACCGTAATAATCCTTGGTTAGATTTCTGGTCTAATTTTATCCACGTAGAACAATTTACCCTATATAGAGTATTTTATGAATGAAAAAAGTCAAATATGTCATACTTATGGTTTTAGAACAATAAAAATTTTAATATAGGGTTAAATATATTATATCTTAGACTGTAAATGATAATTTGAAATCTAAATATTTTATATACATCATGGTATGTTTGTATAATTTTTAAGAGATTAAATAGTTACATTAAATGTTGACAAAATGATGATGCAACTATTCCTTAATTAATGTAAATATGAAATAAATGATTATACGAAAACTAAAAGAAATATAATTTGAAATAATTATTGTAAATTTTTATTGAATAAATTACTTTGTCATGTTATAAATGTTTAAAAATGGGTTTTTTGAAAATATAATAATGTTTGGTTAATTTTAAAAAGTCATGTAATGAATAGATTTCAAATTTATATTAATTATCATTTAAAATATATAGTTCTTTATTAAATTATATAAAATATAAATAACTTAATATCTAGAACAAATATTTTTATAAGGTTTAAAATTTCATAAATTATCCTTTTTTGGTTCTTTTGGCATTTTATAATTACAATATTAACCTTCAATGAGTAAAAATCCAATATATCATGGTAAGAGTCAAAGGGGATAAACAATGGTTAATGCCCAAAGATAAGGATTATAAAATAGATTAAACTGATATAATTTTCTTTAGATAATTTTTTTAAAACCATAATAATCCTATATTATAAATATTTTTTTGAGCCATCTAAAAAATAGAAATAATTTTAATTATTTTAATATTTTTAGAAAGTCCAAGAGTGGCCCTCCCCTCTCTTATAAAATGGAACCACATATCTTCCTTTCTTCACACAAAAAAACGATTTTTAGTAGCCATGATATGAAGAAAAAACATCCTATAATCCGTTCCCAAATTATAGTGCTCTTATTTTTGGCATAACAATATTCTTAGTGGTCTTAATGTGTTAATAAAAATGGATTATCCAAGAAAATGTGTCATTATTAATCAAGTATTCATATTTTATTTATTTATCAACTTACACCAAATATTATTCAACCATAATGAAAAAATAATTCTAGTATCATCAATATACTGATATTTTTATTCTACTATTATCACTTAAATCCATCTCCAATTAAATCAAATGTGAATGTAATGAATCATTTGTGTGTACAGAGGACTACCTCCTCGAGAACCGATATAATTCCTTTTCCATAACTGTCTCAAAACAGTAGTTATAATTATGGAATTAACTGTAATATATTATATCCATGAAATATTTATCATTTTCAAATAATAATATATCATTTATGTTCTTACCATTCTATAAAAAAATAAATTATAACGCAGTTCGTGCGTACGCGTGAACTATCATCTCCAAGAAGCGATGTGATTGTTTTTCATCACTGCATCTCATTGATGATATATATTAGAATATTTAAACAAATATTATAATATTAAGGATATTAATTATTATTATGTAAATATTAAATAATACTTACCTTCTTTTCATAATGATCATTGAAAAATTGAATCATTACTTATGCGTACATATGACTTACCATCTCAATCATTAATAATTTTTCATAGCCCTATGCAATGGATGGATTTAATATTTTTATTGACTTATAAATGTGATTATTATTTCCTGAATATTATTCTTGAGATGATTTAATAATTACTACTTTTACTATTTACTTTATACAAAATTTATTTTCAACTCAAGTACTGATCATCATCAAAACATCAGACATGAACATAAATAATTAAGTAATTTTTATAACACGGTAATATGTGACATAAAAGGAATAATAGACATTAAAAATGTTCTCTGGAATGTAAATAATTAACATATGTTTAATATTTCATATGATTATTATTGTATGTGATGATTGATAGTCATGGTAAGGGACTTCATCTCAATCGCCTTTCACAAAGGCATATATTGACGTTATAGACCCATATTCTTTTATAAAGAGTATATAAAAACCTGTTGACAAATAATATGATGAATTTATTTATTTTTATGTTATTTTTTTTAATATTACTTTCTTCCTAGTTATTATGATTCATATATTTCAAAGTGGTATGGGACAATTGGATTTAATAATATATTTTTAAATGTTTCATTTCAGATTCTATTCCTACATGTCAATATTCATGCTATTATATTATATGTTTTTTATATGGATATAAGATTATTATAAATTAATTTTTACATCTATTTTTGACATCATATAAATGATTTTAAAATTAATATTTTTACAAGTATTATACAGAGAGTTTTTACAAATGACTAAAGGAATGTTCTATTCATAATGTAATTGATGATGATGAATTTTCCACCACCAAGATTATTATTTAATTTCTATATTCCATTGAAATAATAAATCTTTTATTAAATTAAAATCATTATTTTTTACAACATTTTGGAATTTGAAATGGTGTTTGAAAGGGAAATATATTTTTATACAAAAGTGTTTATCATATCACACTGAAAGAGTTTTTCAATGGGTTTTATGATGAAAGCGGTTTATTCATGAATATATACTTTAAAATTATTTAAAATAGGTGATCCTAAAACATATTATATGATGCTTTGTGGCCCCTTATAACTCGTGATAAATGGGTGGCCCCAATATATCTTATACTAAGGTTTGTTCCCCATTATAGCTCATAGGTGGGGCCAATATACAATAAATGAATAGAGATCCCCATTATAGACCTATAATGCATTAGGTAATAATAATATTGTAATTTTCCAAATAAATATTTCAATTAAATGGTTTTTGAATGGTTTTTATGTATATGATTCTACAAGTCACTTAGTGGGAAGGAACTGAGAGGAAAATATCCTTCTAAATGTGTATCTCGAGATGGTTGAAATAGGAACAAAACATTTTGTTGTAGAGATATATTATCTAGAACAAGCTATTAATTTTTATATAATCCATGTTAGAGAGGATCCTGATGTAAAAAAACAAAAATGTCTATAATAAATCGTTTTTGGAGGAAATATCCCCAATAATTTAATGGATCATCTGACCCAGTGGTATTTAAAGGACTGATAAATTCTCAATAGAAGATATTCTAAGTAATGGGATGTACATAACATCAAATGGTAACTCTTTATATCTATCATTTTAAAGGTTAAGTTGATCAATGGAGGTCTATAGTTGAGAATACCAGAGTGAAATATGATCATGATTCTATGGAAGGGGCCATAGTTCTGAATACTTTGAATAAAAAATACTTCCCTATGGTTATTTATTATATAATTTAGAAAAAATTCTAATAATTGAGGAATAAAATTTACATTTTTTTATATAAATAAAACATAAAAAGAATTTTTAGGTAGGTGTCACACATTATATGGTAAATATATAATAAAATTAATATATTCACTCGGGATTAAAACCAAGCATATGAACTCCTTTTTCCACATGATTATTTATATGTTATGATAATTTTTTTGTTGTTCTAATAATGTTCATATATTTTTTGGAGACACTTATATATTATAAGATAACAATAGAGGTCAGGTTGGTAATAAATTGATATGAAAACAAAGAAATATTCTGATGGTAAGACTTCCAACAATGGTAAAAAATATTTGGAATGTTTGTATAACACCCTGAGATTTTGTGAATTTTTTTTAAATTGATTTAATATTTAGGATATTTTTCATTTCACACAACACTGAATATAGTTTTTTATGTAAATGAACTCAGATTTTATTATGTTATACCCAACTCCAAATTAATCTTGGACCATAAAAAACACATATATTAGTTATTGGTACATGAAACACTATGTTTGGCATGTATTAAAATCAATACTATGTCCTTTCGATGGATTTCAATTCATGCATGGAAACATTTTATAGAACTAAAATATACTATTAATATGATTGTTAAAATATTTTTATAGCTACCACCAAGGTAATTGAATGTATTAAATGAATAAGACTAACAAAATAGGGAAAATATAAATCATACATTTTAGTAAAATGAATCCTTTTTTTAATTAGTGTAAGGGAATTAAAAAGTATTTGAAAATAATGGAATTGGTTTTCTAATAAAACTATATTTCTATGTACAAACACATTTTTTTTCTCAATATATTAAATATACTACTTTTGAATAATTGTATCAATGAAATTTATTTATTATATATTCGATTATTATTTTCTATATTCATCTAATATATTTTATAGGTATAATATAAGAATAAACCCAATTTTATGAAAAAAAAGATGTATTTTTCTAAAAGGTATTTTTACCACCTTATAAAGTAGAACCAAATTTATATCTGATTTATCAGTATATTATATTATTTATTTGAATAAATTGAATTTATTTTTTTAATGAATAAAAATAAAATTTACATTGTGGAAATGTTTATATTTCTTTGGGAAGTTTCATATTTTTGATGAATAGTAAAAAATAATAAATTTTAATTTGAAACTATTTTTTCGTCAAATTTATTTATATAGTTAAATTATTTTTCAAATTTCGTTTTAAATTATAATTAATTCAATTATACATCACTTAATACAATTTAGTTCATTTGAACCTATTACAAAATGAATTTTTATATAATTTTTTTGAACTATTGAACCTTTTCTCTTTAAAAACGTGCAGTGTCTTCCCTTCTATGGGTTGAAATTTAAATTAATTCCAGCCACAGTTATGATTATAATTTAAAAAAAAGGATTCCATATTTATAATCAGTATACTTTAAAATTTATAATAATGTAAATTTAGATTATGACTATAAATATTTGTGAAAGTTAATAAAATTAATTACAATGATTATGAGAAAAATTATCGTAACAAAAGACTAAACCTTCATCTTATGGGAAGAAATGACCTATAAATTAAATTTTTTACAACATTTTGACCTTATCATCAGTTGGATATAATTTGGATCAATATTTAATCCACTTGATATGGGAGAATGTGGGTGGAATTACCTTTCCAAAAATTTACAAGAATTCCACTCCTCCTCCACTAAAAAAAGGCAATCACCCCAACCACTTATTCACGCATGTAAATCCCTTTGTATCACCAAACAAATACATAACTAATATTACAACATCCCTAAATTCATCCTATAATCTACCCATTGATATTAAATCCATCAATTGAATCATGTTGGTGACAACCTAGAAGAGTTTCCCAAAGAAGAGGTAACATCCTTCCTCAAGATCCATTGTATTATTTTCATTATTCACCCTATAAAATAATCTTATTACACTATTATATAATAAATAAAAAATGTTAAATATAATGAGATGTTTTAATTATAATGGATTTAACTACACTTATAGACACTTCCATCTAATGGGTAAATAACATACTGTTCTTGTGTACAACGAACTACCGCACCAAGAAATAATGTTTTTTGTCTTTCCTTTCCCCCACCCCATCATCGTTGGGAAATATAACAGAAATTCTATTTTTATATCATACATATTTTATTTATGATGTAATTATGAATTTTTAATTATTATATAAAACTTACCTACATTATTTCTATTTTTTAAAATACTATAACTTTGTTTGGGGATGTGCGGACAATCATCTCCTCAAATCGGTGTGATTTGTTCACACTCTACATGGAATGATTTAAGGATGATTATACCTAACAAATATGATATTTATGAAATAGAAATGACAATATTATGGTAATATATATATATATATATACATAAATAAATGGCATTTACATTCTACTCTTTATATGCGATAATAAAACGAGAATTACATTCACGCGTTTGTATGACTTACTGCCTCCATGAATGATGCAGTCCATTTCCTATTTCTATATTTTATATATTTAACATCCATGTATTTATATTTAGGTTTCTATTCTGTCTGTTTTGGTCCTACCATTATCCCCCTAGTTCCCAAATATAATATCGAGAAATAGATAATTTGGACCCTATAGCAGGCCGCACACGGTTAGGGGAAATAGTGCACCCATGCCTAGGAAGTAGTGAGTCCAAATGTCATTTTGGAAATGGGGAACCACATGGTTGGTGAATATTTAGTCAAACCATCTGGGATAACTATGCGTATTTTTCCTCTTAGGAGGAGAGGGGTGCACAGTCTCCATTCGTTTAGGAAAATCATGCGAGCAAACAATACGACCTCTCAAAGTCATTAAAAATATGGAATTTACCATTCTCGTATCTTTGATGATTAACCCTAAACCACTCACATACACACCATTTGGTATTTAAATCCTTGGGAGCCTCCCCCAAGATTTATTGAAGCATTAAAACCCTGATCCTTGGGTTTTTAACCCCAATTCATCAATAAAACATCATGTATTTATATTTCTTCTTGATTCCCCCTATTTCTTATATTCCTCATCCCAATTTCATGAGTTTATATTTTCCATCAGGCTTTATGACATAGGGAGGGTTTTATCTTTTATTTTTTAGTGGGATCTTCATGATTTTAGTTTAATCTTTCCTTTTCTGGTTATTGTGGTGGTGAATTTTTTATTTTCCACAGATTTTCAAATGTTTCCAAGTGAAAGGAAGGTGGTTTCATGCTTTTACATTATTTATTAGTTTTGCATGATTGTATGAATATTTATACTTGTTTTATGTATTTTTTATGTAGTTATAAATGTATTTTGGAAGTGGTTTAACATTAATATGTGCTGTAAATTTGTTTTTGAAAATAAATTGTCTATATTTACTGCATTCTTTATTGTGTTGTATCTTGAAAATGTTTTGTGCCTTGTGTGAAAGGTTGGAAATGAGATTTAAAATATATTTATGGTGAAATGTTTTGAAAGTGAATTGTGTAAGTGAAATGAGCATTATTGATTGTTGTATCCATTGTTTTTTTAATATAAATGATATATTGAACTGTGAAGCAGGGTATAGAAAATGGATTTCATGGGAGCATAATTTTGAAAAGTGATTTTCCCATGGAAATTATGGGATCAAAGAAATTTTTTTCATATTGTGTTTTAAAATTTATTTCATAAAAATAATCATGTGGTAAAGAATGTATATTCAAATAGTTTCGGTGTTTGTATGAAATGTATCGTGATTTTTTCATGGAAAATAGTTGCTTCCATGTGAACATTTGAGTGTGGGATCATTATTAAAATCATTAATTACAAAAATGTAAATGTGGAGATCTCTATATGTTCATATAATGCTTGAAATTTATATGATAATGTGTGTGTATATGTTATATGTGAAATATAATTTGATTACAAAGGGAATATCAGGTGTCCAGGTCGGTGAACTTGAACTAGTATTCTATTTGAATCAGAAGTGGAATCACCCAGATTCATATAGAAAGAATGAAACTAGTCAACTCAGAAGTGGGAATTTTTAAATTCATCTGTATGGATTGATTATTGTGACATTAAAAAAACATATGAGATGATCATAGACCACTAGACCTTGAGATGTACTCCTTACTAGTGGCTCACACACAAGAACACAATTTTGGAGACAATTGGTCCTTGGAAGAATTTCCCCTCTAATGGCTTATGCATGAGGGTGTTGTTGGTATTTTAGTATAGGATTATGATCTCCAATGAATGAGGTTTCTATGGTCTCAAATAGCATGTTACATATAGTTAATTACCCATGGTACTCACTTTTGACATGATGTTTATGAGATGATGAACTTGTGGTCATTATATAGTAGGGCCTATTTATATGTTTTTATCATGAATGATTATTTGTAAAAATGGCATTTATTGAAATGTGTTTCTTAAGAAAAAACCCTTTAAATTTTTTTCTTAAAAATGTATCAAATGTTTAATAAAAAATAACGTGCATGTTAATTTGTCTTATATTTTTATATCATGGAATCTTTTTTTGTGGTGGCATCCAACATGGATTTGTCTCACACCCTATATACACTTGTGGGGTATGTAGAATTTGTTATGTAGGATCTAGGTAAAGGATATGTGTATCATGGTGATGGTGGATCTAGTTTCTAGAGTTCCACTTAGAGAAAGTGTTTGTAGTCATGGCTTAATGGTGATGTTTATATTGTAATGTGGAGGTTTTTTGATACATTTTGGTTGTTCCCTCTTTACTATAACACTCTATGATTTTTCTTAAGATGTAAACATTGAATATGTAATGAATATGTTTTGTTTGGATACGTTAATTTATTATTGTTATATTAATTACCATTATTTGTTTATACTCATAAAAATGGGTGAAACAATTCCCAAAGATTATAGTTGTTACCCAGGAAATAGTTTATAGCCTATTGGGATAATAAACTCACTTCATACCTTGCCATGAACTAGTTTGAGAGTCATGGTAGATGGCACTCTGGTTTGGTTCATGACAAAATGGTATCATATCATGTTTCTCACTTATTGGGTTATGTTATTTTAGAATGATTCTGGATATATTGGAGCTATGAATATTGAGGGTTATGGTTTGGGTTTTGAGTTGGGTGTCTGGTCAACACACCTCATAACAGATCTTGATATGCAATGGGATGTTGGGATTTGAGTTTTCTTCTCCTCCACGTGAGACGTATAGGCTGTATACTGTATATTAACACTACATGGGTTGGAGTGGTTTGGTTTAGTACTATTATTATGAGGAATTTTCTTATGTTATGGTTTATGATAGTGTTGGTGACTGTTTTTATTGTATATGATTTATTTTCAGAATAGATCTATTGATGGTTTTCTTTGACATTATTTATTGTTGTAGTAATATGCCTCCTCGGAGAACTCTTGTACATCTTCATGATGAAGCTCGAGAGTGTTCTCTTTAACAAATTGATTTAATATTTTTTGAAGCAGTGGTTTAGGATGTCCATGCTTTGGGGAAAGGACTGGGCTTTGGTCTTAATCATGTTAGAGAATTTCAATTAAGTAATGTTATGGACAAGGCTCAAGCGTTCCGCAGAAACAATCATCTTTCATTAAGGGGTAACAATGAACCTCATAAAGTATAGTAGTGGATTGATAAAATATATATGATGTTTTATTTTCATGACACTCCTAAGGAAGTTAGAGTGAAATATGATTTTATTTTTTTAGAAGGTTCCAATCAGAAGTGGTGGTACTCAGTAGTGGAATCTGGGAAGAATGGGCAGTATTGTCCTGATATTTTGGACATCACCTTATCTTGAGATTTTTTGTAGGTTTCCTAGGAATTTCAGTCCATATTGGAGTTGGTAAAGATTCTTGGTAAAAATCGAGATAAGGGTTTTATGTACCTTTCTTTTTCAATCACCTTTTACAAGGACATATTGGATTGGATTTTTTATTGTTTTATGGATATACCTATTTTATGTGATCCATGGTATATATTTTATGGTGATTTTTCAAGAACAAATAGATTACTTTTAACAGAGAGTTTTTTTTCTGTCACTTGACAATTGTACCAATGTTTTAACTAGTGTATAGGATCAATGGTCGTTTAATGTTAGACCTCAAATCCTTGAGTTGTGAAATCTTGTTTATCAGTTCTCATCACTCACATTGGAGGAAAATTATGATCCTCAAGGGTGAGGATTACCTCCTATGGTGGATGAGTTCCAAGAGGTTTTTCCCAAGGATTTTATTGTTTTTCCTCCAAAGTATGATGTAATGTTTCTCTCTTAATGTTTTAATGGAAACACTTATAATATATATTCCATCATATTGTATGGCCCCCACAAATTGATGGAATTAATGGTATAGGAGGATGATTCAGAGTCCTAAGAATTTATTCACCCGAGCATCTAACCTTGGACCTCTCTAGTACTATTTGTGAAAAAGGATGATAGATCTATTTGGTTGTGTATTGATTAATGAAATATGAATAAGTGACAGTAAAGAATAATTATCCCTTTTCCCTATATTTATGATGTTTTTACAAGCCTTAGGGGGGAATGGTGGTTTTCCATGGAAGATTTTCATCCAGGGTATCATCAACTAATAGTTAGAGGGGATGATTTTTGAAAATATTGTTCTGAATTAGGTGAGACAATTTCAATTATTTGGTCAGGAATATAGGGTTGAAAAATGCAACAATAATATTCATGGAAGTTAGGAATATGGTCTTCTATCAATTCCTTAAATCATTATTTTTTGGTATTTGTGGATGACATCCTAGTATATTTCATATCTAAGGAGAAGCATGGGCGACATTTGGGGATCATCTTGGTAACTCTTCATAATAATTTTTTCTATACCATGTTTTCTAAATGCACCTTTTGTATTAATGATGTGAGGTTTTTGTTTCATGTGATCATAATGGGAGATGTTTCAATGGATCCTGAGAAGATCGGTGCATTTTTTTCATGGGAATTACTGAATAATGTGTTTGAAATCAGTAGATTTCAGGGCCTTTTAGGGTAATAAATTTTGTTCGTTCAGGATTTATCTTATATTTAGTCGTCCATGATAATGCTTACATGGAAAGGGAAATGCTTGAATAAATCCTAGAGTTTCATTCATCCTTTGAGGAGCTAATGGGGAGGTTGACCGCGACCCCTATTTTTTTATTGATATTTAAAAAGTATACATGGTGTGTTGTGATGATTTTATTATGGGTTTTGGGTGTATAATGATGTAGGATGATCATTTTTTGTCTTATGGATCTCTTCAACTATGACTTCATCAATATATTTACCCAACCCATGACATAGAGGTTGGAATCTTGATGTTTGACTTGAAAATGTGACACCATTATCTTTTGGGAATAATGTTGTAGTATATTATATTCATAAGGGTATATATTAAATTAAATCCTAGAAAGATCTAAATTGGAGGCAGTATCACTGGTCTGAGTACCTTCAACAGTTTTACTTCAATATAGATTATACCCTAGTTAATAGTAATCTTTTGGATGATGCAATGAACACGAAACTGTCAGTGAAAAAAATTTAAGGAGTCTATTATTCAGTTTAATTTGATGGATCTCTTTGATCAAATGCATTTGGAGTCTATGGAGAATAGTGGAGGTTCATTCTTGGTAAGTGTTCTGCAAAATGATTCTTTTGTATAGTTTACTCAGAGGGAGAATCTTGGGGATGAGTTATTCCATAAATATATGAAATTATTTAATGGTGGGGAGATGCCTTGTGAATAGTCACTATCCCCTAATGTATTTTTGTAATTCAAGGGTCTCGTTGTGGTTTCATTGTAATTGAGGAAGGTTGTGATATAGGATAGACACCAATATCATATGGTCATTCATCCTGGTGCCACCAAGATGTTTTATGATTTTCAATGGCTGTTTTAGTGGCCAGGCATTATGTGGGACATAGATGATTTTGAATAGTGCAATCATATATATCTGAAGGTAAAGTATGAGAACCAAACGAGCTATGATTTTCTTTATCTATTACCCATCCCTAGCTATAAGTAGGGAGAGTTCACCATGAAAATTATTGTCAATTTTCTTCTTACAACCCATGGGATGAATTAGATTTTGGTAGTGATCGATCATATGAACAAATAAATCCATTTAATTCCATTTAGAAATTCATAAAAAGTTGATGAGTCAAGTTGGTTATATGTTTAAGCGGTTTTTGAGGGTTCATGATGTTCCATGATAAATTGTTTTGGATGGGGACCCTTATTTTACCATGCATTTTTTGGAAGTCCTTCATAACAAGATGGAGTTACAAGACACATTATTCACGAAATGCCATCCTCAAATGAATGGTCATATGAAGTGGGTGAATCATATTTTGGAATACGTTCACTTGTCAATTTTTTTGGATTTTATATATTTTTGGTATATCCATTTGGGGTTCATTAACATTTTATATAACATTAATTACCTATCCACATTTTGAATGGCTCATTTTGATGTGTTATACGGTCTGACGTGTCAGTCGCTATTGTGTTGGGATAATGTGGGTGACACCACATTATTGGGATTTATCCTTTTAGAGGAGAATTCTTATGATGTTTAGTTGATCAGCCTGTAGTTTTTGACAACTCATAGTCTTTGTAAGTCTTATTTGAATTAGAGGTTCAAAACTCTACAGTTTTTTATTGGTGATCAGGTGTTCCTAAAAGTGTCACTTCTCTTGGGCCATCGACATTTTGGTACGAAAGAAAATAAGAAGTAGAGGTATGGTAGGCCTTTAAATTAGCAAGATGATTGGTAATGTGGAATACATGTTATCTTTTCCTTGATTGTTGATGTCAATTCATAACATGTTTCATGTTTCTTAGCTGAAAAATGATAACCCATACCCATATCAGGTGTTAAATTTGGAAGAGTTAGAATTGGATCTTAATTTATTTATATTCGAGCTGCCTGTGCGGATTATGGATTCCTAGGGTAATGTTATTCATGGTAAGCACATTATGTTGGTCTGACTTGTTTGGAAGCATTGTGATGAAGTGAATGAGACTTGGGAGTAAATGTCTTTGGTTGAAGAAGAATATATGTTTTTTATAATCAAGTATTTGGATGCCTTTTTAGGGGAAAACGTTTTCATTCCTAGAATAATTGTCACATCAGTGTTTTTATTTGTAGTATTTATTATGTTTATTATGTTCCCACCTTTATCACATGGGCTTCATAATAAGTTTTGTTGAAAAATGAATAATTTGGACTTTATATAAGGTGGTGTGATATTCGATCATGGTTAAGAGAATATGTGTAGCCATCCCAAGAAAAGAGCATAATCAAATGTTCTTTTGGAAATTGGAGACCCATATAGTTTGTATATGATTAGTCAAGCTATGCTTGATAATCATGTGATTAGTTCTACCTAGGTAGATGGGGATCATGGTTTCCCCATGATTTGGAAGACTATTTAGGAAAAATATTTGACTTGTCTAGTTCACTAATTATTTTGAATTTAACTTTATACCCTCTTTAATTTTTGACCTTAAACCACTTCCATCTACCCTATTATGGATTTTCAGTTATATGAGAAGCCAACGAGCCCGTACCCAAGTGGTAAGGGCTCCTGCTTGGCATCCAAGAGGCACAGGTTCAAAACCGGGTGGAGGCGAATTTCCAGGGCACTGTATCGGTATTGTAATAGTATAGTAATAGTACTATAACAGTCACTATAGCACTTACTGTTTGGTACTGTAGCAGCCAGAACTATTCACCTTGTTTGGGCCTACGGGCCAACGGTTTGGGCCTACGGGTCTCTAGGGCCTTAGGGTCACCAGAAGGCCTTCGGGACACCGGGCCTTCGGGTCACGTAGACCATGGAGTAGCCCAGTTAACATAGAAAATTCCCCAGAAGAGGATCAGAGCAACAGGAGTAGCAGCCACTAGATGGAGAGCTAACCGGATTGGAAGAATGAGAGGGTATGTTAGCCGCCATCGGGACCAGACACCATGCAACTTTGTACGGGGCAATGCTAGCCGACCAGCAATGCAAGGTGGGGAGTTAATGAGATCAATGATTCAAGATTCTGGGGAGGTGAAATTCTAGTGGGTGGGCCTACGGGTCATGTATGGGCATGGTATGCCTCTGGGCCTTCGGGTCTTCTACTGCGGGTAATGTCGGGCCTTGTGCCTTAGGCATACAGTTCATGTACGGGTTCCCCTTCAACCCTTAAAAGGGGTATTATCTATAATAAAAATAAATAGAAGGCCTCCGTGCCATTCGGGTGGAGGCATATGAGAATACTACAAGAATTATTAAAGCCTTGTAACCCCAATCTCTGGGAGGTTTTGAACCCAATTCTTTAAGAAAGTATAATTTAATCTTGTTTCCTCTTATTTTATCCCTCATTTTGGGGATCCTCTTACCTCTTTCCTGAGTTTCTATTTTCCAGTGGGGGTATGAATTATGGATGGTTTGATCTTGTGTTTTTGAGTGAGAATATTATTTTTTTGTTTAATCATTCCATGTTAGGGTATTGTGGGTTGATCATGTGTTTTTCACATTAGAATAATTTTTAATGGGTCTTTTCCCATGGAAATTATTTGCTTTAGAATGTTATTTTCGTATTGTGATTTCCAAATGGATTTTATGAAATTGGGAAAGTTGTGAAAATTTATTTTCAAATGGTTTTGGGGTGTATATAAAATGTAATTGTGGGATTTAATGCATATATATAGATTCCACGTGATCCTTTGATCGTTGGATTAATATGAAAAAATTGAATTGTGAAAATGTGAAAGTGGTGATCTTATTGTGTACTTATGATGCATGATAAGTTTATGTGAAAGAGTTGGTTTATGTGATACCGAAAAAGATATTTGTGCACAAAGGGACTCTCGAGAATCAAGTCAGGTGAACTAGAAGTAGGATCTAGTTCACTCGGATGTGGAAACACCCTGATTTCTATAGAAATATAGACACTAGTTGACTCAGATGTTGAAATTACAGGATTTTTCTAGTAGTATTGATAATTTCAATACTAAATAAAAATGTAATATGATTAGAGACGCCTAAACTTTGGGATGAAATTTACCCTAGTGGATTGTGCATGGATGATCTTCCTATAACAAATATAGGACATACTCTAGCGGCGGTCGCGGAAGGGAACCCTAGGCTGTCTCGCCTTCTTCGGTGACAACAGCGGCGGTCGCGAATGTCCCCCCCCCCCCTCGTGGGGGAGGGATATCTCCCAGTAATTCAATCTCTTTCGTTCCGCCCCTTCTCAAATCCCGACCTTCTACCTGCTTTTCCACATATTGAGTTATGCCCGAAGGCCCCAGAACTCGTTGAGGGTTTCCCGAATCTCCACATTTCGAACCCAGAGTTCACGGAATCTACCGCTCTTCTGAAGCTCACCCTTGTTGCTCGGTTTAAGCAGAGAATACCATAAATTGATTCCTTCGACAGGTTCGTATTCAATGCTTGGGGTCTCCAGGAGCGGGCAACCGTTGTCTTGCTCGATTATAAGAATATCATGATCCGCTTCTCCTCTGAGGAAGATCTTATCCGCGCCTGGTCAAGGGCGCCCTGAAGTTACAATGGTTTCCGTTTCTTCTTGTTCCGCTGGTCGTTTGAATTCCACAAGAACCGCGACCCGCCATCGGCGGCGATTTGGGTTAGTTTTCCTCATCTACCTTTACCGTTTCAAAATCCTGCAATCATAAGGATGCTTGGAAATATCGTCGGAAGATATCTATGTTCGGATAGCTGAACAGAAGCAGTTTGTCACCCGGTCTATCGGAGGGTTTGCGTCGAGATGGATGTATCAAAGGCTCCGTTCGATTTTGTCTGGATTACAATTGGGGAGGAATACAAGTGTAAACAGAAAGTTGTGTATGGGGGATGGACCAATTTCTGTTCTACCTGTAGGAGGCTGGGGCATATCTCGGATGCGTGCCGGCAAGGATCGTCTTCGATGGAGGGTAGGAGAGGTAGCTCCCATACCAGGGGTGTTTGGAACAAGGGTGGGCAGGACGCGAAGTTATTAGTGGACAATGGAAAGGGCAAGGAACCAATGGAATGTGGGGTTTTCATCTCAGAGCAGCAGGCCATTGGTGTCGAGAACAGAACTGAAGACCATCTCTCACGGCGGCTGACCGAGGAGGTTCTTCCTGTAAAAGAGGTAGGGGATTGTAGTACAGTGAGAATGGGTTGCCTTACTGCAGCGGAGGACCATCAGAGAAAACCGAAGGTGTCAGATGTGTTCAACCGGCTGAAGGATGATCTCGCGAGGCCTCCCACTTGTAGGATGCTGGGTGGAGAAGGCAAAGCCCAACAGGTGGAGGTCCACCTGGAAGGTGAGGCGGATGGGGGCCAGTCCTCGGACCGCTTGTCTGGAAGCGAGCAAGAGGATGTGATCAGTTTGGATGCTGAGAAAGAAAGGATAGATAGTGCATATGTCAGTAAGGGATGTCATGGGGCTGACTAGGTGGCGCCTGTTACAGCCAGAGGTGAACATATGGGGGATTTGGGCTCGTCTCGGTTGACGGTCCCCTTGTGCAACAGGTTCGAACGTCTAACTGAGGCCGATTTGAGTTCTAATTCTTTTTCTCTAGGTGAGGATGTTAGGATCAATGGACAGGCTACCAAAGTTTATGAACCAGTTCACTTGGCAGATGAGGACTCAAGCCAAAGATGTGATATGGGCTCCAGGAGAAGGAAGGGGAGGAAGGACTACTCCTCTCTACCACCTCTTCTTGAGACCCGCTCTGCACAGAAATTGAACAAGATGAATACAGACAACGAGGCTCTGAGACACCAAAATCATGAGGTGTGGGATGATCATCCCACAGTCTTGCTGTTAAGATCCAATTACTATGTGATAGAACAACCTTTATTGCTCAACGCAACTGAGGAGGAGGCTGCTAAAATGATGGGGAGGTCTCTTGAGGTGTCTCTCAATGAGGAGCAATATATATGGATTGACAAACAAGATTCAATCTTGGTTGGTGGCTTCAATCAATGAAAGATCAATTTAGATGAGTATATTCAGTCTTGGGACCAGCTGGTCTTTGAGTTTGAGAAGCTGATATTGAAAGGAGGTGATGTACAGTTGGCATCCATAACGTGGAATCTACTTAGGGAATCTGATTCAGGTAGCATCAAGCTTATTTTTAAAATTTATTCTTAAGTTATTGGCCTCAGGTGGATGGATTCATGGTAATGGTCTGGTGAGATTTGTTTTTATGGGGTCCCTTGTTGTTTGGATCGGCTGTATGGTTGTTCTCATGCCTCTCATTTGGCTTGGACCTGCTCCGGATGAGGACTAGAGAAATAAGTCTTTATCGAGGCAGACATTTGGATTGGAATGTTGAGAGGGTATGGCATTTCCATTGGTTCCATGCCCGTGCATTTTTACGGGACTGTCTGCTGAGGGTCTGCATCGTTAGAGGCTTTTTATCTTGACACATTTGCTTGGGTGGGGCAGGATCGGTTGATTTCTTTGGAGGCTTTTTGGGTATTTTGTTAACTATTGTGGTTTCTCACTTTCTCCTAAAAAGTGTCTTATCCTTAATAAAAAAATTAATTTTGAGTCAGGATTGTGCATGGGAATGCTGTTTTTAAGACAATTGGACCTTGAGAGATGTTCCCCTCTAGTGGCTCATACAAGAGGACGTTGTTTGTATTTTGATGTAGTATTTTTCTTACTGATGAATGAGATTTCTATGTTCCCACAAAATCTTGTTACCTATAGGAATTTTCCCATGGTTCTAACTTGTTACAAGATATTTATAAGACGTGGAACTATACATCATTATATGGTAGGCCTTGTGTATATTTTTATTTCAAGGAATTTTGTTTACAAAAAACGATTTCATTGAATGGTATATATTGAGAAAGTGTCCTTTAATATTTTCCCTTCAAAATGTTTATTTTTTTCACAAAAAATGTTCATGTCAATTTTCCTTATAATATTAGAGAATTTAACATTTTCTTTTAGGTAGAATACTACTGGGATTTGGTTTACACCCTGCATACACATTTTAGTGTATATAGACATTCTTATGTTTACCCCAGGTAAAGGAAACATGTATCATGGTGATGGTGGATATAGTTACTTGAGTTTATATTTTTTTCATGTGTTGGTGGTGGTGGGTTGAAGGAAATGTCTCTATTGTCACATGGGTGTTTTGGGATAGTATAGTTATTACCACTTTGTGTATCCCTCTTGGATTTTTTACAGTTATAGACCTTGAATGTGAAATGATAATTCTTTGTTTGGATTTGACAATTTTTTATTAGTATGTTTATTACTCTTATTTGTTTATTCTAATAGAAATGGGTGAAAATTTTACCAAAGATTATTATTGATACTCAAACACTTGTTTCCAACCCATGGTGATCAGAAACAGCCATCGGGCCATGCCCCATACTCGGTCGGCTGTCGAGTTAGATGGCACTTTTTATTTTTTTTGTGATAATAGATCATTATAAATACTTATATACTGAATAAATATGATAATTATTTAATGTTATAAACTATTTAAATAATTAAATAATGATATAAGTATGATCATGAATTATAAAAATCCAAAACATATACGTCAAATAAAGTGGATATTACACAAAAGTTAACATTAGTATGAAGTTATTAATAAAATGGAAATATAACGTAATAACCAAATCATAGATGTTATTAGATATAATAATATGGTTCTATGGTAGATTTATAGTAAACTTATATTTATTATGTAGGAGATTTGAAAATGTATGAATAAATTCATGAATTTATGTAAGGTTTTTCTCATCTAAATTTTATTTTCTATTGGACATAATCCATGTTTTCCTCAAATTTATTATATGACGTTTTTATAATTCCAATTTATGTATTATATGACAATTATAATTAAATTTATGGGTATATAAATATCCATATGATGATATTTATTTCATGGGTATTGTGTTTTAAATGTTACTAAATGTGTAAGGTAATTGTGTATCAATTCTCCATCTTCGAGACATGTGAAATATTATGCCCCAATATTTTTCTATATGGTTTCTATACTTCCTTTAATAGGATATACAATTAATCTCATTATTTTTTTTGGATATTTTAATCTTAATATAAGTTTATTATTTCCATTGTATTATGATTCAATGTTACCTAAATGGTAACTTTTTTTCTATAATATAATCGTTTATCATGAATTTTTATGATTATGATTCCATTTATGAAATATTTCAGTACATTTTTCAATAAATCTCATTAATTTTTTTAAAATTTAATTATTATTTTTATAAAAAATAATTATAACTTTTTCCACTCTTTTTTTCTTAATATAATAATTTAAATGTTTTAATGAAAATCCAAAATTATTTCTCTTTTTTGTCACAAACATGTGTTCTTTTAAAATCATGTAGTCTAAATATGTTTTAAAAAATATTTTAATATTATCTAGTACTACTTATATGAAAATTCATACCCATGTATTATATTTTTAAAAAATGGTTTTAAAAGTAATATTCTTATCATTTTCCAATCAAGGATCATTTATAAAATTTTGATGTGAAAAAGGAATGTTCAAAAGGTATTAACTTACCTACCATAATGATAATCATTTCCATGGATACACCATTGTAATTTTAAAGTATCAATTTTAGAGAAAGGTTTTTCATATTATTCTTTAAATTTTTTTCTTTTAAATTTTTATAGAAATTATTTTTTAAAGTGTTCTTTTTTAAAGGAATGTTTTAAATTTTTTTGAATATTATTTTATATTTTTTCTAGAAAACGTTTTTCAAAATGATATCATGATTTATTTTTATTTCTGAAAATAAATTTCAATGAAAATTGTTTTAAAAATAATTTATGTTTTAAAAATACCTTTTCATAGAAGAGTGGATATTTTCGTCATGAAATGATTTTAAAGGATATTTCAAAATTATTTTCCATCTATAATTACATCAGTTGATGTTAGTAATGTATTTCTAGGAAATGATCCTTATTTTCCATTCATATTCTTCCTATAAATGGTTTATGTTTTTATAGAATGATATTTATGAAACTAGTTTCTCTTTCATAGGTTATATGTTTATAAAACCTCTTTCTCTTTTATGGGATATATTTTTATGAAACCCTCTTCCTTTAATGGGTTATGATTTGATGAAATGATTATAAAAACACTCTCCTTTTCTATAGGTTATGATATGATTACATGTTTATGATACCCATTTCATTTAAAGTGTAGTGATATAATATTTTATGATATTTTGAAACAAATATGTATGATTTTAGTATGAGATGGGTGTTACCAATAGCTCCTTCCAATGTTTTGGGTAAAAATTTATATTTTTGAGAGATAGACATGGATATAATAGGGATTGAAATCAATTCATTAATGGAATTTTTCCTCTAATATTGTATTTTTAGTGAAACTTGACTACTGAGACGATTCTAGGAGAGAACCATGACTTAGAAGATGTTATGTAGGGTAAACTCATACTACTATGATTTCCTTTATAGTGATTTCTTTACTAACATGAAATTCATTTTCTATACTTAGTTGTCTTCCACAAATTCCATGTTTTATTCCTATGTTATATCCTCAGGGATTATTATATTGATTCTCTTATGATT
The DNA here is from genome assembly GCA_963277665.1 of Viscum album. NCBI lineage: Eukaryota > Viridiplantae > Streptophyta > Magnoliopsida > Santalales > Viscaceae > Viscum > Viscum album. The sequence goes on along the minus strand of OY728147.1, from coordinate 127,064,833 downwards.
CATATCTTATGAACATACAATCTTATATAAATGAATCATGTGTATTATATTTTATATGAAGGGTGTGATCTTCCAATTTTATTATCCTATTTTCATACCCTTATGTTCATTTTCTGATTATGTATCTCTTTTATCTACCCTTACAAATGATATGATCTAACCCTTTTCATATGATTCCTTTCACTAGGTTGTGGTGAAAGGTATTAAGTAGACGTGTCAAATAGAATAATATAAATGGGAAAAATTTAATATCATTCACCAATTTGTTATATTTTGTTCGATGTTTCCATTAACGCTCAAAAATTATAGTCATCAAACATGTATTTTTGCAATGTGTTGAATATTCATCTAAAATGACTTAAAATTAATTAATGTTAAACATGATCAATATAGTTAGTATCAAAGAAATGGTTTGGTAAACCTTTCGTAACTAGGATGAAAAACTTTAGTATGATCCCGAGGGATATTTCTAAGGGTATTTATAAGTATTTATAAAAGAATAATCCTAAGGTTTCATGGGAAGGTGTCATAATTTTGAAATCATAAAAGTGGTTTTACCTATTTATGTGGCTTTCCTATATGATTATTTTTTTCTCACACAGTGATTTATAGTTTTATTCAATATATGGAATCAAAAGGTACACTAATAACATTTAATTTTATGGAAAATTTGGTGATTATGGGAAATGAAATCTCATATTGACTAGAGATAATGATATTTTGATTATGCTGAATTATTTATCACAATATATTATTATCTATGTGAGCATAGGTGATATTCCTAAGATATTGAATAATAGGAAGATGAAATTTTATAAATTTTCTCATACTAATGAGCATATAGGAAAGGCATTTCATCTTTATATATGTCAATAATAAAAGAATAAGAACCTTACGGAATACCTCATCTGGAGGAGTATGTGTTATCTATGTGGGGAAAAGGGACATAAAGTTAGAAATTTTCTTATAGATAAAGGTATTATCTATGGAGAACATAGGAATTACCCAACTCAATGACATAACATAATAATAAAAATCTAAACCATGGATGTTCCTTTTCCATTACAATAATAAATGTGGAAAGATTAAAGTATTTGTGTATTTGGATTCAAGAATTATGAATGGTAAATTATATAAATATTGTTCCATTTATGGTTTTCCACTAAGGATTTACAATAATTTATTAAATCATTCTGGTGAACTAGAAAATTGATTTAATAGAAAGGTGATATTCATTGGAAACATAATATTAGGATAAATAAAACCCTTAATAAGATCAAAATATTGATATGATGATGTTTAGATAAATATAATTTGGATATGAATAAGTAAATTATATGGTACACATTTCGTGTGGAAAGATCAAAGAAATCATTGAAGAACTGGTCTATGTAATCATGGATAAAGTTTACATATTGTTTGTATTTAAGGAATATTTCCATATGAAAGAATTTATATTTTCAAAAAGGAATAGTTGTAATTCTACTTTTTACCTTGTTTCACTAGAATTCATGATTAATGTATTGACATGTTTGGTTTGTGACCACCAAGATATACTTTATGATATATGGGGAATCATTGTTATTTTTTAGAAGTTTTATGACCTTATTTATAATGTTTTGGAATTCCGTATTTTTCAATGGTTATAAGATTAACCATATATGGAATGGTTTAAGTTAATTTTAGATGAGTTTTGATGAATATTTTATTACCTCACTATATTAGGATTTAAGAATATTGGGTAACATGTTATCACCTTATTATTTTGATATATTGAGAAATATGGAATGACATGTCATCCTATTTATAGATCTCAATATCTTCTAATTATTTAAGAATGAAAAATTCACCTTTATATCTTAGAAAAAGAGACAAAGTTGAAATTTATCAGGTAGAAACAATGTGTAAGGATTTAATGATATCATCCGACTATATATTCTCCTAGAAAATTCATTAATATTATGAAAAAGTGTATTTATATAAAATTATTTCTAATTATCATTATTTTATATGATATCATTGTGATTTTTTAGACTCTTTGGGTTATTTATTTGGGACTATTAAATTTCTCTTAATTATGTGCTATATCACTCTCCATCGGAACATGATAGTTATATTTTTATTCAATGTTCATGTTTTCACCTGAATACTATGTTCTTTTACATTAAATCCTTGTAATGAGTTACTTTTTGTAACCATTTTGGTTCCGAATTTATCTTTTTAAATGAGATTTTAGTACTAATTTTTATTATTTGGGTTTATAAGAACACAAAATTAATGAATTTAACCATTGGTTACCCAAAAAATATTCAACGGAGAAATTAATTTTAAGGGGGTAGAATGTGACACCGCATGATTTTTTGAATTATTTTTTCAAATTAATTCATTTTTTTGATATTTTTCATTTAACACAACTCTGATGACATTTTTGGATATAAAACTACCCATTTTTTCTTCATTTATATGAGACACTAAGTTAATATTTCAATACATGAAACACATATATTATCTTTTAAACACTATGTTTTTCTTTATTACATGTACAACCGAGTCCCTTTGATAGCTTGTATTATATGTGGGGTTGAGTTTTTACCTAACTATAATATAATATTAATATGATTATTAAAATATTATTATAGCCACCACGTATCCATTCAGATGAATGTTATGAATAAGTTAAAATAAATTACAGAAATATTATTCACACATGTATATAAAATGAATCATTTTGTTATCCATTATTATATGTGAATGAAAGATCAATTTTAAAATAAAGAAATTACATTTCTAAGAAAATTATTTTTAATTATACAAACACAATTTTATCCCAATAAATTAAACAAACAACTTTTGATTATTTTTTAAATAAATAAATATATTTTATTTTCATTCACATTTTTTTATTCTACTACATCAGATTATAAAGGTATAACATAAGAATAAATCAAATTTTATTAATTGAAGATGTAATTTTATAAAAGGTAATTTTAAAATCTTATAATTGGGTAACATTTTTAAATCTAATTCATGAAACTATTATAATTTTTTTAAAATAATCTTCATTATTTAAATCATAATATCATAATTTATTTTGGGTGAATTCTTGGTATTTTTCATTGTAGATTCATTTTTTGATGAATAGTGAATATAATAAATTTTAATTCAAACATGATTTTTCATAAAATTAATTTTTATTGATTAATTAAGTTTAAATTTCATATTAATTTATATTTAGCTCAATTATATATTTCTTAATACAATTTTTTTTTAATTTCAACCAATTTTACAATGAAATTGGATATAAAAATTGTTGAATCCCTTGGATGTTTTTGCTTTAAAAAACATTATTCTCATCCAGTATGTGTGGTTAATTTTACATTAATTTAATCCACATCTGTTATTATAATTTTTAAAAATCTATTCCAAATTTTTAATCAAATTTATTTATTATTTATAACAATTTCAAATTATTTTTTGTGAAAAAATATCCGTGAATGTGATTAAAATTTATTATAGGGAATACGTGAAAAAATATCTTAACAAAGGACTAAACCTTAATATTAAGGTCCAAAATGACTTATATATAAGTCAATAATAAATATTTTCCCCTAAATTTACCCTAAACTCACTTTTATAGAATATGGAAAATTATTTCAGCAATTGGACATGGGAAAAATATGGGTGCAATTCCCTTTTCAGAAATATATAGAAATGGCACTCATCCACCATTATAAAAAGAAAGTCACCCCTCCCACTTATTCCCATCTCTAAAGCCATATGGATTTCCCAAAATCTACTAAAGTAATCTTCCATAATCCCTCAATGCATCATTCTATAATCCCAATGGGAATAATGTTTTCCAAATAATATCATTTGGGAAAACCAATAGGAGTTACCAAAAGAAGAGGTAAGATCCTTCATGAATCTCATCTATATTATTTTCATTGTATACCATATAAAATGTTATTATTCCAAGAATATATAATAAACAATTTATGAAAAATATACTGAGATTTTTTTATTATATGGTCCTTACCTACAATTACACACCCTTCCATCAAATTGGTAACGAACATACTGTTCTTCAATACAGTGAACTACTGCCTCATGAAATGATGTCGTTCATTTTCCCTTTACCAACTCTCATGGTTGGGAATTATGATGAACAAAATAAATTTGTATGATATTTATGATATTTTTTATTTATTTATTAATCTTTATTTATTATATAAAACATACATTCATGATTTATATTTTTTTTGTAAATATGATAACTTCTTTTATGGACTTGTGGACTACCACCACCTCATAGCGATGTTATCAATTAATACTCTACATGGAATGTATTTAGGATTGTTTTAGTGAAATTATATGAATTATATGACATAATAATTTTAAAATAATTGAATATATCATATATATATATATATATCATTTACTTAATTTGTTTCAACACAATAATATAATGGAAACAATATTCATGTGTACGTATGACCAACTGTCTCCATGAACGGTGTACTCCACTTTATATTTCAATATTTCATAGATATTTAAAAATATATATATACACAATATATATGATATTTATATCATTATTTATATTATTTAAATATTTAAATCATGAACTTATTAATGGTATCAATAATTAAATTCCAAGACATATATTAATAAAAAATAGGATATTACCCAAAACATAACATTAACATGGAGTTGTTAAAAAATAGGTAATATAATTTTATAACCAAATAATATATTATATTTAATATAATAATATGGTAATTTGGTAGATTTATGAAATAATTATATTTATTATTCAAAATTTATGAACATATAGTAAGAAAGCGAAGTCTTAAGGTAAGGGTTTTCTAATCTCACTTTTATTTTCCACGACACACATGCCTTGTTCACCTTTTTTTTAGTATATGTGGTGTGTATAACTTCCATGGATGTATTATATTTATATTATTATTAAATTTATGTTTATTTACATATAAATTATTTGATATTTCATTCAAATAGTTTATGTTTGAAAAGTTACCAAATTGGTTAGTAATTTTGTCTTAATTTTCATTCATTCTGACACATGACATGTTATGGATCTATGTTATTATATGAGGTGTATACAATTCCATTTACATGTTACATCTAGAAAATAATTATTTTCATTATATTTTGATTTTAATTTAATGTTATTATTTCCATTTTTTATGATTCAATGTTACCAAAGTTGTATGGGTTTATTTATAAAATCTCATCATTTATCAAGCATATTTATGATTATGGTTATATATATAAAAACATATGATCCATATCTTAGGAATTTTTCTGAATATTATTACCATAGGGTTATTCATTATATATAAAAGTAATTTTACCATTTTAACAGTCGTTAGTTCTTAATATAACCAATATAATGTTTTTTTGAAAATATAACATCATTTATCTTTTCTATAAAAAATATGTGTTCTTTGGAAACCATGTATCATGTAGATATTTTTAATATTTTATAATATTATCCAATTTTAGTTAAAGAGAACATTTACCCATGAATTACCATTTTAAAAATGGTTTAAACATGAATCTTCTTATCTTTTTTTAATAAGTTACCTTTCTAAACCATTATGGTGCCAAAGGAATGTTTTTTAGGTGCAGACATACCTACTATCTCGACTATCATTTCCTTGAATATTATATTGTTGTTTTAGAATAAGAATTTCAACGAATATTTTTTCTACCATTATGGAATTTTTTTATTTTATTTTTGTTTTCAAATAAAAATGTTTTTAATATTATTTCAAGCCTCATTTCTATATTTTCAAAGTATTTTAAAATAATTTTTTTCAAATGTTTTTGTGGATTAAAAATCCCTTTTACATAGAATAATGGTTGTTTTCATCAGGAATTTTTACCTATATTTATAAATTAATATCTATATAATATTATATCTATTTATACTAATCATTCCTTTCTAAAAACTGATTCAATTTTACCATTTATAATCATTCTTCGAATGGTTTCTATTTTTATGGAATGATATCTGTGAAACACATTTCTCTTTCATGGGTTATATTTTTATAAAACATGTTTCTCCTTATTGGGTTATAAACTTATGAAAAATGTTTCCCTTCATATTCTATGCTTTGATGAAATTATTATTAAATCTTCCATTTCCCACATATTATAAAATGATTACATGTTTATGATACACATATCATTTCATGGGTTGTTATATGATTGTTCATGATATTTTAGAAAATTTATGTATAATTTAATTATGATAAGGGTGGGAGTAATATCTCCCTTAAATTCATTGGTAAAAGATTTATATCTCACAAAATATAAATGGAAGTAATAGGGAGTGAACTAAGTTTATTAAAGGGCATTGTCCACTTCGATTATCATTTCAGTGAAGCATGACTATATAGATTACAATGAGAGTAAACCATGACAAAAAATATTTTATGTGGAGTGAAACAATTCAACTAAGACGACCATGTAAGCGATTACTTAAATACTATAAAAATGATTTTATATAATTATTTTTATTCCAAAAATTATATTCCTTACACCTATGTTATGGTACCAGGGATTATACTCTTAATCCCCTTATAATTTATGTATTTTGAACTTATAATATTTATTACATGACTCATGTCTATGATCTTTTATATGTCATGTATGATCTTTCAATGTTATTCTCATTTTCACATGTCATTATGATCATGTTATTCATAAGTGCCTATTTTTACCCTTATATAGAATTTTATCACACCAATTTCTTATGTTTCCTTTCCCTATGTTATAAATAATGGTTTTTAGTAGAAATGATAAAGTGGAATATCTTTGTGGGAAACAATGGAGATATTTGACCATGTAAAATTTTTTTGTTCTATGTTTCCAAATAGACTTAAATATTATGGTCCTTGGGTGTTTTTTAATGTGAAGAACATTCATCTAAAATTATGTAATACTCATATATGTTAAGTCGGGGTATCTATAGTATGTTATAATCTATAATGTTTTACCAGTGTGGTTTTTTTTCATACATGGTTCAAGACATTAAGGAGAATATTCTAGAGCAGTCCAAGAAAAATATGATAGATATACATTTGGCAGTGAGATGTTTTAGTTGAAACATGTTAGGGAATTTTGCTAACATGTGTCAAAAGTTTCATTTTCAGGTTTTAAATCATCATGATAAAAAATAGAAGGGTGTGGTAAAAACTTTTTCTACTATTACTATTGATTTATATACACCTTTTGAAGTGATGGAACTTCTAGAGAGCTGGTATTTTAGTAAGGTTTTCTATAAGATCAAGGTTCTAGACACTACTTCTGAGGTTTTAAGTGATGTGAACATGAGTTAATAAAGAAATTTTGTAATATTTTATTAGTTTTATATTTATATATGGATTTTGTTTAATTATAAGTATTCATTTAATTTTGGACCTGAGTTTTATGGTATTGATTACCATTGGGGTTTATATGATCTTTGATGTGTAAGGTAATTTTCTGGATTTACATCATCATTCTGGTAAATTTATGAGTAATTAATTGTTTTTATAAAGAAAAAATATGTCATGTAATTATATTTCATTTTTTTATTTACTAAAAGAATTCATCAAATCTAGGAAAATTATATTGATTGAATTTTTTAATTTTTTTTCTCTTAGTATGAAAACAATGACCTTATAACTTACCACATATTTACAGTTTTGTGAGGGTTGACAATATAATGACCATGTTCTCTATCACTCTCCACATGAATTCGGTTATTTGTTTTCTCCACCATATTAATTTTTCCATACATGTAACCCTAGTATGTTTTATATTAAATACCATTTGTACTTCCCCTTATTTATTTTAATGTAAAATTTATATTAGTCCATCTTCTGATGTGGGATTTTAATACAGATAATTTTAATATTAGAACCTTATATTCTGTGCCTAATATAATGCCCTGACCCAGGTTTCCCAGAGTCGGTGCATTATTACTTAACATTGGCATGAGAACAAGAATGATCAAGTCTCGAAATACCGATTAGTTTAGTAGCCTTGGAATAACTAGATACATTCATAAATTTTCCATTACACCATAAAGCGAAAACTACTAAAACAACATCTTTTCTTCATATCCCCTCATATTATCCATCCAGGTCATTCATAAGTTACTTCTTCACATCTTGGGAAAAATAAAACAATGAAAGGGGTGAGCTCAGATGCTTAGTAATGATAACAATATAGCTGAAACATTCATAAATAAGCATAAACATTTAAGGCAATGTATAGCTAAAACAAAAGTCTTTTAAACATGAACTTCATCATAATATAGAAAAGATAGAATGAAATAATTCCATTTAATTATTCACATAGATATTATGTTAGTCTAATAAAAACATGTAATATCAATAACCACTTTCATAATTATGGAATGCATAATGCCAGACTATCATAACCACATAGCCAAGGCCTCGTGCCAAGACTAAAAATAAGATTTTGTCAAGGCCTAGTTCCAAGACACTAGTTTGTCTCATGAGACTTAATGAGGAATCTAGGTGCTATAGAGGGCTCCACACATCACTTATTAAGTCCAATGCATTCCTCATATAAACAGGTTTCAACTTAACATAAACATTCGTATTAAAACTAGCATATGAAATGTCAATACTTTCACCATAAACCATGAATGGTATAAAAATAAAACATCCATAGTCAAACATATCACAAAACCTTCAATACAATATGGATTTTTTCTATCACAATAAATCAAATTCAAATAAGATTAAAATCCATCAAAGGATGTTGACATAGATGAAATCAAAACGATTTGAAAGAAATATCTATTTTTTTGAAATCATTTAAAAGTCACATAATTATAAAATAAAACATTTACTTTGAAAATATACTTATAATATTTTAAGGGAGGCTTCTAATGTTTTATAATGGTGGAAAATAGGCGCACCCGCCATATATGTTAAAAAAAGACATTCTTACCATAATTCTGTCAAAAAGGTTAAAAAGGACATTGTTTGGAAAATGACGGAAAGATTATTTTATAGACCTATTATAAAAAGTCAAACAAGGGTATAAATGACTTAAAACCATTTTCTGTAAAATAGAAAGAATGTTATGAAATACATTTTTAAGAAACATGGATGTGGATGATAAAGAGGTCCCACTAGATAATTTCGTATAAACAACCTCGGATAATGAAGAGATTGTGAAATAGCCCTTACCAATTTGGTAACTTAGGAAACATACACCCCATGAAAGAGGTATCATACAATGATTATGTAAATAGACATAAATTAAAGTTTATTACACAAATAATAAAATTATGGGAAGTACATACACCACACAAAAGGTAATAGTGGAAATATGGCACGAATCTCACGAGAATAAGGAGTGAGATGAGCACCCCTTACCTTGTACATTTCCTTAGTATATGGTATGTTAACTTCCTTTATAATAGATAAAACATTGTTAATAAATTATACAAGAACCATATACATAATTATGATATCATATATGATCTTCTAATAATGCTTTGTTAATAATACTTTAATATTATTGTCATTTCAGGTGTTAACTTAATCAGTTTCTTCTATATGTTTTGTTACATAATTCATGTTTGTTATGGATAAGTTGTATCTTATTAATATCCATAATGATATAAAGTTCTTAAAAATTAATTTCAATCATCAAATGAGAATTATTCTTGAATGGATACGATTCAGAATGAATCTCATCGCGTTCGTGGAGATTGTAGTCCGTACGTATGCACGAGTGACAATATCATTATTTTGATATTAAAATAATATATAATTAGATGGTATATCATATATACAGAATCATTATCATGTTATATTTATTATTTACATTAATTACACATCATTATTATAACAATCCAAATAATAATATATTGAATAACAATTACACTACAACGTGGAGACGGTAAGCTGTACGTACGCACGTATGGTGACATGTCATTCAAAGGATGGATAAAATACTGAATTTGGTTGTACCATAGTTAAAATAATATCATAGTATATAGTAGATACTGGATTTATTATTTTATAAAGGGAATAAAAAAGAAATAATAAGTTGAAGAAGAAATGAACTTGAAAAAGGGTGGTGAAAACATTACCTCTTCTTCAGGTTTTCCTTTTGATTTGATCAAAATGGATCCTTAGGTTGGATTTATTATCAAAATAATTCCGCTATGATGAATTTAGGGAAGTTTAGAGAGTATTTGGTCAGGGTTTTGCTGAACCAAAAGGCTTTGGAAGTGTAAATAATTGGTTAGTAGTGGTGTGGTTTTATAAGGGAGAGGAGGGCCACCTTAGGAAAATCTAGAAATATTATTTTATAATAAATTAATATTAGGTTTATAATGGCACAGAAGTGGATAATTTAAAGGTTAAGGTTGGGATGGGTCTAAAACCACTCAAACAATAGACTTTATTCAGGTTTGGGTCATTATATTAACCTTATCTTTTAGTATTAAGTCTTAGTTAATTAGTTTGACACTTACCATGTCACTTTGTATTTTTATATTATATAGTTAATAAAGATACTATATACCTCCATGAGACCCATAAGTGGCCAATTAATGATACATCTATCATGATATATGTCTCTTGGCCGATCCTTAGATTTTTAGGAATTGAATATAAATTAATAATATTATATTTGTTTTAGAAACTCTTTTTTGTCAATTTTGACACTATTGGGTATTTTGTTCTTGATAAATTCATAACATCATTATTACTTCTAAAAAATGTATATAAACAACCATAATATGTCATATTAACCTATAAAATTATTTTAATATATAAAAAGTCTGAAATTAAATTTATTTGTGTATTTATAATATCAATTATCTTAATCTTTTATTAATACGGTAATTACTGCATCATCATTGTGTCACAAATAAAATAAATTATTTAAGGTCTAAAAATTATAAATAAAATACCATTATGTAGTAAATCATTTTATATTTCTATTTAATATTTATAGTCGAAAATATAGCATATATAACCCTATGTAAAAATTGTTTTACTAAATGATATATGCTTATGTCATTTTTATATTTACTTTAACTTAATTAATATAAAGGGTCCCTATCACCTAAAAGTGGCTCCATGAGGTCCCAAAATCGACTCAAAGAATCTCATGGTCGGACATGTGTCCACCAATAAGGTTAAGATACATTTTAGGGTAATTTATTATTATTATAATATTATTTTTTACCCTTATTTACCAGATTTACCTTTTAACCATGGTAAATAAAATATTTACCGAAGTAATTATTCAAAATGTCTAAAAATTAAAGTTACATATTTAAAAAATTTGGAAATCATTATTCCAAATATAGAATACATTTTCCCAAATTCAAAACATATAATTTTCAGAAATTAATTTAAAATTAATTCCCGCTGTCCAAACAAAAAGCGTGTTTTTAAGAAATAATTACTATCAAAACAATGATACTTGTTTATGTCCGGTTTAATTGTGAAATTATGTCCAATGACCAAAATTGTATTAAATGGTTAAAATATATTCTAAATATACTTTAAAATGACTCAGATTTATAAATTATCACTATTAATTATTTCGATTAAAAAAGTTTTTTTAATAAAAATTTAGTAATTTTCACTATTCATCAAAATATAAAAGTTTTCTGAAAAGTACCAAAATTTCATCCTAGGATAATTTTGATATTCCAAATCCAAAAATGAAGTCCATTTTGAAAAATAAAATCTATAAAATTTCAAAAAGTGGGTATTACTCTTCATAATGGCTACATTGATTGGTTGTGGCGTGTGTTAGAACTCGAAGTTACGTACATCACACACTACTGTATTATTCAAAGAGAAGCGTATCGTGGAATCGTGGAGTGTTAAACCTAAGATAAAGTATAAGGAATACATTTATTAAAGAGGGTCATAATGTAAAATCCTGTGTTTTTTAAATAAAACACTATATTCGATAACATACATGATATTCCACGTTGAGCTTAAAATCACAACTAGATGTTATGATATAAATGTTAAAACCATTACATAACTCTTATATTGATAGGTATTAACATGGTAAATTAAATTATGAAAACATGGTTTATAAATCTCTATATAATTAATTATTTGTTGACCAATTAATTATAAATCAAAATAAAACCATCTTTCAAAATAAATGGAAATATTTTATAGAAAACTATTTGAATACGTACAAGTGTGTTTTATACGAATAAAATAAAAAAATTAAAAAGTTATTGATTATATTAATGAAATATATATATAATATATTCAATCAAATTCTTAACATTGATATAATTTGATTTATAGACATAATATAATAATAAATCCTATTTTAAACTTAAAAACAATATTTTTCTAAAAATAATTTACCGACTTTTGATGGCGTGCCTGTTTAAAAAATATTTTTTGAAATTTTTATAAAATATATTTTAAAAAATAATTTTTTTTGAAATATTAATATAAAAATTTACTTTGGTTGAAATTTTTTTATTTGTTTGATAAGTTTCATGTTTTGATAAATAGTGAAAAATATTTAATATTAATTGTAAACAGATGTTTCATCTAAATAATTTTAAATGTAAAATTATTTTTTGATCAGTATAAAATTATAATTATATTATTTGATATAATTTAATCATTTTTTACCATTTGAATCAATTTATTATTTTATTTTGATATTAAAATATTTTATTCTTTTGGATGTTTTCACTTTAAAAACAAGTTTTCTCATTCAATAAATTGGATTAATTTTAAATTACATTTATCCATTTACATGTTTTTTTATTTTTTAAGTGGATTACATATTTTTAATCTTAAGTTAAAAAAATATTGAATAGGTCCATTTTATTTTTTTACTATATTAATGGTAACTTTATAGATTTTCTATCACCACAATTAAGCGAATATCAGGTAATTATGTATAAAAATATTATTATAAATTCTACAAAATTACTCTAAAACGTGTCATAATATCATTTTATGAGTTATTTTTGACCAAAATGATAGTTGTGATGATTTTATGAAATCTTTTATAGACTTTAATGACTTTAATCTCTTTATAGTATTTTATGTGACAAAAGTCAATGATTTCATACATATGTTTTTAAACTTTAACATTTTCAATACAGGGTTAAATAAGAGACATTTTTTACTATAAATAGTGATTTTAAATCAAAATTATTTTCATAAATCATGTATATTTTTTTATAAAATTTAATTGAAAACATAATTACCAAAAATACATACATAAGGATGAAGTGGTAATTATACAATTAATGGAAATATCCAGTATATTACATAAAATTACTAAAATAAATATTATTTTTGATAATTAAGGTAATTAAGGAATTATATAGATCAATTTTACATTTAGTTATATTTTAAATTTTTTGAGGATATCATTATGTTGGAGTATTTTTAAAAAGTCAAGTAATGAATAGTTTTAAATTATCATTAAGTATATTTTAAAATAAATTATATTGTATTACTCATAAAAATATAAAATTATTCCAACAAATTTTTACATGTTTTAAAATATCATAAATGAACCATTTCTTTGTTTAGAATTTTATAATTACAATGATATACCTTAATGAGTAAAAATCTAATTTGTCACCATAAGAGTTTTAGTTATAAAATTAGGCATGAAGAAAAACTATAAAGGTTATAAAATAATAAAATCTTATTTAATTTTAATATTATGAATTCAGTTTGACCCATAATCATCATATATTTGAGATAAATCATTTTGGATTCATTTGGAATAAAAAATTAATTTTAATTAATTTATTATTTTTAGAAAGTTCAAGAGTGTCCCTCCCGTCTCTTATAAAAAAGAAACACTTCTTTTCTTCTATTCACATATCAAGACCTATTTAGTTTATCCAACATCTATAAAAATTCCTATTTAGAATCCCTCCCCATGTTCTATATCTATTATATTAGGCATAAAACCATCCTTAGTGTTCTTATGGCGTTATATAAATGATATTGTCTGAATAAAATGTGTTGTTTTTAATCAAGTATTTTTTTTATTTCTTATTACACTTCCTTAAAATAACATTCAATAATAATGAAGTAATAAATCAGGAATTTGTAATTAATTTGGATGTTATTATATTAATATATCACCTAAATCCAAATGCACTACCATAATATGAAAATATAACTAGGCATTCATGTGTACGTCAGACTTCTACCTCAAAAACCGATTTAATTCATTTCCCATCGTCATCTCTCAATATTGGTTATAATGATGTAATTAATTTTTATATATTATATTTATTCAAAAATTTAATTACTAAATAATCATATATCAGTAACAATATAAATTACCCATTCACATTGAAATGATAACGTAGTTCACGCGTACATGTGAACAATCACCTCCATTAAGCGATGTGATTCATTTTAATCCCCACAAAAGATAAATTATATATATAAGTATTATTAAATTATTAATTTTGTATTCTTTATATTATTAACATTATTTAAATCTATAATAATACTTACCTTAATTCCATAATGATCAATGAAAAATTGAAATGCAACCCATGCTTACGTATGTGTTACCGTATCAATAATTGTATCATTGTCTACTTTTCATATCAACATTTAATTGATATATTTAAAAGTATAGTTGATCTACAATATGATTTTTTTGTTCCCAAATATTATTATGTAAATTATTTAAAAATTACCACTTAGATTAATGTCATCATACCGATGTCATTTTTGGGCTCAAGAACAAAATATACACAAACCAACTTACATGAACCTAAATAATAGATTAATTACTATGAAATTATAATAAGTGATATAAAATAAATAATAAAAATTAAAAAGCTTCTAAAGAAAGTAAATAATTAACATATTTTTAATACTCATGAAGTTAAATAATGTACGTGATGAGTCAGAGTTAGGGTAAATAAATTCTTCTTGATCTTTATTCAATGAGGCATATCAAGATTTTATACACCCAAATTAGTTAGTGAGGTGTATATTATTGATGCTTGCCAAATAAGAATTGAAAAAATCCCCACAGAGGAAATACCAGAATATGGTATTATTTTCCTCATGATGTAATGATTCGGGGGATGGTCTTACATTCGTGAAGCCTCTTAGAGACTCACAATAACATGAGAATTTCAAGGACTCATGAAGGCCCCATGAATAGAGTATCACCCCTGAATAGTCCCATGGAGCACTCTTCAACAAACTTGCTAGCTCATATGAAGAAACCCCATACAACATAATTATAACTCGCAGTCCACATCATTTTGGATTGGCATGTTCTTCAAAAACCATCAAAAATCAATCGAAAATAATGATAAAGTACCATATAAAGGAAGAGACCCTCAACGATCATGAATCTTATGAACCGGGTTATAATTAAGAAGAATAAAATACCTTGTTTTGTCTAATTAATATCACATAACCTCTGAGACTTTTCAATGTAAAATGAAACATATGAAGAGAAGGAGTGAAGAGAGGTTCATGGTCACTAAAATAAATGTGATGTGCATCATGAGCAATCCACAAGACAACATGAAACCTTTAAAAATCCCCATGGATTGTTATACTCACCGCACAGATTTCCTTGTAATTTCTGGGACTACTTCATAGCACTCTAAGTATAGGTCGGTAGACCTGTCCACTACATGCCTGCACAATCTCCATATGACCCATATTTTTCAAGAATGAAAACATTCAAAAATTGAGTTAAAATCTAAGATATTACTTTTACCAATTCACATGATTCCAGAATTTGGTATAATAAAACAAATTATATTGAATGGGAGGACTCAAGACATGTTCATGAAAAATGAATGACATTCGATGTGCCCATGGCGACCCATGACCTGCCGCGAGTCCTAGGTGATACATCTATCTCACCTTGTGAAATCCCCATGGCTTGTCATTCCAGACACAAATAATACTTATCACATATCCAAGAAACATAGAAACACTCTATGGATGAATGGATACATTTTCCCATGAAATAATCATGCACCCCCATGAGACCCCTATTGGTCTCGTGATGCATCTCAGAAAAATATATGAAATATCCTTGAAAACCCACTTTCAATCTCGGATGACTCCCAACCATTATTACATCAAACAATGGGTATTAAGAGGGAGGATGTAAGAAATACTCATAGTCGTTAAATTGAAAGTGACATGCCCAATGCACCCATAGCGTTGTCCCATGGTAACCCAGGATAGGTCACCCAAGGTCCCATGAGTGTCATCTAAAAGAAACTCTGATCTAAAGTGGACACTCAAACATGTCATCATAACAACATGGGTGTAAGACCCCATGATTTTATGAAAAATATTCTTTTTAATTTCATTAATGTCTTGTGTTGTACTCTACACCAAAAGGAGCTTGCACAACACGCATCCCGGACTTGGCTTGCAATACACACACGCGCGACCTTCCACGATAGTGTGTGTTGTACGCAATACCGAGATTCGCTAAAAAATGATATGCTAATAAAATATTATTAAAAATGACCGTTATGAATAGTAATACCCACTTTTTGAAATTATATAAATTTTATTTTTAAAAATGGACTTCATTTTTGGATTCGGAATATCGAAATTAGCCTAGGGTAAAATTTTGGTATTTTTCTTAAAACATTCAATTTTTGATAAATAGTGAAAACACTAAGTTACTATTTCAAAACCGACTTTTTATTTAAATAATTATTTATTTTATTTAAATTTATTTTACGTCAAAATTGAAACATAATACCTATATAAGTTCAATGTAATTTATTGGAGTCATTTTATAATAAATTTAGATATATAATAATTTTATTGTACTTTTGACCGTATTTTACCCACCTCCTAGGAGATTTTGAAAATTTACATAAAACATAATTTTACCGCTTTTGTGAAAGGAATTTCAAAAATTCCAGAGACACGGTTGATTTTAGTATGTAAAATATGGTTCAATGAGATGAAAATAATTTTTGGTGTATAGTAACTTTTTTACTTTTATTTACCACGGTTAAAAGTAAATAGGGTAATTAAGGGTAAAAATGATATTATTATTACCCTAACACATGTCCTAATTCTATTTGATAAGTTTAATTCGACCAAAAACAATCTTAGGAATAAAATATGACCATTTAGGCCCACTTGTATTAGATTAGGACATTTATTATTAATTTATTTAAAGAAGGGTTAAAATAGTTAAAATCAATGTTTTCTAAGTAAATCATTTTTAATATAGGGTTATACATAAAATAAATTCGACTATAAATATTCATTAGAAATATAAAAATATTTCCTACATAATTATATTTTATTTGAAATTTTTAGACTTTAAATAATTTAATTTATTTATGACTCAATGATGATGTAGTAATTATCTTATTAATGAAATATTGACATAATTGATGTTATAAATACCCAAATAAATGTAATTTGAGACTTTTTATAAATTAAAATAATTTTCTATGTTAATATGACATGTTAGTGTTGATTTAATTAACTTTATTTGAACTAATCATTCTGTTATGATTTTCACAAAAATTAGTTACCAAATAGTATCAAAATTGACATAAAATAGTTTTTAAAACAAATATTATATTATTAATTGTTATTATATTCCTAAAAATCTATGGATCGGCCAAATGAATTAGCTAAGGTTATATATATTATTAATAAACAACTTGGGGTTCGTTTGGCTTGTTATAGTATGTTTATTAACCTTATAGTGTAAGAACACAAAAAGACACGGTAAAAGTAAAATTATCTAACTTAAAAGTTAAATCTAAATGATAAGGTTACAATAGGAACCTAAAATTGTCTAAATTCTATTGGATGAGAGTCTTCCGACCCATCCCAACCTTAGCTTCGAAATAAATCAATTTGGAGCTATTTAAAACTGAATATGACTTTATAATAAAATAATTTGTTTTTGGTTTTTCCAAAGGTGACCTTCTCCTCTCTTATAAAAGGGAACCTCCTCCCTCTCTTCCTCACACCAATTTGAGCTTTTAAGCTCTGCCAAACCCTGCCCATTTCCCTTCTCAACTTCTCTATAAAAATTATAGAGGTCCTGGTCTTCTTCAAAGACCAATTTTAGTACCATAAGAGGAGAATTCAAAGAGGTGTATCAAAGAAGAGGTAATATCCGTTACCGATTCTTTCAATTTTCTTTCTTCTTCAACTTCTTCTTCATTAGTTGTTTCGTTATGAAGTAATAACATCAGTATAAATCATATACTTATATGTTATTATAAGTATGAAACAACCATATTTCACCATCTATCCATCCTATGGAAAATGAAATCACCGCGCATGCGTACGTACAGAATACCGTCTCCACGCCGTGGTGTAATCTATTTTCCACCACCACCTTACTTGGATGGGTATAATGGTAAAAGTAATGAATATATATGATTATTTTAAATTTATATTGATTCTATAATATTATACATACACTTTAATACAATTCGACGATCATGGGAATTATATCATCGCTCGTGCGTACGTACGAAATACCGTCTCCACGATGTGATGAGATTCACTCTCCATGATAACCATTCAAGAATGATTATAAAGTATATATTATAAGTAATCATAAAAAATATTAAATAATAATGCTACTTGATTTATGAATATATATATTTATGTCATCTACTTAATTCCATTCCATTCAATAAGGAAACGAAAACAGCGTTCACGCGTACGTACGGCCTACCGTCTCCATGAACGGTGTATTTCTTTCCATTTATCGATCTATTTTATATATGTATATTATGAATATATATTATATATAAATCATGTTTTATATTTCGGAATTAGTAATCATGATCTAAGTAATCATATGAATAATTACAAGTCAAAACACGGACGACAAATGAAACGATTTTACCCAAAACACTCTTTAACATGGAATTTACAAAAGAACGGGTAATATAAAGTCATAAGTTAACCATATATGATATAATAACAATAAATATGATTCTGTAATAAGTAAATGACATTATTTAAATCATTATACAGGAGGTTTGGATACGTACGAAGCATATCAGATCTAAGGTAAGGGAAAATCTCGCAATCTCAATTTTTATCCGAGATTGCTTATTGGTAAGTTTTTACTGGGGTTATTTATATCATCAAAGTCCATGTTTTATAAAAGTGTTTTCATGTATGTTTAAAGTACTTTTTACCCATTTTGACTTTTACTACTTTGTATGTAAGGAATCTTTATTTTGTTTACGTTACGAGGTACTTTTTTGACTTTTCTGACAAAAGTACGAGGAGAATGTTATTTTTAACTTATACGGCGTGAATAGATTTTTACGGTTTCATAACGCCTCATTTTCATGAAGCTTACTCTACATGATTTTATGACTATTTTCAACAAAATACTTTTATTTTAAATGTGCATGGCATTTTTTTGAAAAGAAAATGATTTTGACGAAGAAAGGATATTTTCCTCAAGAATTCATTTCAAATGTTTTGTCAAAAACATTTTCCATATAAGATGACATTATTTGATATGTGTATGTTTCAAGTTTAATGTCTCTATGATTTACATGGTTCAATTTTCTTATGATGAAATTTCCATTTTTTTTATATGGATTATGAAATGATGGGAGGATGTTTCTGAAACCCATTTTATTCTATGGGTTATGATGAATGTTTTAAGTTTATTTTGTGGCACAAGTAAGAATGATTTAAATATGAGATCGGTGGGACCTATATCCCCTTACAATGCATTGGGTAAAGATTTATATCTAATGAGATAGACATGGATGGATCGGCAAGTTAATCCGGTTCAGTAATACAGGACTGGAACGAGGAGTGAACTCGATTCCGAAAGGGACTTTGTCCACTAAGATGGTCTTGGTAGCAATGCCTTGGCTAATATGGAAATCATATCATGTGATTAATGGTGGCCAAAATTACATGTTTTATTCCCATGCTATTTTATCATTCTTATTGTTTCTTTATGATCTATGCCATACGTACTTCTATTTTTTATGTCATTGCTCATGCTTTTGATGTTTAAACATTATGTTCATGTTTTTAAGTTCAAGTGTATATGGTATTTTTTATTTTATATATGCTTACCCTTACTGAGCATTTGAGCTCACCCTTTTTATGTTTTATTTTCCCCATGATATAAAGAAAGGTTTTAGGTAAGAAAAAATGGGAAGATCTTTATGGGAGATGTTGAAGATATTTCACCACGATTAGAAGATTACGTTCCAAGTTTCCAAAGACACTAAACAATTACGGTCCTTGCGTGTCTGTTTTTGTTATGTATTAAGTATCCCGCAAAAGTAATGTATTGTTCATGTAAGTCAAGCTTCGTGTCTCAACAATGGGGATCCTTTGATACAGCTCCACTATTGAACAATTCTTCAATAATCCGAAATAATATGATAAAGTGTGTGTTGACAGAGGAGGCTCGTGATGACTAAAAATTAAGTGATGTGCTTGAATCAGCCCATGTCAAAGACTCATGAAATAGTGTGGCACTAAGCCCCTTTGCTGACTCCAGCCTGGACTTGCACCAGATAACCCACACAAACTAGTGAGTACTAGGGATGGATATGCATATAAATTACCCACCACAACATGATTACAAGACATATTGGTTTTTGATCAACTGAAATCCCAAGCTCTACCGAATTCGACTCTTGACTTTGACATACATGTCGAGGCTACTAATCACGCAACTGGATAGCTTTCCATCTGGTAATATAGTAGAGGGAAACCCGATTAGTCATGTGGTAGAAATAAATTTCTTCATGTGAACACACATAGATCACATTAAGGTCTTTAGAAAATACATGTGAATAACATACCACATTTCCTCCAAATCACACGAGACTAAAAGAAACTGACACTGAATGAAACTAAGGAATTTTAAATACAAGGGTTAAAACCAAGATCAAAGATGAAAGGCCTAAGGGAAATTCTTTCCCCCATAAACATCATACATTTCATCCAAAGACCTGTGAAAACGCCACGAAACGTCACCTATAACACATGACAATTCTATGACGTGCCACCTGATACACATGTAATACTACAGACATTCAAGGATGAGTAACATGGATCTCCTAGGGAAAACAATCTGATCATTTGAACCCCCTAGGTCTATCACCCATGATTTGTGACATCTTTCAGACACATCTTCTGAAAAATATAAGGGTTCCTACTCATGTCATCCGACTCTCAAGAAATAAGTATGGAATGACAACCAATCTCCTAGGATTCCCTCTACTCGCGTTAGTTGAGACTCATGATTCCCTCCAGATATTTCATACGGGTATTGAGGTGTCTCATAGAGGTGTTAGACGCGAAATGTTACAACTCTTGGGTTATACCAACTTGACTCCCATGAAACCATCAATATATTTCAAGATAGGTCATGTGATAACCCTTAGGACATTACAATTTGTCCTTGTGAGATCTTTAAGGCAAGAATTCAAGATTAGAAGAACATCCTAGGATTTGAAAGTGTTGTTTGTCATCGTCATGTTAGCACTGATCAATAGGGAAACCTCATTGTGTAAGATCCAACATAATATTAACTATGAGTACTATGATTCCTTCATAACTAGGATATGTAGGACACCTCCCCGAGGCATGATCTCTATAACAAACACCCCAATGATTTTTCTAATATGAAAGTCTCATTTCCACCCTTGTTTCTCACCCCATGCTTGTATCACATGGGATTAGGGTGATGCAACTTGAACTTCACTAGAATCATAAATATCTATCATCTTGGGAATCCATAGTGTGTAATCCTTAATAAAAATGAACTATAAGGACTATGATTTATTCCATTACTAGGATATATAGTACACCTTTCTATGACCCGAGATCTGTACAAAACACCCTAAGGACTATTCTAATATGGAAGCCCCATACCCATAGTCCATGAAGATGATCATGTTCACCCTGTGTTTCTCAACCCTACATTGGATAAATTGTGATTTGGTTGATGTAACTAACACCTCACTAGCATCCTAAATCTCCATCATCCAGGGAAAACTCAGTGTGTAATACCAAGAATAAACGAAACAAAGACGACTCTGATTCCATCAATACTCAGGACATGTTGGCTACATATCTCTGAGGTAAGATCTCCTAATTGATTATTCAGGGTGATCCCAAAATCTAGTTTCTTTACTCAATGTAATAAAGTTTATTACCTTATATCCCTTGTTTCTCAAATCAATAATTTCTCACGTAATCTATGGGAGTTATAGTAATTCAGTCATCTGCACCATGAGTCTCAATAATGACATAGGAAACTAAAATATATATGTCCTGAAAGAATTTACTAAGACCTATTTGATTATAAAAATATTTTTGATACGTAAGAAATCTCTCTAGGACCCAATATTGATGGTATTTTAGAGAACCCATATATTTTCATCTCCATGACATAAAACATCATGGGATAAATGAACTACAAGGGTTTTGATTCCAGCAACAACCAGGATTTGTAGGATTCCTTATAATGGCTCAATATCACCCTTAGAATATTAATCATGTCCTCATATGTAATCATGTTCTGAATCACCTGGTTATATGGTTTCATCATATAAGATTCTATAAGTTACTGATGAATGTTGAAGAACCTCAGACATAAAGAGATGGACTCAGGCAAGAGATCCGGGTAATTTAGATAAAAAATAAAATAGAGCCAAAGTCATTTTTTAGGATACCCTGTAACTTATGGGGATTAAAAATATATTTAAAAAAATATCTTATATATATAATTGATTCCAAGAGTATGAAATCCCTCCAGGGTGTGTTGAGCCCAAACTCCCATCCTCTCGACCAATGCGATTTCGTAAAAGTTGTTTGGCATGAAAATCCAAATGACCACTGACCATTGGAAAGTAGTTTTGTACCCAACTACTAATAGAGAAACCATTGGGAGTTTCACTGAAATGTGAGAATGGTAATGCAACGAGTGAAACGCATTCCAAGAAATATTTCCTTATGAAACAAAAAATCTGAACCTAGTGTGAATCTAAATATTGAAAAAATGATTAGGTTATAATGTTTCAAGTCACTTTGTTTTGAAAATCCTATACACACAATGAATTAATATTGGCATAATATTATAAATGATACTATGCGTCTAGGGTTATCATAAGCCCATCCTTGTTTTGATAAGTCAAACTAAGTGGAATGGCTGAATTGGGAATAAAATAACAAATGAGATAACCATGAATATATGACTGAGCATATTACGTATATGATACTGTACTAATTATTAACCTTGTTATTTTACATCTTCTTAATTTAAAATATTTCTTTATCACCCTAATTCAAGATGATGTCTTTATCATCCAATATTTGTTCCAAAAAATCAACCACAACTACAAATTTTGCAGCTCACAAAATAATATCACATGCACGATGACTCCAAAAACAGGTAAAACATTTGATAGTTTGGGAGTACCACTGATATGGTTCTATTCCAACATTACTCCACTCATTATGTTTTCCAGACATGA
The DNA here is from genome assembly GCA_963277665.1 of Viscum album. Lineage (NCBI taxonomy): Eukaryota > Viridiplantae > Streptophyta > Magnoliopsida > Santalales > Viscaceae > Viscum > Viscum album. The sequence goes on along the minus strand of OY728147.1, from coordinate 127,041,279 downwards.
CAGCTCGTGAGTATTAGTCACCTGGGAAATGCTGATGTTTTGTCTGTGGCTCTTATTACCAGAAAAAACAACATTGGGAGCCTATCCTCGAAGCAGAATAAATGAAACCTTCCATATAATAAGAAGGTGGACTAGGGAGACAAATATGGATCCCTAAATGTTCAAGAGTTACCCATCAGGGATACTGCTAATCGTCATAACTGACACTGTCCCATCGGTACCCTCAGTCGCCTGCTGAGGGTACCATACAATACACAACACCTTATGACACCCATACATGGGTTGTAAGGAAAACACATCAGAGGAGAAACATGTCAGATATTATGGAGAGGTAGTATATACTCGATCCCACAGACGATGATTACCTACATTCACAGGCAGGGACCAACCGATAGGCTCATACCCTTGCTTTCTTTGAATATGTATGTAGGTATATTCCTACTACAATCATAGGGGAGGCTCGTATTCAAATTCCCGTATAAAAATTCCATCATCAAACCCTGATGGAAGAAGGAGGGAAAATGTTGGTGAATATCCCCACTTCAATAGAATACATCTTTAAATTCATCATGGATTTAGAAAATGTGTATTCTCGTATCTTTGCACACACTCTACTAAAATTCCCAAAAAAATTGCAAAAACTGAGGAACTCCTATAGAATATTTCAATACTGTTTGATATTAAGGGATATGTGAATAATCCTGTCAATACATCTAGGAATTACCAACACTATGATATTTATGAAAATATTACTGTACTAGAGAAACTACACAATCATTCTCTAACCATGGAGGATTATCAGTATATTCCAATGAAGGGTATGGCATTAGATCCCACTCATATCTCCATTTCCACTTAGGGCCAACTAGGTGAGAGTGGGAAATGCCTTAGGAAAGGGTTCTAGGATTATCGAAGATGTCTGGATACATACTTTAATGGCCCAGGTTCATACGTATATCCCTGTTATGGCCAAGGCTGACCGAATGGGAATGAAACAAGCCTTAGGACAAGATCATATTCATGTCAACAGACCAATCCGGCATATTTCGTATGATCATCGAAGTCTGTCATATATTCCTACTTCCACTAACAAATGACTATGATATCATAATTCCTAGGAAAAATATAGGAATTCTAATATTCCTTATCCCATTCTAGAGGTCCATCGTCATATTCTGATGAGGAATTCATATTTGGACCAGACTCATATTCCCTATCCGACTGGGTCCAACCAAGTGAGAGTGGCACACTCCATGGTGATGTCTCACAACCCTTATATAAATGAATAGTGGCATATTCCAATGGATCTAGATCGAGCTCATACTCCCATCATGACTAGGCTCTCGAAGTGAGAATGGTAAGTGCCTTAGGACTGGTTCAAATCCCTATCAATAATGAGAATATATCTCAAAACATTCCAACAACATCTCAGTAGTGGGATCATGCTCCCACGACACCTCATTGTTACATACAAATTTTAGTAACCCTCACTCAGAAGGCTTATATCCTGTCACAATTACAATAGGTAAGTTGAAATATTTTGTTTGTGGTGTAGAACATCGCCCTTACCACTAATTTTCTCAATTCCAGTGTCCTTACGGTGATTCAAAAAATATTCCAAATTATTAAAGGGTTTGTAGACTCTTTTATTGAATCATGATGTGCAGACTTTCCATACTACGATATTCCTCCTCATGGTAGTGTTGCAATGGACCATAGAGACTCTACTCTAGACATCCACTGTGGTCAACTTTCCCATGGTGTTATCTCCTATGGGAAAGGAAATACTCACTTTTTTTAGACACCCACATATATAGAGGTGAATCAAACCCTCACACCTTTGTACAAATAGATTCTAGAAACACTGGGGTCAACCGTATATGGTTCCACATCAACATCCATCCACACTTCATTCTCGTCACTAGGCGACCATAAGAGCCATATTCTATGGTCCGACTAGCGGAGACATTTAATTCTGATGAAGAGGAGCTGGAAATTGATAAATGGAGAGAGTTAGGGGGAAAATACATCCTCCACATTCCATGGCCTCGTGCTACTTAAATCTATGAGATCCTAGGAATACAATAAAGGAATGAATTCCTTATCTACACTAGAATATCTAGGATACTCATGGGTGACTGAAGGATCTATTTCACCATTTTTATGGATATGGGTTTCCCCATCATAGAATTGGGATACTCTATTTCCAGCACGACCTAGCGGACATCTCCATTGTATGGGATGAAAAACCAGAAATGAACAACACAAGCATACAACATTCTTGCCTCCATTTCATTGTGATGCTTCAGATACTTATCTCTAAAGAAATATTAGGTATCCACATTCATCTATGGGGATAGTATGATGTAATTCCCTGACCCCAGTTACCCAGATTCGGTGCAATATTACAAAACATTGGCATGATCACAAGGATTTCATGTCTTGAAAGACCGATCTGTTTAGTATTATTGGAAACAAGATTCATACATAAGTTCAACTTTATAACTAGAAATGAAATATCACAATAATTTATTCCATTAGAAATAGAAAATCCACCATGATTATGCCTGAAAGTCACTCATAACTATCATCTTGATATCCTAGGAAAATGTAACATAGGAAAGGTGTGATCTCAAACGCTCAATAAGGGTATGCAATTCAATGGAAGATAACATAAATATTAAGCATGGTGGATAATTGAAAACACATGAATTTACAAATTATAAAAATGAACACTTTTATGGAAGGAATATGAGCTATGTAAATAATGTCATAATAAAACCTAATCATGGGTATTCTACTAGTCGAATGACCAAATGAACCATCAATATAATTTTCATAATGATAGAATAATAATGTCGGACATTCATAAACATTTTTTCAAGGATTCGGCCAAGACGTCTAAAAATGATTAAGGCCTCAGCCAATTCCACGTCTAGTTGTCTCATGAGACCTACCGATGCATCGAGGAGCTATAGCGGGCTCCACTCATCACTTACTAAGTCCAAAACATTCATCATATTAAAAGGATGAAATATAACATAAAAATTCATGTTAAAACTATCATACGAAATGTCAATAATTTAACCATAGACCATAAATGGTATAAAAATAACACATCCACAGTCAAGCATATCAAAAATCCTTTAATAAAATATGTAATATTTTTATCATAATGAATCGACATATAAAAAGTATAAAATCCATCAAAGGACGTTGACATAGATGAAATCAAAACAATTTGAGAGAAATATATATTTATACTTTTGAAATCATTTAAAGTTACATAATTATAAAAGAAAACATTTATTTTGAAAATATTTTTATATTCTTGTAAGGGAAGCTTTGACAATTTTATTACAGTGTAGAATAACGGCACCCGTTGTATAAGTTAAAAAATACATTTTACCTTAATTTTGTTGAAAAAGTCGTAATGTACCTTTTTTGGAAAATGACTAAAAGATTCTGTTCAATACATATAAGTTGAAATGAATGTATAAATGACTTTAACACATTTTCTAGTAAATAGAAATTTTTTTTTGAAATACATTTTTAAGAAACATTGATGTTGATGATAAAGAGGTCCTAGTAGATACAAACATAAAAACAACCTCGGATAATAAAGAGATTATAGAATTCACCCTTAAAAATAAGGTAACATATAAAACATACACCCCATGAAAGAAGTATCATACAATGAAGATGTAAATTCACATATATTATAGTGTATTACAAAACTAATACAATAATGGGTAGTACATACACTACACAAAAGGAAAGAGTGGCAATGTCGCATGAATCTCACGAGAATAAGTAGTGAGATGGAAAGCCCTTACCTTGTAATTTTCCTTTGTTTATGGTTGGTTAAACTCCTATATAATGGTAAAATAATTGTTATTAAATTATAAAATAACCGTATACATTAATATGATATCACATATGATCTTTTAATATTACGTTGTTAAAAATATTTTAGTATTATCTTCGTTTCGGGTGTTAACTGATTCGTTATAATTTATTTCCTTTGTTAGGTAAGTAATGTTTGTTATGAATAGGATGTATCTTATTCATATTCATATTGACATTATTTCTTTAAAAATTATTTATAATCAACAATTAAAAATTAGTCTTGAATGGATATTATGGGGAATGAATCACATCGCGTTCGTGGAGACGGTAATCCGCACGTACGCACGAGCGTCAACATATATCTATTTATATTAAAATATTATATAATTGGATGGTATATCATATATAATGAATAATTATAATAATATACTCATTTTTTACATCATTTATTATCATTATTATAACCATCCAAATGATGAAGTGTTTGAATAACAAACTACACCGTGACGTGGAGACGGTAATCCGTACGTACGAATGTATGGTGACTTTGTCATTTATAGGATGGATAGAATAATGAATATGGTTGTACCATATTTATAATAACATCAAAATATATAGAAGACACTGGAGATATTATTTTAGAATAGATACAACAAGGAAAGAAGAAGTGGAAGAGGAAAAGAACTTGGAAGAGGTGATGACATATTTACATCTTCTTCAGGTTCTCCATATTGATTTGATCAAAAGAGCTGTTTAGGTTGTCATTATGACTAATTAAATGCATCTAGAATGAATGGAGGGAACTTTAGAGGATATTTGGGTAGGTTTTGGATGAGCCAAAAGTCTTTGAATGAGTGAATTTGAGAGAAGAGGAAGTGCCCTTTTATAAGAGGGGTGAGGGGCACCTTAAGAAAATATTGAAATATTATTTTATAATAAAATAATTTTTGGCCTATAATGGATCCAAAATAAATTATTTAATTTTTTAGGAGGTTATTGGTCCATAACCTCTCAACCAATAGTTTTTATACAGGTTTGGGTCACTATATTAACCTTATTATTAGATTTAACTCTTAGTTAAATAGTTTGATATTTACCATGTCCCTTTGTATTATTATATTATATGGTTAATAAACATTATATAAACTTCAATAGAAACCCAAAAGGTTAATTAATGATACACCTATCATTATATAACTTTTTTGGCCGATCCTTAAATTTTTAGGATTATTCTATTAACCAATAATACTGTATTGGTTTTAAAAACTCATTTATGTCAATTTTGACATTATTTAATAATTGATTTTTTTTAAAGTCCTAACAACTTTATTACTTTGAAATAAATACATTTAATCAACCCTAACGTGTCATATTAACTTATTAAATTATTTTAATTCATTAAAAGTCTCAAATTAGATTTATTTGGATATTTATAATATATATTATTTTAATATTTTATTAATATGGTAATTATAGCATCATCATTGTGTAATAAATAAATTTAATAATTTAATGTCTAAAAATTATAAATAAAATACCATTATGTAGAAAATATTTTTATCTTTCTAATTAATACTTATAGTCAAATTTATATTGTTTTAACCCTATATTAAAAATGATTTAGTTATTAAACATTGAATTTAACTCTTGTAACTCTTTTCTAAATAAAACAATAATAAATGTTCTAATATAATCCAAGTGGACCAAAGAGGTTCATATATTATTAATAAGTTTTTTTGGTCTAATTATACTTATCCAATAGAATTATGACATGTGTCAGGGTAATAATAATATCATTTTTACCCTTCATTACCCTATTTACTTTTAATCGTGGTAAATAAAAGTAAAAAGTTATTATTCACCAAAAATTATTTTCTTCATATTGAAACACATTTTACTTACATATATAAACCGTGTCTCTAAGATAATTTATATTCAACTCATAGAAGCAATAAAATTACATATTATACAAATTTGGAAGTGCTCCTCGGAGGTGGGTAAAAGATGGTAAAAAGTTCGATAAAATTTTATATATCTAAACTCATTATAAAATGACTCCAATGAATTAAATTGAACTTATATAGGTATTCTGTATCTATTTTGACCTAAAATAAATTTAAATAAAATAAATAATTATTTAAACAAAAATTCGGTTTCATACAATAACTTACTGTTTTTCACTATTCATCAAAAATTGAAAGTTTTCAGAAAAATATCAAAAATTCTCCCTAAAATAATTTCGATATTTTGAATCCAAAAATGAATTCCATTTTGAAAGATAAATATTATAAAATTTTAAAAAGTGGGTATTAATTTTAATAATAGTTAGTTTGATTAGTCATGGTGTGTTAGAATCTCGATGTTGCGTACAATGGAAACTATTGCATTATTCAAAGAGAAATGTAATGTGGAAGCTTGGAGTGTTACATTCTTACCTCCAAAAAATTTCAAACATGAAATTTCTAGAATATTACTGCATAAAAAGATTTGGGTGGTTAGTTATCATAAGTTCCTCGAATCCCCACATTTCCTCTTCTATTTTATTGTTTCAACATTGAACTTTTATTAGAGGAGTCGTCTGGTTTTTCGGAAATTGTTGTCTAGTATCAATAATTTTGATAGGCTCTTCACAATAAGACAATTCAGGTTCCAGTTCAATTTCAACATAGTTGAGTACATGTGTTGGGTCAGGCATGTATTTTCTCAATAGTGATGCATGGAACACATCATGAACTTTAGAGAGACTTGGCGACTTTTCCAATCTTTAAGATACAACCCCAATTTGTTCTAGAATTTAGAAAGGTACGATTTACGTGGGACATTGTTTACCCTTCACACATAATCATATAACTCCTTTCCATGGAGATACTTTCAAGAAAACATGATCTCCTACCAGAAATTCCAAATCCTTCCTTTGGTTATCTACATAGCTCTTCTACCTACTTTTTGTTGTTTTAATGTGGGTTTGGATAACCTTCACCTTTTCCTTCATTTCCTCAACATGTTATGGGCCGATGAGTTTTATTTCACCAACATGATCCCAACAAGTGGGTGTGTGACATATCTTTCCATATAATGCTTCATATAGTGCCATCATAATACTTGAATGGAAGCGATTGTTATAGAAAAATTATACAAGAGGTAAATATTGATCGCACCTACCATGAAAGTCAAATGAGAAAGGTGTCAACATGTCTTATAAGGTTCGAATAGTTCATTTTTATTTTCCATCAGATTGAGTGTGGTAGGAAGTGCTCAAATGAAGTTCTCTGTCTATGGTTATCTAATGTGTTTCCTATAATCTGGATGTGAAACCCAGATCGTGATCAGAAACAATCGATAGGGGTACACCATGGAGTCTTAAAACTTCATTAGTACATAGTCTTGCTAAACGTTCTAGTGGTAAATCTTCTCTTATAGAAAGAAAATGTGATGACTTGGTAAGGAGATCAATAATGACCCATATTTCATCATTCCATCAAGGTATCTTTGGTAGCCCCATGACAAAGTCCAACGTAATATTATCCCATTTACACTCTGGTATGGGAAGAGGTTGCATGAATCTTCCAGGACGTGGTCTTCTAGCTTTCACTTATTGACTAACCATACATCTTGACACAAAATCAGAAATCTCTATCTTCATGTTGTCCCACAAAAAATGTTCCTTCAAATCTTTATTCATCTTAGTGCTACCAAGGTGTATAGAAAAATTGGATCTATGAGCATCATATAAAAATTCCCTTTTCAGATTAGCTATATCAGGAACACAAAGTCTCTTCTCAAATTTCAAAATCACGTCTTCATATATAAAGTCGATTAATCTCCCATCATTTATAGCTTTAATATTCTTTTGAAACTCCACATCATCAGTCTGAGAACTCTTTATCCTTTCTAGTAAAAATGGTTTGGCAACCATTTGAAAATGAATTGATGTTTCAACTTCCATGTTTATTCCCATATCTATCTTTACTAGATCCGTGTATATAGGATCCTTTTCAACTATCATCTTGTTCAAAACTCCATGACCTTTTCTACTCAAAGAATTGGCCTCCTTATTTTCCTTCCCCAGGTGGTATTTTTTAGTGCAATCATAATCCTTGAGTAGTTCAAGCCATCGCCTTTTCCTCATGTTGAGTTCTTTTTGTGAGAAAATATACTTCAAACTCTAGTGATCAGTATAAATCTCACATTTTTCACCATATAGATAGTTTCTCCATATCTTCAATGAAATGATTATAGCTGGTAACTCTATATAATGAGTAGGATAGTTTTTTTCATGAATATTTAGTTGTCGTGATGCATATGCAATAACTCAATCATTCTGCATAAGGACACAACCAATTACTTTATTTGAGGTTTCACTATAAATAAAAAACCCATCATTCCCTGATGGTAGATTCACTATAGTAGAAATGCCTATTCTTTTCTTCAGTTATTCAAAACATTAGTCACACTCTTTTGTCCAAACAAATTTAACCCCTTTACGTGTGATATTTTTTAATTGGTTATCCAACCGATAAAAATTCTAGATGAATCATCGATAATAACCTGCTAAACCAATAAAACTGCGTACCTCAATTATACTTGTTAGTGATTTCCATTTATGGATTGTCATGGTTTTTGAAGGATCAATAGAGATTCCATCCTTAGAGATAATATGGTCAAGAAAATAAATCTCATGAATCTAGAATTCACACTTGCTATATTTCCCATATAATTCATTTCATATAATAGTCTTTAGAATAATGCGCAATTTATTTTCCTCATCATCATAGCTTTTGGATTATACCAAGATATTGTCAATAAATACCACTAAATATTCATCAAGATATTCCTTGAAAACACTATTCATCAGATCCATAAAAACAGAGGGTGCATTAGTAAACCCAAAAGTCATTACTGTAAACTCATAATGCCCATACCTTGTTTGAAATATTGTTTCCATAATTTCTTCCTTCTTCACACAAAACTGATGATATCCAGATTGAAGCTCAATCTTTGAAAAATGATGATCTCCATGAAGTTGGTTGAATAAATCATCAATGTGAGGTAGGGGATACATGTTCTTTGTAGATATATCAATGATTTCCATGTAGTAAATTCACAACCACATAGATCCATCCTTCATCTTAACAAAAAAACATGGGATCCCCATGGAGAAAAACATGGATGAATAAATCCATTATTACTCAATTCCTCTAGTTTTTTCTTTAGTTCCACTAATTCCAAAGTGTCCATTCTATAAGGGGTATTCGATATGGGCCTTTAACCAGGAATTAAATCAATGGAAAACTCAATTTCTTGTTCTGGAGGATGTCCATGTTAATCTTCTAGAAACACGTCAACATATTCTTTCACAATTGGTATGTCTTATATTTCAAAATTAATTTCCTCTCCCACAGTTATTTCATTATCTTCCTCCCCAATAATAGAATTTCGTTGATCTACTGGTGGTGGATCTAGATAATAATTAGATGGTGATTTTTATACTGTAAAGATAATGTAATCCTTATCATCATCAGGAATTTTAAAAACCATCTTCTTGCAATAGATTTTCTCATCATGGTCTAAAAGCCAATCCATACAAAGGATTATATCAAATTCAATCAGGGGTATGTTGATGAGATCAGCAGATAAAGAACATTTATATGACCTAGTGGGAAATAATTCACAAATCTTTGTTGCTATGATACTTCCCTTAAGTGTTTTAACTGACAACTCCCTTGTTAATTCAAATTGAAAATATCTAATTTTCTAAGCAAACTGGGAAGATATGAAACAATGAGATGATTCAGAATCAAATAAATCATTGTCTAAACTTGAGGAAACCATTAAATTACATGCCACCACATCTTTCAAAGCTTCAACCTCAGTAGTAGTTATCTCATAATCATGTCCTTGATCCCTTGTTATTTTCTGAGTTAACTTTCCTTGATTCTTGGAACATTCATTTGCATAATTCCCCATCTCACTAAAATTGTAGCATTAAACATTGGTATCATATTTCATTACCTTACAATCACAAAAAATATTGCCCTTTTATCCACATTTGTAGCATACTCCTTTTCCTTTTAGACATGCACTAGGGTGATTCCTTCCAAAATTATCATAGGGTGGAAATTCAATTCTTCCCTTATTCCCTTTTTCTTTATTTACATTCTTAGAGTGTTGAATAGATCTCTTCTTCTATTTCTTTTCTTTAAATTCATAAGACCTAGATAATTCCTTTTCTTTCTTGATATCACATGAGACAATATTTTTGTACGATGAGAAGGATTGCGATTCCAATGCTCGATAGAAAAATGGTTTTAACCCATAAAATTAACAGTCAATATTACTTCTTTTATTACATATATAATTTGTGGCATTCCTTTCTAATCTTGTAAAGTTAGCCTCATACATTGCAACATTCTCATCCTCCTTTTGCCTCAGACTCAGAAATTGCCTTCCCATATCCGCTTGATGGTCACAAGGAAAGTATTTTTCTAAGAAAAGATCATTAAACTCCCTCCATTCCATACTGTACACTTCTTCATCTTCCTTTATGTTTTGAATCAATTACCACTATTAATCAACATCTCTGGTGAGGCGATAAACTGCCATGAAAACTTTTTCCATTTCGCTACTCCCCAAAGTGTAAAATATTTTCTATAAGGAATTTTTCCATTGCTCAACCACTATTGGATTTTTAATCCCATTGAATATTGGTGTTTGTTGACTCATGGTGCGGTCTAACATTGATCCTTCATGTTGTGGATCAGGTTCCTCCATACGGGTAAGGTTATTATTCGTTACCTGAGTGAGTTGTCCCAGTATGGTGCTAAGCTGATCAGCACCAGTTGCATCACGAGCTCCACTATAATTATCTTGAGTAGGAGGGAAATCCCAATATGTATTACATGAAATGATACAGTTTATATTACTTCCAGGAGGCACCATTTCTAAACAATGGAAAAAACTATATTAGTTTATGAATCGAAATACATAATTCCATATTTGTAAAACAATTAAAATAAATTGAACACTTTATGGATATAATCCATAATCAAAAAAAAAATTCTTTGAGGAAGTATTTACTCATAAACCCTTCACAATGGTTTGTAATGAAAATGATAATTATCCTAAGAATATCCCTTGGGTGTGCCGTAACCAAGAGTGCAGCAAGGCCCTTTGTCGTACACCAATTCCTGTTCGAGTCTTTCTCAAAGCGGTGTTTTCAGGTTTTCCCTCTAGGTACATCTGTTCCAGAGCTTCCTCTATCAATTTGTATCCATAAAGGGATGTATTTCCTTGAAAACCCAAAAAAATATCTACAATACCGAAATTCTAGGAATTTCTTCTATACTAATCCTCAAAGACTATCTTAGGATAATGTGCTCAAGTAAGAGTTTATCTAAATCTGGTTTCAAGGATTGTACTAAACTTCCTATGATAACAACTGTAATGCCCCGACCCCAGTTACCCAGAGTTGGTGCAATATTACATAACATTGGCATCATCACAAGGAAATCATGTCCCGAAAGACCGATCAGTTTAGTATTGTTGGAAACATGATTCATACATAAGTTCAACTTTACAACTTCAAAAGAAATACAACACTAATTTATTCCATTAGAAACAACCAAGCCTCCATTATTATGCCTGCAAGTCACTCATAACTAACTTCTTTCATATACTGGATAAATTAAAAATAAGGAAGGGGTGATATCAAACACTCAGTAAGGGAAAAAAATATAGCAGAAGATAACATAAATATTAAGCATGGTGAATAATTGAAAACACATTTCTTCAAAAATAATAAACATAAACACTTTTATGGTAGGAATATGATCTAATTAAATAATGCCATAATAAAAGGTAATCATGGGTATTATACTAGTCGAATGACCACATGAACCATCAATATTATTTTTATAATGAGGGAATGTATAATGCCAGACATTCTGAAACATTTTTTCAAGGTCTCGGCCAAGACGTCTAAAAATGATTAAGGCCTCGGCCAAAACCATATATCAAATTTGGAAAGGCCTTGTCCAATTCAATGTCTAGTTGTCTAACGAGACCTTCCAATTCATCGGGGAGCTATAGTGGGCTCCACTAATCACTTACTATATCCAATACATTCTTCATATGAAAAAGTTGAAATATCACATAAACATTCGTATTAAAACTAGCATACGAAATGTCAATAATTTAACCATAAACCATGAATGGTATAAAAATAACACATCAACAGTCAAATATATCACAAAAACATCAATACAATATGGATGATTTTTATCATAATGAGTCAACTTCAAACAAGTATAAAATACATCAAAGGATTTTGACATAGATGAAATCAAAACTATTTGAGAGAAATATCTCTTTCTTTTTTTGAAATCATTTGAAGATAAATAATTATAAAAGAAAATATTAATTTTTAAAATATTCTTATAAGATTTTAAGGGAATCTTTGACGATGTTATAATGGAAGAGAATAACTGCACCTGGTGTATAAGTTAAAAAAGACATTCTTACCTTAAATTTGTCGAAAAGGTCGTATAGTACCTCGTTTGGAAAATAACTGAAAGATTCATTTCAAAACATATTGATTCAAAAAATGATATAAATGAATTTAACCAATTTCTTAGTAAATTTTAAAAATGTCTTGAAATAAATTTTTAAGAAACATGGATGTGGATGATAAATAGGTCCCAGTAGATACTTACAGAAAAACAACCTCGGATGAAAAAGAGATTGTAGAATTAACCCTTACCAATTAGGTAAATTAAGAGACATACACCCCATGAAAGAAGTATCATACAATTAATATGTAAATACACATAAATTATATTATATTTCATAAAGAATACAATTATGGGCAGTACAAACACCACACAAAAGTAAATAGTGGAAATATAGCTTGAATCTCACGGGAATAAGGAGTGAGATGAAAACCCCTTACCTTGTACTTTTCCTTGGTCGAGGGTAGGTTAACCTCCTGTATAATGGTGAAATTATTTTTATTAAATTATAAAATAACCATATACATTAATATAATATCATATATTATCTTCTAATGTTTCTTTGTTAATAATATTTTAGTATTATCGTCGTTTTAGGTGTTAACTGGTTTGTTTTCCTTTATATGATTTTTTAAGTAGGTAATGTTTGTTATGGATAGGCTGTATCTTATTAATATTCAGAATGATATTAAATATTTAAAAATAATTTTTAATCATCAAATGAAAATAATTGTTGAATGGATACGATGAGCAATGAATCTCATCACATTCGTGGAGACGGTAATCCGTACGTACGCACGAGCAACAATATCATTATTTTGATATAAAAATCACATATAATTGGATGGTATATCACATATAAAGAATAATTATAATATTATATTTATTATTTAAATCATTTATATTATACCCATCAAAACGATGAAGTGTTTGAATAAAAAACTACACCACAACGTGGAGACGGTAATTTGTACGTACGCATGTATGGTGACATTGTCATTTATAGGATGGATATAATAATGAATATGGTTACACCATATTTATAATAACATTAAAGTATATAGAAGACACTGTAGTTATTATTTTAGAATGAAGTCAACAAGGAATGAGTAAGTGGAAGAAGAAAAAAACTTGGAAGAGCTGACGAAATATTTACCTCTTCTTTAGGTTCTTCCTTTGGATTCGATCAAAAGTGCTCCATAAGATGTCTTCATGACTAAATAAAGGCCTCTAGGATAAAGGGAGGTCATTTTATAGGATATTTGGGTAGGGTTTGGATGATCCAAATGGCTTTGAGGGTGTGAATTTGAGTTAAGGGGAAGTTCCCTTTTATATGAGGGGTGGGGGAACCATAGGACAAAATTGAAATATTATTTTATAATAAAATAATTTTCAGTTTCTAATGGCTCGATAACAAATTATTTAAAGTCTAAGGTGTGGAAGGGTCGAAAACCTCTAAACCAATAGGTTTCAAATAGGTTTGGGTGACTTTATTAACTTTATCTTTTATATTAAACTCTTAGTTAAATATTTTTACATTTACCATGTCTCTTTTCATTTTTATATTATATGGTTAATAAACATACTATAAACTTCCAAGTGAACCCAAATTGGATCATTAATGATAAAAATATAATTATATAAGTCTTTTGGCTGAACTATATATTTTTTGGATTTTTATATCAACCAATAACATTGTATTTGTTTTAAATACTCATTTATGTCAATTTTGACATTATTTAATAATTTATTTCTGTTAAAGTCTTAACAACATTATTATTTAGAAATAAATTCATTTAATCAACCCCAACAGGTCATATTAACCTATAAAATTAGTGTAATTCATTAAAAGTCTCAAATTATATTTATATGGATATTTATAATATCAAATATTTTAATTTTTTATTAATATGGTAATTATTGCATCATCATTGTGTCATAAATAAATTTTATTATATAAAATTTAAAAATTATAAATAAAGTACCATTATGTAAGAAATAGTTTTATCTTTCTAATGAATATTTATAGTCGAATTTATATTTTCTGTAACCCTATATTAAAAATGGTGTAGTTATTAAACATTGAATTAAACTATTTTTATAATATTTTTTAAATAAAATAATAATAAATGTGTTAATCTAATCCAAGTGGACCAAAGATTTTATTTTATTCCTAAGGTTGTTGTTTGGTCGAATTATACTTATCCAGTAGAATTAGGACATGTGTTAGGGTAATAATAATATCATTTTTACCCTTCATTACCCTATTTATTTTTAATCGTGGTAAATAAAAGTAAAAAAGTTACTATTTACCAAATATTATTTTCATCATAATAAACCAAATTTTACTTACTGATATCAAAAGTTTCTCTTGGGTTTTTTATATTCATCTCACAAGAGCTGTAAAATTATGTTTTATAAAAATTTGGAAATGCTCCTAGGAGGTGGGTAAAAGACGATAAATTCAACAAACTTTTATATATCTAAACTCATTATAAAATGAATCCATTGAATTACATTGAAATTATATATGTATTATGTTTCTATTTTGACCTAAAGTAATTTTAAATATAATAATTAATTATTTAAATATAAATTTGGTTTAAAACAATAACATAGTGTTTTTCACTATTCATCAAAAATTGAAAGTTTTCAGAAAAATACCAAAAATTCACCCGAAACTAATTTTGATATTCCGAATCCAAAAATGAAGTCCATTTGGAAAGATAAATTTTATAAAATTTTAAAAAGTGGGTATTACTATTCATAATGGCTAGTTTGATTTGTCGTAGTGTATTAGAATCTCGAAGTTTCATACAATGCAAGCTATTGCATTATTCAAAGGGAAACATACCGTGGAAGCATGGGGTGTTACATATGAAGTGTTACACTTCACCACTCCCTTGGAATATCATATCACTTCCGAACCGACCTCGTGTAATGTTATATTTTCTAGATATATCAGGGGACCGGGAAACCCTCGGGCTTGTTTGTCACTGCGAAAAAGTTCCTCTATTCCAAAAGTGCCCAGATGTTATGGACAGAGCAGGAGGATATCCAAAATGACTTCCAGCTAGTCCCCTCCAAGAAATAATAAGACATTTGAAATGCAGTTATAAAAGTAGCGATCAATGAGAAAACATATAATGACAAATTATTCTCCAAACTGGTCGCCATCGCACCCAACTTTTTTGCGATCACAATTGCACAAAATCACGTGTTCCAGTATTTCTTTTATGGTATCAGTCATACATGAGGATACCCAGCCTATCAGGTTGGAAAAATTTCTACCACCACCTCCCCTTCTTGGAACGTCAATTTCATTGTGAATTTGGGATACATCGACAGTATTTACAAACAAACCCCATCCCACTGGGATGGGGTATCACAATCATCATCCATAGGTTCATCATCCCCTAAGAGGACCCTGAAGACATCATCGGTTATCCTAGAACAACCTCTTTTTTACATAGTTGGGGGTATTTATATCTTCATGTCAATCATGGGAGTCGTCAAATCCCTGATCGAAGCCATTGGATTCTCAATAATTAGAACATCCATTTCCAATTACAACACTGAAAGACCCCCACTCCATAGGGTTGGGGGAATTTTTAAAATCACCACTACATAGGGAATTGGCCTTCTACAAATTGGGAGAAATTTATAAATAATTGGCATCCCACCTACTACAAGACACACGTATTCTAGATTAGGCCCATTCAAAATCCCCAGCCATGAACTCCCTAAAAATAACTATTCATCTACAAAACTGAGAGGAATTCATAGTGAGAGAAATTAAGCCCCACTAGGGTCACAAAAAGATAGACCAAATAAGGTAAAGAGTTTGAATAATGAACCTTATTGATGCCATGCAGGATCACCATGTGAATTTGAAAGTAATGACATGGAAAAAATTTCCTGACATTCCTTTAATAATGACTTCACTATCAATATGAAAGATACTAATAATTAAGATAATGAAAAAGGTTGTGAAAATAAAAACATACCTCAGGAGGAGGGTAACATGAATGCAATGAATGCGGCTGTGTGCACCAAGAACCAAATATGGCACCAAAATGTGGCAATTCTAAATATCGAATTTCCACCTCTATGAGGAAATGCTTCCAAGGGGAATGGTACAAACACATCTCCATCAACTCCTTGGACGAATTATGTTTCTTCCTTGAGGATTGATTATCACTATATGAGAGTGAAATAAAAATTCTTCCGAAATATAATGAGGAGTTACTTAGGGGTAATATTCCTATAGTGTTTCATCTCTAAGAAGAGAATGATTTTATCCCCCCCCATAGTATATTCATCATCAATTTAGGATTATGAATACTATATTGGATACAAGTATAGAAAATAAACCCACATTCATGAGGATGTCAAAAATGATAGTGAATTCCATCCATCATGAGAACAAACTATGCACTACCCGGACAATGTTTTAGCCATGGGATGAATTGATGATCAGTAAAATGTAGTAATGGGGCCACATCATAAACCCCCACCAGCTCCCTATAGATGGGAAGATTCTTGGGAAATGGTTCCCTCAGAGCTCCATAATGTCATCAATTCCCTTGATACGTGAATAGATTCCACGAAAGGGCAAATCAAACACATGTATCCTCAAATCAAGAAATATTCTAAACAGTTTGATGATGACCCACCTCCTCCCATCAATGTAAATAATATCTTTTCAACCATTGACGGTGTGGGAAACCCCGAGAAACTTCACATTGACTTCATTTCTAAATGCAGGTCGATGTTGGGACCTTAAGATCAATAGGTTGTAACCAAGCTAAGGTGATTTTTACACACAATGATAGGGCTAAACGTTATTTAGTATAGCAGTCTACCAACATGATCTATGTTAGGATGGGAATACCTTCTTCATTAATTACTTACCACTTCTGTTCTACAATTAGGAAGAAAATTATAGTCATCTTGAAAAACATCATACAACACAAAAATTAGAGGGTGTTTTATTTCATATCATGGTGGAAGAGTTTGACATACTCTCTTAGTATCAATCTCTCATAAGAGAAGCTACTAGAACACTATGCTGAAAATATTATGGATGATTTGTAGAAACCACTAATTCCAATGAAATATCATGGGAGATTTCATGAATTTTATGAAATAGTACAATGCCTTGAATAGGATATTCAGCAAACCTGATCCAAAGCTTGACCCATGTCTGCAGTACATGGAAAAGGATAGCCAGAATTAAAGATTATGATATCACTCTAAATATAGAAGTGGCACCTATAGGGATTTCCAAAAAGTCCCAAAACCATTTAAGACCTCCTATGGAGTGGTAAAAACAACATAATCACCCTTGTCTAGATGTACAAGGAAACCATGGTTGTCCAGGATTTGAGGAATGAATGAAAAATGTGTACTCCTACCAAAATAAATAGGTCCCTGGTTATTTCATGAAATCAACAGACAACATACTTCTCAAACTTCTACAACCCAAGATGCCTAATGAGGTCATCCTCATTGACCAGACCTATTACTGCCCTTTCCATAGAAGGATGGGTAATAATATATAGAATTTTTTCTTCTTCAAAGATGTCCATAAAGGCATGATCAATCCAGAACAAGCGGTGAGGGTAAATTCCCCAAATAAAGTGTCTTATATAATAATGGTCCAACCAGAAGAATATGATGATTGGAAGGAGGTCTCATCCAGACATGTGCAAATTTTTGATAAGTGGATGGTTTAGAAGATATTTGATCGAACCCATACCACTCTGAGATAATAGTTATGCAAGCCAGAAGAAGCTCCACCACTAAAGAAAGAGTCGTTGGTTTCTCATTCCAAAGGTGTGTGTAACCACTAGTGACAAAATGAATAAGAAGAGGAAGAATCATATTCTAATCCAAATTAAGTATTAGACCTATCATATTTCTTCTTTCTGACTTCATAAAAATAGGCATGACCCCACCAAACTGAATCCTCATTGGATGAAGAATTCATATTTCATTTTATCAACAAAATATTCTTCAAAACCCCCTTTTCTATGGATGAGTATGACCCTAAATATGTTTTTCTACATATATCGAAGGAGCATGAGAATATATTCATCAAAGATGATGATATATGGGATAGTGAAGACATGGTCAGACTCAATATTCTGGTCATTCCCCTATAGAGGACATATATGCAGTCAAGACTCATAGAAAAGTGCTCTGTCAGGCTCAAAGGAGGAAAAGAGGTGTCTTGGAGTTCTCCACCAGTCACCCTCATTCTATTTTCATACATGACCATCTAGCAGGGCTTCAATTTGTTCAACCCAGTCCATGGGGAAAGCCATCACAACCTGCGCCACTAGTAACACTTATTTCTTCATCATCGGTATAAGCATCGGGTCCATCTTCCTCAGATTGTCCATCTCCTAAACCACATGAACTAGAGAAAACCTATATCAGGAAACGATGAACTCTGGAACAAAATAATGATATTCTGAAATAGATAGTTGTAGTCCCAACCAAACTCTCAATCCTGGATGCAGTTCTTCTATCAAATGAACTGAAGGAGGCACTTGCTGAAGCCCTATTAAGGCCATATGTATTTGAGATAGAATTTATTAACACCAAGTTATATCGGTTGGAGACTTTGTATTATCATGTCGACATTTCATTCACTGATCATGAATAGGAAGTGTCCATACAAGGGAACATTAGAACGTTGTATATTTTAGGATGACTCAATAATACTATTGTCCAATGGGTGCTGATTGATAGCAGATCAATGATCAATCTCATCCCAGTGTAGACCTTCTGATGAATGGTGTATAGCGAAGGGTACTTTTCCCCTACACATCTAACTATCCATTTATATTACAAGCATTAGTAGAAAACATTATGGAAGATCATACTCAATGTACAATTGGGGGAGCACACATATGATTCTATGTTCATGGTTATCCAGTAGGATACTGCATATAATTTCCTATGAGGATGTCCTTAGATCCATATCCACCTCGCAATACCATCAACATTCCATTAATGTATTAATTACCCAATTAATGGAATTTTTGGAATAATATGTGGTGACAACACCTCATTTGAGACTTGTGGTGCCATATAAGTCGATGAAAATTTCTATAAAAAGAAAGGTAAGAAACCAATGCTAGATGATGATGTGCAGGTTACAACCCCTAATGGCTTAGGGACCACCCTTGCGAATCTTTTGAGTATAGTCGATGATGACTATTTGATCCCCATAAATATGGTTAATATAGCAGTTCTCACAACAAAAGGTCCAAACCACTCATTTATTTAGAAAATATCTTCTCTAACATTTATCTAAAACATGTTAGATAACATGGGAGGGTGATATCTCTTCTAATGGCCTCCCTCACCCTGATACGAATAGAGAGTCCCAGGGATTTTCATCTTCACCCGAATATGTATCTATAGAAATGGAATAGATAAGAAAGATTTCAAAAACAACCCTCCATCTTTTAAGAAAGGCATATTCCTTACCATAGACAAGCCCAGACAGATAAATCTATGGATGGAAGAAGACCCAAACACTAACATGATTAGTAATACCAGGCCTCTTGAAGAGAAATATATGTAAAATGCATTTCTGAAGTATCAATGATATCTGTTCACTTTTAATTATAAATAAATGAAGGAAATGAATCTAGATGTGGATATAAATCAACTCAGACTACCTAATTAGAATCAGGGCATCAAGCAATTCTCTAGGAGTATGCACCCTTATCATTCCACCGATGTAGTGGTGAAAGTCGAAATGTTGATCAAATTGATCATATTACGGGAATTGAAAGACAAAATTTAGATTTGTAACATCTTCCCTATCTGGGAGAAGAACATGAATACTAGGGTCTCTATTGGATTTGTAGGGCTTAATTGTAATTTCCAAAAGGATCATTTTCCATTACAAATCACATAACTCCTGATAGATTCAATTTAGAACATCAATTCCCTTTATATCTGGGATGGGTACTCAGGGTACAATAAAATCAAGATGTCCCCAGAAGATGAAGAAGCCACTTCCTTTAGAGCACCTCAAGGGGTCATCTGTTATCGGGTCATTCCCCATATATTAAATAATGAGTGTGCCACATAACAATGCAAGAGGAATGGAATCTTCAATCCATTACTGGTAAGGATAGTTGAGTGTTATGTTGAATAACTAGTCATTAAATCCGGACATTGATGTGATAACTTCACGGATCTCTGAGAAATCTTCAACAAACCCTGACAACATAGTCTAAAGTTGAATCCCTTGAAATTTGGATTTGGTGAAATTTCAGGAATGTTCATTTGCTTTTTGGTATGCTTTTATGGCAATGATGGTGACCGAGAGATGAAAAGTTCTATTTTTAAAATTTCACCCCCAGGAATATGAAGGATTTATTGGGACACTAAGGGAATCTCACATACATTCTGAGATTCATATCCAACATGACCGAAAAGGATCTCCCCTTAACCAAGTTAATGAATAAGTGATCTACCGAATAATGGGACTATGCCTACCAGAAATACTTTGAAATCCTCATGCAATATTTTCTTCACCCACAGGTTTTGATGCCTCTTGTTAAAGGGAGGCCACTCATATTATGTGTAGAGGCCATGGAATTGTAATTGGGTTCCCTTATCATGTATAAGAATGATGTGGGAAGTGAGAATAGTATCTACTATCTTAGATGGACCATGCTAGGTATTGAGTCACGATAGACTGATTTCGAGAAGGACTACCTCACACTCATCTTCATAGTGTAAAATATGTGGTAATACATGCACCAATATGATGTCAACCTACTCACTCACATATATCAACTCAAATATATCTTTGTAATACCCATGTACACTTAGCGCTTGGCATGATAGGTTGTTAATCTATTGAAATATGAAAACCAGTTCATATCACATAATTCGGTGAAAGGGCAAGCCATGGTTGACTTCTTCACAACACACTATGCCCCTAAAAATTCACTAGAAGACACTAAGATCCCCGATAAAGATTTATTTTAATCCCATGAATCTCCCCAAAATGAGATATTTACATTGATGGAGCCCTTCAGAGTCTTTTCAATACCAGAATGGAGAAATCGAAGCTCAATCAAGGTGTTCTGGGAAGTGTATTTGACTTTATGGACAATGCAGTTTTTCCCAACTCTTTATCATTATATGATGGCTAAAAGATAATGATATGGAATAGCAATCCCTCATCACTGGCATGGAATTATCCTATTACTACACATAGCCTATCTAAATATCTATGGATACTCAGAACTAATGATAAATCAGATCAGTGGTGAATATTCCATTATAAAATAAGAGTTTTCCCCCACACTGGCTATGTTAGGGGATTAATGGTGGAATTTCCCTTTGATCCCATTCTGCATTATGACCCTCGATCACAAAATTCTCACACTGGAGGGCTGTACAATACAGTTATTATCCTGGCCGACCCTGGTATGGAGGAAGAAACCTTCTATATCACTCATTGAAGAACAATCTCATAGATCATCATATTTGATATGGATGAGATAAATTAGGAAAAGACCTCCCAAGAGCATGATAAACCCATGACCACACCTGGATGTATGGATCCCATAATTGGCTATATTCGAGATGAGACTCTCCTAGCATATCGTGTTGGAAGGGAACCTATTTTGTGATTGGAAGTGAACTTCACTCAGTAGGATGGACCAAATGGATAAAAACTACTATATAAGAATATCATTGATATAATTATCCTCAAGGGAATAGTATAAAAGGATGTTGTCACATCCATGGAGGGATTTCGTGATGGATCTTTCAGCTCCAATAAATCTACAACTAGGATCTCCCACTAAATCTAGAGGTTGGTATATTAATATAAAAGTATGATACATGACTATAATGAATTCACCAAGAAATGTTAGGAATCCCATTTACATGAATAACTTCCTCCATAAACCACCGTAATTTCTTTATATCACTAAATATTCTTTTCAATTTTTAGTTTTTGGGAAAGATGTTGTGGGGCCATATCCCCCGGCTGCTGCTAAGCAGTTCAAGTACATCATTAATTTCACCAACTTCTTTTCCAAATTCATTGAGGTAGTACCCATCAAGAAAGTTAGGCGAATAATATCATAAAATTTGTGAAGTACCATATAATCACCAAGTTCAGTGTCCCACACACAATATTGACAGACAATGACACCAAATTCGGTTCCACATAGTTGAAGAAGTTTTACCAGGGGTACAATGTAACAGCCCGTGATTTTATGAAAAATATTCTTTTTAATTTTATTAATGTCTTGTGTTGTACGCTACACCAAAAGGAGCTTGCACAACACGCATCCTTGACTTGCCTTGCATTACACGCAATCACGACCTTCCTCGATAGCGTGTGTAATATGCAATACCGAGTTTCACTAAACAACGATATGCTATTAAAATATTATTAAAACTAGCCGTTATGAATAGTAATAACCACTTTTTAAAATTCTATAAATCTTATTTTTCAAAATGAACTTCATTCTTGGGTTCGGAGTATCGAATTTAGCCTAAGGTGAAATTTTGGTACTTTTCGGATAACTTTCACATTCTGATGAATAGTGAAAATTACTAAATTATAATTAAAAACAACTTTTTTAATCGAAATAATTAATAGTGATAAATTATTAATTTGAGTGGTTTTAAAGTATATTTAGAATATATTTTTACAATTTAATACAATGTTGGTCATTGGTTGTAATTTCACATTTAAACCAGACATAATCAAGTGTCAATCTTTTGATATATATTGTTTCCTAAAAACACGCTATTTATTTTAACAGCGGGATTTAATTATAAAATTAATTAATGCAACTTCTATGTTATGAATTTGGTAAAATAGATTTCATTTTTGAATTCGGAATATGAAATATAGCTTAGGATGAAATTTTGGCATTGTTTTGAAAAACATCAATTTTTGATGAATAGTGAAACTACTAAGTGGTAGGTAAAAAAACTGAATTTTGCATAAAACTTAATTTTACCGCTTCTGTGAATAGAATTTTGAAAATCCGACAGACACGGTTAATATCAAGGACTAAAATGTGGTTCAATGAGATGAAAATAATTTTTGGTGAATAGTAACTTTTTACTTTTTTTTACCGCGGTTAATAGTAAATAGGGTAACTAAGGGTAAATATGATATTAATATTACCCTAACACATGTCCTAATTCTATTGGACAAGTGTAATTCGACCAAAAACAAACTTAGGAATAAAATATGACCATTTAGGCCCACTTGGATTAGATTAGGACATTTATTATTAATTTATTTAAAGAAAGGTTAAAATAGTTAAAATCAAAGTTTAATAAGTAAATCATTTTTAATATGGGGTTATACATAAGATAAATTCGATTGTAAATATTCATTAGAAAGCTAAAAATATTTCCTACATGATGGTATTTTATTTGTAATTTTTAGACATCAAATAATTTAATTTATTTATGACACAACGATGATGCAGTAATTATCTTATTAATGAAATATTGACGTAATTGATGTTATAAACACCAAAATAAATGTAATTTGAAACTTTTTATGAATTACACTAATTTTCTAGGTTACCATGATATATTAATGTTGATTTAATCAACTTGGTTCGAACATTTAATTCTGTTATGACTTTCACAAAAATCATATATCAAATAGTGTCAAAATTGACACAAAATAGTTTTTAAATCAAATATTATATTATTAATTGTTATTTTATTCCTAAAAATCTAAGGTTCGGCCAAATGACTTAGATAAGGATATATATGTTAATAATAAACAATTTGGGGTTCGTTTGGCATGTTATAGTAAGTTTATTAACCATATAGTGAAAGAAAACAAAAAGACACGGTAAATGTTACAGTATTTAACTTAGAGTTAAATCTAATTGATAAGGTTAAAATAATATCCTAAACTTGTCTAAATTCTATTGGTTGATAGGATTTCGACCCATCCCCACTTTAGCTTCTAAATAAGACCCTTTGGAACCATTATAAACCGATTTTTACTTTAATATAAAATAATATTTTGAGATATTCCTAAGGTGCCCCTCTCCTCCCCTATAAAAGGACACCTCCTCCCCCTCCTCCTCACACCAATTTGAGCACTCAAGCTCGGCCAACCCCAGCCAAAATCTCTTCTCCACTTCCCTAGAAACATCCTAGAGGTTCTGGTCTTCCTCAAAGACCAATTCTAGTGCCCTAAGATGAGGTCTCAAAGAGGCGCTTCAAAGAAGAGGTAATTACCGTTACCAATTCTTTCATCTTTATTTCTTCTTCCACTTCTTCTTCTTAGGTTGTTTCATTATGAAGTAATAACATCAGTATCACTCATATACTGATATGTTATTATAAGTATAAAACAACCCTATTTCACCATCTATCCATCCTACGGAAAAAGAAATCACCGCGCGTGCGTACGTACGGAATACCGTCTCCACACCGTGGTGTAATCTATTTTCCACCACCAGCTTACAAGGATGGGTATAATGGTGTAATAAGTAACTATTTATGATTATTATAAAGTAATATTGATTCTGAAATAATATATATATATATATACTCCAATACAGTTCCACGATCATAGGAACGATATCATCACTCGTGCGTACGTACAGAATACCGTCTCCACGATGTGATGCGACTCGTTCTACATGATCATCATTACATAGTAATTATATAAATGAATTGAATGAATAAATATGATATATGTTACACTAATACCATTCTGGATATAAGGTATCTATAACCTTAAAAGAAGAATAATAATGTATTCGGCAAAACACGCATAAGAACAAAAGGCAATAAAGACCCGAGTAATAAGTAACAATGAAATATTACTATCAAGAAGCTAAGAATATGACCATATATGATATCATATCAATATGTATGATTCTGGAATAAGTCAATAACATTATTTAAACCATTATACAGGATCTTCGGACACGTACAAAGAAAATTGGACCTAAGGTAAGGGAAATATCGCAATCTCATTCTTATCCGAGATTGTTTGTACTTTGAAATTTACTGGGGTATATTTTATCATCCACATCCATGTTTCCTCAATATGTAATGTTATTTACATCCACCTACAGTTGTTTAAATCCAATTTTACCCTTCGGTGAGTTTTTAGTAAAAGATATGAAAGGAATCTTTTGTCGTTTTTCATACGAGGTAATTTTTGACTTTTCCGACAAAAGTACGAAGAATGTTTTTTTTAACTTATACGGCATGAATGGATTTTTAAAACATTATTTCCAAGAAGCTTCCTTTACAAGTTTTCAAGTTTATTTTTAATCAACTTATTTTATTTTAAAGTTGTATGACATGTTATGAAAGGAAAAATGTTTTTGAAGTAGAAAGGATATTTTCCTCATGAATGGAGTTCAAGTATTTTATCAAAATTATTTTCCATCTAAGATAATAAAAGGGTTCTGTTTTATCCCTATTATTACATTGATTTGACTATGTTGTGATGGAATTATATTTATGAATTCCTTTATGTTATATGAATGGTTTTATGATGTCATGTTGTTTAAGAATCCCATTTTTATTACATGGGATATGCAATGATGTGTGATTTATGATTACGTGGCACACATAAGAAAGGATTCATTATAAGATGGGTGGGACCTATATCTCCCTCCAATGCATTGGGTAAAGATTTTATATCTCATGAGATAGACATGGCTGGAACGGAAGGTTATTTCGGTTCAGTGATACAGGACTGAAACGAGGAGTGAACTCGGTTCAGAAAGGGACTTTGTCCACTAAGATAGTCTTGGCAATGAGTCATGAATAACAAGAAATGATTTTCCATGATTATGTGTGCATGCCACTAAGTTTCAAGTTTCATGTTATGATTATGGGGATCTCATTTTCACTTCTATGATTTATTAAGATTTTATGATCTCTTTTGCAGGTTATGATTTTCGAAAAGATATGATATGATTTTTATTTCCTTTATTGCCTTTACTGAGCATTTGAGCTCACCCTTTTATGTTTTCTTTTCCCCAGGATATAAAGAAAGATTTTTAGGTAAAAAAAGGGGAAGATCTTTATGGGAGATATTGAAGATCTTTCACCACGATTAGAAGATTACGTTCCGAGTTTCCAAAGACACTAAACTATTACGATCCTTGTGTGTGTGTTTTTGTTATGTACTAAGTATTCCGCAAAAGTAATGTAATGTCAATGTACGTCAGGCTTCGGGTCTCTACAGTTGGTATCAGAGGAAAGGTTTAGTCAACCTTTGGAAACTAGGATGCGAAAACGTTAGTGAGATCCCTAGAAATATTTTTAAGGTATGTCTAGGGATGTCCCTAAGGAGAAGTATACGTATAGGATATAGTCCTAGAACTACGGTAACGATCTTAGAATTTAACCTAAGATGTTAGATATTGAGGGTGCTTCCCCTTTATTATGTTGTTTTCCCTAGCATGATTTTTGCCTCTCACACTATTCATTTTGGGTTTTAGAAAATGGCTGGAAACAAGATGATTCACGATAATGGAGGATATGATGGACAATGGAATGATATTCTTCATGAGCAACCAAATGAAATGGGATTTGGAAGTCCAAAGATCATTATTATGCCGAATCATCAATCTCATAATATGATCAATAATGTAAAATTTGGTAAGTTTCCTGACTCAGCTAATAAGAGAAAGATGGAGTTTCATGATGATCATAGAGGAAAGAAAGTTCAATTTCCCCTATGTAAATCATGTGGGAAGAGGCATCAAGGAGAATGTTTCAAGGGAACTGGAAGATGCTTTGGGTGTGGAAAAGAAGGACACAAAGCAAGTAAGTGCAAAGGAAAAGGTTCAGTTAACACCATGGATGAGGATAATGGTATTGCTACGACATCAACAATGGTTAAATGTTTTAAATGTGGAATGTATGGGCATTATGCAAACCAATGCCCTAAGGGAAAGTCTCATGAAGAGAATCAGTATGGTCGTATGAGTAGTATTTATATTGATGATGATGATGAGACTACAAATGATATGTGAGATGAAAGAATTGTTGAAGCTCGGTCAATGGTTAATGAATGTAGTGGAATGATTACATGTTTATTAAGTGTAATGTTGTATAAGTAATCTCATGGTACTATGGGATAAATAGACATCTAAGGATTGTTACATTGTTGTCTTTCCTTAAGTTTTGAAAGTATGTGATGAATGGTACAAGTATTTTTGGAAAGTAGATGATATGCGCTTAATGAAGGGATAAGACGATAATGATATGTTTGATTGTATGCATGAGCTCATGATTGATATAAGGACTAAGTGATATCATGGTTTGAGTATATAGAATTTTGAGGATTTTGGTATGTGGGAAGTGTTAACTTTTAACTGCATTCATGTTTTCACTAAGGTTCAATGGGTATTCAAAAGAATACATGATTAAGGACTTTGAATGTTTGGAATGTGACCAACAAAACATATCTTATGATATATGGGGATCAACGATGGTATTAAATCTCTGGTAATCGTTTTCACTATGTTATAAGAGTGGACTGCAGTATTATGGATAAGCCTAAAGATTGGAATGGATTATGTTGGACATAAGTTAGTATTGTTTAAGGATAGAAGATTTTCAATATTATTGATGGGATGTTATAGTAATATAGCTTTAGAAAAAGGACAACCTGCAGGACGGGCGACAGCCCATCGCTTCGGACAAGGCTATAGGAATCGAACCCACAACTGAAGTGCGACTGGCCTTTATCGCCTACCACTGACCTACAGGAAGTCCCTGTTTAGTGGAAACTAGTTTTATTATATTAAGCAGTATGATATATGAAGTATAAGTCTATTTTAGGAACCATATATGATTAATCTCACTATAGATCGAATTATGTATATAATTTTTTCTAACCTTTTGTTTGAGACAGATGGAATGACCCGTCATTCTATCACATGATCTGCTAACACTTCATGAATAACAAATTTAACTTCATTTATTTAAGAGATGAAATGGAAATTGTTCAAGGCACGAACAACAGTGAGATTGTACCAAAATGAAGTAAGTATTTATTCTAATTCAAATTTTCAACTTTAGGGAAATGATCTTGAAAACCAAAAATGTTGTCCTAGTTCTCTTATATCTGATTAATCAGATGGTACCTTAGATCGTCACAAATTTATGGATTTGTGATTACTGACTTTCCCATAGCCATGTTCTCTACCACTCTCCATCAGAACATGATGGTTAGATTTCTCTTCCATATCCATATTTTCACCTATGTGGAAACCCAGTGATTAGTTTATTTGGGTAATTGTTACATTTCATACTTTAGTTTTTAAAGCCAAGTTTTGGTATTCCCTTTTACGATGTGGGTTTCTATTAAAAAAACTTTCAAATAGTAAACCATTTATAACCCCGACGAATTTCGAGGGCGAAATTCATTTTAAGGGGGGTAGAATGTAACAGCCCGAGATTTTATGAAAAATATTCTTTTTAATTTTATTAATGTCTTGTGTTGTACGCTACACCAAAAGGAGCTTGCACAACACGCATCCTTGACTTGCCTTGCATTACACGCAATCGCGACCTTCCTCGATAGCGTGTGTAATACGCAATACCGAGTTTCACTAAACAACGATATGCTATTAAAATATTATTAAAACTAGCCGTTATGAATAGTAATAACCACTTTTTAAAATTCTGTAAATCTTATTTTTCAAAATGAACTTCATTCTTGGGTTCGGAGTATCGAATTTAGCCTAAGGTGAAATTTTGGTACTTTTCGGATGACTTTCACATTCTGATGAATAGTGAAAATTACTAAATTATAATTAAAAACAACTTTTTTAATCGAAATAATTAATAGTGATAAATTATTAATTTGAGTGGTTTTAAAGTATATTTAGAATATATTTTTACAATTTAATACAATGTTGGTCATTGGTTGTAATTTCACATTTAAACCAGACATAATCAAGTGCCAATCTTTTGATATATATTGTTTCCTAAAAACACGCTATTTATTTTAACAGCGGGATTTAATTATAAAATTAATTAATGCAACTTCTATGTTATGAATTTGGTAAAATAGATTTCATTTTTGAATTCGGAATATGAAATATAGCTTAGGATGAAATTTTGGCATTGTTTTGAAAAACATCAATTTTTGATGAATAGTGAAACTACTAAGTGGTAGGTAAAAAAACTGAATTTTGCATAAAACTTAATTTTACCACTTCTGTGAATAGAATTTTGAAAATCCGACAGACACGGTTAATATCAAGGACTAAAATGTGGTTCAATGAGATGAAAATAATTTTTGGTGAATAGCAACTTTTTACTTTTTTTTACCGCGGTTAATAGTAAATAGAGTAACTAAGGGTAAATATGATATTAATATTACCCTAACACATGTCCTAATTCTATTGGACAAGTGTAATTCGACCAAAAACAAACTTAGGAATAAAATATGACCATTTAGGCCCACTTGGATTAGATTAGGACATTTATTATTAATTTATTTAAAGAAAGGTTAAAATAGTTAAAATCAAAGTTTAATAAGTAAATCATTTTTAATATGGGGTTATACATAAGATAAATTCTATTGTAAATATTCATTAGAAAGCTAAAACGATTTCCTACATGATGGTATTTTATTTGTAATTTTTAGACATCAAATAATTTAATTTATTTATGACACAACGATGATGCAGTAATTATCTTATTAATGAAATATTGACGTAATTGATGTTATAAACACCAAAATAAATGTAATTTGAAACTTTTTATGAATTACACTAATTTTCTAGGTTACCATGATATATTAATGTTGATTTAATCAACTTGGTTCGAACATTTAATTCTGTTATGACTTTCACAAAAATCATATATCAAATAGTGTCAAAATTGACACAAAATAGTTTTTAAATAAAATATTATATTATTAATTGTTATTTTATTCCTAAAAATCTATGGTTCGGCCAAATGACTTAGATAAGGATATATATGTTAATAATAAACAATTTGGGGTTCGTTTGGCATGTTATAGTAAGTTTATTAACCATATAGTGAAAGAAAACAAAAAGACACGGTAAATGTTACAGTATTTAACTTAGAGTTAAATCTAATTGATAAGGTTAAAATAATATCCTAAACTTGTCTAAATTCAATTGGTTGATAGGATTTCGACCCATACCCACTTTAGCTTCGAAATAAGACCCTTTGGAACCATTATAAACCGATTTTGACTTTAATATAAAATAATATTTTGAGATATTCCTAAGGTGCCCCTCTCCTCCCCTATAAAAGGACACCTCCTCCCCCTCCTCCTCACACCAATTTGAGCACTCAAGCTCGGCCAACACCTGCCAAAATCTCTTCTCCACTTCCCTAGAAACATCATAGAGGTTCTGGTCTTCCTCAAAGACCAATTCTAGTGCCCTAATAGGAGGTCTCAAAGAGGCGCTTCAAAGAAGAGGTAATTACCGTTACCAATTCTTTCATCTTTATTTCTTCTTCCACTTCTTCTTCTTAGGTTGTTTCATTATGAAGTAATAACATCAGTATCACTCATATACTGATATTTTATTATAAGTATAAAACAACCCTATTTCACCATCTATCCATCCTACGGAAAAATAAATCACCGCGCGTGCGTACGTACGGAATACCGTATCCACACCGTGGTGTAATCTATTTTCCACCACCACCTTACAAGGATGGGTATAATGGTGTAATAAGTAACTATTTATGATTATTATAAAGTAATATTGATTCTGAAATAATATATATATATATACTCCAATACAGTTCCACGATCATAGGAACGATATCATCACTCGTGCGTACGTACAGAATACCGTCTCCACGATGTGATGCGACTCGTTCTACATGATCATCATTACATAGTAATTATATAAATGAATTGAATGAATAAATATGATATATGTTACACTAATACCATTCTGGATATAAGGTATCTATAACCTTAAAAGAAGAATAATAATGTATTCGGCAAAACACGCATAAGAACAAAAGGCAATAAAGACCC
This sequence comes from Viscum album, assembly GCA_963277665.1. Lineage (NCBI taxonomy): Eukaryota > Viridiplantae > Streptophyta > Magnoliopsida > Santalales > Viscaceae > Viscum > Viscum album. Next base: position 127,009,872 of record OY728147.1, on the reverse strand, counting down.
GAGTAATAAGTAACAATGAAATATTACTATCAAGAAGCTAAGAATATGACCATATATGATATCATATCAATATGTATGATTCTGGAATAAGTAAATAACATTATTTAAACCATTATACAGGAGCTTCGGACACGTACAAAGCAAATTGGACCTAAGGTAAGGGAAATATCGCAATCTCATTCTTATCCGAGATTGTTTGTACTTTGAAATTTACTGGGGTATATTTTATCATCCAAATCCATGTTTCCTCAATATGTAATGTTATTTACATCCACCTACAGTTGTTTAAATCCAATTTTACCCTTCGGTGAGTTTTTAGTAAAAGATATGAAAGGAATCTTTTGTCGTTTTTCATACGAGGTAATTTTTGACTTTTCCGACAAAAGTACGAAGAATGTTTTTTTAACTTATACGGAATGAATGGATTTTTAAAACATTATTTCCAAGAAGCTTCCTTTACAAGTTTTCAAGTTTATTTTTAATCAACTTATTTTATTTTAAAGTTGTATGACATGTTATGAAAGGAAAAATGTTTTTGAAGTAGAAAGGATATTTTCCTCAAGAATGGAGTTCAAGTATTTTATCAAAATTATTTTCCATCTAAGATAATAAAAGGGTTCTGTTTTATCCCTATTATTACATTGATTTGACTATGTTGTGATGGAATTATATTTATGAATTCCTTTATGTTATATGAATGGTTTTATGATGTCATGTTGTTTAAGAATCCCATTTTTATTACATGGGATATGCAATGATGTGTGATTTATGATTACGTGGCACACATAAGAAAGGATTCATTATAAGATGGGTGGGACCTATATCTCCCTCCAATGCATTGGGTAAAGATTTTATATCTCATGAGATAGACATGGCTGGAACGGAAGGTTATTTCGGTTCAGTGATACAGGACTGAAACGAGGAGTGAACTCGGTTCAGAAAGGGACTTTGTCCACTAAGATAGTCTTGGCAATGAGTCATGAATAACAAGAAATGATTTTCCATGATTATGTGTGCATGCCACTAAGTTTCAAGTTTCATGTTATGATTATGGGGATCTCATTTTCACTTCTATGATTTATTAAGATTTTATGATCTCTTTTGCAGGTTATGATTTTCGAAAAGATATGATATGATTTTTATTTCCTTTATTGCCTTTACTGAGCATTTGAGCTCACCCTTTTATGTTTTCTTTTCCCCAGGATATAAAGAAAGATTTTTAGGTAAAAAAAGGGGAAGATCTTTATGGGAGATATTGAAGATCTTTCACCACGATTAGAAGATTACGTTCCGAGTTTCCAAAGACACTAAACTATTACGATCCTTGTGTGTGTGTTTTTGTTATGTACTAAGTATTCCGCAAAAGTAATGTAATGTCAATGTACGTCAGGCTTCGGGTCTCTACATACAACATTAAGTCCAATAACTCTACCTCCACCACATTGTAGTATATGGAAATATAGAGTCCTTCAATAAGACCTTATCAAACATACTCCATAAGATGGTGAACAAGGATAAGATGTCTTTTTCATATAAAATCCTACATGATTTTAGGGCCTACCATACCCCCATGAGTACTACTAAAAAATAAACACCATACTCATTGGTGAATAACACTAAGGATCTCTTTCCTTTAGAGGTTCAACTTCCCTCACTATAAGTAGCCATTTGTGGACAACTCTCAGATGATGAACAGTTAGAAAAAGGGATTGATGATGTGGAGTGGATATATGAGATGAGGTTTCACATCTTGCACAACCTTGAATTCCACCAGAATTGGATGGAACATGGTTTTAATAAAAAGGTACACCACCCCTCATTCCTTCCAGGAGAAATGGTGTTGGCTCTCATAACCCTAATGATACAGGGAATGAAACACCCAAAATTGAAGCTCAAATGGGAAGGAACTCACATTATACATAAGGTATATAATAATGGAGCCTATTCGCAGGCACCATGGCTGGAGAGTGTGTCATGATACCCACCAATGTGAGATTTCTCAAGAAATACTTTCCATAATCTGTTATGAAAATGGTCATCCACATCAGAGTAAGACCTCTTATTCATCCTGACCACATGTTGTTAAATTATATGGAGGTCATCCAAAGAAAATGACATTAAACACTATGATATTTCTCCTTAATGCCAAACTTTAAACTAAATGGTCAATTTCCTTACTTCATGACATAAACCTGCATGGATACACAACTCCCCTTCCCCATCACGTCATGTAATCCATCATCCTTGTCGCATGACATTAATCTACATTTTCCCTTAAAATAATGTAGGGATTGATTTCAATTTTCAAGGAGATATGTAGGGGATACTTGATTCTATTTCATGGACCGACCAGTACATCATATAAAATTCCCTCATTATAACCTTCTCTTGTCTCTGCAAAATTTTTAACCTCGTTCCCCTCCTTATTTATCACACCAACCATAGTTGACATGATCTTAGGAATTAAGGTTAGGAATTTCCCTCTCAAGAAAGTCATTGAGGTGCATAACTAATACATTATGGCCCTTAATGAAACACCATAAATGGTATACTGTGAGTCCACTTAACATTATGTTAAACTACATAGTAAATTTCTTTACCACACGATTTTGTACTACATGATTCCCCATGAAAAATGTGTGGTTTGATTATTATTCTCTTAAGACACTTAGTGACACCATGAAATACACTCTTGGGCCTAACCACAATGAACCCATCAATTCACATCGGTCTTCCCTCTTCATTTAAAAATAATGTTAAACTACATGTAATTATAAGATCTATGTGTAGCTTGATTCCTAACAATCCATGATACATAGTGATTCTAAGATCTCCAATCTGAGGCCTAGTTATAACTGTCAACAGAGATAATGACCACCTATGCATATGTGCCAGACCTATGTAGAGTATTTCCCTTCTCATAACAACATGTGGCTTCATTATCATCCTTATAAGACATGTAATGATGCCTAGAAATTTCCTCTTCATAACACATGCACAGGTATAACCTTTTTCCCCTTTTGATGAGTTTTACTAGAAATGAGCAAGTTGTGGATGAGATCCCTATGGTTATCATTCACGTTGTGTTTCCTGATCACACCACACTGTGGGCCTCCACGTTAGGAACTCCATCTTATAGTCTATACGACATGACCCTAAACAACTTACATATATCCCTAAAACATGACATTAAATCACACCACACAATACTAGCTGCATGACAATAAATTACATCACAACCTTCCTCCTCCACATGAGACATTAAATATCATGGTCAACCAGAACTATGTGTATATTGATTCTCATTTCCATGGGATACATAGTGATGCACAAGCTACTATCTTTGGGACTAGTTTCAACAATAACACATTTTACATGGGTTCTATAATCCTTCCTCCATGATGTGAAACTGCATTTAAATATGTCCATACCCATGATGTGATACTAAATGGAATACATCTTGGTTTCATTAAATTAAAACATCGTGAAAACTGTCCCTACTATATGATGAATTACTATACACAACAACTACCATTTTTCAATCATTATTAGAGGACCACAGGAGACTTACCCTAGTCAACTAGAGTACATTGTGCATCTACCATATTTTAAAAGAACCTTAATCCATGGGCCACACATCATGTGTTTTATGCAATATATTTTGTCAAGCCTTTCATTTCTTATTAATAGGGTAAAATATATCTCTCGAATGGACCAACTAATGACGACGAAGGGCTCAGACCCACCGATCAGAGTTATATTGGCCCAACATAAATGGACTCTTGATTATTGGGAGCTTGAAGTCACCATGGAGAAACCTAACACCCCATTATGTTTTTGGTTGTCCCCAAAATGATTGTTGAATATCATATCTCATGATATGAGGAAGTCAAGCCGTGCTTAAAAATATTTCCACCTCTCTCATAGAAGGATGTCAGAGTATCCATGACAATGGGAGTCATAATTTGCCTCTTATGTAACATCTCCCACATTATGTACAAATCAAACGACGATAAACTACTTGCAAAGAGATTCATAAATCGTCTGGTTGAAAACCCCTAAAGGGAATCTTGAGAAAATGTCGAGTCTCAACCCACTAAACTCTTTATTCCTTGGGTTTAGGGAAAAAATTACTGCTCAAATAAATAAGGAATAAAGCTCATATTTTATTCCCTATAGACATAGTAAAATCCATGCTACAGTTTTTGTTCCCCTAGTCTAGGAAAAATTAGAGTAATTATTATTCAAATCTCTTAGCTATGAGAATATCCCCAACAGGTGGTGGAACCACTTTTTGGGTGCTCAAACCCTTTTTGGATCTTACATATTCCATAAATACCACTTCATGATCCAAAGAATCTTAGGTCATTGCAAACCATTAATTGTCCAGGGAGAGAAGAAATGATCTCTCAGATCTGCCATGCTATTGCCATAGAAGGGATCAAACCCATCAACTAAAGACATCATGGCCCAACATAAAGGGATTTCTAATTCATGTGAGAATCATGTCATTGCAGAGAAACTAATCATACCCATTATATTTTTAGATATCTTTTATGAGACTATCCCAAACTTTCTTCATGACATGAGCACATTATATAATGATTTATAGTGTCCATGTTAGACAATCCTAGAGGATATGATATCCTAAATGTTTCATTGCCATGTTTTGTTCCCTTTCTCAAGTTTGAAATGTGACCCTTCATTCATGATCATTTTTATGGAAAAACCCCATGATTTGAGACCACACATCATAGGGACCAAGCTATTAAAATATATATATGTATCCCAAGGGTGCTAAACCCTTTCCACGATAGCCTTCATTCCATTACAAACATCAATGTCTTGATGTTTGAGTGTTCAAAAACATTCTATAGCCCCTGGAAAAGAAAATTTATCTCTCAGTTAGGTTGTGCTACCAACACATAAGGGTTTAGATCCACCGACCGAAGATATCATGGCCTGGTATAAAGGGAATCGAAATCATTGAGAGCCCCAACGATACCATGGTAGTATCTAGAACCTGAAAGTGTTTTTGGTTATACCCGACTTGTCTACCCATTTCATATTACATGGCTCAAACTTTTAGTTTGTGATTTAGATCACCAATATTCCAAATAACCAAGTGGGCCTAGCATCCCTATAATTTTTCATTTAACCATATTTCTTTTGATAATCCTTCTATAACACTTGGAAAAGAGTAGTGATTATCTATTCCTAGCCATGCTATCTTTTTATAAGGGATTTAACATTCAAGATGGAGGCATATCCTGCTTAAAATAAAGGAACTCAAATCCCATGAGCCCTAAAAGCTCCATGATAGGACTGAACACCCTAAATTTTTTTATTTGATCATAGGTCTTCCATCCTCATATTACATAATAGTCATGGTGATAAGACATTAGACTACATGGAATCTCTATGGTCTGAGATAAAATACCTTAAACTGAATCAACTAATGGTCTAACCTAAATGACCTTAAGCTGAAGAAATAGATTGTCCATGCTAAAAGGCCTTAAATTAAATAAATATATGGTCCAAACTAAAAATCCCGAAAAAAAGAAATATATGGTCCGAGCTAAAAGAATTTTAAAAAAAGAAATAGATGGTCTGAGATAAAAGAACTTAAGCTAAAGAAAAAGGTGGCCCGAGTTGAAAGACCATAAACTAAAGCAATAGATGGTCAGCGATAAAATACATTAAACTATATGAATAGATATTCTGAAATAAGAGACCATAAACTAATGTAATAAATGGTCTTAGCTAAAAGACCTTAAACTAAATAATTTTTTTTCAGCTAAAAGACCATAAACTAAGGAAATAGCTTGTTCGAGATAAAGACAATCTACTCAATTTATAGATGGTCTATGATAAAGACCATAACATAAAGTAGTAGTTGGTTTGAGCTAAAAGAACATAAACTAAAGTGCATGGAAATAATCGTGACGATCCTTACATTTACTTATTACGGTCAACATTATTTTCGAATGTATTCAACGAAATAATTATTCAAGACATATCTCCTACCCATATGGTCCCTCTTTAGATCAGTCATTCATGATCTTTCAATGCAATGTAATGTATGGGTGTCAACAAAAAAGTGAGAGAATATCAAGATATCTTACAAGATATAGAATTGTATAGTAATCTTATAAAACTCGTCCATTCATATTATAAAGGGTGGGGAGACTCTACACATTTAGGAGTCTCTCTGAAATTTCGAAAAAAATAGATTGTAGTGAAACTGTATGGAATTTAATAAAAAAATATGGTGTCACAATAAATGATGGATAATGGCACTATCCATGTTGGAAAGAGTGTGGGTGGATGAATCAATTGAGCATTAGATTATCACCTTCCTCACATCTTCTTCCTCTCACACAAAGTGGAGAACACTGACTAGAGTATTTAATTATTCATCCCTCCTCCGATCAGTGTATAATGATGTTCAAGACATTAAAATATTGTACTTCAGATGAGGGATCATCTCTTCCTGCCACCATATTTTTATAGTCTGAGCATCCATATAGGCTTGTAGTTCAGATGAAAAATAGTGAACCTACTAATGCTCCACAACTACCACCCTCATTTTCTGGAAATGGATTCCTCATATGAGATATCATGAAATACCATTTCCTTTGTGTCCAAATCTCTTTGGGTTAGAATGATCCATTGAATAATTTCATATAGAGTATATCGACCAAAACCATCCACACCAAGATCATGAAATAATTGGTAAAGAAGCTCCCCTTGATAGAAAAACGTCTCTAGATGAGTTTTAGTAATCAAGACATGGATATGGTCCAAGATTATCTTATGACATGGTTGAGCCTTAGAAACTGATGAAGATGTTGCAGAAAAAGGATTAACAACCAGATGAATCATTGATTCAATCCTAGAAGAAGCCACATATGCCTATATGCCAATTGGTGTATCATACATACCATGTACTAGAGTAGTGGTCACCTAAAAAGAATATAGCATACCATCTGAATAACTGTCATCAAAGTGAGGTTTCTTCCTCGGTGCCTTTCATAATCTCTCAATCAGTTATGTTAGTCTTACAGATAGGGGCATTGGAGATGCATGGGGAATGTCCACATGGAGGACCAGTTGGACTTACACCCCATTAGGATAATTCATCACCAATGCCTAGGAATAATCCTAGGTGAGTAAAGAGAGAGCATCTATAGGTAGAAATATAATTATATCTCTAGTATCTTCGGGGGAGAGTATCTTAAAAATTTTACGGATGATTCCAGGATGTCACTCCCCTTAGACTCCATCCAATATAATGAGCTAAACTCCCTAAACATAGCCAAATAGTCAAAAAAATCTGTATGAAATGTACGAGTAAGAGATAATCATCTTTTCCACCCTGACTGCAAGGATCCCATCTCAAAGAGATATCATATAAGATATCTCACCAAGAGAGAAGCTACAATCATTAATAATAAGATAGATCGGTTCACAAATGGTATCAAAGTTGAAGCTATTTTCTCGATATAATGAATCATTGACTTCTATAGGAGATAGAGACATATGTCAAACTACAGATATGTTGAAAAATCTAGGAATAGATATTTGGTGAGGGATCCTAGTTGTATTATAGTACTAGTAATAATGTATGTTTTCCCCTATCTAGTCGAAAAAGAACTGGAGAGGACCACCAATTATATAGGGAGTGTGTCCTAGTTGGATATGAACCATCATTTGGTAGAGGCATGTAAGAACAGGTACTTCCAGGTTAAGGTACCACCCTTCTGCAAGATGCGCCACCATTACCAAGGTGATAATGTGAATTCCCAAGTGTGTATCCCCAACCAGGAAGATTCACCCATTTAGAAACGTAGTTAGAAAAACTACCAGCCAAAGGTCCAATGAAATCTCTGAGATCACATGATATCCCCATGTGGTGTAGTCCCCTGCTTCTAGAGTGGCCCAACACAAGCCATCACTATCAAAAACTTGCTGGAACTGGAATCAATGGGGGTGGATAACATTGCCTTTCTACCCACTTCAACATAGACAAAAATTGATACAATCAGTGAAGGAAATAAGGGAGCTCACTGTCAGCTCTCACCCTATATCTTTATTCATAATGGGGAAATTCTCTTTAACTCAAATCAGAGTCTGTATTGAATTTTCTTAGACAACCATAATAGGAATAATACAATTATACATCTCTCTGAGAGGAAGGATTCTTCTCAATTGATGGATATAACATAATAAAATACCCATGTTTCCATGATGAATATGGAATGTGTTGGTGATAGGACACCAATGAGTAATAATTTATAAAATGTGGTCGGGATGGTGGTAAATGATGAATTGATATTTCCACATAGATTCGTAGAGATTAAACCTTTATTGATTGTCATTAAATTCTGAATATCTCTACCACACCTTGAAGGGACATGCCCATTATTTGGAGAAATTCCAACCAGGATGAAGATCTACATTTGAGTAATTTCTAGTGATAAAGGCATCCAAACAATATGAAATTGTGCTTGAGTAATTATATCCATTAGGATGTTGGGAATGGTCATGGCCATCCAGACTCATGGGAGAACTGTCCAACCGATAAGAAAATCAAGGAGAATAGGTTGCAACCAGGTGACTGTCATCAATAATCATTTACTGAACAGAGTCATGAGAGCAAGATGCTGAGTAAAATGACAGGTTAAAATATCGGTGAGGAATATAGGAATCATCCATCAAGTTGAACTCATGTACTCGTAGTCGATCAAATAAGGGGTAATTCTGAAAGGTGGATGAAAGGAACCTCTACATGAACTCATTATTAGTATACACACGATAGTGGGGAACCACATTATGATTCTTGGAAATAATTTAGCAATAGTTAGGGAACCTTGATGAGAATCTGAATCCATCTTAAAATTTGTAAATAGAACAAGTTAGACAAAGGAACCAAAAAAGTCTTTGAAAAAATAAAGCATGAAATGAGGCAACAACATCATGCACATCACATGAATCAACAAGGGATTGGTTAACAACATAATGTTTTTGATGATTTTCTGACATCTAGAGTAATTGTGGCGCACATAATACCTACAAGAAATCATAGAAAAATTAATTGAACTCCATAAATACATGAGATCGCGTAACCTAAACATTGTAATTTGATTCATAAATTATGAAATGATCATGTTATCACGTCTCACAAAACCACATGAGTTGAACATCGACCTCACAGACAATATCAAAGGAATAACAAAAATATAGTTCACAGTCAACGCAGATGAGCACCAGAGTAGAAATAATAATTTCGCATGAGCGTTGGCGGAATGGGTTTGTGGCGCAATCTTGTGGATAGGGTTTTTGATCAAGGATTCTGGTAGGGTCATGTGATGGGAGGAACAACGTGACAACTCTAAGAATAGGCAGTCGATAAAATGAATTATGCTCCACCAACCCTATATATAGGAAAGTTTTGGAATAATAATCATCACCTATAAAACTAAAGGTCACCCTAAGAACTAGTCCATAACATCACCACGGGTTCTGGAGGGAACTTTATTTCCTTATAACTGAGTCTATAACCCCTCATAAATCACTCCTGAGGGGGTAATATGTTGACGCTTTCCAAATAAGCATAAAAAAAATCCAAAGGGGGGAATTCCTAAATATGTGTATTATTTTATCCTTGAAATTAATGGATTAGGGGATGCTATATGTTTCCTGGAGCCTATGAGGGGATCTCGATCACATGACCATTTCATGGTCACACGAAGGCCTCATGCATAGATCATCACCCACAGCATGCCCTGCGGAGCCCACTTCAAAAAACATGCCTTCTCTTGAAAATCCACCCAAGACTACCAAATAAATTCCCCCAAGACTCAAGATTTTTCATGGGCACATACATGGAAAAAAACAAAAAATTATTTCAAAAATAAATAAGGATGCCCCTCTAATAGAAGATACCCCCAACAGTCATGAAGCGCATGCTCTAGGTCAAAATTAGGAAGAATAAAATCCCATGTTTATATCTATGAAATCTCACATGGCCTCCGAGCGCAGCAAAATAAAATGAAGTAGATAAATTGAATGAGGATATAGGGGTCAAGGGTCGCCAAAAGACATGTGACACAAACAATGAGTGATCTATGAGACACCATCAAAGCTCAAGGAAGCACCACGGCTTGTCATCCACACCATGTGGAAGTCCTAATGAGTGCATAGACAACTCTAAAACAGTCAAGGAAATGTGGGTAGACCTTTCCACTACATGCTTGCACACTCTCCATATGACCCATATTGGTTAAGAGTTCCATCATCCAAAAATCGGATAATAATCCAAGATACTAATAATTCCAACTTTCATGATCCCTAAATTTTTTAAAATAAAACAATAATGATAGAGAGGGAGGATGTGAGAGGGATTTTAGACTACTAAAAGACATGTGGTGTGCCCCTGACATCCAAGGAGACGATGCGAGTCCTCAACAACATGTCTGCCTTGCCTCACGAAAGACCCTTGTCTTATCATCCTCACCGCATGAAAGTCCTTACAGAGATCAAGAACACTCTGTGGTGCTCTAAGGATGAACATATAGGTGTTCCCATGAAATTATCATGCACCCACATTATAACGACCCATACTTTACGTACATTGTTAATACTTCAAAATTGAAGCACACTTATTACAACATATGACAAAACCAAAAAGGACCGTATAGGTATAGTGTCTTTAGAAACTGGGAAACATAAACAACTGGTTCATAAATCTTCTACAGTGTCTCCCATTTATTTCATCATATCTAGGGTCCCTTTTAGCATATTCTACTTAATATCCATCTTCCTGACCTGGGGAAAAGAAAACATAAAAGGGTGAGCTCAAATGCTCAGCAAGGTCAAATAAAGGAAATAAAAATCATATCATATCTTTTTGAAAATCATAACCTGCAAAAGAGATCATAATATCTTAACATGGAACAAATCATAGAAGTGAAAATGAGATCCCCATAATCATAACATAAAACTTGAAACTTTGTGGCATGCACACATAATCATGGAAAATCATTTCTTGTTAGTCATGACTCATTGCCAAGACTATCTTAGTGGACAAAGTCCCTTTCTGAACCGAGTTCACTCCTCGTTTCAGTCCTGTATCACTGAACCGAAATAACCTTCCGTTCCAGCCATGTCTATCTCATGAGATATGAAATCTTTACCCAATGCATTGGAGGGAGATATAGGTCCCACCCATCTTATAATGAATCCTTTCTTATGTGTGCCACATAATCATATACCATACATCATAGCGTAACCCATGTAATAAAAATGGGATTCTTAAACAACATGACATCATAAAAAAATTCATATAAGATAAAGGAATTCATAAAAATATTTCCATCACAACATAATCAAATCCATGTAATAATAGGGATAAAAACAGAACCCTTTTATTATCTTAGATGGAAAATAATTTCTATAAAATACTTGAACTTCATTCTTGAGGAAAATATCCTTTCTACTTCAAATACACTTTTCCTTTCTTAACATGTCATAGAATTATAAAATAAAGAAGTTGGTTAAAAATAAACTTGAAAACTTATAAATGAAGATTCTTGGAAATAATGTTTTGAAAATCCATTCATGCCGTATAAGTTAAAAAAAACATTCTTCGTACTTTTGTCGGAAAAGTCAAAAAGTACCTCGTACGGAAAAACGACAAAAGATTCCATTCATATTCTTTACTAAAAACTCACATAAGGGTAAAATTGGATTTAAACTATTGCAAGTGGATTGAAACAATATTACATATTGAGGGAACATGGATGTGGATGATAAAATACACCCCAGTAAATACTTACGAATAAACAATCTCGGATAAAAATGAGATTGTGATATTTCCCTTACCTTAGGTCCGATTTGCTTTGTTTGTGTCCGAAGCTCCTGTATAATGGTTTAAATAATGTTATTCACTTATTCCAGAATCATACATATTGATATGAGATCATACATGGTCATATTATTAGCTTCTTGTTAGTAATATTTCATTGTTACTTGTTACTCGGGTCTTTATAACTTTTTGTTCTTATGCGTGTTTTGTCGAATAAATTCTTATTCTTATCTTTAGGTTATAGATAATTCATTTCCAGAATGGTATTAGTGTAGTATATACCATATTCAATTATTCAATTCATTTATATAATCATTATGAAATGAAGATCATGTAGAACGAGTCGCATCACATCGTGGAGACGGTATTCCGTACGTACGCACGAGTGATGATATCGTTCCTATGATCGTGGAATTGTATTGGAGTATATATATATTATTTCAGTATCAATATTACTTCATAATAATCATATATAGTTACTCATTACACCATTATACCCATCCTTGTAAGGTGATGGTGGAAAATAGATTACACCACGGCGTGGAGACGGTATTCCGTACGTACGCACGCGCGGTGATTTCATTTTTCCGTAGGATGGATAGAAGGTGAATTAGGGTTGTTTCATATTTATAATAACATATCAGTATGTAAGTAATACTGATATTATTACTTTATCATGAAACAACTAAAGAAGAAGAAGTTGAAGAAGAAAGAAATTGAAAGATCGGTAATGGATATTACCTCTTCTTTGGAACGCCTCTTTGAATCCTCCACTTAAGGAACTAAGATTGGTCTTTGGAGAAGACCAGGACCTCTAGGATTATTCTAGGTAAGTGTAGAGGAGAAAATGGTAGGGGTTGGCCGAGCTTGAGTGCTCAAATTGGTGTGAGGAGGAGGGGGAGGAGGTGCCCTTTTATAAGGGAGGAGAGGGGCACCTTAGGAATATCTCAAAATATTATTTTATATTAAAGTCAAAATCGGTTTATAATGGTTACAAAGGGTCTTATTTCGAAGCTAAAGTGGGGATGGGTCAAAATCCTATCAACCAATAGGATTTAGACAAGTTTAGGTTATTATTTTAACCTTATCAATTAGATTTAACTCTAAGTTAAATAATTTAACTTTTACCGTGTCTTTTTGTTTTCTTACACTATATGGTTAATACACTTACTATAACATGCCAAACGAACCCAAAATTGTTTATTATTAATATATATATCCTTATCTAAGTCATTTTTCCGAACCTTAGATTTTTAAGAATAAAATAACAATTAATAATATAATATTTTATTTAAAAACTATTTTGTGTCAATTTTGACACTATTTGATATATGATTTTTGTGAAAGTCATAACAGAATTATATGTTCAAACCAAGTTGATTAAATCAACACGAATATATCATAGTAACCTAGAAAATTAGTTTAATTCATAAAAAGTCTCAAATTACATTTATTTGGGTGTTTATAACATCAATTATGTCAATATTTCATTAACAAGATAATTACTGCATCATCTTTGTGTCATAAATAAATTAAATTATTTGATGTATAAAAATTACAAATAAAATACCATCATGTAGTAAATCTTTTTATCTTTCTAATGAATATTTACAATCGAATTTATCTTATGTATAACCCCATATTAGAAATGATTTACTTATTAAACTTTGATTTTAACTATTTTAACCCTTCTTTAAATAAATTAATAATAAATGTCCTAATCTAATCCAAGTGGGAATAAATGGTCATATTTTATTCCTAAGTTTGTTTTTGGTCTAATTACACTTGTCCAATAGAATTAGGACATGTGTTAGGGTAATATTATTATCATATTTACCCTTAGTTACCCTATTTACTATTAACCGTGGTAAAAAAAGTAAAAAGTTACTATTCACCAAAAAATTATTTTCATCTCATTGAACCACATTTTAGTCCTTTATATTAACCGTGTTTCTTGGATTTTCGAAATTCAATTCACAGAAGCGGTAAAATTAAGTTTTATGCAAAATTCAGTTTTTTAACCTACCACTTAGTGGTTTCACTATTCATCAAAAATTGAAAGTTTTCAGAAAAATACCAAAATTTCACCCTAGGATAATTTCGATATTCTGAGTCCAAAAATGAAGTCCATTTTGAAAAATAAAATTTATAAAATTTCAAAAAGTGGTTATTACTATTCATAACGGCTAGTTTTAATAGCATATTGTTATTTAGTGAAACTCGGTATTGCGTACGACGAAAGCTATCGAGGAAGGTCGTGATTGCGTGTAAAGCAAGCCAAGCAAGTGTTGTGTAGCAAAAGATTCCTTTGATGATTTAAAAAAAATATTACTCATAAAAATCTCGGGTGTTACACACATGTTATCCATATTGTTCGTATGACGCATCTCCAACAATGAGAAAAAACACCCTAAAAACACACATTCAATATCATATGATTCCAACCTTTGTTACATCAAATAACATTGATTAAAATGGAGGTGGTGAGAACCACTTGTCGTTGCTGAAAGGACTGATATGTTCCCAGTACACCCACAGCTCTATCTAGTGAGACCCTAGGAAAAGTCATCTAATGTCTTGTGAGTTTCATCCAATAAGAACTACAATCTACTAATGAACCTCACACATGTCAGCATAAAAACATGGATATACATATATAGAAATACATGATTAGACAAATCCTCTATAATAAAAAATAATATGGTGAACAACACGTTGATGAAGGTTGATCGTGATCACTATGAATCATGTGATGTGGTTGAAGAAGTCCATGGTAGAGACTCACAAAATAGCATTGCACCAGGCCCATGCGTTGAATCCATCCTCAATATGCTCTAGATACACCGCAAATCCTGTGATTATCAGGGGTGGTGATGCCTATAAATTCCCCAAACCAAAATTATTACTAGGGAGTTTGATTTTAAATTGAATAGATATCCATGACCTTCAAAAATCATCTCTTGACTTCCACGGTCTTCTCTAGGAAACCGATCATGTGACCTAACCAAGTTACATCAGGAAATATACTGATGTCCAGCCATGGTAGTCAAGAGCTAGAAAAAACGTGTTTTCTGTGATCCCTCTTAGATCATTTGTTGGAAATTAAACAGGGAACACAATACAAATACCTCATGTACTCATAATAACATGAGACTCAAAGAAACTAACACTGAACAAAACCAAGGCATTCACAATACAGTGGTTATAACCAAGATCAATGATAGATGTCAGAAGAAAAATACATGATCATTACTCCCCCATGTACTTTGTGCGTCTCATTGAAAGACACAAGATATCCCAAGGGCATGTCTCCTAGATCTCAGGAAATACCTTCTTCATGCCACCTGGGACATGTAGAATACTTAAAACATACCAGAAAGAGTCACACAGCTCTCACACAAACACAACTATGATCTTGAGGACCCCATGGGTCTATCACCCAAGACATACAACATTCTCCAAAAACATTTCATGACTAATATAATAACTCCTTCTCATGTCAGATGAGACTCATGAAAAAATCTGGGCATGAAAACCAATCACCTGTGACCCCCTATTATCATGCTAGCTAAGACTCGTGATGGCCTATGTATATGTCGGACATGTCTCATAAACTCTCCCTAATGCGTCAGCTGAGACACATCACACCTCTTTGGCTATGCCACACTGGCTCTCGTGACACCATCCATATATGTCAAGGCATGTCATGCGCTACCCTCCATAACGTTCCAACCGGGTCTTGCGATTTCTTATAGATAAGAAGGGGAAATCAGTAGGGCATTCCAATATTTAAAAATGTTATCTATACTTAGTATGTAAGCCCCAATCAATATGGATAGCATAATTTGTATTCCCCCATATAAAATGAACTACGAGATCTCAGATTCATTCCATAATCAGGATACATAGGATGCCACCCTAAGGTTCGAGACCAATACTGAAAATCCCAAGGAATGTTCAAATATTCACGTCTAATACTCAAACACCATGAGGCTGATAATTTTCTCCCCCTTATTTTTAAAACATGACCATGGATAACATTGGCTTGGGGGGGTGCAATGAAAACCTCACAAGAATCATAAATCTCAATAATCTAGAACAACCTTAGTGTGTAATCCCCATCATTAATTAAAATACGAGTAATCTAATTCCATAAATAACCAAGATACATTGGATGCCTTTCTTAGGTCTGATATCTATAAAAAACACCATAAAGACTATTCTAATTACCGTGTCCCATACCCATACACCATGAGGATGATCATATAATCTCCATGTATTCTTCCCCTGAGCATGGAACATATGGGATTTGGGGAATACAATAAACACCTCACTCACATCAGAAATCTACATCATCCAGGGGAACTATAGTGTGTAAGCCCATACATAATGGGAATTATAATTAATCTAATTCCTTATATACTCAGGATATGTTGGCTCCCTATCTCAGATGTTCGATATCCATATTGATCATTTAGGGTGATCCCAGCATCTATGCACCTTTTTCAAAGTAATAACATTGGTTTCTTGATATCCATTGTATCTCAGACTGAGCATGTCTCATATGATCTTAGAGAGTTGTGGTAATCGTGTTTTCTACATGATGAGTCTCTATATTAACACAAACGACTCCAATAAATAATTCCTAAAATAATGAACTATGAAAACATAGATTATTTCTTTATTCAATATATATTAGAAGTCCCTCTAGGACCCAAGATTTAAGGTGTTTTAGAGCACCCATATATGTACTGCCACATGACATTAAACTACATAGGATAAATAAACTATGGGGGTATTGATTCCCACAAAAACTAGGATATGTATGACACCGCATAATGGATCAATTCTATCCCAAAAAATATTCATCACCTCCAAAAATGGGAGCATTTTACAAAGAACCTGGTTATATAGATTCATCGTATAAGAAACCACATGTTAATAGATAATGATGAATAAACAAGGACACATACAGATGGACTCACCCAAGAGATATCTACCTTTTGAATATAAAATATAATTTACTCAAAGTCATTGAATTAGGGTAACCGACCCTATATTTGGATTAGGAATAGATTCATGAACATATCTTAAATCAATAAGAGAGTCTCAATGTATGGAAAATCCCCCACCCCTATCCCCAAAGTGTGCAATGATCCCAAATTCCCATCCTCTCATCCAATGCACATCCCTAAGGGTTTTCGGCCCTTAAAACCTCGACGACCGACAGCCTTTGGAAAGCAGGTTTGTACCTAGCTACAGATGTGGGAACCAATGGGGCTTCGAAGGAAAAGGAAAATGGTAATGCGATGAGAGAAACCCATTCCATGCCATATTTCCTGAAGAAACACATATACAGACTTGTTGACATGACATATCATGAATTTATTTATTATGTTGCTATTTAATGTCTTATTTAATTTCTTTTCATCCTGGTTATTATGATTCAAATATTTAAATATGGTATTGTACAATTTGATTTAAAAATGACTTTTTAAAATGATTAAATATCTAATTTCAAATAGCTTTTCTCCACATAAATTATCTTGGTCTAAATTTATATTCTCATTTTTTTGTATACAATAGGATTATAAATGATGTTTTTTTCTACTATTATGTTAATTCAATTGTTTTCAAAATAAATCTTTCTATGTGTTTTATACAAAATGTATTGACAAATGACTAAGGTAATGTTCTTTTCATAACATACATGGTGAGGAGAACTTTTCCACCATCATGACTAAAATTTAATTTCTAGATTACTTTGAAAGCATACATGTTTTATTACATGGAAGAGATTATTTTTATTTTTTTGAATTTTGGAAAGGAATATGGTTTTAAAAATAAAATTATATTTTTATACAAAATTGTTTTTCATATGGGATTAAAAAAATAAATGTTTTTTTATGATGAAGGTGTTGTGTTCATCAAATGGCTCTTGAGTATTATATATAAGAGGTGAGTTCGATACAAATTATATTAATGGGTGAGGCCCATTATAGCATATGTGTTATCTCGATACAAATTATTGAAAGGGTTGATCCAAATTATAGATCATGATAAATGCATGATCCCAATATAGCTTATCTAAAGGGTTGATCCCATTTGTAGCTCACATGTGAGATCAATATATCTTATACAAAAGGTGATTCCCATTATAGATATTTATTGAATTGGGCATTAATAATCTTAGAATAAATCCATATGTAAATTCCAATGGAATGGGTTTTTAAAGGGTTTTATGTATTTTTTTCTCTATGTCACCAAAAGATGTTTTTATTTCTTTCTATTGGTTTAATGATATTATTTGATGCAAAAACATAAGTGTGTTTTTCATATGAAAATGATTTGATTCGTTCTCTCAAATAACATTAATTGGGTTTTCATGTTTTTCACTGAACTAATGGGTTCCTTTTTTTTTATCCCTTTTTGATATTTTTATTCCCATGATAGGTTTAAAATTATTCCCCATATGGTTAAAGTATGAGTAGGGAAATAGATGAGGACTAGATAAAATTTGTGATGTTATATCAAAGAAGGAAACCATGTTTTATTTTAGAATATTTTCTCTGGTGGGAAAATTGATATTGAGTGGTATTTTCCACTTGTAATGTATGGGATTACATTGAATGAGAGTGTCCTAATTCACTAAAACTCTAAGATGAAAAGATAGTCAAATGTGATTTATAGTTCCAAAATAGTAGAATGTGAAATGTTTAAGGTCAGGGACTTATATATCCTCATTCATATGATCATACTATATTTAACTGTTATAATATTTAATCACCTCTAAATATATTCATTTATGAATATTTATCTCCTTAATTGTTAATATTTAAATTAAGCTTTTATTAAAATTATATATATAACACTTTTATTCACAATGATCATTCCGCCATTTCTTTAATTAAAAAATTACCATAGTTAACTCTATATCACGAGTTGGAAAAAATTTCTCATGAACCATAAAGTATCCTGAAGGATATGTTATAACCATTTCATCCAATATAATAAGACATACCATTATTTTTTTGGATTTATCATGATTTATTACTAACTCCTCTCCACTATAGGGTATTGTAAGTATAGGTGCACTTAATATTTTTATTTTTAGTTCCATAAAATCTTCCTCACATATATTTATAAAGAGGATCTTGGATAAATTTCATGTTATAATTGTAATATTATTAGATAGCCATGAGATATTCTCCCCAAACCATTGATAATATCCATTTAATCCAACAAAACTGTGGATCTCAACCACCAAGGTTAATTTTCTCCAATATTCGATGGACTCTATTTTTATGGATCTACATATATACCGTATATTGAGATTATATTTCAAAAAATGACAAATTTTGCATCCAAATTTACACTTTTTAATTTTTTTCGTTTAGTTTTTTCTTAGGTATATTATTAAAATTATCAAATGAACATAATTCTATTACATTATCTTTGATTTATTACCACCAGTTTCAATTATGTGACCCTTACATTATTCTTTTGATATGTAAATTTTATGGGTGGTGTTTGAGATATTGTGTTTAAATTTTAGATTTTTTTCAAGGATTTTCACTAGATTAAAGGTTACTATATTATTTAGGAAAACTATGCAACACCTACAGGAAATCTTGAACAATGAAACATGGGATAAAGGGAATGAGCATGGGCAACACACTGTTTTCTCAAACTGTGAAAATGACTAAGAGAAACCATGATCAATTGATAATCTATTAGATTGTGATACTTGGAAAATTTGGCACAAGATTTTGAAACTATGATAGGTCTGCCTAATTTTATAGGTACGAGCATCAATAGCATACAATTTTCCTAATAGTGCGACCAAACCGTGCGGGGGTCAAAAGTTAGATCCTTAAATTTTTGATATGATGTGTTCTCACATATAAATGACTCATTTTTCCAAAATATGGCCCTAACTCTAGATTTTTTCCTCTAAATGGTTTATGATCCTATCCCCATCGATTTGGAGGTGATCTATAGAAATTCTTTTGTGTTTAGAGCTGGGTCGTCATGGTAAGTGACAATTCTTGGTTGTTCTTGGCATTTATTCAAAGATCCTCTTAACTGTCATTCTATGATTTTTATATATAAATATTTCGTGGTTTTATATAAGATATTTGATTCCAAATTTGTTAATATTTGTCTTGTTTTATGGAAGGGGACAATATCTAAGGCAAGATAGTGTATATTTAACCAGGTTTAGGGTGATTTTAAGTGTTGTTCTTTGTTTTCTTTATAAAACGTGAGGTTCGTGGATTCACTATCAACTACAATATTAAGAACAAGAATTATTATATTCCAATTGATTAAATTGACTGAAATTGTTTTTGGAATTTGTGTTCAATTATATGTATAAACCTTCATTAGTAATGGATGGTGGATTTATGTCAAATCATGGAATTATTGTACCATGTACTTTGATAATTGATTTGGAATTTATTAATTTAAAATATTTTCATGATTATATTTATAGAAAAATGTATTATATAATTGATTTTTACTGAAATGGGTTTTCCATGATTATATTGGCATGGTTTTTTGGCCTAATTTTTCTATTTTTTCATATTTCATTTTGAGGCTTGGTTGGAATATGTCCATGTGGTCGGTGCCAAAGGTTTAATGGCACGTGGGATTTAATTATATTGTGGTGAAATGCTATATTAATGAGAAACCTATCATGAGTATAGAATTATAATAATGAACTATTAATATGTTTATTTGAGAATGTTTTCATTGAATTGGGGTATGTCAATGTGGAATTAATGAAATGATTTTGAAACATTGTTTTGTTACCTTCCTTGGAAATTGGTGTTTTTTGAGAAAAATATTTTAGATTTTAAATTTCTTATATTTTGATATAAAATATAATAGAATCTTTTTATATAAAATATTTTATATAAATATGCTAAAATATTCTATAATAGTGGTTTCATTAGGTAATTAATTGGGAGAAATTTAATAAGTTTCATCACACAGCCCAAATTTGGAACTATTCTGCTTTTGAAGGTGTTGTTTATCAAGAAACTGGAAATGGTAAATTATAACACATTTGTAAAAGTACATTTTTATACATGGACTGTAGTGGATATGGGGCATAGAGCATGTTTAGGGCTTGGTGTTGTCATTGTTTTCTTTGAGTTTTTTCTTCTTTTGTTTACATTGATATAGTGGTCTCCCATCAGGGTTTTAAGTTTTAGTTTTATTTTTATAGATGAATTATTGATTTTCATTTCATTGTTATCATTAATGATATAGTGGTGGTTTAGTAATGTATTCTTTGATTAGTTGTTTTATTCATAAAGGGATTTTTTCACCACAGGTATTAAATCCCTTCAGAATTTATTTCCAGCCTTTGTCGTCTTGGTAATGTCATTTATGGCCACGTAATGTACATCCACATCTAAAGACAATGACAATAAGAGGGATATTAAATTTTTTTGGAGGAGAATATAATCTATACATACTACTAAAAAATGATCAAGGTATTATCTAAAGATTCAATTCATTAAATTTATTTAGATTGTGCGGGAAATAGAAAGATAGAATAGAACTATATATTCATTGTGTCCATACCTTGTACGGAATGTTGTCATAAGTTTATCATCCATCATAACTGTAAATTGATGATTTATCTAATAACTTATAATCTTATAAAATTATTGAGCTACTCAAAGTTGATCAAACAAGTGATAAATATATTGGGGAGTACACTTTTTCTTAATTTTGATCTTGTTAATCTACCAATAATCAATATAGAGTTGTCCTGATCGATCATTATTTTAGAAAAAGAACAGGTTCACCCAAAGATGAAACACATGGCCAAACAAATTTCTTTTCATTTTTCAATTATGTTACATATTCAATTATTACACCTCAATCAAGGACATTATATGGGACCCTTTAAAATTTTTATGGATCTGGGTACGGGTTCGACTACAAAATCAACATCATGTATAGTTGGAACACTATGAAACTCTTTTGGAAAGACATCCTCAAATTCCTTCACCATAGGAATATAATCGATGTCTAGTTTATCCCCATAGAGATGAGATAAACATGCCTACTGAATGGGAATTAAGACCCATGAAAAGTTTGTGAGCACTATCAAAAGTTATTACATATCATGACATTGAGAGAATATTATATATTACTTTGGTATATAAAAAGTGGAATACCTTCCTTTAAAATTGATGTGGTTTAAATATAGACGATACCAATGCATGCATAATTTGACATAAAATTCAACTAGATAATTAATGGTCATATTTAATGGATGAAAATTATCACCAAAATAAACTGGAGAGGAATCATAATGTTTAATTGTGATCATCATACCATTAATGGTTTTATATAGCACACTATGATTTTAAAAGAATGAAATTATATTTTATCGAATAAAGGACCCACAACACAATGTTTATCTAGTGATACATACAACACTCTATTTATAATGTGTTACACATAACCCCAAGACTTTTATGTTCGACAACATATTCAGCAGGAAACACTAAACATAACTGAATCATGATATATATAACCGTTATAACCAATCTATTAGATTGGAGGGTATGAATAGTATTAACCAAATCTGGAAACATATAAATATATATATATAAATTTATTATTCAATATTAATTATTTACATGTTTCTATAAAATAATTAATTAAATTTTTGAAAAGTGGTTTTACTTTTCAAAAATATGATTTGTTCTAAATTTTAATTTGTTTCATGAAAAATGATTCCGTCATTTTTTGGAAATTTTATAAAACATATTTTATAAAGATAAATTAATTTTTTGAAACATGATATCAAAATATAAAT
Organism: Viscum album; assembly: GCA_963277665.1. Taxonomy (NCBI): domain Eukaryota; kingdom Viridiplantae; phylum Streptophyta; class Magnoliopsida; order Santalales; family Viscaceae; genus Viscum; species Viscum album. Next base: position 126,987,160 of record OY728147.1, on the reverse strand, counting down.
TGGTTGATATTTATTTATTTTCCAAAGAAAATAATTATTTGTTAGTTTTATTTCAAAAGGTTGGCGCCAAAGCCTCATTTTATTATTAAAGCAAAGCAAAGACCCCTTTTTAACTAGGTAGAGGGAGACCCATTAAATAGCTAGAAGGTCTAGTGGGCATGTAGCCCATAACATAGCCTGTAGGCCCAAATTTTTGGCCAAAGGCCCATTCTGTGAATAGTAACCCAGCAGCTACAGTACCCGCCGCTGCTACAGTGCCCTGCCGCCGTTACAGTACTCACCGATCAACAGTACCACCACTGCTACACTACCGCTACAGTACTGCTACAGTACCCTCCGCCCCCTGGGTTTTGAACCCCCATTTTTCATGTAGTATTACGGGGTGCTTACCACTAAGCCAAACCCCAACTACATTATTTGTTAGTGAATAGTTAAAAATACCCATTTTGTAAATAGTGTTTTTATTTACAATAAACTAAATAAATTAAAAGTTCCAATGTATTTTCAATATGTTTTAATATAACCAAAGTTATATTAAATCTACATAATTACTTTAAAACAACATTATATTTGTTTTATGTATAATATTTTTTTTATTTAAAAAATAAATTTTTTAAAAACATTTTAAAAATGTAGAATATTTTACCATTTTAATTATTTAAAATAAACTATAATGGGATTGTTTTAAATGAGATGTATGAATTATATATATTAAATATTAATTTTTTTATTTTAATAATAATATTATTATTAAAGTTAACATTGAATCGTCTTTTTTCAAAAAATACTCTTCATAAAAACATGTCGTCTCTCTGTATCTATGGGATTAATGTTAAATTAAATTTTCCACCATTGATAATTGAATTTGAAAAATTGGAGTCTATATTTACAATAAGAATAATTTATATTTCTAAATACATACAAATTAATTTTTTTCCATTATGACCTTTCAAAAAAATATAAATTAATCACAACGATTAAGGTAAAAAATAATTTACCAAGGGATTAAACATTAATCAGAACAGTGAATTTACATCGAAGCCTTTAACTCAAGAATATTCAAACATATTTAGATTTTAATCACCTTGGTATATATTTTTATGATTTTTAAGTCACTTTTACCTAAAATGTACTAATATAAGAAGCTAAGTGAGGAAAAATAATAAAATAAACATTTCCCCTTGTTATTTATATAATGCATTGGGATATGGAAGAACAATATTTTTTCATTTATAAATATTAAATTCAATGAAAAATAATATTATTCAATCATATTAATTTTTTAAAATTATTTAGAGATGAAATAATAATATTAAATACTTAATAAATTCCAATGTAATCATTATTTAGTTAATAATAAACTAAAATAATTGAAAATATAAATATTAAATTTTATGTGAATTGAATGAATTATTATCTTCCATTATTTGTTAGATGGTTATATCATTTTATATAGTTTTTATTTTTATAAATTCTATGTAAATAATTGACTATAATTTTTTGAATCCAAATTATATTAAAAAAGTAAAAAATGGCATTAATGTAATTTTAAAATAAATGTTATTTTTTTAAATAATTAAAAATTAGTAAAAATTCTATAATATGAATCATTATTTTTAAATGATAAGAAATATCAAATAATTTTTATTGATGGACAAAATTTTACTTTCTAATTATTTTATTTACCTAAAAATATTAAAAAACTCTATTAGTGTATGTGAGATTAAAAGTGGTGTTTTTTACATTACATGCGCTTGTGTTAAAAGTAATTTTAAATTAATATAGGGTTTATATTTTGTAAATTTTATTCAATACAAGGAATAATGTTTTTCAATGATTCTAATGTGGATGAATTTATTTACGCAATAATGTACAATTTATATAAGTTAAAAAACTAGTTACTATAATGAAAAAATAAGGTAAATGACACGTTAAGGAACAAAATGATTAAAATTGTGTTTAATTGTGTTATTTTAGGTGTTAATAGACCATATAATATTTAAAAATATTTAATTATAATATTTTTATCAAATTTAGGAAATTTTGACCTCCCAATAGTGAATAATTTTTTAGTGTTTAAAATATTTACACACCCCCACCACCGTAAAAGGGAACTGACTCCCTCACATATTCAAAGCTATCAATCCATTTGGATCAACCCAAAAATTTAAAAATTATATAAAAAATCCTTATAATCATCCTATATTCCTTCGGTTTGTATGGAAAATAACCCCTCAAGGCTTTAGTTCAATCATGATAAGGATACATGAAGAAGAGGTATTGATCTTCTAAGAGGGTCTTTATTTTACATCTTTGTTAAAATCATAAAATAATTATTATGACATGCTTTTATAAAATCATTTGTATATAAAATATAAATATATTTTATAATTTAATTTTTATGACCTACAATCCATTACATTTCAATCAAATGGGTTACTAAATCATCATTCATCTGTACGGAGGACAAACACCTCACATACCAATGTCATTCGTTTTTCCATTACCACCTATATAGATTCTGTATAATGATGGATATACAATTTATATATTATATTTATAAAATAATTATACCTATGGAGTCATTATTTCAAATATACCCTTTTAAATTCCATTCCATAATGGATATTATAACATCGTTCGTGTGTACGGTGGACTGCCACTACTTGAAAAGATGTTATTCATTTATCAATAATATATTTCAAATAAGGTAATAAGGTTAAATATAATAAATATAATAAATATATGTAATATAAATGAAAATTTTATGATATAAATCAAATATTTATCATTATTTAAATATAATATTTCATTTTTTTACATTTTCACCTAATGAATAAATAATGATGTCGTTCGTGGACATGTGGGTTACCGCCTCCTTAAAGAAATGTGATTCCTTTTTCACCTCCACATCACTTGAATTATATAAATAAGTATATATAATTAGATAACATATTATTTATTATATTATAAACATTATTTAAATATAAAATATTTATTACCTTTATTCAATATTGATCATTTAAAAATGAAAACGTTACTCACTCTAATGTATGACCTATCCTCTCCATGATCACAATATTAGTTCATTTTCCTTAACCATAATTCAGGAAGGGTTTAAAAATTATAATGTACACTACTATAAAATATCTCTATACCCACGGTTTTTTCCAAAACAGTGGGTATAGGTCACTTTTATACAAACGGTTTTTGAAAACCGTGGGTATAGTGGTAATATGGAAACCTATACCCACGGTTTTAAATAATCGTGGGTATAGGTTATTTTAAAGACCTATTCCCATGGTTCTCCATAACCAGAGGTAAAAAAACACATATACCAACATTTTTGGTCAAAACTATAGGTGTAGGTGTTTTTTCAAGGCATACACCCATGGTTTTCTCCAAACCATGGGTATAAGTTTCTTTTTTCTATGACCTATACCCATAGTTTTGTTAAATCATGGGTATAGATTTCACACGTTATGGAGGGAAAAAATTTTTCTATGGGACACAAAAAATGGCGGGAAAACCTATACCCACAATTTTTATTAATATAATTATGTAGATACAAATATAAGAAAATAAATTTTGCATAGGATAGTTGGTCTGGCGTTGTTTGTATACCATGTTGTCTCAGGTTCTAAACCCACTTCCTATTTTTTTCTAATATATTAAGAGTTATTAATATATTAGTATATATATAGATTAATTTATAGATAAGAGGGCATGCCTGGTTGGTAAGGCATTGGAATCAAATGTGAAGAATTCATGTTCGAACCCCTACACATTATTTTTTCTAATATGCACTTGAATTAATATATTAATATATATATATATAACTTAAATTTTGTATATTTATTGGTTAGGCATCGCGATTGTGAGATGCAGGTCTCAGGTTCAATACTGCATGCTTCATTTTATCACTACTTATTCCCACAGTTTTAGAATCGTGGGTATTAGGCATTGGCAACATAAAAATTGTGGATGACACAGTGGAAAAAACACTTTCCCATGGTTATCCAAGCCGTGTGTATAGGTTAGGGACCTATCCCTATGTCTCGATTTCCCATGGTTCCCAAAACTGTAGGTATAGGCTATACCCACAGTTTTCAGGGCTACACCCATGATTTTAAAATAGTGGGTATAGGTTGCATTTCTAGTAGTGTTCTGTATAAATATTAAAATTATTTCATTATTATTATTCTTTATTATTTTTAAATAATGACATCTCTAAGCATAGTGACCCCACCAAGGTTGTTTTGACACACTATATGATTATGTTAAAACAAATAACGTAAAAGTAATCAATTAAGTAATTTAATATAACATGAAAATAAGTGAAATAAAATTAATAATATACTTAATAATTTATTTAAATATTTTAAATAATTTACTTTTGTTTATTATTTATTTATATGAAGATGAAGCATGATGAATCAAACTTGAGGAAATGGTTTATCTCATATCACTTTTATTTCTTTGAGATGAACGAAATATTCACCAAATAATTTTATTATGTGGTGTATGTACTCAAAATTAATATATTCCATGATTCTTATTTTTAAATTAATTGGGATTCAAAAATACATATTAGTACCTCCCTTTCATGTGGTTTAAGGTTTTGATGTTATCAGAGATGAAATGGAATTTTATAAAAAATTTACTTCTTTGAAATATAAGTCGTGTTGTGAACAATTATTATTTTATGAGGTGTATATAAATACCCCATTAAAAGTAATATTGTTAATTTTGTTTTTATAATTTTATTAGAAGATTAATTTAATAAAATCCTTTCTTGGGGCTTGGGATTCAATGTTGCAAAAGTGGTGGGAGCCGTTGTATACAATCTCAATGTTTATCAGGATTTTGTATGTTTGGGTATGTGATGTTAAAATATTATAAATATAATGAATTTTATTCCACTCTAGTTATTCCGGAAATTTACCTATAATTGAACCTTTTCCCCTGTTATACTTAAAATTATTGAGAATGTGTTTTAATAGTTATTCAACTTCATTTCTCTATTCGGCCAGAAATATTTTTTCTTCCAAAAACCTATTTTCTAAAAAGGGTTCCAAATTTTTTATTATCTTTTTTAAAAAAATTATTAAATAAATTTTTAACAATTTTTATTAATATAAAATTTCTTTAAAGGAATCATCTATTAGTTTTCAAATTAAGTTAATATTTAATCCTTTTTTCACGCAAATGGAATGATCTTTATGGAATGTACCGAATTACCCACTGATTTGGCTTTCATTTATATGAAGAATTATTTAAACATTTATATGGTTTTTTAAATTAAATTATTTTCATAATATTCTAGGAATTTCTTTAAAAAAATTATGTTTGAATAAAAATATTTTCTATATTTTTTAGGTTTTAAAATTTAATTTTAAAAAGGAAAATAATACTTTCTACGAGAATTTTAGGGATGCTAATTTAATTGTATTTCTATTAATCAACATAAAAATATTTTTTTAATAATCCTATAATATGGATATTTTATTTTGATATCATCCTCATTCATTCTCAATATGGAAGAGGATTGTTTCAAATATATTGTTATGATTCTCATTTATCTTATATAGGTTAACCAAGTTTCAAATAGATTATTATGGAACCTATTTTTTTCACAATTCCATCATGTTTTAATGATATTGACATGAATCTCAGTCCTTTTCCTTGGATTAATCATGTTTAAGGGTAATAATGATTGTTTTAAGTTATTAATGATGAAATGAGAGCTCTATGTCCCGTATTAATGTTGTGGTTACATGAAAATACATATACGATGGGGAGCCCTAAAAATAGCTGTTGATCCCATTATATATTATATGATGGGGTGGAACAGATAGTATAAGGTGATCCTGTTATAATATATATTATGGGGCGTCACAGATAACATTGATTGATCCCATTAAAAATATTAGATGGGGCGGCCCAGATTATGTTGGTTGAGTCTGTTATATCTTAAATGATGTGTTCTCCCAAATATCCCTCCAACTAATTGGGTAATTATTAAATTGAAAGTAATCAATATTATAATTCTAATTAAAATGGGGATTAAGGGTTTTTTTCAATATCATGATACAAGTTATGGAAAAGGATATTAGTTACTTACTATGTGTTTACAAGGTTTGTTGTTATCAGGATTGATATCACATCGATCATGATTATCGATTCTAAAGAATCCATCATTTCTATGTTTTCATATTTTATGATCCATGTATTTATGGGTTTGACTTATTTATGATTCTCTCATGCACTCATATTATGTCATCATAACCTTGGATAGTTTTGGTGCTCATTGATGAAATTCAATTTCTAATTATTTTTTTAACCACACTGATTATTTTAGATCACACATATTATGTTTCATTTTCCTAAGGTTCTAAAGAATGAGTTTGAAATAATTATGAATTTAAGGTATTCTATATGGATGATGATTATTTCATAATGTGAAAACGAAAAGATGTGTTATGTTGGAGAAATGATAAATTTATTTTAATTGTTTATGTGGGTTTTTTTCCTAATTATCTAAAACACTAAACATAAAAGGTCTCAAAGGGTGTAAGTGATACAATTTTTCTATGCGATGTTTTATGTTTTTTATGGAAAAAATTGATTCAGAATTATCAGTATCACATCCAGAAATTTAAATTTTACGATCTCAACATAGAATCTGGTGGTGGTGGTTTGGAAAACATATAATGTGTAATAAAAGAATAGTTTAGAAAAATTTGGATATTATAATGTTCTCATGTATGGTTATCTAAATATCTATTCATAAAATTCTAGGTTTATAATATTATGTTTGATCTTATGTTCATTATTTTAGATGACCCTTTTGAGGTTTTATGAAATGAGTTCTTAAAGTGATCGATGACAACTTTAAACACAACTTATTGGGATTAAAAGTATGTAAATATATGGTTTCATGTGATGTATTCCTATACATATTTTAGGGATATGTTTTTAGTTATTTATATCTTCTATGGTATATATTGTCATTTATATTGAGGTAATTATGGGAACACATGTTTTGTCTTATATATAACCACAATATTGAAAAATGATACTTAAAAAAAGAGATAACATTATTTTTATAGATTTTAAAATGAATGGTATGAGATAAAATTCAAATCTAAAACACCCATTGATTTAATGGAATGATATAGTTTGAAATTTTGGTATTACTGTTAATTTATTATTATTAATTAATCATATAAAGGTTTATACATTTTGGGAATTATCTTACAATTTTACAACCATATTTGTTTTAGTTATTGTTAATAGTTAAGTGGAAAACATTTTTCATTTTATTATTATATGATCATTTAAAAGATAAATTATAGTGGTTAGGACATGAGAAAAATACATCTAGAATACACATAGTTTGGATCAAAATAAAATATTCTAGAGGAACATTGATAAAGGAAGAGATTATAATCATCAAGTATACATGTTTCATTTTTATTTTAGTTTATATGGTAAAAGAAATACTAAACTATATGAAAATGATCTTGAAACAAAGGTATTATCTTCATACCTTAATATCCAGTAAATAAATGTTTCTTTTATATCATCAAATATTTATGGTTTTGAGGCCCTTAACTTTTATATATCATTCACATGTTTGTGATAAATGACCAAAGTCACCCTCTATAATTATTTAAACTTTTTCTCTATTCCCACATATTTTCTCATATTTGGAAGACTAGTTCTATATTACTCTATCTGAACATAGTTCATCATGTTATATTTTATTTATAGGATGTTTTATTGAAAATTTTTACAATTTGGGTTTACTATAAATGTATTTTCAAATTGCCAACCATTAATTGTAGCAATAAAGTTCAAATTTTTGGGAATCAATTTATTAAAAAAGAAGATGTAAACCCTTGATATTTTAAATGAAGAAAATTAAATTTTGTAGAAAAATGTACATTATCTGTATTACACAAAAAGAATTATATTTTTTACATGAAACCCCCCATATTTTATGTCTAATAGATTATTTATTATGCATCAACGAACATAAGTAACTTGTGATTTATATTACCTTTATAACGTTTCTGTTAAATTAGAAGGTATGAATAATATTAAATAATTTATTATATATATATATCATACTAAATATAGTTTATTGATAAATTTAAATTAAATATTAAATCATTTTTTAGTAATGTGGTTTTATTCTTCAGAAATATGTTTTAGTAAATAATTAAAATTTAGTTGTTTAATGAAAATTTGTTATAATATATTTCTTTATATTTTTGAAATATTATTTTCCAAAAATTACCTTATTTTTTAAATATAGATATCAAAATTTTATTTGTGTTAAATTTTTGGATTTTCCAAAAAATATTGATTTTTCAGTGGATAGTAAAAAAATATCTGTTTTTGTAAAATGTCATTTCCTACCAATAAATGAAGTTATTTAAATTTATTAATATGATTTACATATTTTTCATGTAAAATATGATATATTTAATCCACTTTTTTACTTTTTTCAACATTATTTAATTTATACTATAGGTTTGTTTTAATGTTTAAAAATAGGGGTTTTCTGAATATAGTTTTAAAAATGAATAATGTTTCTCCATTTTTATAAATAAAACAATACCTATTGGGGAATTTCATTAATAAAATTTATATATTATATATTAGTAAATATTAATAAAATTACTACTATTATTATTAGTCATCTATTTAATATTAATTCATTTTTTTTTTCTGAAAACATACTCATCTTAAAAACCCATTTTCTCGTCGTATCCTAGAGATTAATGTTAAATTAAAATTTTCCACTTATTTGAATTGAGTGTGGAAAATTTTATTTAATATTCGGAATTAGAATAAATTATAATTTCTAATAAGTCCAACGTAATTTTTTGACATAATGACTACTGAAAAGAGTCAAAATTAATCATGTAGTTAAGGTAAAAAACGAGTTTAACGAGGGATTAAACATAGTACTTAAGGGACAAAATGGATAATAAGGTTTTCAAAAAACCAGTTTACTATATATATTTAGACCCATTTTTCATTTTATCTATTTATATTTGTTTTGGGTTGATTTTTAAATAATGTGACTTATACAATAATATGTGTAAAGAAAAAGACAAAGATGATCATTTTTTATTTTAATTTCAATAATGATTTGGGATTGTGTAAAAAAATATATTCTTTTTTATAAATATAATTTTTAAAGATAAATTAGATTTTATATTTCAATAATTTTATTTAATTATTTAGGTATGAATTAATTACATTGAATACTTAAGAAATTCCAAGGCAACAGTTATTTAGTTAATAATTAAATAAAATAATTAATACTAAAAATATTAAAATCTAATAAAATATAAAGAATTATTGTATTAAAATATTTTATTTAAAATATTAAATCCTATAAAAAATGTTTTAAAATAGTATATTATAATAAAAATATGATATATAATTTTTAGAAATTTAAATTAATTTAATTGTGTCAAAATTTAGACAAATTTTATTCTATAAGAAATGATATTTTAATAGATTATTTAAAATTAAAAAAATCCTACATTCTTAAAAGTTATTTTAAAATGTTTATAAATATGTTAAATGATTTATTCATGGACTAATTATTATTTAATAATAAAAATAATTTCCAATAAGTAGTAAAAAACTATGTTAGCGTGATTATGGTTAAAAAATGATTCTTCACGTTACATGAACTTGTGTTAAAATTAATTTTAAACACAAAAAGATATTTTATTTTGAGTATTTGATTTAATATCTAGAATCATTGGGTCTTATTTTTCTTATAACTATCACTATAATATAGTCTTAATGGATAAGATTTTTAGGATATATAATTGTTGACCAAAAATGAAAAAAATTATGGAAACATTTAATCTAAGGAAAGAAAGTTATAACATGTTTTTTAATTTGGATTTGGGGGTTATTATAGACCATATAATCCATTCAAATATTTAATTATAATTTTGTTAATCTAAATTAGGTAATTTTTGACCTCCCATTAGTGAATATTTTTTAGTATTTACCTGAATTTTCACTCCTCCTCAACTACAAAAGAGAACTCACTCGTCTCACAACATCACATCACTCAATACATTTGGATCATCCAAACCCTAATAAAATAAATCCTGATATTACATCCATTCATCCAATAAAATATATTTTGGGAAGAAATCCACTCTCTCAAGGCTTTAGGGAAAACCTAAGGGGGATACCCAACAAAGGGGTAATGTTCTATAACGAGCATCATTATTTTACTTCATTCTCCACCTTCATAAATTAATATATTATCTAGATGATTTAATAAAAATATAATATATCATATAAATGAATTTTTTATAACCCAAAACCGCACACACTTCCATCGAATGGCTTATGAAATCATTTTTCATGTGTACATTGGAAAACTACATCGCAAAACAATGTAATTCAATTTTCTATTATAACCTCACATGGTTGGGTATTATGGTGTAAATAAATTTTTATATGATATTAAATAACTAATTATAAATATTATATCATTATATAATATAATACCTTTTGTGTTCCATTCGATAAGGGATAAAATAACGTCACTCAAGTGTTTGACGGAATACCGCCTCTTGAAACCATGTGATTTGTTTTTTCTCTAATGAACTAATAGGATAGAAATTATAGTAAATATAATAAATATTGTAAAATAAATGAAATATTTATTATATAATGAAATATATATAATTTTTAAACATAATATATCATTTTATTTTTACCATTTCACTCACCAAAAAAATGATAACAACATACATGGATATGTGGACTAAGGTCTCCTCAAATAGACGAGATTCCTTTACTCACAACCAAATCATAAGAACGAAACATTAAGGTATATATAATTAAATATTTTTTAATTTTTTTATATTATTAAAATTATGGAAATATAATATTTTACTTACCTTATTTTCGTAAAGATTTTTGAAAAATAGAAACTTTACACATGTGTATTCATGGCATAACGACTCTATGTTCATACTGTTAGTTCATTTATTAAAAAAATATTTCATGGTTTGGTTTTCAAATTATAATTTATGTATAAATATAACAATTGAGAAATTATTTTTAAATATATTTTTAACTAATTACCTCTTTGTCCATAATCAACCCACTGAATTCATTTTTGACACATAAGCCGAATATGGTTGAAACATACGATGAAAACATAACAGATTATGTAATTGAATATAACATGAAAATACCTAAAATAAAATTGATAATAATATATAAAAATTATTAGGAAATTAAATAATAAATATAATTTTATTATTCAGGAATATAAATAAAATTTGTGATGAATCAAACTCGAGGTAAGGGGTTTTCCCATCTCACTTTTATTTCTATGATATAAATTCCATATTCCCTAGTAATTTTTTTGTATATAATTCCCTTGAACTTATTTCATGATTATTATATTTAAATTCATTTTTATTTACATGTATGTTTCATTTGTATTATCGTTTCTATGTTATCACATTGGAAATGTGTTTTTTCGCATAATTTTCTATCTTTAATATTTATATCATGTTATGAACTTATATTTTTTTATGATGTGTATATAAATCCACTTTGAGACGTAATACCATCAAATTTTGTATTCTCATGGTATTTTATATTTAATTTATTGTAATAATTTGTTGGGGTCTACGATTCAATATCACAAATGTTGTAAAAGTATTTTGTTACAATCTCATCTTTTATCATGATTGTGAATGATTAAGTCTCCAATGGTGAAATATTACAATTATAATGGATTGTCTTCCCCATTGGTAAATCATGATATTTTCAAATAATTGTAATATTTTTACACTTTTTGGTAGTAAATATTTTTTATAAAGAGTTTTTAAGAAAATCCAACTTCTTTCATCTCTTCGTCCGGAAGCCTATTTTATTCCAAAATAATATTATATTAATATATTTTTAAAATTGTTTTTAACCATTTAAAAATTAATTTTCAAATACTTTTTTCACAGTTTTTCATTATTTTTAAAAATAAAATGAATCATATTTTCAAATTTTGAATAAGGTAATTTTTTATAAATTTTAACATTCAAATAGAATGTTTTTTACACAATGTATATAATTATAAATTAGCTAGATCTTCATTTCATTGAATCATCCTTTTAATTTTTAAAATGTTATTTTTAATGAATTTTTTTTATTAATTTTAGGGAAACTATTTAAAAAAATTAATTTGAAAGATTTTTTTTTAAATGCTTATCTTATAAAAACTTATTCTAAAAATTAAATGGTTATTTTCCTAAAGAATGTATTTATTGATATTTAATGGTATATTTATTTATCAACATCAAAAACCAATTTTTTAATTAACCACCATTGGGGATATTGGGTATTCATAGAATCCCCATTATTTCTCTAGATGAAATAATATTATTTCAATAATATTTTTATGAAACAAGTTTCTCTTCTATGGGTTAATTAAGTGTAAAGGAGATAATTACGAAATTTGTTTCTATTATACAGGTTAATCATGTTTCAAGGTGATTAATTTAGATCCCATTTATTTTACATGTTTAAATCATGTTTAAATGTGATTGACCTAAAACACATTTCATTTACATGTTTTAGTAAATTTATAATGGGAATACTGATTATTTTTAAGAGTTTTATTCAAAAATTAGAGATCCACATACCTTATTCATGTTATGGTTCTTGGAAATTACATGTACGATGAGGTAGAAAAAATATAATCATGATAGTACATTATATATTATATTATGGGGAAGTCCATATAGCTCTGGGTGAGCCTGTTATAACTTATACGATGGGGAAGCTCATATAGTGTCTGGCGTGGCCATTATAGATTGTATAATGGGGTCTCCTAGATAGTACAGGTGATCCCATTATAGATTAAATGATTGGTGAGCCAAAAAATTTCTCCAATGAATTGGGTAAATATTACATTGGAATTCAGTCATATTGTTATTTCAATTAACATGATTTTAAAAAGGATTTATGAATATAAGTATTTAAGTAAATGAAAAAGTTTTTAATTTCTAGTAATAGGCTTATCATGTTTTTTATTATCATGATTGGTATCACATGACTCAATATTATCCATTCTGGAGACTCTTTCCTTTTCTATGTTTTCAAATTTGATTATCTAGTTATTGATGGGTATGATTTCATTTACGATTCAATCATAAAATCTGATTATGTCATCATAGAATTATTCACTTCTTATGTTCATTGATGATTTTCAATTTTTAAGGCTTCTGTTCAGCCATTCTAAGCACTTAGGTTCACTCTTATTCTATTTTCTTTTCCCTGATTATATAGAATAAGGATGAACAAATTTATAAAATAATGGATTTCATATAGATGATGATGATATATTAATGTGAAAAAAATCTCATATTAGTGGGTGAAATTATCATTTTAATTCATGTAAGTTGTTTATATAGTAGTTTTACATAATCCAATAAAACACTAAACCTAAAAGGTCCTCAAGGATGTAAGTGATCCAATTTCTCTATTTGATGTTTTATGTTTTGGATTTAAAAAATTGGGTCATAATTATTAAAATCCCAGAAGAAAACATGAAGATTATGATTTCATTAGAAGGTTCAAGGGAGAGGATTTTCAGCCATAATATTATCACTACAAATTATATATCTAAATATTTTTTTGAATATTTATGAACATAGAAAATTATTTTTATCTGAGAAAATTGGTAGATCCATAGTTAAATAATACATTAACAATTATAGAGTGGATGGTATGTATACCTTTCACCATTTTGGAAACGCACCCCTCAAAAAGTGATTATTTCCTGATACTTCTCTTTACCTATAGGATTGAGATGTTTCTAACATCACCGGTCACCATTATATATCATATATCATAATTGGTTGTCATAATTCTTGTACACCTTTCTTTTGAAACACTATAGTGTGGGTGGTTCATTCTGTGAGATTATCTCTCTACTTTCATCCTTAGTTATCCTCTTCCCATCACATCAGCAATAAATTTCCCAATGACCATCTCTTCAACATATAAAACATTTTATATACCCTCATGAAAATATCCTTCATGATTATTCTCACATATTGAGGATAAAGTAAATTTGATCTTATACTCTGCAAGGCTCCTATATTTATCTTTGAATTTCATTTTTGAATAATAATTAAAACACATATATTGATATGTATCTCCAACCTCCATTTCCACCTCGATGTCACAAAAAATAATCTATTTGTAGAAACTGATGACTCTTATGGATAAATCCCTATAGAGATATTTTTTAATCCACAGAAGAATCAATCAATCATACTTTTAGGTTGGAAAATAATACCAGATGCTAAATTTGTAGGTCAGGTAAAAGTTTCATCATAATTACAAATATATTCATCATTATTTTTATTTAGATCATATAGCTCCATCACCATATTCATATGACGAATGCATGGAATGTACTTATTGTAAAGAAGTTATCGAAATCATCCCAAACCACATCTTAATATTCATCATGTTTACTTGTATTCTTAATAAGATCCCACCATTTATCCCATTCACCTTCAAAACTAAATAAAAATAAAATGACATTTCCATGTTCTGAAAAAATAGAGAATGAATCATATCTTATCAATTGTAATGATCCATTTTTCAGATATAATTAGATTATAGGATCCACTGTAATAATTTGGTTGTTTCCTCATGAAGGAATCAACAAAATGTTTTCCCCTATTTTTTATCCATTATAAGTCCATTAAAATTCATGCATTGAGGATTTTGTGTGACAATAACAATGAATTTTTTCTTTCTAAATCACATTACATTGGGATTCCAAAGGGTAACATTATTGAATATTCAATCATACTCATCATTAACTTAGATCCATTAGCTTCCAACCATTTCCTTTAACTAAAAATCATTGTGATTGAAACTATAATAGTTATGGGGAAGCATATATTCATGAAAATTAACTTATTTGATATCTAAATCATGAAACCTTCTACAATATATGACGTTGCAGTTTTATCATTTTTCATTCATAATCATCATCTATTTAAATCCCTTATGATTTCTTGTAATGAGTTTGTGAATTTTTAACAATATCCCTTAGGAGTATCCAACTAGGTGTCGAGAAAGGCATGTTGTTTTGAACCAGGTGATGATAAAGTCATTCTCAACACACCCTTATTTGAGTTATTGAACCTTGGAACCTATTTTTTGGAGTCACATCCACATGTAATTTCTATAAAGGGATGTAATTTCTTGGAATCAAATCATTCTATCCTTTAAAAATTATATGACATGTTCCTATACTTTTAAAAATCATTATGCTTATTCATAGAATTTATTTTATGGTAAAAATAAGGTTCTCTCATCCTTTTTTCTAAAGGAAAAATAATAATATCATATAATACCAACCATAGTGACTCAATTTTCCTTCATAGTGGGAGTTATTATTGAAAACAAATGACATTTGTTCACAGGGCGGTAGTCCTCTCTACACACGAATGATGAATTCCTAAACCAATTGATAGATGAAGATATATTTGTAGGTAATTACATTAAGATAAAAAAATATCAATATTCGATAGATAATGAGATTATTAAATAAGAAATATATAATAATAATTACAAGATACAAAGGAAGAAATAAAATTAAAATACTAGTTAATAAACTTTACCTATCATCAGGCATCCTCTATAGGTTCATAGAAAAATCCATAGTAATATTTTTATCAAAAATAAGGATTCTATTATTATATTATGTAATTAAGAAGTGATTTTGGAAGGTATATTTAAATAAAAATGAGTGAAAAAGTGCAATTAATATAGGAAATGGACTGTCATTTTATAAGTGTGGGGAGTACGAGATTTGTAATTTTTTATTGAAAAAATGTACTTGGGTTTTTAACATTAAAAAATAATTAAAAATGTATAGAATTGGATTATTAGACACTATAAGGTGTAAATATTTAAATTAAATATTTTGTAAACATGTTTATTTATCATTTTATCCATTTCATTTTAGTCTAACACTATAGTAAATCCATTTTTACCCTAACAATAATAAATAATGTTTTTTTTACTCTTCCTATCGATGAATCATTATATTGAGAAAATTAATTAACATTAATAAATATGTTAAAAATATGATATAAATATTTCAAAATTACATACACCTAAATTGTAATGTTTAGTTTTAAATTAATTTCAGAGACGTGAAGAAAAAATATGTTTTTTAATAGAAACCGATCAAATGTTTACAAAGATTTATATTTAAATTAAATAAAAAATCAATTATGATATGTTAATGAAGATTAAATTAGGTATAATTAATCTAATGAAACTTTAAAAATAATTTATAAAATAATTTATTTTTATAAATATTATAATAAAAATGTAGTAATTAATTATATTTTATCATTTTTCATTATTCGTAGAAAATGGATCTTTTTTGAAAAATTCAAAAAAATCTCCCTTAAAATATTTGAAATGATGATTTCAAAAATGAATTTTATTTTATCAAATTATTTTTATAATATTATGAAAAAATAATTTAATTAATTTTAACAAAAACAGTAAAAAACCTTTCTTTTGAAAACTGTGTTTAAAAAACATATAAAGACTTTATCGAAAATTGTGTACATTAGTTACATATATGTATAATTTATATAAAATAAAAATAAGTAATATTAAAAAATTATGTTTTACTATTTAAATATATATGTTTAATGTCTAATCTATAACAATATTTTTTTATTACTATATCAATAATATATCACGGTTTCGTTAAAACTCATTGTCGCATGCAACACTTGCTAAACCAATGTTTCATGTAGTCAAATATTAACATGGTATTTTTCCTCAAGATATAATATAAATTTAAATTATTTTAAAAATATCATAATAACTCAGGGTGTTATAATTTGTCCTCTATTTGGAATCCTTAGAGTTATCTCTTAGTACCCTTATGTTTTAGAAGAACATTCATGATAAATACATAATTTTATACTAGTTAAAATGAATGTTGAAATATATCAATGTGAGATACATTAAAATATAGAATAATTTCCTTTACATGTACTTTAAAGTCAAATTTTTTAATCAATATCAACATAATTAGTTGTTTTAGTTGATATATCACATGAAATCACTGATGTCTAACCTTAATTATCCCTTGAAAATAAGAAAATTATCCCGGTTGGTAGTTATCCTTTATATGCTTTATATTAGGTAATTCTCACAAAATGATGTCCAGGGAAATTCATCGATAGATTTTATTACATCTTAAGAACCCCAAATGGAGTTTTCCGTGGATACCAAATTTCTCAATTATTTTATTCATTCTATGGATGAAACAGTTCCATATAGATAGATTCACTTTGATGAAGCCTCTCAAAGCATAAATTTGAGGTGGATGACGAACACTAAATATAATATAGTTAGATCTAGAGCTTTACTTTTCTCATCCATTTGGGACTATTGATAATTATCAATAATAATGTCAAAGGTATTCTACAATAATGATTTTTAATACCATTACCTAACTATTGAACGTGAGTTGCACTACATGATTAATGTCCATCTGTTTCTTGTGAATGGTTACATTAGGATAGAAATTTGTTTATTTTTTGGTGAGAATTGTATCAATATTTATAATATCACCCCCTTTTATAAGTAAATCCATGATTTATTGGTCATATTTTACTTTGAAACATATGTTTCCATGTACATCAATCACAAAATAATTGAAAAGATACTATGGATGATTGTTTTCACAAACATTTCTAATGTAAACTAAAAATTACATGATCATTAATGTGGAACATCAGTGATTTATATCCCTCACTGCACTTACTGTGCATGACTACGTTTAAAAAAACTCATGAGTAGTTCCTTCTAGGTGATACCCTCATATGATCCCATGCTAGTAGAAAAATTTGTTTAGAGAAAATCCCTTATTTAGAACCTACATATTATGATGTCTCCATAAATATGTGATGAGTTATACTGAAACCATAGAATGTGTTAAATTGTTGTTTTCAAGAGTTTTCTTAAATCTAATAAATTATTCCCCATGAACAATAGTGTATGTATCCATCACTATTTCATCAATGTAATGGTAATATATAATTTATTAATTATCTATATAAATGGTTAATTTTATCTCATGATATATTGAGATTATTCTACATTAATCCCAATATTGTTTGCGACTATATAAAGTTTACCCATAAAATCCATGTGCACCTAGATAAAGAAAAATTCATTTATTATCCTCTATAGATTCTTCATAATACAATGTTTCTATAAATTTTTTTTACAAGAATCAAACTAATGTGTACCTACACATCAATGATAATGTATGAATCAACCAAAAATGTTATGATATATTTCTATCTAAATAATTTTCATATATATTATAGAATTATATACAAAAAAATTGTTTGTATTGAATAATTCAAATTTTTATAAAAATGAATTTTAACCAATTATACATATTTTGTCTGATAAAATATTTTCCATTTTTTGGATTCATCATTTATAAATTTGTACATTTTTTGAGTTTCTATTTTGATCATTGTGAAAAGTAAGTGATAATAAAATGAATTACTATGATTATAAAAAATCATGATAATGGATGGTTAATGTAATAAAATAAGGGTGAAAACCCTCAAAATCTTTCTAGATCATATTCATTAAGTTTATTTTGTCCCAAAATTACCATAAAATTGAATTTTGTTTTTACGGGTTTGACTTTCATGTGAATATATCATTGTTATATTTTAATGTTATTTTTATTTAAATGATTGATTATCCCCCACATATAAAATTTCACATAATATCCAGTACAATCGATAAAAAATGATCCTTTATTTAGGTAATTATAAAAAAATAATTTAATATAATCTTTATCTATACCCTTGAGCATCATTTCTTACCAAAACTCTCATCCAAATATCCTTATGATTTTTCTCAATGGAGGATACCAGAAGAAAAGGTATATTCCCTCACCGATCATTTTCAGGTTACTTTATTCATTAATATCATTGATATTTTCATTAAAAATATTTAAATTATGTAATAATTATATGTCATGGTATTGGTATATAAATATTTCATCTTTGCTTCATCCATTGGGAAATGATAATGCAACTCAGGTGTACATATATATTTCCAACACCATTAACTGATGTGAGTTTTTTCATTTCATTATTACATAACTATTTATAAGGCCATATTTCTGGAAGTTATATGATATTTATACAATTACTATGTTTCTAGTATGTTGATTTATTATTCAACATTATTTCATTCATCTCATAATAAATTAAAAAACCCTCTCATGTATAGATTTGTACAACAACCTCTTTAAAGTGATGTAAATCTTTTTCATCATTGATTTATATGATTATTATTATAAGTATATATAATGAATATATATAATTTTTATTTATTGATTATATTTTTATATAGAGAATCATGGACAGGTTTTTGGTATCAAAACTAAATAATACAAATTAGCATTATAAACTGATGATATTTCACCACAATGTTCATTTTATATATGAATTAATAATAAAAGTATAATATTAAATTATAATACAAGGATAAATAAAATTTTATTTATGAATATAGTTTTAGAATATATTTAATATACATAATTATTAATTATATAGATGTTTTATGTGCATACAATGAATGATGGGTCTTCAGGTAATGGTTTAGGTTTGAATCTAATTTCATTTTAGGATTATTAAAATTAAATTTCCATGTGGGATATTTATTTTCATATTATCCATTAAAAAATGTAGATTTTCTCATCCACTATTCATTCTTATAATATTTTTTTAATGGTTATAATTTCTTCTACATGGTAACAAAAATTATCAAGAAATATTTCTTAAGATAAGATGCACTTATATACTATTTGGCTGGAGAAATTTCCCTTCCATTTCTATGTTTTAAAAAAATACATGAATTTTTTTTCTATTATTAAATGATATCATAAATAAAATTTCAACCATGTTTAAATTTTTATCAATGTATTAATAGGAATATTATTATGTTTTTAATGAGATACGTTTGACTAATTACTAAAAGAGTAAAAGGAATCGTTTTTATAATTACTAAATGAATGATTTTTCTATTTTCATAAATAATATTTTCCTTGAATATTACCTAACATGTTTCCATGGTTATTATCAAGTACAATATTTTTTCTTAAAATGTTTTCCATTTTTAGAGATACTAAATGGTTAGTTTATTTTCCCTATATTAGAAAAATGTTCAAATTCTCTCATAGTTGTATTTTTTATCTATGTATACATCATTTAAGGTTTTTTAGGATTCATTGTGGATAAGATATTTTCATAACATAAACTATTATTTTATGAATGGAATAATATGGTAATCATTTAGGGGTTATTATATTAAAATTATCTCCATCCCATGGAATAATTAATTTTGTTGAAATATTTATGAAACTCAATACTCGTCCATAGGTTATGCTATGATGAAATGATGAAATGTTGGGGATACATAGTTTGTTTCCATGGGTTACAATTTGATTAATTCATCATTGTTTTATTAACATTAGGAACACATATGTATGGTTTTCATTACCTGATGTTTGGTCCTAAAATTATGTAACCCACTAATTAATTGGGTATAGATTGATATCACATTAGTTAATATATACTTTGAAGGGGAGTGAACTGTGTTCAATAAGGGTGTCAATCCACTTAGAATATCCCGGTAGTGAACCATGAATATGAAGATGATTTAATGGGAATTAAACCCAATCCATAATCGGATGTTTTTCTATTATTGTGCAGGGAGTAATTCTTAACAATGGGAATGATTGAATAGCTATTTAACCTAATCATCTATGGGATTTTTACATCTTTTATATTAATAAAAGTGAGCCATTAAAAGGAAATTGTTTTCAATTCTCATGTGTATTCAAAAATATTATGACTAATGCTTATGAAAAATTATCATGCCTCATGATTTGTTATTGGTGATTCTACTATGTTATGACTTATATCATGTTATTAAAAAACATCATTAGGTGATACATGATTAATTATATTTAGTTGATTAGGTACAAATTTTATATTCTATAATATTTTTATTATACCATATTTCTTATCTTATGATCCTTTATAATAATTTATTTATGTCACTTATGCTAACACTTATTCGGAATCTGACCTCACCATTTCTTTTTCTTCCATTCCCTAGGTTATAAAGAATGGTTTTAGGTATGTTATATATAAGAAGTATACTATGTGGGAGGAATATTATGAGAAATATTGAACATATTTCATAAAATAAGATGATTATCTACCTAGACTTAAATACCATAATCTTTTACATTTCTATGTCATCTTTGGTTAAGGGACATATTTAATATTCAGATAAAATGGTTTAATATTAATGTGTGTAATTATTTTATATACATTGTATGTCTATTGAAGTTCATCACTACTTCTAGTAACATTGTCACAACTTGAACCAAGCTGGCCTGGAGCCACAACTACCCCAAGCATGCCTCCAGAGGTTAGGGGGTGGCGAAAAGAGCTAAAGTTATAAATTACTTGGGAAGGCTTTTACCTAATTTTCTGAATGTACAAAAACAACCACCTCAATGAAAAAAATTTAGATGGATAGACTAAAAGATTCAACACTAATATCATGTAAATCAAACATTAATGTACCAATAGAGAGTACAATGGTACAATACTGCAAAACTGAAAAGTAACTGGAAAAACTACACACCCAACCAAATATGTGACCAAACATGATAGAAAACTACAAAAAAGTATATAAAATAGCCCAACTCCTCAATCCAAATCTATAACTATTTTACGTGTTCTAAGAACCTCATATTCCTAATATCTCCTATATTCACGATCAAAATTTCCATCTTCTACATAAGACATGAAACATGTGGAAAAATACCATGTTGGGGTGAGTATATACATACCAATAGAATAACCTGAAAGCTAGGGGAACATGGAGAGATACAACAGAAAGAGAAAGAAAACAAATATGATATGGTACAATGAAAGATTAAATCTCAATCCAATAGAGAGTGAACGTAAGCATGTGAAACATAAGATATTAATCAATGTGTGTATAAGAACTACCCATCGAGTCTTCGCTTCCTATAGAAGAATATTATACTCATCCAACCATAATAATCTAGGCATAGAAAGAATGTGGAATACCATGCATGTGTTCACCTATAATTTAAGGAGAATAACCAAATTCAAGGAGTGTATACAGAATATATATATATATATATATATATATTTTCTATTATAGAATACCTAAAAAGAGAATAAGGGGATCTCCATCTCATAGATCATCCCAAGAAGAATATTATCCAATAGTTGTAAATGTCCAACAACAATGCCCAACATCCCACATTTCTTCCCCTAACACACAAGTATATGGAACTCATTCACCACACCTTAACACAATCCTCTTTGGTTAGCAGAAAACGTTCCAAATGGTATTGGCCGTGTATGAAAAATGCATCTTAGTGGGGAAAAAATATCTCCTCCTTATGATTCAATAGTTATGTCATGTCGCGTCTCATAACTAAGCCTCATAGTTGAGGGACCTAATTTCTATGTATAAGACACATTCCCTTGTATGAAATGAGGGTTTCACCTTTAAAGACGAGGATTCATGCCTAATATGGATTTAGAATTCCACAATGGTTCATCAAGAACCGAAGCCCTATCCCACAGGATGATTCTTCTTAGAATGTTGAGGGCCCATCCCTAGCCCGGTTGGAGGGTTCCACTATAAGTCATTGGGACCCCCTGAACTACCTCACAAGAGGGTTCCACTCATAATGGAAAGAACCCATGCACACCCCAGTTGGATGGTTACAGTCTCAGACACTAAGAGCCTATGCCCTACCCCATGGAAGGGTTAAATTAAAAAATTCAAGGTCTCATTCCGACCCAGCTGGAGGGTTGAAATATGTGCTAGGGAGGACCCAATATTTTTCCCATAGGAGGGTTCCACCCTGAATGTCAAGTATGCATATCCAACCCGACTGGAGGGTTCCATTCTTGGTCATCAAGGACCAATGCTCGGTCCCAAATGATGGGTCTACTCTTAAATTCAAGGAATCATGACAACCCCGAATGGAAGGGGTTCTACTATGGGTCATCGAGGACCCATTCCTTTCCCTACAAGAGGTTTCCAATCAATGTGTCATGGAACCATACCTAGACTATTTGGATTATACCACTCTCGTTCATTGAGGAATGATACCAAATCTCATAGGAGAGCCCCACTCAAATAGTGGAGGACCCCTGCCTAGCCTAGTAGGAGGGTTCTACTCTAGGTCATTGAGGACCCTTACCCATACCTACAGAGGGGTTCCACTCCAAATGATGAGGAAACATGCCCATCTTAGTGGGATGGTAACACTATGGGTCATTAAGAACCAATTCCCTATTCCATAGTAGGGTTCGACTCAGACTATGAAAGACTCATGCCCAGCCCGATTGTAGGGTTCCACTATGGGTTATCAAGGACTCATGACATGCCACACATAATGATTCCACACATAAAGTTGAGGACTGAGGCAAAAGATGACTGAATACTTCCACTCAAAAAGTTAAGGACCTATGCCGAGTTCTCCTAGAGGTTTGAACTCATGGTTATTGAGGACCCATTCCATGCCATTCCCTGCATGAGGGTTCCACTCAGTAAGTAACCTATGTTGATCTCACCAGATCATGGCCAACATATGGTGTTTACTCTAATGTTAGCGACCAACATGATGTATGTTCTCACTCTACCTCATGTCTATGTCCTTTCTAGAACATGGCCTTCTATCAATGATGCACATATACTATGTGTAAGGTACCGACATGATGTGTCTTAGCCAAAATACTGAAGAACTCATGGGGATCATCATTAGTCTTAGAGAAAAATGTGTTTTCACTATTATTCCTCTTCAAATGGCCTTGGGTGGGAAAAATAATTACAATGTTGCTATCATCATTGAAAAAATATATAAATAGTATATTAAATGTCCTCAGTTATATATGTGGTGAAGAAGGCTCATTTCACCTCATCACACTCGAATGACATCTCATGGGGCCGAACCATGATTCTGAATTAAATATACAAAATTGGCCTTGAAACGTCCTTCATAATTTCAGTGTTGCAGCATCACAAATAGATTTCATTCTAAAACCGTATTAGAGGTATATGTTTGAGACAATATCCTATAATAATAATAATTATATTATTATTGGGTGTTTCATTAACATGAAGAATAAGTATGAAAATGGTATTCATCAAAGGTCTGAAAATGACAATCTCAATTCCATGGTTATTATACCACTGACAGTTTGTCAATTTGAGGTCATATGAAAAACATATGGCTGAATTTTGTTTTTACAACCGATATAATAAGTAATAATATTTAATATAATTTTTTTTGTGAAACAAATATTTGAAGATAATTTCATGCGGAGACTCTTTCCTCATCGTGCTCCAAACACTTCATGCCTCCTCCCCTTTTGGCACCTCACATTATTAAATTTTGTATTACTACCATTATATTTTTGTAATAATAATAATATGATAAAGCCTCATGTAAACCAAAAGCCACGCTCCCCTCCAACATTTAGCCAAGCTAGGCGACATCCTTTTCCAAGAGGTCTCTTATTGAATAAAATCGATGATTTTTCATTCATTAAAAAAACATAATATATTTTAATATTATTTCAATGAAAATGATATTAATTAATTTTTTTTAATTTAAACAGTCTCTTTTAACTAAATTAAATTCATTTAATTCAATAAACTACACATTTTTTCACAATTATTAATATTTTTTAATATAATAATAATAAAAAATACTCGTTTAATTTTATTAGTGCATAAATATTATTATTATAATTATTAAATATTTTTAACGACCACTTTGTTGACTATATATAAACACCTCATCAGAGATCTATGCCAATCCACCAACATGTTCATGCATAGTAGCCTCCTCCGTTAGACACTATGTGGGTCCTCCACTCTAAATCAATTACTTCACACTACATATCATCGCTAAATGGAAACCTAGAAAATAGAGGTCTACAATATGATCCCTAACCACCTATGATCACAAAGCTCAAACCCATATTACCATAATAATCAATTTACAATGCACCCCACCAATCGATTACCAATTCATCCCTAAACTATCAATCACTATGTCATTCGTGTAACCACAATGAATCTATTGGTTATTTCTCACATGATCAAGCCCTGACAATGTCGAATCATTACCAAAGGTATAACGAAGAATAATTTGAATAACCATAAGAGAAAATAACCTATAACGAAGTGATAATATCATTTTTTTCATCTCTCTTGGGCAATGATTTTATGACATATTCCACTTTTTAGGTAAGCTGTGGGTGTGTAATTAAAATATATTTAATGTATTAGATAATAAATTATTGGATTATAAGGCCACTGAGTCATTCACCATCTGATTACCTAACGTTGAAAATATTCATGAAAATATTTGAAAGTTATACATGGAAAAATAGTGTCTCTACATTATTATCTTCTTTAAAACATTTCATATCTGATACTAAGACTTCATCTTCCTACATCAGGATATACTATAAAAGGAGAAGTGTGAAAGTCTCTAATAACATCCTCTCTTAATGTGAATGGAATCACTGTTCATTCCTGTAAAAGGATTATGTGATTACCTTATTCTGAAAATTCATCATGTGAAACGACCATGGTTATATATTCATTAAACACTTCATAGTAAATTTCCCTAAAAAGGTTATTCCTCCACACCCTCATGGTGAATACTACCATTTTTAGCTCTAGGTAATGACTAACATAGTTCTTTTCCTAGTGTCTCAACTGCCTTTACCAGCATGTGATATCTATCTTCTACTACTTAAAGGTGGACAAAATGCATGCAAGGATACACACTAACATGTTTGGTGAGTATATTCATACAATAATAAGAAGATAGACACATAAAGCACATGTCATACCCCACATGTCTTCTCCTCTCTTGTAAGGTGAGTTACCCCAACCTAGATACTCTACCAAACTAACTAGTGGCATCCCAAGAAAAAGAAGACAGGAAGAAAAACTCTACATGAAATGTTATGACACAATCTAAAACTCAGGTGGACAACCTATCCCTAAATAGAAATGTTTGAGGGACCCATCCACCACTCCTCGATACTATCTACTTTAGGTGGAACTAGCTCTCCATCATGGAATTTCTCACATGTAAAATACACATCTTTGTAGGGGAATGAACTTACTCCCTCATCCATTCGAAGATATGTCGAATAACACCAACAAATCATTACACTGAATCCCCACATCACCCCTTTTTAAAACTCATGGATGAATTGGAATGAAAATAGGGAAACAAAAATTGTTTAACAATTACTACTGCATAATGTAGAAGAGACAGAAATCGAATATCTAATCATCTCGTGCATTATGGGATCAGAGATATTTGAAGCCTATATCTATCTGCGACCCTCGATTCTAGCTCCATGATCCTCATGTAGGATACCTGGTGGAGGTGGAAGTATATCATAGAGACTTTCACCAACCATATCTCAACCTACTCCTCTACTAGGTCCACCTACCTTGGGACTGCCCTGTCCAAAACTTAGAGATCCTTGATAATGGTGCTACGTCAGCCATGATAGTTCCTCAGCTATATGCCTATTATGATTAGAATTTTGGGTTAGTAATTCTTGGGCCATATGGCCTCACCTTCTACAAGAAAACCTCTAACCCTCTCAAGTATTCCATGGTACTCTATGATTTCTTTGACCACACACATGAGTCTGATCATGAAGTGGTCTCTTATTCCAAATTTTTGACATCTGTCATCTATTAGTTCATGAAGAAGAATGAACTTATTGCTTCCCACTATCAACTCCAACTTTCTAGAGTCCCTCTAAGAGAAATATCTCTATCACCAGTGCCCACTCTTGCACCCCATCATTGGTGGGGATTCACAAGGGTAAAACACTAGCTTGGATATCTCTATTGATTCCTTAATCAAACTTCTTGCTTTAGAAAAGTCATCATGGATCATGTCAAGATATTATCATTCAAGGTCTATGATCATCACAATGTAGTAATCCAAAATCATCCCTTCCTACTAAATCACTATAAACTCATTATTTCATTAATTGAGTAATAAGTTGGGGTAGTACTCCTCATGAAACATATACTGTATGTTAGGAAATGAGAGTGTTGATTCATTGTGAATATGTGTAACAAGGCTCTAAAAATGCTCAGAAACTCTATGGAAGTGGCTACATACTAGTGAAACCATCAGATCTATTGTGGTCTGAAAAATCATGAAACTATAGACTGCTGACTCTAGCCAATATTCTATTTCTAATGTATCTGGATCACAATGGAACCTCAGTGATCTCTGATGGTGGAAATTGTAGAGAGTGTTACTCTTGTGTGCATCCTCATCCTATTATGTTTGAAGGATCTACAACTATTATGATGTTAGGTGCTACTACCTGTCCACCTTGTGGAAGGGGAACATAGAATGGACTCTAAACTAAGGCCTCATCGAATATAGGGTCATCATCATGAACCAAAGCTGGTATCCTGAATGGAAGTCAACTTGGAGTCATCCTAAAAGTTATGACAGACTATTATGTTTAATTGAGAATATATATATTTATAACAAAATTCAGGAGATTAATCAAGAAGGACCATAAAATAATCAATCGTATATGATTCAAGTACAATTAATTCATATATCAAATGTCTTTGTGTGATTTGTCGACAATGCAGTAGTCAAGGTCTTGGTGAATGGGTACGTTAGGCACTACACCGTCACTAGATTCCCTAGCCTAAGAGATTCACTAGATAAACATTGAAATTGTTTCCCTAGACCCATTAAATCATATTTAAGTGTATACATCCTAACAATATCCCAATGAATGAACTTTATCTAATTAAAATATTTCATGACACTACCCAAGCATAGAATGATCAGAAACTACCCCAATCCCGCCTCAATAGGCCGAGGGTGGAAATAAGTTCCTAATGAATAAGTAACTCAAGGGGGATTTTTCCAATGTACCTATTAATACACGAATCCATATCATGGATAAATTTCATTGGGAATGATAAAAAGATGAAACATTGTTTTAAATTAAATTAAACATGCATGAACCTAATTTCAGTACAATGGTACGATAGTGTAAACTGAAATGTAAAGCTGAAAATACATGCATGACTATATGTGTGTCTCATCCTAAGAGGATCCTTGGAAATGAAAATAGTTGTATGATGCCAGTTCCTATATCCCATAAAAACTATCATACACATTCCAAGAACCTTGTATCCATGGGCTTCTTTTTATTCACAATCAACATGTTTTTCGTCAACATAAGGAATGCCATGTGTAGAAAAATCCCTTTCAAGGGTGAGTATAAAAATACAAAGTATAACATCATGGAATCTGAAGGGGGAGTAGTAAGATATAAAATAAGAATCCAAATATATAAGATAGAACAAGGTATACTGAAAATGTAAATATCAACCTAACAAATTGTATAAGTAAGGTTTCCAAACACAATGGGCTAATCATGATGAGTAGATGGACTACCTGTCAAGTCATCACAACCTATCACAAGAGAGTAGACTCATACAACCAAAATAATATAAACACAAAAAAACATGTCATACCCTGTGTGTTTTTTCCTCTCTTGGATGGAGCATAACAAAATACTTGGAGTGGAGACAGAAGAAGGATATATATATATATATGATTAGTCAAAAAGCTCAAACATGAAGTTAGTGGATATTCATCTAATAGATCAACATAAGAATAATATAATCCAACAGTTTCAAAAGTCCAAAAATTATTCCCAACACTGAAGATGGCTTACATGAAAGCAAAATTATAGGAAACTAATTCACCACATCCTGAAACTATCTGGTTTGGGTGGAACTAAATATCCAATGATGTTTTGGTCGCTTCTCTAAAATGTGTATTAGTGGGGAAAGCATCACTATTTTTTATGAGTCTAACACTACATGAATCCAAGTCTCAGAACTATGTCACATAGTTAAAAGGCCACAATATATAGGTAGAAGATCCATGAACTAGTACAATAGGATGGTTCTACACTAAAGGTCAAGGAAAAATTCCCATCATGACAAGAGGGTTCCATTATGGTTTATCAAGGTCTCATTTCCTATCCTGCATGATGTTTCATCTCAAAAATCCATTCACCCATGCATAGACAAGGTAGATGGTTCTACTAAATCTTATTGAGTAACCATTCCATACCCCGTAGGAGTTTTCCACTCAAAATTCCTAGGACCCATACCCAACATAGTTGGGGGGGGGGTTCCACTCTAGGTCATTGAGGACTCATGCCTCGCCTCATAGGAGGGTTCCACTTGGAATTCAACCTATGGTGATCTCTCTAAGTCATGGTTGACATTGAGCAGTGCCTAAAATTTTGTTGTTCCCTGATCATTCCATGTCATATCATGAAATTAAAAAAATAGAGGGAACCATTAAATTCTTCAGGGAGAAACACTTTTGATATTCTTCTCAAAAGCCAAAATATATGGTCAAAATAAGTAGATATGAATCCTTGTTGGTCTCCCAATAATATGTACATTGAATGCTTTGGACCCACATGATGTGTGGTCCCACTCCGATGCCTGGCCTTGTTCACATAATAACATGGCATGCAAGCCATGTATCACATACACGATATGTAATAGTACTACACGACATGTCTTGGTCAAAATACTGATAAATTCATGAGGCTCGTAGCCAGTCTGAGGGAAAATTTGTAATTTCCCTAATATGCCTCTCTAATGTACTTGTATGTAAATTCAAATCAAACCATTGTGATCCTCATTAAAAAACCCAAGGTAGGATATTCAATTACCTTGATCAGACACCTGGGAAAAAAGGAACATTTCACTGCATCATGCTTGAGTGGAGTCTTGTCATCCTAAGCCACATGCCCAAAACAAGTATCCAAAATTGATTTTGAAATGACTACCTTAATTTTGGTTTCACAATTTCACAGATAGTTCATCATTTCAATACCATATGTGAATGATTTTTTAGAAACAATATCCCAAAATAATAATAATTTTAAAATTAACAGCTATTTCATTAACCAATTTCATGTATCCAAAAAAGGTACCCAACTTCAATCTTTAAATTACTATCCCATTTCCATGGTCATGAAACCACTGATGGTACATCAATTAAAGTTCATACGAAGAAGTTATGAATGAATTTTGGTTTGAAATCAAATCAATAAGTAATTATTTTTTATAATATTATATTTTTTTTAAACATAAATTTGAGGATATGTTCATGTGGAGACTCCCTCCTCCTCATGCTGCTAGCATCTCACGCCCCTCCCTGTACTACACATCTCATTTTCCAATTTCATATTACTGGTATTATTATTTTTATAATAATATTATTATGATAAATCTATATGTACACCAAAAGTGACACTCCCCTCTATTTTTCAGCCAATCCGGGAACCATTAATTGTTAATAAGTATGCACTTAAATAAAATCAATGATTTAACATAATTTATAAAAATCAAATCTCATTCAGTTTTATTTCACAAAAATGATGTTAATTAAATTAATTCCAATAAAATAGTTTGTCTTTTTTGAATAAAAATTATATTATTCAATCAACAGTACATTTTATGCCACCACTATCATTATTATTTATAACAATCATAATAAATCCTTATTTATTTTCATTAATGCATCACTATTATTATTATTATTATTATTAACACCCATTGCATTGACTATGTCTAAACACCTAATCAGAGATCCAACTTCAGACAGCATCATGTTAACACTGAGTAGCCTCTACTATGAGACTCTTCGTGTGGCCTCTTCTTAGAATCAATCATGTCACACCACTTGTCACTGCCACATGGTAACAAAGAAAATGAGGATCACTGATCTGGTCCAAAATGAACTCCAATCACAAAAGTTCATAGTTACAGTACAAAATTGATCTTTTCCCCAAACAACATCCCACCCATTAATCAATCCATTCCCAATCTCTTGATCAACATGTCGTTCATGCCACCACAACAAATTTGTAGGTTCAATCGAATTCGATACCACCTCATAAATATAGAATCATTTACCAAATGGTACTATGATAAAGAACATGAAGAATGGTGTGGGAAAAGAACCACCAAAAGATTGATACACATGATTTCCCAACATTCATGGACAATGATTTCATAGTGGGGAAACTGGAGTGAGAAACATTCCATGAAAAAAAATGAATGAATAATTTATTTTTGTTACATAGTAACATACAAAGGCTCAAATTAATGTAAATCAAAGAGAGGGAATTGATCATGATCAATCTATTAATTTTAAGGGCGGTAAACCACATATAATAAGTCCTGCCATGATTGTGTATCATTTTTTGGGGAAGAATGAATCTGCAAGAAATTAGAAAGACCTACTGTGATTTCTACAGGTCGATCCTACTAATTATATTCATCATTCATCATTAGATGTTGATCTTCCATCTAATAACACTATCATCCTCTTCTTGGATGTAGAAATCATTATGGATTCAACCCATACAAAATCATCATAATAGGGGTTTTATAGATGGTTTAATTGGGTCATTTAATAAAAAAATATTTATTTTATTCAATTAAATAAACCTTCCAGTGATTTTCTCTGCCGAGCATCCTACAATGACAACTTTTAGGTCATGAAAAGGTTAAAAACCACATTACTAACTCACTGGTAGTATCATATATAACATATGAGTATCATTTTATTAGATATTTGGGTGGTGTTTAATAAATAAATAAATTGTATTAAGTAATTTATCCAATTCACCCACTAACGGCAACCCCATCCGAATGTCATGCACCCACCAACCTTATGTTTCACTTAGGGTAAACTTCGAATTCCAAAATCATCCTAGGTCTCATATTTCTGATATGAGACTCCATTTATTAAATATTTCCGTTTATTATGAAAAATATCTTGTGTAATTAAAATATATAAAATATTTTTATAAAATTGATTTTGGGCTCATCGGGGCATAAATCATTCAATCTCTTAGTACCACGATGCTAAAATATTCCTAGATATATTTCTTAGTCATATATAGAATAAAATAGTCTCCAAGAACATTTTTTAACTTCTTCAATGTTTTAATCATAATGGAGTTAATGACATGGTATGTGATTGAGTTCATGAAATCCAACATTATTATTTATTTTTGGATCCCCAACACTATTCTATTCTCTAATTTCACATACATTTATGCCACTAAGATTAAGAAGTTCTATTTAATGTAAAATATCATATTCAACAATAATTTCCTCTATCATGAAACCATTAATGGAAATATTAATGGATTCCAAAAATTACTCTAACATGTTCTATAGAAGATGGTGGAATTTAAGTATAATGGATAGCCTGAAAATTTCTCTACACAATGTGGGAATACCCAAAAATGACTCTAACTTCCACCTAGGTGATCCTCTACTCCATGGATTGTGGAAGAGAAATATATTTTTCATTTGGGTTTCATCTTCCATTACACAAGAATGATGTTTGTGGATAACTAATCTAAGATGAATGGTTGGAAGTCCATTTTGATAATATAAAACCCCTATATGAGATAATTATCTATGCACTTTACATCCTCAAGGTTCGTCATAATGTTTTTTATAATTCAATAAGAAAAGTTCCCTTCACACAATCTTACTGGGTGATATTATATAGATTTTATAATTCTAATGATTCCTTGAAGAAAATATCTAATGATATATCCAAAATGGATAGCCCACTTTCCAATTCATAAGTATTACTCTATTGGTCTGATCTCACTAATCACTATAGATGGAGAGTACATTACTCAAACCTCCAATTCATGGTTCCTCCATAATTACCTTGCATATAAACCTATTACCCACTTGGTCCAAGTTGTATAACCTAAAATAATATAGCCTATGTTTCTAATAGTGGGACCTTATACTGCATATTGCAACATCCTCTTTACATAATTTTAAAAAACATAGTCGATGTCTATGTAGTACGATAAAAAATTATATGTTTAAATTTATTATTACATGATGTAAACCTATATGGAATAGTACACATTTCTTGAATTTAAACTACAAGATTACTTGATATGATCTATTTGATATTGAAAAATATAGCGTTGGAAAAACCATTAGTCCCCAAAATACATGAACATGTACCTATAACATCCCCCAATGCCATTATTTTTAATCCCCACTAATAATACTAGTTCATCATGGATCATCCATGAGTGTGCCCAATCTATCATAGAATATCATATATCCAAAAAAATCCACAATTTAGGTCATCAAATTATGATGCACTTGGTTATTCATTCATTTCAAAACAAAACCATCATTGACCACAATGATGTAATGGGTCCCCAAATATCATCCCACCTCCCAAGAATTTTGCACATATTATTATATGATTATTAAACATAAGTATCCAATATGCACATCCCAAATATCATAAGTCATCGTTTTTTATAAGATTATTTTTATTATACAATTAAACAAAACATAAGCATGGAATACTAATTTTATTTTCCATAAGGTTCTCCAAAATCTATTTGAATTACCAGATCTATATAGTATAACCTTGTGCATACATAAATGAGTAGGGTGATCTAAAAATCCTAGTATAGGATTATACATTATAAGTAAACACAACATGTGAGTGAATAGTGTAACATGACATCATAAAAGTGAATCCCCTTGCGTAATCCTAAGGAAGAATAAAATAATGAACATGGTAACATATGGTCATCATAACATATGAAATGTGAAAGAAAAAGAAAAAATGATAGAAAAACGATTCATGGTTAACTGTGTAGACAATATCACATGGAGGATGAAGTCCTATAATGCATTATGTTTGCTACCTAATCCCATACCTGAATTCTCACGAGACTAAATCATTACCCAATAAATTTAAAGGATATCTAAGAACACCCATAATAATATATTAATGATTTATGAGTTCCAAATAATGTAATTCAATCATATTTCATACAAGAATAATTACTCAAAGAATGTAAATGGGATGAAAAATATTTCCTAATATCATAATCAAATGAAATTTAATTATGATGGAATTTAAGAAATAAACATAGGGAATGTGGGTACCCATATAAGGATGGAAAAATAAGATATAAATGCATATGAGACATATATATATATATATAATATCGAATCATTCTATATAATAATATATTCTTATTATGTGTGTTAGAGGGAGAATAGACATAACCCGATGAAAAATGGAGGTTTAATTAAATCCCAAACCTCAAACATGATTCGGAAAGTTCATTATTTACCTTCATAAATAATAAAATTATGATAATTATTTTCATTCCAAATAACCTTTTTCATGTTTAATATGCAATTTATTTCTTTCATTTTAATTTTATATTCAATTACATAATGATTTAGGTTCATGTCAGATGTTTTGATGATATTCATATCATATATCCAAAATAACCATGGAATGTTCACTTAGTCCCAAGATATTAAAAATTAATAATGTCAATAATATTATTCATTAAATAATGATTATTTTCAAAAATAAATTATACCATTTTAAAAAAATTAGTTATGGTTATGAAAAATGAACTACATTGCAATTATGGAGACCGTAGGTCATACGTACACATGTGTAACTTTAGAATTTTTCAATGATTTTGATAGAAATAAGGTTTGTATTATTTTTATATTCCATAATTATCATTATATCATAAATATTCTATTATTTATTTAAATACACTTACATATAACATCAATTTAATTAGGTAATAAGAAATGAACCGCGTCTCTTCACAACATGGTAGTCTTCCATATAGAAAAATGACATTGTCATTATATTAATGGATGGTAAGGTAAGAAGGAATATGAAATAATAATTTTTTTTAAATATTAATTTTTATGGAATATAATATATAAGCATTAAGTCCATTATCATGTACAATCATGAGATATTTTGATGGAAAATGTGTAACATTTGATTGTGAGGAGGTAACCTGTTATAAGTGGAGAAGAGGACTCACTAAGAAATTATGAAAATGAAAAGTTATAAAAAATTTCACAAATGAATAAATACTCCAAAAAAGATAATTATAAAACCATTGTTTATATAAATTTTAAATACTTATATATAATATTATTAGTAAATTTTTGTAAGTCATTATAACCCTTATCCTTTAAGTTTTTGCCCCTAGTACACACGTTTTATCCTTAACCAAATTAATTTATTTTTACACATTTTCTATTTGTTATATTATTTACCTTAGTATATAATATTAACTATATAGTTATTTATTTGTATTCCATATTATAAAATTTAATTCATATACGTGGTTGAATTTAATTTATAATTAAACATGAAAACGTGGAGAAAATAAAATTTACAAATAAAAAGTTTTAATAAGTATAAATTTTTTTCACATGTATAAAATGTTTTACGTAAACCTTTTGCATTAGATTGATTATAATTAACCATTATGGATAGTTAATAAAATATTTTATCTAATATTACATTTAAATAATTTTAAAATAATATATATATTCTTAATTAGTGTAAATGAAATGTTAGTTTTGGATAAAAACCTATATTTTTTACTATTACAAAATTATGCTGGTTAAAGAAATCCCTAAAATTAATACTAATCTAATTTTTACATTTTAATTTTAAAAATGAAACTCATTGTTTTAGAATAATAATATAAAAATCCAAAATTTTAATTTAATTATTTTTTCACAAAAGTAATTATGATTTTTTTGGAGAAAAAAATAATCTCCAAAGACTAGGAATATAATTCCCAAAGACAAGTACTTTGTTATAAATATAATTTTTTATCCATAATAATTAATTCTCAAAAAATCTATTCCAATTAATATTTCGGAATTTAATATCTAGGATACAGTAGTCATGTATGTAGAATAATATTAATTTATTATTGATGTTCATTAAAACTCGGTGTTGCGGGTAATATATTATATCCAACATAGTATTCATTAAAAACATAGGGTGTTACAGTATTCCCATCATAAATAATTTTTACCAAAATATTTTTTTATTATAAGTTTATGTGAAAAAAGTGTGAGTGTTCTTCTTAATTTCTTCATCTAGTTCCTAGGTTTCCTCTTCATATTTATAGTTATACTATTGAACTTTTAACAAGTGAATCCTTTTGTTTCTTTCATATTTATCTAAACAGTCAATTATTTTTACAGGCTTCACCTCATAGGAGAGATAATTTTCCATCTATACCTCTTATGAATTCTATACATGTGAGGGATCTGGTATCAACTACATCAAGAGGGATATATGGTATAATTGATATACATGTGAAAGTGTCGTTTGGAGCTTTAGTAGATAAGACACAACTTTTTAGTAGTTGAGAACCTCAAATGGAGTGTCATACCTGGGTAATAGTGTTCCATTCCTCCAAAATATAATGAATCTCTTCAATTATGATATTCTAATGATTAGTATATCCCTGACCACAATATCTTGTTCTCATTAATGACTGTCAGCTACCTCTTATGTTAGCTCTATGAAGTCCGGATATAATGAATTATGGTCTAGACCTTTTCTACCACTTCTTCATACATTTTTTGTCGCAATATCTTTATTCCAACAACATAATCAAAAAACAATGGTTTTTAGAATCACAAGCCTTAAATATTTATTATAAAGTTCCATCTTAACTAGATTAAATTATTATATAAGAACTCAAAAAGAGGAATATGTTGATCCTGTGATACTTTTTATTCCATCAAACATACACTCAAAATGTCTTCTACTGTGGATGATAAAGAATTTGTATGTTCAACATAGTATTGTAGTTCATGTTGGAGGATATTCCTTAACCTGAAGGTAAATTTTAGATCTCATTAAAATATAATTAATTATTTTATTCCATGAGGAATCTCCTCCTCTATAATGTATTTCATTTCATGTTGATCATTTTTATAGTTCTATTGAGTTTTAATGATGTTATTATCCTTTTTAATATTATAAAGAACAACCTATATGGAATTTACTCTTATTAATGGATTATATAGACTAGGGAAAAAGAGTATAGTGATTTTCCCCATATCAATGTATGTATAGTTAATGGTTTCTTCACCCCTTATACATTAAACATTCATAATTTTCGTGTTCAGATACCAAACACTTCTCACTATATTCTATAATAAAGTTATTTATATTGTCCCTCTAATAGTTCTATCAATGTTCTCGATACATCTTCATGATGTAAAGTGAGATATGTTTGAAAATAGTTGATGATTCAAAATATCCTTCCTTATCACAGGATTTTATGGTACACATAGTCTTGAGACAAAACATATAACTCATTTCTCAATGATTTTTAACTATGAGGATTTCTATTTTATTATGGATTAAGCCTAATTTTTAATTTACCTATCATATTTTGGGCATCAATTAACTTTTATAAAATGGATGGTTGAGAAAAAAGGTGAGAAAGGACTAATTATGTACCTTTATTTTGGATTCCCATTTCCATCTGTTGCATGTATAAGAAGATTGGATCATTCTCAATTATCTTCATCGATAATATGGCCAGATTATTTTTTTCATACAACATCTACCACATTTTATACATTACCTGGATGATGATCGATTGAGAACTCTTGACTATTGATGATCTTTTCCCTTCTATGTTGGTGCATACTGAGCACCTCATGTGTGAATAAATATTTTAGGCTCTTATAGTTTATATATATTTCACACTTTCCCCTATAGAGATAATGTCATCATATTTTCAATGTAAAGATCATTATTTCGAACTCTAGATGATGTATTGGATAGTTATTATAATTAAATTTCACAAACCTAGACTAATAGCATATCATTTTATCATTCATCATCAAAAAACATCATAATAAAGTATTTGAAGCATCACAATATACAAAAACATGTTCTCACTCAAGGGTATCATGAGAACATGTATAGTGATAAACCTTTTCTGAACTCATTAATTCTCTATTCACATTCACTAGTGTTTAAAACAATTACTCCCTTTCATTTTACAATGGTTAATGGAACTGAAAATCCTAACAATTTTCTCACAAATAATCAGCAATAACGCTCTTTTCCATATAAACTACAGATCTCTATTATAGAATATGGTCTATGTTATTCAACAATTTACTTTTATTTGAAGGTTTCATATATATCCATTTTCTGGAGATAATAAAACCCCATTAATATATTCCATTATCTAGAACTCCAAATTAAAATAAATAATAAAACTTCTCATATATAAATATTACATATTAGAAGATGAATATTCATTACATATCACGATAATCTATTCTAAAATCATTGAGTCATAGTGGCTTTTTATAAAATGATACATAAAAAACTAGTTCATAAGATAACTATATCATCTCCCACTATGATTTTCAAAATGATCATATTCTTAGACAAGCCATAAAAATAATCATTATTCAAAATATTTGGAATGAAAGAAAATAATGGGTGATCTCAAATTCTCAGAATGGGTAAACAAGGGAGTTATGAACATAACATTAGAATAGGGGTTTGATAACATAGAAATAAAATTTTAAAAAATCATACATTCTTTATAAAATATCATAAAAATGAGTTATGGACCAAATTATATATACTTATTAATTCGTTATTTATAAACAAATCAATTAACATGGGCGATGAGACAAAATTATTGGAATAAGGAAGAGGGTTTTGGAAAACACATAATAAAAAAAGTATTTTTTCAAAGGATACCTAACAAGACAATCATTAATTGTTAGGCTAGTATTAACCCCCATTTTACATACATTGGTCTTTGCATAACTTCATGTGTACTCTATATTTGAGATTGAGATAGTCTTGTGTACCCTATATGCTCATATATCATTAATATTTACCTAAGCTATTTGAGGTAGTTATACATCTCCCCAATTTTATAATCCATATTTTTATGTTCCATAATATCATAAAACAACCAACATATCAAAAACCATGAAAGGAAATTGGATTCATAACTATTTCATCATATCATAATATGTGGTAAATAAATGGGTTTTGTAAACACGTTTCCATTACAATCATAACCATCCATATAATGACTATGAATTGTAACATTGAATCATATCACTAGTAAATAATAATTAACATCAAAGGATGTCATCTTAGATAAATTTTTTTTTAAAAAAATATTATAAACATTTATTAACTAATATTTAAATCACACAATCTTCTAGGATGTGTATTATTTTCCATTCCAATTCACATAAAAAAGTACATGGTATCACTGAGACATCCCATAAAATAGTAATGATTCATTGAACCGGCTCATCAAGAAGAAATTTGAATTTGGGTAACACAAGTGAAGGCCTGTGGTTTCTCATTTTCTTTGTAAAACACATTAGTGAAAGAGTAAAATACATGAGACCATTGGATATCCAGTTTCTTCTTCACAAAATTATTTATTTTGTTGGTTTTTATTCAAAGAGAAATGATTTATATTTTCAAAATCTTTAATAATGTTATTAAAAACGGCTTCCTCCAACCCTCATTGTTTACAAATGATGGTGAAAACCTTTTTCCCTTAAACTACATAGAATCATTAGAAATATTCAATTTAATAAATTTTATTTCCATTATAGAATATCTCAATTTATTTATTAATCTCACATGGGATTTCTTAATTGTATACAGCATCATGTGATAAAGAAAAAGGTGGAATCTCATCTTACGTGAGATCAAGTTTTCCCAATGCTGTGAAGTTCCCACATGAATGAGATGTTGATCACATGAATAAACTCATTCACCAAAACTTCCTTGAATAATAGTCATGTTTGTATCCACATTTGGTACTAAGTCATGGTTCAAATGAAATCCTTCAGGAGCATCATTTCTTGTGAGCATCGAAATGTTGTGTATATTCCTCTCTTGATCTAAAGCATAAAAGTATCATGTGTTTACATTTAGTCATGGAGTATTTTACCTTGTATAACATAGTATTATGATAACTATAAATGGTTATTTATATATGATAATCCCTCAATAATGATTGAATATTCCCGATATAGAGGATCATATAAAGGATTTTGCATCCTTATCTTTTTATGCGAACAAAAATTAACTCACATCAATAAATTATTATATTTATTTTTCATTCATCATTGTGATATTTTCCAATAAATATCATGTGATGATATATTGAGTATTCATTGATATTTTCACCCAGAAAAAAATCACGCACAAAATGTTGAGGGATGCACAACTTACCCTATGAATGCTTCCCATGTAGACCCCTAGAGAACTATACACTCACCATGATTTAAAAATGAAATAGACTTAAAATATGTTCCCCCTATGGGTGTTATAAAACCTATGAACACTATGGGGTAGCTACGACAATCCTCCTCCACCATGGTTGACAATAGGGTCCCATGTTTTGTTTAGGTGGGTCTTTGGTTGGCTTATGGCATAATATTTTTTTTATAAATTGACCACAAAAAGTTCAAATAATTTAAAACCGACACATGGTCATATTCTTCCTCAAATATACTTCATGAAAAAAAAATTGTAATTTATTTTATATAGAATAAATTAAAATAATAATATAAATAAATAATCGAAAGAAATATTAGGTTTCATGTTTTGTATATTCTTTTTTCATTTTTAATATAATGAGTATGTTCTATAGCACAATTGACACATATCATTCTGATTTAATACTGGTTCAATAATAATCTTAATTAAAATGGATATTTTCTCAATCATTAAATTAAATTCCATTTTTGAATCCATAAAAATCCTACATGAATGATTACATTATCTTAAATCAACAAACACATAATAAAATATTGACATCAAAAAAATGATTTCATAGTTTCAAAAGTATCATTCTTTGTATATTTTTTCAATGTGTACAAACATTATAATATTCAATAAGTTTTTTTAATTCTTTTATTCCAATTTTAGAAAATAAAATTAAATGGATAAGTGGAGGTATTCACATCTCAATAATTTTTCCAAAACGTGTTCTCCTCCCATATAAATGTTTTTCCATGAACACAAATATGAGGGTAGTGATATCCCCATGTACCATTTGAAAAACATATTTAGTTAATCAACACTAATATTAATTGAGAAATCCCAAATATAAATTAAGATAGATACAATTAAGACTTTATGATTCTTTTATAAATTACCATGCATGTTAAATCTTTCTAAACAATTATAATTTTATTTTTTATAGGTGTCAAATAATGATATTTAGGAATGAAATGAAAAATACTAAACATATACTGACAAACACATCAAATGGTTCATGTACAATGTGATATAGCTCTCCAATTTTATTTATATATACTATCCCCAATGATGATGGATATATAATTATTTTAGAGTATGGATAAGGGAGTGATATATATATCCCATCATTTAATTTTAAAATCAATTATGTAACTCCCCATTCATTGTATAGAAATCATTTAACATCTATGAATCATTAATGATTTGACTAAATGGAGACATCCATCTCCTTAAATTCTTCACATGATAGTGGAAAAAAATATATGAGATAAAAAATAGGGACTTATTTTAAAATCAATAGTATTATTCAAGCTAATAGATTCCTCTTAGCCTAGGATATTCTTTACCACTAATATCATCTTGAGAAAATTTCATTGGACACTTCTTTCTATTTTGAGTCTAATATATATAATTATATTGTTTCTTCCCATACACTAATACATTTTTTGGAAAAACGTTTTAATTTTCATTATTCTTTATTATCTAGTTACCAGTTTTGTATATCTTCAAAAGAGCTTTCACCTCATATTTCAAATTCACCATCTTTTCCCTTTTGGTATATCATGTTATTCAACATCTTCCAATTTGTTATCGAATTTAAATTGATTTATAAACATTACTGAGAAATATTTTAAAATTTTATCTATCATATGATAATACATAGATTTCTTACAACTATTTTATATTGAATCATATTCACTTCAAAAAATAGGGAATATCTCATGGTATTCATATAATAAATATTATCAGTTCTATGACCCTTCTAATTAAATATACCTTAATCTTTATATATATATTTATATATACATATATGTTTTTAATTGGTAGAATGAATGGATTTCTAGTACCAAAATATTTTCATTCAGAATGTTTTATAATATATTTCTTAGGACTACAACTTGATTCAGGCATTTATTATGAAAGAGAAATGTTATATGAGAAAGTGTATCATTTGTCGTCCTACCATACACAACACCAACAGAAATCCATGATCATGAAAATTCCTACCTGATATGAATTATATCAAGATAGTTCTGGTCTATCTACATCCTCAAGCTAATAAATATTTTACTTAGGGGTTAATCATTTCTATAAAATATTTATTTCTAAGATAGATGTTTGAAAGGATCTCTCGATTAAATTTTTTGTAAAAAATATTAATTGTAATCTTATATGATTAAAAACCCAAGTATTACATGTCATTTTCTTTCTTAACTATCATCCATTTTTGTTATGGTATTATCTACATAGTAATAGAAAATTGGTTCATGACTGATTCAAACTGTCACTCATTATAATAGTGAACACTACTATTGAAATACTTAAATAAATCTTTACTGAATTCGATTTTGTTCTTTGTGGATAGATTAATTCTATATTGATTTTTATTCATTAGATTAGGATTTATATTTTAATTAATTATAATCACCCAAAATATATTCCTTCAATTATTTTAATGTCTTTTAGTGTTATTCCAATGTTATAGTGAATTATTTACATAAGTCATGAAACACCATAAAGAGATTATGAATCATTTCCTCTTCTTTTCTAATGCAGTCATTCCAACATTCATAGATTGTGAATCTCTATTTTTTAGTTGTACTACCAATATTTTATAAATTTTAGGGGAAAATAATCTTCCTAAAAATTATCTCATCCACACATAATGTTATAATATTAACTAAGTTTGACACAATCCAGACTATCCCATAATTTAGTATAGCAACACGATCACAAATTGAAACAGTATTTGTAAAAATGATTAGTCATGGAATAAATTCATCGTGTAGGATGATTCCATTTTATTCAGTGATGATCTCATGGTTTACATCGATTCATGATTCCAAATGTAATTTATTTTTGAAATAACTATTTTTCTAGTTGTATGTGAAATTTTTCATTTGGGTTATTATTGATTCATCATACTCAGCAATAGCTCAAAAAATTGAAATTTGTGAGACATACTATCTTCCTCATCTAATGTCTTCATATCTTTCCAACCCTCCATCAACAACATTTTTTGTTCTGAATGACAATTTCAGGATTCAGGTAATGAATTTTGAAGAACCATTATCCTATTGTCACTCACTTCCAATTTAGTATCATTTACATTCATAAAAACCTTTTGAAAATTTTTAGGTTCATCAAAGGATTCTATAAAAATCTATCTCAAAAAAATATTTCTCTTCATATTTAATTTTAAATTATTTATAAACATCATAATATCATTACATGAAAATAATTAATATTTGGTTATTTTCAATGATTTTTTTTGTGAGCGTATTCGATATTGCAACCGTTTAAAAGAATGATTATTCTGATGAATTATCCTCTACATCATATATAATTTTTCATCCTTAAGACACATGGTACATATGATAATAAAATTTACAACTCCTTCAGTAAATTTTATCATATGATATTTGAATTAAAAATTAAGGTCAATAAATAATACATTATCATATCATCTTGAACATGATTCATTAGATAAATAATAAAATTAATTATTGAGAATTATACCATTTAGATTACCCTAAATTGGAGTTGTATCACCATTTATATCAAGATTAATTTTCAATATCCATTATTTTCTTATATTACAGTTATTCTAATTTTTGGTAAAAATATCTACATTCCTTTCATCATGTGTAAATTTCCTTTTCTTTATTTGAGTTAGATAACACATTTTGATAATTCTACACATCACAATATGTTTCATATATATTTATATGGAACTTTCCTATAATAATAATTGTTGATAACAATGCCAAAATTGTCACTTAGAGAGTGGGAGTGAATCTATGGATTACTTTATATGTATTCATTCTTA
Source organism: Viscum album (assembly GCA_963277665.1). Lineage (NCBI taxonomy): Eukaryota > Viridiplantae > Streptophyta > Magnoliopsida > Santalales > Viscaceae > Viscum > Viscum album. The sequence goes on along the minus strand of OY728147.1, from coordinate 126,942,848 downwards.
TAATTCAGAATTTATAACATGGTAGGGTTCTTAATCCACTCAGTTATATTTCACAGTATGACATATTATGCAAAAATAATATTAGATATCTTCTATTATGTTATGGAAAAGATTCAATAGAAATACATAGGCCTCACCATACTGGTTTCACCACCCCAACATGGATTCAACACTATAATATTTTCATCAATTATAATGTCTAACACAAATTCAAACTATAACCTAAATCCTATGTCCACATAAGATGAATGATAGAATACTTTAGATAATAATACCAGATCCCACACTATACTCCACAATCATGATTCACACATGATGATTATTATAATTCTTCCCACTGTGTTAGTAGAGTCCACATTAATATTTACACTATTGAGTCAGAAAATATGATATATATATTGCTACATACAATCTTCTACTTCTGATCCAATAATATAAAGCCCTAAAATTTCATCAGAGAGATCATCCTCCATTTATGTATTAGATCATCTCTATTAATTTATAGTTTCATGTTCCATTGAATGCCACTAGTCCTACTAAGATAGTTCTAACCACATCTGTATGATCATTTTCCTCAACAAAATAATTCCAATGAAAATATAATTTCATATTTATATTTAAGTACAAAACTAAATTGCATGTTTTCATGTGAAACAAAAAAAATCATTATTATTTTATACATGAATAATATTGAAAAAATTAAAATAATGCATAACAGATTTCAAACCTAAATCCAACCAAATAACTTTCAGGTTTTTATTATATAAATAACGGTTCATATATTAATCCTTTGAACACAAAATTTATTTTTATTTTTGTTTTATCTACTTTTCATGGGATCCCAATCTTCTTAAATTCACTTGTGCCTCAATCTCAACAACCATTGAAAAAGATAATGTATCTCAATATGTATTCATGTATCACATGATCAATTTCAATATCTATATTAAACATGAATCCCCAAATTAGTATTTGATATCAAATATTTGTATTTTTGAGGGTAGATCACACAATATTATGGGTTTCATATTGTTGATTATTCTAATTCATGTATCAGTTATTATAATATCATATTGACTGTAGGAAAACTAATATATATTTTTGGAATAATTTCTTGAGGAAGATCTTCAAATGTGTGTCACATATGTGAGGTCCATTGGGGTCTCATTTTATAAAAGAAAATCATGACTGTGAGAGTCATAAATATTATGAATCATTATTTACTAATACTTCCTCATAAGACTATGGAGTTCTTTGATGCTATGTTTCAAGTAAAACACGATCTCTTTTCAAAATATAGAACAATAAAAGGTTTAAACGGATCATAAAACCCTTTATATTTTTAGTTTAGTATCATCAATTTTCATTTATTTCATAATAATCATAACATCAAAGGAAATATGTTTTTTAGTCATTTATTTTTATTCCATGAAGATTCAAAATCGTGAAATATTCTCACATAGGTTTACTTAATTTTCTTTCTCATCATATGACACCAAAAATGGTGGCCTATAAAAAGGTGAGATTGAATTTTATCATCTAGATAATGTTATCACATTAATGAAATGTAAATCACAAGAATCAACGCATTCATCCACATTTCCTCAATCTATATTCATGTACATATCTTATATTTATAGTGGATGATGTGTTAAATGAAATATTTCTTGCTGAATATATATTTGTTTCCAGATAATCTTGTTTGTATTCATTTAGAAATATCACACGTATAAAAATTTCAATTCTGGATCATATCTTGGAGTATTTAAGCACTCATAAATATGTTCCTTAGAAATAAAAAAGGTTTAATGTTATCAAAAATCCCTCTACATAGACTGTATTGTCAAGATACAATTGATCAAATGATAGATGATAAATCCATATTATTTTATGAAGGAGAGGAACAACATGTTTCATCTAAATCATAAATTAGATGTTTTCCCATCCTCCCACTATTATAACATATTGTTTTCCATGGAATTATCATTGGATAAATAAGATTTTTCACCTCAGAACACTTCCCATATAAAATAGGGTTATATTAACCGTTTTCCCAATGAATACCACTCTTGTTTACTACTATTACTAATATGTGCTCACCATGATTCCTCATGTGAAATTTTATACACAAATGAAATCCCTATGTAAACTATTAAACCTTTTACTTCAATGGGTTGTCCCTATTCTAATATCCCTAACATGCTTGACCTTATGGTCTCCCATGTGGTTGAGGTGATACTTTGGTTAGATTGTAGCTAGATTATTGTTTTCTAAATTTTTCATCATAATTACATATAATATAAAAAAAATAAATTTTCAATTACTTCATCATATATACTTCATGTAAAATAAAATTATATTTTATTTTTAAAGGCCTTATATGAAACAAAATTCTCAACCTATCATAAAAAATATCACATTAAATGGTGTTCACATTCCTTATTTATTGTTTTTGTAAATGTTTCAGTTCATCAAACCCATTGAATCATTTATTTTTCTATACAACTCTATCAAATATCTATATAATTACAAAGGATAAATTCTCATGAATGTAATATAACCCCATTTTTAAATCCATTACAATCATCCCCACAAAATTACTTTATATACACTCACTATACACATTTGAGACATTGACATTAAGTTAAATACATTCATGGGTTCAATTGTCTCATATTATAATAGTCACCTTGTGGATACGTCATCTTTCATTCCACTTTTTCTAGTTGTACCACTATGGATCATGATCATTGGATAGTCATCTGGTGGACACACCAATCCTATATGCCACATAAACCATTGATTTAAACCTCATAATTGTAATTTTACTTCATCACAAATTCCTACAGTAATGTTTAATTTATACACCATTAGTAATGTGGGGACATTTAAAGAATATCGAATAAAGGTTATTTAATCATATAAAACTTCGTTCCCAAATCACTGAGGATTTCCTCATAATGGTCAATGAATTACTCCTACCATCAATTATCAACACCTATAAGACCCTCACATGTAATATAAACAATATTATATTATATATTGTTGTAACGCTAATAATTAAACACTGAGTTGAAATTTTTTTTTTACGTTTTTTTGGATTATTGAAATTAAATGAATTTCAAAATATGAAACCCAGAAAAGTATAAAATTTATTACATTGGAGAAAATGGGGAGCATAATCCATTTATTTTAACCTATCCATTATCATAATAAAGTCTTTTTTTATCAATACATTAACTTTTGTAGCATACCCCGCAACCCCCAGATGAATTCAATAGCTTGATTTAGAGTGGTTAGCTCTATCATCTAAGTCTTTTCTAATGGGTACTATTTATTCCCACATATCTGGATATTAAAATTATTTTCTCTCTAGTCCAACACGCAATATATATATTGGTCCATCATGACGCCAACTACTAATAGTTGTCTCCCCAGGCAGCTGGAAAACTTTTCCTCTTCATATATTGATACTCCCTCATGGGGATTCTCTACATCATAATGAGTAGTCGTTTATTGAATCACTTTTATAAATTCTTGTAAATACATTGAATATATATGAACATATTATTTTAAAATCCATATTTTAACATTATCCCACAAAACCCTAAAATAGTTGGTCAATGCATGCATTGAGAGATAGTAAACCCCACCAAACTTCTTTTTTATGATCCACTAGTAGATTGCTGTTATTTTTTCCCATATGACCTAGAAATGTATCAGTGATAGGTCCCTAAATATATCTGCAACACAGTAGTAGTTTTCTTGATTCACATAAAATGTGTTTAATAGAGAATCAATTTCCTCTTTAATATTAATATTTAGTAAATAAAATTTTCAAGAAGAATATATTGATGATCATGCTTAAGATCAATATATTTGGCCTCTTGTGTGTATGAGTGACATAGACACTCAGTCATCACTAACACATATAGTGGATTAATTTTTGGCATCATAGTATGCTTTTTATATACAATCAAATAATCTCTATCATGCTCTAAAACTGACACATTGATGAAATCAGAATCATATTTAGTTATCAGTTCAAGGTCATACTCTTCCAAAATTTCATTTGGATATGTAAAAATTTCCACATTTCCCTTTGTAATCTCATATATATATAACACTCCATGGGGTTAATCCCCACAATATGTAATAAAAAAGTAGTGTAGTCTATGGTAGAAAATAAATAACAAAAAATACTGAGTTATGATTTAAATATAGTACACATTTTGGAGAGATCGCATTCATACTCTATTTAAGTGATATCGCCTTCAAATTCATTCCCATTCTCATCAAATATTCTATCCAATAGGTTGATTCTTGAGTCACTATTGGAAAATCCACCACTATATAATCCTAAAAATTATTGATAAACTCACCATTTTCTACAAGAGGAACCTCCACCAAGTGTGATGTGAAAATAAAAAGAATTAGTATAAAATTACCAAAATATTAATTAAAAAGAGGGTTTGAGTTTTCCATTGGAACCATTTGATATGAGTATTATACCCCTACCCCCCCCCCCCCCAAACAAAATTCACATATATAGTTATTGGAAGCTCCTCTAATGCATTGGTATGAAACACTCACTAAACCACAAGAATGGAGAAGGATTCCAGGGATACCACACCCACATTCATAATTATTCATATCATCTCACCACACATAATTCATGAATTTTATATAGGATCCCCATGAGATTCCCCTCTCACTAACCCCTATGAATTTTTAAAAATAAATTATGGACTTTTGTGGTGTAAATTTATTGCAAGGAATGTAAAAAGATTTTTTAGTTTCTAGTCTATCAAAAATTCTCCTAAAACTTTTATGGAAAAGAAAATATATTCATACATTTATTTATTCACACTATATACATCACATCTCCATTAATCCTTCTTAGTAAACTCTATATAATACACCACTTTGAGAAACTAGACTTATCACATTATTTCATTGGTCTATAATTTAAGTATCTTTATCTCTAAGTTAGGGATTATAACCTCATAGTCATTGAATTATGCAACCTTATATATCTTAATAATGATTGTTTTGAGATCGAAATAGGTGATATTTAAAATTTACAATAAAATAATTATTTAGTAATTTATAATATCTTCGGTCTAAATTTATCTCTATATCTTCTTTTGTTTGAGGTAAAGACAAGGCTAGTCCATGCTACTCTTGGATATTGATAATGATACATCATCAAGAATTAAAATAATTGCACGATGGGACTTCCCAGGATCCATTTTGGGTGTTTTCATAGAGGACCTAAAATAATTTTTCATAAAATAGATTCTATAGGATCATTTTATCAATATTTGTTCCAAAAAATCTAATCCTATCTATAAAATATCATAGAAACCACTGCCTTTGTTGAACACCTCCTCCTTAGTTGATGATATTTCATGAAATTGGTATATCCTTCTATCTACCTCCCTTAATCCATCATTGCGTAACAATTTAAAAGTATTATAATCCTCTATATTTCTCAAGGTTACACCACCATTTAATTCCAAAAATAGTTTTTTGTAACAAAATTGAAGCAAAGTTCATTGGTATCATGATCCTAGTAATAGAGCTCTAATGAGCTACCATTCAATCAAGTTCCCAAATAATAATTATATGTTGGTTATGGATAACCTTAGAGTATTTTCATTGTGTGACCTACATATGGTGGTAGAATTATCATGAAAAACATAAAAGTGTTGTTTGTATCATTTAAGTTGATTTCATTAATGCTTGAAACCAACACACCACTATTAAAGGTCATACTCTATGAAGTCTCCTTGATTCTACCATAGTCTCCATTTGTGATCAATCATGTTTGAGTGATGGAGTTTTCTATGATAAAAATTATATATGACCCTTTCATGAACACATGTCTTGTTCGATTGATCACTAAGAGGTGCACACAAAGATTGTATAAAATGTTATAATGATGTGTGTGTTTCTATGGGTAATAGGGTATGGAATTTACTATCAAAAAATTAACAACATCCGACCCATATTGGAACAATAATTTTAAATAGGTACCCATATCACTATCATTAAAGGCTATATACCCCTATAATTTCATTCAATCGTTCTATTACTCAGACTATTATGCTGATCTAAAATCCCCCAACAACAATTCCCCCAACATGATGTTAATAGGTCTCACCCATAATGTAGGAATCCCAAAAAAGAAGTTTCAATCCACTTAGGGAGGTAACTGAAAACCCTTACAACATCATAAATGGGTTAACCATCTAGTTTATACAAAATCTTCACTCCATTTAAATTTCATGCATCATGATAAGAAAATTTGACATGATCTTTTTGTATTTTTCAAATCTCAATAATTCCTTTGAAAACCCCATCATATGTTATGATGGAATTTATAAGAATAAACATAATAAAATCCTAAAGAGGGAATATATATTATTAATTTTCCTTATGTTATATGTCCCTTAGTACCTACAAAATCTCCATCTCAAGTAATGGATTTTTTTCAGTATCTTATATATATTTCATCACGTTTTGAAACTCATCATATATATCTCCATGTATAGGGATTACACAAATATTATAGATATCACATAGGATAATTCCTTCCATAGTATGATGTAGGTGTAGTTATCTTGTGTCTCATGAAATATAACTCAAAATCTATTTAAAGAGTTCTGAGTGGTTTTTTTCATGTAATTTTATAGTTTATAAAACCTTGTGTGAAGTCTAGTGTTTTTTAACAGGGTTGAAATACTAAATTTTGTGAACTTTTTGAATTTTGGGATGGATCAGTCTTAAAACCATACTTTGGGATGATGTTTCATGAAATTGGACCATTTAAAAGTGTTGACACATGCTTGGGTAAGGGTTTGAGGTGTTTTATGGATGGTTTAATGGGTTTTTTGTGCACTGAACCTAGAAATGGTGTTTGCGCAGGCTGAGCACAGTTGGTCAAACTGTGTGGGTCAAAATATTAAGCTTGCTAAGGGTTTGATAGAGGCACACGTACAGTCTGCACATGGTTAGGAAAACCATGCAGGACAAAATGTTAGAAGTAGTTTTATTAGACAGAAGGTCCCACAAGGTTTGTGCATGGTTTTCCAAACCATGTGAGACAAACCGTACGGCTTACTCAGTTTTGGATTTCATGTAATTTTATTTAATTAAATTTTCGTCTGTGAGGGACTTAATTAAATGTCATGATATTGTGGGTTTTAATTGATTAAATTCTTGGATAATAATGTAATTTAATTCATTGATGAAAAATGGGGATTCATTTAATCAAATTAACTTGATAAAATTTAATTAAATTATAAATAGTTGGAGTTTTATATAATTAGATCTAAGTCTATAGAGTTCAATTAAATGGGTAATATATGTGGATTGGGGGTTTTACCTAATTAAATTCATGGATTTGATGAATTTAACGATTTATGAAAAGTTGGTGAAATGTTTTAATTAAATTTGAGTTTATATGACTTTAATTAAATAACGATGATTTTGAGTTATATTAATTAAATTCTATGAGGGAAATTTAATTAATTGAGTTAAGGAGGAGTTTTTATTTAATTTAATTAATTGGATAGGAATTTAATTAAATGAGGTGTAATGGGGGAGTTATGGTGTTTATCAAAGAATTGGTTAAATTAAAATAATAATAATAATAGGTTTATTATTATTATTTTTATTATTTTAATTATTGTAAAACTAATTGGGGTTGTAATAGTGAGGCTCACAGTAGGGTGAGGCATGATCCCCTCCCCTCATTCTCCCAATGCGAGTCGCACCACTCCCCAACTCAGCTCCCTATATGCATTTCACATCATGGTGGCTCCCTCACGAAGTTGTATTTATCATCGAGGTATCTTTTTATCATCAAATTTCATTATTTTCACCAGATATTTTGGCTCTTCTTCTCGATATCTCCATTAGGCCGAAAGACTAAGGCTTGGGGTTAATTTGGTTTATTCCATTATTATGATTCTAGGTGGTGAAGATGATGTCTCAGGACCCATTAGTGTATAATTTGAAAACCTCTACTGAAAGCATAGTGGTTTGTCTCGATTTTGTTCACCGCCATCATATTTGGGTGTAGAGATGAAATTTGAGTGTGTGTATTCTTTTGTGGTGGTTCATGTTAATTTGAATATTGTGGTTTAAGTTAGAAATTGTTGGTTAACAAAATTCCTTGAGGTAGGTTCTTCAAAATTTATTTTATTCGGTAAAATTATAGTTTTTGTTAATCTAATACTTTTGATAATGTTAATTGAAATATTGGATAAAATGTCATATTATTTGTTAGATTATGAAATCAAATTTTGTAATAATACACCTCAAATTGAGGTTCGCATCCTTCATGAAAAAATCATAATATTTAAATTTATGGGTTCATTTAGCTTGTGGTTTTGTGAATTACTATTTATTCCCATTTTTGTTGATGCAATTTGGTTTAGTGGAAACTATGAGTATTTGAAAGGATAAGTGGAGATAATTAATAGGGAATTAATTAATAAATTTTTATTTTGATAACATAAATAATTAATTTATAAATTAGTTATGAACCAATAGAATTGTAATTAAAATATTGAATTGGTTATCTTATGATAAATAATTTGGGGAAATTAATTATGAGATGATATTTGTCTATATAAGATAATGAATGGTGAATTAATTATGTGCCATGAAGTAGATTAAAGATAAATAATTTTTAGAATTAATTATGATAAGTTGGCATTTGATTTGGATAATTAATTTTGATGAATTAATTATGGAATGATGATATTTAAAATGGAATAATTAATTGTTAGTTAATTCTAGGCCACAATGTTTAGTAATGCTAATTAATTGTGTGAATTAATTATGATAAGTTGATATTTTATTTTAATAATTAATTGGGAATAATTAGTTTTGAAAATATGATATTTAAAATGGAATAATTAATTGTGAATTAATTATGTTCCTGACCTTGAAATATAGGTAATTAATCTGGGTATTAATTATAATACATTGAAATGGAAAATTGACATAATTAATCGGTGGATTAATTATGATATGATGCTTTAAATAAAATAAGATAATTAATGGTGTATTAATTATGTGTTATTGTTGTAATATTTTTGATAATTAATTATGAATAATTAAATATTAAATGAGAATTCTGTTGATCGATTAATTAATTGCTGAATTAATTATTGGGTTTTGTGATTAGTTAATTGTTGAGTTAAATAATGGACTTTGAAATGTTTAACTAAAAATTTGATTAGTCATGGGATAATGTGAATAATTCTTGTGAGTTGTCAAATTATGTAAATGAATGAGAATGTGGTGCTAGGTATGGCATCTTATACCACTGTAGATGTTGGGACATGGACATGACGTTCCTCCCCAATAGTTATCAAATAATCTAAATGTGTGAGAATGTGTTGCTAGGAATGAGATCATATATTAATGTAGAAGTTGGGACTTGGACATGGAATTCCTACTCAATAGTTATCGAATGATGTAAATGATCTTGAATTTGGTGCTAGTTATGGCATCCTAAACCAACGTAGAAGTTGGGAATTGGACATGAAGTTCCTCTACAATAGTTATGTAAGCGCTTAGAATTAAGGTTGTTAGACATGAAGATCTACACCGAATGAGAAATAGGTGTCATACATGGAATTATAACACTAATAGTATAAATATATGAATTGGGTTTTTAGGTTCTGGATTTGGTGTTCTTCACCAATAATATATTATATGTATGAATTTTTTAATGAATGAGAGATATGATTCATGATCGAGTTGATTGTGATTAAATAATGAATGATTGAGAATGATTGGAGTTCTGAAATTTTTTAAAGTTGGTATTGAGGTATGGGAAACCATGGGAACCTTGGAGATAATAAATGATTAAATATAGAATAAATGGTAATGTTTTGAATGATATTTTTGTTTGATAAATATGTTTATATGGTTCTTGAGAGATCTTTTATTCTGGTCGTGGGTCGAAGCAGGTATCATCGTTAGGTGTCCATTTGGAACCTAGATGGGTTGTTTGTTATTTATTCAGTTATGTTATTACCCTGTTATATTTGTACATCATTTTTTATATTTCATTGTCTATATTTAGCTTGAGAAGCAGTGGTCCTCGTCTACTTATATGTATATCTCACACCCTATTTGGGATGCCATTGCACTATGGTACCAGGTTAGACTTTCTTATTTGCAGGACTGGGGATATTTTTCCAGTGGGTGATATGTGTACTTGGGAGTTAAGAGAAAAGGACCGAGCGTGTGTTTTGGATGCTCGTGGAGGTTCCCTGTAGGGCTTCAGTCCTTTATTTTTTTTTGTATTTTAATGTAATTAATGATTTATTGTTTACTGCTTTCTGATACACATGACTATGACATGCATGAATTGTATAAATTGGTGTTGGCCATTTTCATTATCCAATTGAATATTGTTTTATATAATTTTGATTTCTTTTGAGTTTATTATATATTTTCGATGTACACTCAAAATATGAGGGTGTAGACTCCCCACAGACTATCCATAGACCCTTACTGTAAGTGGGCATCCTATTTCTTATAGGGAGACGCGCTTGAGGTCATGTGGGGACTGGTCCGACTACAGGTTCGAGGGTAAGGTGGGTCAGGACATTTCAAAGTGGTATTAGAGGTTCAGGTTTTATTTATTTTTCATTTGTCTTTTTTTGGGTTGTTATTAAAGAGACTAGGAATGTGGTAGAGCTCGGTTAATAGTTGTGCTTGGGACTGATCACCCAATGTATGGGAAATTACCAAGTGGCCTGTGATGGGAATTTGTGTTTATACTATTTTAGGTTACAGTTTATATGATTTCACCCGGAGTGACTGGTGTATTTTCTGCCTCTTATAGATTTTAAGAATTATTAAAATTTTCCTCGAACTGATATAGAAAATAAATTGTGTTACATAAATCATCTTATGCACTTATAGATTCAAATTTCATGAATTTCTCATTCCATATAGTTTCATTAGTAGGGTGACATCTAATTTTGATTGTGTTCCTTGGGTAGAATTCCTTGTTTTGATTTTATTTAGAACTCCCTATTAGATATCGTGTTTCTGAGATAGATACAACATGTTTCGGTTTTCATATGCCATGATGCCTCTGTTATAATAATGTTTTCATGTTGTTACATACTTCTGTGTTATAACATGATGTTTCGTTATTGGTAATTATAACATGCTTGAGTAGTTTTTTTGTTTAAATGGGTGCATGCGTATAATAACATTTTGATTTATTATGTATTCAACGGGATCCAATTTCATTTTTAAGGTGTATGAGAACCTTATAACTAATAAAAGGGTAACACGTGTATTCAAATGATTGAAAAGTGGCTACTGATGTTAAAGAAAATTAATGGAATTTAATTGTGATAAATGAGATCCAAATTATAGAAGTAAGGTGTATGGATGCCTTATCAATTGGTAGATGGAAACCCATGCGACAGAGCCTAGTATAACCATCATGTGTTCTAAAATGGTTATAAATGTAAAACTATTGAGTTTTTATTGAAATGAACAGTTATAGGGTTGATTTTTGAAGAACCTATATGTTTTGAATTAAATGAGTCCCTCGGAGGCTGCCTTCTGATTAAAAGGAATTTAAACTCAATTTTTTTGTTTTAAAAATGGAATGAAACTAAATTTTAAATGTTCAAGGGGAATTTTATTATTTCTTTCCTTTTTTGGCCAAGGAGGGTTGTTTAAATACCATTTTCCTAGTTTAGGATTAGTATTTTTGGCTTTGTTAAAATTATTTCAATGTTTATAGGTTAAAATGAATTCAATAAAATGACTAATATGAAAGGGGTGTTTTGAGCATAGTGATTTTTGTTTTTCATAACCAAGAGATTGGGTTGATGTGTATGGTTTGTAAAGGACTAGCATGTGGTAGGTATCATATTTAGATCTTGAGATGCTTTGTTATGCTATGAGATTTCCATGTTGGTGTCCTTATAGTGCCATTTCCCTTACTATATCTTTTGGGACACATGTGTTTTGACATGATGATATCAATATGTTTATGTGGTGATCGTGTTTCATGGATCATAACACATGAATTTAAAGTTTTTTTTAAAATAGTGTTCTTTTGAGCGATTGGTATTTTCTTCTATTAAATGGACACTCCTAATGTGGGTAATGTTGCATCAGTAAGTTTTTCAAAGAATTTTAGTGGTAAGCTTTTAAGGAATAAGGATACCTTGGGGGATACAGGCATCAAGGTTTGGTTGAGGATGGTTCTGTAGGGAAAGCATGTCCTTTTTTTAAATATTCGATCGTTGATAGTTTGACCGAGCTTTTGGTGACCTGGGTTTAAACTTAGAGTTCTATTTCGTATGATATGAGCATGTCCACTATCATGACCTCATCCTTGAGGCACTGATATAGCTCTTGTCATATGTCGTGTTAATGTTTTATATGTTTTTTGACTCGATAAGTGACTGTTAATTGGTTTATACGTGGTATGTGTGGTTCTTTGGGTAACACATTTATTCTTGCTGGCCAACAATAGTTTTAAGGAAGCCTTGAGATGGTTTGACTTGGAGAGGTCACAGAATGTAGAGTGAGGACTTTGGTTACCTGTGGTTAGTGATGAAATATTTTTAACGGCACATCAGTGAGTTAATATTGAATGTAGGTTTTTGGGTTGGAAATATCAATTAAGGATTTGAGGACGGGATCATGTATCTTGTAGTGTGGGATTGTTTATGTGATGTTTTGATGTTTTAGGTTGGATTCAGGGATTTGGATTGGGTTTAAAAGTTTAAAGTTGTTGGGCTTATGATTTGGTTAAAGGAGTGATTGGTGTTTATAAATTCAATGTAATTATTAAAATGAGACTTTATGACCTTTCTAGGTTAGTTAATGTTGTATTAGTTTCTGTTAGCTTCTTGGGGAAGAGATGGTTTTAAGGTGGGAAAATTTTAATGTCTCGTGTTTTTTAATGGGGTTAAAATTCAATAGTTTTTTCAAATTTTCATTATTTTGATTGGTTGATCTTAAATACATGGTTCGGGTTAATGTTTCGTGAGATTGGATCATTTAATTTTTTTTATAACAATCTTGGGTAAATTTTCAAGGAGTTTTCAGGTGGTTCAATGTGTTTTAGGATCACCGAACATGGCAATGATGTTTTCACGGGCTGAGCACGGTTGGTCAAACCATGCGAGTCAAACCGTGCAGTTTGCAAAAGGTGAGATAGAGGCACTCGCATGGTCTGTGCATGGATAGGAAAACCATGTGGGGAAACTTGTGAAGTAGATTCCTTAGACTGATGGTCCCACATGGTTGGTGCACAGTTTTCCAGACCATGTGAGACAAACCATGCAGATTACCCAGTTTTAGGTTTATGGTTATTTTATTTGATTAAATTCCCGACTTTGAGGGAATTAATTAAATGCCATTATAAGGGGGTTTTATATGATTTAATTCATGGTTAAAAAATAATTTAATTAATTGATTCAAAATAGGGTTTCATTTAATCAATTTAATGTGAGAGAATTTAATTAAAGGATAATGAGTTGGAGTTTTATTTAATTAGATCTAGGCCAATGGAATTTAATTAAATGATGATTAAATATATATTTTGTGTTTTACCTAATTAAATTCATGGATAGGTTAAATAGTATTATTTAATGAAAAGTAGTGGAAATGATATAATTAAATTTGAAGTTGGAATAATTTAATTAAATAACAGTGAGTTGGAGTTCTATTAATTAAATTCATTGAAGGGAATTTAATTAAATGAGTTAAGTAGGAGTATTTATATAGTTAAATTTGTTGGAGAGGAATTTAATTAAATAAGGTGTAATGGGAGAGTTTTGTGGTATATCAATGAATAATTTAAATTAAAATGATAACAATTATGGGGTTGTAATTATTATTATTATTTTATGAGTTTTTATAAAACTAATTGTGGTTATAAGAGGGAGGCGCACATTAGGGTGAGGTAGGACCCCCCCTCGTTCTCCCATGGGGAGGAACATGACTCTCTAACATGGCTCCATCTCTACACGCCAGATCTCAGTGGTTCCGTCATGGAAGTTTTCCATCTCGTCGAGGTAATCCCTTCTACTGATGTTTATTTCTTTTTATAGGACATTTTGGATCTTCTTCTCCGTATCTCCGTTAGGCCGAAAACCAAAGGCCCAAGGATTATTCGGTTTCATCCCTTCTACTAATTCTAGATGGTGAAGATGATGTCTCAGGACCCGTTGATCCATATTTTGACAATCACCACTAAAATCATGGCAGTTTGTCTCAATTTGGTTCACTATTGCCATATTTTGTGGGGATGATGAATTTCATGTATGCACACACTTTTTTGGAGGTGCTTGTGCATTAACAGTTTACGGTTTAAGTTAAACAGAGTAGGTTCGGCCAATCCCTTGAGGTAGGGTCCTCAAATTTGATTTTACTTGGTTAAAATATAGTTTTTTAATCTACAACTTTTGATAAAGTTTACATCAATATTGGATAAAATTTATTATAAATTATTAGATTAAAAAATTATGTTTTACAATAAAACCCCTCCAATGGAGGTGCACATCCTTGATGGTAAAAACATAATTTTTAAAGTGACATGTTCATTTATCTTGTGGTTTTGTGAATTCTAATTTCATCCCTTTTATGTTGATACTCTTGGGATAAGTATAATTTAAGAGTATTGGGTGGGATAATTTGAGATAATTAATTAGGGACTTGATTATTAGATTTTAATTTGATAAGTTAAGTAATTAATTTGTGAATTAATTATGAACCTAGATTATTGTAATTGAAATATTGAATTTCTTATATTAAGAAAATTAATTGGGGTAAACTAATTATGAGATGATGTTTGGATATGTAAGATAATTAATGGCGATTTAATTATGTTCCGTGATGTTGATTAAAGATAATTAATTGGGAGAATTAGTTATGATAAGTTGTTATTTGTTTTGAATAATTAATTATGAAGAATTAAATAAGGATGATTGAGATTTAAAATGGAATCAACAATTTTCAAATAAGGACGTGCCATGATGTTCATTTAAGACAAATAATTGTGATAATTAATTATTATTAGTTGATATTTTTTTTGATAATTAATATAGAATAATTAATTATGGAAATATGATATTTAAAATGGAATAATTAATTATGAATTAATAATGTGCATGACCATGGAATATAGATAATTAATTGGGGGATTGATTATAAGATATTAAATTGTATAATTGATATAATTAATCATGGATTAATTGTGATACGATGCTTTGAATAAAATGGGATAATTAATGGTTTTTTAATTATGTACTCGTGTAGCAATGTTTCAGATTATTAATTATGAAGAATTAATTATTGAATGAGAATTTTTTTTGATTATTTAATTAATTAATGAATTAATTAACGGGTTATGTGACAGGTTAATTTTTTAGTAAACTAATGTTCTTCAAAATTTTAAACTATTCATTGGATTAGTAATGGTATAATGTGGCTACTTTTTATTAGATATCAAATGATGTAAATAAATGAGAATGTGGTGCTAGGTATGGCATCCTAGAAAAATGTAGAAGTTGGGACTTGGACATGGAATTCCTCCCCAATAGTTATCAAATGATGTAAAAAATGAAAATGTGGTGCTAGGTATGGCACCCTATACCAGTGTATAATTTGGGACTTGGACATGGTGTTACTCCTCAATAGTCATCAAATGATGTAAATGAATGAGAATGTATCACTAGATATGGAATCCTAGACCAATGCAGAATTTGAGACAAGGACATGGCATCCTTCCCCAATAGTTGTCGAAGTGCTCAGATGTATGGGTGTTAGACATGCTGATCTACATTGAATGAGAAATTTGTTTTATACATGGTGTTCTAACACTAATAGTATAAATATATGAATTGGGGTTTTAAGTGCTATACATGGAGTTGTACAGAAATAGTATATTATATGAATGAATTATGTAATGAATTAGAGATATAAATCAGGCTCGAGTTGAATGTAATTAAATAATGAAATATTGAGAAGGTTTAGGGTTCCAGCACTATCTAAAGTAGGTATTTAGGTACGAGATACCATTGCAACGTTGGAGATAATAAATCATTAAATATAGAATAAATGGTAAAGTGTTGAAAGGTATTTATGTTTGATAAATATGATTGTATCAATCTTGAGAAGACTCTTATTTCAACCATGTTCCAAAGTAGGTATAACCGTCATATGTCCCTTTGGAACCTAGAAGGGTTGTTGGTTAATTATTCAGTTATATTTTTACCTTGTTATATCTGCACATAATTTGTTATATTTATTTTTCTACATTCACCTAGATAACCAATGGTCCAATCCTACTTAGATGTATATCTCACTCCCTATTCGGGCCACCATTGCAGTGGGGTACCCGAGTATACATTCTTGTTTGCATGACTATGGATCTTTTCATGTGTGTGTTATGTGTACTTGGGAGTTAGGAGAAAAGGACGGAGTGGGATTTCGGGATTCCCCTGGGGATCGCCCTTGGGATTTGAGTCCTTTCTTCATTTTTGTATTGTAATTTAAATCATACTATTTGGTATATTTCATTCTGATATGTATCACCATGACATGCATGCATTGTATAAACTGGTGTTTTCCATTTCCATTATCCATTTGAGTATTGTTTTATATGATTTTTTTGTTTTCTGAGTTTATTATCTATTTCTACTATGCACTCTAAATATGAGGATATAGTCTCCCCACTGACTATCCAGAGACCCACACTACTATTCAGAAACCTCTGGCGTATAGGGAGACACACTTGAGTTCATGTGGTGACTGGTCTGACTACTAGTTCGTGGGAAAGATAGGTTGGGACGTGACATGATGTATAATCTACAACAAATAAATAACACTATAAATTCCTCCCTAGTGTGATAGACATTCTTTGAAGTCCCCTCTGGTCGGAAAGACAAAGTACTTATTCTAAACCATTGACATATCTATGATATACACATGGATGTTAAAAATATACTATAAAGGATAAGACTTAGAGGTAGGTAGTCATATAATCACATTTTATATAGGGTTTTACAAGATGTAGGCTTGTTGTGGTTTTTGGACTCTCACATAATGTAGAGTGGTGGTTATATTCCATTAAATGAGTTCTATCATGCTCCAGAACAAATGTTCCATCGGGGAAAAAATATTCATGTAAGATTGTGAGATCATCCATGAGGTCAAATTTGACAACCCATATCGTTTATGACAATTATTCCATGATTTAATACATGGTGATATATATATAATATAATAAAAAAATATCAAGAGTCCCAGTGTCTTTAGGTAAGTAGATACATCTCAACATTAGAAGAAACATGGATAAAACAACAATTTTTAATAACATAATTTCATTTCCTTTAAATTACATTTATCTTCAAAAATAAAATGGTGTAGCCTAGGGATGTAAGGGTGACCTATAAATCTAGAAAATGGAATTATAAATTTATTATATAAATAAATACCGGAATTGTCAGTTATATATCATAACATGATCACATATAGAGGTGAAAATCAAAATGATGATCATCAAATAATAAGAAAAGGTAAAAACATAATGGCGTCATTGGAATGTGGAAATAATATAAAATACGAAATCATAAACATATGCCAATTCTGAAAATTGTGACATCATAAAATATTATTCTTAATAAAATTACTTGTGAATAATACATGGTATCACATGAGATATAAACAACAACCAATTCACTGGATGAATATATAATTATATTTTCACTCATCAAATTCATATCATGTACATTAAATTATGGGACACATTTATTAAACAATAGAGTAACTTCATAAATAACATTTATTCACATGATTAAAGAGTTTGGGTTATATACTAGGAAGTACCCAATCATTATAATATACATACATAATGTTCAATAAATTTGAGTGTAAATGGGAGTCAATATTCCCAACTCAAAATTTTGGCATATAAATTAATACGATAATTTCAAAATAAGAATAGCTGTACATAAGTTTTCATGAAAGGTATTAATGAGAGTTAAATGTGATATCACTGGACATGGGAAATGCATTATAAAATGATGTGAATGAAAGATTAAAAAATTAAAAGTTTTGAAGGAAGAGGCATAATAAAAAGATATTAATTGAATGAAATATAAGTATGATGATAATACCTTACATGAGAGGTCTCATCTTAAATAATTTTAGGAGATATATAGGATCTCCAAAACACATTGGGAGGGATTAAGAGGGGTAATTAAATAGAAAATTCAAACTCAATGGGTTTTTAGTGATGAGTAGTGGGAGGTTTTTTTAGTATTCAATGAAAAAGAGAAGTATTATTTTTTAATTTCTAAACTTATTTTTTTGAATATAGTTATATAAATAGTATTAACAGTAAACCATTACATTGTTTTTTCACTTTGTTTCTACAAAATTTTTATATTTAGATTATATTATTATGATGTGAGATTGAATCGTTAAAATATTACCATTAATGATGAGAATGTTTGTCAGGTTTATAGTGAATATTTTTCCAAAACATTAAATATTGTATTGGTTTTGGAGGAAAAAGTTTACATTTTTTATGATTAATAAAATTAGATAAAAACACATTATTTTAAAGGGGGAATAAATTAATGGTATTGGGTTACCTTTATAGTAATTATCTAATCAAATTATTGTTTCATATTACATACCATATATTTATATTGTATTTAATTTTAACCAAAAATATCTAATGTCTTAGATAATTATGAAAACAACATCATTATCTAATTTCACCATGTTGAATATAAAAATAATATTTTTTCCAAAATAATTTTATAAATATTATAATTTTGACATCAAAATCATAATCCTTATTTATTTGAAAATAATTTTTTTAACAACGTAACTAATTTATGATCATTTTAATTTTTTCATTGGGATATATTAAATTTTATTATAACGTAAATTTTATTAAATATTATTTATCAATATATCATCGGCATAATATTTCAAATTTTTTTTATTTATCAATTTTTTTTTCTAATTTAGATGATAAATATAAATAAAATAATTATTCATTTATATAAAAATTTAATTTCTATTAAACTCAATATATAATCTCATTTAAAGTAATAAAAATGTCTAAATTTATTATTATTTTAATAAACATAATATATAAAATTTATTATGCATGGATATATCTACATGAACCCATATTAGAAAAGCATTCTCCCAAAAGGTTAGGAATATGTGGGTAGTACATTCTTGGGGTGGTTTAGTGAACATGGATTGGGTAGTGTTCTCTATGAGCATGAGCTTCTCCCATTAATTATTTTTTTGATGATTCTGTTATTGGATATCACCATGGTATTGGTCTTGGTAAAATCTATGTAAATCCATCCCCATAATAATCACTAATAAATGGGATTTATAAGGTATGATATTACTAGTCACATCCATTTAATATTTCTCTTGTCTCATTTAGACTTTATCAAAACACAAAATATATAGTCATCTTAATTTTAATTGAAGAAGAATTGTATTAATTTTTTTTATTATTCATAACAAATTTTTAATACCAAAGGGAAATTATAAATATATTATATGATGGTAATAAATAACATCTAACATAATGGTCTTGTGTTTTCTATAACTATATTAATTAATGAGTAATATTTTTTTAGAAGGGAATATCATTCATAATGATTAGGTCATTCAATTTTTTACTCCTTTCTAAATTTCAATGATGAAATTTCATTCTATATATTAAAATAGGTAAGGGATTTTTTGTTTCATCAACTCTTATCATTTCTATGTGTCCTCCTTAAGTGTGGTGTTCTTCAACAATACATTGAATACACGTTTTTTCTAGATTCATATAAAATTCCCTCTATGATTTAATATCTTCATTAACTATGAAGTGCAATGTGTTGCATTTGTTGTCAATGAGACATGAAGTTGTCTTGGAATGAATGGATGTCAAGGAGTCAAGATGTGAATGTCAAAGGATGTGATGGTGATGGTAATGAAGGAGAATGGCCATGGTACTAAGATGCATGTCACTTAGGAGATTCACTAAGTGACATAGGAGATGATGGTTGAAACATTCTCTAAGCACATCTGACGATTGTTGAGCTGTTCTTAGAGTTCCAAGAACTTGTATCCTGATGATACAAAGTCACAACATGATTAGAAGACCATGCATTGTAGTGACAATGCATGAGGAGTTGAAGAAGCAAGATGATCCATCCACAACTTCTAAGTGGATGAAGTGAGCTAAAGAAGTCCATGCACTATCACTTAGTGCATGTGAATCAGAATATGTTCCAATTGATCTCTGATTAGATCAATGAAGTTTATTGAAGAAATAATTGACTAAGGAGCTCGGTTGATGAAGATGAACCTTTTGAATTTCACTCCTAAGTGAAGATTAAATGTTGAGGAAGAATTGGAGGAATTCTTAAGAAGAAGAGAAGATATGAATAAGGGAGGATGGATAAGAAGATGAAGATGTGGCACTTGGCATGTTTTACATAGAGGAGGACTTTGTTTTTACAAAGTCTAGGTTCTGTCCTTTGCCAAAAAATTAGCCATCTCAAGCCAGCCCACGGGTTCAACCCCACGGCTCATATGGGCACTAGGCGCCACGCCCATGGGGGATCCCATGGTGCAAGCTCGAGAGGCAGGGGGGGCCGTGTGTAAGCCCCCGAGGGCACGCGGTGGTGAAATCCGCGCGCCCGAGATGCATAGTGGGTGCTAGAGCGCGCCCGCGGGAGCAAGAGTGGGCGCAGAGCGCGCCCGCTAAAGAACTCGGTGCGGGGCGGCACCGAGAGGGGAGGAGATTCAACTGGCGGGTTGAGGGAGCGCCAGGCTTATAAAGCGCGGAAAAACCGGCCGCGGATTCGATGTGGGACGCGCATTTTTCACCCGGAGCGCATCCTGGCCGTCCGACTCATCGCGCGGCTGATCACAGCCGCTCATCGCATCCCGCGCGAGATCTCCTGATCGCGGCCGTCCGAGGATATTCAAATGCCCGATCCGACGGCTCCCACCTCGTCCTCTACCTCGAGCTCGTCTGAGGTCTCCCCGAAGCCACCCGCGAGCAGCCGCTGAACCAGAGGCATCCCGACGACATATCTCGAGTTCCCGGCCATCGTTTCTGAATCCGAAGCCTCCAGTGAGATCGTCTGGCCTCCATGAACACGATCATGCAATAAAAAAGGCATGCATGCAACAGATGGAGAATTTCGGTCGAGGCCGAGGCAAACGAAGTTGCCGAGGCCTTGAGGGTTCGTGCCTTTGCATGGGATAAAAGAGACGAAGTCCGTGCATGCGTTCTAAGTCGCATGCACGTGGAGGAACCCGAATAAAAAGGGAGAACCCGCGTTGAAACAGTGGAAAGAAAATAAAGATTGGAAAGATTTCAAAGATGCGAAATCTTCGGGATTTGAAGATATCCCACGCGGATGATCCGAGGCGTTTCTCTGCCTATAAAAAGAGAGGCCGAGGCTCTCATTAAGCTTGCTGAAGTTCTGTTGAATACCCGAAGTCCCGCGTGTGCTCTGCCTCGCGAAGAAAGAAGCCACCGCGCAAAAACTTTGCGCGGCTATTGTTCTCGGTGCCACCCGAGGCCCGAAGGAGTTCCTTTCGCGCATCTCTTGCGCGAAAGAGGTGAAGGAGGAGGAGGAGTTCCCTGCGCGCCTACTCCCTTGCGCGACAGGAAGAACCCGAGGCCGCATTCTTGCGCGCCCGAGGTTGCATCCCTCTCTGTCCGCGGATTTGCGTGGCAGGAGGTGTTTGCGCGGCAGTGGCCCTTGCACCTTGTGCTTGTGCTTTTGAAGATGGCAGTGAGGTGTGCTGCCTTGTGTCTTGCACTTGCGTGCCTTGTGGCTTGCGCGGCCCACGGCCAGTGGAATTAGCGCGGCTGTGAAGAGAAGGAGGGCCGCACCCCTTGCGCGCCTCACTTGAGTAGGAGTTCTGGTTGAACACCCCTTGGCTGAGACATACATTTTGTGTGTGCATAAAGAAGAAGGCCCTACGGGCAGAAGGTGTGCAAATAAAGGAGAACCGAAGTGTGTGCACAAGTGCTAAGTGAAGGACCTACGGGTTGAGTGTGTGCAAAAGAGTTGAGGCCAAGCATACCACACTTTGTGTGTGTGAGAGGTGAAGAAGTAAGGCCGAGGCCTTTTGTGCCTTTGTGTGCACATTGAACAAGTGAAAGGCCGTAGCCTTGTGTGGGTGAAGTGAAGACCACACCTCATTTGAGTGTGTGTGTGTGCAAATTGAAGAGGAACACCCTACGGCTATTTAAGAGTGTGCAACAAGAAGTGTGAAGGCCAAGCTCAAGTGTGTGCCAAAGTGAAGAAGTTTTTGTGTGCAAAGAAACAAGAAGGCCGAACCTAGGTGTGTGCACTAAGAAGTGTGTATACACTTAGAAGTAAAATAAGGAGTGACCCACACTAAAGTAGAACACACTCTAAGTGTGTAAACAAATTGGTTAAAGTGTGTGAAGGAGAAAGAAGGTGTGTGTGCTATATTTGATTACACCCTTTGTGGGTCTACTACACCAAGAAGAGGACAGGAGAAGTGCATGCATGCATGCATGCACGTGCACACGTGAATAGAGTCAAATCAGTGGTGTGCATTTGAGTTGTCCAAGACCAGGAGTGAGACTGAGCCAGACTGAAGTGAAAGATATTGTTTGTCTGAGTTTGCAGTAGATTGAGAAGAGCCTAATCAAGACAAGTGATCAGAAGTTGCTGAGCAAGACCAACAGACCTTTTCAGAGGCTGTTGAAGATTCTTGAAGAAAGAAGCCAGGTCATCCTCAGAAGAAGGAGATAAAGCCTGAGCTAGACGAGAAGGCCTGATCATCACAAGTGATCAGAGGTACAGTGCAAGGCCAGCAGTCTTTATCCCAGACTGCTGAAGATACTTGAAGAAGAACTTAAAGTGAAGAAGAGCTACTCGTGTGACTCGAGGAGCCAGGAGAAGACCCTGTGGGACTCAGGGAGAAGAAGTATTCAGTGGGATTCTGGAGCAGGCCAGTGGGACTCTGGTAACACTGTGGGACGCAGTATAAAGACCCTCATGTGGGACTCAGGAGAGATACAGTGGGACTCTGTATCGACCATTGTAATACTAACCGATTATAATGGAAGAATCCATGCTTGGAGAGCATGGCAAGGATGTAGGCCTTTGGTGCCGAACCTTGTAAATCCTTGTGTCCTGTGACTTTTCATTACTGCATTATCCGGGAAAGGTTGAGAGATACAAGAAGAGTGGATCGAGGCTTTAACCATCCATAGAGGTTTAATTGATTAAGAATCAATTAGTAAAAAGTTTTAAAGGATCACTGATTCACCCCCTCCCCCTCTCAGTGATTCACACTGATCTGGGCACTTCAATTGGTATCAGAGGGAGGTTACCTCTAAAAGATCCAAGGGAGTCTTTATGAAGTCCAGATTTGAGGAAATGAGTGACCAGCCTCAAATGGAGATGTCTACCAAGACTCAGAAAAATAGAAAGAAGAAACAGGCCAAGAAGATGAAGAAAGCCTGTCCTAGCTGTGATGAAGTTGAAACAATAAATGATCTACAGAGTGCACTCAAACATCTTCAGAAGACAGTTCCCATGGAAGTGGCAAAGTGTATAGCTACATGCATCCATGATCTTCATGAAGAAAAATCACAGTTAGAAGAAGAATCCAATGCTATGGAAGATCAGCTGGCAAAAAGGGTTGGCATAACCAACACTCTCAGAAAGCTGGTGAATGCCAAGGATGAAACTGTTTCTCTTTGCAATGAAAGATATGAAGACACTGCTGAAGAATTGCAAAGAAGCCTTTCTGAGAAAGAATTCTTTAAGACTGTGGTCAAAGATGTTTTCCATGCACTGGAAAAGAGGCATAAAGTATCAATGGTTGTCAGAGATGCTCAACTTGAAGAAAAAGTCAAATTGGTGAAGGAGCTGGACAACTCATTGCTTGAAATGAAGCAAGTGCATGAAGACCAGATGAAACAGCTGGAAGAGAAATGGGAAGGAAGGATAAGAACAGTTAAGGATGAGAAGAACTCCCTTAACATGAAATGCCTAGAACTAGAGGTGATATTGAAAAATCTGCAATCACCCAAAGCTAAAGCCTCCCAGTCAGATGAAAGGAGAAATGTTGCTACTCAAGTATGCCTTGAGAAGGATGATTCTAAAAGAAAGACATCCTCTAGTGAAAGTGCAACAACTTCTAGAAAGAAGGTACCATCCATACCATCTTGTACTGATTCTTCTAATTGTGTTTCCACAAAAAGTGCAGGATGGAAAAATAATTCCAAACAAGTATGGATGAAGAAAATGAAGAAGCAGAGCTCTCCTGAAACAACACAGCAGCTCAAGAAAAGTACCCAACAATCAGAAGGACTGAAGAGGTCAAGATTTGTGGGCCAGTGTTGGTGTTGCAACAGGTATGGGCATTTTGCAAAGGATTGTTGGTACAATCCACTGAATGCCAAAGCACAGAGGAAGCCCATGCCAAGGGGGAGCAAGCCAGAAGGAAAGAAGCAACATCCACAGGTCCAGAGACATCTGTTTACTGCAAATAGATTTGGATTACTTGACAACATCTGGGATGATTGCAAAAGTGGTCAAAAAGATACATGTCAATCTCCAACTGTATCCAGAGCTCAAAAGAAGAAAAGATCACAGAACCCGGCTCAGAAAGAATCCTTGGGAAGCAAGAAGAAAGTGGAAAATGCTCCCAAGAAGTGTTTGAGAAATGAAGAGAAGTCCTTGGAGTCTAAATCCAAGAAGGGTGAGTCATCCAGAAGGACCACCAAGAAGACATGCTTCTACTGTGGAAAGAAAGGTCACACCATGGATCTTTGTGAACAAGCCATGGAACTGAATAGAGGCAGACTGGACTCAAACAGACAATCAATCCAGAAGAAGCCGAAGGGATTGATTGAAAACAAGTTGCCTAAGAAAGGTAGCTTGACAGCATCTAAGGAACCATGTGGAACTTCCAGAACTGGGGCCACTCTTCCAAATGATATACTTGTCATATGGCCACATCAGTTGCAACTTGCCAGAGAACTACAAAGAGCTGAAGATGAAGCTCTGGCATTTGATAAAGCAAAAGGGAAGAAAAAGATTTCACATGAAGATGTGTTGAGATCCACACCAGCACAAACATCATTGAAGATCAAATGTGCAAGTGTGAAGACTGGTGAAATTGGGACATCTCGGTTGAGAGAATCTTCTCAACCTTGTTGTTCACATTGATGAACCAAGGAGGTTCCATCTTATTCCCTTATACTATTGGTATTTACATGTGCTAACATTGTAGGGAATTGAAGATGATGATCATTCTCAGCTGGAGGGTGGTTTGGAAAGAATGGAGTGCACCCCTTGAGGGGGAGCCAATCTGAAGAAGATGGGATTCTGAGATTAATACCATCTTGAGAAAAGTGAAGGTATTCCAATCATACTTTCATCCCTTGTTTCTTAATTGAGTTTATCTTGTCAATTAAGGGGGAGTATGGATTGAAGACAAATGGATGAAAGGGGGAGCTTTATCTTTGCACTGAACTTTCTAATGAGTTTTGTGAAGTATGTGCAGGATTTAGCAATTCATTGGTATATCTGAAAAAATTTCAAACCCCTAAGCATGATCTCACATGTGTAGAGAATTATGGACAGCTTTGAATTCCTTGGTCATATCACTGTTGTTTTCTACACCGGGTTAGCCCAAGTAGACTTAGAGCTGATTTACTAAAGGTTCATTGCTCAAGTGAACATGTGACATCATCCCTCTCTCAGTGTTTTTCAAGAAAATACTTTTCAAAGGGAGGAAGAGATATTGTGGAAGATAACCACACCACACCTTTGCAATTGATTGCCAATAAGGGGGAGAAATATTGGCACACATATTGACCCATTCATATGTGCTGAAGGAGTGTATTGACAACAAATACAAAGGGGGAGATTGAAGTGCAATGTGTTGCATTTGTTGTCAATGAGACATGAAGTTGTCTTGGAATGAATGGATGTCAAGGAGTCAAGATGTGAATGTCAAAGGATGTGATGGTGATGGTAATGAAGGAGAATGGCCATGGTACTAAGATGCATGTCACTTAGGAGATTCACTAAGTGACATAGGAGATGATGGTTGAAACATTCTCTAAGCACATCTGACGATTGTTGAGCTGTTCTTAGAGTTCCAAGAACTTGTATCCTGATGATACAAAGTCACAACATGATTAGAAGACCATGCATTGTAGTGACAATGCATGAGGAGTTGAAGAAGCAAGATGATCCATCCACAACTTCTAAGTGGATGAAGTGAGCTAAAGAAGTCCATGCACTATCACTTAGTGCATGTGAATCAGAATATGTTCCAATTGATCTCTGATTAGATCAATGAATTTTATTGAAGAAATAATTGACTAAGGAGCTCGGTTGATGAAGATGAACCTTTTGAATTTCACTCCTAAGTGAAGATTAAATGTTGAGGAAGAATTGGAGGAATTCTTAAGAAGAAGAGAAGATATGAATAAGGGAGGATGGATAAGAAGATGAAGATGTGGCACTTGGCATGTTTTACAGAGAGGAGGACTTTGTTTTTACAAAGTCTAGGTTCTGTCCTTTGCCAAAAAATTAGCCATCTCAAGCCAGCCCACGGGTTCAACCCCACGGCTCATATGGGCACTAGGCGCCACGCCCATGGGGGATCCCATGGTGCAAGCTCGAGAGGCAGGGGGGGCCGTGTGTAAGCCCCCGAGGGCACGCGGTGGTGAAATCCGCGCGCCCGAGATGCATAGTGGGCGCTAGAGCGCGCCCGCGGGAGCAAGAGTGGGCGCAGAGCGCGCCCGCTAAAGAACTCGGTGTGGGGCGGCACCGAGAGGGGAGGAGATTCAACTGGCGGGTTGAGGGAGCGCCAGGCTTATAAAGCGCGGAAAAACCGGCCGCGGATTCGATGTGGGACGCGCATTTTTCACCCGGAGCGCATCCTGGCCGTCCGACTCATCGCGCGGCTGATCACTGCCGCTCATCGCATCCCGCGCGAGATCTCCTGATCGCGGCCGTCCGAGGATATTCAAATGCCCGATCCGACGGCTCCCACCTCGTCCTCTACCTCGAGCTCGTCCGAGGTCTCCCCGAAGCCACCCGCGAGCAGCCGCTGAACCAGAGGCATCCCGACGACATATCTCGAGTTCCCGGCCATCGTTTCTGAATCCGAAGCCTCCAGTGAGATCGTCTGGCCTCCATGAACACGATCATGCAATAAAAAAGGCATGCATGCAACAGATGGAGAATTTCGGTCGAGGCCGAGGCAAACGAAGTTGCCGAGGCCTTGAGGGTTCGTGCCTTTGCATGGGATAAAAGAGACGAAGTCCGTGCATGCGTTCTAAGTCGCATGCACGTGGAGGAACCCGAATAAAAAGGGAGAACCCGCGTTGAAACAGTGGAAAGAAAATAAAGATTGGAAAGATTTCAAAGATGCGAAATCTTCGGGATTTGAAGATATCCCACGCGGATGATCCGAGGCGTTTCTCTGCCTATAAAAAGAGAGGCCGAGGCTCTCATTAAGCTTGCTGAAGTTCTGTTGAATACCCGAAGTCCCGCGTGTGCTCTGCCTCGCGAAGAAAGAAGCCACCGCGCAAAAACTTTGCGCGGCTATTGTTCTCGGTGCCACCCGAGGCCCGAAGGAGTTCCTTTCGCGCATCTCTTGCGCGAAAGAGGTGAAGGAGGAGGAGGAGTTCCCTGCGCGCCTACTCCCTTGCACGACAGGAAGAACCCGAGGCCGCATTCTTGCGCGCCCGAGGTTGCATCCCTCTCTGTCCGCGGATTTGCGTGGCAGGAGGTGTTTGCGCGGCAGTGGCCCTTGCACCTTGTGCTTGTGCTTTTGAAGATGGCAGTGAGGTGTGCTGCCTTGTGTCTTGCACTTGCGTGCCTTGTGGCTTGCGCGACCCACGGCCAGTGGAATTAGCGCGGCTGTGAAGAGAAGGAGGGCCGCACCCCTTGCGCGCCTCACTTGAGTAGGAGTTCTGGTTGAACACCCCTTGGCTGAGACATACATTTTGTGTGTGCATATAGAAGAAGGCCCTACGGGAAGAAGGTGTGCAAATAAAGGAGAACCGAAGTGTGTGCACAAGTGCTAAGTGAAGGACCTACGGGTTGAGTGTGTGCAAAAGAGTTGAGGCCAAGCATACCACACTTTGTGTGTGTGAGAGGTGAAGAAGTAAGGCCGAGGCCTTTTGTGCCTTTGTGTGCACATTGAACAAGTGAAAGGCCGTAGCCTTATGTGGGTGAAGTGAAGACCACACCTCATTTGAGTGTGTGTGTGTGCAAATTGAAGAGGAACACCCTACGGCTATTTAAGAGTGTGCAACAAGAAGTGTGAAGGCCAAGCTCAAGTGTGTGCCAAAGTGAAGAAGTTTTTGTGTGCAAAGAAACAAGAAGGCCGAACCTAGGTGTGTGCACTAAGAAGTGTGTATACACTTAGAAGTAAAATAAGGAGTGACCCACACTAAAGTAGAACACACTCTAAGTGTGTAAACAAATTGGTTAAAGTGTGTGAAGGAGAAAGAAGGTGTGTGTGCTATATTTGATTACACCCTTTGTGGGTCTACTGCACCAAGAAGAGGACAGGAGAAGTGCATGCATGCATGCATGCACGTGCACACGTGAATAGAGTCAAATCAGTGGTGTGCATTTGAGTTGTCCAAGACCAGGAGTGAGACTGAGCCAGACTGAAGTGAAAGATATTGTTTGTCTGAGTTTGCAGTAGATTGAGAAGAGCCTGATCAAGGCAAGTGATCAGAAGTTGCTGAGCAAGACCAACAGACCTTTTCAGAGGCTGTTGAAGATTCTTGAAGAAAGAAGCCAGGTCATCGTCAGAAGAAGGAGATAAAGCCTGAGCTAGACGAGAAGGCCTGATCATCACAAGTGATCAGAGGTACAGTGCAAGGCCAGCAGTCTTTATCCCAGACTGCTGAAGATACTTGAAGAAGAACTTAAAGTGAAGAAGAGCTACTCGTGTGACTCGAGGAGCCAGGAGAAGACCCTGTGGGACTCAGGGAGAAGAAGTCTTCAGTGGGATTCTGGAGCAGGCCAGTGGGACTCTGGTAACATTGTGGGACGCAGTATAAAGACCCTCCTGTGGGACTCAGGAGAGATACAGTGGGACTCTGTATCGACCATTGTAATACTAACCGATTATAATGGAAGAATCCATGCTTGGAGAGCATGGCAAGGATGTAGGCCTTTGGTGCCGAACCTTGTAAATCCTTGTGTCCTGTGACTTTTCATTACTGCATTATCCGGGAAAGGTTGAGAGATACAAGAAGAGTGGATCGAGGCTTTAACCAGCCATAGAGGTTTAATTGATTAAGAATCAATTAGTAAAAAGTTTTAAAGGATCACTGATTCACCCCCTCCCCCTCTCAGTGATTCACACTGATCTGGGCACTTCAAACTACTAATTTTAAGGATATTTATCAAAGAGAACCTTCTTTAAATTAAATACAATTTATGGACTTTTATATACATCCCCTATTGGGATATATGAAGTACATAATGTAATTATGATAGATGTGGTTGGATTGCTATTCAATAGACCATAGATCCAATAAGATTTAGGATTTCAAAGAGGTAAATGTATCTCAGAATAAGGATTCCCATTATCCCAAAATTCATTACCCTTATCTATGGTGATATATTGAGAAACACATTATATATGTTATCGAGTTATATGTCATTTATATTAAAGGATATGTATTTATTATGTAATCTTTTTTCAAATTTAAATTTGTATTGAATGGATTGAACCTAATCTGTTACTTCTTTGATATTATTAGCTCCCATCAGCTTCTAGTCCCTAACATCATACCAATATGTGGGTCTTCGTCTCCTTTTACTGTAATGAGCATAATAAAGTGAAATTTAAATTATTTAATAGAAACAATTGTTATATGATAACTCAACTAGGATATGGTGTTGATCCAAACATAATTGGAAATCCATTGAACAATATATAATTATATTAAATGCTTTCAAACATTTCTCTCACACTGATCTTCCATCACCTAGTGATAAGTATTTTTAATCTTATCTCTATATCTAACACAAGTAAAAGAATTCTACAAAACATTGAGGATAACATTGGATCTTAATCCTATATAATAGTTATTATTACTGCATGATTTATTACCTCTTATTTGCGTATTTCATATTGTGTTGGCCATGTGGGAAGCTTTCATCAATATTATTGAAAATTTTTACCTTTTTATGGTGATCAACTACCACCCAATTGGAGTTACATCAATTTAACATCTTTGGTATCCATATAGAAAAATTCACTGTTTTTTTCACATTCCCATAAGAGCATAGGAAATTGACGCATAATTCCTTTAGGATTTTATTTTTCATTATTTAATTGTTTTTAGTCCAAGTATCAAGATAAAATTTATTTAATCTATAATTTTTATGTTTTACAAATAGTTGTTTCACATCATATATATATATGTTAGTGATTACAATAGAAATATAGAAGGATGAGTTATGTACACCATCGCAAAGTTCCATATTCAGTTCTGAATTTTATGGAAGATATATTTAAATTACAAACCTTATAACTCCATCATTTAAAAATTTAAACACTCAAATATTTTATAGATTTCTTTATTTCATTGTAACAAATTTTTATTTCTCATTGATCCTTTGAAAGAAATATTGGTTATATGTTATTCTAAAATGGTATTATGATGTTACATTTATGTTTCTTATGATTATAGTATAAATTTATATAAAGATTGGATCCCTTTTAATCCCCACCATGGATATGGTTCTAGAAACCTTTTTACTCCAATCAAATACTACATTGCTTTCCATAACTGAATGGTATTTGATTAAACATCCAAGATACTTGATCATCCCAAGCCACATTTTATGATGTATATTTACATCCTTTTGTGGTTATATCATTTTTGGATTTCATGATTTATTTATATATATATATATCAAAAATTTCAATATAGGTATAATGTATCTAAATATTTAATTAAATGATAAAAATATCCAATTCCAAATCATTCACTTTGTAGTTATGTTAATCTATCAATAATTAAATGGAATAATATGAAATCACTTTTTATTTTCCATGAGTACACAAACCAATCACATTTTTGACACATCCCTATAGATCAAAAAACCATTTCCATTGATGGGAAATGTTATTAAAGTAATAATTATTATCCTATAATTTAATATTTAAGAAGTATCAATAATTAATTTTTGAATAATAAATAAACCTCATTCTATGTAATAAATGATATTGGGCTTCAAAGGCATTTGATGTTTCCCAAAAATCGACGGTGACACCCATCTAATATATGGAATCATGGATATTTGTCATAGATTTTGGACTGTGAAATCCTTCAATATTCTATTTCTTTGAAATATCCACATGTATCCCAATTATATTAAGAACATCCACGGGTAATACTATGTCCAAAACTATCATTTATTTTACTTATCATATATTTTTCCCTTTTACATGGGTTTCAATATATCATTAAAATTAACCTCATGTCCCTTTATCATTATAGAGTAGATAAGAATATTTTCTATAAATATTGTACATTTTTAATATTACTATAGAATTAGTGAGTTAAAATGGCATCAAATTGAAATTGTAGTGGTCATACAATGAACAAGACGTATCCATGTGGATATCCACTTTCATGATCTTTGCATGAGAATATATAAATTAAAATCCACCCTAGAGATGTATGGGTATCCAAATAAAAAATCCAAATAGAATGAAAACCATTCTAGTGGATACATATAATGTATTATAATATTGTTTACCTAATTATAATTAATGTAGAGGCGTATTGACTATTAATAATTCATGAAGAATGAGATAGGTGAATCCCATGGTATCCAGTTGGGTGTATAAACCATTTATCTAGATTCCCATATAATTTCCCCTTCATTTAATCAATTTGAATAGTGTAAATTCTAAATAGTTTCCCAAATATTGGGATTTATCTAATTATAATCTCTATTTAGAACTCAGCCATTAAAAATGGACTAAGACAAAAATAAATCACAAAGGAATAAACCATCATATTCTATTAAAAATAGTTATGATGTCATGGATAATATTTTCATTGGTCTAAATCATTAGATGTATGTAAGGTTGTCAAAAAGGCAATAATATCAATATATGATATGATAATTAAAAATGATATTCATTATGTTATTTAAATATTTATTGAACTAGAAAGAGATTTGTAATACTATGGGGGGTATAATTTTTTTCTGAAATTTATGTTATATGTATTCAAGGAAATCCAATATATAACTATAATAGTTTCTAATTTTACTAAAGGTATTATCACAATGTTCTTCAGTAAATTCATCATAGAAATATTCATAGGGGAGATGCGATTTGTGTGGGATGGAATAATTGACACATTTTCCATTTTCAAAGATAACATGACTTCCATGTTTTGGGGTCGTGTGATTGAATATTTTTACTCAATATTGATGATATGAAATATTGTGTAGAACAAGAATCAAGTAGTTTATTACCCATTCATGAACATATAAAAAGAATGTCTGTCACAATTCCATTCTTTGGATCCACCAAGATATTAGTGATATATAGAACCTATAATCTTTAGGCCTTGATGGTTTTTGTAATTTGTTATCATAAAAATGGATTAGATCATTTTTTTATTAGTTTTATTTATATATTAATTTGAAACATTAGTCAATAGGTTTATGGTTCAATAAAATGTTTTTTTTCATCCATTATGTTACTTAGTTTTTACCATTTTCATTCACTAGAAATGGTTCCCTACTTATTACAACCAAATTGTTTCCTTTTACCCTTCAATGAATAGTCGGGATTCCACTTACATAACTTTTAACAAGTGGTATGTTTGGATTTCATACCCCGAGGATAACTTTCTATCCCTTCGAAAAAATTAAATTCCATTCTCCTCTTCTTATAGCTAGTTCTTGGTGACCCATGGGATTCAGAAATCCCTATTTAACCATTGAGGTCACAAATGAAAATTTATCAATAGTAGTCGAAGACTCAAATAACTAATCCTTTTCATATATTTTGTATTATCCCACAAAATAAGCAATCAATATTAAATTCCAAGTCATTGAAATATGTTGAAGTGTCCCTTTCATGCCTTATGATGTTTTCCTTATACACCAGCATGGATTCAATATCCATGACTTCTAGGAAAAAAATACCACTCTAATTTAAGTCATATTGTGTGTGGAAAATATTAATTGTAACATATTTTCTTGAATTATATCGACTATAAAACGTCGATTTCTTCTATATGATTTTTATTTTTGGTCAACTTTCACCATTGATCAAATTTCTACTCCATGTGATGAAAATGAAATGTTACTTTATCATTCACAATTAATTTATGAATAAAGAATGTCATTTCTATGGAGTTCATATATTGTACCATGAACTAGGGATTATATGATCAACTTAAATTAGGAGTCCCCTATTGCATGATAGTATTAATTGAAAACTTTCATTTCTTAAGGGAATGTGGGTGTTCCTACATATTAATGTTTCCATTCTAAATAATATTTAATTGATAAATTATTGTTATAATATTTCCAACTCCTTCTACTATCATGCTGGGAAACTTATTTGGGAAATCATTATATTACCGGCCAATTGTTTGACTCTATTAAACCTATTTTTATAGATTAAATAAAATATATTAAAATTATTGATGATAATTTTAAAACAAAAAAAAATATAAACTCCATACAATAAAAATTTAAGGGATAGCACATAAATTAGAAATATTCCTTAACATATGATTAATTATGATTCATTCTGTATTATCCAAAATCAATTTCCTATGATGTACAATTTTTCCTTTATAATGATTTTAGAAAACTATTTTGACAAATGAATATCAACCATGACTGTCTATTTTGGTTTGAAGTATAAGGTATATATTTCATACACTATGTATATGTCAATTTAATACCCAATAATCCATTTTATAGTTACGACTCCTAGGTATATATGATCTGCAATTGCATCACCTTTCTTGAATCCAGACAAGGATGCATTTTCTTGAAAATTAAATAAATATATTCTTTATAAAAAACTATGGATGTTTTCTAATTTCTATTCCTATAATTATATATTTCCATGGGGGTTTATAATACTTATTCAAAAAAATAACTAGACATTTTATTTTATACCCACTAGAACAACAAATATCATTCTTACACATTATTTTTTGATTATTTAAATAATGGTAAAAAATACAATACAAAAATATTAAGAGAATAGTTTATTTGGATAGTTAGATAAATAAATAAATAACATGAATCTAGGATATAAAAAAATTATTAAAAACTCTCTAGAGTTAGCTTAATAATACATTGATCTTGAAAAACTATGTTGGATAACCTAGAGATGTACATAAGTAAGTGGTGAGCTATAAATATAAATAAGAGATTAATCAAAGCATTTGTTGAAGTAGAAAATGTGAGTAAAGACACATATCATGATTAAGTAAAATTGAGAACAATATAATCAAACCATCAATTAATGATATAAGATGATAATATCAAGTCATTATAGGAACATGGAAACAATACAAAATATGTAATTACAAAAATATGTCGATTCTAACTATAGAGAATACATAAAATAGTGTTCTTAGGATAATTAACCATGAACTATACATGATATCTAACTATAAACAAGAATTACACAATGAAATAGAGGTATATATAATTCATCACCATACAAATAAATAAAAATAATTTTCATATATTTGTGTGCCACATAGATTATAGAACATCAAAACAACTTTAATCAGTTTTACTCCCAAGAATAATAAGTGTGTGTTATATATTTGTAAACACACAATAACATTAATGTTAAATCCCTTGATTAGGTAAGGGGTTGGGTAACCACAACACCATATTTGGGCATTGAAATTTAGGGGAAAACTTTCGTAATGAGCATATAAAAAGGTTCCTATAAGGTTTTAATGTGATAGAAATGTTTTATCTAATTACATTGGACTCATAACTATCGTAATGGGATGTGAGAAAACACATTAATTCTTGAATATTTTAAACTAAATTCACATTATAAAAATAATTTAGTTGAATAAAATGTAAGAGTATTATAATACCTTATAATGAATGATTCTTCAAAAATATTAGAAGATCCTTATATAGATAATGGGAACACATTAGAAGGGATTTATAGAGAGTTGGAGTGGAAAATCCGGTAATATTGGTTTTAAGGAAGTGAAATTATAGGCCATGTTGGTATTTATAGAAAAATATATTGGAATTATTTATTAATTTAAAATCAATGGTTTTGGACTCCATGTTATACAAAAATAAAAACCAAAAACCATATTATACATTTTCCCATGGTTTCTTCTTGATAAGAGTGGTTTCATATATTTAATTAGGATTGCAATTTAACTCATTATTATAATTCATTTACGATGTGGAAGTGAAATATGTTCAAAAATAATTGTTTTTAAAACCATATAATATAATATAAGTTTTGTTGGATTCAATTTTTGGTGTGTAAAATTAATATAATTACATTAAAATATTATTTTTAAATAGAAATATATAATTAGTTTAAGATGACTAGAAGTTTATTCATTAAAACTCTTTTGGTTTATTTTTATGTCACAAGACATAAATTATATTTATATCATATTAAATTGTTAAACAAAAAATTCAATTGTAAATTAGTATTATGAAAAATTTACCACTGGATAAAATCAGGTTACTAATTTCAAAAATAATATTTCTTTTTAAAAAATAATTTCTTAAATATGAAAATTTTCAGATTTAGATAGAATTCACTATTTACTAGAAAATACTAGTTTTTACAGTACTAAAAACTTTCTGAAAATGATAAAAACTACATTAGGATTAATTAAACAATATTTGCCTAAATATTTAAATTAATATTATTTAATAATATTATTTAAGTAATGAGAAATTTATTTCAAAATATATTTGATTTTTGAAAACATGTGTTTTAATTAAAAATTATATTTCATAATAATAAATTTTTCTTTTCATCAAATGAAAATATAATTTCTATAAAAAATGTTATATAATAAACTATATTTTAATAATAACAAATGATAAATAAAATAAATTTCTTATTATAAGAAAATATATAAATTAATTCACTAAGGTCTTGATAAATCAAACCTTTTTAAAAAAATCAAATGGCTTAAGGGTATGTTAGTTGATGTTGGTAATTTCTTAGAGTGGTTCGGTGAATAAGGTTTGGTTGATGATCACTATATGATTGAACGTCTAATGTAAATGTATTTTCTCTTATTTTAACTATTGGACCTTAGCTGGTTATTGGTTATTGGAAAATCATAGTGATTACATCTACATCGTATTCTATTATAAATGGGTATTATATTGTATGAACCTACTACCCGATGTGATTTCTCCTCTTATTTGATTCACATAGTCTTTATCAAAACCCTTAATATAATGTAAACTTATTGTTCAGTAAACAATGAATTTATTAAAAAAATTATAATTATTGATATCCTTTCAAAAAAATAGAAAATTATGGGTATTTTTAATATCAGTCAGAATATAAATATAAATATAAATAATTCA
This sequence comes from Viscum album, assembly GCA_963277665.1. NCBI lineage: Eukaryota > Viridiplantae > Streptophyta > Magnoliopsida > Santalales > Viscaceae > Viscum > Viscum album. The sequence goes on along the minus strand of OY728147.1, from coordinate 126,906,153 downwards.
ATTAATATAAATAATTTTTTTAATAATAAATTTTGTAATTTAGAATTAAATTTCATTTTAAAAAGTTTGGGTCAATAAATCAAATCCATAAAGTTTATGTTTTTTTATTGTAGTTATTTTATGTGATCTAGTATAAGTGGATGGGAAAACACAAAGAGTAGTGGTGGAACTCACTCGGTTAATATAATCCATAGGTTCATCCCATTCATATCCCTCCATCGAAATTTATCCTGAGAAATTTTAATAACCATCTAATAAGTTTATTGTAGTAGTTAGAAATCAGTTAGGTTTAGCAAGTGTTGGAATCCAGTTTTTTCTAATGGTCACTGTAAAAGAAAATTCCCCATTTGAATCATTTTTTTATTTGGTGGAAAAAATATGATATATGTTCTATTGAATGTCTAGTCTATGTAATTAATGCTTTGAAAAATGAAAGGATTGTTTTATTGGATTCCATGAAAGATTGATTTTTCTATGAAACAATATGATCAAATAAATTATTGAATAAGGTCTAATATGCTCTACATTTCCCTACCCAAATTTATATTAAATGGGGTGACCCTTTATCTTCCCTAGTTCCATGAAAATAGAGGAAGAGATTTACAATCCTTTATTTCTTACTTTTAATTTGATACTTCATTCCCTTTTTAAACCCTGTATTGATTGGGTATATTTGTATATTCCCATAGACACATCAAAAAGTGATTAAGGAGGAATAGAAATAGAAAGATGTTACATATGAGGAAGTGGCTTGATTCTCCGATAACCCCATTTATTGAAGTATATAAGTTGATGTACGATATAATATGGGGATACATGTTTTTAAAAAATTTCCAAGAGACCTAAATTTGTGGGTCCATAATTTTTTGTTCCAAAAAAGGCAATGCCGTGTACATAAGAAATGATTTTATGATCAGTCATCCTCTATGACTATACTGTAAATAAATACAACGTTTTCTCTATATTTTGAAATATTTTTTATGTATTTTTTATCTGTAGAGTACATTAATGTGTCTAATCTCACTAAAAGACAATTTTCATGCCTTTCACAATCCAAATTGATGTAACTCCAATAAGGTAAATTATTTTAGAATTTTTATATGAATTACGTATCCATGTGCATTCAATTTATATTCAAATTCATTATACTATTTTTTCTAAATCCATTCCTTGAAGAAAAACCTTCATAGAAATGCCCAAAGTCCAAAACAATATATGTTCAACATATCATTTATTTTTTTATGTGAGATAGTTAAATGAAATTCATACCATTATCCCTTCATAATGATATATTCTATGATGTTTGATTTATTATTACACTAATATTCATCTGATGTGTATTAATTATTGATTAATCTATTCATAATATTGGAATTATTGTCTTTGATCTTTGATATCTTTCCATCATACATGGATTAGACAGAATACACATATTCCCCAACATACCATTATTACTCTCTGGTAATATTCAATATTAATTTTCATAAACACCACACTTGTCCTTATTTGATCTCATCGATATCTTGTTCTCTCAAATCAAACAAAATATTTAATTACTTGTAGTCACCCCTTCAAAATATATCCACCCTTCCAATATGTTATCAAACTAAATGGACTAGTATCATCACATGACCATAAAATATGAAACATTAATTACATAGGTTTTTTCACATATCATAAAGAATTTATAATAATCCTTATTATGGAGAAACATAATGTGTTTATCCAAAAATATCTCCCTTCTGAGATAGTACCTTTAGTATTGGTTACCTAAATTTATATCCTCAAAACATTATAGTGATTCCCCACTAGATATTAAATGGATACCACAATAAATGCCACATGTACCACCTATTCTATGTTAATGAGAATTACGAATTCAACTTCATTGTTGAATGAGAAAAATATTCTTATGTGATCTTGAATGAATAATATCATACAACTTCATATTTTTCCACATAAAAATCCACTCATCCCATTTTGGAGATAATACATTATATTATTTTATTTTCATAGGATTCATTATGTGGTGAGATTATAAGGCCTTATGTGATGATTATATGACGCATTAGTTTTTGATAATGAAGTTACCCTATATCAAATTATGAGGATGACCAACTTCCCCTATGTGATGAGCATCAAGGGAATAACATCCCTTATGTTAAAATTATTAGAAGAATGACCAAAATTATGTGATGAGATGAAGAGAACCATCTATTCTATATATAATGAAAATAATACATCATCATGTTCTTACATGAGGAAGATAACAACTATATTATTGTGTGATGATAATAAGATGACCTCATGTTCTGAAATTTGGAAGTTATACTGCATCTATATAGATAGATGACACAATCATCCCCATTGATAAAAATATTGTGACATTACTATGGTAGAATTTGATATTCTAAACAAATTACTATAAAATTGAAACTTGGAAGGTATTAAATAAAATGTTTTAAATCTATAAGGGAGTCCATATTTATAAAAAGATCACTCTATTGGGATGATCCAGCATCACAACCTATTGTTCTAAACTATGGTACCAACAACATCAAACCAGTTTTTGAATGATAATGATCCAATTGAAAGTTACTAAATATGACCCTAGATCATGCCCAAACATATTCTTTTATAAATAATCCCTATAGAGAGAATCAAAAACCAAATCCATTAATTATTTCATTCCTTTTAATATTATGCATGTAATAATATTTTTTCATATAGTTTAATGTCATGTAATAAAACAATTTTGGGGAAATGTACTTAGGAATGGATTAAGTATATGATATATCTGAAATCATCCCTATTAATATCCATGGGAATGCAAAATCACTAAGATATGATTCTTACACTAGACATGTAGTCTGAAATGTGGAACACTCAATAAGAACAAATATTTCCATTACATAAAACCTCACACTACACAGAATAAATTTATTTAAATTCATTTAATAAGGGTTCATGGGGATGGGAGAATGTTCTAGATTTACATAGATTTAGAAACAAAGAAAACATAAATTCCACCTCAATATCAATACTAAAATTCTTTGGTGGGTGAAATTAAATAGACCCATAAATATTTATTAAAGTAATTATTTATATTATGTATGTGTGATTGATGAAACCTTCATATCCATATAAGTAATATAAGAAGAGTTTTGAATATTTTTCATGAGGGTTAATCAATAGATACATGTTTTCATAGGATATTTATAAAAATTTATCAGTATCAATGTGAAGATAACTCGATAGGGTTTACAAAAATAATCAAATTTCTACCCTAGGGGTACATGGTTTTTAGGGTTATAAAATTTGTATAATTTTAGGGTGATATATGTTAATGTAAGTTTCCTTAGTAAATTGTGTAATGTTATGAATAAACATATTTCCATGTACATACCTACATATATACATAATATAGGGTAGAATGTCATATAAACCTTATAGGATTAATAAAATCCATAGGAATGATAGAAATTAAATTGTAAGGGGAGTTAAATGATGGAAAAATAATAAATTTTTTCCTTTAATTTTTAGTATTAAAAGTTTTATTTAGTTACAAATAGATTTAAGGACCATGGAAAATGAATTTAAAATGGGAACATTGGGTATTTGTTATGATAACCCATCTATTGCCTTTAGCCAATGGGTTTAGCTGTGGTAGTTAGTTAAGGGCTTACAGATTCATAAAATTATTGTCAGTAATGTGTTCCCTTGAATTCCACATTGAATTTCTTGATCATTAAAACAAGGTAATTATTTTATAATTTATACACAAATTACTAGGTTTATGGTTGTGTAGGTGGGTACATAAAAAATTTTATTATTAAAGGTGGATTCATAGGTTTTATCTTATGATTTGAGATACAAAATTATGTAGTTAACCCAACAAAACATTAAATCTAATGTTAAGAAGTATACAAACCTCAAAAAACATAAAATTTTAATTTTGGAGTCTATATTACCTCTTCGGTCTATCATATAAAATGTATTGAATTGGTGTATCCTATATATATTCTGGGAAAACATATTTCCAATGAATTTACATACTAACAGGTTTTTTAATGGCACCCTAAAATGTAGATGATTATTATTTCACCCTATCCATTAGTGATGAATAAATTAGTCGAATATAATTAAATATGAGTTTATCTATACCACACCACTAGATAAGTAATTTTTTTCAAGATGAACATTTCCTCAGTGTGAAATAAATAGTATTATAATTAATATATTTAAAAACATAATTTCTCAAAACTAGAAAAACCTATGGTATTGTGTTATGAAATAGAAAACATGGTTTTTCTATTTGATCATCATCACCTATTAAATCATGATTAATATTCAATAATGTTTATATAATTCCATTTTAGAAAAAAATTTATTAGAGTTTAGGTAATAATCATCCACATGAAGTGTTTTAAAAAACCATTATATCTTATTTTCTTACTCATGAATATCTTGTATTTTTTTATATCCTTTAAAAAATATACCTAAAAGAGTATGTTATCTTATCAATTTATAAATTCCTCTTCTAGAATAATACTTTAGTAATCCATCAATGTGTCACTGTCCCGTATATTAATTTCATTTGGGTAATGAAGTATTTTCTTGTCACATTGATAGAAAAAAATTTCTACTCTCTCTACTTATATGATATATATTCACATTTTTCTCCTTTTATAAATTTTAATTTCATCGTAATTGTATTTGAAAATGGTTTTATTTTTAATAATGTTGAGTTCATTATTTGAGTCACTATTTTATATTCACTATTAGTAAATTTTGATTGAGATCATTATCAATGAACTCTTCAATCATTCTTATTTAGTACCTCTAATAGTAAATTTCATCAACCCATGATTATCAATACTTCATTTTTCTAAATTGAAATAAATTATTTTCTATAATATAATAAATTTAGTAAAAATATATCTTATTTACTAATTTGTTGAAATTATATCAACAATAAATAAAAATTTCCATCATGGTTATTATATTTTCATTTAAATAAATATAATAGATAATTTTTAGTCACATTATACATTATATTTATGTTCCAACATAATATCTATCAATTAATTATCATCAATTTTCTCACCGTTATTCATACTTACTCAAATTTTCTTCTTTGAAGAAACATTATGTTACATCATGAATAATAAATGAATAATTTTTTATTCATTCACTGTAAACGAAATTGATTAAATAGGAAAATAATAATGCTCGGTTTTTGTCATCAATGTTGGTTTATTTTATTCATTAAATAATTCTCTGATATAAAACAACTAATTTTAAATAACCTCTATTTTCATAATAATAAAAGTGATATTTAAGTGTTTTATTTTATATATTATTCAATGAAATAATACACTTTTGGGTCTCAGAAAAACTGACCTTCCTCATTTGAGTGGAAAATTTCTTACATTCATAGACATTGATATAATTTTCTTTATAATCAATATTGAATCACACCTTCACTATATTTTGTGAGAACAATTATTATACCCATTCATAATGTTTCCTTGATGACTATTTATATTTTTTATTTTCAATATAATATATAATATATTTTTTTAATTTCTTAATTTTATTTCAGGAGTCATATATCTTTGTTGATCATGAATATTTTCCATCATATTAGAAACATGTTCATTGTTCTCATTTATATTCATGTACTTATATTTCTATATATTTTTCATTCCTTAAATTACATATAAATTATTAACCAGCCAAAAAAATTTCTCCACAACTATTTTTGAGTGTTCTAGTGTTTCATGTTTACTATTCAGTATTATCCATCAAATCACATTTGTTATATTTTTTCTATATTTATAATCTGTGATAAGATAACTATGAAATTTACTTATTTTTCATTTCTCTCAAAATGGTGATCTATTATATATAATCATCCAAACCTATTTTTAAGTTAACATGTCCCTCAATTTTATATTTTGAATCATTATTAAACTCTAAAATGTTATGGTCATCTATGGAAAACACAATGATTATTTTTAAAAAAAATTAAAATAATCATTTTCATGAATTATAGTACTTCCTGAAAATATATATTCCTTTAATAGAATGTTATTCTTCTTTAGTAAATTTTAAATATTATTTCCATTCACACCCCCTTAATATATATTCATGTTTTATTGATCCTATGCACCATCTATAAATTAAATAAAATTATTTTAGTGAGGTGTATATCCTTTTATTATAAATTTGATATAAATGAAATATTCCATGTTAATATTATTTTATTTTAAGATTATTGACATTCATTGGCATCTCATAAACAAATTATGATTCCAAAAAAATAATTATAGACACCTTCAATATATTTAGATATTCAATAAAAATTTTGGTCAAACTAAAATGATAAGAATGATTTAATAGTATGAATTTCATTGTATCAACATCATCATGTGTATTTTAAAAGTTATCCATGTCTCCTAAATGTAGTCTTAATATGTAAAATAATGTGTTGATAATTATCATTAGCTTCATTCCCATATCTAATAATCTGATCAAAAAATAAAAATCTTCTCATCATTTCCCATTCAATTTCCTTAATATGTATATAAATTGTTTCCCATAATGGCCAAGAAAAATTTACATGAAATAAGATTCATATTTGGATGTTTAGAAATATTACACTTAAATCATTCAAAATAACAAAATTTGAATATAACTTTATTATCCTATTCCATTATAATACTTCATTCTTTTTTTTAAATATATTATGACTAATATCATTGTAGATATATATTTAAAATGATTAGAATTATTTTTTTAATTGGTTATTACTTATTTAATAATAATAATAATATATATCAATTATCAAAAAAATTTAGGATTTATAATCACATAAATATTTCAGAATGAATGGAAACACCATTAGATTATATATAATTAATATTAATACCACATATATGAAGTAATATAGAATATATCTTGAGAGGTGGTGGTCGACCACAGAATTAACCTTAAAAGACTCATTTCAATGATATTTTTATATATGTAAGTTGAGACTCTTCTATATTCCTCCCAGTTATTAAATATTTTGAAATTTATGATTCCAAAAATTTAAACTATTTAACATATATTAATATACACAAGTGAATTATATTATGATTATGTATTAATTAACCAAAATCCTAAAAGATGACTACTTATTTAAATGATTAGAGTATATTAGCTACGTATTATGGTTCACAACCATAAAACATTGAAATATATGTAATATATTTATATTTCATAACTCACAACCAATTAAAATTGAAATAGATATGTTATATCAAACACATGATAATAGTTACACCATTATTTTGTAAAATATAAGCTTTTATCATCATTTTATTCATGGAATTCACATTCATAATTATGTTTTTGAAAAATTTGATAATGAAATATAACACCATTTGATTTTTTATTCTCCAAGTATAATCTATCTAATTCCATATCAATTCCTCATTATCATCTCTAATAATGTTCTACATTATAAAATATCTATTATATATTTACAATGATATATATCATTACTCTTTCAAAATTGAATATCTAATGTCATTAAAATAATAGTGAAAAATCCTTATGAAATTTGTTTTTTAAAATCATTACATTTTTTCAACTGAATGAGCATCAAAATTTCTATTTTTGAACATAGATATTTTAAAAAATGATATTCTTTTATATATCATGTCATAGTTCCATTGGTCAACCATTTATTCTAAAATCCATTCCGACCAAAGAATATTACTTATTTTTATTCTCCAATTTCAACATTTTGAATTTCATATATTCAAAAAACCATTATAATGTTTTATTTTATTCAATGCGCGGGTTTATTGGGAAAACCCATGTATCATACCATATTAAAATGTTTATAATAACAACTAAAACAATAATAATCTCCATGTTTCAACAAGTTATTATATCAAAAACACAACGAAATAAATTTTATTTTATTTTATTCCTTAAAATAATGAAATACTAAAAAACAATTCAATATACATACAAAAAATAATAATATCCACCATGATGTAATGTTTTTTATCCACTGATTTTTTTAATATAAAATAATATTTCCAAAAATTAACATTTCACTTTCCTATAAACTTTTTAGAATTTATGTTCTTCTTTTATCCTCACACTATGAGGAAAACAATGATATGTGTTTTATCATGGTATCCTATAGCTAAATAAAGATGTATTTGTGAAAAAACTATAGAATCTATCATGTATTTTATTTTTTTCAAATCTTTTTAGGACACAATGATAAACATTATCTAAATCAAATATAGAATTAAGTTGTCATACCAATTACAAATACTATCTTAAAATATCATTATAATCCTTACATTTGATTCACAATATCATCCCATATTATATTAAGGGTCATTTATAACGGTTAAATAAACACAACCCAAGAATACATTATTGGTTTTTAAACATGTACATGATGGAACATTATCTCTTTAATGGTTTAATTTTTTTTATACTAAAATCATCAAATAATGATGATTTACATGAATTATTTTATAGTTAAAGACATATCCAAATATATTTTAGTGGTTGAAGTCTCATACTAAACAATTCTTATTCTATAATGCATGTATGTTTTTACACCTCATTTAAATTTAGAATTTAACACATAACTACCATACATATTATTTGTAAATAATTATATGTTTTGAAATAAACCAAATATAACCCATATTATTGTCCATGTATAACCCCACCTATGATAAGCTAGATCTAGTGTATTCATTATTATATATGTATAAGATTAAATGGATCTCACTATGCATAAACAATCAGGTTAGTAATAAGGAATAACTATATAAATACCTGATTCAAAAATAATATTATAAATACCAAATACATATCATTATAAATTTTCACGAATCCTTTATAATGTTCATAATATCCTTATTCATATCATGGGGAATAAAAAAAATATGGTGAGAAAATATTCTTAGTAAGTGTTAAATACATGTGAATATATCATGATTAAATAAAGAATAATCATCATGGAGAGGTTATTAACTCAAATAATGTTCATTTTAATCAATAAACCGATCTTTAAATGAATCCAAAAGAATATCAATTCATTATTCTCATGGATAGTAATAAATAGTTTCGCAATAAATAAAATTTTAAATACTAGATGTCATGATATTATACATCATTATATCCTTATAGTTATATCTTTATTCATTGATATAGGGTTGGATAAAATTCTTATTATGTTTTCAATACATTCGTATATATAATGATTAAATATGTAATAATGAGTATTGTGTGAAAATTAACTAAAAGAATGTTCTTCTTAATCAAGAAAATTATCATAAAATGCATCACTATAAAATATGCACACATTAATCTCATGGATAGTAATAACTATTTTCTCAACAACAAAAATTATTAGTACTGGAAGTCATGATATCAAACATCCTGATATATTTATAGTTGAATCTATATTTTAGGATAGTTTAATCAATATGTGGGTATATACCAAAAAAACTATTTCAGAACACTAGATAACAGATTTTTTTCAAGATATATCTCTACAAATCAAGGGGATAACTATAATTGGGCCTCACCAGCTACTTAATGTCTACTAAAATATTCATATATTTAATAATATATTTAATTCATAAAAATATTCCTTATAAATAAAAATCTATGTTGACTAAATATAATTGATTATTAATATTTTCTTATTAAATGATATAAATTTCATAGTAAAAAAAATATTTAATAATGTTTTATGATTTAATAAACAATCATATGAATGAAATAAAGAATATCAATAATTAAGACAAATAAAATGTTCACTAAAACTTGATAAAAATAATGTGAATGTTTCATTAGGATGTTATTGACCACATAATTAATAATATATCGAATATATCCTTTAATTCATCAGAAATGTAAGTTTTTTAGAAAAACCATGTCTTTTTTTGAATTGATGAGAAATATAATAATATAATATCATCTAAAAACCATGGAAAGAATATATAATAATTAATAAGTGAGTAAATTGTTAATGGAAGATTTAATATTTTTCAATTTTTTATATATTAAAGAGAAGCATTACTTATGAATTTTTGTTAAAGAAATCCAAAAAATGAACATTTTAGAGATAAATAGAAATATTATGTTTAACCCTTGTAAAAATTAAAGTATAACATAAAATTTACTCAATTTATCATTTGAATAATTAAAATAACAATTTTTAAAACATTTTTGGAAAATTATTGATAGGAAGAATAATATACAAGATCAAAAGTGAAATAAGGCCATATTATTTGTAATATAAATTTTCTTGATTCATTCTTATAGAATATAAAATCTGGTAAAATATATTGGAACTCGATAAATATTAGTGGGATAAGAAAATATATGCTTTTCATGAATTATTATAACATTATATCAATGAAAATACTGCAATAAAAAAAAACTACAATTAGATTGTAAAATAAATAAATTTCTATTCGGTAACGTTCAATATTTAAAAGAATGAAATAATAAATATTAATTGCGAAATTAATAATTATTAATAAATTTATATTCTTATTAAAATAAATTACTTTTTTTGTATACACAACATATAAAAATAAATTGGTGCATAATAACAAATATGACTCAATGGAACACAAATTGAGATGAAATCCTATACCTCAAGTTTGACAATCCTCGTACAAGATTTTAACCCCCATTATAAAAATTTTAGATTTATTATAATTTAATGAAAGATCCACATTCTTATCTATAATATCATTTCATCAATATATTAATAATATATTATTATTTTCATTGTTTCATGTATTAACTCATTCATTTTTATGAGAATTTTTCCATTTCTGATCCCCATAATTTTATAATTAATCAATAATAGAAAATATTTTAATCATAATATATATAATAATATATATATATATATATTAATACCTAAAATAATGATATATGAAAATTAATTACACAGTTCATGGAGATGAATGGCCATATATAGACATGACCATTATTCTCACTTTTTGATGAGTTAAATGAATGAAATGTAAATAATAATTAACCATTAAAAAATAATTGTTATATAAAATTTATCATATTGATTCACTAAATATACCACTATTACCATCCAATTATATATATGATGAAAAATGAATCACATCACTTTGTGGAGGTTGTAGTCAACATGTACTCATAAAAAATGTTATTGTTTTCCAATTCATTGAAATGTAAGATGGTATATATGGTATTTGAATTTCAAAATAATAATTATGTAAAAACATTAATATATATTTTTTTTTCATATTTATTAGAATCTATATAAATGGGAGTTAAAAAATTATTGACACCGCTACAAGGAAATGGTAAGTTGTACGTACAAATGACCAATGTTTTTCATTTTTTATTGTGTAAAATATATTGAATTGTGTTTTCCCATAGTCATAATGAAAACTCAGGATATTTTTTATAATATAGTCATTATTTTATGTATGTTAAAATTTATTCATATGATGTATAAGAACAATGAATGTTGAATGGTTCAGTTAATTGGATTTCCTCTTCTTTGATAGATTTCCTTTATATCCTTCTGTAAGGATGCTTGGAATAATAATTTAAAAATGCCATAACCTCTAAATAATTTATCGAAAATTGTTATATCTGAATTGTGTAGAGTTTTTCCAATATGTATATATATATATAAATATATATTAATGTATAGTGATGAAATTCGATAAGGTATGTGCTTTAAAAAGTGAGGGGATGTGAGCCTTGTAAATTTTCAAAATATCAAAATATAATAACGTCAATTTAGGGAAAATATGATCTAAATGACTTATATCAGAAGATAAGAAGAATATTATCCCAATTTAACCATACAATAAAATTTATAATGGTTTAGATATGATTTTAAACCTTCTCTTTTTTATCAACCCATTCACTAATAATTTTTAACATTTACCACATTAAATTCTATTCCAATAAAAAATGGTTATAATTACACATGTAAGGTAGATATTACATCATAAATGTTTTGGGAAAAAATTTTCAAGCATATATCTTCCCATTTTTCTAGTTCATAGTTTTTTTTTAAATTTTGAAAAGTTTAATAAGAACCAATTTTTTATAAAATATCATTAATTTCAGTATTGATATTATTCATTTAATTTGACATTACATAAATCAATAAAGACATGGAATTGGAATATAAAATTATAAAAAATACATTTTATGTCACATGTATGTATAAAATTATCTAGAACATGTAAATCAGCCATAAAATATTAATATTTTATTTTTCAATGTCATTAAATTGATTTTATACTACTTTCACCAGCACAATGTTTGTTTTGTATAAGAATTTAATGTAATTAATTCATTAATAAAAATTAAAAATAAATTAGCATGAAAAAAATTCATTCATAATTCAAATTCCCACATCTAACTTCACATAATATATTTTTATCCTCATTTTAAAATATTATATATATTAAAAACTTTAATGTCATATTTTTACTTAATATTTTACAAAAATATTATTATGGTAAAAAACAATGTTAAATGGAAAAATTTATATATTTAAACATTTATATGATTATGGATAAAATATAATCATCCATTGGAATAAATTAATATGTTTGAATGAATTTTAACCATTACTACGTTACTTTTTGACCTTAATTACCTGATTTACTCTTTACCACGATGATAAATATTTCAATTATTTATTTTCATACTATCAATAAATAAAACTGAATTATTTACCATATTTGAAAATTTTGATTCCAAATATGAAATAAATTTTCTCAAATTCAATTCCAATATGTTTCATATATAAATTATAAAAAACCATCCAAATGTGATGAAATATGTTTTCTAAAAAAAATTTAAACCGAAAAAATTGACTTATATCAAAATTAAGTAAAGTTATGATCCTAATGAGATTAATTATATTTTTATAAATTAAATAAAACCTAAATGAAATAAATTAAAATTAAGAATTATAATCTATCTTTCATAATAATTTATTGGATTAAAATGAATGAAAATTTAACAAAAATATATATTTTAACTAAAAATTTGAAAACAAAACATTTTAGAAAAATCCAAAAAATAAAAACTAAGATAATATTAACATGATAATACAAAAAAAATTATATAATTGTTAAGAAATTAAACTTTTTAATGTGGAATAAATTAATTATTATATTCATTTAAAAAATTTAATCAAATAATTTTAAAGATAACCCATGTTATTCATGTGTAAAATGGATTTACTCAAAATTAAGTACATATTTCATAATAATATCTGAAAAATTTTACTAAATGAAAAATTTATATATTTAAATCACAATGATTATTATCTTATTCATACCCAATAGTACAATAACAAGGCAATGTCATTACTATAAAAAAATTCTATCATTTTATTAGGTTCGTCTATACGGAATGTTGGGTGTACCACATGACATTAAAAAAAATGGTGTTTATTTGAATGAAAATATATCATAAAATATTTGAGTGTTACATTCTAACAAAAATATAATAAATATTCAATTAGACATATATCCCTATAATACAAATAATGAGAATAATTCAACTACATAACATACTTTGGATCCTAAATAATGTACTCAAACTTTTAGCATTACCATAAAACACTGTCTATATTAGTGGTCATGTTTAATTAAATTTTAACTTCGTAATCCAAATTCTCTAGAAGATGTTCCTCCTATAATTATTTGTCTAGTGGTATGACCTATGTGTTTATTTCAAGTGATGGATCATGTAAATAAAACCTCGGTATAGATACATAGAAAACATAGTGAACACGAGAGAGAATTAGTAGAATCTAAAAATGATATGTTGCCATTCTAATATGATCAATGATTTTTGATGGACGAAATATCTAGGTATCATCTTTTCTTCCTGTCTAAATCTCATTACCTTATCCAAGGGATATATTCATATAAATTCCTTTTTAATATCCTCTAACTCTAAATATTAATAAAGATTTCATATATAACAATTCGTTTAACATTAACCGTCCTACCATTATGTTTTCTTTTTGAATTGATATGTCCATATATACAATATCGTTAGCTAGATCAAATAAAAAAAAATTGTTTTGTATATTTATCTAAACAGAATATTATGTCTATCTTCATTCTATAGTGGTATTCATATGTATCCATATTAATTATCAAGTGAAACGTATTGTAAAAGGAAAATTATAACACAGTAATGTGTTGATCATAGCCAACATTGAAATCCATAGTGTATGTTCTAACCATGTCTTATATGGGTTGATTTTTTTCTTTTAGACTGGCCATATGTTTGAGGATGATAAGTTGTATTATAACTCAACTATGTAGTTATATCTTGATGGGTAATTATCTAGAAAATGAAGAATAATCTAATTTCCTAATTAAATATGATAGAGAGTAGTACACCACAATATATCATAGCTTCCATAATTCATAACCAACTAGGGTGGTCAATAGAGAAATATTCCCTAAAAGTGATAAAATGTGAGCATTTCATAAGGAATTTGACAACGAACAAAATAACATTATTCCATAAATATTTTTTGGTGAGTACAATGATGATGTCCACTATAATGTTTTCCCATTTGTATTTAGGTATAGGTAAAACAATAAACTCCCTATGAACTTCTATGACTTAGCCTTAACATATTAATACACAAGTCATCAGGATAAATTATCAATAATACACCTTCTCATGTTATTCCACATGTAATACACATTAAGATATCTATACATCATTATACTTCATGAGTGAATCTGGAATGATGAACTATAAGAATAATCCAATAGATACATCCTAAAATAAGTTATAGATTAATGAAATACTAGTTTAATCAACCATATCATTCTATCATGATCATCGTTAAATTGAGGAACATTCCCCACCTTTTTCCCTAATTCCACATACTACTTATTCATCTTTATAATTATATTATGTAAACATTCAACCCATATTAAAAATATTCACTTATAAATATTTTTAAAATCAATAATTATTTTATCTCTTTCAAACATTATAGAAAAATAGCATGGTATTTGTAATGTAGAGAAACAACCACCTTGTTTCTCTTCCCACAGTTTTTATTTAATGAGTATTTATAATATTTGATCAACTCTATCAATCATCTACCTCATATATTCAAAACCATTCTATAATAATTATATATATCACAACATTCCCAATAATATTAATTCATCCATATCAACAATGTAAAAATTAACACTTCCTGCTCGAAATCATGAGTTATGTATTTTTGATCTTGTAATTTCAATTGGTTATACATATAAGATATAATCATATCATTATTCCTTAGGATTCATCCCATTTCCTTACTTTATCAATCACTATATAATAGAAACCCTTATCTACTATATGGTAGTGTAAGAAATGTTTAAATAAACAAACTTATCTTCAGTTCATTAAAATTATCCTAACATTAATCTATCAAAAAGTACATAATCTTATTCCATGTAAACATGGTTAGTAGACTATATAGTAAATATATATCCATAAAAAAATCATTGTAAATTTATATAATACCCAAAAATCTACTTAATATATTTAGATAGATTATTCTAGGCCACTACTCAAGAACATCCATCTTTGAAGTATCCATATATGTAGCCTAAAATTAATTTATATGTCCCATGAATTAATATTTCATAATCCAAAATTCATTAACGATAAATCCAGAAAACAATTATTCATTCCTCATAGTGTTTATCACAATTTTAAACTAATCATCATGATATTCTTTAAACATTGGATATATACCAATTTTATCTTTATTGACTACCAACAATAGATAAATGTAATTTATAAAGACTATTTATTAAATCCATAAATATAAAAGGATCATTTTTAAGTCATTATTGAATTACAATATATTTAGAATGATCATACCTCATACTGAAGGATGACTTGGGTACACACTCTTTCATAACACTTAAGTGATGATAATCAGATTGAATATCAATCATGGAAGAATATTAAGAACCTTATAATTTATATAAAGCATTATTTACATGAGGTATAGGAAATTTGTTATTAATAGTTCCTTTTTAGTTTTAGATAATAAAAAAAAATACTCAATAACAAACCTTTTTTCAGAACAAAAAATAATATTTTAACCCTATATTGAAGCACTATACTGACTAAATACCTTATCTATATTCTCTTGAAATTTAATCATTAATTCAAAAAACTCTATTAAGGATATAGTATATGAAATCATTAAAATATGTGTAATACTAGTTCTGAGTTATTTTGAAAACACAACTTCATGATTCAAGGGATTCCAAGGATAGTTTTCTAAAAATACATAAAAAAATCCCATTCAATATAAATACGTTAAATGTTTATTTCAACCCAAAAATATAAGATAAACATCCCTAAGGAAGAGTTAGTATAACCTATATTATTCATGTAATTTAAAATGGGTTATCTAGTTTATCTTCCCACTTAAGTGCTACTGTAAGTGGATTCAGAATATATAATGTCACATACCTTTGTCTACAATTGATATGTGATCTGTAATGAGAGATCAGAACTATTATTAATGTTACATAAAATTATACTAGATGAAGAAAAAAATATTTATATGATCAAAATTTATATTATATTTGATCATAGAGGTGCTGTAGACTTGGTGTGTAATAATTCAACTATTAAATGTTTTTACTTACAACTCAACAAGTAATTGTTGAAGTTGTGATGTTCAAACAATATAGAAAAATAGATATAAAATAATGGATGAAGCCTAAATAAAGTAAAAACATTTTCACTTTAAGAGTGGATGAAATGTGTATCTTTAACCACATTTCATATAACTTCTAGAGTGAGTATATTAGTTCCATATATTTCTCCTTCACCAAAAATTATTATTATGGAGAAAGATCCCATGATTTTTGGGGAACTAGTTTAAATAACGAACCTTCTATTTACAATTGAATCACTTGATGATAGAGGAAGTTTTAATTTTTTAATAGCTATAATCCATACAATATATATCTTTACACATGAAATAACCTCCCATACCCTTCATTAATTTTCATTTGTGTTACTTCCCAAAAAAATATATGAAGTATATTTTTTCATCCTATTATTCTTCTTCGATGTGTTATTTTTCATGGTTTATAGTTTCCATCCTTTTATTTTTAAAACCATTTAAGATTTCAAATAAAAAAACACTATATATATTAATGACACATGAATCTATATAATCACATTATAATTTTTTTAAGAGACTAGTTTCATTTATGGATTCAACCTAAGCCCATCAAATAAATAGTAAATATTAATTCCATGGTTACACATGTATTCGAAATCATTCAAGATGAATCTTGTGATGTCATTATCACACTCTACCAACCATTCTTGTTACTTCATCTTTAATGTGTTGAACATCCTCTCCATTACATATTGTTATTCTTAGGAGAATAATTTCTTGATGAATATCACATTAATGTCATTCGCTCAATGATATATATTTATTTAATCACCATATTTTTCATGATCAATGTCCACCATTGATTGGAATCTCATATCATATAATATAACATCGTAATAACCTATTAACTTATATCCCATTCCAATGATATAAATATATTAATGACAGACTTAATCCCCTATTCAAATAAAAATGTATTATTAGTAACATTAAAATATGGAGGCTTGTATCAGATGATGGGATCCAATATATGTGAATAGAATTATAGAACTATAGGATTCCCTATATGGTAATGATTATTTATCACAACCTAAGTTAATATCCCTAATATAGATTTCATTTTCTTATTTCCAACATAATATGTATTGTCATTCTCGATAGGGAAATCCCATCATTATTTAACAGTTTTGATTATTTTACTTTATTTATGAGATATAACTAAATATGGAAAAGTGAAGAGTTACCAAAAATTATTCAAGAATATTGAGGAATAAGGTAATAATATCTATAATGGTAAGGGTTATCAAATACAATAATGGATTGTCATATTTCTTATTTTAGCTATGTTCATTTTAAATATTTTTCTCATGTTTTCTACTAAAATTACACTAATAAAAACTATATAAACCTCAAATATTGTGACCCATATCCATGGTCATCTTTATTATCCCAGAAAAATATAAAATTTATCTCAAGATAAATTATTTATAAGTTTATTAGACTCGATGAACCGTATATATGCAATATTTATTTATTACATTGGAAATATAATATATACAATATAAGAAAAAATATTTCTCTCTGAAATTATTCTTAATATCCTTTTTCACATCATAGTGAAAGGATAAAAATTAAGGGCAAGCTCATATGATCTGTAATAGTTATTTATAGTGGAATCTATCATGACTAAATAATTGATAATCAATATTGAAACATAAATAACAGAAAAGGCATTCCATATAATCAACAACATGAGAAATAAATGATCCCTTACATTAAATCGGTACAGTAACATTAGGGATACTAATATAGAAATTATAAATGAAGGAAGTGATCAATGTTGGAAGATAAGATTGAAAATAATATGATATATTTACCATTTAATTCTTTTACCAAGATTTTTTAATTGATGAGTATGTATTCACCGAAAAAAATTAATAAGGTTAGCTACCTGATATTTCTTGTGATACATGTTGATGCATTAATGGGATTCTGATAATTGAGGTCCACCCATCACTGAATGTATAACTCATTTATAATATATTTAAATATCATTTTAATTTATATATAATAGTCTTAATAAAATATCCATATTGATTAATCAATATAAAATATTATGATGTTATTATTAATTCAAAAAAATCTCATAGAAAAAATTGTATGTAAAAATATATATGGGTTAGGAAAAAATAAAATTCATGACAAAAAATATTAATAAATTAGTGAAATGTATTTTACAATGAAAAAGGATCACAAAAAATTGAATGATTAAAGATAATATTAATTATCCCAAAATTAATAGGAGATAAAATATTTCAATAAATTTATCACAAATAATGGTTTTTTATTAAAAAAAGTGTTTTTTAAAAAATGGAATAGAAATATTAAAATAATTATTTATTAAATTATTTATATAACTATAAGAAACATGTAGAATAAGATAAAGGATATTAAATTGGTTATGAAAGAATGACAATACATTAATTGTTTTTATAAAAAATCATAATTTCATTTTTATTTTATCCAAAAAAATTAAAATATTCAATTTTGTGAAAAAAAATTATAATAGTTAGTTTCAAACATTTTAAAAAGGAAAGAATAAAAGAAAATTTCACAATAAAATAACTTTATTAAAAAAAGAGGACATTTGTAATGGTATTTTGAGAAAAATATACATTGAAAGAAAATTTACATAATTAAAAGGAAAATAAAAGATAAAAATTCATTTTAAAAATAATTTTCATTATAAAAGTTTCAAAGTGGTAAAATATTTTAAGGAGATATTTAATATCATAAAATATATAGGGTATAAGAATATATATTTTATATATGATATATTATAATATCCCATAAATTAAAAAATAGCAATGGAAAAAATCGAGACTATAAAATAAATTCTTTCCATATTAGTGTCATTCCAATTATAATATGTTTAAATAATAATCATGAATTGAAACATTATTTGTCACAAATAAATATATTTTCATCTTAAAAACCTAAAATGGAAAATATATACAAAACTTAAAAATATATTTTTGTATAATAAAACATAGGCATCAATAGTGTTGAAATTGAAAAGAAATCTCTGACCTCAATATTTACATTCTTAGTGACATCATTCAAACTCATAGATAACAAATTAAAATTTATTATTACTACATAAAAAACCATATAACAATATATAATATCATATATGATCCCCATATAACATATTATCATTTGGTTGTTAACAATATTTTATAGTTATCATTATTTCAGTTGTTTATTCTTCAATTTTTTTAATAATTTTAGTTTGATAGTTCCAAAACTCATTTCATCATTATGATATGATTATATGTATAATTTATATCATGATATAAATATCACATATAATAATTATGCAAATAATTATAGTCAATAAAAAAAGGATGATTTTGAAAAATGAATTACACCTTTCTTGAAGATGCTTGGTCATACATATGCCTGAATATTGTTTTCAAATTATGTTCGATGGAATGAATGAAAGTTAAATAGTAATTAAAATTTATTGAATATTTATTATTTCATATATATTCATTAAATATATTTGAATTAATATTTATTTAAAATAAAAAAGCGATCACATCGATTTGTATAGGTGGTAGTCTACACGAACATATGAGTAAAGTTGTCATTTTTGAATGGATAGTAAGGTAAGATGTAATATATGATATTACACCTTAAAAAGAATAATTATTTTTTAAATTTCATATATATCCATAAGTTTGACCTTCAAATATTACCAAATATTTTTTATAAGAAATTAATTACACCTCTAGGTAGAGATCGTAATCCATATACATAAGGGATGTTTTCTATTTTCATAGGATGAAAATGATTGGTAAAAGTTTACTCATTTAAACATAAAAACATTTATTTTTATTTATGATGCTAGATTAGTTATTTTATTATCGATATAATAGAGATAGAGTAATTATAGGATGGAATAAATTTGAATGAGCCCATAAATACGATTAACTATTATTCTTTATACTTCCTTAAGATCCCATAATCAGGGCCATTGGAAGGGTATTTTATTATGAAAAAACCTATAATTTTTTTATAGAAAATTATATAAGCTAATATTCTAGATTTTTATCGTTTTGTCTTGATTAATGAGGTAGAAAAAAATTCTAGAAGGACTGTTCTTTTATGAGTGAGGGGAGGGAACTCTTTTAATTTTTCAAAATATCAAAATATAGAAATATCACATTTAGGGTAAATTGGAAAAAATTTAATTTTTTAAATAGATAATATAAAGTCCTGGAATTTTTGTTGAAATTTTTTTCTTAAATACTTTGGAATTTTATGAGTCCGCAGTTTTTAACATCGCCCGATTCCGAGGCTCGGAGTGCCCGAAATGATCCGTCAAAGTTTTTTTAAAAGTAAATTAATGTGCATATACAATTTTCCTGAAAAAGTGGAATAACTCTTAAATGCGTACTTGGATCAGAAATCCAAGGCCATAGTTGCGCTCAGGATGGCGGGTTAACCCTAGGCGTGACTTAAGTTTCGTTGGCACGGGCCTCCTGTGAGAAAACCTGAAAATTGCATAACCGTAAATAAAATAATTAAATAAAGTTATTTTATTTTTCAAATGCTTATAACTCACAAACAGTAACTCAGATTAAAAATCGGATACCACTGCTGAAATCATGAGGGTATGCTTTCATTAAGTAGATACTAACCTGGTTCGGAAAGGACCACAAGATAATGTTAGTTTTTGGCCGCAAATAAAATAATTAAGTGAAAATTATTTTATTGTAAATTTCATAACTTTTAAATGGTAACTCAGATTGAAAATACAAGGGTAGTGTTGGGTTCTTTGGGGGCGTGTTTCACCTAGGTAGAGCCTAACCTCGACCACAGTGGGTTGAGGGTGGCTGTTAATAATTTTCCGAAATTTTTTTCTGGTACGTTCAGTAAACGTTCGAGTGGCGTTTTATTTCTTTTGAATCAGTTCTTGGAATTGAAATATGAGGACACTGTTGTACTCGTAGTGCCGGAATTCACTTAAGGAGACCTTCACCGTAGTTGCGTTTTGTTGAGATTGGAAGTTAATTTTTGGGATTTATAAATAAATTAAATAAAAATATGTCTAAACATTTTTTTGTTTTGAGTGGTGGTCTAGTCGTCCAAGGGGAGGTTAGAGGTGGGGCCCAAACCACATCACCTCCCATGAAAGGCTATTATGTTGTGGGGCCCACATGATCATGAACCCCCTTTAACCCCTCATTTAATTGGGGGAAGTCTCTTAAACATCCCTTGAGTTTAATAAAGTGAACTCACCTTTTGGGGCATTGGCAATTCATTCATTTTGGTGGTGGAACATTGGGAGAGCTTTGGGAGAGTTCTTGGAGAACGACATCCTCTTCAACGAATAACACCTTCCATTCCCGAAGAACAACAAGAATCATGTTCTTCCTTCTTCACCCGGGGAACAAAAGGGAAGCATTGCCGCCCACGAAGTACACTGATAACATCGACTCAACTCATCTTCACCGAGCTCTACCTCCTCTGACATTAATGGAATGACGTCCATCTCCCGCGACGTCCGTCTTCCGTGACTCCATCATTGATCTCCAAAATTGTGGTAGGGGATTAAATTTGATGCTCATTTCCATTCTTCGTCATTCGATCTTGGCAATTAATTTTCTAATTGATATCATAATAACGTGGAAGGATCATGCCGCACGAATGTAGCTCGACCCTCTCCCCATTGTTAAATAAATTTTTCGACGAATGGAGGTGGAACAACAGCGGCGACCGGCATCGGGCCAACCGCGAAGAAAACTGGCGGTTCAAGGCCGCTAGGTCGCCAGAAGGGAGCAGCATCGTCAAGTCGCGTGGAGGAGCCGAGGGCTGCGGCCAAACCGGGCCATGGTGGAAGATGCATTGCACCGTCACACCATGCATAGGACAAAGGGGTCATGGCTAGGCAGGACCATGGCGGTCGAGGCACGATTTCGTCGTGCCGCGCAGAGGGCAGGAGGACCGCGACGCCATAGCGCCTCGGTGGAGAAGCGGTGGTGGCTGATCGAGCCAGCCACCGTGGAGCCAGAAAAATGGGACCAGCCAGGTCATGTGGCCCCTGAACCGGTGTAGTGTGCCAGTTTCGTTCGACGAACTTGGGGGAGGCGTGGCGCCTCCCCCCCACATGGACCGGCCGGGCCCGCCCTAGGTCAGGTCGTCTCTGGCCGGACCGCCTCTTCTGTCTGGGCTATCCCCTTGGCTCGGGCCACTTCCTTGGACTGGGTCAGACCCGCAGACCAGGTCAAACCCTGGTTTGGACAGGGTTGGTCTGGGTCGGTCCGACGGGGTCGGACCGGACCCAGAGCCGCTATGGCCATTAACACCATTTAGCCTGCATCTTGGGCTACGACTGCCTGAACGACGAAACGTCTGCGGAGATGGAATTCATGGAGTGAGAAGATTCATTAGACAGACTCCACATTTGATTGGGACACAGATGGTGTACACTCGGGTTTGTTTGATCATAAAAATCAATAGGTTTCCTCCGACAAAAATGCTAATAACTCATAGACCGTGCGTCTGATTGACGCACCTTCTGTCGCATGAGGTTACTTATGATGAGATGGAACTACGAGATACATAAACTCAGGACTTCTTGATAGTTTATGTATTGATACCTGGCTCGAGGAGTGGACCCTCCCAGAATCGAGCATGCTGTGTGCGAAAACCCAGGGGCTGAAAGCGACGATACTGCACCAGGATTCTCCGTGGGTTCGAAATTGATGACTTCTGTACCAGAATCATCTATGGGTTCTACAAAAAATGAATTTTGTTACAGAATCCTCTATGGGTTCGACATTTATGACTACTATACCGGGATATTATGTGGGTCCGACAGTTATGACTTCTATTCCTGTATCCTATGTGGGTCCGACAGAATAGCTGGTCATGTATCCTGTGCGTGTCTGACAGGTTAGCTGGTCTTGTATCATGTGTAGGTCTGATAGCTTACATGAATCAGTGAATATATATGATCATCTCTATCACCCTAAAATATAGGTATACCTATGTGAGCTGAGTTGTGTCTTTCAACTATTATCAACATGGTGAATGACTTTACTTCTTTTGTGGAATGTTTTGTGCTTGGGCTCGAGAGTTGGAGCCGGACTGTGATTAATAACTTAGTTATAGGTACGACCATATAGCTAAGTATGGTTGGTTGATACTTTTTTATTGTATCTTACTTATGTGGTTTACCCTGAGTGGATTCTGGGAGACCTTAGGGGGTCTTCAGGCCCCTACTTGGTATTTTTATACTCACCCCTACAAGGTCTTCGCCCGCACCTTATTGTGATCTGTGTACATGACGGTCAGCAGTGATCAAGGATGAAGGTGACAAACAGGATGCTACTCAGAGCTGGACTAGACGGGACGTACCTCAGGGATTAGTGTTCGAGTTATATACATACCCTTTATGTAAGATTCACTAGTGGACGATCAAGGAGTTATTTTAATTTTAACATTTACTTGTACTTGTTGTTTAGTTTTGTTTATATACTGGCCCACATACATTCAGCACACTTTTCTTTTCTATTTTAGTACGTTTTTCTTCTACTTCTTGTCTTCAGAATGGGTGTGTTACAGGTTTAATGGAAATGCATTCCCTTTTATCAGGAATTCGCCTTTGGTGCTAGTCACCAGCCCCTGTCCTATGGAAGTCGCGCTTGGGGTAGTCACGACACGGGCCCCTAGGACGGTTCGTGACAACTTGGTATCAGACGAGTTGGTTCTACTACAAAATATGGACTCTTATTCTTTTAACGACAATAGTGTTAAGTGTTTTGGGTGTGGTTATTAGTTTAGGGAAATTGGTGTTGGTGCGACAACTGACGTATACATACACTAGGACCCTGTCCTCTGATTTCCAACTCAATGCACGAAAACACTGGTTTCATGTGATTCCGTTGTGGTGTATTTGAGTAAGCTCACCAGGTATAACATATTGACCGTGGTGCACCTGTTCCTTATCAGGATTCCACTACAAATAGAGCTAGCTAGGGTTCCCAAGAGAGGACACGATAATAGCCCACTGAGAAAAGAGGCTCTAGTGCCGGGCCCTCCTACTATGTTGGCACCTTCGGGTGGTGTACCAGCAGCACCACCACCCATTGGGTATTAGATTCCACCAGCCGCATTGGAGGATGGTGCACGCCAACCCAGCACATTGTACGAGCTCTAGAAGTAGAGACCTCTGAGGTTTTGAGGCGAGATATATTACTAAGTAGCAGAGGACTAGATGGAGGCGATTACTAGAGTTTTCTACCTAGTTGAGACACTAGTAGAGCAAATTTTGATCCTAGCTACTAATATTTTTCAGTGACTGACCATGAGGATGGTCCGCATAGTGATGAGGTTTTGGTACTAGGACTGTTTTACCAGATGGTACCTTCGGGTAGTGTGCCAACTAAATCACTGCTTGTTGGTCAGTAGACACTACCGGCAGTACCGGTAGAGGAAACTTGTAGGCTTAATTCCTTACATGTGTTTCAACACTAGATATCCCTCCAGTTCCGAGGCAAGCTATACCCATAGGCAGCTTAGGACTGGCTTGAGGAGGTAGATGAGTGTTTTCTAGTGCTTATATAGCTTCGGCAGGATGACATGTTGCTAGTTGAGTATTCATTGAGGCATATCGATCATTCCTGGTACTCGATGAATATGATATGATCAGTTCTTTAGAGAACAAACCTCTGAGGGAGGTGTGTTTAAGGATATCTGAGCTATCACATTTTCTTCTATGGATTCCTACTTATGTTAGGGTTCTAAAGAGAACCTTTTTGGTTGAATGTTCAATGGCTGACCGGATACAGCCAGTTTATATTATCAGTTGGAAAGCATGAAACTTGTGCTAGTCTTAGAGACATGAGCGTGCAAAATTTTTCCAGAAGAAGAAGTGTTAAGGATAGATCAATCTGCAGGGAAGTAGACA
This sequence comes from Viscum album, assembly GCA_963277665.1. NCBI lineage: Eukaryota > Viridiplantae > Streptophyta > Magnoliopsida > Santalales > Viscaceae > Viscum > Viscum album. The sequence continues at coordinate 126,880,435 of OY728147.1, read as the reverse complement.
TGTAAGCAGAGCTAGAAGAGAATCATGAGGTGGAGAAAATTTTGACATGTTACAACCACCCACCTTTGTAGTCCCTGCTAGGCTCAGGGAGCTGGAGGTCAGGGGAATAGAATAGCAACATTCATTCAAGGAGTGTGACCCAAGGACTCTATGAATGATTTGAGGTACAGTCTATGCCTACTACTAGTTTCCGTATCAATAGATAAAGGTACCAATCATTTCTTCCTTCTACAAATCTTGTCCCAGAGCTAGAGTTTTCGGTTAAACCGTTGAATTGACGTTCACGTCTACAGATACCTTTGAGAGGAGACTCGATAATCACACATACGCCGATAGTGTGATATGACCCTTGAGATGAGAGTTTCGGTTGGAACCTCTTGGTGGCAGCGTCGAGGCCTTACGACTCTAGTTTTGGTATGGACTGGGAATCCAATGTTCATACACATATTGACTGTATTTGGAAAAAAAATTGTGGTTTATCTACAATGTTGGGATGAGCGTTTCCTTAGTCGGAAAAAAAACCCAGGCATCAAATGTTAAACTCATGCATAGGAGGGTGCAGCTGATCACTCTTGAATCAGACAGCCTTACCCTCGTGGTAGGAGGAACTTAAAGTTTTTAGTTCCAAACAGGAGTGACAATACATGGAGACATCTTTTGAAAAGATGTTTCCAGGATTATCCCCCAAAGGGGGAAGGGACGTCTTCTTTGGCTGGATACTACCAAACGATCATTCCAGACTTCTCCAGAATTGCAGCACCACTATCAGCCATGACAATGAAGGGGAAACCCTTCGTGTATTCATAAAGATGCCACTAGAGCTTTCAGGATCTGAGGTAGAGGTTTACTAGTGTTCCCATCATGAGGATACTAGAGCAGGGTTTTGGGTACGTAGTTTACTGCGATGCATCAGGGATCAGACTCAGGTGTGTCTTGATGTAGGAGCGATCAGTGATCATGTATAGTTCTCTGATGTTGAGATAGCACGAGCAGAGCTACGCTACCTATGACCTGGAGTGAGCAATAGTGGTATTCTCCTTGAAGATGTGGCAGCACTATCTTATGGGAAAACTATTGTAGTCTACTCTAACCACCAGAGTCTCAGGTATATCTTCTGATAGAAGGAAATGAACTTGAGATAGGGGAGTTGGCTTGAGTTCTTCAAGAACTATGACTTTGAGATAGTCTATACTCATGGGAAGGGAAACATTGAACCAGATGCTCTCAGCAGGATATCAGGCATTAAGCTGCTCGAAGAGGTGACAAAGCAGCTGGTCGGGTTGCAGATATCTTTTGTGGATTGGGATGGAGCAGCCTTTCTACAATCTCTCACAATCACTCCTCCACTTCTTCAACGAGTCAGGGAGGCACAGTGTGTGGACGTTGACTGTGAGGTGCAACGTGCTCAGATATCCACAGGGCAGACACATGATGGATATTTTGAAGGTGGGAAGCACGTCATTCTCTTCATAGAACGTACCATGGTACCAGTTTCACTTCAAGAGGATGTGTTGAGGGAGTTCTACACATCTCCTCCAGCGGTACATCCAGGAGTGGCAAATATGTATCCGGACCTCCGATGACAGCACTGGTGGTCGGGAATAAAGAAAGTAGTGGCAGAGTTTCTCTCATGATGCTTCACTTGTCAGCAAGTGAAGTCGGAACAACAGGTACTAGAAGGCTTGGTACAGCCTTTGTATGTCCTAGAGTGGAAGTAGGATCAGATATCCATGGACTTCGTGTCGGGTCTTCCACGTACATCCATGAGACAGAGACCTCTAGAGTTTGAGGATGGTAGCCACATCTTTCTATGAGTCTCACCTCAATGAGGTCTATGGAGTTTTGGCCAAGGCATAAAGTTATCTCGGAGGCTCATTAGACCTTTGAAGGTCCTTATCAGAGTTAGTGAGGTGTCATAAAACTTATCTCTTCCACCTCAGTTGCACCGGGTTCATGACGTCTTCCAGGTATCCTAGCTGAGGAGATATGTGCATGACCCTTCCAACATCATCACCTTTGGAAAGTTGGACGTTGACGACGGGGCGACATTTACAGACGTTCCAGTAGAGATTGAGGATCAACAACAGCGGGTCCTACGTGGACTGTTGATACCTCTGTTGGGCATTTGTTGGAAGTATGGGAACCTCCAGGAGAGCACATGGGAGTGGGAGGCTCAGATGCATGCTCAGTACCCCTTTTTGTTCCCTTGGTTCAAGTTGTATCTTACGGGAATGTTAAGCCCTGAGGTGGGGAGAATTTAAAGACACATAATTTCCATGGAAGTTTTTTTCATAAAAACTTGGACATTTTACGAGTTCACAGATTCTGACGGCGCGCGATTCCAAGGCACAGAGTGCCCGGAATGATCCGTCGAAGTTTTTTTAAACATAAATTAACGCATGTATGCATTTTTCCAGAAAAAGTGGAATAAATATTAAATGGTACTCATATTAGAAATCTAAGGCCACCTTTTCACTCACAATGGTGGGTTTATGCTAGGCGTTGTTTAAGTTTAGTTGGCGCGGGCCTCCTGTGAGAAAACACGAAAATGGAATAACTGTATATAAAATAATTAAAGTTATTTTATTTTTCAAATGCTTATAACTCACAAACGGTAACTCGAATTAAAAATATGAGAACACCGCGGAACATGTGAGGGTCTGATTTCTTTAAGAAGATACTAGCATGGGTCGGTGAGGGCCACCACAGAAAGTTAGGTTTTGGCCTCAAATAAAATAATTAAGTGACAATTATTTTATTGTATAATTCATAACATTTAAACAGTAACTCAGATTGGGAATCTGAGGGTATTGTTGGGTTCGTTGGGGTGTGTTTCACCTTGGCAGAGCCTATCCTCAACCGCAGTGGGTCAAGGGTGGCTGTTAATAATTTTCAGAACTTTTTTTAGGTTACGTTCAGTAAACGTGCGAGCGACATTTTATATCTTTTGAACCGGTGCTTGGAATTAAAATCCGAGGACACCGTTGAACTCCCAGCACCGATATTCACTTAAGGAGACCTTCACTGCAGTTGCATTTTACTGATATTGGACGTTAATTTTTGGGATTCTAAATTAATTAAATAAAAATTTGACTAAACATATTTTTATTTTTATTGGTGGTTTAATCCTCTAAGGGGAGGTTGGAGGTGGGGCCCACCCACGCATAACCTCTCATGGGAGGATATTATGTGCTGGGGCCCCCACAATCATGAACCCCCTTTAACCCCTCATTTAATTGGGGGATGTCTCTTAAATATCACTTGAATTTAATAAATCCAACTCTCATTTTCTTTATTTTGAAACCCTCCACCTTCTCCATAATGGTTCCAATTCACCCATTAATGAAATAAGGTAGTTTTTGTAATTTTAATTATTTTTTATTATTTTTTATTGCATGGAAATAATAAAATAATAGTGGAGATATTATTATTTTTTGGGCGTTAGCAATTCATTCATTTTGGTGGTGGAACATTGGAAGAGCTTTGGGAGAGTTCTTGGAGAACAATAACCTCTCTAACGAAAAATGCCTCTAATTCCAAAAGAAAACAAGCATAAAATTCTTCCTTTTTTAACCGGGGCAAGGAAGGGAAGCACCGCCGCCCACGAAGTACACCGACGATGTTGACTCGACTCATCTTCACCGAGCTCTTCCTCCTCCTACATTGACAGAACGACTTCCGTCTCCCGCGACATCTGTCTTCCACGACTTCGTCGTTGATCTCTGAAATTGAGGTAGGGGAATATGTTTGATTCTCATTTCCATTCTTCATCATTTGATCATGGTTATTAATTTTCAAATTGATATCATAATAAAGTGGAAGGCTTGAGCTGCACGAACACGACCCGACACTCTCCCCTTTGTTAAATACATTTGTTGACGAATGAAGGTGGAACAACAATGGTGACTGGCATCGGGCCGGCCGTGAAGAAAACCAGTGGCGCAAGGCCGCCAGGTCGCCAGAAGGGCGTGACATCATCATGTCGCACGGAGGATCTGAGGTTCATCGACAAACCAGGCCGTGGTGGAAGAGGCGCTGCGCTATCGTGCCGTGTGAACGACCAAGGGGTTGCGGCCAAGCCGGGCCACGGTGGGGGAGGCGTGGCGTCGTCGCACCGTGCGGAGGGCAGGAGAACCACTTCGCCGCCCCACCGTGGTGGAGAAGCAGTGGCTGTCGTCCGGGCGGGCCGCCATGGAGCCAGACAAGTGGGACCAGCCCTGTCCCATGGCCCCTGAACCGGCGCAGTGCGCCGGCTCCGTTCGACGAACCAAGGGGAGTCATGGAACCTCCCTTCCTCGCGGACTGGCCGGGATGCCCACGACCGGGCCGCCCCTAGGCCTGGCCATCCCCTCGGCTTGGGCCACTTCTTTGGACCGGGTCAGACCCGCGGTCTGGGTCAAACCCTAGTTCAGACTGGGTTGGTCTGAGTCGGTCTGACTGGGTCGGACCAGACCCGGACCTGCAATGGCCATTTACTCCTATTAGTCCACATCTTGGGATACGGGTGTCCGAACGACGAACCATCTATGGTGATTGAATTATTGGATAGAGATGATTCATTTGGAATACTCCACATATTATTCTGACATATTTGGGGTATGGTCGGGTTGGTTTGAGCTTAAAAATCAACAGGGCCCCTAGGACGGAAATGCCAATAACTCACAGACCGACCGTCCAATTGACACACTGTCTATTGCGTTGGGTTCCTTATGATGAGAAGAATCTATGGGATACAAAAAATCAGGAATTATTGATATTTGATGTTTCAAAACATGGCTCGAGGAGCGGACCCTTCCGGAATTGAGCGTGCTCTGTGCAGGAACCCTAGTGCCGGCAGCGACAATACTGTACCAGGATCCTCCGTGGGTTCGACAATGATGACTTCTGTACTGGAATCCTCTATGGGATCGACATCAACGACTTCTGTATCGGAATCCTCCATGGGTTCGATGGTGATGACTACTATACCAAGATCCTCTGTGGTTCTGACAATTCTGACTTATGTTCCTATATCCTGTGTCAGCCCGATAGAATAGGTGGTCCTGTATCCTGTGTGGGTTCGACAGCTTAGCTGGTCCTGTATCCTGTGTGGGTCTGACATCTTAGAAGAATTAGTGACTACATCTGATCATATCTATCACTCTACAAAATATTTATACCTATTTGAGCTGAGTTGTGTCTTTCAACCATTATCATCATGGTTAATGACATTAATTCCTTTGTGGAATGGTTTGTGCATGGGATCGAGAGTTGGAGCTGGACTATGACTGATGACATAGATATATGTATGGGCATATACCTATGTAAGGTTGGTTGATACTTCGTGATTATATCATATTTCTGTGGTTTATTCTTAGTGGATTCTGGGAGACATTCGGGGGTCTTGGGGTCCCCTACTGAGTATTGTTATACTCACCCATGCACGGGCTTTGCTGCACCTTGGTGTGTTCTGTGAAGACGACGATCAGTAGTGATCGAGGCTGAGGGTGACGAACGAGAGGCTGCTCAGATCTGGAGATGAAGAAACGTACCTCAGGGACTAGTGTTCGAGTTCTGTACCTACCCTTTAGGTAGGATTCCCTGGTGGATGATCTAGGAGATATTTTTCTATTTTTACTTGTATTTATACTTCTTGTTCAGTTGGGTTTGTATACTGGCCCACTTACTTCTAGCACACTTTTCATTTCTATTTTTCTACTTGTTTCTTCTACTGCTTCTGTTTAGTCATGGTGTGTTACAGGTTTAAAGGCAATTCCTTCCCTTTTATTGGGAATTCTCCTTTGGTGCTAGTTGCCAGCCCCTAGCCTATGGAAAGCAGGCTTGGGGTAGTCAGGCACGAGCCCCGGGGACGGATCATGAGAGATAAGTATGATAAAATCATAAAAGTTTCAAAAAATAAAATTTATATAGGATTGTATATCATTTTAAACCTTAACTTTTTATTAACCCATTTGTTAACCATTAAAAACCATAACTATTTTAACACCAATTTCAACGTAACTGGGTTATAATTTTACCTATATGGTGAAACATGACACATTAATATAAGAGTGTAAAAAAATCAACCATATATTATTCACATTTTCCCTACATGATTATTTTTTTGATTTGTAAATAATTTATAATGATATCATTTTCATAAAATAATGCTAATGTCATTTAACAAACAATTCATTTTATTTGACACTAAAGACGTCTTGAGAAAAATAGAATGTGAATATAATGATTTCACACTTACCAAATTTATTAGGTTTTTCTATAAAATATGTGGGACAAAATAACTCAAAAAAATTTGTCTTTTTTTAAAAAAATCAGCTAATTTTTCAACTGCTTACACAAGCACTATGCTAATGTTGCATAAAAATTTTAGGTAATTATTTTATATCTAAAAAAATAATGCTTAACATGAAAAAAGTATATCATATTTAAAATAACCATTTATAAAAAAATATAAGTTTTTTTAACCCTTATATACATTATGTATTAAAATAAACAATGTAACATGTTTGAATTTACCTTTTATATAAATATTACAAAGGTGGTTATCATAGTTAAATAAACAAAAACGTTATATTTTCAATTTTTAGATTACCAGGAATCCAATAAACTATGCCAATGAAACAAAAGAAACTATTTTAATAGATTTTAAGATTTATAACTTTTGTTTTTATTTGTAATTACCTAATTTACACTTTAATAAGGTAATAAATTTTAATATAATTATTATTCATAATATCAAAAAATTGATGGGAACTATATAAAAAACTAAATCATTCTGTTAAAAAATTTGAAACCATTTTTTAAAAATTAATTAAAAAATGTTTCAAAATATTAGTTTTAAATAAAAATATAAATTTTGATGAAATTTGTTTTTCAATAAATTATTTTTCTAATCCTAAATACTAACTTATTTCAAAATTATATAAAATTTTGATCTTAATATAAATAGATAAATTATTTTACATAAAATAGAACCTATATAAATTAAATAACAAATCATAAATCTAATGAATATTTTAAAAAATATATTTTGAAAAAAGGCATGATCATTTTAAAAATATTTTTATTTTCACTCTTCAGTGAAAAATAAATCTTTATAAAAAAATAAAAAAAATTAAACATAAGTTAATATTGAAATGAAAATTTAATAAATGATGTAGTTTTTATAAAATAAAATTTATAAAAGTATGCAGTATTAAATAGTATATATTTGAACAAAATTCAATAAAAATAATTTTTGAAGAAATCATATTACTGAAACATACAATGTATTTACTAAAAATGAGTACATATTTATTAATAGTTAATAATAAAATAAATTAAATCAAATTATTATATATATTTTTCATAATTAGGTGAAAAAAATTCATACCCTCTCATCAAATGGATTTTATATGACAATAACAAAATAATATTTTAACCATTTATTGAGATTCATTTATACTCAGTGTTTGATATATCACATGATAATGAATAAATTAATTTTATTTTAAAGTAAATATATCATAAATTAATGGTGGTGTTATAGTAAAAATATTAGTTATTGACCTATACTTTTAATTCATTTGAAATCTAGTTTATAATAGATATAGAGTAAAATCATAATCGATTCATCCACATGATTTTTATGTTTCTACACTATAAGGACTAAAATTACATTTTTTTAATATTATTTTCTTTATTTTAAAATTTATTTGGAAGATTAATCATAAATTTTTCAATATTTATATATCACCACACGTTAATTGACTGATCAAGGTCCTAGTATCCTTATAAAGGATAAGAAAATGGTTTTCTATGAGTGAACTGAATATCACCATACATGTTTATAATCAGGATGAACATTTCATAACATCACAATCCATCATGTTTCATAATAATCATAACAAATTTTTGAATCACCACAATTTATTTAATTATCATATACAATTTTAAATATTCTTATAAATAATACTTCATAAAAAATAACTAATAATAAAATTATGATTAAATGTGTGTTTTGAAGCATCATATCACAATATTAGTTTAATAGAAGATACCTTGTGAAAAATATAATTTAGATTTAATTAAAAATATATTCAATAACAAATTACTATACAAAGACCTTGGTTTTCTACAATATAATAGATTTTAATAAATCATTTTCTATAATTTCATATGTTTCCACCTTAAAAATCATAGAATTAACCCATTGATAATTAAATTAATGAAATGTTTTCAATTGAGGTTATTTTTAATCATTTTCAAGAATTAAGTTTCTTTCACACAACAGTGAATTTAATTTTTTCACTCTATAAATTAATAGTTTTTCCAATATATGTAGCAACTGATAATTCATTTATAATATAACTCATGAATAACAATCGCCATACTATTTGATGTTTCCATGAGTTTATGTTTTTTAGCCGAACATAAATTATTAATTCATTAGAACTATTCTATTTCACTACTGAAATTATTCTATATAATATAATCCCAAATATCTTTTAAGAAGTATTTTTATTTGTTTTTAAAATAATATTATAGTAACAATCAATAATGAGGTTTTTTAAATACAAAGACTAAAAATGAATCCTTAATTTTTATCAATATCTTTAGTAGATTCAATACTTTGACACGTGGATACTCAATAGGGAATAATCTTAACCTTCTTGTTATCCTAATAGTAAATGAATCTTCTGGCCAAGTATAATTCATGACATACATTTTATATCTTACAATCTATGTTTAATTTATATTATTAATTTATTATTGTTCAATGTCATTAGGATGTAATAAATAATTCATAAGGACTATGTCATTTAATAACAATAAATAGTTATTCATAGTATTTCCCTTATTATGCCAATTTATAACATTAAAAATATATTTAATTTTGCATATTCCATGTTCCTCCCATTTAATTATCTATATATAACTCTATATCATGTGTTTAAAAAATTTATTTTATTAATTTAATCAAAATTATTTTAACTAGGAATGTTTCTGTATACTATTAAATTATAATTTAAATTTCTAAATATTATTAAAGTAAATTCAATATTGGAAGACATTGTAATTATTTAATATAACACATTGAATATGTTTCCAATAATGTATGTTGTTTTGAAATTAATTTTCATGATCTAATAATAAGAATATAATAAATTATAATTAATAATAAATGTATTTTTTGTTATATCTAATATCATAAATGTATAATAATTTTTCCAACAATGAATGAATATATATAAATTTTTCAATATTCAATGTATAAGGGTTTAGAATATATAATGTCAATCTACTTACATTTTGATAAACCGTTTTGATCAATTGGGTGTAACCTATTTATATAACTCAACCAAATTTTAAAACTTTTTAGCATGAAGAGAATTCCTCATATATCAAATTCTGATAAACCTTTTATCAAATTAAAAAAATATTTCCTTAAGGTGTATAATAGGTTCATTCTCCATGAATTTAATATTCTTCTTCATTTTTAAGATAAATTCATATCTCATGGGATCTCCTGAAATCCCCAAAAAAATTAAAATTTATTATTTAATATGGGTCAATTCAATTTCAATAAACTCTCATGGAAGTAACCCATAATCTATATTTTTTACATTTTATTATTTTTGTTCCTTTATTTAACTATGATAATTTTTCTTCCTAGTATTTAGAAAAATTAATTTGTTTCTCATGTCATACACTAATATGAGTCATAATAATTAAGTTCTCATTATATTGATAAATATAATATGACATGATTTTTTGTAATAGTAAACAAATATGATCATTTATGAGTTAGGAGTAAATATATCATGAATAATGTTATTATTATCCCATAATAATTATAAAAGTAAATTTATTTAATTTTCTTATTGATTTCTCATATACTTTATTTTAAGTATCCATTAATAAATTGAGGTATCAAGTAATTGGATTTTTCAATATGGTATAAATAATGAATGAAATAAAATTTTGAAATTGAATATAATTTATCACGTGATATATAAAATTGTTCAATTACTATAATAAGGCACGTCATTCAATTATAGTGTTCCTAGTGTAATGTCCCCGAACCTAGTAGCTTTGAGTCGGTGGTTATATTATTTCGTTTTCATACGATAATAGGAATTACATATTTGTGAACCAAATTGTATTTTAGACTTGGTAAAATAAATACGTACTTGAAATTAACATTACAATTAAAAAAATAAAATACAAAACTTAATTTCTTTTGTAATCCACTATTCATTATAATTTATCCCTTCTTATTAATCATATAACACCTCTCGGTATCTTGGGGATAATAAAAATTAAGAAATCAGTTATCTAATATGATTGGTAAGGGTAAGCGTATAGTGGAAGATACCATGATTGGATAAGAAAAATCAATATAATATGGTATATAATTGAAACACATGTCATTTAATCAATAAATATATCATAATGTGACTAAAATAAATTGTGAAAAAATAAATCCAAAAAAAAATCACATATGAATGAAATGTATCCAAGTATAATAAAACTAAAAGAATAGACATATATAAATATTTAATATATTAATTTTGTAATATATAAATCCATCCATTGGAAAAATACCTTCAAACCATTCATAAAAATGTTTATATCTATGGGTAGAAACTCGTCTAATTTGGCCATGTGATTTGTCTCATGATACCTGTCGATGCATCAAAGGGATATTTATAATAAGTCCACACTAATATCAACTACTTCTAGTGTATTTCTCATTTTAAATCGGTGAATCAAAATCATCATTAACATTCATATTTAAAAACTATCAAAAGAAATATTAAGACATACTTTAATCAAATAAACATAATAATAAACCATCAAGTGTAATATTGTGAGAGGTAATCAATTTGAACACCCCCAGAAAACTAACAAAAAATCATCAAAATAAATAATTATTATTATTCCAATAAAACAAATCCCAAGTGGGATTAATGTAAAATAAAGGATTGATATCATTGATGAAAAGAAATACTCTATAAATTCCATTAAAAGAAATTTCTAAAAAATTAAATTTTCAGATTGAATAAAATTTTATATCAAAAAATAAAAAAAATATTTTTAAAATAATTCTCCCTGACAATAATATTTGAGAAATTTTAATATAATATTTTAAAAATTTATTGGTAATTATGGTGTAAAATTTCATTCATTCCATAATCATCAAAAAATACTCCATTTATATTTTCGATAAAATCCCAATGGGCCTTCTTTTGAAATCGACATAATGATTCCTTTCAAAACATTTTTTCAAAATTGAAAATTGCAAAACTTTTATTTAATTAATACTTTTTATAAGGTTAAAAATATTTTCGAAAACATTTATTTAAAGTATGGATTTTGATGAAAAAGGACTATCAGTCATAGAGAGAAATAAATTTGGATTTTTAGAATAATATTTCATCAATCATTTTTTCAACTAAAGGGTTTGGAAATTTTAATATTACCTTAAAAAGAAAATTAATTACTAGATTATAAGAAAATGTATTGTTTTTAATATATAAATATCAAATAATTCTTCAAAGGGATACATATATTAAAAAATAATCATTTATAATTATGAAATTGTGAAATAAATCCTTACCACTTTGATAACTTTTAAATCCTAATCCCATTAAATAAATAGTCATAAAAAAATTCAAATTACATTATGATAAAGATATTATTGATATAAAATATCAATGTGGATGTACATACACCACAAAAAATAAATAATTGGTGAATATGGGATATGTCTCATGAAAGTAAGAGAGAGAGTAAAAACTATTATTTTGAGACTTGACTTCCTTTGTACCTATCTGAATATCCTGTATAACAAAGAAAATATTATTACATATCAACTAAAAATAATATATATATATATTGTAACATATATGTTTTACTTATATCCATCTATTACACATTTATTTACAATTCCTTGTTAAAATCTTATTTGGGTATTAATTGCTTTGTTTTTTATGTATGTTTTGATTTGGTATTTATGGTCCTCTAAATTTTATAAGGGTATCTTCATCCCAAAAATTTAAACCATAATATAAATATAATATTTAATTAATTTAATCAATAAATGTTAGAAGTATAAAACGAAATACACTGTCCTTTGAGTTGGTTGGGCGTACATACGCTTGAATAATATTTCTAATTTCTCAAAGAATGAAATAAAGGAATATAAATAATATATTTCCATTACATAATAATATTTATTTCAAATATATCAAATTTATTCATTAAATTTACACTAATTGCATACTTTGATTTTTTAAACTAATAAAATTACTTCATGAGGTGGTAGTCACCTGTACAAATGAATGATGTTATCAAATCCCACACAGAATGAAATGTAAGAATGTATGTGACACCCAAAATTTCAAAAAAAAGGATAGTTTATATTACAAGACACACTTATTTTAACTTGTGTTATATGAAACAATTTATTTCATTGGTAACCTGTCTTGCATGCCAGACTTGGTTTTACAAATAATAATAATAATAATAATAATATTATTATTATTATTATTAAATATGAAAGTTACCACAAAGAAATTATAATGGTTTTTATGACTATGATTTACTAAATTATGAGAATATTTTTTCTATAAACATTGATTATTCATATATAAATTATAATAAAATACCATTGGATTGAAAAATAAATGTTTTTTGAAAAAAATATTTTTTCTAACAAAACATTTTTGTCGTAATTTTTAGAAATAATTTAATATTGGTTTCTTCGAATTTTAGAAAAATTATTTCAAAAAAACAATCATTTTTTAAATCTTAATTCCAAAATTTGAATAGGGTGAATTACTTTTATGTTTCTAAAAGGGCATTTTTTATGAATAGTGGTAAATTCTTATTTTTAATTGAAAATGTTATTTCATTTAAATTATTTATAATGATAATATATATTTTTTATTTTTTATAAAGTAAAATATATCATTTATATATATATAAACCCAATTTAATTCATTCAAATCATTTTAATATTGAATTTGGTTATGAAAAAACTGTATTCTTTTGAATATTTTCTTTTTAAACAGCTGTTATGTCAACACGTGTACAAGATTATTTTTAAATTATATTATTTCAATTATGTGATTCTAATTTTTGATAATTAATTATATATTTTGACTATGAATAATTTTTTAATTATAATATGGTAGACTTATTTTTTTAACCAAATGAAAGTGAAAACAAAAAAAATAATTACCATTATTAAGGTCAAAATGTATTTACTGTGACTTAATTATTGATAATAAATATTAAAATGATGTAACAACATGTAAAACACTATTCTAATAGAAATATATCTACCTTAAAACATTTATGTTCAACAATTTACCATTTATTATGAATGTTTCATGATTTAAATGTAATTATTATTGAAAATTTAAAAAACATATCAACCATACCACACCAATTACTTAAAAAAGGCCACCCTTCAAACAATAAAACCTATTTGGTTCATAATATTTTATATAAAATCACTTCCAAAATTCCACCATCGCATACTATAAGCCTTATTTTTGTAATAAACCTAATTTAGCAAGACTTTGGTGCAAATGTAAGGAGAATACCCGGTGAAGAGGTAATATTCTTTAACGATTGCCATTATTTTATTTCATTATCAACATCTATAAATTATATTTAAAACATAATGATATAAAATAGTTATTATCTCCGATATACTTTTATGATTTTATAACAAATAAATTACCTACCACCATCTCCCCTTCCATCAAATGTGTTACGAAGTCATTGTTCTTGTGTACGATGGTTTGCTGCCTCATGAACTGATGTCATTCATTCTTCCGTTACCATTATTATCATTTGGTGATAATGATGGATATAATGTATATATATATATGGTATTTATAATGTATTTATACATGTATATTAATTATATCAAATATATATTTATATTCAATTACAAATGAGATACAATAATGTCGCTTGTGTGTATAGTGGACTACCTCCTCACAAAGCAATGTGATTTGTCATTCGATAATGCTTCACATGGAATGTGATAAGGATTTAAATAATTATTATATGTTATATAAATGGAATAATTATTATATAAATTAAATATTTATCATTAATTAGGTATAATATTTAATTTTATTTCTTACCTTTCCACTCACTTGAAGATGATAACATCATTCGTGTGTGTATAGACTACTGCCTTCACAAAGCGATGCCACTCAGTTTCATCACCACAAAAAGGATTTTATATATGTGTATAATATGCTTTATATGATATTATTATCATTAGGGAAGGATTATATATTACATACCTTCTTTATATAATAAATATTTAAAAATGAAAATGGTACTCATGTGTACATACGACATACCATCTCCATGATCGTGACGTACATCATTTCTCAAATCCAAAATTAATGATTGGTATTAGAATTATTATTCTCTAGTTGATTAAACTATGTATTTGATTCAATAATTTTATATTTAATGACAAAACATGATGATAAAACAAGATAATTACTACACGAAATAATACAAATAATGAAAGATTATTAATGAACTGGTGATAAAATGTTATAAAATGATCTGATGTCATATTATAAATAGAAATATTGTTATTTTTAATGTTAATAAATTTTTTAAACCCTCAATATAGGATGTTTTATATTTTTAATCAAAATGAATCGTGATGTAAGATATTTCATCTCAATTTAATTTCTTTGAGATATATGGTAGTGTTATACACCAAATTCAATTTCTATTACATATATACATCCACATTGACATTAAATATCTTTAATAAATATTGATTCAGGTTATTTTATGTTTTAATTTGACTTATATCATATGAGGGGACTGGAATTGAAAATTACCATGTGATAAAGAATTTCATTGCTCGATTTCTTTTCATAGGTTTATATTAGTTATTTGTTGTCAGTGATATACTAATATTATTTTTATAATGAATTTTTTATTATATTATGTTATATATGAAGTATTTTTTTGTGTATTTAATTTTTGAAACACATATTCCATTCATCTATTAATTATAATTTCAATTTTATGATCATCGTAATGGTTTTTTTCAATTTCTTATTTTAAGATCGATTTTTTATACTTGAATTTCAATTGATGGAAATTATGTTATCATTTTCTAATAAACCATTTAATTTAATACAACTATTATTATTCATCATATTTTTCATGTAATATTACCATTTTATCATTTTTTGTTACTTCAAAATTTTGAGAAAATGTTTTAATAAAAATTGACAACATTTTTGTCTTTGGTCGAAAAATATTTTTCTTCCTAAACATTGTTTTCTAAAAAATAATCATTTTTATACCATTTAAAAGGATTTTTAATAATGATTTTTAATAATTTTTATTTTAAAAAACATTTTAGGGGAATATCTTATTCATTATTTGAACAAGGAACTATTCAAGCCTCTTTATAGTGGAAGCGGAATTTTCTATATAACGTATATAGTATATTCGAAATAACCCACCAACATAGCCGTAATTTATTTCAATATTTATTATAATGATTAAATGGTTAATTATTAAATAAATATTTTCCCAAATATTATGGAAGTTCATATCATTTATTAAAACTATATTTCAAAAATTAAAATGATATTCTCCTCAAGATTGATATTAAAGATATTTTATGATTTTTCTATTCATCAATGAGAACAATCCTTTTTTATATTTATGATCCTCTAGATAATTTTTTATTGTTATATTCCTCGTTATTTTCATAGATGATTAATTATTATAGTTAATTTAGGTTGTAATATTTTATTACCATTCACCATTTTACTTAGAATAGTTTATGATTACGTTTATTGACTCAGGTACCTATTAAAATATTGTATTATCATGAACCAGGTCAGGATTCCATACAAACCAACACCTATCCTATTTCAGGGAAGGGGAAAAGGGAATTCCTAATTCATTCCAGCTAGAAACTAGTTTTTAGGTATCAAAAATAATCTTTGGTAATGATTAAATCCATTTGTATAAGCTTAAAGATCTGAAAAAATAAATATCACCATAACTGATAGGCATAAAAAATGAGGTACAATAATATTTCAGATTAAATGTTTAAAATATTAAACAGCACCCAAAAAGATTACAAAATAAAGGTAATAACAAAAATATCCCAAAAACATCCATCTGTTAAGAGAGACATCAACCTCAATCCACCCCCAACACCTGCAAGAAGTGTAACTCTCCCAATTGAATCCACCCTCACCAGGATATATCTTTCTTTTACCTCATTCTTACATAAAAATGTTTGTATTAAAATAAAGGTGTATCCTAGGTGTATGATAGATAATAGTGGTCTTTCAAAAAAAATTAATGTATTTCATGCTATAACATTAGAAGAAAAATAAACATGCAAATTTTCAGAAGAATATGAGAAATATTTTTGGGAAAAAATATTAAACAAAAAGTTCTCAAGATTTTCACTTCAATGAAAACCCTTTTATCAAAAAATGATTTCTTGAAATAAAAATTTACAAAATTTATACGTTATACATAATACTAGTATAATATCACATAAGTGTCATGTATCATTTCAGAACCATTTGAAAATCCATATAGGTAACTATATTGATATGCACCCTAGAAACCTTGTACATGGGTGATCAAAATACTCAATCTCAACAATCAGTAATGTTCTCATACATGAGTCACTAGAGAGAATCTCATAAAATTTTTTAGCGGTCCCATATCTATTTCATGCATGATTCACTATAGAGGATCAAATATAATGTTCTAGTGGATTCTAGTCATATCACATGTTTAGTTAGTTTTTCAATCTTTAATCATTCTAAATGAATTCGGGCCTCATCCACTTCGGAATCCACTAGAGTACCAGTTCTGGTTCGCCCAACTAGATTCCTAGTATTCCCTTTTTTCTCAAATTTCATTTCTTAGATCACATAAATCAAAACTATCACATAACAATGAAAATAATAACAAAAAAACAATGAAATAACTACTTTCACATTTTATGAAATCCATTTGGAAACACCACATGAAGAACACATTTGGAATACAACCATTTTTCATAGGAAATCCCCTTAAATGTCATATTCACATCAAAACCATTTTTATAACATGATTTTCAATTTCAGAGAAAGAATTATGGTTCACCACAAAGATATAAAAAACCCCTTTTGAAAAATTATCACCTTTAATTTTTTTTGAAACCCCATTTCAAACCTTCTACACAAGTCAAATATCATGTTTAAGAAACACCCCTAACGATGCACAAAAGATATATAACCACTTACATTTAAAAAAAACATTTTCATCACATGTGATTTATAAAACTTTTCCAAAACAGTTTCTTTTCACCGTATTTTTAATTCATATATAATATTTAAAATTTCAAAAAATAAAGGTAAACTCATTTAATAATGTAAATTCATGGAACCAATAACCTCTCAATTGGAACCATACATAAATTTCGTCGAAACCACAATTTTGCCACCATAAGACCTTAACAAGGTAATATTTAACAAAAACATCAATATTTTTCCAAAAAAAAACACATGATCAAAGCCTCCCAAGGTCAAAAAACCACTAGAAAAATAAAATCGATGATAGAGAGAGGAGAACCAATATAAAAAGTGATAAACCATTAGAGAAGGGAACACTCTTGAAGTTCATAGAAGAAATTGTGCCAAATCCACCCCAAAAATGAAGATCCAAGGGGGAAAGAATGGGGTAAGGAGGATCCTAGGGAACCTAATACTATATGGGGGAGAAATGGAAGGGTACGGGGTTAAAATCTAAGAACTAATCATAGAAAATTTCTAAATTTTATTGACCTATAAAAGTCACATAGTTTTCCACCACGATTTTTCAAAAAGTGTATAAATCGTGAAACCCTCTTTTCCTAGTAGAAACAAGATGCATATTCATTATTCAAGGTTTTACTAAATATTATTTAGCTTTGTGCATCAACACTATCCAAATATTTAGTTGTCCCCATTGTTTTCTGGGAAAGGGCACACAGTTTCCCCTAATTGTGCACCAACCATGAGCCACATATTATTAAGTCCAATTTATCAATTTTTACCAAAACAAATCATGGGGAAACCATGGGGTATATATAAGAGAAAAATATTTAGCTTAAATACTTAAAAATTAAAACTCATATGTGTAAATTCTCACCACCATCAAAACATTCCTCCCTTGGAATGCCAACCTAAACCATGATCAGAAAACAAAATATGATATTCTTCTTCAACCTAGGACATCCACTCCTAAGTATCATCCACATAACATCCATGTTTTTAAAGAACATGGACCAATAGTATAGGATTTTCATGAAAAATATTCTATTAATAATAATCAATCCATATCGATCTCTCAAACATAGATAAATCAATATCCAAGTCCAATTATTTATAATTCAACAAATGAGAGGGATCCGGTGTGTACTTTTTCAATTGAGAAACATAGAAAACTCCCTGAATAAAAATCATAAATAATGGAAAATAAAACATGTATTCCGCCATACCAATTCACTTGGTAAACTTGAAGGGTCCGATATACATCAGTGTTAGCTTCCCTTTTCCACAAAAAAAAAATGATGACCTAAGTGAGGTGAAATGTCCATAAATACCTCATTAGCAAAAGAAATTCCAAATATTAGTGGATTTTACCAACATTGGATTTATGAAAAATTTATAATATAAAAAACTATAGATTTATCAAATAAAACCTTTCAAAATTCTCTAATAAATGGCTCAGTCCGAATAATGAGGTCTCACCTATCACATCCCAACACAAGGGTGACTGACATAACCAACCATAGTGTGCATCAAAAGGATCAGTTTTAATCTAGAATTGTTTACAATTTTTATATGAAAACTCAAATAATACCAAATTCTAATCCAATGATCCTCCAAAATCCAGAACACATGCCCCGAGCTTTTCATCGAATATCTGATTTTCCGTCTCCATATGACGGTCTATTTAAGGGATGTATGTCGTGCTCAAATTGAACTATGACCCCAATGCCTTTTGAGAGAACCACCAAAATTGAGTGCTAAATCTAGGATCACATTCATAAACAATTTCCAATAATATACCATGAATCCAAACAACCATTGTATCACATATCTAGAACATCTCATCCAACTTGGATGAATCTATAATTGAAATGATATTGGATGATTTTTTTAGACGATAAATCGTTACCCAATTGGTATTACTCCCTTAGGGTGTATGGGATAACCCAAAAATATAGTACTACGTGATATCTTCACACATCTAGGTAGGAATGGGTACTTGATGAAGTAAACTTGAGTGCCTCTAGTTCTTTTATTTAACTTTATGACATGTATAAAACCACAATACAATGTAAGGTATATCTATCCTCATACCTGGACACTGGACCTAATGACGCAGATCATAGAAAATCATGGTAGAAGTATGATGAAAATCCAAATGAGACTATTTTCCATTCTTTATCACTGCCTTTTTTAATATAAATAAACCCACAATGTTATCCTTGAGACACAAACCTCCATTAAGAGGCAATGACTAAACAGAAGGCACATCCCTACGGTGAATAAATTGAATAGACGAATGGAACAACTCATAATTCAGCTACTATTTCCAAATCAAATCCATAATGATGGTTCTAGATACATTCTAGCCAAGAACACAACTCTATAATGATCCTTGGTCTCCTGGTTCATCTGATCAAGAAGTCCCACTAATGTCCACAGATCAATAGACTTTATCAATGCTTACACTTGTGGTTTTATAATCAAATAATTTTCCACAACATTACCCATACTTGGGGTATAAAATATATAAAAATATAACCCCTAAAGGTACTCAGCCCAATTATGTTTTCCTCAATTCAAATCCTTCTTATATATAATTTATTCTAGTAACTTATGATTTGAATAAATAATAAGCTTCACCCCAAAAATATTATGGTGACACAACTTCAATGCATGAATCAATGTTTTTAATTCTTGGTTAGTTTTAGTGTAATACAATTCATGTGTTTAGAGTTGGTATGATCCATAATCCAGCACATGATAATCCAACGTCATCGAACTCCCAAGACCCATAAATTAAGCATCGAAATAAACGACATATCCCATTCCTGTCTCCAGGAAAATAAAAATATGGGTTGTGTTTAACCTATTCATAAGCTCTATAAATGAATCTTGATACACTATAATCTATTAAAACTAAACCCATTTTCAAATGAGTTCCATTGTGGATGATGCAAGATGATATAAATCCTAAATAACATCATGTAATATCCTACCATACATAAGAAGCTTCTAATTTCAAAGATGTTTTCAGCTTCTCCCATGAAATGACTGCATTGATCCATTCAAGGTCCATCAAAAACCCTAATTCTAATATCACAAGGCCCAAAACACCACCTCTATAATCTAGAAGGTCAACTTAGAAAAATTGTAATATATGTGATGGTCCTGAAGACTTCCAAACAATGATCCAAAATTGGTTCCCTTTCTCCTACTTAGATTTAGAATAGACCAAGATGTTGTCCAAAAATTCCATTATAAATTAATTGAGATACTTAAGGAACACCATGTTCATTAGTCCCATGAATACTATTTGATATTTTTTCAACCCAAAAGGCATGAAAAGGTAATAAAAACAATCATACCTACTTCAGAAGGTTTTTTTTAGAACATCTCCCTCTCTAAACCTAACTTGATAATACCCAGAATGAAAATCAATCTTGTAGAACCACCTCACTGCATTAGTTTGATAGAAAAGTTCATCAATCCAGGGTAGATGATATATTTTCCTTATTGATGCCTTATTTAGTTTCATGTAATCAATACACCGCTAGAGATATCAATCATCCTTTTCTAAAAACATAATTGGAGTGGGCCAAGGTGATATGCTGATGAGAATGAATACATTAGATTCTAAATAATAATAATAATGTAACATTAAATCCCTCAACTCATTGGGGGTGATCCGATATGTGGGAAGAGATATCAGTTATGTTTCTGGTTCCAAATCAACATTCAAATCCACATCCCGTTCGATAGTAAAACCTGAGAAAACCTATGGAAGAAGATATGGGGACTCATTAACCACATGAGATAATCCACTCTCAGGAACACCATCAACATCCTCCAGTGTGAGCAACAAGATTTCAAAAAATAGATTTCAAAACTCTATAAGCATAGGTCTAGCATGACCTTACTGAGGATCACATTCTCCTTGAAAAACTTATTTACTAACATCAGGTTCCAAGGAACTCACTGACCACCAATAACAATAAATTTAATCCTAAAAAATGTCATAGAATCTATACGAAGGATAGCTTCAAAGAGGTCCATCTAAAAAACAATAAAATCTCATTCCAACTTGACCCATGACACAGTGAGTGAACATGATAGACACATGACACCCTACTCTCACATCTTACCAAGAGGAATTACTAACTCTATCACATATAGAATAATTTGAGTTGGAAACTTTTACACATCAAAAAGGGGAGATGAAGCAAGAGAAACTAAATCACCAATAACAAATAGAAAAATAGCTAAAATGAGGAAAAAGAATGGAACCTCAAACTATTTAAGGCCCTACAACTGAATCTAATAGTGATCAATCCACAACATGTATTTTCCTAGTCTCAACCTTATCTTGAGAAATTCCACTAACCTACAGTTATTCCTGGAAATTAATCTACCTAGAAGATTATTTATCCCTATTGGAATGACCTCTAAACCGAGAACCGGTTGTTTGGGATGGTTCTGACTGGTCTATTATCTCTTTGGAAGTCATGGGCCCGTCACCACTCTTATATGGGATACTCATTCTATGAAACCACTGAAAATTATCCATATCTCTACATCAGTGAAAAGGTTTTGGAGTAAATGAACACTCATGTCATTTTTTCCATGCCTTCACACACAGATGGCACATGACTAAACCTGAATCAAAAGCATAGATGAAGACACCTAGGAAGGATTTCATGGACAATGACCTCCCTTCCTCTTATATGCATCATTATTCATCTTATTATTAGATGAAATACCACTTCCCACAGTTGATACTCCTATGGGGGACCGTCATTTATTATATGATCAATTTCTACCCTAATGGAACAATCAACCACCTCAGTATATTTTTTTATCATCAATATGAAAACATGAGATCAGATATCTGGCCGCAACCACATATCATATTTCTAAGCCTTCATCTACACATTATAAATGAACTCATGTGTGTAAAAAATGATATGAAAATTATTTATCATATTCCATCACGTACTATTCTACATGGCTAAGCCCCATAAACTACCAGGATCAATGAAAATCCAAAATCTCAAGAGAATATTTCTCATTGATGTCATCCTTGAAATATCTTCAACTCATCTGTTCATTCATTCAAGAATACACCACATAGTCCCACCACTTCTTACTGGGACCCTCCAATATAATATAATCAAGTTTTACCCTGACTACCTCAAAATTAACAATGAACATGAACATCCTCTCTATCTTCTCAATAAATTCCCCTATTTCTTGAGGTTCTATGCTACCCCTAAATCAAAAAGGCTAGTTCTTGAGTAACTTTTAAACATTATCCTTACCAGGACGTAGTTCAACATCTCTCCCCTAAGTAGGGATAATGCCTGCTCCTTAACCCAAATCATGGAGGACCCAAATCATGGATTCCACTAACCTCTAATAAATTGATGAGGTATAACTCAATCCAGCCTATTCTTATGACTGCACAAATGATCTTTGAAGAGTAATTTTACAACAACAAGAAGTACAATGAAACCCCATCAACAAGAATTCTGAAATATTTTAGCAATAACAATAAATCTCAATCACCTTATTCAAAAAAAAAGAAAACCAGATTCATAATTATAATAAATCAACAATGGAACTCTACCCCCACCTAGATTCCATGTACTGTCTATAGCATATACATCTCACCTAGAGGAGAAGTAATATCAAATCCAAAAATCCCATGGAGACTCGAGTCCTATCATGAGGTGTACTAGCCAAGATTCCCACTTGAAACTATAACCAAAAGCCGTAACATCCAAGAACATGTCTGTCTAGACTCATCCAAATTAACAAAACCCAAATGATCATAACCTTCTATAATACAATTATTTTATGAAAAAAGTGTGGATTCCATACAACCCGACACATGGACTAATTCATGGAGTGGACAAAAGGGAGTTCTAGAACCCCATGTTATTCCTATTATTTTCTAGGTATCAACAATATTATTTGAGGATCATTTCACATATTTCTATAAGAAAACATAATTAACAAATACAAAAATCTCAATAATTGATAAGAATTACCAATGTGGTACAACAGTTTTTTAGAATCAATGTTTATAATCATAATCAAAAACCAATTAGGGTAAAAAGGTAGTAAGTAAACTATTCAAAAAACCTCCATGTTGGAATATTTTGTTCAACCTCAATCCACCACCACTAACACATAAAGTAAGTGGAACTCTTGAAACATTTTCGACAATCGCTATGATACATATTACATTTACCTGGGTCATTAAAAATAATTTCTACATAAATCCAAAGTTTTATAGAGTGTTTGTGCTATATCATAGTAGTATTTAACCCAAAATAAATTATTCCATGCTATAAAATTTGAGGAAAAATTATTCTGAGCATTTTCATATGAACATTTGAAACAAATAGTGAAAAATTTAAAGAAAACATGGTAAAGAAATACATTTGAATGAAAACCATTTCTAGAAACATTATTGCGCGAAATAAAAATATAGACAATGTATACTATATACTATTGGATAGAACTATATCACATAATCATCACAAAACAATTTAGTACCATGTGAAAATCCTTATAGGTAACCAGATCTAGAGGGACCCCTAAAACCTCATACATCAGAGATTAAAAACATAGAACACAACTATAAATAACATTCTCTCACACATACCATGAGAGAGGATCTCATCCAATGTTCTAGTGATCTAATAGCTTTCTCAAGAATGAGACACTAGAGAGGATCCAATCCAAATTTTTTGTGGTCTCTAATGATATCACATGTATAGTTAGTTTTACAATCATCAATCATGCTAGATGAATGTAGGCCTCAACCAATTCTAAATCAACCAGGGTACTATTTCTACTTCTCCAACCTTGATACCCAATATTCCCTTGGGTTTAAAATTAAATTTCAAATTTCACATAAATATACACTATTACATAATCATTACAACCATCATAAGAACACATTTAAATCAAAATTGACACATGTTATGATATCTATTTAGAAACAACATGTGAAGAACACATTTTGAATCCAACCATTTCCTGTTGTTGAATCCCATTCCAAAATAATATACAGATCAATCTCATCTTTATAACATGCTTCACAATTTAAAAGTCACATCTAAGGTTCACAAAAAAGATATAAAAATCATTTTTAACACATTATTAGCTTTAAATGTCATTGAAAACCCATTTTCTCCTTTCACACTAGGAAAAGAACATGTTCAAGAAAAACCCAAATTATGCACACAATAGTTATAACCACTTCCCTTAAGAAACCAAATTTTAATCACATTTTCAACCTAAAACGTTTCAAAATATTTTCTGTCACCATATAAGAGATTCAGAGAACACATTTAACAATTCAATCCTGAATTCTAATCTAATCCAATAATGTAAAATCATGGAACCACCTACCTCTCACTTGGAAATATCCAAAAATTAGTGTGAAACCAGAAACTCACCCACCAAAACACCATAACAAGGAATGATTTAACAAAAAACATCATTATTTACCAAAAAAACAATATCAGACCCTCCATAGGTCAAATACCCTAATCCAAAAAAGAATATTATATAGAGGGAAGAGAAACCCTAAAAAGGGGGAGAAACCAAGGGAGAATGTAACTTAAATGATGATACTTGAAGAAACTACACCAATTACACATAAAAAATGAATATCCAAGTGAGAAAGAATAAGGGAAGGATTTGCCTAGGGTGAGGAACCCGGACTAGGGGATAGATTATGGAGATATGAATAAAATTGAATATAGAAGGATGGTGAATTCCAAAATTTTAATGAAATCCCAAAGATTAAAAGTTTTCCTGCATGTTTTTCGAAACCCTATGGAAATGATGTTCCCCTATATGATGAATTTGAAGCAATCTACACATTTATCCCACACTGTTTGACTCATCGTGCACCAACCATGTAGTTTTGCACTGTCCAATAATGAAATTAGCAATATGATTTCTTAGGAAAGGGTTCATGATTTTCGGAAACTATACATGAAACATGTGATAATTTCTTTAAGACCAATTTATATAATATTCACCCAAACCCATTAGAATCCCTTGAGGTAAATGTAAGTGAAAAATAAATATATGAAACACCTAAAAAATGAAAACACAGATGTGGCATGTATGTTATTTTTTTGTATGAAATTTTATGTGCATTATTTTTTCCAATATTGATATTAGAAATAAATATAAATTTTTAGGTGATGGGCATGGACTTTAATATCCACTTTATTCATCAGTATGTCTCATAAAAAACTAAAAAATTTAATGGCAAAGGCTATAAAAATTTATATTGATGTCCTAGCATGAGGAATTAATGGTATTGGATGTCATAGAATGAATCCATGAAATTATTATATGTATTTTAATAAGGAAACATAAATATTTTTCTGATATCCTTAATTTTTCATTCCATAATTATGAATTCATTCATTAATATTCTGTGTTTTTTAAAGGTTGGGGTCGAATCCACATTTATTATTTAAAGAAAAGACCTCCTTCAAACTGGGTAGAGGGGGACCCATTACATAGCATGAAGGCCCAAGACCAAGTGGTCTGAAACAAGGCCTGAAAGCCCATTTTTTGCCCAAAGTGCCCTTTGGTGAATAGTACTACTACAGTACCCAGGCTGCTACAGCGCCTACTACTATACCTCCGCCGCTATAGTGATACCGCTGCTACAGTCCACGGCTGATACAATATTACTACAGTACCCTGCTATAGTACTCCAGAAATTAGTCCCTCCCCAGATTTGATCCTGGGTCTTTTGGATGCCAAGAAAGAGCCTTTACCACTTTGGTATAGGCTCGTTGGCATTAATATTCTGTGTGACTATTCTATTAGTTAAAATATCAAGGGATATGTTCAATTCTCATGAGATTATTTATACGGAATTATCTGATCATCATTTATTCGATTCATATTATAATCAAGTTAATAATTAAATTTTCTGTGTTTTAGTTATTTATATTTTCATATTTATTATGCCTTACATATTCATTAATTATATTGTACACTTACCCTTACTAATCATCTATGATCACCCCATTCTTATGATTTATTTCTCGCATGATATCGGGATGTATTTTATGACTGACATGAAAGTATATTCTATGAGGAATAATTTAATTCTCAATAAAAATAACATTTTATATACTACTCTTTCAAATGTATAATTTATTTATGTGTGTATCTATTTTCTCAATACTACTAAACTATTCAGTCCTTCCAGATGTGATTCCCTATAGTTTTTCCAATCTAATTAAGCTGACACTGACTCTGGGGTTTTGAGGTCAAGGTTTCTAAAATGTATATATGATACAATAATTATATAACAATAAATATTCTTCATATATGATATATAAATTCATTAAATCCATTATTATTTCCATCATGTAAATTATAAATGAAAAACATGTCACATTGGTTTTCGAGGGGGTAGTCCTCCGTTCACACGAGTGAAATTATTTCACTCAAATAGGTTGGCAGCCAACAAGTTATATGTCATATTTTTTTTAGGTTGGGGCCGAAGCCTCATTTTATTATTAAAGGAAAGCAAATACCTCTTTTAATTGGGTAGAGGGAGACCCATTATATAGCCCGATGGCCCAGTGGGCATGTATCCCATTACATAGCACATAGGCCCAAATTTTTTGCCAAAGCCCAATTCTGTGAATAGTAACCTGGCTGCTATAGTAGCCACCGCTGCTACAGTGCCCTGTCGCCGCAACAGTATCCTGCCACCACTACAGTAAAATTGATATTATGAAAAAATATTATGTGATAGATTGTGTTTTTAGTTTTAATCATAGTTGGAAATGATTTTAAGGTGTTAAATGAATATGTAAAAAAAACATATTGTGAGAAACATTGACTTTTATTCAAAGAGCCTATAGGTTTAACATAAATCATTCCTAGAATAAATGTATGATATTACCAGAAAATTTAGGATGTTTATATGGATGTAAGTAATACATTTGGGAATTTCTTGTCTGAATTAATGTATTTTGAAAGTGTGAATAGGGGATCAATGTGGGTAGCCATCTATATGTTAGGTGAGTGTCACCATTGTAATTTTTTATTATTAAGAGGTGTACATATGTTTTTCAATTGAAAAAAGAATCCAAAGTTGTACATAATATCACATTATAGATGATAACAACAAAATATAACCATAAATTTTTTTGGTAATGTCTATAATACAATTTACCACTTATCTATTTTGTTTAATCACATGGTAAACCCATTTTAACATTTACATCAATAATTATATTTACTATTTTTACTATTCATTATTACCAAAAATTAAGAATACCTTATAAGATAATATAAATTGTAATGATTGAAAATATTTAATCTATTATTACAAAAATCATTCTAAGAAGTGAAAATTTTAAATTATAATTATTTTCATATACATGATGAAAAATGTAGTTTTCTGAAGAGAATGGTTTCAAATGTTTATAGAATATTTATAAAACAAATAAATATTAAATTGATTAAAATGAATGAAATTGTATTAATAGATATATTATTGAACAAAATTTACTTTTAAAACTATCTGAAAATAATTATTTTGTTTTAAAATTCATTATAATATATAAGAATTCTTTATAAAAACCAGTAATTCACTATTTATCAAAAAACATTTGGTTTCATAAATTTATAAAAAATTCAACCAAAGATAATTTTTACATTGTCATTTAAAAAAATACTAATTTCCTAAATAAATTTTCTAATAGTCCAGAAATTATTTTTAAAATACGTGTGCAAAAGGAGACTAAACTACGTTTCTAGAATATATAGTTTTAAAATGTAAAATTTGAATAATTCATATATCTAATCAAGAAAAAATATCAGTTGGTCGTTAAAATTTAAATTAAATATATAATTTTTAAATTATACAAAAATTTAAATTTTATTTGATTATATTATTGAGGTACTATCTTTTCATATAAAAATAGTTTTTAAGAAAAAGATTTTCATTATTTTCAAAATGTTATTATTTTCATTTTTATACAATTTGTCTGAAAACAATTCCTTTCATATACTCATGTAACAAAATTTATAATTTAATTATACATATTAATACCCATAATTCAAACATCAAGGAATTAATGTTCTTAAAAATATTATTATTTTAATAGTATGTCACATTTCATTTAAAAATGGTGTTGTGTGGAATGCAATATAAACATACTGTTGTGTGTAACCGAATATAAACACAGTTTTTCTTTCATTAATAGAAATCATAGAGATTTAATTTCATTATGAATAAATATATTGTAAATTATTTGGGTGTAATATTTTCTTCTATTATTTTTGTTGCATGTCATATACACTATCAAATATTAGGTTCCACTTGTAAAATCTTAGTCTGTTACATCACACCCCCTAAATGAATTGTTTCCTAGTAATTTAATCTTCATCATAGTAATAATTGGTTTTTTTTTTGAAAATATATTTCATATATATTTACATGAACCATAAATAACATTTATTTTAACATTTATTTATATATACATAACATGTGTAAAGGTTTTATCAAATATATATAATAAATATATATATATATATATTAACTTATAAATAAAATATATTTTAACCTATAGTTATGTATATAAAACATTTATATATGTTTAAATGTTTATATATATCTATAAAAAAATATATTTACATATTGGGTTATTTTTTACAACACACGTCACGCCTCACTTTTTTAGGTTCCTTACATCACAGACCACACACCTCGTATTTTTTATGGGTTGCTTGCACCACACACCTCACACCTCTTCCAACATTTTTCATGTTTTAATCATTTTTGTAAAATTCTTCACTTCGTGCACCACATATATATACATTCATATAATATTTTATACAATCGAACTCTTATATATGTGTGTATATATATACCAAATTAAAGTATATATGAGGGATTTTGTGAATTGTATTTACAAAATTCAAACCCTTGATATTTAAATTAACAATCTAATATATAATAAAAAAAATTAAATTTTTTTGCTTAATTATTAATCAATATTATATGTTACTTATATATAATGATATTATAATAGTATATAAAAAATATATATTGAACCAATTAAAAAATATTTTAATTTATGGATTTATATTTTTGGTGCTTATAAATATATAAGAATATATACATATATATATATATATAGAAAATATGATAATAAATATATTTTTTCAAAATCAAAATATCCATCATGTATATATATCCATATATGTCTATATATATATATATATGCATAATTGATAATAAGATTCAAGGTTATGATTTTATAAAGTGGAATGAGTAATAAAATGTTATTTAATATATATATACATATATTAATGAATATATATATATATATATATATATACATATATTATTTAATATATATACACACACATATAATTGGTTGATTGAATTAAAAATAATATAACTATATGTATATATGTCGTGCATGATGTGACATATTTAATAAAAATTAATTGATAAATAAAAATAAATGTTGGGAGAGGTGTAAGGTGTGTGTTGTAAGGAACCCATGGAAAATGCGAGGTGTGTGGTCTCTGGTAGGAAGAACCCAAAAAAAGTGAGGTGTGTGGTGTGTCATAAACAGAACCCAATATATAAGTTGGTATGTGTTTGATATATATATATATGTATATATATATACATTGAAACATATATACATGTTATATGTGTGTGTGTGTAAAAATATATGTTATCTATAAGATAATATATATATATATATTATTTGTTTAAATATATATGTGTTATATATATATATATAAATATGTCTGTGTGTGTTTGTATAAATAAATATATAAATGTGTGTGTGTGTGTGCACGTAAGAATATATTATATTAAAAAACAATACATAAATATATATATTGTGGGTGTGACCTGTAAGGGAAGGATTAAAAATAGTTATCAATGTCTGTGCATGTTATATAGCCCTTTTATAAGTTTATATAGATATATATATATCTCTCTGTGGGTGTGTGTGTCTGTTAAAATTTATATGTTATAAATAAATATAAGTTGTAAACATTATTTTAAATTATAATTTTCATAAATTTTTGTTGTATATATATATTATATTTTTTATATTTGTTATATATGTACACACATGATAAATAAAAAAGTTTAAGGTTTAATGAATAAAAATAATAATAACATAATGGAAAATGCGAATAAAAAATTAATATAATTTTGAATAGTGGGAAATAAAAAGTTATGGAAAAGTTTACCACTATATGGAATTCTTTCAAAAAAGTGTTTAAAAAAATAAAATAAATAATAGATATGTTAAAATTTTGAGTCCTATAAATAGAATCTATTCTTGAATGTTCTACATCCGAGGAAAATCTCATAGACCCTTATATAAAAAAATATCCATGTTTTTCTAGTAGTATAGATACTATGAGGGCGAGTTTATTCATCTGGGAATGAGTATTGACATGGTTTCATATAGGAAAATTTAAAAGTGGTTGGTATGTCGTTTAAGGTAACATGATTAATTTTTTTATAAAATCTTATAAAATTATATTTTAGAAATTAAAATTTTTTATAAGGAAAATATTTTCAGTGATTTCTATTTTTCAATAATATATTTTACTTTATGAAAATTCATTTTTATGCAAGGAATCTATATATTCAAACATATTTTTTGAAAGGTAAATTTTTATTTTAGAATTATTATGATACATTCATTTTTATAAAAAAACTGTACATAAGGGAATGATTCTTGTAATAAAATATTTTTTGATTTGTATATAATTTAAAAAACAGAGTTCTGTGGGAATGTTATTATTTGAAAAACCAAAAGTTTAAAAAATTATAATTTTTTTAATATATTTTTTAATAATTTTAAAGTTTTTTCAATATTATATTCTCACATTTTATGTGAAAATTTTCATTCAAAAATTATATATTTTTGGCATTTTTTAGGTATGGTCGTGAACTACATATGTCACTAACAATCCATGTTTACTCTACAATGATGTATTTTCATGTCATAAATTTTCTTCCTACTATGTGAATTATTTCCTCTAGATATATATATATAT
Source organism: Viscum album (assembly GCA_963277665.1). Classification (NCBI taxonomy): domain Eukaryota; kingdom Viridiplantae; phylum Streptophyta; class Magnoliopsida; order Santalales; family Viscaceae; genus Viscum; species Viscum album. Next base: position 126,849,017 of record OY728147.1, on the reverse strand, counting down.
GTTTATATTAAAAAACTAATATATATATATATATATTCATTATCATATTTTCAAAAGTTAAAAACATCTGTGAAAAAAAGAGATGAATCTCAAAAAAAATCTCAAACATGGACTTTGTATACATGATAGTGATCTAGGGTATCAACCCAAGCCTCCAAGATAGGTGGTCCCCATATATACTTTAATGATTCATCTGGACAAGTAGTTTTTTGGTTCTGAGTATGTGATTTAAAAATCTAAAAAATCACTGGATTCTTTTATCATGAAAAAATATTTCCAAGTACATTTTAAAAAGTTATTATATTTTTATATGATCATGGTTTTCAAATAAGAATGTATTTTGAAAATATATTATTTTTTATGAAAAATAGGTTTTTAATGAAATATTTATTTTGAAAATATACTATATTTCTTTATGAAAGAAGGTTTTGAAGAAATATTTATTTTAAAAATTTAAAATATTTTTACATAAAATATGTTTTTCAAGAGATAAGTATTTTTAAATATTTTATAAATATATTTTATAATGATTTATTAATCTAAAAACTTTATAGTAATATTTTTTATAGTTATTTATCAAATCAATTATATTTTATATTAAAGAAAAGGTTTTTAAAATAGTGTTTGTTTATTATTTTTAAAATGGTTTCCAATCATTTTTTAAACCCCTTCATGGGAAATTTTATACTTTACCTACTTTTAAAATTAATTTTTACATGCACATTAGAAGTCCTACAGTATTTTTTCTTTATTATGGATCTACCATGAAGAAATTGAAAATAAATTATTAATATTTTAATAGTTTAAACTCAAATATGTCGAAATGGTTATTCATTTTCCTGAAAAAACTAGAAAGAAAATTATTCTTTATTTTTGTAAAGGAATCTATATTTTCCATTAACATTAAATAGAAATTTGTTTATTTTTTACGAGATCTGAAACTGTTCCTCTCAAATTTTCATATTTTGTATCAGAGGAAACGTTTTCTAAAAATTGGAGATTAATATGGTTTTGATTGTGAATAATTTAAGATATTGTAATTTCATTATGTGGTTTTTGGTAAATAAATTTTAGGTAATATAATATTTTAGTCATTTTAGTTTTCCTACACTTGAAATTGTAAATACAGAATTTCCTTATATATGATAGAAGAATATTGACTGTGAAATTCATTTTATGGGTGGTATGTTTTAGCATCCCAAAAATTCAAAGATTTTTTTTATGTTTATTAATTAGGAGAACATTTTTTTCATATTAAATTACATAGTTTTGAAATTATGATTACTTTTGAATAAATTATTATTTTAAATTCAAATTATTATAATACTTGGTGAATTTTTAGTAATTTGTTTCCTTAATGATCGATAAAAATTTAATTTGATATTTAAATTAAAAAATTAACATATATTGAAAATAATTAAACTTTGTAGTTTAAATCATAAGAAATTTTATATTTTAATTATAAATAAAAAAATATTAGAGTATATACTAAATATATGTATATAAACTATTAATAAAGATGTTTAATTTATAGTTAGTGTTTTTTGAGGTGCTCGTAAATTTATAATAATATGTACGTATATATATATATAGAAAATATATGTGTATATGTATATGTCATAAAACAAAATAATAACCACGTATATATTTATATACATATATTTAAGTATATGCATAAAAATTTGTAATTGATAAATAAATTTAAGGGTATGATAATAGATATAAAAATAGTTATAAAATGTTATTTAATATATATATATATACATATATACGTACATAATATATATGTGAACATATTTTAATATTTCATATATATATATTAATATACACAAGAGGGTGATTATGTTAAAAAAAATTGAATGTATGTATATGTCATGCATCAATTCAATAATATAAAAGAATTAACTAAACAAATATAATAAATATGGGGATAGGTGTGAGGTGTGCGGTGTGTAGTAGAAAGAACACATAAAAAATGTGATTTGTGTTGTTTGTGGTGGTGGGAACCTAAAAGAAGTGATGTGTGTGGTGTGTGGTAGAAGGAACCCAATATATATATATATATGAAATTTTTAAACATATATAAAAACATTGAATCCAATGTCGATGTTATATATATATATATATATATATATATATTAAAAACTACATTATTTATATGTTGAAAGTATATATGTGTTATATATATATACATTCAAACATATAAAAATATATATATGCATTCTATATAAATATATATTATAGGCTAAATACATTTTTGTGTGTGTGTAAAAATAGTTAAATAAATTTTTATGTAAAAATATTTAATTTGTAAAATAATATCTAATCATATATGTAATGTGTGTGACATGTAAGGGAAGTAAGAAATAAAAAGTGTGAGATATATATATATATATATTATATAACCCTTTTAGATTCTGATATGTTTATATATATATATATCGCTATGTGTGTGTGAATGTTTTTTGAAAGGTTTCAGATCAAGCCTCTTTTATTGAACATAAAAAATAGCCCCTTTTGTAACCTGGGAAAAGGGGGAACCTATAAGATGGACTAGATGCAAACATCTTAAATAACAAGCACCAAAGGCCCTCGCATGGTCTTAAATGCCTATCAAGAAACACACATTATAATAGGAATCAACTAAAAGTCACATCGCCACCCCACCCCCTAAATCAGAGAATGAAATAGTGAATCTTGACAAGGACTATTCCCCCCACCAAGAATTGTTTCATGTTGGTGACACGATATTGAAAATCACTCCTACATTCCTTACTAACATGTGGGAAAAGGATCATTCAATTGGTTCCAACAAACAAATATTTCCTTTTTGCTGTAAAACTGATGGTGCATGTGAGGCACATAATACACATTCAACTTGATATGCTACAAAATCAGATAGAAAACACCGTTTAAAATTCAAATAAAGGTTACTCATCCATCCATCAAATGAAAAAATGGATGAATAATGTGTGTCAGCACACCTATCCCAATATTGAGGTCTCCCACCAAGTGTCATCTTCATGAAAAAGAAATGTATGCCTAATGCAATGAGACAAAGCCAAATTCTCACAAAGGCATCTCCACTTCATCAAATACCTAGTCCCAGGACCAAATATGTAACACACATAAATTATAAAGTATGAACCTTATATTTGATAGTGTGATTAACTACTAACAAAAAGCGTGTAAGGGGATATAATACCCTGATACATTAAAATATAATTGATATTTTATATAAAATTGATATATTATATATTTTAATATTCTCGCAACAAATATTAAACTTGTGTTACATGCAAGAGACACGTTATTTGAAATATTACATTACATGTAAGATCAATTTTATCCAAAAAATAATATATTATTAAAATATTAAAATATTATATATTAATATATAAACTATCCATTAAATTATTTATTATAAAAATGGTTAACAAAATTAGGGAAATCTATCATTTACACAAATATAAAATGAATTAGGATACTAATTAATTAGAAATGAACATATGAAACAATTAAAATTAAACAACATATTATTATGCTCATAAAGTAATTTTTTTAATAAATTAAATTAATTATAATTAATGAATGATATTAATGAAATATATATTTGAAATATTAAATAAAATATTTTTCATAATCATCAAATATATTCTACAGACATATGATAAGAATAAACTCTATATTACATAATAAAAACCTATATTTATATTAAGGAATTTTAACGCCTTTTAATGGAGAAACAATTTTAAATCTAATTTTAACTATTTAATTAGTTAAATATTCCACAATAACCTTATTATTTGGAAGAAAATCCTAAAAAGTTTCTTAGGGTTAATATTTGTAATTTTCTTATAATGATTCATTTTGTAATGAATAATATAAATACTGAAATTGAATTCAAAACTAATTTCACATCTAATTTATTTATATGGTTAAATTTTGTTTTATATTAATTTTATGGTTTAATAATATATTATATTAATCAGTTGATCAAATTTGGGTCATTTGAATCAACTTCACTTTGAAATTGATGATGAAAACGTAGCAATCTTTTTGATATAATTACTTCAATCCCCCACATTGTTGTCCCTTCTACGGTATTAAATTTAAATTAATTTATGAGTATTATATGATTGGAATATGGAAAAATAGATTCCATATTTTGATTGAGAATAATATATAATATTTAATAAGGTAAAATTATCTTTTGATCAAAAATATTAGTGAAAGTATTCAAAACCATGTATGACGATTAAGGTTAATTTAATCTTAATAAGGGACTAAACATTAAACTTATGTCCTAAAATGACCTATAACATTTTACAAAAGCTATTGGATAGCCATATTTTGACCCTATTCTCCCTTTTAGCTGCTTCTAACCATTATTTTTCTTTTTTTAACATAAATATTTGGTGGGTTCCTTGATTTTAAAATATTAAAAGAGTGTCACTCCGACCCATTATAAAAATCCTCCTAACCTCCCACATCCTTACACCTCTCAAGACAATTATCTTTCGAAAATATTCTATGATTCACTCACCAATATCCCTACCTTAATCCTTTAATCCTCCCTTTGGGATGAAAGCATTCCATGGAATCCTATTTGTGAAAACTAAAAGGAGTTGCCCAATTAAGAGGTAACTTCTTTCCTATAGTTCCTTAATTTTGATTAAACTCCACACTTGATCAATTATCCTTATTCCATAAAAATATAACAACAACAGTATGTATAATATACTTGGATGTTGTTATGTTATTATTTTTTACCTTCACTGATACACAGTTACATAAAATGGGTAACGAACATAATGATTACGTGTAGGGTGGATTACTACATCATGGAATGATAATTATTCTTATTTTTCATTACAACATATCATAGTGGCCAGTAAGATGGAAATTTCTTTTATATATGTTATATAAGATATTTATTATGACTTTATGTATTTTAATTCTTTTAAAATACATTTCTTTATATGTTCCATTTTGTATCAAAATGATAACATCATTTGTGGAAGTGTGAACTACCGCACCCCTCAAATCGATGTTATTAAATCACATGATAAATGAAATGAATAAAGGTAGTTTTTAATTAAAAATTTGGTAAATACAAAAAATCTATATATGATATTAATTCTATAATTACCTTTCTAAAAATATTACATATAATTTTTTTATTAAAATTTCACACACATTAAATGTGATAATTTCATTCGTGGATGTGTGGACTACAGCCTCCTTGACATTATGTGATTCGTTTTACCTCAAAAGAATTATATATATGTGTATATATATTTAAATAAAATCACATTTGTGAATTAATTATAATTCTTTAATGAGTTATTTTTCTTACCTTTTTTCCTAAATGATCATTGAACAATCGGAATGTTACTCAAACGTGCGTACGACTTACTGTCTTCATGTGTGTAATGTTGGTTCATTTTTCATAACCATATTTAATGATTAGTTTTAAAAATATTATTAATTTATAAATATGATAATTATATCATGGTTATTATTCTTTTGATATTATATAATGTCCTCTTTGAACATATTTGACCTGCCAATATTATTTTTTACACATAAACCGGATTTGTACAAAACAACTAATGTAAACATAATTGATTTAGTAGTTGAATAAAACATGATAATAATTGAAAAAAATTTCAATAAAAATGAGAATTATTCTTAATAAAGTAAATAATTATCCATGGTTTGTTATTCTCGAATATAATGGCACCTGAGGCAAGTCGAACTCAAAGTTAAGTATTCTTATCTCACTTTTCTTTTCCTGAAGAATACATTATTATTTTCCACCTTATTTCATATATCTGGTGTACATAATACCACATTGAAAATTAATATCATGAATTATATAATATTTAGGGTATTTAAATGTTTTATTTATTGAATATTTCCTTTTGGTTTTCCAATTCTTTTTCTTTTACAATAGTAAGGGAATTTCATCTCAATTTTCATTCCATTTAAAGGTATTTGTTATTATGCCCCAACTAAATTTTATTTGATGTATATAATGACTTTTATAATGTTATACTTGGAATCTCCTAACTCTCATGATATTATAATTATTATTTAAATATTTTTCTTTCATTGTAATTATTATTTAAATGTTTCAAAGTGGTGTGGAACCCTTTGGAATGTTTAAAATCTATTATAATATATTATGTTTGAAATGATTATCTTTTCAATCTCACATCATTTTGTAGTTATTATCATTTACTTGAAACAATAACTTTATTTTAATCATTTTTTATTGAAAATTTACTTGAATATCCATATTCTCATATAATAAATATTAGTATTTCCTGAACTATATACCATCTTTCATACAGTGTCTACTTTGATAGTTATTTGACTACATGGTGAAATTTTGATATTTCCATATTCATTATTCAATATATATATATATTTGATAATAAATATTATTTATTTTGAATATTCGATATGAGGAATTAATTATACATTCAATGATGATAGGATCCTATAATTTATATAGTTCTTCGATGCATCGATAGGTTCTTAAGAGACATATATGTTTTCCAAATTTAATGGGTTTCTATACATAGTATTAGTTATGTTTTGAATGGTATTGACAATATAGGTTTTCAAGTTGCTTATAAATTACATTAATTTAGAAATAATTTCCATAATTTAGTTTCATTTATTATTTATCAATAATATTTTGCATCAACATATCTATAGATGGAATCCATTCTCAATTTACTTATTTATGTAATGAGCTTTAACTTCCTACCTTACCATATTAATTATACATTATAGAGTTATGTACATGGAAGGTGTGATGATTTATTTACCTTTCCATATAGATTGATTCATTAATTTTTATATTTATTATCCCTTACTGAGTATTTTAGATCACCCTTATTATTATTCTTTCAGAAGTTATGAAGAAGATAACATTTAATAAGATATAAAGGATGTTGTTCATTTAATTTTATTTTTTAGAATTTTTTATTTTGTTTTCCCAATGTATTATGGGTATGATATAGGTAATTTATTCTTTCAAGACTACTAAACAGATCAGTCCTTCGATATTTGATTCATTATAATCATTAAAATGCTATAAAACAATGCACTGGATCTCGGATTCGGGGGTCTTAGAAGTACCGTTGGTATCACAGGATGTTTAACACCAAATAAGAAAACTAGATTTGAAAAACATTGATTAGGGAGCACAAATATAATATTGATATTGAGTATAAGAATACAAGAACATACTATAATTTTGGTAAGGTATATATTATGTGGGTATTCATAAAAATACATCTTAGTATATAAACTGCAAGTGAATTTTGTTCTGGTATATATGCACCTTGGCCTAACAACCACAAATAGGTGTACCTGGACTACCTTAAGAAAACCTGGTAAACAAAATTTGGCCTCACTGCGCACCTTTTTTGGCACTCCTAGGGGATCTTCTGAGGAAAATTTACATTTTCTTTACAATCCATAATGAAAAATTGTAATGGATGTTGAAATTTAATGATAAAAGATAAACCTAATGTTTTTTAAAAATAAACAAAATGTTTCATGATTTAGAAATTATATAAATTATTATATACTTTTCTCATAATAAATATTGTTTCTCACATAATTCATTCTAGTTTTATCAAATGGATGGAACCTAAAGGATTCATGTTAATATTGTACATGAAGGAAAAGTTGGTGTAAATGAGCAACCAAATGAGGTGTTTAATGGAATAAAGGATGCCATTTTCATTCCAAATCAAATATCCAGAAATATTATTGACAATATATACCTTTACAAACTCCTAAAAACACCAAATAAGAGAAGGATTGGTTTTTGAAAGAGCTCAAGTGGTGGAGACTGTAATGAAAATAAATCTTGATTTAAGAAATGTGAGAAGTGTGTAATGAGACTCCTAGGAATGTTTCTCAATGAAAAAGGAAATACTTTATGTGTGGGAATAAGGGACATAAAGTAAAGAATATTTGAGGAAACATGATTATTACAATTTAAGAAAATGAAACTAATCCTAAGAATCCATTTGTATTTATTTTCCTTAAATGTCAGGGACGTAGTAATTACCCATGTCAATGTAATTTTATATAGGATATCTATAGTCTATGTAAGGACTTATTTGGATATAAATGTATAATTTATTTATGTATTGAGGATGTGTTGAAATCCTTAGTATAATTGATATTATTTAGTATTACAATAACAAGGATAAGGGACACTATGAAAATGAATCTGTCAAGAATTAATTAAATATACTCTAAATGATGTCATTGGATTATGATCAAGTTATGAAAATTCTGAAGATAAAGGCAAACGATTAATATTCTTATCCAATAATTATGTCATTTGTTTTTTGGTAAGATTATATCTCCTCTTTTCGTTCATTCATCGTCAATGTATCATTTGACCGATAATTCAGTAAGTATATGAAAATAAATCATTGCACAAATAAATAATCATTCAACAAATCCTTAATCCAATTCATTAATTTCTTATAAATATATTTTGATTGTAATCAATATTTCACTATGGAAGAATCTGGTGTAGCGAGTAGCACCACATGGAGCAGGGGGGTCAATAGTCTGTGGAGGTGGTTGTTCAAGAGTGTCTAACATGGAAGGTCTTGGCATGAGGTGAGATGGATACCTGAGAGAGGGGGGTGATAGATGGAGTGGTGTGACAAGACATGCAAAAGGTGGCTAACATGATGTGGTTTGGGTGGATTAGGGTGGCACGATGAGCCCACAGTGGTGAGTTGAGGTGGATGGAGGTGGATGACGAGATTCGATAGGTTTAGATATCATTTTTATCAGAGGCACCATTAATGGGAAAGCATGTTTGGGGGTCTTCACTTACAGTTTATAGGGGTCAAAGAATGGGAGAAGATGGGGTGAGTTGAGTTTTATCATATTGGAAGAAGAATAAGATATGGGAGAGAGTGAAGATAAGAGAATAAGATAAAATGGAGAAATAAAATGAAAAAATATGGCCAAACTAAGGGATGGTCGCATGCTACTTATGAGGGGAAATGGGAAGGCTTGCATATTCATGCTGATGAAATGTAAAAAATAATAATAAATAAAATTACAATAATAATATTATTTATTTTGGTTCTCAAAAATTAATTCTCATGTAACTCCTTCATACAACATTTAATTGATGAATTGTTAGTGGCAATATGACCCTAAAATAGAGACTATCATTTTAAGGAAAATTTTTTATACCTTTTAGGACTCATACCTCTGGTAAATGAAACATATAATACTAATAAAATTATAGTAATTACAAGATATTTAATTCGAACTATATCACTCATACAGTTTCTGAATAATGAACCACCTATGAGGCTACAACCCTGAAACTAAGAGGGATGTTTCAAAGCCAATTTCTAGTATTTAAATTGAGATCGAGGTGCGGACCCTAGGAAACTCGGTTTGGGCATGTTGTGGTGATATGTCACTTTTTACTTGGTGACATTTTTGGAAAAACTAATAGTTGATCCTTTGTTTTTTATTTATAATCACAATGTTGTGATCTATATATTTTAATTTAGGATGGATATGTGGGCCTCATGAGGAACTATCTGTATGCAATTTTGTGAAATTTAACTTTATCATAGGGTGTCCAATTCGACTGAATGAATTTTGACTCCTATGCGCTTTTCTAAAAGGATTGAAATGGTGTATCATGTTTGCTTATTTGGGCTTGATTGAGGAGGCATGTAGTTAAATTACATTCTTTACCCCTAGACTAATGATGAGCATTATGCACTCATCCACATTTGGGCTAGATATTCCATGTAATCTAGGTGTACTCTGCTATGAATAGGGGTAAATATACACAGCGTAGTTCCAGATAATGGCCAAGAACATGGCCAGGTGACGATGTGGGATCATGCATCAAGAGAGGCACATACACATCATGAAACTCATTAAGAATATTACACCTCTCATATCTCCTTCTTTTGGATTTGGATTTTGTCCCTTGAGCATCCAATACTATGTTTTTTTCCAATTTGAATGAAATGTTACCCTCTATAGTGTCTTTTTAGATACGATGTGAGATGTTTTAGTCCTTACACCTTTTGATAACCCCGATGAAGGTTGTGATTAAGAAAGATCACTAGAGTCTTCCTCCATAGTGAAATACCCCATCGGCGTGCTCACGGTTCATCTATAGATACATCCAAGTGGAACCCCTATAGAGAAAGTAATAGATCCTTTATGACCAATATTGGAACACTTTTATGATACCAAATAATGGGCACACAATCATTATAGTGTAACCCCCACTAGTATGGGCACAGTTCCTCTACCGTATGAGTGGAACCCCCTATCAGATAGTGTAATGATCCTCAAAAATAAGAGTGGATCCACACCATTGTACCAAGGAACATATACCCATGACACTATAGTAGAACCCCCCCCCCCCCCTTTGGAATTGGTGAAGGTTCTCTATAACTACAATTTCAGTGGAACCCCCCCCCCCCGAACACACTAGGGTTAATGTCATTTAATTCAAGTTTGATTCCACTCAGTTGTACCGCATAGTAACAAGACGTGGATTGAAGTACCATTGGACTCATGAGAAAGAGGGACGTTATCCCCACTAAGATGGACCCTTGTGACCTGACCTGAAATTGTGCAGGAGATTGAGTTCTTCCCAAATAAGAGAGTATCAATATGTGGTGATTCATTCCCATTGACTAGTGTTTCCTAGGAAGATTCATTATTTATTGGGAATCATATAGGGATCTTATTTTTAAACCGATGGTTACTCTTTTCCAAAGATAATCTATGAAATTGGGGTCCCCTTACTCTCTCAGTTTGGATTCTTTGACTGAGAATATATATATATGTATATATATTATTTTTTCAATATCCACTCATAATACTTGGTTTTTATCCCCCCAAGATAGGCAAAATGCAGGTGGTATGACAAGTGATTTCAACGTATAGCTTCTTGTGGTTTGATGAGTCTTATATCCGACTATAGGTATAGAATACTCAAAGATGAGTTAATCTCCTCACAATTTCCGGATCCTTATGTTTGGATGATCATAATTTCACTCTCTTGGTTTGGGTTGTGTTTCTCCATTCTTCTATACATTGTTCTATATACTACATTTTTCTTAAGATGTATATATTACTTCTCCCCTTAACCTTTTGGTGCATTCTACTGGTTATGTATTTACTCACCCTTTCATGGGATTCTCTGAAAACATGTTGTGTCTTTTCAATATGATGAATAGTTCAATCAGGAATTCAATGGATCTTAAGGATATTGGGTTCTTGGATGGAATACAATGGTCAAAGCCTGGGATTTATGAGTTGGGCTCGGTCAACTGTTTTACTTTTTAAGTTTTTATCATTTTAGGACATCATCATTATTGGATATGTATTTTTCCTATTTTTCCATTTAGTATAATAAATTGTACTCTTTTATTCCATAGTGGTTATAAAACTACATTGTTAACACTCTAGTCATTTAATCTTTTATTTCTTTACCTCTACACTTTTTCATTGAGTTGGTTGTGTGTGTGTGTACGAGTACTTAGAAAATGGGCTCCTAAATTTAGTTTTTTCATTCATAATTTGTAGCCACCTAGTAGCCTATGGTGGTGGGATTGGGGTAGTTGTGGCATAAGCCATGGATTAATTTAGGTTGTGACAATTTGTTATCAGAGAAAGTTCATTCCATGGTAATTTCTTGGGATGTTTCCCCATTACAGGATTTGGTTGTGTTTTGGGAAGAAATTTCAAATTATCATATGTGCAACTCTCAGGCAAGGGAGTCCTCTGATCATGCAGCATCCGACGTATCCATTCACCTGGACGTTGACTACATGTTTGTTGAGTCGGCATATTGAGACATTTTTTGTACTGATTTATGGTACATGAATAACATAGGATTGATTATTTGACTATATTTCATGAATCATCTCCCCATTTTTGTTTCCAATATATATATATATATATATATATATTAATTTTACTATTGTACTCATTGACAACTTTCAGGATGCCTCTGCGACGACTGTCATCTTGGATACCAGCTCCGGTTTGTTACGCGACCCTATGTGTGATGAGGACCCATTTCAGGATCTGTCATGTGATCCCCTTCTTCTAGGTGGGAAGGTCGTAGCACATCCATTTGTTTTGTAGCATATCATCTTAGTAGAGTAGGATGAGTATTTGGTCATGCTTAACACACTCTGTGAGTTCTATCACCATAGGCCATTGAGGTTCCATGGAAAGCTAGATACTTAGGGAGCAGAGGATTGCCTAGAGTCGGTGTTCCATGTCATCATTCATATATTTAAACTGATGAATTATATGGTGGATTTGGAATCTTTCCTTTTTTCCTCATAGTAGTTTAGTATTTTGGTTCCTTTTTACACAGATTCATGATGATTCAACACTCTCATTTGATGAATTTCAACATCTTCCCCTTGAGAAGTACTACCGCTCCTTCTTGTGTTCATTTTTTGATCAAGGAATTTTTGGAGTTGTATAGGGAGGGATAGATGTGACTATGTATGAAAAAAGGCTCATAGACCTTACACACTACTCCTTATACATGATCCACAATGACTACTACCGATCATGGAAGCTTGATTCGGGATTAAAGCGAGTGATCAAATCTAGATTTATGCCCTAGTATATCCACACATATACACGGGTTCTAGATATGGAAAATATGCCTTAGTGATTTCATTTGAAGTGCTACCATGTAGAATAAGCAATAATGGGGGGGGGGGGGGGAAGGTTCGATGGGTGGTTTATGTCGCTACAAGATCCATCCCCCACCACGATGCGACCCACGTTAGGCTCATTGATCGGGAAATCAAGGTCGTGAAATACTGCAGGCATTGGAGGCTTATGACTCCGCATTGAACGAGATGAAAAAAAGTATTTTCTATGACTATTCTACATTATTAAATATTATTTTTATACATTATTGTGCGGTTATTTTTAATATCTTCTCTATGATCTAGGTTCAATCAGGGTGACACAGAGAATTGTTGAAACCTGAGGTTGGTGTTGTTCGATATATCCATAAATTGAAAATGAAGAGGGGTTGTTCCCCCACCGAGATTCATTATTGTGATGTGAAAAAACCCAAGAGGGTGAGCTAGTTCTACAAAAGATAATAGTATCAAAGTGTGGTGGATGTGTCCCACTAACATGTTCATTTAGGGAAAGGATGTATGATGGAGTTTTGGAGTTATTCCTCACATTTTTAGAGTAGTTTTCTACTTTAACCTTTATGGTTGGTATTCTACTTATGGGTGTGGAGGATTTTATCATTAGGGGTTACTCTCCTTCTTAGAGAGGTGAGGACACATGGGGTTTTCCACATGCTCTATGTGTCTGAATTCTTGTGGTTGGATGTGTTTACTCACCTTCCATGTTTTTTAGTAATGTTTTAAGATTGAAATGTACCTTGTGGAAGGAAACTATAAAATATATGTCAAGGATGTTTATAGCCCAAAAAAAAGATCTATGTGACTCTCTATCTTGAGATGGAAGTGGTAGCCTTCGCCCTGATTTGGAGACACTACTTTCTAGGAGAGCACATAGGGGTTTACTCAGACCACAAGAGTCTCTGGTCCATCATCACTCAGAGAGGCATAAACCTGAGAAAGAATCATTGGTTTTAATTCCTAGAGGAATATAATTTTAAGATAGTTTATACACCATAGAAGGTCCACATTGTAACAAATATCCTTATCAAGATGTCCCTATCTAGCATAGTGAAAGAAGAATTTGAGAAGTTATCCTCTCTCCATCTAACCCTGGTGGAGTAGGAGGGTACAATTTTCTTTAGTGGATGGTGTTGACTCCCTTGCTTCATGAGAATTTCAGAGAGTCTCTACTGGGAGACATCTACTGTGAGATCGTTTATGAAAAAATAACCTTATGAATTTTACATAGTGGATATTATAAGTAAGGCAGTCATGTAATAATTTTTTAGGGATGAATGGTGATTATGGTCCAGATGGGAGAGGAGGTGATGGAGGAGTTTCACACTTTTTCTTTAGCTATACATCTCAGTGTTGGGAAGATACAAGTGTAGGATCCATTTCCACAAAACTTTTCTATGTTTGTGATTTCTAGGATGAAAATATTAGAATAAGGGAAAAATGTAGATACTCTAGTTCTACCGTGTATAACATTCGAATACTACTATGAATATTTTCATAGCCAAGAGCTAAGATGGAATGTGATTCTGAGGCCTGGTGTGCCGGGAATTACATTGATAAGTATATTAAATATATTATTATTGCCCACATGAATCCATTCTCAAATAATAGAATATATCCAATTCATATGCTCGAATTTGAAATACATGTGCATTGTTGAGTCTGGAATGTGGATTTTTCCCTTGGCCTGACCTAACATTTGTCAGAGCAAGTCATCTGTTCAAAAAGACATAGAAGAAATAATAGTAAATAAAATAATTAAATTAAAATATTTTTATTTTTAACACTAATCCAAATAACTCATGAATTGTGACTCTGATTTTAAATCTAAGACCATCATTGAGTTTTAATGCGGTGTTGCCTCTATGTGGGACCTATTGTTTGTTGGCGTGTGGCGTTTAGATGAGCTAGTTGTGGGCAGGTGCATTTAGGTAAAATAAATATTTTTCTTATATATTTTAAATCAAATTACCTACACCTCGCATTATATATATATATATATATATTATGTTATGGAGGATCCCAAGGATAGGCTCATAACCCTAGGACTGTTTAGAGTAAATTGATTTCGTCCACTGTTGTCGAACTGATATCCTATGAAAAATCCTTGGATTGAGAAAAGCTGAAGCACAACAAATCAGCAGATCTCCTCCTATATTGGAATGTTTGTCATTAATTTGAAAGATATTCAATCTTGATTTATGAATTTGTTTTACCCTTGTTTGTTTTTCTGATGATTAGCACTAATTAATTTGTAGATCAAAATATCATTATTTAATAAATTTTTTCTAATTTATTATTCCTGAAATATGGATTTATTCAATGGGTAAGATTTTAATTTGATAGCTCCTCTCATCATTGAATCTCATTTATGATGTCCAAAAAGGCATCTCCATAGACTTATTTTTTTTTTGTTGTTTCAAAAGTTTCTATCTCTACCCTTCGTGCGTTCATCACCAGTGTCTTGTTTGACCAAAAAATCAATAAGTATATGAAAATAAATCGTTGCACAAATAAATCATGATGAAACTAAACCTTAACATAAAAGATCAATTTTGTTGAAATGGATTATGCTCAAGATTGATGGTTTTTGATTGTAGAGGCTCGTGCATCGAGCGGCACCTTGCAAAGCAGGCAGTTGTTGGCATGTCGAGGAGGTTTTCTAGGAGTCTCTAGGGCAGCTGGTCCAGGTGTAAGGCATGGTAGAAGCCTTGAAATAGCATGTGGTGGACGAAGTGCTGTGACACAGTGAGAAAACGGCAGCCCCGAAGATGCGTTTTGGGTGTAGTAGGGCAGCACGGTGAGCCTGCAATGGTGAGTTGAGGTAGATGGAGGTAGAGGCTTGGAGTCGACACGTTTAGATCTAATTTCTAGTGGAGGTGTTGTTGATGGATAATCATTTGGGGGGGGGGGATACAGTTTGGGATTATAGTGGGTGGAACATTAAAGAAGATGGGGTGAATAAGGTTTTATTGTGATGGAAGAAGAAGAAGATATGGGAGAGAGTGAGAATAAGTGAATAAATTAATAGGGAGAAATAAAATGAAATAATGGGGAACACCAACAGTGGGTACTATAAATATTATGAGGGGAAAGGGGAAGACATACATCTTCATGTTGATGAAAGGTTAAAAATAATAATAATAATATTATTATTATTATTGGTTATTAAGACTTCATTTTCCCATAACTCCATCATACAACATCAGACTATTGAACCATCAGAAGCAGAATGAGACTAACATCAAGACAGTTATTTTAAGATCAATGTCGGACACCTTTTCAGACTCATGACTTAGGTCAATGAAACATCCAACAATAATAAAAATATTATTATTTCCAGATATTGTATCTGACCTATCTGCCTCATACGTTGTCAGAATAATGAACCGTCTGCAACACTAAAACCATGAAATTATATGGCATGTTTCATGAAAAAAAAATCAGGTATTTAAATCCAGATTGAGGTGTGGTCCCCATGAAACCCAGTTCATGTGTGTTGCGATGAAATGCAGATTTTTTACTGGGTGTCCATTTTGGACAACTGGATAGTCGATCTTGTATGGGTTTCCATGAGGATTGTAATGGTGGGATCCGTATATTTTATTTCCGGATAAATGCATGGGCCCCATGTGGAACTATCAATAAATAATGTTTTGAAATGATTCTTTTCAACCAATTTTCCAATTCAGGTGAATAAATATTCTAACCTTTGTTATTATTGGAAAGGATAACAACCGTGAAATCCGTTTGGTAATCTAGGGTGGTTTGAGGAGGAATGTCAGTGAAATTATGTTTTCCCCATTGAACCAAAGATCATCATCATGTTGTTTAATACTATTTTCAAGATATTCCATATACTCTAGGATTACAATAGTCTTCCAAGGGGTACATGTAAACATTTTAGTACCTGATGTGGCCTTAGAAACACATGTTTTGACCCATATTTTTAATTAATTTTTATGATTTAATTAATTATTATTACACCTTTTGCTTAATAAGTGTACATTTTCATTTTTAGAATTAAATCTGTTATTTATTCAATTTCTATAATTATAAATAAATTTTTATCCCTTTTAATAATTAACTTATATTTTACTTGAAGTATATAGTTTAACAACTTTTTTTAGTTTGGTTATTTTTGTCTCCATTTTTGATAATTTAACATTAATTAATTATCTAATTAATTCTGATTTTGAACATAAAATAATTATATTTTAATTTATCTTTTCCTGTATTAAATATTTAGTAATTTAGAATAACATACTTTTTAGATGTCTATCAAAAATTTATTATTTACAAAATTAATATTATAAAGTCACTACATTTATTAAATCTCATTAATTTTATATCATTTATTAACATAATTTTAAATAACAGAATAATTATATATCTACCTTAATTAATTTATTTTCATATAGTAACTATTTTAAATAATCTAAATATGATTTATAATGTTTAAATTTTATATTAACAGTTAATTAATTTTTAACTTATTAAATTTACGTTTAGTTTATTAACAATTTAAGTTTTATAAATTAAAGTTAATAAAGATTTAACTTGAGTTTAAACGGGTTTATAAATTTATTAAAGTTTATGTGTACCTAAATTTTAAAAAGTTTTAATTAATTTTTTATTTTAATTAATTATATTTTTCAGGTTCTATTTATGTTTTTAATTTATTTTTCTCCTATGTTTATTTTACAGTGTCACGATGGCACCGTCTTGATTTCAAAATGTGACCATATACCTATCAAACTGGTGCAACCGTCAATTTTGTTTCACTATCTCATTATTTTCCTATAGGACCCCTTGGAATTGTTTTCTTTATGGTGTCAATGTTTCTCATTCACCTTACCACTATACCCATTTTTGTGCCACCATATTAACCAATTACCATTGCACTGTATCCCTTTTATGGTGTCACCATATTTTTAGCAACCAAAACCTAGCTCCATGTCCAATCATCTATCATTGGTCTCACCACAACTGTCTGTTACTGCATCCTCAGGCATGGTGCCACAACAATGTTGTCTCACCGTATCATCTTCCTCCTTCATGGTGCGACCATCATTCTGTTGTTCTACTGGTTCCTTGTTGTTTCTCTTCTCACTATATCCTCATGGTTTCACGCAAACCAGTGCCACCATGCATCTTCCACCATATCATCATGCACTGTAACTCTCCGTCAATCATCACAGGGGGTTTAATACATCTCTTGCAACCCTATTATCTAAAATGTTTCCCTCACCATCACTGCACCAGAATTGGATTTCCAATCCCATGTCTCCCCTCTTCTAGATCTGTTTCAATCAACTAGTCATCCACACACTCAAAATAGACCCATAATCAAGAAAATAAATTCAAAATTCAAAATTTTAATAATAAACTTTTCAAATTTGGTTTCAATCAGTTCAAACCCTTTTCTAGATCTAGTTTAAATCACAACCACACCCTTCTTGAAAATCTGTAATTGCCTCAACCACCATGCCTCAGTTCAGCTGGATGCCTGGGTGGGTGTCATCATTGATCCACCCATGTGTTGCTGGAATGAAGAAGCTGTGTTGTTCCATTGATCAGGCCAGGTTGTACTATAAGCCATTGCATCCGATTTCACTGGAATGAAAGAGATGTGTGGGTCAGTTTAAGCCACTACTGGTGTATGGTGCTTCACCCTTATGTGGGAGGAACCATTGTTGTTGATTTCAAAGGAGGAGGAGCTCGCGTCCTTGGAGAACGGCTGAAACCCATTCCCCCTTGTTCCACCATGAAGCAGAGGGCGATTGGGGAAGAAAATAGTAAAAAACTAATAAAACATAAACAAAACCTTAATTTAAAAAAATTCGTAGGAAACTTTAGTTATAAAACAATGAAATAATAATTATAACATATAACTATAACCAATTTACTAAATTAATTTTTTTAAAACTATTATAATTAATAATAACTTCTAAATTAAATTAAAATAAATAAATTATAATAACTTAGTTTATTGTTTTTTTCTAAATGTTTCATTTTAAATAATTATAACATTGATGATAAATTTTATTAATAATATAAATTAATAAATTAATCATAATTAATTAAAATATAACTAAGATATTTTCACTAATTACTAATACTAGAAATTTTATAAAATAATATAAATAATTAATAAATTAAAAATTTAATTATTTTAAAAAATTATTAATTAATTAAGTTAATAACTTTTATAATAATAAATTAATTAAATAATAACATGTATAATTTTTAAATAAAATAAATTAGTTAAAAAATCAAACAATAACTAATAATTATTAATTTAAATTAAATAACATTTAAGCAATGAATAATTTATTTTTTCTATTCTAACTATACAGGATCACGCATGGCCTGGAAAAATGTCTAGGTGCTTCTAACGAACTAATCGAGAGATAGTTACAACAGAATTTCTAATGCGACATGTGTCTTGTTAAAAAACACTTTTGTGGGGTGCACACATGAAGGACACTTAAATTCGGTGGAAAGATAAAGTGACGATCAGTAGTTGACAGTTTATATAGAAAACAGAGAATCAGTGAAATTGGGAGGCACATTCATTTGATACATTTGATCATTCATTTCTATGTAGAGTGAGAAAATGGTGGGGAATATTGGAGCACTTCTCAGAGAACCACTTCCTGGAGACCCGAGGGCCATTAGCAGTAGTGATTCGAGCTAGTATATGGAGATATCTTCCTCTATTTTCTTTCAATTTTATGTCTTTATAATTGAATTATTTTAGACTATATAATAGAAATAATTTATGGCCAAATATTCTTGTTTTGGGAGAAAGTGATGTTCTGCTAATTTTCTTTAAATTAATCCTTTTAACGTAATCATTTCAATGAATTCATGATTGATCAGCAAGATCAATATTGAATTCATTCAGTTTCTTCTAACCACTATAACTTAATTTTCTAAACTCGATAATCAATGGATGAGATTGATTGTGGATAAATCTTTCAAAATAAATAATTATTCACAACACTTTAGGACGTACGATGAGTTCGACCTGTTTCCATTTTCGAATAAAATGTTTTACAGTTGATTTATTTTGGAGTGGACACCTCTGACATCGATCTTCTTGTGTGTCTTATATCATGTAGAGGGATATAATTCATTCTTTTTTTGGTGGCACACTGTAATAAATTTTAAGTGAATTGAAATACTTTAAAATCAGTAGAATGGATATTTTTTCCTGTGCGTTTTACATTACTGTTCATGTATCAAAGTTCTATATCTCTATTTCTCTATGATTTCAACTATTTCTTGCTTCAATTTTGTTTAGATACATGTTTTTGAAATGTTTAGTAACATTACAGCGTAATAAATACCCAAAAAAGTACAAAATAGAAAATCTACCCACTACTGACAACAATGGGGTCTTTTTTAAAGTATTTAGAGGAATATTGGTCATTTTTTCCTTCTTTGTGGGTTTGACCATACTTTCCAAATTTACTGTAGTTAGTAGGAATACAAATAATTAAACACTTACCTTCTTCAAAAATGTCTTGAGCCTAGTTTTTGGTTCCATTTCTAGGGAAGGAACGAACATTACTTCTAAAAAATCTTAAAAATATCATATAAAAAACCTCAAAAAAGTTAAAATTTTTGAAAAGTGTAAAATAATATGCCTCATTTCTCTATAAATTGTTACTGTTTTATTTACTACAGAATATTGTTTGCTATTGATATCATGAGAATATGAACTTCTGTTGTAATATTAGATCCTCTAAACCCTTAATTAGATAAAAATTTAACTCCTATAAGAATGAAAAACAAATTTGAAATAGAAAATCTAGATGAGAGAGTTCCAGCACCTAAAAACATCCAAAATCAACTAGAACTCATATATGAAATATAATGTCCTATGATGAGGGAGTTTCAACTTCTTCAAGTTTCAAGCAATACATCATCCATTAGACTTAGTCCAATATCCAAAAAATTATGAGTTAAAACAATCACATATTTCACGGCTACCTGCATTTAATAGAATCTCTAATGAGGACTCCCATGCCTTGATTAGAGACTTATATAATACTTTTCAGCAGACTCCTCTTCTAGGACTCCCAGAGAATGAGCTAAGAATAAGAGTCTTTCCCTTTTTTCTTCAATGTAATGATAGATATTGTTTTTTGAGTCCTTATGAGAATATATTTAAAAACTAGGATCAAGTGGATAACTCATATATCATGAAGTTTTATCGTCAAATATTGAAAGGTGAACATAGAACTAAAATAACTAGTTTATATCAAGAGGGTGGAGAAGTTTTTCATAAAACATTGGATTAATTTAGTTACATGCTAAGGCAGTGTCCCTATCATCAACTCCCATCTCACATTATCATCGATAACATCAATGAGGGGTTTTCATCCTTTGGAAAAAATCTAGTTGATCAAGCTTCTGGGGGTAATTTCAATGATAAGACAGATAAAGAATAGAGACAAATTTTTATTAATATTTCCCTTAATTCGCAACATAAAAATTGAAGAAGAAAAATAGGGAATAGAAATGTTAAGGTCAACACTGGTTCGATGAATGAAACTCAAGATCAACATACTGAAATCACCAACCAATTGCAATATTCAATGAACCAGAATTAAAAATAAACTATTAATCACATTGGATGTCAAAAAAAATAATTCATTAAGGAAATAGTGTGTCCAATGTGGAATGTTTGGGCATACTGAAAACATCGGTCCTAACAATGATATTCCATCCCAACAAAAAGAAAAAGAAAATTTTATTTACAATGGTTCTAAAATACCTCCCAAAGAAGATCCATTTTCAAAAAAATTATAATCAATGCTATAGGAACCATCCAAATTTTTTTTGGAATGATTAAGGTTTAATTAAACAATCCACTCCGACTAATAACTATGTCCTACAAATACAAAACTTTGAAAATCAACAATGGAATTAGTCTTGTAATACATAATGAAACAATGATAATAAAAAGTATTCTAAGATAGATCTCATCTTGACTAAGATAACCAAAAAATTGAAATCAATATGAGTTAGATAAAATGAAAATCTATGTGATAATGAAAAATATGGAAACACAACTTGGCCAACTTGCTAGAGATTTTTATTCTTGGAAAAAGGAAGACTTACAAGTACTACTAAGCTTAACCCTAGAGATAATTCCATGGATTTTGTAACTATAAGTGGAGAAAATACTCAAACTGTTGTTGAAAAAGACCATGAAAATGCCCAAAAGGGAAATCTTCTTCAACATAGAAACAAAAATTTTCTTTGTTTACATACTAGAAATCAATAGAAAAATCATGAAAATGATGGAAATCTGAATTCGTCACCTGAATCACATGTTGGAAATTCATATAAAATTTAAAAGAATAATGGAAAAGACAAAGTTGAGGAAGGCATTAGGGATATACCTACTGTCCTTAAAATTTTAGCCCCACCCTTCCCTTTCATTGAAAAGTTGAAACCACAACGTAAATAAAAGTCTGAACATCTTCAGTTTTGTGGTCTCCATTTCAAACTTCAAGAAAACATTCCTTTCATTAATGATTTGAATCAAATCATATATTATTTGAAATCTCTTCAGAAAATTGTTTCAAACAAAAAGGCCTAGAATAATTTTCTACTTATAGCCTCACTGAAGAGTGTAGTGATGTGCTACAAAATAAAATACCACCCAAATTGAAAGACCCGGGTAGTTTTTTTATGCCATGTACCTTAGGAAATTATGATCATCTCCACAAATTGTCTGATTTAGGTGCTAGTATTAACCTACTCCCATATTCACTATTTATTTTTTGAGGTTAGGTGACCTTCAACCCACCACATTCATACTACATTTATCTGATAGATCTTTCACTCATCCTATGGGTAGGGTAGTTGATTTGTTAGTTGGGGGTGGGAAACGTTTTTTTCCAGCATACATTCCAGTCTTAGACATGGAGTGTGATCAAGAGGTTCCCATAATCAAGGTTAATCCTTTATTTTCCATAGGTGGTGTTGTTATTTAGGGGTATAAGGGTCAATTAATTTTTAAACTTAGTGAATAAAAAGAAAAATTTAATGTTTTTAAAAATTTTAAGGCACCGACTTATTCAGAAAACTATTCAAAAATTGAGTTCCTTGAAGTTGAAAGTTCTTATAAAAATCTACATGACCACATTAAAGTATCTGAATATCAATCCTCTATTGAAGAAAATAATTTATAAGAATAAAATCTTGTTGAATTTGTCTTAGAAATTGAAAATTATGCTCAAATACCAAATCTGGAAAATTTTCCAAAACTAGACTACTATCTAATTTCAACTGTAAAAGACTCCACTATTTCAGAACGTAGAATATTTTTGAGTGAATTTTAGGGATTTTCTATTAACACAAACCATGGTGGGAATTTTAATGATTTTGAGGGAAAACATATAATACAACTTGATGATTCTGGTCAAATATACTTATTAAATTATAATCTAGAAAGTCTTGATAGCGTGTTGTCCACTTTCGACAGCAACACTATTATTTCTGAATCTGAGCATGAAATTGAGAATCTTTCATCATTCAATAATCCTTATAATAAATATTTCAATGATCCTAGACCTACCTAGCCTAGGAGTCTTCCTTCTATTGTAGAAACACCCACTCTTGAACTAAAACCAATCCCTGCTCATTTGAAATATTCATTTTTGAGTGATAATTATACTTTAACTATCATAATTTCTACTGATATTTATGAAAATCTAGATCAAAGATTTTGAGTGTGTTTAGAATGATTAAATCTGCCATAGGTTAGACCATAGATGATATAAGGGGTATTAGTCCCACATTTTTAAACTGAAAATTCCTATAGAGCCTGACCGTAAGCCAAGGGTAGGGTGTCAAATAAGATAGAATAAAAACATGATCGAAGTGGTGAGATTGGAAGTGATCAAACTACAGGAAAATGGAATGATATATCCCATTTTAGATAGTTCTTGGGTCAGCCCTGTCCAGGTTCTTCCCAAGAAGAGAGGTCTCATTGTAGTGAAAAAAATGAAGATAATGGAGAAATCCAAGTTAAGAAAGCCACAAAATGGAGATTTTGTTTTGATTATAGGAAGCATAATGCATCCACTATGAAGGACCATTTTCCAATTCCCTTACTAGGTCAAAAGCTTCAGAGGCTTGCTAAAAATGATTTTTTCTATTTCTTATATGGGTATTTTGGTTACAAAAAGATTCACATTGCATTAGAGGATTAGGAAAGGACCACTTTCACATTCCCCTTTGGGACATTTTCTTATAGGCGAATACCCTTTGGGTTGTGTGGAAATCCATCCACCTTTCAAAGGTGTATGATAGCTTTCATTGCAGATATGATTGAAATAATCATTGAGGTTTTCATGGATGATTTTTCAATTATGGGTTACACTCTTTATACATGTCTTGGAAATCTCAAGTTATTTTTGGAAAGAAGTTTTGAAACCAACCATGTTTCTAATTGGGAGAAGTTTGAATTTATGGTCACAGAAGGAATTGGTTTAGGTCATAAGATGTCCAAGAGATGTTTGGAGGTTGATACTGCTAAAGTAGAAGTTATTCAGAAACATCCAACTCCTGAAAATGTTGAAGGTTTTATAAATTTTTTGGGCATGATAGTTTCAACTGGAGATTCATAAACGACTTCCCAAATTCACTAATCCATTGCGTTCTTTGGTGGTCAAGGATGAGCCTTTAAACATTGATGAAAGCTATTTGAAATCATTTAATTTTAATAAATAAAAACTCACTATATCACCCATTATCACTACACTTGATTGGAAGCTACCTTTTGAGATTATGTGAGATGCTAGTGACATAGCTGTAGGTGTTGTCCTTGGACAGAGGAGGGATAGGAAACTACATGTGGTGTATTATACTAGTAGACTTCTTATGATGCCAAAAATAATTATACCACCACTGAAAATGAGTTGTTAGATGTTGTGTTTTCTCTAGTTAAGTTTTGATGGTATTTGTTAGGTACAAAATTCATAATTTTAATTGATCATCCTGCCTTAATGTAATTGATGTCTAAGAAAGAAACAAAACCAAGGATGATTAGATGGAATCAGTTGTTACAAGATTTTGGTTTAGATATTTTGGATAAGAAGTGGGTTGAAAATTTAGTTCATGACCATCTATCTAGAATCCCTCTTACTCAGTCTAAATCTAAGTATCCAAGAGAGATAACCTATTTCTTTTCCTGATAAAAAAATACTCTCTATTTCTATTAGTTTATCTTCATGGTATACAGATTTGTTTTTCTTCCTTGAAGCTAGAGTCTTTCCTATAAATATGTCTAATAACCAACGAAAGAAATTTATTTCTGACCATAAAAATTATCAATGGGATGATCCCCTGCTATTTAAGAGATGTGTGAATGGTATATTTAGAAGATGTTTTCTTGAAGAAGAGATTTTTTTTGCGTTAGAGAGTTTTCACTACTCACCTTCGTGAGGTCTCTATTGTGGTGAAATAACTACTCAGAAACTTTTATAATCTGGTTTCTATTGGCCTACTCTTTTTAAGGATGTTAGGAGCTGTGTGGTTGGCTATGAAATGTTCCAGTGGTTAGGTAATGTGGGTAGGAAATAAGAGTTAACCCAAAAAGGAATTCAGGTAGTACATATTTTCGATGTCTGGGGTTTAGATTTCATGATTCTATTTCCATCATATCTTGGAAACGAGTATATTCTTGTTTGTGTAGATTATGTGTCAAAATGGGTCGAGGCAGTTGCACTACCAACCAATCCAGCTATCTCTGTAATAAAATTTTTCAAAAATAACATTGTTACTAGATTTAGAGTTCCTAAATCCTTTATCACTGATAATGGAACACATTTTAAGAACTATAAATTTAAGGATTTTATGAAAAAATGTGGTTCTGTTCATAACATTGGAACTCATTATCATCCACTGTCTAGTGGGAAAGTGGAAATTTTATATAGGGAATGGAAAAAGATACTTGAGAAAACCGTTTCAACCACAAGGAAAGACTGATCTCTTAAATTGGATGATGCTTTATGGGCATATAGAACTGCTTTCAAGACCCCAATAGGTATGTCCCCATACAGGCTGCTGTTTTGGAAATGTTGTCATTTACCTACAGAGTTGCAATACAAGTCTTATTGGGCAGTTAAGGCCCCCAACATTGATTTTAACAGTGCTGGTGAGAGTATATTACTTGAGTTTATTTAGTTAGATGAGATTAGAAGAGAGAGTTATGATAATTCCGGAATATACAACGACATGACTAAAATCATTCATAATTCTATCATACAAAACCAAGAATTCAAACCTGGACATAAGGTCCACCTTTTTAACTCTAGACTTCATCTCTTTCATGGAAAACTTATGTCCAAGTTGTTTGGATGATTTTTTGTAGTAAGAGTTCTAAAGAATGGATCTTTTGAAATTGTAGGTGAAGAAAAAAAAACATGTTAGTTATTGGGAAAAGAGTGAAACATTATTTTGAGGGAAAATTAAACGGATTGGATTCCTTCACTATGCATAGAAACTGATCTTAAATAAAGTCTTCCTGAAGACTTTAAAACTTAGAATTATATGGGAGGAAACCCATGGATCTTTTTGTCATTAAATTGTTTCATTTTTAACATTGAATAAAGTATTGCTTATGTGCTCTTTTATTGTGAAATTACTGTTACTTCTTGTTCTTTGTTTTGATGACCAGTTTCAAAGTTATCATGAAGCATATGTTGTGTCATTTATGAAGTGGAATTCCCATGATGAGTTTTTCATTTAATTTTTTTATAGGGAAGTTATTTCATTTTAATTTTTCATTTATTTCTGCTACTATTTTCTTTGAAAAATTATGATCTATATATTGTTTCTTTAAAAAAATTTGCAACATATCACCATGCTGAAAATAATTCTACATGTGCTGGAATGTAAAATTCTGCATATTCCTATTTGTTGTAAATTTAAATTCAATGATTTAAAACCTCTCATAGCATGAAACTAAGTGTGGGGGGGGTACATGCAGTTTGAGATTTTTTTTTATAATTTGTTTGTATCTATGGGGTGTTTAGCATGTTCTTTCCTGCTTTAATAAAAATCCATTTGAACACAATTTGTGAACTTTCTTACACCCAATCCCTTGTGCAACCAAAAGTTACATGTATTCAGTGGATGAAATATTAATGTGTGTACTTGTTTGTGAACCTGGTGGACTCTAGTTATTGTGGAAAACAATATTTTTGAACTCCATAGAGACCCTTTATACATGTCATCAATCTACTAAATTGAAAATATATTTTGAATCTTAATTGTCTAATTTTTCTTCTCCACATTAGAATTCAACATTGGGGACAATGTTGGGCTTTAGGTGTGGGATTGGGGGTCAATTCTTGACTATGCTAAACTATGCTTAATTATAAGCTCATCAATTCCCACTACAACTTCATAAAATTTGTAAAAATTGGGTAAAAGTTTTCAAAAGTATTCATAATTTTACGATTTACAATGTACTCAAATGAGTCTTGCCTATGTAAAATGCTTTTTTGGTTGTTAATAATTACTCTAAATCTAAAATTGTTGAGGTTGGTTGTTTTCTAAGTGATCTTGCTTAGTGGTTTTATGAGATCCTAGTTTAGGACTACATTTGAGAGTTATATGGGTAACTTGTTAGTGGAGTCAAGAACATAATATTTGGAAGTGGAAGTTTGATCTAGATTCTAGGGAACTCATTTCCTTTTAATTATTTACGTAATTATCTTAGTGAGAAAATGTAAAAAAAAATATAGAAAACTTTTGAAACTGGATTTGTTTGGGCATCCGAGATCCCACGGTGAGTCTCTGAGACCCTAGATGTTGGGTGAATTTTTGTTTACATTAAGCCCTTTATACACCTTGAATAAGTTCATTTCATAGTGCTTAGCACCTAATATGTGTCTTTGGAAAAATAAAATACATTGTCTAGGGTCAAGAACGATTTCATTAAGGTGAGGGTAATGATGAACGCCTGATAATGAAGGGGTCAAATGGTTTATATGGGAGTCATTTAGGATGTATCATTAATGTGATTCACAATATATATATATATATATATATATATATTTGGAACCTAGGGGATGAGTCAAAATACAGAGTTCCTCTTGTTATGTTTTTAATTCCCCATAAATTTTACCACTTGTCTATATTGGAATTATAACTTGAGTTTGGATTGAAATGAGTCACTAAGCAGTATAACATATGTAGCATGACATCTTTATTACTTGATGAGTCATAGTTTTCAAGATTACCCATTGAGTATTTTTTCTAAGCATGATTTATAAGAGCAATTAATTTTATAAAGCCTATTGACATGTTTCTATACATTGTTTCAAATTGTCGGGCATGTTACTTATTGAACTGATTCGTAAAACAATGTTTAGTTTCTCAAAGATAATAATCCATGGGATTATATGAGGACAAACAATAATTAAGTGTGGGAGGATTTGATGTGGCCTTAAAAACACATGTTTTTACACATCTTTTTAATTAATTCTTAACGATTTAATTAATTATTATTACACTTTTTACTGAATATGTACACTTTTGAATTTTTTAGAATTAAATATCTTATATAATGAATTTTTGTAATTAAATTTGTATTTTTATACCTTTTAATAATTAATTTATATCTGAAATTATTTTTATTGTTTAATAACTTTTTATTTAGTTTCATGATTTTTTTCCTTCATTTTTTAGAATTAAACATTAATTAATTAACTAGTTAATTTTTATTTTGCAATAAAAATAATTTACTTTTGATTTATCATTTCCTGTGTTGAATATTTAATAGTTTATAATAACATAATTTTTAGATGTATATCAACAATTCATTATTTATAAAATTTTGATTATAAAATCACTAAATTTATAAAATCTCATTAATTTAATTTCATTAATTAACATAATTTTCAATAACTGAATAATTATTTGTCTAACTTAAATAATTTAATTTGATACAGTAACTATTTTAAATAATATATCTATGTTTAATAATGTTGAAATTTTATATTAACATTTAATCAATTTTTTACTTTTTAATATTAGTTTTAGTTTTTTAACAATTTACAGTTTATAAATTAAAGTTAATAATAATTCAACTTGTGTTTAAATGGTTTTATAAGTATATTAAGGTTTATGAGTACATAAATTGTCAACTGAAATTAATTTTTAGTTTTAATAAATTATTTTGTTAATATTCTATTTAATTTTTAATTTATTTTATTCTTCTGTTTATTTTTATGTGTCATGATAGCACCATCAAGATTTCACAGTCTCACCATATCCCTTTCAAACTAGTGCCACCTTCAATTTTGTTTCATTGTCTCACCATTTTCTAGTAGGACCACGTGGCACTGTTTCTTTTATGGTGTCAATGTTTCTCTTTCACATTTCCACCATACCCATTTCAGTGGCACCGTATCAGCCCATTACTATTGCACGGTATCCCCTTTACGGTGACACCAAATTTTCAGCCACTGCAGCCCAACACTGTTTCCAATCATCTACCACTTGTCTCACCACAACTGTCTTCTACCGCTTCCTTAGTCACGATGCCACAATAATGTTGTCTCACTGTACCATCTTCCTCCTTCACGGTGAGACCTTATTTCTGCTATTCAACTGGTTCTCTCATGTACCTCTTCTCACTATATCCTCACAGTTTCACCAAAATTAGTACCACAGTACCTCTTCCACTGTATCATCTTGCACTGTAACTCACTGTCCATCATCACTAGTGATCTCCACATCTCTAACAATCCTATTCAAAAATGAGTATCCATCACCATCGCAGCACCATCATTCGATTTTCATACTCATTTCTTTCCTCTTCCACATTCATTTCAATCAACAAGTCATCCATAGACTTAAACCAAACACAAAATCAAGAAAAATTAATTTACTGATTCAAAATTATAAAAATAAACATTTCAAATCGAGTCTCAATCGTTTCAAACCCTTTTTAATCCACTTTTAATCACAAACCCACCTTTCTGAAAAAACAATAAAGGCCTAATCCACCATGCCTCGGTTCCACTGGTTTCTTGGGTGGGTGCCATCGTTGATTCACACATGTGTTTCTAGACTGAAGAAGTGGTGTTGTTCTGTTATTTAGGCCAAAGTGTACCACTAGCCACTGCATCAAATTTCACCAAAATGAAGGAGTTGTGAGGGTCAGTTGAAGCCGTTACTAGTGTATGTCGTCGCACCCCCGTGTACGAGGAGGAACCAGTGCTGCTGGTTGAAAAGGGAGATGATATCGCGTCCCTAGAGAAAGGCTGAGACCCCATCCCCCTAGTGTCGTCGTGAAGCATAGGGGGATTGGAAAATAAGATATTAAAAAACTAACAAAACATAAATAAAAACATAATTTAAAAAAATATATTATGAAAATTTAGTAATAAAACAATGAAATAATAATAATAAAATAAAACTATATCAAATTAACTTATATTTAACTTTTTTAAATCAATATAATTAATAATAACTTATAAATTAAATTAAAATAAATAAATTATTTTATCGTTTGTTTCTAAGTGTTTCATTATTAGTTATAACATTAATGATAAAATGTATTAATAAAAAATTAATAAATTCATATTAATTAATTATAATATTACTAAGATATGTTAACTAATTTCTAATACTAATTATTTATAAAATAATCTAAATAAATAATAAATTAATATTTTAATAATATTAACTAATTTTAAATTAATAATGTTAATAACTTTTATAATAATATATTAATTAAAAAGATGTAAAAATGTTAAATAAAATAATTTATTTAACAAATAAAATAATAACTAATAATTATTAATTTAAATTTAATTACATTTAAGCAATAAATCATTTATTTATTCTATTCTAATGGGGCAGGTTCTTCCAGGACCTTGAAACACATCCAAGTGCTTCTAACCAACTCATATGGTGTTAGATACTAGGTAATTTCTAATGCGACATGTCGTTTATGAAAACACGCATGTGTGTGGTGTACACAAGACGGAAACTTAATGTCGGTGGAAAGATGTGGTGACGAGCAGCCAATGATAGTTTATATAGAAAGAACAACTGTAGTGAAATTAGGAGGCTCATTCATTCGATACATAAGATCATTCACTTCCAAATAGAGCGAAAAACTGGGGGTGAATCATGGAGCACATCCTAGAGAACTACTTCCTAGAGACCCGAGGTCCTGGAGCAGTAGTTATTCGAGCTAGGAGAGGTAGATATCTTCATCTGTTTTCTTTAAAATTTCTTTCTTTTTAATTGAATTATTTTAGTTTACATAATAGATATATCATGTGGATATACCTTCTAGTTCAGGGAGAAAGTTGTGTTCTGTTGGTTTTCGTTAAATTCTTTACTTTCACCTAATCTTTTTAATGAATTTAGGATTGGTTGAGGAAATCAATGCTGAAGTGATTAAATTTATTTTTACCACTAGAACTTAATTTTTTAAACTCTGTAATTAATCTGAGAGATTGATCATGGATACATCTTTAAAAATATATAATAAATTCACAACACTTCAGGACTTACAGCGAGTTCGACCTATTGTTATTTTCGAATAAAACTTATCATGGTTGATTTATTTTAGAGTGGAGAACTCTGAAATAAATCTTCTTTTGTGACTTATCTCTTGGCGAGAGAGGTAATTCATTGTCTTTTTGGTGGTACACTGCAATAACTTATATGTAAGTTGGAAAACTTTAAAATTAGTAGAATGGATACTTTTTTCGAGGTGTTTTACTTGACTGCTCATTTATCAACATTTTATATATCTATTTCTCTATGTTTTAAATTGTTTCTTGCTTCAATTTAGTTTAGATACATGATTTGAAATGTTTGGTCACTTTACTACTTAATAAAAACACCAAAAAAATAAAAAATAGAAAATATACCCTACTGCTGACAATAGTGGGGTCTTTTGGATCATATTTAGACGAAAAGTTGTCTGTTTTTCCTTCTCTATGGGTTCAACCCTGCTTTCCACATTTATTGTAGTTAGTAGAAATACAAATAAAGAATATTTGACCGGATTTAACTATGATCGAGGTCAGTACCCTTGTAAGGCTAAGTATATAGCTAGGTGATGAGGTGGGGGTACACATTGTGTGTTCCCCATAAACGTTGTGTACCTCATTATGAATCTTCTACCTATCGTATCCCACTAATCTGTATTTCTATTTTGGTGTGTGAGTTTCTTATCCTGAGTAGTTTTTCACAAAGAACATAATGGTTCCCACCGTAGTGGATTTCGAGACATGATGTGAGATGTTTCAGGTGAATTTTTTTTTCAGAAACCCCAAAGATAGTTTTGATCAGGTTGGATCACCATGGACTTATTTCAGACTATAACCACCATCGGTGTGGGTGTGGATCTTCTACTGCTACATTTGATTGGGACCCCTTACCCAGAAAGGTGTGTTTCTTCTCTAGCATATAGTGTAACTCCATGTGATACCAAGGAATGGATACTTAACTATTATATTGGACCCCCATCAATAAGGTAACGATTCTTATTCCTTCTTAGTGGAACCCTCTATCGGATATAGCAGTGGTCCTCAATGACATGGGTGGAACCACCCATATTGATCCGTAGTGTAGGTCCATGTGACACTAGAGTGGACCCCCCCCCCCTATCTGCATCGGTGTAGGTCCTATATGACTTCCATCAGAGTTGAACCCCATGACACACTATGGAATGGTTCGTCTACTTCGAATTTGTGCCCACATAGCTATGATGCATAGTGATGATATGTGGTTTGACATGACTTTGGACTCATGAGAAAGAGGGAGGAATTCCCCATTGAGATGTTCCCTTGGGACATGACCTAAAACTAGGTGTGAATGTTTTTTATTCCCCAAGATGATAGTATCATGTCATGGTGATTGGGTCTCTTTTACTTATGTGTCCTGGATAGATTGATGAGGTGTTTGGCATCATAGATGGACCCTCTTCTAAAACCGGTGGTGACTCTTTTCCTGGGCTGAGCTTTTATATGGAGATTCCCATAATATATCATTTGGCATTATTTGACTATGTATATATATACATTATATCTTATGGATCTTCTCCTTGGAATTTGATACTCTCTTTCCATGAGAGGTGAAGACGCGATGGGTTTTCCACATTCTTTCCGTGTCATGATTCTGGTGGTTTGACAAGTCTACTTTCTTTATATAGGTTACAAGTACTCGATGAGAAGTTCATATCCTCACTGTATCGGGCTCCTTTTGTTTGGATGAGATTAATTTAACTCTCTGTGTTTGGTTTGGGATATAATCTTTTCCTATACCTCGTTCTATCTACTTTGTTTCTCTTCAATTTCATCTATTACTTCCCTTATCAACTTTTTGGTGGGTTCTATTGGGTATGTATATACTCACCGCTGCATCGTCATCACCCAACTCATGTTGTGCCTTTTGAAGAAGGAAGATAGGTAAATCGTGACTTCATAAGAGCATAGGGATACATGGGGCTTTGACTCTATATGATAGTTGTATTTTGGGATTTGTGAGATAAACTCTCTCTGAAATTTTAATTTTCCACTATTTGTCATATGGGGACATATTTCTTATTGGGTGTGTATTTTGACTCTTTTCCCTTTTAATATACATTGTTTTACTATAGTATTACTTAGTGGTTATATACACTCATTTTTATCACACTATTCATTTTATCTTTTATTTCTTTCTCCCTACACATTCACATTGAGTTAGTTGTGAGCATGTGTACAGGTTTACATGAAATGACCTCCTTGATTTAGTTGTGCCTTCAAAACTTGTCAGCACCTCTAGCCTATGGAAGATATATTGGGGTAGTTGCGGCATGTACCCCATCTTAGGTTGGGTCATTAAATTATTCATGTTGATTAAAGGCTAATGATAAGTTCATATTATAAATTCAGTGGCCTTCTTTCAAAATAATTGGATCATAATATTTTGGAAAAGTTAACTATTTATAAATTGGTTTAAGTTGATCATTAGATGAGATTTTTGAGGTTAATGTGTTACATAACCATATGATGTATCATGTGCTAAGAGAGAAAGTATAAATTTTCAAATGAGTAATAAAATTAATTTATAATGTTTATATAAATGAAAAAAATTTGAGAGTGTGTTAATTCTATAACTCTAGGAAATGGGTTTTGAAATAAATTTTTTTCCCTATTATCACGATTTTTTATGATATAAAATACCTTTATTCACACCTATGGATTATTTTTTGGTGGTATAGAACATTAAAATGAACATGTTCTCTATATATGACCATCAAAACATGATTGTTTAATTTTTCTTTCATATCCAAGATTCCATTTTCCACCAATGTTCTCTGACTAAGGAACCTATTTATGTGACCATTCTACATTTTATTCTATATTATTAATAATATGATATATAAAACCTTTTTATAATTCAGGCCTTTCAAAAATATATTATTCTTAATCCCCCTATCACTAATATCAATTTTAAATTGTAAGGAATCAATTAATTTATGGTGGCGACAATTTAATACCTCGATATTCTAAATTAAGAACCTTATATTGAATAGCATGCATGACACACGACACCAAGTGTGTAACGGGATATAATACCCTGATACATTAAAATATATTAATTTTTTATATATATTTGGTATATTATATATTTAGAAATTCACACAACAACAAGTTATCTTGTGTTACAAGTATGATCGACTATATTTGAAATCTTACATTCCACGCAAGACCGAGCTTTACCGTATAATAATGTATTATTTAAGGATTGTTAATTAATATAATAAGATATAAAATTTTAATTAAATAATTGGTTATAATATTTATTAAATACCTTATTAAAATCTATAATTTACACAAATTTAAATTTAATTAGGTTTCTAATTAATTCTAAATGAAAATATAAACCAACTGAATATAATGAAAATATTATTATGATCATCAAGGAATTTTGAAATAATGAATTATATTAATTACAAGTAGTGAAAAATATTAATGAAATATATATGTTATATATTCAATTAAATTATTTTTATAATCATCCAATACATTCTATAGACATAACATATAAATAAACTAAATATTACAAAATAAAAATCAATATTTTTTGAGGCACTTTTACCAACTTTTAATGGATAACCCTTTCTAAATCCCATTATTGACCCGTTTAAAAATTTTATATTTCAAAATTGATTTATTATTTGTAATAAAAACCTAAAAAATTTCATAGGGTTAGTTTTTGATATTTTTCTCGGAAGGTTCAATTTTTAATGAGTACTGAAAAATACTGAAATTCAATTCAAAATTACTTCTTCATCTAATTTATATATAGGGTAAAATTTTGTATTATATTGGTTTTAAATTTTATTTACATATTATTTTTATCAAAAATTATAATTTTTGTCATTGGAATCAATTTCACTTTGACATTGACTATAAAAACACATCAATCTTTTGGATTTATTTACTTTAAAAACCTACATTGTTATCACATGTTTGGGTTAAATTTTAATTAATTTCTACAAAATATTTAATAGGAATTTAGAAAAATGTATTTGATATTTTTAATAAGAATAATTTCTAATTTCTAATAAGGAAAACTTAGTTTTTGACCAAAACTATTAGTGATACTATTTAACATTAATTACAATGATTAAGGTTAAATTAACCTCAATAAGGGACTAAACATTTAACGTAAGGACTAAATAAACCAATAAAATATTCCAAAATATATTGTATGTATATTTTTATAAAATATCATACATTATTTCAAATTGATACCAATATTTATCCCCTTTCATTAAAATAAACAATGGTGTGGTTCCTTTCCTTTATAATATTACAAGAGTGAAATTCCTACATTATAAAAGGCATCCTTTTCTCTAACTTCTTCAAACCCCTAAAGCCACATTCCTTTGGAAAAAATATGCCCAATTCACTCCATAACATCCCAATTTTACTCTTTGATGCCTCCCTTTTGGAAGAAAGCAATCTAAGGAATCCTTTTGTTGAAAACCAAAAGTAGTTACCCGATTAAGAGGTAACATCTTTCTTAATAAAATTTAATTTTATATATTTTATACACTGCAAATATTTTCCTTATTCCATGATAATTTAATAGAAAAATTATCCTAAATATTATATTATGTGGATATGTTAAGGGTTCTACCTGAACATACACACACCTCAATCTAATGGGTAACGAACATACTCTTTACGTGTAAAGTGGATTATGAGCTCACGAAACAATGATTGTTAATTTTTACTTTACCACCTATCATAATGAATGTTATGATGGAACATATTTTATCTATTTTATATATTATATTTATTATGTTTCTAATTTTCTTCAATTATTTTACAACACATATCTTAATACATTCCACATTGTATAAAAATGATTTAATCGTTTATGGAAGTGCAGACTACCTCACCCTCAATATGATGTGATTTGTTTACATGATATATGAAATGTATAAATGATGGGTTTCATTAAAAAATATTGGACCTAAAAAATATATATGATATTCCGGAAATATTTACCTTACTATAAATATAATATATCAGTTCTTTATTACCCTTTCATAAACATAAAATGTAATAACGTCGTTCATGGCATCTGGACTACCACCTCCTCGATATGATGTGATTCATTTAAAATAAAAATAATTCTATGTATAATTATATAATACAAGATAATATAGTATTTATAATAAAA
The DNA here is from genome assembly GCA_963277665.1 of Viscum album. Taxonomy (NCBI): domain Eukaryota; kingdom Viridiplantae; phylum Streptophyta; class Magnoliopsida; order Santalales; family Viscaceae; genus Viscum; species Viscum album. Next base: position 126,812,535 of record OY728147.1, on the reverse strand, counting down.
TTATCATTCTAGAAATATCTTTCTGAAACAATCATTGGAAAATGGGAATGTTACTCTGGCGTGTGTAGGACCTATCATATCCATGAATGTAACAATGATTCATTTTACATAACCATATTTAATGATTGGTTTTAATAGTATAATTAATGTATAAATATGATATTTATTTAATTTTTATTATTATGGGGATGTTATATAATAACCCCTTTTAACATTTTTTAACTAATGAAGTTATTTTCGACACATAACCTGAATTTGAAAAAATAAACTCCTGAAATAAACATAATTGACATAGTATTTGAATAAAACAAGATAGTAAGGGAAATAAAATTAATTATAAACATGAAAAAGGTTGTAATGAAATAAAATAATTAACATAAGTTAGTTATTTAGGAATATAAAGACACACCAGACAAGTCAGACTCAATATAAGGGATTCTTGTCTCACTGTTCTTTCTATGAGGCATACATTATTGTTATGGACGTAATTTATTATATAAAGGGAATATAATTCCTCATTGACAGATACAATTATAAATTATTTTATCTACATGGTATAAATTTATTTATTTAATCAATATTAACTTTATTTTTTCAATTCATTTGATACCACATTGGTAGTGGAATTTTGCCTCAATTTACATTTACTTAAGGCTTATTCATTATTATTCACTAATTCAATTTTATTTGGTGTATATAATTCCATTTGAAAATTTATATCATGAATCTCTTTACCCTCATGATATTTTAAATTTTATTTAAATATTATTCCTTCATTAGGATTTTGATTTCATTGGTTTAATGTGGTATGTGACACCTTTCATTGTATAATAACCATTCTCATCCGGAATGCTCTTAATGATTATATTTTTAATCGAAATTATTTTTGTGATTTTTAACATTATATTAATAAAATCACTTTATTCTAAAAACTTTACTTTTTAAATTTACTTTAATATCTATATTCTCATACAATGGATATTAGTGTTACTTAACCTTTATACTATTTTCCACATGGTGTCTACTATGATAATTATTTTACTACATGGGGAAATATTTTTAATTCTGTATTATTTATTCAATGATAGTATTTGTTAATACATATTATTTATTTCGAATATTTTATATGAGAAATTATTTGGACAGTTAGTGATGGGAGGATCAGAGACATTATATAGCTCCTCGATGCATTGACAGGTTCTCACGAGGAAAATAAGTTGTCCAAATTAAATGGGTTTCTATCCATTGTTTTAACCATGTTGTGAAAACTCATAATGATATATTTTTCAATATTCCTTATACTTTAAATCTATTAAGTAATAATTTCAATAATTTAGTTTTTTTTGTTATTTATTGATAATATTTTGTTTCTCCATGTCTGTTGATGTAATTCATTCTCAGTTTATTCATTTATGGCATGTGTTTTAGTTTCTTATCATGCAATATTAATTATGCCTTATCTATTTTTCTAAATTAAAATTCATCACCGTTATTGACCATTAATTAATTATTGATTTATTATTTATTCCATTTTATTTATCCTTACTAACCATTCCGGCATACCATTATTATATTTCTCTATCTATGTTATAAAGAAGAGAACTCAAAATAAGTTCTCAAGGATAAAGTTTATTTCAGTTTATTATGTGTCCTGTTTTATTTTTTTTACAATGTATTAGGGGTATCATGTATATAATATGTCTTTCAAATACTACTAAATTGGTCGGTCCATTAGGATTACATTCTTTATAATTGTGGAAAAATAAAAAAATAAATCAATGGCTATGAGCTTTTGGGGTTGAGGCATTACAAAATAAGAATAATTTTCAAACTAAAAATAATAAATTACCCTACTGTTGCAAAATTGAACTCCAACATCACCCAAACCCGAAGTAACATCTATCATAAAAACTATACAATAGTAACTAAAACATTATCATCGATTTGTGAAGCACTAAGAACAATGAAGAACAAACCTTTAGTGATAACCAACACACTTCCATCTCTACATCTAAGCACCAATGGGATTCCCATTCATCAACCAACGAAATACAATCACCCCTTATCAAACTATACCCCTCTCCACACCCCAGGTCACAAACAATCGATAATGTTAGTGTTCATCCAACACAACTATCCACAAGGCTCACAACACTAAAATCACAAAGAAATATTCTAGATCATGAAGAACTCAACCATGGAAATGCCCCAACCCTTGCTCCACAACCAGTGATGGTTTAATCCCTACTGACATCACATGAATGGAGAGATTAAGGGAATATATCACAATATGGGAGAAGTAGTTGGAAAATCCTAGTGATGAAAAGAGTTTGACCCCAATCTGGGGAATAGAAAAGGAATATGTTTCAAAGAAACCAATAGAACACTCCTAAAAACATATTATGATAAAAACATAGACTAATACCTCCTAGAAAATGATACGAGTGTCATGATTTAATTCTTCTAGGAGGGGAGTGAATGAAACCCTAGGCAAAGGTGAGGAAGTATCCCTCCATGTAGATTAAAGTGAAATTTGATTTATGTTAGTGTTTATATGTTATAAATATATATATGTTAAAAATGTTATGTTAAAATATAATTGTCATATATATATATAATATATACTTATTATTATATATATATATATATATTCCAAAAATATAAATAATGTTCCTTTAGGGTTAAGGATTTTGAAAAAAAACTAATGGAAAAAAGAGAATAAGGAAAAGATATAATTTATTTTATCAGAATGAAAAATGTTTGAAACAATTTACAACAATTTGGAAGTCCAAATAAATAGTGTTAAAAAATATAATAAATAAATTATTTGTTAAAAATTTGGGGCTTATAAATTGAATCCCTTCCCTTATATTCTGCATCGAGTGACACTCGGACAGACTCCCTAATAAAAAAATGTGAGTTGCTTTGGTTTCACTGACAGTGTAACGGTGTGTATAGTCTTTGGTTAAGGATGTTCAACATGGTTTCAAATAAGTGAATTCTAGAAAAGTTGTCCAAAATTTTCAGGAATGTGTATTATATTTATTTATAATATTACCTATGAGTATATTATAAAAATTAAATATTTAGTGTAGGTAAATTATTTTTTGGGAATTAATTTTTTAGAAGCTATAATTTCTTTTATTAACAACCAATTTTTTATAAGAGATAAATATTTTCAAAATATAAATTTTAAAGGTAATTTTTGTTTCTAAAATTATTATGTTAGTTTTATTTTTATTAATAAAATCTATAAAAGGAAATTAATTTTGGTGCAAAATATTTATGATTTATATATTTTTTCAAAAACCCTTATGTAAGGGAATATTATTATTTTAAAACTCACATGTATCAACAAATTATATATTATTAAATTTGTTTAAAAAAATAACGGATTTTTGAAATATTTAACCAATCATTTTATGTGAGAATTTTCATTTAAAAATAATTGATGATCCTCATTTGTATTGGTATGTCCTCGAATTGGGTATGTCAACAACAATCCATACATATTTTACAAAATTTTATTTCCTTAGGGTTTGATTATTCTTACTCAGTGAATGATTTCATATGGATATATATATATATATATGTACTTATATATATATATATTTGTGTATTTATTATATACTTATCAATATTTAAAAAATAAATTGAAAAAATGGGATTATGATCAAAATGTTTTATAAAAAAATTCAACTATGAATTTATATATATGACAGGGATCTAGTGAGTTAAAAACCCCTCCAAGATAGGTTATCCTAAGACGACATTCAATATTTCATTTTGCAACAATGTTTTCCAAGCGATTTCAAGGTATTTTTGGAAAACTCTCTGTATTTTTATATCATGAAAAATTAATTCCAATTAAATCATAAAAAGATATATTATTCTGAAATGAAGGAGGTTTTCAATCAATTTTTCTTCATAAGATATTATATTTTTAAATGAATTAATTTTTTTAAGAAATATTAATTTTTAAAAGATGTTATATTTTTAAATGAATGGAGTATTTAATAAAATTATTATTTTCACTTTTTATTATATTTTTAAATGAATGAGGTTTGGAATGTGATAATTATTTTAATTTTATTTTAAAAGTATAATTTTTATTATTATATATTTTGAAAAAATAATAATTATATTTTTGAATGTTATATACCAAATATATTATATTTTATATAAAATAATTTGATTTTAAAGAGTTTTTATAGAATTTACAAAAGTATTTTTACTAGTTTTTAAAACCACTTTGTGGTCAATTAAATGAACAACATACATTTGTACACAATTTTTGAAAAGATTATTAGAATTAACCAGGATTATTAGGTTCATTAAGGAGCTAGAAAGAGATAAATAAAAATAGAATTTTTTTTAAAAAAATTATTTTACACTGATATATTATAATGGTTTTTCCTTTTCCTCCAAAACCTATAGAAAAAAGAACCACATTTTTATTAAGGACTATATATTTTCAAATTACTCTGAAAAACATTATACAATGTTTTTTGTAGCATATGACAAAACATGATTCATGATTTTTCACACTTGGTATGTGACAAATTATTTAGAAAAATTTGGAGTTTAGGTCATTCATGATTTGGTATAATTATAGATATTTATTTTGTTATGTATAAATAAATTTTAGGTGATTCTTCATAAAACAAAATTTTAGTTATTTCGGTTCTCCTAATTTTGAAAATGAAATTAAAAATTTCATTAATTATGATGAATTAATTTCCATGGAAGATTTATTAATAAGGGGGTAGAATTTAACATCACAGAAATTCTAAACATAGTTTTCCTTTTAAATGTTTATTAATTAAAATAACATTTATTTAAATAGAAATTTTCATTGTTTTCAAATTATATTTACTTTTAGATAACACGTTATTTTTAAATTAAATAATTATAATTCGTGGTGAATTTATAGAAATACGGTATCATAAATATTGGTAAAATACTAAATTGATATTAAATTTAAAACTATAACATACTTTTAAAAAAATTACTTTTTAAATGTTAATAATCTTTTTATTTTACACACACATATATATAAATTTAATAGAGAATATACTAATCATATATTTATCCATTCAATAAAAATGTTTAATTTATGGTTATTACTTATTTACGGTTCTTATATGTATATAAAAATATGTAAATATATATATATATTTATTTATTTATATTTTAAAGGTTGGGGGTGAAGGCTCATTTATTATTAAATTAAAGAAAAGAAATCTTTTTAACTATGTAGAGGGAGACCCATTACATTGCCTGAAGGCCCAGTAGGCATTTAGCCCATTACATTGCCTGTAGGCCTGAATTTTTGGCTCAAGGCCTATTCTGTGAATAGTACTGCTACAGTACCCGCCTGCTACAGTGCCGCACAGTACCCGTCACTGCTACAGTTATATGTTGCCGCTATAGTGCATGTCGTTGTTACAATACTGCCGCTACTACAGTACGCTACATGTATGTACATATATGTATGTATATATGTGTGTGTATATTTTTTAATAAAAGGTAATTTTATGCTTACATATAAAAGAGATATAAAATGGTATATAATATTTATACATATATATACAGAGATTATATATATATACTATATTTGATGTATATATGTACATATATATCAGAGGTTGGTTATATTAAACTAATGATTGTATATATATATGTGTTTCATTATTTGAGTATTTTAAAAAATGTATTAAAAAATAGAATATTAATGTGTGTAGAGGCGTGAGGTGTGTGGTGGAATGAACTCATAAAAAACTCGAGGTTGGTGGTGTGTTGTGGATGGAACCCAAAATAATTAGGTGTGTGGTGTGTGATGGAAGGAACTCAATGTGTGTATATATATTACTGTGTGTGTGTTATACATTTATATATAATTTGAAACATATATACATAATATATATATATATATATTAAAATATACATTATTTATATGTTAATATAAATATATATATATATATTTGTGTGTGTGTGTTATATATATACATATATATGTGTGTGTGAGAATTATATATATTTGTTAGAATATATATTTGTTAGAATATATATACTTGTGTGTATGTTTTTCTATATATATATATAAATGAACTAATTGAATTAAAAAATTGAAATATATACACAAATATGTGATGTGTGGGGCATATGAGGGATGGAAAAAAGAAAAAATAGATAGAAATATATATATATAGTTATATATATATATACACAAATGTTACATATATATATATATATATGCATTTTACACCTTGATATATATATGTTAAAATTTATAAGTTATAAATATATATAAGTTATAAATTTTATTTTAAAATATAATTTTTAAAATTATATGTTATATGAATTATATATATATATATATTCTTTTTCTTATATATTTAAAAACCACATGAAAAAAATTGTTTTTTAATGTAATAGAAATATACTAAATGAAGAAATGTGAAAATAATAACACAATATATTTTTTCAAAATGGGAATGAAAAATGTCTTGAAAAAATCACCGTTATTTGAAGGTGTTTCCAAATAGTGTTTTAATGAAAATAAAATAATTAATTCTCTTTTACATTTAGGTCTTATAAATAAAATCCCTTCCCAAGGATTTTTCATCCAACAATACTCTTCTGGACTCTGAGTTAAAAAAATAGTTTCTTTGGTAGAATAGATTGTGTGAGTGTGAGTTTTGTCTTCAATGAAGGAGGTTTAATTCAAAAGAAGTTTGTTGTATGGATTGGTCACATGCCTTACCTTTTTCATTCACTACCTCATGTTTTCTTGCAATATTCTAAGATAATTGAAATTCCCTAAAGATTTTCCACTTTCTATGCATCAATCGATCTGATCAGCCTTAGGGGAGGCCCAAAAGAAGTGATGTGGTTCATCCCCTCGGTTGGATGGAATTTTTCTTCTATCTCAATGTGATCTGGTGGAAGCATTCATGGAAAGCCTGAGGACTCTCCTCCCCTAACTCAATTGGTGGGCAGAATGTTGGATATGGAGGGTAGGCTACCAGTAATAGTGGGGCCGATTTCCATGGACATTATTCCTTACTGATAAGTGCATATTTTTTCTCTATGGTATGATGTTGTATAATATGAATGGTCGGTTCTACTAGGTATTCTTGATTATGCATCTAATTAATTAGAAGTGGCAGCTCCTATAGTCATGGATCGGTCCACCACCCCCTGACTTGACTTGCTGGTTTGTACAACTGATGATGTTTTTATGGTTGTCTCTATAGGCTTGGGGTGTTTTTCTCCTCATCCAAATTTTTTTGTTGGCGAAACACACAAATAATAAGTTACAATTCTTCTAGCATGATCCTCTCATATAAATAGGAATGTAAACTATTTTTATTATAAGGATCTTCTAGGTTTGGAGGATCAAGCTTCCCACAATGTAGAAGCTACAACCTTATCCCATTAGGATTTCTCTTCCCCTAGATGGGTTAGCGAAACACCACCTGATAGTTCTTTAAAAGATGGTATATCTAATCCAATAGAGGTATCATCTCAAATCCAAAATGGTTTCTTCACCAAATCTCAAACAATACTCAAATGCAACACAATGTAATCATCATCTCAGTGCACCCATATGTCTGGGGCCAAAGGTGAATGAATCTCATTTCATGGATATTGTTTCCCATATTTAATTCCTAGGGTCTTGGATCAATGTTCATGTCTGATTTTTTAGCCAATGAAGTCATCAATAATTCAATTTCACTTGGTGCATTATTTGAACCGATGCAAAGAAGAAATAAAATTACGGGATTCTATCAAACAATAAAGGGGAAACATTATATACATGGTATCCCATATATTCTTTATATATGTAAATTATGGAACCAAACAATCATAGTTTATCTTGTTGAATTTTCAGATCAGTTTTTTACCATGAAGATTATTTCTGGAACTCATTATTTATTCTTCTTGTTTTTAAATACTGAATATGGCATGTATATGCATAAATCCATTTGGAATGATCATGGATCTTTTGACCCAGGGAAATATCCTAGGATGGTGGTGGGGATTTTGACATAGTAAATGATATTCTTGATAATAAAGAGGATTAATTCTTCCACAGAATGGCTTGACCAAACTTCACTACACTCAGGACCAACACATGACTTTTGGATCTAGTCTACGGGGGGAATGCTTCACCAAGTGCAACCACCTATGAGTTCGGAAATAGACTTGATGCCATATTGACTTTTTTTAACCAACTACGCTACCATATTTTCTTACCTTGATATGAAGATATTTCATCCTGCTTAATGTATTTTGGATAACTCGCCTTTATGCTTTAGAGTGGACCAAAGTAATGAATGGGGAGACAAATTCTTCTTTTCTCACATATGGGTGGAGGACCCAATATTCCACCACACATTTTGGGAATCTTGTAACCTACCAATGTAGGGTCATGTATGGGAAAGTATTCATAGAAAAATCAAGAGGAATAAGTTTTATCGTTAGACATGGATAAAGAAAAAACAACCATGATGAAAAGACTTGGAAAAAATAAATGCAGAAAATGAGTGGCTTGAGTCCAGTCTTATGAATAGTTGGGATGAGGCTGTTTTCAACGAACTCACCAACCAAGATAATATCTTGGTATACTCAACTCTATGATAGGAGAGGTAGGCCCTTAAATGATTATGGTTCAAATTTTTATGCGAAGGTGATCGTAAATTAGGGTTCTTCCATGCTTGCATCAACAAGAAGAGGTGAAATTTTTTGTCGAATATACATATGGAAGATGGGTCTTACTCTAATGATCTAGACTCGGTAGAAAAAATGGATAATGATTTCATTGTGATGTTGGTGGATGAACCTAACCTGAATTTAAAATATGGCTGCCCAATAGTGGAATCATATATCATTGGGAAAATTTCTTACATAGTTACTATGATGGTTAATGACCACATGAAATCTATAACCGAAGAGTCAAAAAAGAGGGAAGTGATGTGGTCCCTTTACCCATAAAATTCTCTGAAACATGATGGATTATCATAATATCTCTACAAGGCCTCCTTGGAAATGTTAAAGTCGTAATTGATGAAAAAATTCATTATTTATTTAAAGGGGGAAATCTCTCAATAAATTCTAGTGACACTAAAATGGGGATGCTATTAAAAAATAACAACCTGCACTCTGTATAGAACTGTATAAAAATTTTTATCATTAATTTCCCCTATAATGTTTGTTACTACATTCAATATGAAATATTGTCTATTTACCTACACAACAAAATCTCTTAATAGAAACATGGATTCATCAAGGGGTTCTCTATACAAGGGGACATTTTCTTGGCTCCGGATGTGATCATAGATATTAACCAAAAGTCCTTTGGTTATAATGTTTCAATTTAATTATACATAAACAATTCTTATGATAGGTTATAATGGAATTTCATTCTTCATGTTTTGTCTAGAATGGGTTCATCCAATTTATTAAATGAAATTTTTATTCTAATTTTTTAGCTCCACCTGAATCTCTACATCCTTTATGGGTAAGCATTATGGTTTCATCAAGACCATTTGGGTACATCAGCAAGGTGACCAAATCTCTCCAACCCCATACATCATTTCATAGGATTCCTTGAGGAGATGCATCAATAAGAAAACTATGTAGATATTCATTATACCATTCCACTCTAGGTTTCAATATCATTATTTATTCCACCCCAATTTTGTAGATCATATGATTATTTTTTTTTAATTGTAGAAATAGTTGAATTGAAGGCATTAATGACACCTTGTAGGTATTCGGTAAATGTAGTGGATAAGTAGTGTTAATGGAAAAAAGTAACATCTTCATATTGAGAAGGGTTTCAGAAAGAAGGGTTAGAACTCTAGAAAGAAAATTCGGCATTCAAAAAGTATATTTTGCCATTACATAAATGGGTGCACCGGTATCTTATAGAAATATTTGTATTCAAGAATTCTATATTGTAATGGGAAAAATCATGGGTAGAATTCTGAATTGGAAAATTCATTTTCTGTAATTTGGAAGAAGAATAAATCTAATAAATAGTACGCTCTCTTCCATTACAATTCACTTAATCTCCTCACTCACGTCACTGAATGAAGTTATGATCCATATAGAGAAGATGAATTATGTGTTTTTGTGGGATGCTCAGATGGAGGGAAAACATTGTTTGGCAACCTAGGAGAGGCTTTATAGACCTATTACTAAAGATGTGATCAATACTAAGAATGTTATTGGGTAAATGGACGTTATTCATTCCATTATTTCATGGGAAGTGGTTGAAGGGAAGACACTTGGGGGGGGGGGGAAGACCATGTAGAGAAGATATAGGTGTGTAATAGGGAGATAAAGAGGAGTGAAGTTGGCTACTTGGGATATCGATCAACCTTATGTCATGTAACTCCAACAAAAATCTCGTTGAATCGTGGGTTTGGGGGACTTCAACCTATGGTAGTGCAACAGGATGGGCACTACGCTTGGGTTCACAAGTTTCCCAGTACCAAACATCACCTTCAAACAGGCCACTGAGAACTATAACTTCATCCATTCCATATTAGACAAAGAACAACATATATACATTGTTACTGTTGTCATGAATTCAAAATCGGACCAACATGTTTTCACATGATCTTCCTCGGGCTTGTTCTTATCTGAGGCCTATCTGAGAAAATTTCATAATAGAACAAAACATAGATGCTTGAAATGAAATGAATTGGACCACTGTAATAACATTGATGGTCAAATTTATAGTTTAGAGAGTGTGAATGAATGGTTTACTGAATGGAAAGACTATAATGCACATGGGGTTCCGTCTCACCAATAAGTGATGTTGTTGTAGCGATCCATTGACGGAAGTCAAAAAACACCTCTTCAATGAAAGTGAATGGGAAAAAATATTATAAAATAGATTTGGAATCTTCACATGATGTTCTTTGCATGGGGCCATGAGCACCGACTTCTTTGATCAGTGGTACCAGGGGGTTGTGAGTGGCGGTCTAGAGAGAATGTCCTGAAAACTCATTTGTGATTCTATATGTTGTGTACATGTAGGGTATAGATTGAAATTTCACACCATGTATCCCCAAGTAATATAGTGGGAATCATGACTAAAATCAGAATCACCCTTATTTACGTGGACCATCTTTGGAAAAATTGTTTGACCACACCTTCGATCAGACTATTTATTGATAACACTCCGACCCTCAATGAATTCTACAATAGACTGGGTATATGAGTGTGTTTGAATCCTCATATAGAGGGCCTTAAATGAACCCTGATAGCCCATGATTCATGGGTCAAATGAAGGGAGGGGGGTTGGTCCATGATCCTAAGGGTTCTATGATTCTGGCCTATAGTTCATGTTTTGTTCATGGAAATTCTCTTTAAGCAGAGGCCCTTGTAAGGCTGCCAGGTCTGACTCCGTGATCATAGAGAAATATTAATCTTTTGGTGGTTGAAACTAATTCGACATATATCTATAGTGAAATTTTGGATAGTGGGTCTACACCATGGTCCATTGTGTATACCATCCCGATATGCAATGAGCTAATGCACAACCACCCTAAATTTCTCACACATGTTGTAAAGGAAATTTTGTCTCTTACTTCTTGGCTTCCCATGAAACCCAAGGGGAAAAAATATCATACATATCAAGTCATGTGACTCTTCCCTTATATTGTGTGAATTTGGTTCATGCAGATTCTCTTCATCTCCACTACATAGTACCCCCTTGATTTTATTTCCCCATTTTTTCCCTTGTCCCCTCCCATGTACCTATTGATATTTTTTAATAAAAATGTTTATTTTTATTAATTTATATAAGGAGATTACTTACAAGTAGTTCAATTTTTTCAATTTGTAATTTATTTTATGAAAACTCTTTTAATTCAAGAGTTATATGTTTTAAAAATTAAAATGTTAAAAGAAATAATTTTTCAAAATTATTATTCTATGGTTTTTTATTACAAACCCAATGTAATTGAATTATTGTTATGGAAAAATCTTTTATTATTTATGTATTATTTCAAAAACACCTTATTTAAGGGAGTTTTTTTTCATTTTAAAACTCCATTGTTTCACAAATTGTTATATAATTTATGATTTTCTCAATAATTTAAATAGAGTTTTTGAAATAAAATTATTATAATTTTATGTTAAAAAATATATTTGAAAATTATGGATGTAACAAATATGTATTGGTATGGTCATGCATAATGTATCTCATTTACAGTACTTTCATATTTTGAATTTTTTTTATTTTATTTAGTTTCTTCCAACTTTTTAACTGGTTTACTTTGGATGTATATTAATTCACTTATATATATAATTATTAATTATAAAATTCTCAAAAGTTTAAAATGTGAGTAAAAATTAAAAATGGCTCAATATCAAAATATATAATTAAAAAATCGACACTAGGGATTTGTAAAAATGATAGGGACCTTAGAAGTGAACCCAAATCTCTAAGATTCATATGACCCATAAATCCTTTAATGATTCATGTGGAAAAATGGTTTTATTTTATGAGAATACAATATATTTTTCTAAAATATGATTGCACAATTTTATTAAGAATAAATTATTTCCATATAGATTATTAAAATATATTACATTTTGAAATGATATAGTTTTAAAATGAACTATCTCTTTTAAAGAGATATTATATTTTGTAATGATTATGATTTTCAATGAACAATTTATTCTCAAAATATTTTATATTTTCAAATGAAAGAGGTTTTTGAAAAATATATATTTTCAAAAGTAAATATTTTTTCAAATGAATGTGGTTTTAAAAGTTATAATTTTTTTCTATGATTTATAAAAGAAATTTTTTATGATTATATATTTTGAAAACTGTAAAATTATATTATTTAAGAATATGTATCCAATATAAAGAATTTTATATAAATTAAAAAAATTTAATAGTTGTTTCATAATATTTATAAATCTATTTTAACTAGTTTTTAAAACCCTTTATAGGGAAATTTTATTATTTCCCTATGTTTTATAATGATTTCCACAAGCTAATTAGATATTCTAATGGTGTTTTTCATCATTAAGAAGATATTATGAGTAATTTCAAAATATGTTTTTATTTTTTTAATTGCTAAAATATTATATGTTGTATTTTTTTCATTTTACTCCAAATCATTCTCCAAAAAGATCCTCATTTTTGTAAAGGGTTGTATATTTTTAATTTACTTTAAAAATAATTTACAATATATTTTATACCAGATCTGAAGCTCTAGTCATGGGTTTTAACAAAAATTAATAAATTAAAGATTTTGAAAACATTGGAGATTATGATGTTTTCATTTCAGGATAATATAATTTATAAAAATTTTCTTTTGATGTTCTATAAAATTAAAATTTAGTTTATTATTAAGAATATAAAATTTAAGTGAATCGAGTTTTCCAAATTCTAAAAATAAACATTAAGAACTTCTTCATTTAAAAATAAACATCAAGGTCAATGTTCATTTTATGGTGGTGGAATGTAATATCCTTGAATTTTTTGGAATATTTTTTCATTTTGATGTTCATTAATTAAAATAAAAATAATTTCTATAAGAAAATTCACATCATTCAATTTAGGATTACTTTTAAATAACTATTTATTTCTAATATAGATATTTATATAGTCATGAAAATGTTTTGCAATATGTTACCTTAATCCTTGGTAAAATACATATTTGGTATTAAAATTCAATATGTAACATATGTAAAAAATTGAAAATTCTTATTTCAATTCGTAAGAAAGTATGTATTTAACTTATATATAATTAAAATATAAAATTATATAATAAATATATAAATATTTTTAATAAATTTTTTAAATTTATGCTTTGTATTTTTTAAGGTTCTATAAAAATATAAGTTTATATAGGAGTCTATTTATAAATAAATTTTTTTGTATATATGTCATAAATCGGAATAACAACCATGTATGTATATATAAATTTATGTTTGTATATATACAAATGTGTAATTGATAATTATATTTATTATTATGTGTATATAGATTTAAATAGTTATGTAATGGTGTTTAATATATATATAATTATATAAATACGCACCAAATATATAGGTATAGATACAAAAATATTGTTGATATATATATATACACATATATTAGAGATTATTTTATTAAAAAACAATATGAATGTATATATATTTAGTGAATGAAGTGTGGAATTTAAGATAATAATTTAAAAAATAAAAATAAAAGCAGAGAGAGGTGGGAGGTAGTTGGTGGAAAGAACCCATCAATACATGAGGTGTGTGGTGTGTTGTGGATGGAATCCTAAAAAATTGAGTTGTGTGTTATGTGGGGTAAGGAACCATATATATATATGTAATAAAAATATATATACATCGAAACAAATATTGATTTTATAAATATTAAATTAACAGGTAAAATATCTGTTATTCATATGTATATATATATATTATATAAATGTTAATATACATATATATATGTGTGTGTGTGCGTTATATATATATAAATAAGGATCTACCCTTAAAAATTTCATATATTATATATATTAAACTATAAGTTTCATTATTACATTTCTAAGGATCATTGTGGTTTATAGTTTTAGAGAATTTAGATAAGCTCTTACAAAGTAAACTCATACATTACATGTGGAAACTACTATATAGTATCTATTTTCTCCCTTGAAACAAAATCCTTTAAAATAAAAAAATATTTATTTTAATTATAAAACTTTGATAATTTCATCTTTATTTCATCATTGGCCCTAGTATTCCTTATACAATATGAATTTTGTTTAGAAACATGTGATGAAAACAAAAAGATTAGTAAGGGACATGAAAAGGAAATATTATGCACCAGTGAAAAACATAAAATACCATGAAATATTTACCTTTATCTCAAGGTTAATTTATAAAATGAAATAATTCATTTTTATATGAAGAAACTTATTATTTTAACTTAAAAAATAATTAAATTCCATATTGTGCAAGAAAACGATTTTGGAACCTTAAAGCATATAATTGACAAAACCCTTTAAAATTCCATTTTGATTGGAATAACCATACAACCAACATCCAATATATTTATCCGTAAATACATTGGAGTGAAATATAGAACACCTCATAATATATACATTAATTATTCTCTACTCTTTCCTTATAGACTACCCAATAATATAATCTATAATGGCTTCACTCTATGCTATTTAGGATGCCCCATCATATATGATAGAATAGGTTCATCTAATTCTATATGGGCCACCACATAATATAAGTTCTAATGAGCTTACCAAATGCTATATGGGTCACACCATAATATAATCTATAACAAGTTACCCAGGGATATCATATAACAACCAATTCTCAAGAATAATAATCTAGTACTATATTATTACTGTAATATTTTATTTCTGTACTCACTTTGTCATCATAAAATATTTAAAAAACTCAAATCGCTTTTGGATATCAAAACACCCTTCAGAAATATCATGTCATTAATCTATGAATTAATTAAATGAAATATAATTTATATGAGCTATAAATCTATATATAAAAATGAAATATAAAAAAAAGATAATAAATAACCATTTAACAAATAATTTTATCAGGACATATTTGATGAATTATATGTCTAACCGAAATAATGGAAATTGAGTAAAACAATTTACTTTACCACTTTGTTATTAGTCAAATCGTATGCCTTGTTAAAAAAATTAATAACATGATAAAAGAATAAGTATTTATAGGATATGTATATGAGGCTTTATATATATATTTTAAATGAATTTAGGTTCATAACATCAAAATATGCCTCATTGAAAAGAATCTAAGATGAAGTCCCTTACTAAATTCTGTCAGTATATAAGTACTACATAATGATCTATAAATTGGTAAAATGTGAGAAAATGGTATCTTTCATAATTTTATCATTACTAGGATATTAATAGCTATGTTGAAAATGAAATTCCATTAATATTAATTGAAATTATACTGCATAAAATAAACAAGTATCTTGAAAGGAAAAGAAAACATAGAGGAGGTAGAGGGGTCCCATATCTTGTATCTGAAAGAGTTATGTAATTATTCCTAATGAAATCTATAATAAAAATAGATTCATTAACTGTTTGATTCATAACATGTTTCACATTTATTTTATTTATTATTTTTTTATTAAGTTCATTTATGGCTATTTTGATGAGTTGTAATGCATAATTTCTTCATTCCAAAGAAATTTATTTCATGATTTTATAGTCTTTTAACTTGTGTATAATTATGGATACTCTTTTCATATGGGAGTAAAACTAAATAAGTGGAATGAATATTTATTAATTCAATTTTATAATTATAAATTTTCCCAATAATCATTTTTTCTGATGTGGGTATGATTCACTATATAAAACGTTAATGATAAATGATTACATTATTATGGTAGTTTTCCCGACCATCACGAAGTAGTTTAATTTTGTTTCTTATTATGTCTATATATTAATTATTGAACATGAAATGAGTTATTGTATAATGAATAAAATATTATTAAATGAGAATAATGGTTTCATGACTAACCTTGATGTCAGTAATGGAAAATGAAAAATCATAATCCCCAGAGATGGTCAAACACAAAAATTTGGATAATGGTTTTGTTTCTTTGAATAATATGGGATGATAAAATGGATGGATATAATATTTTCCATTAGAAACATGAAATTATAGTATATACATGATACGTGAGTAATTATGAGTTGATGTATGAATGAGTTAAATATAAGGAAAAATAATAAATGAAATTAATATAGGTGGTTTAGGAATGTTACCTGTGAATATAACCTACTTGAAATATCCATTAAAGAACTCATAATTGGTTTTGGGGGGAAACCATAAACACATGGACGATTGATGTTTCAGAGGAGTGTTTTTTCTATTTTTTTAAAATATTTTTGACTTTTTAGATGAATGGGGGTGGTGATTATTTGTATTTATTCTTGAGGATGGGTGGGTTTAAATAATTTAATAATGATTATTTCATATTTAATGCCATATTAATTTTAGAGGAATTAATTCCAACCAATTGGATAGATAATTTATGTTTTAAAAGACGTTTATGGTCAAGAAAAACATCAAACACCCATTTAATTTTGTGATTTTTTGGTATTTTAATCACATTCCATTTTTGTTTAATATTTTTCATTATATAACATACACTAAGATAAATATTTTTTCAGCACGGTAATATATTTCTGGGAAAAAAATTAAATATACATGCTACCTAATTTGGTCATTATGATTTCAAATATGGAATCTAATTTACCAAATTAAATTCATACAATTGTAAGAATTAAATTTAAAGAAAAACACAAAAAACGTGATAAAAATGAAGGCTTTAAAGTTGTTTTTTTAAGAATAAGATGATATTATATGAACTCTATGACTAATAATTATCCTTATATTTATAACTAATTTAGATAAAACCTTTACCAGTGATGAAAAAGGAGATTAACCGCAATAAAAAGCATTGTTTTCCTTAGTGTTGTTAAAAGGGGGTCCCATTTATCAGTACTAAAAAATGCATAGATTAAGAACCCTTCTATGAGTGCTAAAAAAGTACTGATAAAGACCCATTTTATAAGTAAAAAAATATAATTGATAAAAGTGAAAAAATTAATTTTTCACAAAATTTTTCTTTTTCAAATCCAATTGCAGACCCCCCCCCCCCTTTTTTATCAGTTCTTGTCTAGCCCCTCCCCCCTTTAAATGTTCTATGTAGTGTATACCCTCCCCTTTTATAGTGTTATTCCCCTACATCACTCACCCTCATGTGTTCCTACCTTTGCTGAGTTTAGAACATGAAACTTCTCCCCTTATACAACAATGCCTTTTCAACTCCACTATATAGTTTGGTTTAGTATTTTATGACACACACACACACACATATATATATCTTTCATTACATATTTTTTCAAATATTTATATATATATATATTTAAATACATATATAAAGAATATTTTGTGTTTCTATTTTTATCCGTGTATGTGTGTTTATGTTTATACATACATACATACATACATACATACAATCAAACATAAATTCATATATATGGGTTCATATATAATTATAATTATAAATATTTAAATTTATTTACATATATTATATATTAATATTTATATACATATATTAGAATATATATGTAAATATATATATGTCTGTCAATACATTAATTGTGAGATCTTGTATTGATCTAACTATACTTATTGTTTATTTTTTAGTGTTTTTAAAGTGTCCCATTTGGTATTGTTATAATCGCCCCTGCATGGGTGTGTCCCATTCATTTTTGTCTTATGCATTCAGTGACACATTTGACAATTTCATATGAGGACAGGGAGTGGGTGGAGCCTTGATAGAGCTTTCATACGGAGGTGGTTACCTAGAGATTTCATCTGGCTTTATTCCAATCCATAGAGCAAGTTGTACTATTAACATTTTTTGATATTGTATTTGGACCCTTTCTCTTCATCAGTACTTTACTATCATACATTGTTTTGAGATCATAAATGTATGCATTAATTGTTCCAGTTTTGTTACATTTCATCATTTTCATGTGGTTCTAGATATGTGTGTGTGTGTACATGTATTTTTGGATAATTACTCCCATTTTGGTGATATTCCTACTCAGTGATGGTTTCCAGCCCTTGGCCAATTGGAAGCAGGCTTGGGGAAGTCACGTGTCAGGCCTCAGTGGGTTGGGTCATGAAATTCAAAAATACATTAAAAATTCTATTCCAAATATTTTATGTGGATGAAATATAAAATATAATACTTATTTTAATTTAAGTGAAATTCAAAATAGTAATATACTCTTAAATTATTAAATTTGTTGAAAAAAAAAGTTATTTTTACAAAAATGATATTTTTCACTATTTAATAAAACCCCAATATTTTAGGAATGATAAAAAATACCCCAATTTAAAACATGATATTCCTATTTTAAACTTTTTTTTTGAAATTTATTTTTTAAATTTTTTAAAAGTTAATGTTAATATTTACTCATAAATTGAAAGTAAAAACTATTTTTGATGTACAAAATGACCTTACTAAAAAAATATGTGATTATTTTAAAATAATTAATTTAAATTTTTTTAATATTTAAACCATTATATATTTCTAAATTTCATTAACTTTGTTCACTTTCACTAATTTAATGGCTATGTTATAATAGTTGCATTAAATGAATAAGATTATGTAGTTCTTTTATGTTCAGTGTTACATATATTGTACACAATTAGACATAGTCTTTCCTTTTAAAAATATATCAGGATGTCAAATTTTCTAAATTTTAATAAATTACATCTTTGAAATTTGAACTCTATATAAAAGAACAAGGGGTTATAATTTTTAAAATACATTTGTTGAAATCCCACATCCTAAAAAGGATCAATAAAACATTAAAATGAAAAGTGAGGAAGTAAGAGTATGCAAGTCATATATAATAACACAATCAATTTCCATATAGTAAAATATTGACACAGAATATAAAATCTAATACTCAACGAATGATAAAGAGTGATATATATTATTGTTTGAGAATTTTACCCACAAAAAATTGTAAATCTATGATGGGTTAAAAGAGATTTTATTTCTCAGTAAGAAAAGTAAAAAGATATTGTTTTTTCCAAGATCATTTTACCAGAGTTGAGGAATTATTTTATTTTCAAAAGGAAATATACTTATATTATATATATAGCTTCATAATTTAATATATTTCCATGACAATCACATCTAATATCCAAATGATGTGTATTAAAGATGAATTTATCATGCATGTAGCAACATAATGAAACTATATGGATCAATATATCCAAAAAAATTAAAACTTTATATTCATCATATATTTTAGAATTAACCCCACAAAAGGGATAGTACATTATTAGATATTTTCACAAAATTATTGAAGCTTCATAAAAATAAAAACTATTTTATTCTCTATAATTGAACATTATTGTGTATTTTTTAACATTTATCATTTAAATAATTCCAAAAAAAATATAATAGACTAATATTAAAACCCATGAATCATAAGGATTTTATCACATGCCTTCAATGATAAACTTAATATTTATCTCTAAAAAAATTGATCACTCATAAATTCTAAAACCATAATGTAATTATACTAATCACATATTCGTCAGGATAAACAAATCATTTCCATAACCTGAACCTCTATAAATCATATATGTTTCTAAAATATAATTAATAATATATTTATCAAATAAAACCTTATAGTATTCCATTTTCTTTAATCATATAAGTTTCCTAAATTAGTGAATATATTTTGAAAAATCATGTGTCACTTAATCACTATATAATTTTCCAATACCATTGTCATATATACGATAAAATAAAAAATCATATTATTTGGGACTTCACATATGCTATTGGTAAGTGACTAACCCTTTTCTCCTTTCATTTGTGGGTTCAATCCCAATGGCCTATCTATAAATGATGAGTTGTCACACAGTCTGTGAGATTTTGTTTTGTAAAATTATATCAATATAACCCTTATTAAATTCAATAAAAGTGATAACCATCATCAAAAATCACATTAATATATAAAACATTAAATAAATGTTTTTATCCTCAATGATTACCTCATACCTTTTAATTTTAATCCCAATAACTATCAACCCATAATTGCCTCAAAATCAGAGATCAAATAAACAAAAAAATTTACCAATACCCTTAAACATATGTCTACAAAAATTTTAGGAATTGTTTATCACATAAAATTTTCTATGTCATAAAACTTTGGGTTACATGTACCATATAAATTACAAACATTTTACCACTTTTCAAAGTAATCGGTTTCATCTAATATTTGATCCCAAATTTTTAAAAAATCTAATAGAAAAAAATCATTAGGTTTTCCATGATTCCTGTAATATTTATAAAATAAAAATATATTATAAATTTGAAAACTCAATATAAAAACGCATCATTCATTTAACATACTTATTAAAACATTAACCATGATTTACTGTCTTGTTCCATAATACTTCATTCATAAAAAGAATAAAATATGAATCATTTCAAAGGGTTCAATAATTTATAAACAAGATCATTGATGTAACTCATACCTTCTAAATTTCATTTGAAGTATCCTCATCTTCAGTTGTAATAGAATTATGAATTTAAAAATTAATTTGTACAGGCCGATATATCAGAATTATGATCCTTCTTTTTATTACCTTGATGACCCTAATAATTATACTCCACACATTTATAACATTAAATTGGTAACCCAGGAAGAAAATCATTTTTAATCCTGAATTTAACTGAAAAAAAAAATTTTCCTCCACGTTTTATTGTATTATGACCTCAATTACTACATATAAGACATCTTCACATCCATTTAATACAATTTCCTATGATATTCCCTCTATATTATTGACACATAGGTTGTTAAATATATTTATCTTTATGATCATTGTCACCTGAAGATCCACAGGGATTCATTTATATGATACTTGATGTATTAATATACTTATTGTGTTTCATTTGGATAATAATTACACTTGATAGCTAGTTTATAATGAAAAGAATTAATTCTCATTATAACTCTTATTTAATTTGGTTTTATATTTAGATGACCACCACACTTTCATTTACATCCATTGTTACTTTTGTTCCCACTAGAACCGACCATTTACTATAAAACATTTTGTGAAATTATATCAATAAAATAACAATATTCCATCGTATA
This sequence comes from Viscum album, assembly GCA_963277665.1. Taxonomy (NCBI): domain Eukaryota; kingdom Viridiplantae; phylum Streptophyta; class Magnoliopsida; order Santalales; family Viscaceae; genus Viscum; species Viscum album. The sequence goes on along the minus strand of OY728147.1, from coordinate 126,790,783 downwards.
AGGAAGATATTCTTTAATATATCCTTAAACATCTTCTCTCAAAAATAATTCAATTTTATCAAAATAATTGTGACTCTCTCTACCATTCTAACAACTTTAGTTATATTTGAATTGATAAAAATGCTTAAATAAAATCCTAACCTCTGAAGTTATCTAAACTTAAATCTGATACCAATTGTAATGGAATCCCTATAATTATATCATATTCTAGAGATTTTAAACTATAATTAACATTGTTAAATTTACAAGGATCATTGTGGTTTAGAGTTTTATAAAATTAGGTAAAACTATTACAAAGTAAATATATACCTTATTAGTGGACACAACAACATAGTATCAATTTTTTCAAATAAAAATATTTAAAATAAACCAAGTATTAAATTAATGAAAAGTCATCAAAATATTCATGAAGATATAATCCTTTTCAACACACAACCTTTTACCCTATGAAAATAATTTCCAAATTATTGGATGAGAAAAAAAATCTCAATAATGTACATAAAAATAAAAAATTTGTTCATTCAGTGAAAGACATAATCACCCCTGAAATATTTAACTTTATTTCAATGTTGTTTGAAAAAAATGAAGCAATAAATTTTTACATGAATACAAACACAAAATATTTTCTCAAAAAAATCACTAATATCCAAATAATGAAAAATATACCCCTTTTGGTAATCATAGATCATCACATTCATAAATCCTATCAAAACCCTTTAAATAGTAATAATTATACGTTTATATTATAATATAATAATTACCCAATGCATTGGAGAGATATTTGGGTCACCCCATAATATATGTTATAAAAATATAATCTAGTGCAATATGGGTAACCCATTGAATAAGATGTAATAAGATCACTCGGTAATATCTGGTCCACCACATCATATAAGTTGTAAGGGTCTCACATGTCTCTATCTGGGCCACTACATCATATAAGTTTAAATGTGATCACCCAATGCTATCTAGGATACCCTATGTTGTAAGATATAACAGGATCACCCAACATGATCAGGGAGCACCAATTTATCCTCTATAATTCTCTAGTACTATATTATGAATACGATATTTTTTATTATTGCACTATTTCCAAGTAATTTTTTTGAAAAAATAAAATCAAATTTTCATATCAAAATAACCATTATAAATATCATATCATTGAATTAAGAATTAGACAAATGAATTGATTATATGTATTAGCTATAAATACACATAAAACATTTAGATATAAAACATAATATAAAAAATATCATTTCACAAAAAAATTGGAATTAAATACACATTGATGTAGAATTCTAACCTGAAGAATGAAAATTGAGTTTCAAATATTACATTACCACTTTATAATCAGAAGAATCCTATGCCTCATGAAAAAACATAAAATTTTATAATAATAGATAAATTAGTTAAAAAATAATTATATTGGCCTATATATACTCCTCATAAAACAAATTTCATACATAATATAAAAATTTGAATCAACAATATTAAATTGAGACATAGTCCCATAAAAACATTACAGAGTATGTCAGTAGTGCTTAAAGGTCCCAAAATTTGTTTAATAAGAGAAAGAGATGTCAATAATAAATTAATCTTCAAATTTATAGTAATTGGGGTGTTTAATATAGAATCCAATCAATACTAATTGGAAATTAAGTACATAAAGTAAAAAAGGTGTATGGAATAAAAAAAGAGAGTGGGGGTAGTGGGGACCCTTACCTTATGTCTAAAATAGTTTTCACCACGATATTAATTTCATATATAATCAAATTATATTAATTTGTTACTAAATTAAGAACATATTTCACACATATTATATTTATTATAATTATATTATGTTCATTTATGGTCATTTTTATGAGTTATAATGTTTAATTTGATGTCATTATAGAGGCGTTCATTTAACTGTTTCATTGTATGTTAACTTGTTTTTAATTTTGGTTGTTATTATACAAAGGGAATAAACTCTACTGGATTATTGAGATTGTTTTAATACACATACAGAATTAATAATTGTTTGATGTATCAATTTTTCTTCTTATATGAGTATGATTCATTTGATAAAATGATAATGATAATTGTTTACTATATTTTTGTGGTTTTCAGACCATTAATAATTATTTTTATTTTATTTAATATTATGTATATATAATAATTTAAGAACATAAAATTAGTTAATATATAACTATTAAAATCTTATATAGACATTATAATAGTTTTATGATGATTCCTGATGGAGGTAATAGTAAATGAGAACTCATTATCCACAGAGAGGGTCAACCACCTTAATTCGGATAATGGTTTCATTTCCTTGAATAAGAGGGGATGAGAAATGGAATAGATACAATATATTAAATTAGAAAAATAAAATTCAAGTGCATAATTCATTATGGTTTTATTATTATTTTATGGATAAATTAGGTGAGAAGAATGTAGAACAAGAAATCAAATTTAGGAAGGTGGTTTCAAAAAGTTTCCTCAATATCACCTCGTTGAAGGATACCTTGAAGTACATGGAATTGGTATTTGGTTGAGGCCACCAGAAAATAGAAATGGTTTTAGTAGGGAGGATTGGTTTTAGATGATATTTTAAGAGGATAAATTTTTTTTAGGAGAAATTGGTTGGTGAGGTGTGGTATTTATACTTTATGAGCTGTGGTTTTACGTTATTAAATAATGATTATTTTATATTAAAATCCAACCACATTTGGTTGAAATTAATTAAAACTAATATTATTTATAATTAATGTTTAAATAGATTATTTATGTCTATAAACAAATAAAACACTGATTTGATTTTGTATTCTTTAGGTATTATAGACTTTTACATTTTATCTTTAACCTGTTTAATTATTCTTAATATACTATAGTAATTATTTTTTTAACCATGGTAAATTTTTTATTCCTACAAAATGACATTAATATCTATTTTGGAAATTATTTTAATAATATTTAATCTATTTTACCAAATTAAAATCACATTTTTGGGAAAAGTAAATTTAAAATAAAACCTTTAGAGATGATGAATGAAAGGGTTTTCAAGAAGTGTATTTTTGAAGAAAAAGCTGATTTTATGATAACGATATGACTATTAATAATCATTGTATGAAAATAAAATAATATTTACTGATCTATACTCTATAAATTTAATTTTCAACATTCTCCAGTAGGTATTATTATTATTAAGTTAAAAGGAGAAATAATATATATGTTAAATCATTTTTCCGAAAAATCCCATTTTTAACCCCAAAAATAATCTTATTCTAAATTAAAATATAAATTTGATTAAAAGGGATTAAATCACATAATATATATATAATTAATCATTATGATACTTTAAATTTACTTAAAATGATAATGGTAATTTTATATTGTTTAATTTTTTAAAAAGATATGATATTTTTACAAATATCAATATTTTTTTCACTATTCACTATAAATCGAATATTTTTAAAAAAATCCAAAATTTTCAACCAATTTAAGAAATAATATTATTATTTATAAATTAATTTCATTTTATTAAATTTATGTTCTAATGTTTTCAAATTTATTTACAAAATTTCAATAAAACCCATTATTTGAAGAAAATGTATTTTTTAAAATAAAAAGAAATTTTAAAAAATGATTATTTTTAAATAATTAAATAATAATATAATAATGAGTATGAAAATTATATATTTTATAATTTTATTAACACTATTCATTTCCACTAATATTATGTCTTGGTTATAACTATCACATATAAAAAAGAAGAATCTGTAGTTCATTTAAGATCGGTATTACATATCTTATACACTATAAAATGTAGTTATTCCTTTTTAAAAAATATTGAAATGTTACAATATATATTTTAAAATATATGTATATGTAATTGAATATATATATATACGTGTGAACTAATTATATTAAAAAATATAAATATTTATCTAATGTGTGTGATATCTAAGGCAATGGAGAATATATATATATAATATAACTTTTTCATATTCATATACATAAATATAATTATATAGATTAAAATTTATATGTTTTAAATATATATAATGTATTAAATGTTATGTTAAAATACAATTTTTATAATTATATGTTATATAAATGTGTGTATTATATATATCTTATATTTGTTATATATATGTAACCATGATAATGATGTTCCATAGTGGTAAAAGAATAAAAATATATATAAAGGTATAAAATAAAATAAGAACAAAAATTAATTTTTTTTAATGCGCATGAAACATATGTGGGAAAATTCACCACTATATGGAAGTCTTTCCAAATTGTGTTTAAAAAAGTTAAATAAAAAAATGACATGTTAAAAAGTTGAGGGATATAAATAGAATCCCTTTTATTAGGTTCTATATCCAATGACACTCTTCTAGTCACCTAGATAAAAACAATACTTGATTTTCTCAGCTTATGTAAATACTATGGTAGTGAGTTTCATCTTTGGGGGAAGAGGATATATATGGTTTTAAATAGGTGCATTATTGAGAAGTTGGTTATCAGTTTCATGTAAACATACTATTGTTTTTCTAAATTATATATGATTAGTTTTTAAATATTTCTATTTTATGTATGGAAATAATTGTGAATTAATTAATGTTTGAAATGTTATAATTTCTATTATAAATACCAATTTTAATGCAATGGATCTATATTTTCAAAATAAAATCTTGAAAATAAAATTTTATTTTCTATATTTTTATAATGTGTTTATATTTATTAAAAAAACCTATTTAAGAGAATTAATTTTTTAGATAAATATTTTATGATTTATGTATTATTTGAAAATTTCTTTGTGATGTGAATGTTAATATTTTTAAACCCTAATGCTTAAAAAATTATAGTATTATTTAATATTGTTTTAAAATATTTACTTTATTTTGAAATAAAATATCCAAATGTTTATTTGAAAACTGTCATTTAAATTTTTTGATGCTTCAAATATTTATAGGTATGTCAAATCACTACGTTTTTCACGAACAATACATCCATTTTTTACATAGTTTTATTGCCATGTTGTTTAGTTTCATCCATCTCAGTGAATGATTTCCTATAATTTTATATATATATATATATATAAACTTATATTTATATAAATATGTATATATAAGTATACATTTTCATATTTGAAAATTTTTAAAACACTAGTTAAAAATAAAAAGGATCATGATAAAAATGATTAATTGAATAATCTGGCTCTTGGAATTTGAAAACATTATAGGTAACATGGAAGTTAACCAAACCCTCCATTATAGGTATGACCTATATAGTATTCTATGTTCCATGTGTCCAGAAGGTTTTTTTCTGATCTTTTGAAGTATTATTCCAAAATATCACCGCATAATTTTATTATGAAAAATTATTTCTTAATACATTTTCAGAATATATATATTTTTTGATAATAATGTGGTGTTAAAAGAACTATATATTTTCATAAATACATTATATTTTGAAATTAAATCGGTTTAAAAAAAATAATATATATTCAAAATGAATTAATTTTGAAATGAAATTTGTTTTTAACAAACTATGTATTTTAAAAAATTTATTATATTTTTAAATATAGAAAGTTTTGAAAATGATAAATATTTTTAAAGTTTAATTTAAAAGTCTTTTTTTGTGATTATATATTTTTAAAACCCAACACTTTTCATTTTAAAATGTATTTATCATATATATAAAATTTTCTATAAATGTTTTTTCTAAAGTATTTTTTGTATAGTATTTATAAAAGTCTTTTCAATGGTTTTTCAAAACCATTAGTGTGAAATTTTATGCCCATCCTATGTTTAAAATATTCATCACTGGATGATTAGAGGTTTCAAATGAGTTTATCATCATTAATTTCCTTTCATGAGTGAATCCAATATAGATGTTTATATTTTTTAATTATTTTAAAATTGTTATGTTGTAATGGTTTGTACTTTTCCCAAAAAAACTAGACAAAAAAAACATCTTCATTTTTGTAAAATATTGTATATTTTAAAATTTTTATTAAAATATCTAGACTATTTTTTTATTATATCATGAAGCAAGGGTTTCCGGTTTTCACATTGATAAGTTATTCCTTCTTTGTGTACTAAAACCAAAAAATTTTGGAAATATTTATCCAATATAATATATTCTCCACTAAAAAATAAATGTTAACTCACAAAATTGAACTCATTCTATTTAATAATTGAAAAACCATAATATTAATATAAAATATGTCTAACCAAATATAACCAAACACATTAGAAGGAATGTTACTAAATAAACATTATATAACAAGGAAAATATAAACTGTCTTTAATGTCGCATTCCAAATGTGTCAATACATTGATCACTATAAAACCATTGTAAGAAATAATCATTCTTATAAAAATAAAATTATAAGTTGTCAAAGAATTCCAAACATGCAATGAACTCTAACAATGATAAAATAAACCATAAAATCACTAGCCAATTACATGGTCACAAATACTAAAAAATAAAAATATGTTTATCATTATTATCTCAACATATAGGACATTTAAATTGTAATCCCCACTAAATCATTTGTTTTCTAAAAATATTAATATTCCACTAAATTACATTTCCTGGTCATCGGTACGATTGAACATATTGTTTGAAATCCTTAATGAAAATGAACAAAATTATTCTCCTAATACATTTCATAATTCTTATTACCATAATATCATTTTTAAGAATACTCTTATAACATAATTTGTTTTAAACTAAATGACATGATACTTGCAATAAAACAATTATACTAAAACCAACCACACATCCATCAACCAAAATCTTATCCAAGAATCAAATAAAAAATTAACTATTGTTACCGCCAGCATCATAGAGACTCAGCCACCTAGCATTGATCTAGAGTTCCTTCAGCACTATACCAACATGTCCAGATAGAAATCTCCCTTTCCTATGTCATTGCTGAAGCTGCTCATGCAATCAGGGAATGCCCTATTCTGTGTACCACAAGCATTAGAGCCACCGCGAATGTAGATGGTTGGCATAGAGAAAGGAGAAAAATCAAATGGAATAGTTTCAGGCTAGATGGAATGAGGTTCCATCACAGAATCCACCACCCTATGTACCACTACACTTTCAGTTCCAAAAGCCATGTTGTAATCTTTGGAATGAGCAATGACACCTATAATGGATCCACCCCACCACCGCCATGGGTAGGAATAGGTGTGGGAGCATGATTCACAAGGTTGGGTGGGATGTGCATGGGTGTGCGGGAAAGAATACATATAGATCTACTGCCTCGACTTCAGTGAGGAATGGTTGTTTCCTGAGGAGGCTAGGTAGGTGAAGGAAAATGAGTTCCAGATGTACCTCGGCCCTTATAAAATAATTAATTATTAAAAAGACCATATTAATCATTCACCATCATTCATAGTAATAACATAGCCTTGACCTTGTTCCCATAGATTATTATGATATATATTCCATTGATAGTTGGAAAATTAATTTGAATAATTCCCCATGACCTTATAATTGATGAATTAAACAATAAAAATCTTATTTCCTAGACTTAAAATAATTTTCATGGGGTAATTTAAATCCACACTTATACTATACTCTCATTCCCATCAGTCCCATGGTTATTTAATCCATAATTACAACATAGGGTAAAACTTCATTCCCTTCATCCCTTTATCCTTATTTTTTATACCTATCTATCATTCCATTTCTTCACATCAAATTCATAAGTCTTTGAGAATTTTTTCTATATATTTATAACACGTATTATTATTTCCTCATAATACGAGAATGTTTGGAAGACTAAATACCTTAGAATAAATATAATAAGATCATCAAAGAAATTATCAATATTATTCATTGTATATTTTATGTAGTTCATTGAATTCCATGATAACTATGAATAAATGGAAAGATAAATAGAAAACTTTTAATCGTCTATTTGTGTAATATTCATGAATTTTCTTTCTATATTTACAAATTTTCACAAGGAAACTAAATTTCCATTATTTTTACCTTAAAATTATTCCATTCCATTTTTTCTATTTTTATATCATATATAATGATTTGAATCCATTAGCACCACTAATATGTGTCTCCTAAATTATGGTAAACTATAATGAAAAACATATCCCATTAGTTACTTCCCAATGTGGTAAATATTTTCTCTAACAAACTTATCTATTTCCTACCTACAAATGAATTTTTTGTCCCATTAAATGATAGAGGTAGTTTATACATAAATAGGTATAACACTGTTACATGACATGGTGGGTCAACTAGATACAACATCAATGAATGTACATTCCATATAACTTGATTCATCTTCCCTGATATGGTTATTATTTCGTCAGTTACAATTGAAGTTATAGCTCTAGTTTATTATATTTTCCACGAGTGAAATCCCTACTTGGGGTACATTCATATATGTGGTTCAAAATAATACCCCATAGAAGCATTTATAAATATTGCAATACACAATTTTAGATAAAACAAATTTGAATCATAATGTATAATCCCAATACTTTTGAAAGACTAAACATACATTGAAATGTATTTTTATAACTAACCTCATATTCACTAATAATTTTTCTTTGTGAATGTCTACAAATTACAAAAAACTTTTCAAATCCTTCATAATGGTTTGTAAAGAAAATAAATAATAATAATAATATAACATTGATTTTTTCAACTAGGTGTATAGTAAGGCTCATTTTCATGTACAAGGTATTGCTCAAGTCAGGCCTAACATTCCTTTTTCATATTAATTACTCCAAGGTATATATTTTCTCAAACCAAATCCATTTGATATATCTAGAAATGGATTTTTTTATATAAAAACCACATAATATTTACCTTACCAAATATTTAGAGTGATATTTAATACTTACCCTCATTTTCTATCATAGGGTTATATTCCCTAGTCTATGTTTTCCAAAATGTAGTTCAAATGATTCTACTAAAAATATTGTAACACCAACTGTAATGAACCCGAACCAAGTATCCCAGAGAAAAAAGTTACATTGTTAAATTGGAACAATATACAAGTTATTACATCTCGAATGTATAAATAGTTTAATTATATCACCCTTAGATTTTTTTGAATTAATTTTTTGGAATTAATTTAACCTTTTCAATGTTTTTTTCATTTCAAACAACATTGAATATAGATTTTGTTATATGAAAGAACTAATTTTGTCTTACCTTATATGAAAAAAAGTTATTCCCACACTACATGAAACAATTACATTAAATTTTGGTATATAAAACACTATATTTTTCTTATGTTATAAACAATGTTGAGTTCCTTTGATATCTTGAATAACACGCAAGGCCATGTTTTACCAAACTGTAATATATGATTAATATTATCATTAAAATATAATTTTAGAACCCACCTAGCTTTTGGAATCGAATTATGAATAATATTAACTAATATGATAAAATATTATTTACACGTGTATATAAAATGACTCCTTGGTTATCAATTAGTTGAAGTGAATGTTCGAACTATTTGAAAATAATGAAATTTGTTTTATAATTTTTCTATGTATTAACATAATTATATCATAATTAATTAAAAAATAAATTTTGAATAATGATTTAAAAAAAGTATATATTTTATATTCAATCGGTATTTTTGATACTAATTTAATATACTTGATAGGTATAATATAAAAGTAAATTTAATTTTATTAATAATAAATATGTATTTTTCAAAAATGTAGTTTTACAACATTGTAATGGATACCCCATTTTAAATATTATTTTTACACTTTTATGATTTTAATTTTGAAAAAATAAAACATATTTTTGGAATCAGAATATTAAATTCATATTGGGTGAATATTGTTTATTTTTCTGAGAAGATTCATTTTTTGATGAATAGTTGATACAGTGAATTTTAATTCAATGTTTCTTATTTATCAAAGTTATTTTCATAATTAAATTGTGTTATAATTTTATTTAAATGTATAATTAGATCAATAATTAATCAATTAATAAAATTTGTGGCATTATTATAAATTTTACTATGAAATAGGATATAAAAATTTAGCAACCTTTTGAACATTATTACTTTAAAAACATAGTTTTTCATCCTGTTTGAGAGATTAAATTTAAATTAAATAATGGAATTTTTTTATTGGAATTTGGAAAATTGAATTAAATATTTGAAATAATAATTATTTATAATTTCAAATAATAAAAATTTAGTTTTTTTAAAAAATTATTAAAAATAATTAAAATTATTTATAGATATTGAGAACCAAATTAGCTTAAAATGGATTAATCCTTAAATTTAATTTCCAAAAGGACCTATAAAAATTTCTAAAATACAATTTATGGGAATATTTATACCCTAAAATACCTTTTATAAAATTTGGATCATAATTGGATCTAATTAACTTGGTAAAAATGTGGGTGGAATTCCATTTTAAAAATTTTACAAAATTGCCACACCTCCTCCAGTATAAAAGGCACTAACTCCTCCCACTTATTCACACATAAAAAGACCTTTAGTTAAAAAAATGATTAAATAATCTCTCTAAGTCCATCCTTTAATCATATAATCGTAACATTTGGTATTAATCCATTCATGGAATCCCTTTGCTCCAAATTGGAAAGAGTTTCCCAAACAAGAGATTGCATCCTTCCACAAACTCTTTTATTTTATTTTCATTTTCCAAACCTCAATTATTTTTATTACATGATTATATAATAACCTCAACATACTATATATACTTATATGTTGTTATTATATTTTTAAGATACACTTACACACACTTCCATCTAAGGGGTAATGAACTTACGGTTCTTGCGTATGTTGAACTACCATGTCACAAAACAATGTTGTTTGTTTTTCCTCTACCACCACTATTTGTTGTAAATTATGATGGAAATTTTATTGTTATGTATTATAAAATTATCATATTAAGATTTATTTCTATTTAAATTTCCATTTTATGAGATTTCAGTCATGGGGTTTATGGTTCAAAAGTTAAAATGTCAGTAAAGTAATTTATCCCAATTTTCCTTTATTGAGATACATGAAATTTTAGGCACCTATATTTTTCTATGTGGTGTATATACTACAAATTGACATATTATAAAATGAATTTACTTTTTCTAATGTTATTTTAAACGTAATTTAATTTTATTCTTTCATGTGTATTTTTAATCAGTGTTACCAAAGTGGTAATAGTTTATTGTTAATATCTCTTCATTAATCAGGATTGACTATGTCTATTCTTCTATTTACAAAATCCTTTGATAGATGTCTCTATAACACTATTTATTTTTATTATTTTATGTTTATCCGTGATAGATTAATGTGTTAGTACAATTTTTTTTCTCTTTGGTACTTTAGATAATAATAAAATGCATTTATGGATATTCACCTTTTGTTATTCTTTCGTTCGAAAATATGTGTTATTTTAAAACCATTATTTTTTTAAAAAAATTAAGAAATGTTTTTAAATTATATTATAATTATTAAATGAAATATTAACCACGTTTTAACTTTTAAAAAAATGGTATTAAAATGAATATTATTATTATTTTCTAATCAAATCACTTTTCTATAAAATTTAAAGTAGAAAAGTAATGTTCACCATTTATGGCCCTACCCAATGTTGTTAAATTTATTTATTTGATTATTCCTTTATATGTTTATAATGTTATATTATTTAATGAAAATTGTTTCCTATATTTTTTTAAATTTTATGAATTTAAAATTGTTTTTAAAGAAAAAGGGTTTTAAAAAAAGTATGTTTAAAGTTTTTTGAAATGATTTTCAAAGCTTCCTTTACATGTTTTGAAATGGTTTTTTGGATGAAAATAATTTAAATTATTTAAAATTTTATTTTAAATATTTTTAATGTATTTTAAATGAAAAATTATTTTAATTGTTTTTCAAATTATATTTATAAGTTTTCAAGGTTATTTCCAAGTAAAATGGTTTTCAAATTTTTTTATTTTTTAGAAGGAATTTTTAAAAGTGTAATGGTTATTTTCCAGAATAAATATTTTAAATTATTTTTTATGATTAATTTAGATTATTTAAAATTGGATTTAAGAAAAATTATTTTGAGATTTTATTTGTTTTGAAAACATGATATTCAAAGCAATGTTATGATAGAAATTAACAATAAACGTCTTTCTTCATCAATGAAAACTTCTTTGGTCATAATTTATGTTTTACTAGGGATATGACCCAACTATTCCATTCATATTATTTAAATAAAATGTAATTTTTTATGTCTTGATTTTTATGAAACCTTTTTCTCTTCAATGGGTTATACCATGATAAATTCTTATGAAACTCACTTCCTTTCACGGGTTATTTAGGGATGAAATTATTATGAAACATATCTATTTTAAATGGGGAATGATATGATTAAATGTTTATAATACCCACTCAATTTCATGGTTTTTGATATAATATTGGTGAAACCCATATCTTTTTATGGTTCATGATAAGATCAATTTTTTATGGAATACAAATTTATGATTTTATTATGGGATGGGTGAGACCTATATTTCCCTCCAATTAATTGGGTAAAAATTTATATCTCATGTTATAATGAATAGAAAAAGTTTGATGTTTTTTATACACAAAGGTATGTATTTGTGTGTATTGATCCAATATGAGAATAAGGTTTTTCCAGACACACAATGGAATATAGGTGTGCCCTGATCCATGATGGGAAACTCGTGTATCATGATCTACTATTGTAAATAATTATGTCATAAGCCACTATGTTAATGGTCTTTGTAGTTATGTTTTCCCTAGGAAATAGAATTCTATTTTTATGATCGTGCAACAACTATGAGAAATGGCCATAATGTTCGTGATTGATTTTCGATGATTTATCACCCTTATGATTCAGGTCATATAAACTTCCAATTCTTATTCCATGACTAATGTATATGATCTTTGATATGTAGGGTATGATCATCAACTATTATTATCATGTTCTCATACCCATATCTTTATGTAATTATTATTTATATCCTTTATTTACCATTAATAAGCATCTCATGTCACCATTTCATATGTTTCCTTTCCCCAAGTTATGAAGAAAGTGTTCAATTCTATGTACTAAAGGGGATGATCATTGTGGGAAACATTGAATATCTTTCACCAAGTTTGAATATTTTGTCCCAAGTTTCTAGATATTTTAATCTATTATGGCCTTAGGTCATTTACTTTTTTAATATTATTAATATTCATCTAAAATTATTTAATATTCATCTATGTTAAGATCAAGACACAATATTTAGTATCATAGGAAATTTTTAGTCATCCATTGGAAACTAGGATTAGAAAACTATAGTGGAATCTAGAGGAATATTTATAAAGATATTTCTAGGGATGTATCTAAAGATAAGCATAAGGTGTAACATATTTAAAAATAGGATTTGTTATTTAATAAATATATATGTAATTTTTCTTGATTATGTGGTTTCTTCTATGATAAGGGTTTCTCACAATAAGTTTTCTGGTCTTATTCATTCATAGGAACTAGAAAGAAATTAGTTAAAATTTATGGATTCAAGTATGGAATGTAAGAAAATTATAGAAATTTATTTCCTATGTCTAAATCTCATGATGAGAATCAGGAAGGTGGTACAAGTATTGGATATACTTCTAAGGATAAAACACTACAAAAAATATGTTTAAGATATGGGATGTTCTTTTAGTATTTTTTAAATTAATCCTAAGAATCGTGATTATATTGAGGTTGATTAACCGTAATACATGATTCATATTTTATATTATAGGAAAGCGGTAATAAGGAATATGTTAATGAAGCATGAGTAATGGTTTAAGAATAATGTTGTATGATAGAAGTGTATATGTATTGGAATTATATAATTATGGTATATGAATCATTAAGTGTATAAGGACTATTTTTAGAATCATTGGTTAAATAATATTCAAGAATTCATTAAATAATACATATGAACTAGAGAATTTATTTAATGGAAATTTTACAATAAGGTATGGTAACCCTTGACTAGTTCCTATGGATGATAAAATAATATTTGATATGGATAAAGAGTTGATGATTTGGAAAAAGTAAATTGGATAGTATTTATGACATGAGAACTGATGAATTATTTTTTGAAAAAGTTGTTGTCGTTATCATGGTTGAATTTTACATGTTCGTGTATTTAAGTAATATATCCATTAATCTAGGGAATAAGGAATCACTCGTGTTTTTGAAAAGGATTTATTTTAATTCAGGTTAATATTGTGTTTCAAGAGAATATATGATGAGGTTATTCACATGTTTGAAATGTGACAAACAAGAGCTACTTTATGGTATATGTGGGATCTATGTTGAGCTAATTTAGAAATATTATTTATAAATTTATTGATTTTCATCTTCTGTAAGGGTAATAAATTTTACCATTTATAAAGTGGTTTAAGTTAAAAATTAATTGAAGTTTGTGAGATTAAAATATTATCTCCCACACGAGGATTTATGTATATTGGATAATATGTACTAACTATTTTGTTGTGATGTTAAAAAATAAATATGGAATCTACTATTATTATATTTATGGATCTCATGATGTAAAAATACTTCATGAATGAAAAATTCACCTGCATGTTATTGAATAAGGGATGGAGTGAATATTGATCAAGGCATAAAAGTGTAAGGCTATCCTGAAATCCTATAATAATATATTTTTAGGAAAATCATTAAACATTATAAAACAGGGGCATTAAATAAAAAAAATCATGTTATCATCATTTTTATGATAACAATTACATTTTTAAAGCCTATTTAGGACATGGTTTTTCATTATGAACATTATATTAACCACGGTCTCTATCCTCTACACTAGACAATGTTAGTTAGATTTCACTTCTTTGTCTATGTATAAACTTACCAACTATTTTCTCATATATAGAATCCTAGATACATGTTACATTGGGTAACCATTATGTTTCCAACATTCATTTATTTAAAGGATTTTTTTTGCATTAATTTTTTACCGTGTTGGTTTCTATGAATGGAACTTTCAAGTATTAAATTTTAATTCAAATTTACCAATTGAATGGGTAGAATGTAACACCCATATATTTTTTAAATTATTTTATTCCTAATTATTTTATTCTTTTGGATATATTTTTTCATTTACCACTACTCTGAATTTAGTTTTTTCTATATGAAATTATTACATTTGTCATGTAATATACAATACACCAAGTCGTTCTTTATCTTCATGCAACACATAGATTAATTTTCATTACCCACACCACTATGTTTGGATTTCGTTACAGAAAATTTTGAGTTCCTTTGATAGCTTCCCTGACACACAAGACATAGTTCTTCCAAACTAAAATATTTTTTTTTATTATTAAAATATAATTATAGCTCCCACCTAGTCATTGAAATTTATGTTATGAATAATATTAACAATCTTGTGAAAATATTATTTACATATTTATACAAAATTAATCCTTTTGTAATCAATGTGTATATGTAAATGTACGAACTATTTGAAAATAAAAAATAAATTCTATAAAAACTATTTTTCTATACAAAAACACAATTTTATTTCAATAATTTAAAAATAAATTGGAATAATATTTATAAGAAAATATATATTTTTCATAGTTATCCAATATATTTTATTAAAATTATATAAGAAAAAATTTAATATTATGAATAAATATATTTATTTCTTAAACAAAATTTACCTCTTTTTAAGGGAGAACCCGTTTAAAATATATTTTTTGAAACTTGTATACTTTATATTAAAAATAATAAAAAACATTTTTTAAATTGGAATATAAAAATTTACTTTCGGTAAATATTTGGTATTTTTCTGAGAAGTTTCATTTTTTGATGAATAGTAAAAAACACTAAATATTAGTTCAAAATTATTTTTTATTATAATTAATTAAAATAGTTATATTATGTTTTATTTTTTTTTAATGTATAATTATATCAATAATACATAACTTAACCCTAATATATGTCATTGGAATAAATTTTAGGTTTAAATTGGATATTAAAAATTAGCAAATTTTGAATATTCTTACCTTAAAACCCAACTTTGTCATCCCATCAATGGGATTAAATTTGAATTAATTATTAATAATTGAGGGATTGTAATTTAGAGAAATTGAATAAATATTTTTAATTATAATACATTAAAATTTCTAATAAGTTCAACTTCTTTTTTTGACAAAAAATATTCATGAAAATAATAAAAATTTATTGTATGTATTAAGAGGAGAATTATATTAAAAAATGACTAATCCATACACATATGGGACAAAATAACCTATAGAAATTTTAAAAGTATATTTAATGTCCATATTTAGACCGTAGACACCTTTTATACTATTTTCCTCATTATTGGAGTCACTTTACATTTTAAATGTATTGGTTGAAGTTTATTTTTAAATTTTTTGAAGAATTCCACCCCCCTCCACTATAAAAAGACAGTCACACATATCACTTATTCACCCATAAAAAAATATATTTGGATATGAAAAATTTAGCTAATTATATCCCAAAATCATTCCATTAATCCTATAATACTCCCTTTTGGAATAAATCCTTCCAATGAATCCTTTTTGTGCAAACGAAAAGGAGTTACCCAAAGAATAGGTAGCATCCTTCCTTAAACTCTTTTGTTTTATTTTAATTTTCCAAAATCACTATTATTATTTTTCTATGATTATATAATAAAATTATTTTACTAAAAATATCGAAATGTTTCTATTCTATTATTTCAACCTATAGTTACACACAATTCCATCTAATGGTTAACAAAAATACCATTCTTTTAAATGATGAACTACCACCTCACGAAACAATATTGTTCATTTATCCATTACCCCGTCTTATGGTTGGAAATTATGATGGAATTTTTTATATATATTATATATATATGATATTTATGATTTATTTATTCTTTTGGAATTATTATAAAAAACATAACATCATTCTTTACTTTTGTGTAAATATGATAACTTTGTTTGTGGATGTGTGGACGACCACCTCCTCAAGGTGATATGATTTGTTGACACATTACATGTAATGTACAAAAAATGCATTTAGTAGAATTATAATATATATATAAGAAATAAAAATTCTACTATAATGATATTATATATTTAAATATTTACATATAGTTAATTTACTTTATTTAATTCAGTTTGAAATAAAAACAGAAACAACGTTCTTGCGTACGTACGTCTTAAAATCTACATGAACAGTGTATTCCAGTTCATATTTATATATTTTATGTATTATTATAAATAAATATATAATAAATATATTTTATATTTACTGAATAATTTTCATTTTGGAATTAATTAAATCAGGATCTATGTAATAGGATCAAGAATAACAAGTCAAAAAAATATGAAAAACAAAGAAAAAATTACCCAAAACGTAACATTGACATGGAGTTATTAAAAATGGGTAATTAAAAGAAATAAACAATTAATATATGGTATTATATATAATAATATGTTTATTTGGTAGATATTTAATAAAATTTAATTTATTATTTTTTAGGTTTGAATGTTTATGAATAATGTCAAGATATAAGGTAAGGGAATTCCATCTCACTTTTTATTCTGGTGAGATACTTGACATATTCACCACTTTCTTCAATTTTGTGGGGTATATACTTCTATATGAAATTCTATATCATTAATTTCATTTATTTAATTATTTTAAAATATTTTATTTATGCTATTGTTTCATGGTGATCAAGATTCTAAGTCACTCAAATAATAATGGTTTTATCATCTTAGTTTTATTTCTATGAGAGTACATATGTTGTATTCACCACTAATTTATTTTGTGTGTCATATATAAAATCCATGAATGTATTATATTATTATTATAAATAAATTTATGTGTACTTACATATCCATTAAATTTTCTTTATTTCATTGGGTTTATGGTTCAAAAGTAACCAAATCTGAAAAATAATTTTGTCTCAATTTTACTTCATTGAGATACATGCCCTATTTTGAACATACATTTATCTATGTAGTGTATATACTAACCATGGGAATTTTAAATCATGAATCTAATTCTTTTTAGGATATATTAAGGTTCATTTATTTTATCCTATCATGTGTATTATCTTTCAAAATTACCAAAGTGGTAATAGATTATCACTGTAATCTCATCATTTATCAGGATTGTTTATGATTAGGCTGCTATTGATGAAATATTTCGATACATCTTCAAAAAAAACTAAATATATTTCTTCTCATCAAGTAATAAATTATATCTTACTATTTTAGTACCATTTCCCACTCCTCGGTACATATTATAATTAAGAAACTATTTTTATGAAAAACTGATTTACACCTTCTTTTTGTCAGAAATATATACTTGTTCAAAACTATGTGTTCTAAATATGTCTTAAAAATGTATTAATATTATACTAATACGTTTAAAAAAATTAAACCATTTTTTTAATTTTAAAAAAATGGTTTCAAAAGAAATGTTTTTTTCTTTTTAAATCAAGGCATATTTCTAAAAATTTTAATATTCAAAAAGAATGTTCAGAAAGTACAAACTTAGTTTATTCATAACTGTCCTTTCCATGATGAATTTTTTTATAAATTCATGAGGATAATATTTTAAAAAAATACTCTAATATTCTATTAATTTGTTGAAATTATAATGGGTTTCAAAGGAAAAAAAATTTCAAACAAATTATTTCTTAAAACTTTTTTAATGATTTTCAAATCATTCTTTATATGTTTTGAAAATGTCATTATATAAGAAATTGTATTTAATGATCTGAAACTAATTTTATAAATTTTTGATGTTTTTTCAAAAAGATAATGTTTCCAAAAAAAATCATGATTATTTATAAGTTTTCATGGTCATTTTTAAGTAAAATGGATTTCATAATATTTAATTTTTTAGACCATATTTTTCAAAGCATGAATGATATTTTCCATATGAAATGTTTTAAATAATTTTTCATGATTACTTTATATGTTTTAAAATTGTTTTACATGAAAATGAATGTGAAAATATTATATGTTTTAAAAAGTTATTTTCAAAGAACATTTATTTTCCAAGTGAACATTAAATATAATTTACCATCTAAGATTCTTTACTTGGTCATAATTTCTTATTTTCTAGGGTTACGACCTAAATATAACATTAATATTATTTTTCTAAATGGATTATGTTTTTATGGATTTATTTTTTATGAAACATGTTTCCCTTCAATTGTTTATACCATGAAAAATACTTGTTAAACATGCTTCCTTTCATAGGTTATTCGGTGATGAAAAGAATTTAAAACCTATCTATTTTACATTTTTTTATATGAATAAATTTTTATGATACCCATATCATTTAATGGTTTACGATATGATTTTTATGAAATCAATATGCCTTTATGGCTCATCATATGTAAAATGTTTTTTGGAACATGTATGTATAATTTCATTATGTGATGGGTGGGATCTAAATCTCCCTTAAATACATTAGGTAATGAGTTTTATCGCATGAGGTAATGAATTGATAAAGTCATCTAGCTTGATTAACAATGTTAAATAGGTGTGTCTTGATGCACTATGGGGAACAAGTGTGTCCTGATCCACAATGGGAAATAGGTGTGTTTTGATCCACAATGGGAAACATGTTTGGCCTGCTCCACTGTGGGAAACATGTGTGTCGTGGTTCACATGTATGGAATATGATAAACCATAGATACATTATAATATATTTGGTATCATTTTTTATATAATTTAGCAACCATATTTCAAATGTTTTTGATTTTAATCTTCTCTAAGGATTGCAATATTAATAATTTATGGAGTGGTTTCATTAAAACATCATATTATGTCTATAAGATAAAGTATTATCACTCCATATAAGGATTTATTCATGTTGGATAACTTGTTTTCACCATTCTAGTGTGATGTTAGAAAAAGGTATATGGAATTACATATAATTCAATTTATCGATCCCATGATATACTAATGCTTGAGGAATCACATAGTCACCTTCATTTCATGGAATAAGAGATGAAGTCGTTGTTTTTTAATCCATAAAAAGGGTAAGGTTGTCCAAAAATAATGAAATTAAATATTTTCAGGAATATTAATTAATTTAAATAAAAATGTTCATTAAAAATAAACACTTGTCAAGTTATCATTATTTATGAGGATATCATGACCATTTTCATTCTTCTTTGAGTTATAGATATGTGATCACTAACATTCTCTTGAACAAGATCCCTATCTCTTTCCATCATAACCTGATTGTTAGATTTCTCTTCTATGACCATGTTTTACTTCCCACATTTATTCTAATCTGTAGATAAAAACAAAAATTTTACATTAGATAATCATTATGTTTCCAACATTCCATTTTTAATGGAAGTTTTAGTATTAATTTTTAATATTTTGGTTTCAATAAATGAAACATTTAATTATTAAACTATTGAAAACATAGATGAATTTAGAGGTAAAAATTCATATTCATGGGGGTATACTATAACACCAATATATTTTGTGACTAATTTTTTTTTCAAATTAATTTAATTTGTTTGATATATTTTTTCATTTCACAGAACACTTAATATAGATTTTATTATAAGGATGCACTATTTTTGAATTTCATTATATGTCACAAAAAGATATACTTTCACAACACACAACATTTATATTAACTTGTGGAGAGTGAAAAACTATTTTTTTCTTATGTTACACACAATTCTGAGTTCCTTCAAAATCTTTCATAACACACAGGGTAGAGTTTCACCAAACTATAGTGTACTATTAATAATATTATTAAAATATTATTATATCTCCCACATAGCTGTTATAATTGACATTAAGAATAATCTTATCTAAATTTTGAATATATTTTTACACATGTTCATAAAATTAATAACTTTGTCATCAATTATTATAAATTAATGTAATAACAATCTCAAAATTAAGAAATCAGTTTTCTAAGAAAACTATATTTCTATGTAAAAACATAATTTTATCTCAAAAAATTAAAAAAAATCAAATTTTGATAAATGTTTTAAATAAAATTTTTAAATTATATATTAATTAATTATTTTTTATAGTTTTAAAATATATTCTACAGAAAAAAGATAAGAATATATTCAATTTTATGAATAAAAATATGTAATTTTCTAAAGGGTAATTTTACCACATTTTAATGGAGAACTGATATTAATACGATACTTTTCAATTTTAAAATTTATATTTTAAATAATAATAATAATTTTTTAAATTTTGAAGTTACAATTTATTTTGGGTAAATTTTTTGTGTTTTTTGGGTAAGACTCATTTTTTTATTAATAATGAAAACACTGAATTTTAATTAAAAACTTTTTTCATCTAATTTATTTATATAGTTATATTATTTTTCAATTTGGTTTTAAATTATAATTATATCAATGATACATGAATTAACTAAATTTAGGTCATTGAAACCAATTTCACACTGAAATTGGATATAAAATCATAACAAATTGTGGATCATTATTACTTTAAAACCCACATTGTATTCCGGTCTGTAAGATTAAATATAAATTAATTTATGCCAAATATTCAATTGGAATTATGAAAAATGTTTTCTATATTTATAATAATAACAATATCTAGTTTCTAATATGTTCATCCTAGTTTTTGGAATAATATATTAGTGAATGTAATTAAAATTAATTATAGCGATTAAGAGGAAAATTTACATAACAACGGACTAAACCTTAATCTTAAGGGCCAAAATGACCTATAAACATGTCAAAATTCCATTTTATATACATATTTATACCCTATAATTTTTTTATATAATATATTACATTATTGGAGGCACTTAACATGTGAATAACGAGGGTGGAATTCTCTTTTTAAAAGTTTATAATAATGTCACTCCTCCAATATAAAAAAGGCACTCGCCCCTTCCACATGTTCATACCACTAATTCTATTTTAATCTCAAAAACTTTTATCCAATAATATCCCAAAATACCTTCTATAATCCTATATTCCCCCATTTTTTTAATAAATCCACCCAATAAATCCATTTGTTGTAAACAAAAAGGATATACCCAAAAAAGAGGTAACATCCTTCCTCAAACTCCTGTATTTTGTTCTCATTTTAAAATTATAAATTATTATTATAAAAATATTATATTAAAACCTATGTATCATAAATATACATTTAATTTTTTATTCTATGGGTTATATATACACTTAAACACAATTCCATCTAATGGGTAATGAACTTACCGTTCTTGTGTATGGTGAACCATCGACTCATGAAACAATGTTGTTTATTTTCCCTTTACCACCTCCCACGATTGTGAATAATGATGGAAAATATTGTTTATAATATATATATATATATATATATTGATTTATTTAATATTATTTAATTGTTATGTTAAATATACCATCATAATTTTCATTCTATCTAAATACAATATCTTCATTTGTGGATAGGTGGACTACCACCCACTCAAAGCGATTTTATTCATTTCCACTTTACATTGAATGTATTAAGGATTGTATTAGAGAAATTTTATGATATAAAATTAAAAATAATGATACATTAATGATATTATATATAAATATATATTTTTCATTTATATTTTTTTCTTTCAACACACCAATAAAATAGACACAACATTCTTTCATATGTACGGCCTACCGTCTCTACAAAGAGTGTTTTCAATTTTTATATTTCTATATTTTATAGATTATAATAAATATATATATAATTAATATATATTAAATTTATATCATGTTTTAAATTCGGTAAATAAGTAAATCATGATCTCACTAAAAGTATCAAGAATAAAAATCTAAAACAGATATGAAAAACATTGAAGACATTACAGAAAATGTAACATTAACATGGATTTGTTAATAAATGTGTAATATGTAGACATAAAAAATAATATATATTATTAGATAATATAATATGGGTCTTAGGATTATATATAATAATATTTAATGTATTTTATTGAAATATTTATTGTGTTTGGTGAAATTAATTATTGAAGGTAAGGGAATTTCATCTCACTTTTTTCCTGTGAGATATAAGAAATATTCACCACTCACTTATTTTTTCGGGTGTATATACGACCTAGGATATGTTATTTGATTATTATAATTTATATAAATATATGAAAATCTATCATTGTTGTTTTTATTTCATGGGGATAATGATTCTAATGTTACTCAAATAGTACGGGGGTTCCCATACCACTTTAATTTATGTGAGACTTCTTCTTTATTCTCCACTAATTGATTTTGTGTTGAGTATATAAATCCGAAGAATTTATAATATTATTATTATACATAAACTAATGGGTATTTACAAATCCATTTTATGTTCTATATTTCATGGTATTTATATATCATAAGTTTCCAAATCCGAAAAATATTTTTGTCTCCATTTATCTTTTTTGAGATAAATGTCATGTTTTGCACTTGTATTTTTCTATGGGTTTTATATACTACCCTTTAACATGTTATATCAAGAATAAAATTATTTTAATAATATGTTAGGATTTATTTAATTTTATTCTTTCCTGGGGATTATGATTCAATGTTACCAAATATGTATCATTTTATTGTTGCAATCTCATCATTTATCATGATTCTTTATGATTATGAATCCATTGATGAAATATTATTATCTAGATATTAAGAACAATCTTGACTTTTCTTCTCATATTTTAATCTATGAAAGATTCATGTTTTTCATACATTTTGACACTCTTTGGTACTTCATGTAATCTAGAAAATGTTTTTGTGCAAATCCTACATTACTTCATCATTTGGTCAGAAATTTGTGTTCTTTAAAAATCATGATCTCCAAGAATGCTTTAATTTTTTTAATATTATCATTTGGTTTTTGAGGAAATCTTTACAATTTTTAAATTTTCTTAATTTTTTTAAAAGGAATATTCTATTTCTTTTCTGATCAAGTCACTTTTATAATGTTTTAAGTGAAAAAAGGAATGTTCAACAAATATAGACATAGTCACAGTCATAACCATCATTTCATTGATGCATAATTTGTATGTTTACCATGTTATTTTATTCAAGTAATTTTTTCCTATATGTTTGGAAGTTTTTTAATATAAATGTTTTTTATGAAAATGGGTTTTCATAAATTGTTTTATTTTAAAAAATGATTATATTTTTCTCAAATATTCTTTTATATGTTTTGAAACGGTTTTTTTAAGAAATTGATTTCAATTATTCCAAAAATTATTTTATATGTTCACAAAGTATTTTCCATGAAAATGTTTTTTTAATCATTTTCAAGATTCATTATAATTTTTCAATTTTACTTTCATGGAAAATGTTTTTCAAGATTATTTATGTTTAAAAAAAAAATCTATGCATAAAATGCTTTTTCCTACAAAAATGATTCAATGAGTTTAATTTATTCATTTATATATTTTCAAAAAAAATCAAGGAAATGGATTTTAAAAAAATTATATGTTTGAAAAATTGATTTTCAAAGAATATTTAGGTTCTAATTGATATTTGAAAATCCTTCTATATCTAAGATAACGTCATTTGTTATAGTATATTCATTATTGGGGATTTGACTAAAGGATACCATTAATATTATTTCTCTCAATGGTCTGTATTTTGATTGATTATGTTTATGAAACATATTTCACCTAAAAATGTTTTATCATGATTAATGATTATGAAACCCACTACCTTTCATCAATTGTTATTGGATTAAATGATTATTAAACTTATCTATTTTCCATAGGTTATGATATTATTAAATGATTATGATACCCATAAAATATCATTGGTTGTGATATGATGTTAATTAAGACCATATTTTTTTATGGTTCAGGATATGATAATTGTTTTATAGAATATGTATGTAAGATTTTCTTATTATACGGGTCATACTTATATATCCATCCAATTAAATGGGTAAATATTTATATCTCATCCCACAATTAAGGGAAACTAGTTGACATGCTTGATCCTCAATGGGAAATAGGTGTGTCCTGGTCCATTGTGGTAAATAGGTGTGTCCTGATCCATAATAGGAAATAGGTCTGTCCTAATCCACAATGGGAAATGGGTGTGTCTTGATCCACTATGATAAAAAATTGTGTCATGGTCTACTATTTTGATGGTCTTAGTGGTTAACATTGAAATAAAGAATGGATTTATATATTTATGACGGTTCCACTCTTGTATGAAATGATATTTTCATTCATGATTTATTAATATAGATTTATCACCATTATGTATTATGAACATCCAGTCATTATTGCATGACTAAAGTATATGATCCTTGATATCTAGGGTATGATCTTTAAATGTTATTATCATGTTCCCATAAACTTATTTTCCTGTTATTCTTATTCATTTCATTTATTTAATCATACTGAGAATCTAATTTAAACCTTTTATATGTTTCCTCTACCCAGTTTAAGAAAAAATATTTTTTGTAGAAGTACTAAAGGGGATGATCATTGTCAGAAACATTTAAAATCTTTCTCTTAGTAATATTATTTTGTACCAGTATTCCAAAGACACGAAACTATTGCGGTTTTCAGGCACGTGCATTCATAATATTCTGAATATACATCTAAATTAAATTAATATCTATGTATTTTAATCATGGGTTGGTATATAAATAGTACTTGTTAACTAGATATAAAATTGAGTTTCATACTATAATTCAATAACCTAAATAAAAAATGTGTTTTAATATATAATTACATAACTTCTAACATTGTATCTAAACATATCAATCTAAAAACATGACCTAGAATCATGGGTAAAATAAAACATAATAAATGTGTGACCTCATATTCTGAGTAAGGGTAATTGTACAATAGATGATATCACAAATAAAAAATCATAATAAATATATACTTTTAAATAACTAAAACACGTTAAATTTAATCAACTTATTATGCATAATATGGATGACATAAATGATGATCAAATAATTCTATATAAGTGATCACATGATAAATAAGAATATCCCAAAATATTCAAACTAGTCAAATAATCAGATGTAAATTATTGATCTTATAATGAGGGAATGCATAATATTTTACATCCAAAAAATATAGTCAATGCAATTCAAAAAATAGTTTAAATCTATGGGTGAAACACATATTATTTGGAAAATTCATTTATCCCATGAGATCAACTAATGAATCAATGGGATATATATAACCATTCCACACTGATCATATACTATGTCCAATGAAGTCCATATATTATATAGGTGAACCATAATCAACATAAAATTTCATATGGATAATCTATCATATGAAATGGTAAAACATACCTGAATCAAATAAACATAATCATAAATAGTTCAGAGGAATATTAGGAACTTTAATATTATACACCTCCATTCAAAATTATCATAATCAATCCAAATAATTTAAAAGATTAATTTTGGATACAACATTTCCTGGGAGTATCATATTTACATTAATGTTTTGATGTCACTAACAAGTAGAAATACTATAAAAATTCCATTAAGAATATTTTATTGGAGATAACCATTTCACATTGAAAATAATTATTATAAAAAATGTTCGAAAAATATTTTATAAAGTAAATTTAATTGAAAATAACCATTTAAATGTTGTAATATAAGCTTTAAAATCATTATTGGTCATGAAAGAAAAAATTCAGCTCATGTCATGGATGTTAAAAAAATATTCCATTGACATTTTTTATAAAATATAAATGAGTATTATTCTAAAAAAGATATGATTATTTCCATAAAAATAATTATAAAAAGTAAAATGGTTAAAAAAATTGTCCATAAATCATTTTTAAATGTTTAAAAATATTTTTTAAATATGTTTAAAAAACAATTTATTATGAAAAAGGATTTTTGACTGATGGCAGAAATAAATTATTCTTTTCATTAAAAAATATAAATAATTTTATATACCAAAGAGTGTGAATATTTTACTATTACATGATAATGTTCATGAATAATGATAGGAGAATAATGTTTATAGATTTTATGATATATAATCAAAAAAATCACTAAGGTATACTTAAACAAAAAAATATGGAATAATGATGACTGTAAAATCCCATTACATTGATCGGGTAATTTTTTTCTCTCTCAATGTTCCCTTTTGAGTAAATATCATTAGATGTAGTTTTCTAGACTTTTTTCTGGACGTAGAGTAGTTAAAATTCATGTAAAGAGAGTACTGAACTTGTACAGGTTGAAACATACATGTCGTTAAAGGGGAGATCAAGCTAGGATAGGTTACACAATGTGACTTGGTCTTACGTGATTTGGCTTGAAAAAATATTGGTTTTTTAATCCAAGGTGATGGGTTTTTTGGCATAATTATCCAACATTGACTTCCAGACATGAATAGGGGTTACACATTGCGACTCAAGCCATGTCTAGTTTTAAAAAAAGCACCAAGCTATTTTGGTTCGTTCTTTTCTCCAACTCTTCATTGATCTTGAACTATGTTTTTTCCTAAAAAATTATCCAACGCTCATTTCCTTATAGATCGATCTGTTTGACATCTGATCTCTATTTCGGTTATAGTGTGTCTCTCCCGATACGTGATATTTCCATTTATTCACATCACGTTATCATAGTAGAACCCTAGCTTTTTAGTACCAGATCTATTAATCTGTGTTGGATGTTTCTTATTTTTTCCTCTATATCCTTTTGATGTCTCATTCCAGATGCATTTCCATCATTGGTCGTCATACGGCGGGTGTTCTTCCTCTAGTTATGTGGTTTTCCTCTCTTCTTATGACCTCTTGTGTTTATATTTGTATCAACCCAATTATGTGGTGATTTTATTCTAGGGCCTCAGTTAATGTTGTTGGGATTCATTAGTTTTCAATTCTATTACAAGCATGTAGAACCCAAACATTGAGGTAGGTGGTTTCGTCTCTAGCCTTTGATAATTAATCTTGGTGTTCTTATTTAAAAATTGATTCACAATGGACCATTTTTCTAGGATCTGATTTTTTTAACTTGATTAATCATCGTACGAGTGGTTTGAACCCTGGGATCATTGTATTCCGTAGTTTTTTCACACTTATGATTCTATTTTTTATTTCCTGGATTTCTGATATAGCCATGATATGCAGGTTTATTCTTTAAAAAACTGATATTGAAAATATTATATGATATTGATATACCTTATTTTGTTTATACCTATAGAAAAGGAAAATATTTATCATGTTTTCTATAAAACTTCTTTACTGGTTATCATTACCTATGTTTGCATAAAATGAGAATACAAGATTTTTTTACAGAGACCTGTTATGGAACACATGGATGGGATCCTACTAAGCTTGTTTTCTCACACCCTAGACACCTCTCCAGTGGTGCATAGACATTTGTATGTCATCCAGTATAGGGAAAGGAAAGGAACCGATGTTAGGTGGTGAGGTTTGTGTCATTTAGTTTGGTATCTGGTGGTGAGATGGTTGGAGTTTGTCCCTACCCTTGCTTATTTTAGTTGTTTGGTTTTTAGTCCATTATAGCTGGACTTGTATTTGGGAGTTTTAACAACTATTATAGATGTTCTAGTTGCATAGTTTATCTCACATTTATTGAATATAAATATATGTTTTTCTTCTATTGTTTATTTCATTATATATATATAAATATTCTATGTGGTTGTTCAAGTTGGGTGATATCTTTCCCCTTGCTTTATCATTATATGATCGGGTGTCTATCGCCAGCCCGTGGGGATCTGGAACACACTTCAGGTTTGTGAAAAATTAGGTTGGGTGTTGGTTTTAAGGAAAACCTAGGTCAGTTTTCTACAATATGGTATCATGGGAGGTCTATCCTCATGATTCATTTTTTAGGAACATCTATTAGAATGGATTTAGGAACGTCAGGACATGAGAGGTATGTTTTTGTAAGTTCATAGCTAGCTCTTGTCGTGAAGAGACTCAAGATTCCAGGGGGTGTTGGGATATGTGACTCTAGTGTTTGGTTTTTGTTTTAAATATTAGTTTATTCTTATTGGTTTTCTAGTTTGAACTAATATTTTTTCTATTTTTTGATTGTTTTTATGTTTTGGTGTGTAGTAGTATGCCTCCAAGTCGTCATCTATGAGTTCCTCACGAGGGTGTAGCTGATTCTCATCATGGGAACCCACCAATGGATCATAATCTAATAAATACAATTGGATGATAGGTTCATTCTATTAATAAAGATGTATCACAAGTTTGGAACAATATAATTGATGTGGTACCAGGATATGGAGAACTAATATATTGATCACGGTAATTATTTTGTGAGAATCCACTGTCATTTAAGGGGACAAATTAACCTCAAGATGCGGAGGATTATCTATATATGATCAATCAAATAATCAACATACTAGAGACACCTAAGTATATCTGTGTTAAGTGCATCGTGTTCAGGCTTAAGGGTTTTGGAATGATATGGTAGGATTCTATAGTTTAGGATGACATACTTGTGGGATAGGATTAGAATGTTTTCTAAACCTTGTTCTCCCATTAGTTTTATCTAGATTTGTTGATGCTGTCAATGTAGGTGGAGTTCATGTCCTTGGAAAAAGGATCAATCGATGTCAGCATACATCAACCATTTTTCTTTTCTTGTCATTTTTTCTCTAGATTGGGTGAAGGATGAATAGTTAAAGGCTAAAAAGTAGCTACATGGTTTTCAAATTTACATCGTAGAACAAGTGTTTATGCTAAAAAATATACCTATGTGGATATAGTATAATGAGCTATTATGGAAGAGAAGAATATGACAAGAAATGTTAGAATTATCACCACTTCTCTTCCATATGGAGATGGATTTAGTGGATTTCATGGGAAGAATAGTATGTGGAAGGACCATCGTAGAAGTGGTTGAGGTGGGTCTCATCTGAGAGCCTCCTCATCACCATCTGTTGAATCTGGATGTGTGCCTTTGACCTGCTATTAGTGTGGTAAGAGATGTCACGAATTGAATCTAGTCACCATTAAAATCAGCACCTGACCCAGTCCGTAGAAAGGCCTAAAGGGTGTTCGCTATCATCATGGGCTGGAACCAATGCTTAGGGTATGATAAAAAATGGTTAGGTAACAGTTTAACTGAGTTAGGTTACACAATACAGACACTAATAATAAGTACACTGAATCTGAAAATTACCAAGCGATCAATCCAGAAATTTAATTTTTAATAGAATACAAGGTTTTAAACATGAAAAAAGAGGTCCAAAACTAAAAACTTATCAGCAAAAAAACCCAAGGACCACCATACAATAACGTGTCATCACCCATGAGTCATCTCCACAACACTGCACTGTGGAAGGAAACTAACAACTCGATCCTCTGTCTCCAAAGGACATTCCCTTAAATGAATCAAAGATGATCCAGTCTAATTAAAAACAAATATGTAATTATGGTTTGAGCCTAATCCAAATATGATACCACCAAAATATTCTATGTGATAGTCATTGAAATATAAAAAAGTTTCATGTTTTTATAAACATGGAATGGTAGAAGCAATTTCTGAAGTGGAAGATTCAATGGAAAATTATTTTCAAGATTTAGCATTAAATAATGAATCCATTTAAATAAAAAAAGTATGTTACAGAATTTTCAATCCAAACACACTATAATCCAATGGTAAATTCCAAATATTCCATAAGCACTAGTCACAGGAACACCCCTAGGCACTAGTTAACTATGGTCCCCACACACCACGTAACTCGGTGTAAAGGAAACCAAATCACACATTTGTTTTTATGCATGAGACACTATTAGGGAACATATTCATCAAATAGTGGTCTCGAATCCTCATCCTTTTAGTTTTGTTATTTTTTTAAATGTTAAACTTGCTAAGTGAAATCGGGATAAAACCATTCGGGGTCACTAACATACCAGTATATGTCAGCCCACCGAGATACTCGAGCTTCCCTATTTGTGATCGAAGAAGTTTAAATTGTTATCAAATGTCATTTACGTTTAAAAATACATTATATGTACATAAACACCCAAAATAGTAGCTAAACATGCCTTTAACCATTCGTATAACTCAAATAAACACTTTAAATTTCAATAAAACAACTTTAAAAAGTATAACAAAACATTGCACATAAAATCCACTTAAACCACTATTTTAAAACTAAATGCACACCAAGAATACACCAAACCCTAATTTTCAGTACTCAAACATTTAAAAAACCATTCCATGATTTTTAGAACAACCCCAATTGGTGTGACATGGATTGCACCTAAAAACCCATTTTCACACAAAAATAGAATTTAAAAATAATTAGCTTAACAAATGATACCAAAATAGTTTTTATATCAGAAACAATAAAGGGGAACATACTAAAAATATAAATCTAGCAAGCTAACTCTTTCTAAAATGCTTACAAATGCAATAACCGACCAAATGTGTCAAAACTATCAAATCCTTGTGTGAAACTTCAATCTCACCACTACCGCGCCACAAGGAAGATAAAATGAACCTAAAACCACAATATTAGACCCCAAATCTCTAGAAAACCCTAAATATAAATCCCTAGATTATAGAAATTTGGAGAATCAATAAAATTGGGAGAAACCTTAAGGAAATGGAAGGAACTAAGAAAGAATCTCACTTACATGAGAAACATTGAGGAAATATCCAAACCACACCAATAGTTGAATCTCCAAGTATAAAAAATTGAAAGGGAGGTTTGAATAAGGGTGAGATAGTTAAGGGGGACCAAAATGGGTGAGAATGTGTAAAAAAAGAAGGATTTATGTACAAAACAAATAAAATTTATAAATCTAGATTATTTGAGAAACATTGAATAAATTCATCCCAATCCATGATGAAGATGAGCTCCGAAGAGGAAAAATGGAACATGGGTATGCACAAAGGGTTTTTTGTCTTGTGTGAGATGTGGATTGACAAAAAATTACTAAACAATGAATGAGATTTAAAAGAAAATAATTATTTCTTTAAATTAAGAAATGGGATCATGGGTGGGCCCAATGCCTAAATAGATCAACCAAATCTACCATGTTTATGAGTTCTTAATGGGTCCAAATTGATAAGTTGGTTTGAATTGGTTATGGGAGTCCAAGTGGTAAGTGTAATGTGAGAAAATGTTTAATAACTAATGAGCTATAAAAAGAAACAATTTTTTTTAATCTTGATATGGGCTCATGGTTTGGAACAAATCATAATAAACCCACCCATTTCTCCAAAAATACCAGGAAACCCCCCAGAAACAATCCAATAATATAATTCAAATGAAAAATATATTAAATATAATTCATGTATGTGAGAACACTCTCAATAATAAAAACATTCCACCCCCTAAAATTCATCTTGAAGAAAGATCAGATAAGAGAAAAGAAAACTACACTTTAACCCAAGACTTCTACTCCCATGTCTCATGCTCATTAGTCCCGAGATACTTGAGTACCCGAACCAGAGTAATAGTATTCACTTGAAATAATTCCTCTCAAGAATCTATAATACGTACTATACATTCAACCACAAACTGCTCTAGTTCCAACATCAAATCCTCTCAAATCAAAACATGGTATGGGTCTGGATTGTATTTCTTTAGCTAGGAGATGTGGAACACATCATGTATTTATGTCAACTGAGTGGTAAAATCTTACAAGTTTTCCACATTACCAATAATATCAATGATTTCAAAAGGTATTTCATATATTGGGGTTAACTTCCCCTTCTTACTAAGATGACGATGACCTAGGTGAGGTTCTTCTTTCACGAATACCTGGTCACCCACAGAAAACTCCAAAGCTCGACGCCTATAATCGGCATAAGACCTGTGTCAAATATGGGCAGTTAACAATAATTTTCTAATCAACTAAATATTTCCCAACATCTCCTTCACAATACTTGGACCCAACAGTGAGGTCTTACCCACCTCCACCCAACATAAAGGATACTGACACGACCAACCATAAAGTGCCTTGTGCAGTGCCATGTTTATTGAATATTAGTCTCTATAGTTATAGGAAAACTCTACCAATTCCAAAAGTAAGTCCCATGAACCAATAAAATCAAAAACACATTCCCAAATATTGTCTTCTAGAATCTGATTATCCTACACTATCTGACCATCCATTTGAAGTTGGTATGTCATAATCAACATAATCTGCGGCCCCAATGCCTTCTTAAGGACACATCTATATCGAGAGGTAAAATTATGGTTCCTATCTGAAATAATGGCTGATGGAACACCCTGGAGCCTCACAACTTTCTACACAAACAACTAGACCAATTCTTCCACAATGGTCAAATATTTGGTAAGAATGAAATGGTCTGATTTGGTTAGACGATCAATCACCACATAGATAGAATTATTTCTTTTAGGTGTTTGAGGGATTCCAACTAGGAAATTCATGTCAAACTAATCCCACTTCCAGGTATAAGTGGGTAATAGTTGAAGCAAAACAGATGGCCTTCGATACTCTGCCTTCACCTGTTGTTAGGTATAGATTCTTGATGAAAATTGAGATATACCCCATCTCATTCTTGGCCACAAAAAACGGGCGACAAACATACTAATACCTCTTGCTGGAACCATGATGGACAACCCACTGAGAATGGTGGTTATCCAGCATCACCTCCTTAGGAAGATACAAAGTAAATACTAGAATTCCATTGAAGAACAAGACGCCCTTACGATATGATGACCAATCATAATACATCTCTCCACGAGGAAAAAACTGCCCCAACTTTTGACAAAGATCATCACTGGTTTTCCCATACAGAATTTTATCCATAGGAGAATGGGTCAATGGAAAACTCACCAAGAACGCACCTCCACTATACTCTTTGGTCTCCACATGCATCTGAGCAAAGAGACCCATCAGATTCCACTCATCACTAGACATCATCAAATCCTACACTCATACTCTTCTACTCAATGCATCATCCACCATGTTACCATTTTCAGGGTTTATATGATATCAAATTCGAACACCTATAAGTAATCGATCCAATACTACTACCTTAGGTTAGGATCCTTCTAAGAGAAGATGTAGGATAAGATCTGGTGATAATAATATACCAAAAACATCCCCCCAAAGAGGTCTTGAGGCCAAATATTCAATACTTGCATCACAACTTCTAGCTATAAGTCTTGAGTTGGGTAATTATTTTCATGTGGTCGGAGTTGACAGGAGACATACACCCCCAAGTGATCATCCTGTATAAGCATGAACCCAAGACCCATACCTGAACCATCAAAATACACTAGACATCCCTTTCTAGATTCTGGAATAATCAAAACGGAGGCAGTATTCAACCACCACTTCATCTCCTCAATGGATTCTTGAAATTATGGGCCCCAAACAAACTTCACCCCCTTCCGAGTGAGTGCGGTCTGGTGAGAATCCAGCCAAGAGAATCCTGAACAAACTGCATGTTGTATCCTATCAAGCCGAGGAAATTCCTAATCTAAAAAATGTTCTTCGGTTTCTCCTATGACATCACTACACTTAACTTCTAAGGATCCACTGAAACTCCCTTCTCTTAGATCACATGCCCCCAAAAACTTCACATCCCTGATCCAGAAGGTGCACA
The DNA here is from genome assembly GCA_963277665.1 of Viscum album. Classification (NCBI taxonomy): domain Eukaryota; kingdom Viridiplantae; phylum Streptophyta; class Magnoliopsida; order Santalales; family Viscaceae; genus Viscum; species Viscum album. Next base: position 126,756,216 of record OY728147.1, on the reverse strand, counting down.
TGGACTAGTTTTCATTAAGGCGGTGATCTCACAAAGTGCCCACCATGATCCACAAATGATGCTCATATTCCTCCTCAATTCCAGAGTAAACTGGGATTTCATCCAATAATACCATGAAAAACGAGTCGGGATAATAGTGGAAGCCTATATTCCTGAGTCCCATAAAGTCTTCTAGACAATTGGTCCATCCAATGGGCATGACCATGTTCTTAAACTAGTCGTACCTGCTTTGAAAGGCTGTTTTTGGGATATCTACCTCATCTCCCTATGTTGGTGGTAACCCGAACGCAAGTCTATTTTATAAAACCACATTCCACTTTCAATTGATCAATCATGTCATCTATTTGGGGTAAATGATATTTGTTCTTGATTTTTACATTGTTCATATTCCAATAATCAATATAGATCTTGGGGGATCATTCATCCTTCTTCACCAACAGAATAGGATAGGCCCAAGGAGATATGATCAGGCGAATGAATCCTTTGGATTGATAATCATATAGTGGTATCATTAATTCCCTCAGCTCGGTGGAAACTATATGATACAAGGAAAAAGATATTGACTATGTTCCTGCGAACAAATCGATCGAGAACTCCACATCCTACTCTAGGAGAAATCATAAAAATCATATAGAAATACCTCCAGGAACTCATCCACAACATGGGGTAACCCACCCGTAGGATCAAAACTATCATACTCTAGCATGAGAGATAATACTTGGAAGACAATATCTCCAACTCTGGTAGCGGAGGTCCTGCGTGACCTGGCTGACGATCCCATTCCCCATGAAAACCTGGTGGCTTCCATCTGGTGTTGTGAATCTGAACCACTTCTTATAGAATTCAATGTGAAAATGAAATTTTACCTATCCAATACATGACAATTATTATGTTAAAAATATTTATATTCATGACCATGATGTCCCACTCCATATCTACATGAGACACAAATAGTTCACATGATGGGAACTTGAGACCCTGCCCCTTCTTCTTACCCAGTGGCATCACCAACTCCATCACAAAGGATCAGAACTCAGTTAGAAAATTCAGCATGATCATAAAATGAGTCGAGATGAATGAAACAAAAGCACCAATATAAAAAGGAGTATAATATATAAAATAATCAATCAAGATAGTACCTCGAACTGTCAAAATCCCTACATCTAATCCCTTTGGTGCCTCTTACACCCAACGAAGATATGTACTCTTTGTTTGAGAATAGCTGTTTGCCTGTGGATTTTCCCTGATCTAGATCTACCTATAAGATGATCTGGACTTGCCACTGGGAACACCAAACCAAAATACCCCCATCCTCGATGGATCTAACTGAGTTGGATCTCTCTTAGAAGCCATTGATCATGCCCCACTATGGATTGGACATAAGATCCTATAAAAAACACTGAAAGTGTCCCATACCTGCATAAAAATAGAAGGGATTTATCGGAGATGTTCATGCTGGTCGGGTGTTCCTTGGCCACCCACACAGATGGCATGCACCAGAACTTGAATCATAACCCACTGAATAAAACTGCATAGAATGTTGGCATGGATTACCACCACCATTCTTCCCCTGATCCTCTCACGTAATTATCTCATCAGAAGAATTGCCACTACCCATCACTCACACTACCCAGAAAATATATACCTCCCTTTATAGTCAATATGTACCGTAAAATACTAATCAACCACCTTAGTGTAAGTCTTCAACTTGAAAAAGAACACATGGGAATAGATCTTGGGACGCAAACCCCTCTCGATCTTCTAAGCCTTAATCTGATCTTTGGAGATCATTTCTGAAGTATACCTGACCAACTCAAAAAAATGGTTGGCATAATCAATCACTAAATGTACCGTCAAAACTAGATCCATAAACTCATAGGATCTAGAATATTCCAAACTCTATGGTAGTATTTTTCATTCAAGGAAACCTTAAAGTCCTTCCAACTCATCTATTAATTCTACCTAGCTTGAGGCACTGATTCCCTCCACCTGTGTCTTGGACCCTCTAGAGAAAAAAGAGGAAAACCTCACCCTATCCTTATTAGGTGTGTCATGAAATGTGAGAATTCACTTGATCTTCTCAATCCACTCCTCTGATTCATGGGGTTTCAGGCTACCACAGAAATTAAGAGGATTGTTCTTTAAAAAATCATGGTATTTGTCTATCCTCAAACCATATTCCTCTTACCTAGCTAGAGTAGGAGTAGGAGTAGTAATTACTCCCTGTCCTAGGTCTTGGACAACCATGAAGATAGATTCTACCATCATTTGATCAATCGGTGATGGAGAATACTCTCTAGCATCCTCATGTGGGTGAATGGGAGGTTTTCGAGGAGAAATGTTTCTAGACAAGGCAACAGTAACAAAAGACATCATCAGTATAATAATTTTGAAAATTTTCAGAAATTAAATCAAATATAAATAAGTAAAATAGATCACAATAATGAAATAAACAACCACTTAATAACCACATGAAGTCTACTTGTAGTCTGTATCCCACACATCCCACCCAAAAGAGACGTCAACCAAACAATCCCAACATCTCATGGTGACTCAATGTTTTTCACAAGAGGTATTATCAATGCACCATACTCGTATCCAAAACTCTAAGCCCTGACTATACTAGCTTTTATCTAAACAGACTCACCCCAATATAATAATATAACCCAAAAAGATAAACCTCCTCGGATACCAATTTTCACAAACTGAATGTAGTCGCCATTATAGCCGGCACATGACCTGGTCCATGGAAAGTCTTAAAATGATTTTCTTATCCCCATTGGCGGGAACAAGTTCCGGTTTGGATAAAAAAGTTTTTGGGAATGGTTTACCCAAGTTAAGATACATAATAAAACCAATAACAATAAGTACATTGAATATGAAAATTACCAACCAAGAAATCCGTACATAAAATCGAGAAATGAATACATGTTTTTAAACATCAAATTATAGGTCCATGACTATAAAAAAGTCTAAAAAAACATCCCAAGGACCAGCACCCAACAAAGGGTCGTCACCCACGAGCTGTCTCCACAACACTGAACCATGGATGGAAACTGACAACCTGAGCCACCGTATCCAAAGGCCATTTCCATTCCTAAATCAAACATGATCAATTTTACTTACACACAAATTTCTGAAGTGAAAAATTTAATGGAAAATAGTTTTCAAGGGTTAAATATAAAGAATGAATAAAATTATATAAAACATGTAATATAATAAATCTTTCATCCAAACACTCTATAAGACAATGGTAAATACCAAATTGTTAACGATCACTTGTCACGGGAACACCCCTAGGTAGTTGTTAATAGTGAGCCCCAGGTACCTCATATCTGAGTATAAAAGTATCCAAATCAAATATTCATTACCATGCACAAGCCACTAGTAGGGAACATACCCATATTGTAGTTATCCCCAATCACCATTCTTATAGGTTTTTTAGTATTTTCAATGTCAAAATTACTAAGTGAAATAGGGACAAAACCACTCTTGATCACTAGCATACTAGTACATATTTTCCCACCTAGATACCCTAGTTTCCTTCTTTGTGTTCAAAAACGTTTCACAAGCAATGAAATTCCATTTACATATAAATATTCCAGTTTTATCCATACAAAATCAAAAGAGTAGATAAACATGCCTTTCAATATTTGCAAAACTCTAATAAACACTTAGAATTTCCCTAAAACTATTTCAAAAAGTATAAAAAATATTTGCACATAAAATCCAATTAAAAATACTATTTTAAAACCAAATTTATACCAATAATACACCAAAATATAAATTTAATCACAAGAAATTTTAATAAACCCATTCCGGGAATTTTAGAATGAACCTAATTGGTGCAACATGGATTTCACATGAAAAGCACACAATTTTACACAGAAAAATCATTTCAAAATCAATAGATTAACAAATGATACCTAAAATAGTTTTTTAGCATGAAACAATGAAAGAGTAACATGAAAAAAATATAAATCTATAATTCTAACTAATTATACAATTATTACACATGGAACAACTTACCAAGTGTTTCAAAACCCTTAAATCCTTATGTGGAATTTCAATCACACCATTGCCACACAAAAAGGTAGTGAAAATGGACCTAAAATTATACAATTCGATCAAGAAACTCAAAAAAACCCTAGGTAATATTAAATATATTTTCAATATTTGTATCTTCATGAAATGTGGGATAAACCCTGAGGAAATGTAAGGAAGTAATAAGGAAACTTACTTACATGAGAAACATTGAAGAAATCTCTCTAAATACACCAATAGTTGAATCTCCAAGTAGCAGGATTTGAAATGGAAGTTTGAATAAGGCTGATTAGGTCAATTGGGTAGTGATATGGGGAAATAATATTAAAAAATAAATTATTTATGAAAGAAAAAAAATACCCTTTGCAATTGAATGATTTTAAAAACCTTGAAAAATTTTCTCCAATCCATAATGAAGATGAGATACATAGAGGGAAAATGGAAAATGATGGTGTGCCAAGGGGTTATGGGCTTCAGTGAGAGGTTTAATTATTGAAATTTTTTATAAATCAATGTTATATAAAACGAATAAATGGTTTCATTAAATCAAGAAATGGGATCCCAGGTTAGTCAAATGCCTGAATAAATCAGCCCTATCCACCACGATCATGTGTTCCTAAGGGTTCCAAATGGATATGGTGGTTTTAATTGGTCATAGGAGGCCATGTAGGAAGTTTAATGGGTGAAAAATGTTAAAAAATTAAGGAGTTTTAATGTAAAAAATATTTTGATCTTAAATATTAAAATAGGCTCACGGTTTGGCCCAAATCATGAAAAACCACCATTTTCACCGAAAATGCCTAAGAAACCCACACAGAGAAAACATTAATATATAGTTCTTGAAAATAAATTTATAATAATGTCATGAATATAAAAAGGGAGGACACACTAAATGATCTAGTCCTATGCTCGTGAAAATGTGCAACCATTGTTGATTTGTTAGTCATTTGCAGCGCTTTTGTTAGGATATGAATATGACATGTTATGGTCAAGGTTCATCTACTAAAAATTATTTTTTGGTGCATTAAGAAGCTCAGAAAACTATAGGGATCTATCCATATGCCTCTGTAGTGAAACATCTTCACATAGTAGTTGTGTTTTCAATGGAAGTCTACGCAGGTCCACCAATAGTGAGAGGTACGCTCCTTATTTCTTCTTCAGTGTAAATTGCTTTGTTTGATTATTTGTTCCTACCACTCATTTATATCTTTAAATGTTTTCAATATTATTAAAAATCAAATGGAACTCATTCCATTTTAAATGGATTTAGTGACACCTCTTTCATGAAATGGGAGTAGTAGTTTTGGTGTCCTTCTTTCTCATTTATGATAGCTAGTACATAGTTGTTCTTGAGTATTATTATTCTTTACCTGGACCTATTTTACATCATTATAGTTATGCATTTTCTTATTTCTCATCAAGATGAGTATCATTTTTATTTTCATCGGGTCTCATTTTTGGATGTTATGTGAGATGCTGTGTGTTTCAGGCGGAGTGGGATTTGAGATCAGGTCGTGCATGACCATCCCACCCAGATATTAGGAATTTTATGTCCACTATTTTGTTTGATATTAATGAAATCTCTCCTATCATTTATCCTTCAATTTTTGTTTGAGACTTTCGTGATGTTTTTCCAAGTGACTTCCCTAGTCTTCTATTAGAGATAGAGGTAGATTTTTCGATTGAACTGGTTCTGGGTAAGCAAGCAATCTTGATGCCTTATTATTTTATGCCACTATAGAATATGAAATATCTCAAGATTTATTTGGAAGACTAGTTAGAAATGATATTTTTTCACCTTATCATTTCAAATTGGGAATCCCATGTGATCATTTCCATAAAATCGTATGGTTTACCTCGATTGTGTGTGGAATGTTGGATGTTGAATCGAGTAATGGTTAATAAAAAATATCTATTTCCTCATGTAGGTGATATATGTGATCTATTAAAAGGGGAAAATTGGTTTTAAAAAAATGATCTTTTGTCGAGTTATCGGTAACTCAGAGTTCTAGAGTTTGATAAACCAGACACTAGTGCAGAAAAAAAAATTTACGTCGGTTATTTTTCATTATTTACGTCGGTTTTTAGGCGACGTTAATACGGACGACGTTATAAATAACGTTTTTTACGTCGGTTATTTAAAACCCGACGTAACATCCCTAACATCACGGTGTTTATCACGGCGGTTCATATAATAACCGACGTGATAAATATGCGCGGGGGGGGGGGGGGGGGTTATCACGTCGGTTATTTTCTAAACCGACGTGATAAAACGCCTGGGATATAGTTTATCACGTCGGTTATGACATAACCGACGTGATTAACCCTTCCCCGGGCCTATTATCACGTCGGTTTCTTAAATAACCGACGTGATAAAAAGGCCTGGGAAACGTTTTAGCACGTCGGTTGTCCAATAACCGATGTGGTAAATCGATTCCCAGGCCTTTTAGCACGTCGGTTATATTAAGAACCGACGTGATAAAAGGCCCGGGAACAGTTTATCACGTCGGTTCTCGAAAAAACCGACGTGATAAACCCCTACCGATTTATTTACCACGTCGGTTATAAAATAACCGACGTGAAAGCAATATTTTTTTTAAATAATTGCACTGCTCTCACCAAAAAGCAACCAGAAACCAAACAACAAAAATAACCATGCCAGCCCTCCCCCAAGCCCCAACTGAACCCCACCCTCATCTATACCCACCTAACAACCTGGCCAGCCCTCCCCCACCACATTGGAGCCCCACCACAACCCTTGGACACCCCCACCCCTTGGACAGCCCCCCCACCCTCATTTACACCCCCACGACCCCTAGTACAGCCTCAAACACCCATTGGACACCCCTCCCATATCCCTTGGACACCCCCCCTCCCCTTGGACACCCCCACCCCTTGGACAGCCCCCCCACCCTCATTTACACCCCCAAGACCCCTATTACAGCCTCAAACACCCATTGGACACCCCCCCACACCTTGACAGCCCTCCCAGACCCCTTGGACACCCCCCCGACCCCTGGACACCCCCCCCCCCCCCCGAGCCCTTGGATAGCCCCAAACACCCCTTGGACACCCCTCCCATATCCCTTGGACACCCCCCCACCCCTTGGACACCCCCCACCCCTTGGACAGCCCCCCCACCCCCATTTACACCCAACCGGCCCCTTGGACAGAACTCCCAGACACCTTGGACACCACTCCCATATCCCTTGGACACCCCCCACCCCTTGGACACCCCCCACCCCTTCGACAGCCCCCCCCACCCTCATTTACACCCCCCGAACACTAGGACAGCCCCAAACACCCCTTGGACACCCCTCCCATATCCCTTGGGCACCCCCTCACCCCATGGACACCCCCCACCACTTGGAAAGCCCCCCCACCCCTTGGACAGCCCCAAACACACCTTGGACACCCCTCCCATATCCCTTGGACACCCCCACCCCTTGGACACCCCCACCCCACCCTCATTTACACCCCCCTGACCCCTAGGATAGCCCCAAACACACCTTGGACACCCCTCCCATATCCCTTGGACACCCCCCAAACACCCACCCACCCCCTTGGAACCTCTCCCCCCATACCAAAATCCAGACCAGAAAAACCATCAACAGTAGACCAAAACAAGAAGTAGAGAAAAATTAAACATTCACTTATATAACATTCAAAACTTACACTGTCAACTTCAAAAAAAACTAAATCCAACCTAAACGACTACGAAATACACAATTACATTGACAATATTCAAAATTACATTTTACATTACAAACAACTAAAAGTCAATCAAACCTGTAAAATAATTTGACCACTCCACTTGTAAGTGTATGATATCTTCAGAAGTAAAGGGTTGAGGGTCATAAAAAAGCTACTAAGGAAAAGGATAGTAGTCAACGTGTATAATGAATAAATCAAATTGAAATATTATGAGAAAGATGAAATCTTACCAGGTCAAAACTCAGAACTGTCCCAGTTGTTATTATTTCATACATAAATCTTAACATGTAATATCTGCATTCGATGATGCCTTGTTGCTCATGACATTTCTGTTTGAATGAGTGTAAATTCAATATATTATTTTTATGTAATAAATCAAAATGTACAAATTATAAATGGATATTTACCTTCGCATGTACATATTTGATCTTGAAATTCCTTTTCTTTGCTCTTTTTCGAAAGTGGACCCATGCCCTGTTAGAAAATAATACGAATGGGGTAAATTTAAAATTCATTATAATATATAAAACTATTGTGAAATTGAAACTTACGTTTCCAATATATTCTTATAACTTTCTCGCACATCATCATGTAGAGAGCATATCCAATAAAGTGCTTTCTCCCTAGGGCAAAAAACCCCTAACATCCAATGATCCCTGATAAAAGGAAATTTAACGTTAGTGGTTTTTTATGTTAAAAGATAATTAACTCTTTGAGAGGGATGTGTTTCATACCTCTCACAAAAAGGCATCATCCAACACTGTGTGATTACATTCTTTTCAAATCTATCAGCAATATAAATCATTCTTTGTTCCTCATCCAATGTACATGCTTCAGGGGAAATCAATTGTGGGTCCACGAATCCATATACATCTGTCATCTTATTCCTCCCACAAATTTTATACAGATACCTAATACAAAGCAGACATAAGTATACATTTTTAATAAATATAACGCAAGGAAAAGGTGTTAAGACTTACATGATAAAAATTTGCACCACGTTGATGCCCAACTTATCTCCAGTGACAAACTCCATGATATCAGTTTTCATAATCCCCACACTTAGTTCATGTCCAAAGACATGAGCTTCCATTGTAAAGTCATAATGATCCGCCAACAAATTTGAATATCTTGATAATTTGTCAAGACTGCTAGTATCTGCATCTGATGTCATAGCTATCTGTCTTTGTTGTTGTCTATACAGTATTTCTTTACCTTTGAAGTATTCCAGTAAAAATAAATTGAAAAATATATTAGTTTTCAAATGATAAAACATTAATAAAAATATAAAATAAAAGATATAACATCCATACCTCTATGGTAATGAGTCGAAGAAGTCTGGATGACCAAAGTAAAAAATGGCCGATACTATGTCCAACTGTCGTCACCTCATCTGTAGGTAATGGTATCCGAGCTGATCTATCTATAATATCCTGTACAGTGACCCTCTGATTCTCTACCTCTAACTGTTGATGATGAACTGTATCTCCTATACAATATACCATCCCATATGAAACTATATGATATTGAGGATCATCAACATACATCTCACAATAAGTAGGTAGCTGCGGCGGAGGAGGAGGATCAAAAATGGGGTCCGCAGGTTGAGGTGGGGGAGTGGGAGCTACTGGGAGAGGTGGAGTGGGAGCTGCACCCTGAAATTGTCTTTGCAAGTCTGCAAACATAACCTGCACCGATGCTCTAATCTTTTCCTCCATTGTCGCATTAATATTATGGAATTCAGCCTCCAAGGATTCTATTTTTTTTATAAACTCCCTCAACGTTAGAAGTTGAGGAACGTGGCAACACTTTTCTTACCGATACACCTGCCGGATATCCTCTTACACGGCCAGGATGTTCGGGCTTTCCCAATGCCACAGATAAAATATCTTCCCTCCCAGATGGTGTAAATGTCCCCTGTGAACTCTGCTCCTCAAGAGAGTCCTGTAATAATTAATTGAACATTTCTATAATGATTGGAAATATATGACGAAAATAGTAAACTTAAATAAATAAAATAGATATCTTACAATCCTCTCAACTACGAGTCTCGATTCTTCCGAAAGATATTTTCCTTTTTTCCCTTCCGAGCTCTTTTCCATTTCTCATGTCTAGATGGAGGGGATGGAGGGGCCACCTCTCAAGAGCTTGAAGACTCAGCTCTTAGTTGTTGAAATTTTTCTGCCATCATTTGTTCTTCCAATAATGCATACCCTCCCCGAGATAAACTATGAGGGTATACATTTTTAGATTGGATCTCTTGATGAGCTTTCCTTGTTTGTTGTAGATTAAGAATAAGTAATCATTAACAAAACAATAATAAGATCATTTATATAAGAAAGATTATAAAAGTTTACATTGCCCTTACCAAAAATGATTCTTTTCTTCTACTTTCAAAAAATTGTCTCCATGTGTCTTCATCTATAAAAGGATATATACGACATTAATTCTCACGACTCCTATGACCATAAATGAAATCAGATGAGAGGGTTGATTTGAAATCCCTCCATCTCCTAGCATCCAACGATAAGCATTTCTTCCTGACTCCTCCAGTGTCAGGAATATCAAATGTCATCTGATAAAAAAGAGGTTAAAAATATTATATATACTAGAAACATTTAAAGAACAGTCAAACAATATCAAAAGATCTGACCAAAATGGTCTCCCACAGCTGAGAAATTATTGCCTTATCCACACTTCTCCAATCATCATAGAGAATGCTTACTTTGCTCTTAGCCTGAGTTGCTACAAAACCCTTAAAATCTTTAGCATTTGGACCTCTAGGAAGATCATCATCATCAAACTCCACGACTATCCTCTCCTCCTTCGTACGGGCAAGTGATAATTTTGGTAAACGTGTGCACCCACGCTTACCAACCTTTGAACACCTTTTCGTAATAGGAGCTTGTCAATGTTCCTCCCCAGATGTATGACCAATATGCTCATCTCCAGAATCATGTGGCTGATCAACTGATTGATCTGTCATTTTCCTTCAAATCAAAAAAACAAAAATTAGTTCACAAATATACAAATTCAAATATTGTAATACTACATAATCAGAAAATAGAAAAGTGTACTAAATTACATAATAGTAAACATTGGTAATATGGTAAGCATGTTAAACAATGATAAACATGGTAAACACAGTCTGTTGTACCCCTCTATCTTGGATTTTAATGATCACAATCACTCTTATTATGTTCTAACTTGTTTTCAAGTGTTTTTGTTGATAGGCAAAAGGTTGCCAAGGAGTTGGCCCAAGAAAGCTGAAAAGTGGACTCACTGAGTCCACCGGTCAGCCGGTGTGAGCTCACCGGCCAGCCGGTGTGAGCTCACCGGCCCGCCGGAGGACCCAGGCAGTGGACTTGCCCACTGCCTGGTGTCACCGGCCGGCCGGTGGACCAGACAGAGAGCCTTCCTCTGTCTGGACCACCGGCCGGCCGCTGGATCATCACTGGCCGGCCGGTGGACCAGAGAGCTTTGCTGTCTGGACCACCGGCCAACCGGTGATCCCCCACCGGTCCGCCGGTGCGCCCAGGACTTCTCCTCTTTACGGTTTTTATTGTTTTATCATTTTGGTTTGATACATGTTTTAATAAGTTAAAAATTTACAATATCTAACATTATATGAAAAAACTAAATGTAAACAAGAAATAAACATGTGTTACCTGTAATTTTAGGAATGTACAGTTGGATTGTTTTCCCAAATTCCTTCGTCGTGATCGTTCCTTATGGCACAAACCATGTCTTCAACATACTCATCATTATGTTCTATTAATCTTTCCATGGAAGTCGGGATCTCACATAAATCAGCATCTTCATCAAATTCATCCTCACCAACATATTGTTTTTTCCCTTGTAAAACAACAGCCCACTGCATATCTGATTGATCTACTACATAGAAAATTTGTTTGGCATGTGTTGCCATTATAAAAGAATCAGCTGTGTCTTCCAATCTATTCAGATTAACAAGTGTCATTCCAAATTCATCGTGTCTGACACTGTTGTTACCGATAAACCATTTACAGTTAAAAACAGGAACTCTAATTTTAAAGTAATCAGCCTCCCATATGTCTTCAATCACTCCATAATATGCACTTGATGCCGAAATTGGGTTTCTGTCCTTAGCACTCGAAAAATGCATTGCTTCTGCAAACACCAATACACCACTATTCTGAACTGCACTTCTGTTGTCCTGAGCTTTCGTATGAAATGTATAGCCATTAATGTCATAAGCGGACCATGTTATCACATTTAAAGATGTACCACCCACTCTCCATTTTAATGTCTCTCATACATCTGATCTACCAAGCAAGGTCTTTTTAAACCATGGAAAAAAAGTTTTGTTGTGCTCATTCAAAATCCACATTTCTTTCTTCTTTGGATGAAATTGTTTCAACTCATTAATATGCAATGTGATATACGGTTGAACATCAGCTATGTTATTCAAGATGTATGATTCTAACTTCTTCATATGTTCAGCTGACAGTGATTTGACTTTCAAGCCACGAATCCCCTTTCCCCCATTATTAACCCGTTCATGGCGAGATGGAGGCAAACCTATGTGATGCGCCGTAGCCAAGTAGCTCGTACAAAACTCTGCTACCTCCTCAGAAATATACTTTTCAATAATGGAGGCTTCAGGTCGATATGGATTTTTAACATATCCCTTTAATATTTTCATATACCTTTCAAAAGGATACATCCAACGAAGATATACAGGTCCACAAAGCTTTATTTCTCGAACCAGATGAATCATTAAATGCACCATCATATCAAAAAAAGTTGGAGGAAAATACATTTCCAAATGACAAAGTATAAAAATTGCATCGTTTTCCAAAAGGTTCAAAGCATTCACATCAATCTCCTTGTTACAAATTGAATTGAAAAAATAACACAACCTCATTATAGTCTTTCTGACACGAATGGGCAATATTCCACGCAGTGCAACTGGTAGAATTTGTTGCATCATGACGTGACAATCATGTGATTTCATACCTATCAACTTCAAGTCTTTCAATGAGACAAAATTTTTTACATTTGAAGAATAACCTTGAGGCACTTTGATATCATGAAGACACTAACAGAAGCTACTTTTCTCCCTCTTCGATAATGTATGACATGCCGGGGGAAGAAATGTTCGTCTTCCTTTAGGAGTGGGAGCTAACTCCAAACGTATTCCCATTGATAGTAGGTCTAACCTTGCATTCAACCCATCTTTTGTCTTTCCTTTAATATCTAGCAATGTTCCGATCAAAGAATCACAGATATTCTTCTCCACGTGCATGACATCAATATTATGTTTGACTTCATGATACCTCCAATATGGTAGCTCAAAAAATATTGACCTTTTCTTCCAAATATGTCTATCATTACCATATTTCTGTGTCTTTCCCAATGTCAGATCAAGGTTTTTCACCCTCTCAAAATACAAATCTGGGGATAAAGGTTTTGGAGCAGTATCAAATTCTTGTGAGCCATTGAATGCCTTTTTTAGTCTTCTATAAGGGTGATCCATAGACAAAAACTTTCGATGACCCATGTACACTGTTTTTCTCCCATGATGCAATTGACAATATGACGTCTGTTGTTCACAAATTGGACATGCTTTATGCCCTTTAACACTGTATCCAGACAAATTTCCATATGCTGGGAAGTCATTTATAGTGAATAGAAGCACTGCATGCATTTGAAAATATTCCATTTTATAAGAATCATACACCCTAATACCATCAGCCCATAACAGTTTCAAATCATCAATCAGCGGTGAAAAGTATACATCAATATCATTGCCGGGTTGCTTTGGACCAGAGATCATGATACTCAACATGACATATTTGCGCTTCATACAAACTTCAGGAGAGAGGTTGTAAATTACCAATAAAACAGGCCATGAACTATGTGTGCTACTGAGGGTTTGGTATGGATTCACTCCATCTGTGCACAAGCCTAGTCTCAGATTTCTAATTTCATTTCCAAATGTAGGGTACTGGGCATCAATTTTCTTCCATTGTGGACAATCAGCTGGATGACGTATTTTTCCATCACATACCCGCTCATCAGCATGCCATCTTAACCTTTTTGCATCATGTGAATTAGCAAATAAACGTTTGAAACGAGGAATTATAGAAAGATACCAAAATACCTTTGAAGGGAGCTTTGTAATCTCTACATCAGCTTGTGATTTTTCTTTCACCTTATACCGTGATGTCCCACATTTAGGACACTCTTTCAGAAATTCATATTCCTTCCTATATATAATGCAGTCATTCGGACAGGCATGTATTTTCCTGTATCCCAATCCCATCGGGCATAATATTTTTTTGGCCTTATAATGTGAATCTGGAAGATCGTTATCTTTTGGAAGAATGTCTTTCATCAATTGTAGCAGCTCTGTAAAACTTCTGTCACTCCATCCATGTTTCACCTTCAGGTTAATCAATCTTAACACCGCCAAAAAAACCGTAAAATCTGTACAACCAGGATATAATGGTTTTTCAGCATCACCATATAGACGTGCAACTGTCGGTTCTATCTCAATTTGTTCTGCTACAATATCGCGAATCATTTCTTCAATTCCATCGGAGTTACCATCTTGCGATTCATTATCATCAGTGACATTCTGTCCAGTTTCGCCATGCCAAATCCAAGGGTTGTAACTCGGATTGAAACCATGACAAATCAGATGATCTTTTATCTCTCTACTTTTCAACTTCTTCATATTCAGACATTTCAGGCATGGACAGAAAAAAATGTCACTACTTGGAACATTTCGTTTAGCAAATTCCAAAAAGTCATCAACACCTTCCTCATATTCATTGCTCATTCGATGTGCCGTAATCCAACTTCGACTCATTATTACCTATAACAAATAGTAAAAATATATATATTTTTTAGATAAGACAAATATATGTTTATATGAAAAAAAATCATAATTTGAATGTAAATAATTTTGAAATATAAAACAAATCGATGTGTAAACCCCCCTGGACACCCCACGACCCCTCTGGACAGCCCCCCACCCCTCCTGGACACAACCCCCCACCCCCGACCTGCTTGGACACCACCCTGGACACCCCCCAACCCTCTGGACAGCCCTGCCACCCCTCCTAAACACCACCCCCACCCCCTACCCCCTTGGACACCCCCCTGGACACCCCCCAACACCCACCCACACCCTTGGACAGCCCCCCACACCCACCCACCCCCTTGTAAACCCCCCTGGACACCCCCCGACCCCTCTGGACAGCCCCCCGCCCCTCCTGGACACCACCCCCCACCCCCTACCCCCTTGGACACCCCCCTGGACATCCCCCAACCCTCTGGACAGCCCCCCCCCCCACCCACCCGGACAACCCCAAATACCCTCTGGAGAGGCCGCCACCCACTTGGACAGCCCCCCACACCCATCCAACCCCATGGACACCCCCCTGGACACCCCACCGACCCCTCTGGACAGGCCGCCACCCCCTTAGACAACCCCCCACACCCACCCATCCCCTTGGACACCACCCTGGACAGCCCCCGACCCCTCTGGACAGCCCCCCATCCCTCCTAAACACCACCCCCACCCCCTACCCCCTTGGACACCCCCCTGGACACCCCCCAACACCCACCCACACCCTTGGACAGCCCCCCACACCCACCCACCCCCTTGTAAACCCCCCTGGACACCCCGACCCCTCTGGACAGCCCCCACCCCTCCTGGACACCACCCCCACCCCCTACCCCCTTGGACACCCCCCTGGACATCCCCCAACCCTCTGGACATCCCCCCCCCCCACCCACTCGGACAACCCCAAATACGCTCTGGAGAGGCCGCCACCCACTTGGACAGCCCCCCACACCCATCCAACCCCTTGGACACCCCCCTGGACACCCCACCGACCCCTCTGGACAGGCCGCCACCCCCTTGGACAGCCCCCCACACCCACCCATCCCCTTGGACACCACCCTGGACACCCCCCGACCCCTCTGGACAGCCCCCGACCCCTCTAGAAAGCACCCCCACCCCTCCTGGACACAACCCCCACCCCCGACCTGCTTGGACACCCCCCTGGACACCCCCAACCCTCTGGACAGCCCCCCCACCCCTCCTAAACACCACCCCCACCCCCTACCCCCTTGGACACCCCCCTGGACACCCCCCAACACCCCACCCACACCCTTGGACAGCCCCCCACACCCACCCACCCCCTTGTAAACCCCCCTGGACACCCCCCGACCCCTCTGGACAGCCCCCCACCCCTCCTGGACACCACCCCCAACCCCCAACCCCCTTGGACACCCCCCTGGACATCCCCCAACCCTCTGGACAGCCCCCCACCCACCCGGACAACCCCAAATACCCTATGGAGAGGCCCGCCACCCACTTGGACAGCCCCCCACACCCATCCAACCCCTTGGACACCCCCCTGGACACCCCACCGACCCCTCTGGACAGGCCGCCACCCCCTTGGACAGCCCCCCACACCCACCCATCCCCTTGGACACCACCCTGGACACCCCCGACCCCTCTGGACAGCCCCCGACCCCTCTAGAAAGCACCCCCACCCCTCCTGGACACAACCCCCCACCCCCGACCTGCTTGGACACCCCCCTGGACACCCCCCAACCCTCTGGACAGCCCCCACCCCTCTTAAACACCACCCCACCCCCTACCCCCTTGGACACCCCCCTGGACACCCCCCAACACCCACCCACACCCTTAGACAGCCCCCCACACCCACCCACCCCCTTGTAAACCCCCCTGGACACCCCCCGACCCCTCTGGACAGCCCCCCACCCCTCCTGGACACAACCCCCACCCCGACTTGCTTGGACACCCCCATGGACACCCCCCAACCCTTTGGACACCCCTTGGACACCCCCCCTGGACACGCCCCCAACCCTCTCGCGGATTTATAGAAAATGATGACAAATTAGTGAAATCATAAAATTAGTCAATATTGCAAGTCGAACAAATAGATCTAGGGATGATAAATAAGATTATGGTGCCAAAACGAGTTAAAAGGGTTCGCAATCGAAGAATCTTAGCTAGTTTCAACAAAAAAATCACAACACATATATATATACTATCCGCGAAAAAAAACGAACGAGTGGGAGGATTACCTGAGTGCTGCGAGTTTAGATGATTGATCCGAGGAGATTAAATATGAGAAACGATGATCGCAAAACGAATCTAAACCAACGAAATGGACGAGCCGATTCGGGTTTACGCGCGAGAGAGACGAGTCGCGACTGTCGAAGGTAAACTCGCGAATGAAAATCCACATTTTTAAATGAGTTATCACGTCGGTTATTCAATAACCGACGTTATAATTTTTTTAAAAACATTTATAACGTCGGTTATTCAATAAACGACGTAAAAACCTTCCTCCGATTCTTTTTTTACGTCGGTTATTTTAATAACCGACGTTATAAAGGGCTCAAAATCCGCGTTTTTTTACATCGGTTATTCCATAACCGACGTCAAAAACATCTGCGGATTCTTTTGTTACGTCAGTTATAAAATAACCGACGTAAAAAGGCCTTCGGAAACCGCGTTTTTTACGTCGGTTATAAAAATAACCGACGTAAAAAATGAATCCGCGCGATTTATAACGTCGGTTATTTTTATAACCGACGTTATAGGTGTACCGAACACAGGTTTTTACGTCGGTTATTAAATAACCGACCTAAAAACCCTCGTTTTACATATTATGATGTCGGTTTTATATAACCGACGTAAAAAATGGTGACGTAAAAAACGTTTTCTGCACTAGTGAGAGATGGACTTATGATGTAGGTATAGCCATTTTAGTATCTTGTGATGCCTTTTGGTCTGACTAATGCTCTTGCAGTTTTTATAGATTTGATAAATCAGATATTCCACCAATATCTCAACACATTTTTGGTAGTCTTTTTGGATGATATTCTGGTTTATTCAAAATCATTGTGTGACAATGAGCATGATTTGATTTTAGTTCTGTGTATTTAGAGAAGTCACTGTTTGTATGTGAATCTTTCGAAATGTAGTTTTTGGAATCAAGAAATTAAATTCCCAGGGAATAAAATTTCCAAGCATGGCTTTTTAGTTGATCTGAAAAATGTGAAGGTTGTTATGTCTTGGAAGGAACCACAGAACGTCTCTGAGATAAGAATCTCCCATTGTCTTTCCAGTTACTACTGACGATTTGATTTTGATTTTATCTAAGTTAGTGTCACCTTAAACTGCTATTACATGGAATGAAGGGAAATTCACCTAGGATGAAAACATTCAGTCTTCTTTTATTGAATTGAAATGAATTCTAACATAGAATCTGATTTTTATCTTACCTGACCTTGATAAAGGGTGTGTGGTTTTTTCGATGCATCTGGTGCTGGTTTTGGATATGTTTATATGAAGGATGACCATGTGGTAGCTTATGTGTCTCTTCATATTTGAACACATGAGATGAATTACCCCACTCAGGATGTAGGGCTTACTATGGTGATACATGCGCTTAAATTTTGGCAGTACTATCTCTTTGGGGAGAAGTTTATGGTCTTTTCTGATCATAAGAGTTGGATCTACATCTTTTCTTAGACGTACATGAATCTTATATAGTGAAAATTGGTAGAATACGCTTAGATGTTTGTAATTGATTTCACCTGCACCCCAAGGAATGAGAATCTTTTTTCAGACTATATTAGTAGGAAGGTACAGTCACTGGATGTTATTGAATCAAAGGAGGAGTGGAATTTTATAGGGATTTCCACTTAGTTTCCCTTGGATGCATAAAAGTATGTTTCATGTGTGTTTTCGACTAGTTTTTCAGTTATCATATTCTCTCCTGGAGTCTATTATGTAGTTTTAGTAGTAGGGTGATAATTTTTGAAATGTATAGGATAATATTTATAGTCGAGATACCATTTCTGGTCAGTTTCATTCTTCATATGGTATATATCACCTCTGTAAGCGAGTTGTCACACCAGCACCTATGAGAAGTTCAGTCTTCTTTGATTGTCATATCTCTTCATGGTATGTTCATCTATGAACAAGGAAGATTTATTGTGACATGATATGACAATTTTTTGTGGCTGGGTATGAAGTATGACATTGCATACATTGTGTCCTGATGTTACACCTGCCAACAAAGAAAAGCAGAGCACCTGAAACACTTTGGTTTGCTTCAGCCTCTTCCAATTCCAATGTGGTAATGGGATATGGTAACCATTGACTTTTATTTTTATTTCACTAGTAATAAATTATTCTATTTCCATGGAACTATATCCACAGTTTTAAAACCATGGCTATATGACATTTTCCAAGGGATATAGAAATATTTTTAGTAAAACCATGCCTATAACCCACTCTTATAGCCACAATTTTTAAAAATGTGGCTGTAGGTCTTCTATACAAGCATGGGACAATAATTTTCCTATATAAAATAGAGAGGGAAGATCTATTAATAGGTTTTTAGGTTACCGTCATAGTTAATAATAATATATATATCATAATTTATATTTATATAACCGAAGCTCAGTATTGTGTAGTGGTTAAGTGGATGGATTCTATTGGCGAGGTATAGAGATCGAATAAGAGTGGTGAAATATTATTTTTGGGCTATAGGCACATTTTTCCTTGGTAATATCCATAGTTTTCAACATTGGAAATTACACTTCTGGCCACAGTGGACGACAACGAAACCTATTTCCGTAGTTTTAAAAAAATGACAATAGGTCAAGCACTACAGTCACGATGTTAGTGGCTATGGATTATTAAAACCATGGTCATAGGTTATGTTCATGGGTTTGGTTCTTCTTGACATTGTTTTCAACTGTGGAAATAGAACAATTTTATAGTTGTGTTTACACAAACTTCTTGATGGAGGAATCCTATCTGGGTGGTTGTTTATCAGTTGATAATGTATGCTCATTTCATTCTAGTCAACGATTCCACCAATTCTAATGATATGGGTAGGTTTTATATGTAGGATATTGTGAGGATACATGGGAGTCCTTCCTCTATTGTTTTAGGTAGGGATCCCAACTTTACCATGAGTTTATAGAGGATTTTCCAAGAGGTAATGGGAACTCGGGTTTAGTTTAGCACCACATACCATCCATAGATAGATGGTCAGATAGAGTGTGTGTTTCAGATCATGGAGGATATGCTTCATGCATGTGTATTGGACTTCAACAGATCATGGGATATCTATTAGGGACTGGTTATGTTTTTCTACAAAAATAGTTATCAATCATCAAGAAGAGTGTCTCCCTTTGAGTCATTGTATGGTCACCTATGAAGATCCACTCTTTGATGTGTATAGGTGGGAAAAGGGGCATTGGTGGGACCATGTTTTTTTTTCTACAGACATTGTAAAAGATTTAGGATGTACAACGATGTCTGGATACAACTTAGAGTTGATAGAAATCATATGAATATAGAAGGTGGTGTCCTTTAGAGTTTTTAGTAGGTGATTGGGTCTCCCTGAATGTTTCTCCTTATTTGGGTCATCATTTGGTTGGAAAATAGGGAATGATGGCTCTAAGATATATTGGACCATTTTTTCACTAAGTGACTGAGGCATGTTTATTATCAATTTTCAAAACTTGTTATGTGAACCAGAATTCAAGATGTCTTCCATATACATTCTCTCAAGAAGTATCGACCCGATCCCACTAACTTTTTGAGTTGGGAAGAAAACGAGTTAGAGCCAAGAGTTTTTGTTTGGAATAATATTTTTTAAATCATTGAATCTCAGTTGGAATTCATGCATGGGAATTTGATTCTATTGGTTATAATTTTATGGAACCACAGGTCATATTTTCAAGAGACTTGGGAATGTGAGCTGTTGTTGAGGGAACAATGGACTCATCTCTTCCTAGAGGTTATGTCTTCCACAAGACATCCCAGAGATGGAATGTCATTATGGTGGGGAGTTTGAAACAACCCCTTATATAGATTGTGTATGTTTTTTCCTCTATTCAAGATACCTTTTGGTTTAATGTCTTTAGAGGTGTTTTTATAGACTTTCTTCAAGTTATATATCAGTTACACATTGTGTAATGATAGCACACATCATGTACTGGTTGCAACATACAAGTCATGAAAGGGGAAATCATGTTGTGAGAGGTCACACATTGTTATCAGGTATTCCATGAACTGACTTGAAAAGTGTTAGTTTTTAAGATAATGAGACGGGCTTTTCAGGGTACAAATCCAACATGAACATCATGACACGACCAGGGTTACATGTCATGAATCAGGCCACATCCACTTTTAAAACAAGCACTTGGATATTTTGGTTCTGTATTTTCTCCAGATCTTCATTGATCTCAACCAAAGGATGTTTTTAGGTGATTTTTATAGGCACATTTCCTTTTAAATAAATCCATTAGTCATCTATTCTCTATTGTAGATGTAGGGCATATCTCCAAGTATGTTATCTTTCTTCTTCTTTATTGCGAGTGATCACGGTAGCGCCCTAGCATTGTTTTATCAGATCTGTTAATCTATATTTTATGTTACTTAATTTTATCCTCTATTTCTTTTCTTAGATCTAGTTCTACACGCCTTTCCATCATTATTCTTGGGGTGGCGAGTGTTCATCCTCATGGTATATGGGTTTCCTCTCTTCTACCAACATCTTATGTTTATATTTGGATCGATCCTATGATATGAGGATTTAAATCTAGGTCATTAATTGATGTTATTGGGGTTCATTGTTTCTGGATTCTATTGTAGGCATGCGGGACCTAGTAAATAAGGAAGATAGATCCATATCAAGATGGTGATAATGAATCTTGTTGTTTTTATTTTGAAATTGATTCATATGGAAATTGGTACAATTGTTTTGTGTGTGCTAAAAAGTTTTCTCAATGAAAAATTATATTTTAATGGGTTTTTATTAATATAATGGAAATGGGTTATTCTATGAAAATGGATTGTGATATGGTTTTGAAATCATTGAAATAGAATTTTGAAAAAGGGCACATGGGTTATATTGTCTACTTAGGTTGAAGGATTATCATAAGGCCATCATCCATTACTTGTGATTATGAAGGAGGTATGTCTTAGGGATTTCATATATTTCCTAGACCCATTTTTCTTGGGGACTGATATTTTACATTTTGGGGGTTTACTTAGGGGGTGTTTCTATTATTCCTGCGACTATTGTTCCGGGATCAAAATTTGTGCACTTAATTATTTGTAGTATGAGTAGTAAGCAGCAAGGACTTGTATTATTCATTGGTGATGTGATACATATGATTTTGTTTTGTATTTCCTATAATTATGAGTTATCTATCATATACATGTTTGCGCTTGTGAAAAATGATATGGAAAACATGCGTTCAAATTGATATACCAATTTTGTTTTGAACTATGGAAAAGGAAAATGATTAACACATTTTCTATAAAACTTTTTTACTTATTTTCCATGATTTTTTTTTGATAAAATGATCTTACATGATTTTGTATACAGAAAATTGTTATGGAACACTTGGGTGGGATCTTACTAAGACTGTTAGTTTACACCCTACACACCTCTCTAGTGGCGCATAGACCTATTTTTGTCTTCCAATTCATAGAAAGGCACAGTTCTATAGTGAGGCAGCAATGTTCATGTTAGTTGGTTAGGTAGGTGGTGGTGAGATTTTCAGTGTCTGTACCTACTAACGTTTGGAGTAGTTTTTTGGCTTTTAGTACTTTTTTGTTGGTATTTACTTTATTTGTTTTAGAAATTATTACAGTTGTTCTAGTTCCATTTTTTTCTCATAGTTATAGATTATATATTTGTTGTTATTCTGATGTTTCATTTTTTCTATCTGTATATATATGACATGTGGATGTTCAGGTTGGGAGAAATAATTATCTATTTTGGGTATTTCGATGACCGAGTTCTTATATCCAGCCCTTGAGGATCATGAATCTCCTTCGGGTATGTTATGAATTGGGTTGGGTTCCCGGTTTGAGGGCTACTCGGGTCAGTTCCCTATAATGAGATTTTGAAATAAACCATTACTGTGATGGTATCTTCTGAATCGTAATCAGAAAAGAAAAAATAATCAAAAAATGAAACTTTAAACACCCCAACTATATATATATTTAGGATATAACAAATATATTTGATGTTATATACACCATACAAAATAAATAAAAGTTGAATATGGGATATGTATCGTAAAATTTAATGTGAGATAAGAAACCCTTACTTTATGACTGAAATTTATTTGTACACATTCATACCTCATGAATAATATATATATGTTTATTATTTATATATTAATGATCCACAAATATATTTATGATACCATATATGATTTAATTAATACATTTTATTATCCTTTTATTAACAATTTCACGTTAACGTAATGTTTTCGGTAATAACTGCTTTGTTTTTTGGGATTGTTTTGATTTAGTATATTGGCTCATCTATGTATGATCATAGTTACTTCATATCCATAATGGTAATAATAAAATTAATAACATATATATTAATTATATATTTATTTGTATTATTCAATAAATATTAGATACAAAAAATAAAATACATCGTTCATTGAGATAGTAGGTCATACGTACTCATGAACACTATTTCAATTTTATCATTGGACAAAATTAAATAAACGTAAATAATATATTACCAATATAAAATCATTTTTATGTCATATATATGACTTAAATTAATTAAATTTACCCAAATTTTAGCCACATAATATGTCAATTAAAAACGAATCATGTCACTTTTAGAGAAGGTAGACCACCATAAACACGAATGATGTTATCATATCACCAATGGAATGGAAGGAAATAAGTTATATTTTCTATAATAATTAAATAAGTATAATTATTTTTTATATTCCATATATATTCATTTAATCTATCCTTATTACAATCCATGTAAAATAGAAATGAAAAACACATCACATCTGTTCGTGAGGTGGTAGTCCTTGATACAAACGAGCAACATTATTGTTTTAACAAGTGTAGAGAGGTATGAAGGTTGATGTGTTATTATAATTAAATTTTTATAATAGTATCATAAATATTATATATAATAATTTAATATCTCATTATATCAAACTATGAGAGGTGGTGGTGGGAAACAAAAAACATAGGTTCAGGCAAGTGTACTCCGCGGTACAAATGAATGATGATTATGTATCTCATAGGATGGAAGTGGGGATAGATATAGGTTTTTCCATTTACATAATAAAATTTTCATATATATTATATTCGTGTATTATAATTTTATTATTGTTTTAATATATTTTACTTATTTAGAATAATTAGTAAAATTCATATAATTAAAATCATTACCTCTTCTTCAGACTGCATCGTTAGGTTTATCCCAAATTCGTCAAAAATAGGATTTATAATATTAAAAATTATACTTGGATAAATAGAGGTCATTTACTAATAAATTTGGTTTTCTATTTTCTATGATAAAGTTTTTTTGATGTGTTAAATGAATATGAGAGTGAGTGGATTTTTATATGTGAGGTGAGTGGCACATATGACAGTATTGAAAAGAAAAAGGCGTACTCATGTATTTCACAGACCAAAAGGATCCCAAAATGGTACATTATCAATACCTAGATTTTATAAGGTATAAATATGTCCATAAATGGGTTAGGAGGAATCTTAATGGTGATTTTACAACCATATCATTTTATTTTTACCCCTATTAAACCTATTTTCACTATATGTGTGATAATTTATTTTTACTTTTTTTAATTTTGATTATGGTGAATATTTATGTTGAAACTATTATATAATTTAAAATTTTATTAATAAAAATATATAATATATTTAAAATTTTACATTAACATATTTTTTAAAATTTAATTTAAAATTAATCATATATACGTGATTAAAAGTTTATTTTCCTAAGAGAAATCTTTCAAAAGTTAAAAACGTTTTTATATAAAATTTTCTAATGCAATTTATAACAATGACCAAAATTGGATAAATAGATATATAAGTGGTGTAGTTTTACTTTTATGAGAATATTAGAATTTATTGGATTTTTGAAATTCTTAAAAATAAATGAAAAGTTTTAACAAAAACTAGTACTTTCAGTATTCAATGAAAATTTCATCTTCCCATAAAATTATCAGAAATTCACCAGAAGATAATTTTTATATGATGATACCAAAGATAAAGTTTATTTATTCGAATATATTTTCTTAAAATTTGATAAATTAAATTTAAAATAATTGTAGAAAAATATGTCAAAACAATTTTTTATAAAAATAGAGTTCTCAATCATAAAATTTGATATATTCTTATATATTCTCTATAAAACACATAAGATGAATTTTAAACCTTATATTGAACATATAGTATAAAAATTATATTAAAACAGTAAAAGAATATTTTCTTTATTTAATGATGTAATTCACATTTGTTAAATGAAAAAATTGTTTTCTAGAAAAATAATTTCTTTATTTTCAATTGGTTCCTATTTTAATTGTGAATTAATTAGTCCACACAAGAATAATTTTATATAAATCTGTAGACTATATATTTTCATAATATAATTAATCATATTCATACCATATATTCCAACAGCTTGGTGATAACTACCACATTTATAATTAATATATTATTTGTATTTCACATTTTGTTTAACCTTGGTGTTGAATGTAACACAAGCTAATCTAAGTGATATGTGTAACACAAGGTAAAATCAGTGTTCTATGTAATGAAAACTAACTAAGATATTGAATTAATTTAAAATGGGTTCACTGTTAAAGCTTCGTGTGTAACATTCTCTTCTGATTTTGGTGTTGTGTTTCAAAAATTTTATAAAATATTATGTTACACTTCTAAAATATCTACATGTTACACCTAGACTAGTGAATCTTTTTATAATTTCATATTGGCCAAGATTGTGGTGAAACTCTTGGTATAATTAATCTATATATCTATATAAATGAATTACATTGAATCTTATACTATATTGATTTAGTACATTATATTTTAGTATCTTAATCAGTTTATAAGTTTAAATAATTTAAATCATTAGAAAAATATAAAAATGTATCCTAAAATCAATAGTAAAAGTTATAATGCTTTAGTATATACCGCTAGATTATTCATTCATAACACCAAAAATATAATGGTTTATTGTGTCCTGTGTATCAATAAATACTTAACAATATCAATAAAAATAAGTATATTAATTATTAAGAATATGATTCCCATGTTTCAAATTATTCATAAAAAATTAATTCAAACAGTCTATCATTATATATTATTTTGATGAATTTTTTTATTAAAACCAAGGGAATAATAAAATATTTTTTTCTTATTTTATTTAATATAGATATGAAATTAATTTTATTTTCCATTAAGGGTATCATGAGTATATTAATAAATAACCATGAGTAATAAATATTTGGATACTCATTAAGTCATAAAATGTAAATTCCTATGTTTTATAAATTGAAATAAATTAATATAAATGATGAAATTACTCTACCAACAGGGACCCTACTACGATCCAAAAAATGATTGAGTATTCATTAATAAAGTTGCCTCAAATAGGATAGTTCTGCATGGATTCAAATAAGAGGGAAAATGATAAATTTGAGAAATTTTCCCTTCAACCCTCTATATAATATATCTAACACTAAAAATATATAAAGTGACAGTTCATCCCATAAATTAAAAATGAATGGATATGTATATGTGTGACCCTCAATCATGATGGAAATAGTACATAACTATATCATGATAAATATTTCATAAAATGAATATCCTAAACTAAATATAAATACTATAATAACCATTGAGCTTAATGTAGAACCCTATGTGATAAGAAATAAACTCTATTGTAAGGAAACCTCTAATTAATATCACCTAGTCAAATTCTATAGCTCAACACTACCAACTCAAAATACATTGTGTAATTATATATAATTAATAACTCCTAAACCACCATGACCATATGACTATACAAGTACACATGTAGGATTGAGTAAAATAACACTATATTATATCACTTGATATAATTAATTCCATGGAAAACCTATGTATTCATAATAATAAACTATTCCAAGATCATCTTATATAGTCCGAGCCTGACTACATCTCCACTAAAATATATTATAAGTAAAAACTTGGTTTTGAGTTAATCCCTTAATAATGGATGAGTAATATATCATGAACAATACAAAATAATGAAATGTTTTCATAATTAATGCATAATATGTCCTTTTAAAACATAATACTATAGTTCAAAAAAATTATTTCTATGAAATTTATAAATCTAAAAATAATATAAAAAATAATAATTTTCTTAAGTAAACCACACCATTATATAAGAATGAATATTCATATATAAATAAAAAATAAACTACCTACCATTGATATTCTAAATTAATGCAGTATTTCCTCACTATGCTTGAGAGAAATCAAAGGGTCACCAAACATCATCATTAGAGGTCCACAACTATTTCAAAATTCACCCAAGGGAGCTATGTTAAAATGTTAATCATCGTATAAAGTAACCATCCTCTATTCAATTTGTAGATACCATTGGTGGTACATAAATCATTTCTTATTCAATTATCACTCATAGATAGTATACAATATTAATAATGATAGGGACCTCCAATTATTAACTCATAATAGTGGATCAATTTAATGAAATTTATTTATGATAAAGAAATTATCATGGGGATCATAGAAAACCCAATTTTCATGTTTATCATTTAGATGATGAGTCTAATCATTATTAACATTCAATATCTCAAAACTCAAAAAATAAAAACTCATTTCATATTTAAATGTTTCAATTTAAAAAAAATGGTTCACTCTTGTATGATATTATAATAATCAATCATCTCTATTCTATTTATCATCACAGCTAGGGAAAACGTTCATATGGGTAGGAATGGTCAAACATCAAAATACTAAATAGTATAGACCAAAAACATCATCATTAGTTGATGTAAAACTACTAAATAGTATATTTCCATTTATTTATCAGGCTTGTGAATATAGTGAAATGATGACTTATTACATTTTATAATGTAGTTAACATAAATCCATTATATAAAGTATAATTGGATATCTCCTTGAACACTACACACATATAGTAGAGAATATGTGTTATATGGTAATAATATCACTTATATGTATATTTCTATAAATTTTTTTGGGAATGGACCATAATGATAATTTATCAAATAAAAATAATCTAGAAAGAGATTTTGGAAAATAAACCATATGTAAATTAATAATTATACATTAACATTAAAAATTATTCAGAAACCCTTAAAATTTTTAAACATTATTCACATTTATTTTTAAAAGTATTAACAAATATCACATATTCAATTAATAATCCCTATAGAGTATTTATTGGTTAAATTTTCATATAAATACATGTGTTCTTGTTGGTATCCAAAATAATTTTTTATGCAAACCGTTTTCATATATAATATATATATATATATATATATGAACTGAAGGGTATTCACATTTGAAAAATGATTAAAATATTAAACATGGAATTTTTTCAACACATTTCATTATCCACATTAATACTTAAATATTAAAACACTAAAACCCACTTTAAAACCCTCAAATGGATTCAATAACCTCACTATCTCCATATGAATGTAATAAGAGTAAAATAGATAATAAAAATACACAAGTCATATACAATATAAAATATAAAATTTCATCATCATTAGGATAGTATATGATATGTTTCTACATTATGACATATGAAATTATAGAAGGGGTAGTGGACCAAATTGATGAAGCAGGATATATTTTCCTGGATTCCAGTGAATTCATAGTTTAGACCTCAATACATTGGGTAAAACTTTTATCATATCATGCATCACAATAATTGTACCATCCTCACATGGATGGACCAAAAACTAAAAATACAAAGGATTCTCTTTGTTGTCACTAAAAAACTCACAACACAGTGAAAAAAATTAATAAATTATCATAGATATTTTTATTATATAATGAAAATTTCCCCTCTATAATGTTTTAATAAAATATTTCTCAAGGAACCATATAGCATCAACAATAGGTTTTTTTAAATATGGACATGTTGATTATAAATCATTTAGTACTTGATTTAAAC
Source organism: Viscum album (assembly GCA_963277665.1). NCBI lineage: Eukaryota > Viridiplantae > Streptophyta > Magnoliopsida > Santalales > Viscaceae > Viscum > Viscum album. The sequence goes on along the minus strand of OY728147.1, from coordinate 126,727,375 downwards.
TCCCCAAAACACATTGTAAATCCATACCGGTTTCTGAAGACTCTTAGTACTATGAAATGGGTATTTTACTTCTATTAATTATATTATACATGATACCAACTAAATATGTCCCAATTTTTTGTATCAAGTAATAATTTTATAAAATATGTCACAAAATAGCTAGGAAATCCTAGTACCCTGATAACAAAGCTGAAACTGGCATAGCATGGTGTGTGTTCCTAATTCCCGTGGGTTGGGGACCAGCACCTATCATCATACAAGATAAAAGTGGGAACCAATTTCCAAAACATATATCAGAATATAAAGATACATATCAATATTCTATAAACACTTCAAGGTGATAGAACCAATAAAAAAATAATAAAATCAAAACCCAAATAGTACATTATCGAAGTACTCAAAAAATATACAAGATAACTCAAAAATACCAAAGGACACATCACGCAAACCCTTAAAGGATCATGAACATCCACCTCCCCCAATAGGTGCTTCCCCTTTACTCAGACATGGAAGAATAAAATCTACAAACACCCAAAGGAAAAGGTAGGGTTTGAGATTAAAATCCTGGTGGGGTCTCACAATGTGTTCTATAATATTATGCCCTAATAATTAATGAAAATATTCTTTCAATTTCAAAAAAATAGGTCATGATGATAAAATTTCATAATTGAACAAAAATATGATTTTTATTTTATAATAATAAAAAAACAATTCCAACATGGAATACAAATATGCTTTATATCAGTAACTAAGCATTCGTAATGTAGTTCTATAATTAAAATAAATTATAGTAAACAACATGACAACAAGAAATATGGTCATCTTCCATATGGTGTGATATTTTTTAATGACGAGATCCTTACCCATCTCATAATGGTGATCCCGACTAAAATTTTCACACATGTACCTCTGGATCATTTCAAATATGACTCATAAAATCTCTATCAGGGATAAGATCTGTCAAACATTGATTTTGTTTGAGTTTTTGTCATTAATCCATTAATAGGGAATTATCATCCTAGCAGTCTTGTCCCAAATACCCAACTAACTACCCAAGAACATGTTTCCACAATCAATTAAGTGAAAAAGGTAAAATCATTTCATTTCAGGTAAATCATCATTCACAATTTAATTTCCCAATTTTCCATTTCAAAATTCAAACTCACATTCCAACCTAGATGGTTGTTTTATCATCATTTAATTCCATTTTAAAATAAAAACAATAATACTTTTTCAACAATTTTATTTATACAATTTTCTCAAAATTAGTTCACAAATCATTTCATAATTACTAGTAATTTCGAAATATGTCCAAATTTGAAATTCTTTTAGGATTTGGGGATATACCTAGAATATCATTCCAAATACAATATGTATTCCAATTACATGGAATTTGTTTCTCATAATTCAATTGAGATAAATTTCAAAAAATAAATAAAGTCAAGATTTAATGAATTTCTAATCTAAAACGTAACCACCTACCTTTAATCCGAGAAAGAAACACCAACCCCAAGACTTGCCAACAAAGAATTATGTCTTATAAGATATAAGAGATCAATATATAAATAGGATTCAACAGTATGTATTTTAGATCCATCAATCCCAAGATGATATATCAAACTCACGGGAGAAATAGTGGGATACTGAATAGACAAGAATACCTTATATACAATGATTTTCAGCACTAATAAACATGAAGATGACTCACCAAATAGAAAATCTATAGGAATATTTGAACTCTAAAAATTCATAGGAAGTGTCTCTAGGTCAATGGAATAGAAAACTAGAAGAATGAAATAATAATTCCAGGTGAGTCAATATCTTAAATCCAATGATTGGGGTTTTACAAGGTATGTAAGCTATGCATGACATCTAAACATTCATTCTTTTTACCAATTTCAATGCAACTTATATTTTATTATTTCACATCATGTAACCCTAATACATTATATGTAAATCTCATGGACTCTACAAGACTATAGGTTTTTTGCTAAAAATTCAAATAAATCCCTAACTTCATCATTATAGGTATCCCAAAAATTCATTCTTGACATTACTCTCCCAAAAAAGGATAAAGCATACCTGATTGAATTTTAATAGGGTGTTATAACCCCCCACCATAAAAACTTTCTCTCCCCATAAATCCTTTAAAAAATCCTCAAAATGAACAAGGTGAGGCCACTACTCTTTGATCCGTTCATCATACTCACACATCCCATGTTAATCGAAACAACGATTAAATTTCACAGAAACAAATGTAATAATCTCCATATGATGTACCATGGTATTATAATTAACTATCCTAAATGGGTTCTCAATCATGAATAAATTAGGCTCAACATCAAGATCACTGCAGCTCAAAACATGATTGGGCTCGGAAATATAAATTTGTAGTTATGATACACGGAACATGTTATGTATTAAAAATCACTATGGTAGAAGTGCTAAAATATAATCCAATTTAACACCATCCCAATAACCTAAAAATGTCCCAAAAAATGGGTGTAAAGATTCCCTTTCATCATATACCATCGATAGCCTATATAAGGTTAATCATTCGAGAACACTTGGTCAATGAATAGAAACACTAATTTAATATGTTAAATATTATCATAAGATTTAAACCATCTTTGTGTTGTGGAAATCCTAAAATTAATCAATAGAATAATTGATGAAATATCTTGGACCAATCTTGGTATAACCCAGGAACATTCACCAATATCTGGCCAACATAATAGAGATTTACTTGACCTACCATACAAGCCCTAAAAAAGGTCCTTCTTGATCTCAAATTGGATTCTATTGTTATAATAAAACTCATCTAGCCCAAAATATTTATTCCATTCCCCTCCAAAATAGAGTATGTAGGGATTAAAAATATCCTCAAGAATCTACAAAGATCTCAATATTTATATGTCCATCTATGGATGGTTTTTCATACCAAAATGAACCTGATAATGTAGTGCCTCATGAAGTCATCTCCAAAAAGGAGAAGTAAAACATGGTTTACTATCTGAGAATATGAACGATATAACTCCGTGAAAATGAACGTTATATCACATGTATATATTTATAATCACTTTATCTTTTTTTTGTATCATGAATGTCTATAATGTTTGACAATTTGGTAAGCCTATTGATCATAACCCATATTTCATTCTACTTTCTCTGGGTATGATAAAACCCAACCAAATATTCGATAGAAATATCCTTCCACCTCTATGTTGTAAATGTCATTGTTTTAACCAATACTTAAGGGATATTATTCTCATCCATGACCTATTAAAAAATATATCAGTGTAAAAAATGTCAGTAATGTCTCATCTCATATATAGAAACCAAAATCAAAATCACATATCATAAAACATCAATGTGATTCTTGGGTGCAAATACTGCTGAGAATTATAAAAATCCCTAGTCACAGCCTCTCTCAGAGTTGGAGAATGGCCACTCTATAATGGTCTCTCAACAATAAAGAGATTCCCTAATGCAACAGAATTCATCATCAATATTTTCTTCTAAATGAACCATTTAGATAAGTTCAGGCTTCAACTGAGCAATTTCCAATACAACCTCAGACCCTTTTTATGAAACTATAGTACGAAAAGATGAAAAAAGTTACATCAGGTTTGACTCTTTTAAAGACTCTTTTATAGATTGGGTCAAATGTTTTATACTCAGAGAATCAACAATGACATTCTTTTTCCTTGGGGTATAGGATTTATTGAAATAAAAATATTATTGGTACTCTACTGAGAACCTCTTGTAGAAATGAAAATATTTTAATATAATATATAACCGAAGATCTTATGGTTGGAATACATGGTAAAACTTTTCTTTAAATGGTAATGATTCTAAATCATAAGTTCCAACATCATAGAAATAAGTTCAATGTCATGGTAGGATATTTTTCTCATGTGGAATAATCTTTTGAGAGACATAGTAAAATATGTGATCATCCGTTATACAAACACAACCCAAAACTGAACCTAATTTGTCATAGAAGACCACACAATCTTATATGGCCTTAGGAAGAGTCAACATTATCACATAAGAAAAAAAAATCCATCTTAATAAAATAACTATTAAATTTCTCATCCCAAGAAAACTTCACTCCCTTCTATGCTAGAGCATCCATTAGAGAATCTAATAATGATAAATCCTTTAAAAAATGGCTATAATATCTAGATAAACCCAATAATCTCTAAATACAGAAAGAATTATATACATTCTCACTAGTTAAAATAGCTTCCAACTTTTAATGATCAACTAAAACACCATGTTCCAAGTCAACATGTCTAAAGAACATAACTTCCAAAATCTAGAAACCACATTTTGATATCTTGGAATAAATTTGGTGACTTCTCATCATTTATAAAACTTCTATCAGATGATACACACAATCCTCCTCAAACATAGAGTAAAGTAGGATGTCATCCATAATGACCACCACAAATATTTCAATATACGAATAGAATATCACAGTCATAAATTCCATAAATACTATAGGAGATTTGGTTAGAAAAAATGGAATAAAATAATACTCCCAATTCCCATGTCTACTCTATAATGTGTTTTTAAGAATGTTAGTTTATTTTATTATCACCTTGTTATAACCAAATCAGATTTCAATATTGAGGAAGTATTTTTCCCTATTCATTTGATCAAAAATATCATAATTTCATGGAAACATATACTTTTTCATTACTATGAGTCAATTGAGTGTCTATTAATCAAAACATAAGAAATGTTTTGCATCATCTTTCATAGAAAAAAGAAGACGAGCCACATGAGGTTACACACTTTGGTGTTTAATTTCCATCTCTAGTAAAATGGTATTAAACTATATTATTTTCACTAGTTTCATGTGATAAGAAGTAGTAGATATAGGTAGAGTACCAATAACTAAATAAATATAGAGATCTACCTCCCTTACATGTGAAAAACTATAGAAGATTGATGGAAAAACATCGTGAAACATATCAATCACTGGAGGGAGATAACCTCACAACGATTCCCATTAAATATAAAAAGAATAAACTCATGTTAACTTCTTGATAATTGTATTGGAATGTTTACCAATACTCTAACTCATGTTCCGATCTCCATGAATGGAATGTAGCACACCATTAGGCACAGAAAAGTATACCCGTTGAAAATAACAATAAATTTTGGATTTATTAGCAACGAACCAACCAATACCAAAAATGAAATTATGATTTTTAATGTCAGGGACTAGAAAATACCAAGAATATTCAATCTCAAAAAATAGAATACATAATATTTAATTTGGTTCCCTTCTCTCTCTCTTTGTTATAAGGGATGTATAAATATTCATCACATAATATAAATTATCTCTAAAACAATTTAACAAGATCAATACATGAGTCGATATAAAAAACAGAGATGCACTAGTATAAAATAAAATTAGTTAGTAAATATGAAGATATTGTTATAGAACCTATCACATTCATTAGTCCCATATTGATTTCCTCTAGTGACTCTTTCATTGTGTGATGAATATTCGTTTCAAATGTATGTGACTAGAACCCATTAGACCTTGAAACACCTTATTGAACCAAAATAATATTTTTAATGATGATCTTATGCCTATATGTAAAGAAGAATAAAAAAAAATATCTTCAAGTGTCCATAACGTCCATAGGAACCACATATGTAGGGTTCTAGAGAAAAAACCTCTTTTGAAAGCCAATCCTTTCCATATTGGAAGAAACTAAAATGGACTATGCTAGGAACCACAAGATGTCTCCAAGAACTCTGATATTGATATACACTATGAGACTCATCACAATTTCTCCCCACTTTATGGTAACTTACAGAACTACTACTTCGAGAAAAATGAACTCCCTCCAAACCTAACTTTCCATCTAGATCAATTTTTTACATTAACTCCCTATCCAACATGTTAGCATAACACAAATATCTTGAGTAAGAGAACATGAGATTGAATACCATATCGAGGTCCGACATATTACTACATATTCTTCATCTTTTCATTATATACATTCTCATGTAGAAACTATACAATCTCAATGAAGAGATTTTCATGTATCACCATAGTCATGTCAACCTACATGAGTTTGTTAAAACATAATAGGCTTTGAAAGCACTATAGACTCTGTATAAAACATATCAACGAATAGAAAATTTATTTCCTTCTATAATAAACCATCATTCTTCTTCTCCATCATAGTTGAGTCACACCGTCTTTGTCTAGGTCCCTCCAGAGTAAGGCAACACACTTTTCCTTAATTGGTTTGATATATTCCATCAATAAAACAAAATACCAATCATTATAAACCAACCCTCAGCCTATTGGGAATCATTATATCCTTGGAATTATTTTGGTTTATGGATAAATAAATCCTATGAATAATTAAGAGATTAAACCCTATGAGAGTCCACAACTAGAGCCAAATTGGTATAGGGGAAAGTGCATGTCCAAGAACATGGATTTCATAGACAAAAACCTCAACCAAATTCTTGTCTAAAAGAGTATTTTCTCACAGATCTTCATCTACAACATTCTCATAGACAATATTCGCATGGATTATCTGAGTAATAATGATACACAACAACATCAATTAACATTTAATACCTCATTATATTACTCATATAAAAATTCAAAATCAAACAAAGGGAAATTAATCTGATTTGATAGACAAAAAATATTTGGATATATGACCATCTAAATCAAAAGTAGGTAAAATAATTGAACTATTCATCAAGATGCCTTTCCCAAAATACACATTGTGACTTAAGGATCATTATGAAGAGATATTTCTAGGAACTCACCAAAAAATAACTCATATATCCCAAAAAGATATAATAAACTACATACCTATACCAGGGAAAGACACCCACACTGCACCTCTAATATCACTTTTTCATGAACCAGAACGAATACCCTAGAACCCTAATAACTGATCTAGAAATGACATAGCTTTATTTGAATTCCTAATCCCTATACATTGAAGACTACAACTTGGAATCATGCATGATAAAATAGGGAATTAATTTTCCACAAAAACAACATAAGATAAAGATACATATAAGTATGCTCATATATCCTCAACGAGATAGTGCTGGAAAAAAATGGGTAACTAAAAACCCTGATAGTACATCATAAATGTACTCAAATACAATAAATGTTATCTAATATCTCCCAACGGTCACATAACATTAATCCCTAAAGGACTAAGAAAATCCACCTCCCCCAAGATTTGATTTTCATTTACTCGGACGTGGCATGATTAAAGCTAAAAAAACAAGAAGGAAATGGTAGGGTGTGAGCTTAAAACCCTTTTATAGTATCACCATGTGTTACATAAAAAGATTATATTACAATTAACCAATAAATTATTTAAATTTCAATAAAATATGTCATGGAGATAGAATTTCATATTTAATTCAAAACCTGCTTTTTATGTCAAAATGATTGAAATCATTTTAAACATGTCATAAATAAAAATATTATATAAAATATTTCAAAAAATTACTAGGAATCGGTAAAGGAGTTTTGTAATCAATATAATTTATAATCAAAATCATAAAAAAAGTAACATGGTTATCTACCCTATGGTAGGATAGTTTCTAATCAGGGAATCCTCACATGTCGCATATTAGTGATCATTGATAATATCTTTACATGTGTCCCTTTGGATTTGGACGAATAGGATAAATAAAAATCTTATAGGTCATAAAATCATCTGAACTTGGTTTTTGGTAGAGGTTTTATCATAAATCCATTGTTATAAAATTTCCATCCTACCATGCTATTCTAGAATAACCCACTAACTACCCATTCTCACATGTGATAAATAAAATGAGTTAAAAAAGTTAAAATCATTTCAATTCACATAAATCATCATTCACTGATAAATTTCCATATTTTTTATTTCAAATTTATAATTCAAATTCAAAACAATATCTTGGATTTTTCAGCATTTATTTTATTTTTCAAATAAAACTAGTCATAGGTTATAAAATTTCATTTTAATTTATTATTCTCAAAATCAACTCAAAAATAATTTCAAAATTCCTATAAATTTCAAAATAACCGCAATTTCCAGTTACTTTATAATTGGAAGTTTCTCCTAAAATCTCATGAAAAATAAAATCAAGATTCCTATTAAATCAAATAGGTTTTTTAGATCCATCAATTTGAAGATGATATATATTATACCCATCACTCAAGATTTTATACATAGTATATCCCAATTACCCATCATCTAATTTTTGAGTCCCATGTACCTTCAAAACACATCAATGTTTATTAAAAATTTGATTTTTAATATTTACATAGCCTATACAGTGTGCATGTAATATAACCTGGCACGATGTAAACCAATTTCAAGGAATCATCATGGAAATGACTACACATCATGTTACCCAATTACATGGTGTAAAAATCCCCATTTGTTAGCATAAAATCATGTTTTTATGCGTAAAATTCCAAAAAAGATATCTGAGTTCACCATTATAGGTATGATTGTAGTCCCTTCTCAACAATACTAAACCAAAAAAAGGAAAAAAAATTAAAACATAACTAATATAAATTTAACAGGGTGTTACATAATGTGTTACCATTTACTTCCCAATAGACATGGTCGATGATTTTACAAAGAATCAATTTATATCATTTGATGCCTTATTTCCTTAACTCCTCATTCAATGGGAATTGTAAAATTCATTCATTGCCCACAAATGGTGTTCTCTTCATGAAAACATGTTGAAATATATCACGTTCTTTTTTAGTGGGTGAAACCAAACCCCTTATATGCTAAAATAAGTGGATATTTTTTTTCATTCAATGAATGAAAATTATATTTACAAAACTATAAAATTGTTATATGAAAATATTGTTACTACTATATAAAATATTTCATATAATTAATTAATTTTAAAACTAATTAATATTGGTGACATATATCCACACCTATATTGGAATCACCAACACTCCCATAGATGTATAAAATAATATTTATCCCAAATACATTCGAATGAATGTTTAAATTGTATCTTTTAATATATTTATAGACAGTGTGAGAAAATATCGGATCAAAAACATGAAACAGTCAAATATAAACCATAATTATTTAAAATATTCAATTGAAATTTTATTATAAACGAATTTATATTTTATGATTTATTTGTATTATATTTTCAATTTACATTAGTTTCCCTTGTGGGTAAATAATATTTTGTATGTTATTTTCACAAAAAATTCTATGTTCACTACATCGAATCTTATAAAAAATAAATATAGGGACCAAATAATCTAATTAATCAATTGATAATAAATTTTTCATAAAAATATATTTCATTCTCATATAGAATATATGTTATCATATTCTCCCCATATTTATAGACCTTTTTAAAAAAATTCAGTATAGTAGTTTCTAAGATCATGATCATATTTAATTTCACCAAATACACTTATATGTATCCTTGTACCTATAATAATTTAATAGGAGGTAAATAACACAATTATAGAAAACCCTTATCTCATTGATTATATGATTTTGTAGGATCATTATGAAATAAATACATATATTTATTTACCAATATATTAAGATAAATAGTTTACATTATATATTTGTGAGATTGAGGATCAATAATTGAAAAAAGTAATTTATAAATTCATTATTCCATACTGAGAATAAAATCTCATTAATCATTTCACAAACACCACTCCAACATGGATTCATCTAGAAAACATTGGAATGACTTTTTATATGCTGATCATACATTATCAGTTTTTAAAATAATATATTTCCATAATAAAAATATTTAATCCAAAATAAAAAATTTTATATTTTTCCCATACATGGGAACCATACATATATACCCTTTTTTAGAATTTTCCAAAATTTTGACCATCATACTCAATCCTAGATGAGTCTCCTCATAATAATGTGAACTCTTCCCCAAGTTCAAGGGTAAGTAAAAGTATCTATCACTCTAGAACCATTGATCGTACTCCATGAAAAAAATAATCATATAATTTTATAATCCATCAATTCAAACCATATATGTCTATTCTCAAAATTATAGTAATTTGAAAAAAAATACAAGTTAATGACCAATATAACAGTATCATTATCCATAACAAAGAATCATGAATTATATTTCAGGAAACACATCATTATATCATCTCAGGTCATCATTGATTAAAATAAAAGGGATTACACATAATTTAATTAAAATATTACATTTTACAATTCACATAAAAATCCAATTTATCTACTAATAGAGATTGGATTCCTTTTTCCATTTTATAATATATTCACTAAAGACCATTGTACAAATTTGAAATATGAAAGGGTAATTTCATTGATGATTTGTGAAACCTAGTCAATGATTCCTTTCATAGAGTGAGTTATTTCATTACCATTCTCTAGAAGAGAACATAATTTTACCCAACATTAAGGAAATATAATAATGATTGTAACATGAAAATGGTAAATAATGATATATCTTAACATAAAGATATTTTAGTTAACCACAAAATACCCATTTTTTAAAAGATATTGTTAGTGACCCCAAGCATAATGATGGGATATAATACTCATATATAATGATCTAAATTGAATATTATATATATTTCTTCCTATAAATAGAATTATGAATATAATAATAAAATTTTTAACCTTTTTTAATCATTTATCTTTGAAATTCAATTGTAAATTTTTTAAAAACCGATAAAATTTATTAACAGCTATAATTTTTAAATTAACATCCAATTATTCAATAATATTATTTCAATACCTTGTGATTTAATTTTATTTAATAATAAATTTTCATAAATGATTCTATTATATAAATATTTTTTTCGGTAATACACATTAATGGGTCATATTAAATTTTATTCATCTAGTGTTTTTGGGATCATATAAAAAAATCAACTCTCATTTTAGTGGAGTGACTATATCCTTGGATTTAATTAATATTAAAAAAATTGAAATTATTTTATTTATTATTTAATTAAACATTATATCATGAAAAAATCACTCAAGTAATATGGTAATTTAACACACATTAGTTAGTTCTATTTTTTTCAATGATTCATCATACATAATTATCTAATCAATGTTACTACATTTATATATGTAATTATCAAGGATTTCATGTTACTAACAGGTTGGATTATTTATTCCTATTTTAATACTCCTACCTATATCTATCAATATTAAATAGTAAATATTATTTTAGGTAGCCACACTACCACATATGAAGTAAAAGGTACTGTTTATAACATAAGAAACAATCTTATATTTTTCAGTCCTATATAACAACTATCAAACAAAGTCACACTAACTAAAAAATAATAATATATATTTTATAAATAATCAAGGATATAAAATATATACATTTTTTTAATGTAAATGATTGCTGAAATTTTTTTAATGATTCTTCTCTACAGTTTTTATGATTCTGTCACATAGACCTAACTCCATGGGATGCAATAATTTGAATATTATTTAATAAAATTAATCCACAACTAAGATATATTCATTAAAAAATAATTTTATTGAACAAAAATAAAAAAATGAATCATCATTTTACATAATATTTAAAAAAAATTCATATCCATCTTCAAAATATACATTTTTTGATACCATAAAATCTATTATTATAAGTTGTACATGTGTTTGATATTGACTTCAATCTATAATGAAAATATGAGGGAATATTATAATAGTTAACTTCAAATATATCTAAATATTTAAGATCGAGGATATCTAAACTATGTTTCTAGTCTATTCTCATCATTCTAGATAAGAGATAATCATCAATCAACTATCTCTGAATATCTTCCAAAAATATTTCCACTAGATATTATCATACATTATATTATATTTTAGAATATAAATCATCATGTGAGATGAAAATGGGGGTGTTTAACATACCTATATTTTATAATATAATATTTATTATCGTAATGATTGTTTGAGTACTTTTTAAGACATCACCCATAATATTGTCATCATGATTAAATAACTCTCAAAATGATAATATACTAAAAAAATTTCATAATTAGATTAATTTAATAGATTTTATTTTTTATAGAGGATTTATGTTTTTAACATACTAATAAAATATATTTATATTTATTAAGATATAAAAAAGTAATAGAATGATGATTTATTGAGTTTAAAAATACTTGATGTGTAAATCATTATACTGAAATATCCTAATAGAATTTTTTGTTTCTTACATAAGAGAAAATGATTCAACCATTTATTTCATTGTTACATTGTAATTTATTGATTTATCATATTTTCACACTAACACAAGATTACATAAAATTATAATACCTGTGATTTTACTATCTTGAATGAGTAAAATAAATTCATTTTTAACTACATCTAGGTAGAATTCATGTCACTCTTTTATAAGTTATGTGATAGTGTATATCATTAGTTAAACAATTTTGGTAAAAATATAATTGATTTGAAGCTACCATTTTAGGTCGGGGATTTATACCATTATATTTCTCTATAACACAAAGAAATTTGGTTTTTATGATTTTAATGCTAAATAAAATTTCCTAATTGGGAAATACATCACTTTATAATGAATGAGAGGTTTTGGTAGAGTTAATAAACTGATACTATGATTTTAAGAAGTTATTTTAGAGATTTGATCCATTATATATATATATAGTATTCACCAATAATTATTCTAAAAAATAATATTAAATGTACACATTTTTTAGAAATATCATAACATTGTGTCTTAATATATAATTATGATGGGGAATTACGATGGATTGTAAATTACTTTGTTATGATTTTTTAAAAAAATTTGGATCTGGTTTCAAAGAATAATAACTATTCGAATAAATAATAATAATTACAGATAAATGGGGAATACCCATTGGTAATATTATTCATTTTAATTACAAATTGAATATGTGTAGCACTCTAGGACTACCTTTATAATCCATTCATCAAGTAATTTGTTCATTTTAAAATTGTAAAATGTGATTTTAGATCACAACCACTAAGATCGATGAACATATTCAGTCAAATGAATTATTTTTGAATCGTTTAAAAATTTCTTATAATATATAATATGTTTATTCAAATTATTTTTCTCATTCACATAAAATTTTAATAATTATTTTCGAAACTTTCTTAATAAATGTCAGACTAATGTTTTTTATATTTGATTAAATTTTTTATGGATTCATTAATTATCTATATTATATGTGTCAATATTTACATTAATTGGGAATAGAAATTGGTTTATATGGATGTTTTTAGCATATTATTGTCTTCCTATTGATAATATATTTTTAGTGAAAAAATCTAATTTAAATTACTATAATAATTAATGTATCTTCATGTCTGATGAAAATACATTTCACATATGGATTGGGAGGTTTTTAAAAAATCATATATCATTATAGATAAAAATTTATTGCATCATTTATTATTATGATATTTTTATTTAAGAGGTTAGAACCTTAACATTACACTAAAATATGATTATTAAATATGATTTTAGAAAAATCAATCCATTATATTAACCAAACATTTAGATATATTTGAGATGCGTAATTTTTTCTTAGAGATTGAAAAACATAGGGATAAATTTTCATGAAAATCAGGATGATGAAATGAATATAAATTGTGCATGATTAGAAACATTACATGAATATTTTTAACATAGTCATATGGTGGAAGATATTATAACTAATCGGTTCTCAATTAAATTGAAAAATATTGTATTCTCAATTTAGATTTAAAAAAAATATTTTCAATACTACATCATGGTAAATAAGTTGATGCAAATGCTATCGAATCATTTGGTTTCAAATTTTTACATGTTATAGGATCAAAAATTGTATTAGATTTTAATTCAAAAACAAAATGAAATTCTGATACACAATAAGATGAGAAAAACAATCATTGAATAAGTATGGCAAATCATTAAAGGTGATTAATTTTAAATGAAAAAACAATTAAAAATTAATAAAACATAGAGATCTTTAGAAGAGGAAATAGAACATGGAGATAACAAAGTTAATATTAATTATTTCATTTTAAATTTATCTAATCATGTAAAAATATAAAAATGTATTTTTAAATGAAATATTATAAAAAAATAAATCTTTTCTTGGAATACTTGATATTTTTATCATATATTTGAATAAATTATCAAAAATAAAAGTAAAATGATCAATCTAAAAGATCATTGAAGAGAAACAAAATGTATAAAACTCAAAATAGAGGGGAATTATCTAATGTAAAATTAAATGAACTATAAATAAGGAATAAAAATGATCTATCAAAAATATATTTTTCATCTTTAGGTATATATGTGAAATTGAGAAGTTAGAATCTGAAATTGAAGCCCCTAAAACGTAATGGATCAAATAAAACAATAAAAAACATTAGTGAATAAATATATGTAATTAGAAATGAAAATGTATAATATAAAAAAATAAGGCGTTATAATTTAAAACATATTTAAATATTTATAATAATGAGTATAAAAATAATAAGATATATATACTATTTTAACATATGAATAATGATACATTTATTTAGTACCCATATATATAGAGTATCATGGAAAATTCCAAGAAGTAATATATTTTTCTCAATATTTTTTATCTCAATTCTATTCATGAGTCATAGTATATGATGTTTGAAACTAACAAAATATTTTTTATCTATTAGATCCCAAATTTCATTGTAAAACATTATTTAATTCTCATAATTACATGAATAAATTTTAGTTAAAGTGTAAAAATTACATCCCTAAAGCTATAGAAATATCAAAATTTCATGATATATTATTATATATCACAAAAACCTAATTATAGTACCCATATTTCAAATAAAAATCCCTTATATAATCTAGGAAAAAATTAATATGATGGAAGTGATTATAAAAATTGATAGAGAGTTGTTATTTCATTGAATTAATGTAAAATTGAAATTCAATAATCAACTGTCCATATAAATACTAAAAATATATATATGAAGTAAAATAAAAAATAGTCTAACATTAAGATTTTAGTATAGGACTCATTGAATTAAGGATTAAAAATTAAGGATGATGTTTTAGAAAATCAATAAATTAATAAATTGATGATAATTTAGAGTGTGATAAAAATGATTATTTTCACTTTAGAACCAATAATTAATACCACAAAAAACGATGGACTTATAGAATATTATGTTATTGGAAACAATAAAAATAGAAAACATGAAATTTGGAATATATTTTATTTATGTCACCATGAAAAATTGGGGGAACAAGTCACTATTTTATGGATATTAAAACCAGAGGATGCAAGAATAAATTTAAAATTATGATTATATTCTTATGATCTTAATGTAAACAAATGGAGATATATAATTTATTATATTTTAGTAAAATTTCATTAATAAGTTATGTTTATTTCCTTCCAAATTAATCATAGAAACTTGATAAGTTTGAATGTTTTCAGAGAATTTTTGAAAATTGAATGTGTTATAAAATCAAAATATTTTTTCCTCATATTATATTAAATATAATGAAAGTATATATTAGTGAATATATAGAAAAAATATTAAAAGGAATTATTTTTTTATAGAAATATATCAAAAATATATTTGTTTAAGGGGTGATTCAAATTTTGGATAAGATGGGTAGAACCATTTTTACATAGAATGGAACCAAAAAATTATTATGGTGTCATGCAATAATAGTGGTCGGCAATATTCTTGATCAATTTATTTGTTGAAAATTTTTAGTCAAATTTACTAATGAGATATTGTTTAAAAGGATTAGAAAAATCAATAACTTGAAGATATTTGATACTCGATGTTACACCAAGATTAAAGGATATCACGTGTATACGTTTTATTAAATTTCAAATGAAATAAATAATTATTGTGTATACACATGAATGAATATGTTACTAGTGTTATATGTTTTCATTAATAAAATTATAGAGTCCATTATGTTACTTTCGTGAGGAATTATTTCATTCCAAAAGCATCATTGTCAATGATTGAGGATATGTATAAGAACCCACATTTTTTACAGATATTTTATTGTAAATATTTTTTATTTCATTAATAGATTTGGTTATACAAAAAACAAACTTTAAATGAACCATCCTATATACTAAAAATATTGTTCTTTAATGTGAAATTTATCACCTAGTCAATAAATTGTAAGGCATGAACATGACTAACTTAATTATGATAAATATATGGTTTACAAATATAAAATTAATTATATTGTTATCGAGTGACTAGAAATAAAATAATAATAATTTGAAATTTAAATAATTGGTTTCAAAAAAAAATATATGATTTTTATAATATTCTAGGATATAAGATGAAATACTATAATCTATAGCATACAAGATATGCAACACCATGTTGAGATGGTATGTGTGAGTATGATATACTCCATATTACCAAATTTAGGATTGAATATATAAACATGAGATGCTCAAATACAATAGGGTGGATGAGTTTTATACTTTAAAATCCCTAAGGAAATTTTTCATATCCAAAATTCACAACACCTCTAGGTTCTATTATATTTCTTGATTATGGAAAAGTGATTCCAGAAATGAAACTTAACAAAAGTTTACACAAACAAAGATTCTACCTTAAAGCGTATAGAAACCTATAAAATCAGAGAACAAGTTTAAGGAAGTATAAGAATGTTATACTTTCCTCAACAACTAAAATTCACAGCTCAAAACAAAATACTACAAGTTACAAGTATTAACTATTTTTACTCAAAAAGGAGGGTATCCAACAACCCTGGAGAAAAGGACCCTTGGTTTATACTTTCAAGAAATCCTATCTTACCCAAACCTAGGTAAGACCTCAATATGAAGATTGGTATCTGTCTTGCTATCCCAGGGAGCCCCCGATTTGTAAGGAAATCAGCACCTCTTACATTACATCCCGAAGTCTCTGATTTCAAGGAAATCAAACCTCTGCACTAAGAAAACATGCATGAAGAAAACTTTGAACAAGCAGTTCAAAACTTTCGGCATGATACCTGACTGTTTTTAAGAGCCTCTCTCTCTCTCTAGAAATCACTTCAACAACATGTAAGCACAGTTTTCAAAGTTCAGTTTTGAGATTTTTCAAATGAGCTCCTATTTATTGGCACGACTTCAATGGTCGGCTCCCTCTTCCAACATTCATATTTTTCCTTTAATTTAGGAGGGACCTTTTCAGGTGTCACTCAAACAATGGTTAGGGTGTTACTAAAATCATGACATCATTTTATAACTAAAAATGTGTACGCATAAACAAAAACTGATATTCAGAATGTAAGTAAAAGAATGCTTGGAGTCTAACCAAAATTGATATCAGAATCTAAAACATAATGATATTCAGATTCCATTTTGAAGGAATTTGGAATCTGAATTGTATAGAATTCCAAAGTCTGAATTTCAAGGAAATTCGAAGTCTGGATTCACAAGAATTCAGAACCTGAACTTACAATGTTTGGAGTCAGAGTTCATGAGAATTTGAAGTCAGAACTCATAAGAGTTTGGAGTCTGAATTCAAATAACTCGGAGTCAGGACTTAGAAAAGTTCGTATCTAGAATTCGTATTCAGAATTCTGAGTCATAACTCAGAGGAGTTCATAATCAGAATTCGTATTCAGAATTTGGAGATAGAAATCAGAAGAGTTTGTAACAAGAATTCTGATTTAGAATTTGGAGTCAGAACTCAGAAGAGTTTGTAACCAGAATTCTGATTCAGAATTCGAAGTCAGAACTCAAGAGAGTCCGTAATAAGAATACTAAAAATTTGGATTCTAAAACAGAATACTTCATATCTAGGTAATTATATGATTCCGAGGTTTTTGATTACAAACCGAATTTTATACTTAGTAAATATTGATATGAACAATGAAATCTAGGTAAGGGTAAATTTCCATTGGGAAGGAAATTTTCATTATAGAATTAAAACAATGGGTAAAATGAGTTTTCCTTGAAATAAGGTGTTTGTGATTTTCAAAACAAGAAGGAATGGTAAAGTCATAAGGATACCTTATTGACTTAACAATCTCCCCCAAGTATGAAGAAATGGAAAAGTCATAAGAAAAACTTTATTGACTCAACAATCTCCCCCTTTTGGGAAAGCACAAACATCCTTATGGAAAATAATATAAGGACATAGCAAAAAATTTCGAGACTTTGAAAATAAAACATATCTCTCTTTTCACATTGGAAAAGATGAATTCAACTAACTCCCCCTTAGGCTTTGGAACACTGAGGATCATATTATAGATTTCTAGAATGGTATTTGTATTATCTTGGGTATGTAAATCATTGTAATGAGAACTCCCCCTTAGATAAACTCCCCCTTACTTTGGGACATATCCTCTTATACTTAGAATTGTTTATCCTTCTATCCATTATAATTATTTTTCTTTCTCCCCCTTTATGATTTTCAAAAAGAGTTTGAGGGAATGGAAAAAATATGATACCTGAAATATTAGTATAGAAATCCAAAGAAAACAGGAGGCCATAAATTCATGACAATTGGAAGAATTAGTACATGAAAAAAAACAAAAAAAGATCAGATTTGGGTCTATTTTGTTTCTTTTTCTTTGGGAAATAGCTTCTTCATGATTGTCTTCAGCTGTTTCAACTCTTCGTGATCCTCTTCTACTTGATTTTCTAAGGCTGTGATCCTATCTTCTTGAGCCTTCAGGGCCTCTCCCTGAGCCTTCAGCAAGTCATCTTGCTTCACAACCTTTTCCTTCATCTTGATCTAGAGATCCCTCTCTGTTTTCCAGCTTTGGACAACAAAATTAAACTTCCCATTTTGATCTTTGACATATTTAATCCGAGAATTTTGTTCAAGATTTAGCTTTTCCTAAAAGCTATTTTTAAGATTCTTGATTTTTTTGTCTTATGTATCAAAATATTCCTTGTCATCTTCATGAAATTGATCACGCTCTTCCAAATAATCAATGATTTTCTTACAGCATCTGGTCATTTAATTGCATGATTTTATGGGGGATTAATAGTTGATAAGGAAATTCTTGTGTTCGACCTCAATCTTAACACATCCATCTATCACCATAGATATAGAGTCTGATTTCTGATTCATGCTGTGTTGTAGCATGTGGAATCTCGAGTCAATTGCTGGAATGATCGGAATGGTATCCACAATCTTCTTTAGGGACTGAACAATAAAATCATGACCTAAAGCTGATGACTCCAAATTTGACATTTTTCATGGAGATAGATCTTCCTCTATCTCTACCAGCTTCCTCTTAGAGGATCCTCTAGCTTCCTTAATTCTAAAAATTTCTTTCGTTGGGGTATCATCAACTACTTGTTTCCACTTAATAATTTTCAGAATAGCTTCTCCATCAGGAAATTCATGCTCACTTCAGATAACTATACAATCTTATCTACATAAATTTTTTCTTTTTCAGCTCCTACATCAACATCTTCAGGAAGAATGAAGTCATGATTATGACTCTATTCCTCGGATAACTTGTTTACTTCATCTTCACCCTTCTCATCTATTCCCGAAGTAGAAAGTTTTGAAGATTCGGCTTGAGAAGTCTGGATTGACAATTTTACGAAAGCACTTTATTTTTTCATGATAATATTAAACTTTCTTAATCACATCATCAGAGACACCATGACTCTCACCTTCTTGTACATCTTCTGCAGCTTTCTCCTCTTCCAAAATATTCTCTTGTTATTTTTCTGGAGTCATGAAATTTTTTCCCGGTGTGTGAGGTAATGGTTTCATCATGAAGGTTTTCGGTATGGGAATGTTTGCACATGAGCCTCAGCCCAGGTGGTGAGGATTACTTAAGTGCATCCGAGAGGCCCGGGATCAAATCCAGGTGGGGGATAATTTCTGTGTTTCTGTAGCAGGCATTGTAACAGGTATGGTAGCAGGAACTGTACAGAACTGTAGCAGGTACTCTGCAGAACTATAGCAGGTACTGTAGCAGACACTGTTTGGCACTGTAGCAGCCGGAAATATGACCCCATTTGGGCCTTCGGGCCACCGATTTGGTCCTCAGGTCCTCTAATGCCTTCAGGCCACCCAGGCCTTCGGGTCAATAAGGCCTTCGGGCCACCTCAAGGCTTTCAGGCCACCTTAAAGTGCAGATGAAAACCAGAAAACCTACAAGGAACAATTTTCAGAAAGAGGAGGAGTAAGGAGCTTTCACCATTGCAAAATCTAAACGGATTGCAAGAATGAGAGGGTATGACACCTATCATCGGGACAAGCATGTACATGCATGGTAAATCCAAGCCGAACAGACATGCAAAGGTGGAGAGCTGATTTCACGATGAAGATGCTAGGGAGGAGCAGTTCCATGTAGTTTTTCTAGGTTGTATGTAATGTTTGAAGCATACAAGAAATGAATTACTCTAAGGCATATGGGCCATGTAATACATACACCTATGGGACTTCTAAGTGTTCCACCTCACCACTTGAAATGTAGATTATCAAAAATAAATAAAAAAATAAAGGCCTTTGGGACATTAGAGGAGGTATGGGAATGTTTTCTAATGCTACTTTAGTAGCCTTCAAAAGAGATTTCACAATCTCTGCCTCTGACATATTTTTCTTAAGAGTTTTCTCTTTGTCTTGCTTCTCAAGCTCCCCAACATCTTTTTCTTTCAAAGCCATGGCCTCAGTAGGATCTAGGAAAAATTTTGGTTCCCCTTCCTTTTGAGTATTTTTATTCTCCCTCCACTTAGAAACCACTTAATTTAGATAAGCTTTCTTCTTTTTGGACATTGGAGGTGCGGATTTAGATTCTTTGGCCATAGGGGTTTTCTCTGTTGCTTCCAATTCCTTTAATCTTCTCTTCTTTATATCTTTTTTTGATGGTTCAGTTTCTTCAATATTTTTCAGAACCACTTCTGCCTCATCCCCAGGTATATTATAAAACTTACCTGAATCTTTAGAGAAACCAACATTCATTCTCTTGAGGGTATCATCACTGTTAAACATCACTTTTCAATTCCTCATCTTGGAACTCCAGGTGATCTTGAAAGATTCAAGGCATCGAACTATCAGTTTGGAAATTAAGGCAGGATACATAATAATCTGAGCTCTCATATTCCCATTCTTGATATTCTCAATCGTAATGAGAATGTTCTTCTTGAGGTTGAACGTCCTTAGGTTTACCAAAAAATCTAACATAAAAATGTCAATTTTCTTAAGGGTGTCCTTATAACCCATCCTCGGTACAATAAGGCCCTAAACCCATAGTTGAAGAATCAAATTGTTGGTAGATAGATGGTCAATCTTTGCGGTCTTGACATCCGTAAGTCCAAGAAATTCCATAGCCTTCACCTTTACGAAACATCCCAGAACATCCAGTAGCTTATGGGAGCTATACTCGGCTTTCCCTTCATATGACCACACCACCAATCTAGTAGCCTTGGTGTAAGAGAGAGAATAGGTTTTTTCAAAACTCTTGAAGGAAAATTTATCTCTTCCATCTTCTTTGAAAAAGCTATCAGATTCATAAAATTCTATAAGCAAATCTGGACACCCAACATCTTGAGCTCCTGTCTTTGAAATGGATACACTTTCCCATCCATTGAGCTTGATGTTCATGGAGATAATAGAGTTCTATTTTTTGAAGTAGTTTGGATGCACTAAACACTCCCCATTAATTTTCCACTCCGAAATCGGTTTGACAGTAGACATTTCTTAAGAAGGAACTTCTGCAGACATTCAGACTGGGGCACTTCTGAAAAGTTCAGAACATGCTTTTGTAGAGGGGTAGATAATCGACATGCAAATTCTTTGAAATCCAACGTGGGACAAATATAGGGGGTCCCATTTATATATGTGATGAAGTGATGGTTGAACTTCCCATTTGAATCCAAAGGCTGAGAATTGTTCTGATTTGATCTGACTGTTAAAATAATAGACACAAGGAAAATTTGGTAGGATTCGATCTTTTTCAGTTTAAAAAAATCGTATTTAAGGAAACTAGAACTTGAGAAATTTTAAAAACAAAAGAAACTACAAGCAAGTAAAAGATAATTACGAAAACATAAGAAATAATCATACCTTTTATGTTGTTTGGAGAATTATTTGTATCGAGGAAAATTATTCTTGACGGGATTTAGATTCCAAAAAAACATGAAAATAAAAAAAAATTGAGTACACAGATCTTCATTATGAAAATTGTCTTTATGAAAATCATCAGTACGAAAAACTTTACAACGAAAATTTTATGAACGAAAATTTCCATTATGAAAATTTCAAGTACAAAAAGATCCATTACGAAAATTTTCTAGTATGAAAATTTTCATTATGAAAATTTTAAGTACGAAAATTTTAATTAAGAAAAACTTGAAAGACTATAATACGAAAGACTTGAAAAAAATTATTAAGAAATATATGAAAAACTTCATTATGAAAAATACGAAAAACATCATTAAAAAAATATAAAAAACATCATTATGAAAAAATATGAAAAAAAATTCATTACGAAAAATATGAAAAAGATTCATTACGAAAAATATGAAAAAAAACATCATTACGAAAAATATGACAATGCTTCATTACAAAAAATATCAAAAAGCTTTATTAAAAAAGTATATGAAAAAGCTTCATTACAGAAAATATGAAAAAGCTTCATTACGAAAAATATGAAAGAAGTTATTATGAAATGTACTCCCCCTATGAAAAGGAGTTTATTACTATAAGAAGAATGGTTCAACAGGAAGTTATATAGGAGGATTACCTTATGGTTATCATTCCTCACTTTTTTTAATGTATTCAAATCTATCAATGGGTAAATATTTTGTGAAAATATCAACAGGTTGATCTTGTGTTCTGCTAAATTGAAGAATGATATCTCCTTTTTTGTGTGATACCTAAGAAAGTGATGCCTAATATCTATGTGTTTTGCATGAGAGTGGTGTGCATGGTTTTTACTAAGGGAAATGGAACTTATATTATCACACTAAATTTATGTTTTGGTAAAACTCATACCATAATCTGTGAGTGTGTGTTGCATGCACAACACTTGATCACAACAACTTCCAGGTGCTACATATTCAGCTTTAGCAGTGGAAAGTGCCACTGAGTGTTTCTTCTTGTAAGACCAAGAAACTAATTAATCTTCTAAGAAATGAAAAGTTCTAGATGTACAATTTCTATCCATTCTACATCCACCAAATTCATCATCAGAAAAGATTTTTAAAACAAAATCATTTCTAGAGCTATAAAATAGTCCTAAATCCATGGTTCCCTTTTGGTAGCGAAAAATTATTTTCACTGACTTTAACTGAGATTCCTTGGGATTGGATTGATATATTACACATAAGCATACTGAAAACATTAAGTCTAGATGACTAGATATCATGTAATGTAGACTTCCTATCATACCTCTAAAGGTTGTTTGATCTACTGGTTTCCCAGCATCATCAAGATCAAGTGTGTTTTAGGTACCAATGGGAGTACATATACTTTTAGTATTGTCATATCAATACATTTTAAGAATATATTTAATATACTTACTTTGGGAAATATATTTTCCTTTTGGTTTTTGGGAAATTTTAAAACCAAGGAAAAATTTTAAATCACCCATCATACTCATTTAAAACTCATATATTATTAAATCCTCAAAGGAATCGGTTAAGGATTGTTGAGTTGAACCAAATATAATTTCATCAACATAAATTTTGACAATCAAATTTTTTTTCTTATCGTTATTTATAAAAAGGGTTGGATCATCATTTCCATTAACATAGTTATTTTGAAGGAAAAATCATGTACGTCTATCATACCAGGCTCGAGGGGCTTGATTATGGTTATACAAAGATTTGGTAAGCCTAAAAACCTGATCAGGATGTTTGGTATCTTCAAATCCAGGAGGTTGTTCAACAAAAAATTCCTATTGAACATAACCATTAAGGAAAGCACATTTCACATCCATTTGAAAAAGTTTTAAATTGAAGAGTGCTGCAAAGGAAAATAAAATACGAATAGATTCAAGTCTAGATACTAGAGCATAAGTTTCATCATAGTTTATTCCCTCTTGTTGATTATAGCCTTTAGAAACTAATCTGGATTTATTTCTAACAATGATTCCATTTTCATCACACTTATTTATGAAGACCCATTTTAATCCAATAACAGAAGTTTCCTTAGGTCTTTCAACCAATGTCTAGACATTATTCCTTTCTAATTCATTTAGTTCATCTTTTATGGCTTTAATCCAATCATTATCACCTAAAGATTCATCGGTACTTTTTGGTTCTAATTGGGAATGAAATTCTAGATGTTCTACTTAATTTCTTAAGGAACTCCTAGTCCTTACAGGTTGATTCACATCTCCAATGATACTATCACTAGGATGATTCTTTAGAAACAACTTATTTGGGGTTTTTAAAACATGTTCATCAACACAGGGTAGGAAATCTTCTATGGTAAATGTTTCAGAAGTATCTTCTTGGAAATTTTCCTTATCAGAAGGATCTTCTATCATAGGATGACAATATGATTTTGGAAACACATCTGAGGATGTAGGTTGGGGTTGTTTAAAAACAAAAGGATTAGTATCATAAAATTTAACAAGTACTGTTTCTTCAATAGTACAATTGTTTTATTAAAAACTCTATATGCCTTAAAAGTTGTGGAGTAGCCTAGGAAAATTCCTTCATCAGATTTTGGTATGAATTTTTGAATATTGTCTTTAGTATTCAAAATGAATACCTTGCTAACAAAAACATTAAAGTAGAAAAGTATAGGTTTTCTACCATTACATAACTCATAAGGAGTTTTTTTATGAAAAGGTCTAATCAAGACCTGATTTATAGTATAACAAGAAGTACATACAGCTTCAGCCCAAAAATGGTTGGCTATCGAATACTCACACAACATAGTTCTGGTTATCTCTTGAATAATTCTATTTCTTCTTTCAACAACGCCATTTTTTTTAGGTGTTCTGGGTGCTGAAATGTTATGAGTAATTCCTTTTCTACTACAGAAAATTTTAAATTCATAATTTTGAAATTCTCCACCATGATCACTATTAATATTTTTCAATGGAATGTTTTTCTCATTTTTAACTTGGGCTTTAAAACTTTTGAAATATGATAATGCTTCAGACTTATTTACTATAAGATAGACCCATGTAAATCTAGTGTAATCATCAACCATGAAAAATACATAATATCTTCCTCCAATGCTTCCAGTTTTTGTAGGACCAAAGTGATCCATAAGCACTAACTGAAATGAATCAGCAGTTTAGACTTCACCGATTAATTTAAAACATGATTTGTCTTACTTTCCATATTGACAAGGGTCACAAACTTTTGAAGAATCAAATCTATACTCCGGTAAATCCTTAAAAAGTCCTTTCTTAGAAATTTTACATAAGTTCATAAGGATACAGTGACCTAACCTTGAATGCCAGAACCAAGAGTGAACTTCCATTGCACTACAGAAGGTAGGTCTTGGCTCCTATGGTATTCTATGTTTAGTGTGTAAAAATTCTCTTGCCTATTGGAATAAAGAATAAATTCTTCCTTGGAATTGTGTACTAAGCACTTATCATCCCTAAAATTCACAAGGTAACCTTCATCACCTAAATGAATTATGATAATGAGGTTTTGGTTAAGAACCTTAACAAATAAAACATCTGAAATCAATGTTTTTTCAAGAAAAATGATGTTACCAATACCAATAATTTCTCCTTGATCATTATCTCCCAAAATTACTTTTCCTCTTTTTGTCTTGATAATCTTTTCTAAATTGTTTTCGTTGCCAATCATATGCCTAGAACATCCACTATCCATGTACCACGTATTTCTGTTGGTACCTTCTATATATTCTTGAAAACAAAAGAGTTAGTCTTTTGGATTCCAAATATTCTTGGATCCGGAATTGTTAGACAACAAAATATTGGGTATCCACATTTGTTAAAAAAAATAAGTTGTATAAAACCCAAGAGATTGAACTTTATTTAAGGATCAATTTTTCTTCCAAATTCCCACCACTTTGACATTTAGTGAAAAAAGGGGCTCTAGAAGGAACAAAATAGTTGTTTTTGAAAACTGGTTTTTGGTGAGTATAACCAAATCTAGTAGTATTTTCTTGAGGTTTAATTTCAGAATACATATTTCCAAAACTTTCCTTCCCATTGGTAAAGTTTTCAAGAAGCTTCGTAAGAGAAAATATTTCGGATTTTAGTCTGATGACTAAATTCCTATCCTCAGGAATCATTTCCTTAGAGTTAGATATTTCCTCAATAACTTTTATCTCTAAAAAATCATTATTAAGATCTTTAGAATGATCTTCCTTATCATAATTTTCTTTCTCAATGTCTTTAGAAAGTTTTTCTAAAAGCACATCTTTATTTCTAAGATATCTAGAATGATTTGAAATTTCTTTTGTAATAATTTATTCCCTAGAATTTGTCTTTTCTAATTTCATATAAATTTTACAATTTCTTGATTCAAGTAACATGGAAAATATAGAAACTTCTTTATATGAAGGTATTTCTTCAATTTCTGAGGACGAATTATCTTTATTAGAAGTACTATTTTCGAAATAGTGAATCTTATCAAGAGATAAATTTGTTAAAGCCTTGGTAGAGCGTACCCTGTCCGTAAGAAATGAATTAGGAAAAGAAGTAGTAGTAATGAATAACATATTATTCTGTGCTGATTAATCATATTCAGATGATTCCCTTTTTGAGGAGTCTCCACAGCTAGCACTCCAAGTATCATTATCTTTAAGGATTTTCTTCTGCATTGATCGATATAATTTCTTCTTGTTCCTTTCTGAATTCCATTCCTTCTTTTCCTTCTTTTTCAACAAAGGAAAATCTGGTCTGATATTACCTGTTCTTCTACATTCATAACATGTAACTTCACTATCTTTCTTATCTTTGTATTCTTTCTTCTTGTACTTATTCTGATGGTTATTTTGAGTTACAATATTGTTCATCCTCCAAGGAAGATTAGCTAATTCATTTCTAGAATTTTTTATGTCACTAGATTCTGACTGAATAATGAATTTCTTTGTCTTTTATCTAGTTACTCATTCTGGGGTCTTGGCTTTCATATGTTTAGAAGTGGTTGTAAAAGAAACTCCTCCATTCCCATTCTTATTCTTAACATTTTCATCATCTCTCTTAATTCTAGTTTCATGATGAAGAAGAGTTCCAAACAACTCATCAAAGGAAATCTGAGTGACTTTCTTGTTCTCATCAATAGCTATCTTCTTGGACTCCCATTAATTTGGAATGATATCTATGATCTTGTCTACAATAGCCTCATCATCCAAACCTTTTTCTCCCATAGATTGTAATCAATTTATGTTTGTCATAAACCTTTGGTGTATTTTTCTTATAGGTTCTCCATAAGGAATGTATAAACCATGATATTCAGTTCTGATCATAGCTCTTCTTGTCTCTATGACTTTTGATGTACCAACATGTGTAACATCAAGTTTCTTCCAGATACTATTTTCAGATTCACACGATGATATTTGACTATATATGTTCCAAGTCATGGAACATAACAATGTATTTTTGACTCTGAAATTTTCTTGATATTCTAATTTATCCTGAGTCATAAAGGTTCTCAATTCCTTATCCAGAATATTATAATCTCCAGTCAAATTAGATAGTTATCAACTTCAGTATTGATAACGAACATCTTCATCCTATCTCTCCGGTACTCAAAATCATTTTCATTAACAACAGGAGGTCTGGTAGGATTTAGGTTATCAATAGAACCAACATTTAAACCCGTCATCCTTAAGAAAATCTTTTGCACACAAACTTTTTAGTAGAATGAGTTGATAAACCGGAGAAAACTTCCTAAGAAATATATTTTATTTCTAAGAAAAAAACTGAATCTGAACTATATGAGTTTGAAAAATATATTCTGAAAAAGTATGAATCTGGAAAATTTAATTCTTAGTATTCTCTTCTGAATTTATTTGTGAGATTAATTCAGAGGTAACCAATGCTCTGATACCAATTGTTGAGATGGTATGTTTGAGTATGATATACTCTATAATACCAAATGTAGGACCAAATATATTAACAGGAGATTCTCAAATACAAGAGGGTGGAGGGGGGTGAATTGTATATTTTAAAAATCCCTATCGAAATTTTGCATAACCAAAATTCACAACACCTATATTTTCTGTAAGATTTTTTGATTCTGGAAAAGTTATTTTGGAAATGAAACATAAAAAAAGTTTACACCAACTAAAATTATACCTTAAAGCGTATAGAATCTTATAAAAACATAGTACAAGTTTAAGGATGTATAAGAAAGTTATACTTTCCTAAAAAACTAAAATACACAGTGGAAAACAAAATACTACAAGTAACAAGTAGTAACTCTTTTAACCCAAAGCAAAGGGTATCCAACAACCCTGGATAAAAGATCCCTTGATTTATACTTTCAAGAAAGTCTATCTTACCCAAACCCAGGTAAGACATCAATCTGAAGATCGATATTTTTCTTGATATCCTTACAAGCCCTTGATTTGTAAATAAATCGGCACCTCTGACTTCACAACCCGAAGTCTCTGATTTCAAGGAAATCAAACCTTTGCACTAAGCAAATCTGCACGAAGAAAAGTTTGATCAAGCAGTTCAAAACTTTCTGCAAAAATCTTGAGAGTTTTTAAGATCCTCTCTCTCTA
This sequence comes from Viscum album, assembly GCA_963277665.1. Taxonomy (NCBI): domain Eukaryota; kingdom Viridiplantae; phylum Streptophyta; class Magnoliopsida; order Santalales; family Viscaceae; genus Viscum; species Viscum album. The sequence continues at coordinate 126,698,687 of OY728147.1, read as the reverse complement.
TAAATCACTTCGACAACATGCTAGCACAATTGTCAAAGTTTATTTTTCAGCTTTTTCTAATGAGCTCCTATTTATAGGCACGGCTTCAACGGTCATCTCCCTCTTCTGACGGTCATATATTTCCATGAATTTCAGAGGGACCTATACACGTGTCACTCAAACAACAGTAAGTGAGTAACTAAAAGCACGACATAGTTTTATGACTAAACAGGTGTAATCATAACAAAAAAACTGGTATTCGGAATGTATGTAAAAGAAATCTCGGAGTATAAACGAAATTGAAATTGGAGACTACAACACAATGATATTCGGATTCTGTTTTGTAGGAATTCGGAACATTAATTCTATAGAATTCCGGACTCCTAATTTCAAGGAAATTTGGAGTCTTGATTCACAAGAAATCAGAACCTGATCTTACAAAGTTCAAAGTCAGAGTTCATGAGAATTCAGAGTCAGAACTCATAGCTGTTCGGAGTCTAAATCCAAAGAACTCAGAGTCAGGACTTAGATATGTTCATATCTAGAATTCGTATTCAGAATTCGAAGTCAGAACTAAGAGGAGTTATAATAAGAATTCAGAGATAGAACTCAGAAGAGTTCGTAACCAGAATTTGGATTTAGAATTCGGAGTCAGAACTGAGAGGAGTTCATAACCAGAATTTTGATTCAGAATTCGGTGTCAGAACTCAGGAGTGTTCGTAATCATAATTCTGAGAATTTGGATTCTAAAATAGAATACTTTATATCTAGGTAATTATATGATTATGAGGTTTTTGATTAAAAACCAAATTCTATACTTAAGAAATATTGATATGAACAATGAAATATAGGTAAAGGTAAATTTCCTTGGGGAAGGAAATTTTCTTTATAGAATTAAAACAAGTGGTAAAATGATTTTTGCCTTGAAATATGGTTTTTGTGATATTCTAAAAAAAGTAATGGTAATGTCATAAGTTTATCTTATTGACTTAACAATCTCCCCCAAGTATGAAGGAATGGAAAAGTCATAAGGAAAACCTTATTGACTCAACACACTAAACATAAACAATAAATATATATTTTAATATGAGCATTATAACAGTTCCATTAAATTTGAGTGTATAAATAACAATAACTATTTTATGAAATAAATATAAACTCCCTAGTTAATATAGTCATACGAATTTATGTATAGGAAATATGAACAAAATTATTATTAAAATAATTTTATGCCTCAAAAATAAATTTTCTTCAAACATAATTTTCATATGTTTTTGAGTGAAAATATTATATTTAATTTACACAATGTATAGTAATTTTATTTGATAACGTTAACATCATTTTTTAATCATCATATCAAAATAATCCTATAGTGAAATTTTGAGAATTTTATAAAGAGATTGGATTTTAAATGAATATGAAAAAATTGATTTTTTTTAGATAAAGTATCATTTAAATTATTTAAAAATTAAAATTAAAATTTTAATTATTTATCAATTTTCATGATATTAATTTAATGAAAAATATAAATAAATACTTATAAATAAATATTTTGATTATAAATTTTTATTGAAACATTATTCTAAGTTAAAACGGTGTTTCTCTAAAAAATTGTTTATCATCACATTTGCAGGTTCAATTTTAAAATAAATTCCACATCACATGTGAATTTAATTTTAAATTTTTTTTTTAATTTTGAAAATCATTAGGTCTTAATTTATTAAATTTGTGCATTTCATATTTGTTTATTCTGAATAGTAACCATAGTAAATTTACATAACCTTATAGTGGATAAAGCATGTAATTTGGGAATTAAAAAAGTGATAAGGACTAAAAAGCCACCCAGAACAAGAATTTATTTCATTTGATGATTATATCCTATACATATTAATAAAAAAGTCTAATATATGACCTCTTACAATTTTCCCATGATTATGATGTTCATAATTTTTTATTTGATGAAATTTCAAAAATGTTATTCACTTAATTTTTGTATATTTATGTTTTTGACATAAGGATAAATCGAAAATATAATTGTTTCCATAATTGTAAATTTTCATGATAAATGGGTTTTTCATGTTTAATTAATACTTTTTTTAGAAAAAAAATAATTTCCTTAGGATGTTACAAAATACTGACACGGTAAATATTTAATTAATATTAACATGAAATAATTTATATTAAAAACATTAAAAAAATATATTAATTGAAAAAAAAATTGGGTTAATTTATTTAAATTGGTAAAAATAAAATATTTTAGAGCTTTTATTATATTAAATTTGAATTACATTTTTGTAGTATAGTTTTAAAAGTAAAATTAAATGAATTGTTCCAAAATGATCATTTATTTTACTTTATAAAAAAAAATATTTTATTCAGTGATTAAAAAGTCACCAAACTTTAATGACAGGACTTGTAATTAGGATATGGATGAAAATATCAACCATGATCCATTTAGGTTCAGATTTTCATTTTATAATAAATTTCTCTACCCCTAACAGAAATTTTTTTACTACTGTTGTAATGATCATAAAAGGTTAATATTAGTGAAAACATATATGGTTAATCCCATCACTAAAACATGAAAAAATTTATTATATAATAGGGTTTTCAAACATAATAATACAATATTCTAAATAAATACATTTGGATCCATTTCAATTTGAAAATTAATTTTATAAATGCAATAATTTATGAAATTCTATGAATGCCCTACCCCTCTCTTATAAAAAGGATCCTCATATCATCTATTATTCACAATTAATGAACCATTTTTGTCATAAAATACCAACTAAACTACCATTTTAAAATCTATAACATCATACTATATTCCATTTATATTTCATAAAAACTGTCCTAAAAATCATTTGATGTAATCCTTAAGAGGTTGATTGAGGAATGTGGATAGTTCATAAAATAGAATTTATTTTGTTCCTTTTCTAAATTCCTCATATCGTAGTAAAAAATTATAAAATATAAATAATAGTATCTCCCATTTACTAATATTTTTTTATGTTTAATTAATAACATATATCAATTTCAATTTCAATCAAAATGAAAATGAATCCATCCTTCGTCTGTAAGATGAACTACTTTCTCACAAACAGATGTAATTATTTTTCCATCACCACCACATACAACTTGTAGTAAGGATTGATTTAGTGTGTATATATAAATATGTTTAAATAATGACATATTCAACTTTCATAAAAGATAATAAATTCTTTAATTACATAGCTTTTGATTCATTAAAAAATGATAATGAGATTCATGCGTACGTGTGGACTAGCTCCTCAATGAAGAAATGTGATTCGTTTTACATCACCACATCACATTGACTTTTTTATATAATTATATTTAAATATGTAATATAATATTTTTCATATAACAATAATTCATTAAGGATAATATAAAACATACATTATTTCTACTATGATCGTTGAATAATTCAAACATTACTCATGCGTATGAATGAATAATAACCTCTTCGATTGTAGCATAAATATTAATTTCATAACCACATTAATTTTTTTAATTTATAGTTATAAAAAATTCATAAAAATTATACTTATTTCATAGTTATTTTTTAATATATAATATAACAATGACAACTTTTAAAATGGTCAAAACAACGAATCATTTTTGAAATTATTAACTGAATGTCCTCAAAATACCTAGTGTTGACCATATAGTTTGATGAATTAAATATGTCATTAAAATAAATAAAATAAATGGTTCAAGGATATTAAAAAAAATAAAAAAAATAATCTAATTAAATCAAATAATTTATATTTTCTTATTATATAGGAGTTATTGGACATACATGAAATATATGGACATAGGGTAAGGGTTTTTTTTTCTCAATTTCCCTTTTTTTAGGAATATATTCATTTTATGCAGCTCATTTTTTCTATATAGAGTATATACTACTCCTTATATGTGACATATCATTAAACCACTGTAAATAATGATATTTAAATTTGAAATTTTATTTATTTTATCCAAGGGGATTAAAATTGACTATTTCCATATGATAAATGGTTTCATACCTAAATTTCCATTCATTGGGTTGTAATATTTCTTAATTGACATTCCATGACATGATAAGGTATGATTTTTTTTTGTATTTTTGTATTTTTTATTTAATCTTTTTGGGTGGAATTATATATTTTATAGAAAATAATTCCTTGATTATATATGAATTTAATGATACAGACATAGAAACATTAATTCATCTTTAATTATATTTCTTTGGGATATACTTTTATGATATAAACATATCATCTTTTATGAGGTGTATATACTACCCCTTTTAAGTGTTATATCATTAATATTATTCAGAATTTGATATTTATATATTGTTTTATTCTTTTCCTTCATTGGGATTATGATTCAAAAATTTCCAAACTAGTAAAGGATTTATGATAAAATATACTTTCTTTTGAAGATTTTTAATTAATGTTAATTTAAATAAAATAATGTGCTCTTATTTTCTTCAACTACATATATTTTCTTTTCCATTAGTTATGAATGTGTTTTAAATTTTCATTTTCTATTTTCTCCAAAATGATTTAATAAATCATTACGAATATTTTTTGAAATTTCTATCATCTTATACATTATTTAGATTTGGAAATCATTCATTTTCATTTCATTGTTTTCTATTTTTTTTTTAAATGTTCTTTTATAATCATAAATGAACTCATAAATTTATTTTTCATGATCATCAACATTATATTAAATAAAATTAATAGTATATTTCCTAATTTTTTTGAATTTGTCAGTTTAGCCACCATTTTGTTTAAAAGAATGTTTATTTTTAAAATGTTTAAAATAAATTAATCTTCACAATGTTTTTATAGTTATTTTCATTGATGTGTCCTTTGTTAAAGTTTTTGGTTATTTTCAATGAAAATAATTTCCCTAACAGCTTTTGAGTTTTTTTTAATATAATTTTTAAACCAAAAAATGGTATTTTCATCAGGAATGTTGTAAATGATACTTTAATGATATTTAAATTCATCAAAAATCAATAAAACATGATGTAAATTATTCTATAGTAGGGTAATTTTCTAATTATTTCATCATCACTCATTATATTAATGGAATGTTATTATTTCAAAGATATTTTTATGGAACCATTTTCATTTCCACAGGTTAACCATGTTCCAAAATGAAATTTTTTTATTACTCTGACTTTTATAATGATAAGTAATATCTATATACTCTAGTCATGTTATAGTTCTTGGAAATTATTTCTGGTTATTATTGGTTCTGTTATAAACCATGGAGAGATAGTTACATTGTAATCCATGGATAGATGTACCCAAATAACATTGTAATTCATTATGAAATTATATTGGAAGTTGAATTTATTATTATTATAATATATAATCATTTTTTATGAGTTTTGTATGGGTTCTATAAAAATATTTTTATAATATACTAGCATGTTTACATTACAATTTATGTGGTGTTTTAATTAATCTTGTTAGTAGTATTGACATCATGTGGCTCTTGATTATTGAATCATATAACTCATATATGTTTTATAAAAAATTCACAGATTCATGATTCATGATTGACGATTCAGGTACTGATAAGTATGAATTATCTTAAGTTATAATAAATATTTATTGTTAAAATGACATAACCTTATGGTAGTATTATGACATCTGATGAAAATAATGTATTAATACTTATTTTTACTCTTATGATGCACTTGATATTAGCCTCATTAAATTTTTCTTTTCTAGGGGTTATGAAGAATTCTTTTAATATTCTATGCCTAAGATAGTTAGAAAATGTGGTAAGCATACATGGATATGATGATGATCTTTATGAACAAGTTTTTAAATATTTTTCATATATTATAGTTTCTCTTTCTTATCTAATAATCTAATCCGGATTAGTCTTTGGGTATATAGGTGATCATATATTTTCTTTTGAATTGGCAAGTGTTGTATGGAAAAATAGTTTCAAACATACTTGTATCAATTATATAAATTTAAATTTAATATATTTAGTATCGCATCCAAACGTTTGGATTCAGAGTTCATATGTTATTTAGCAGAGTATTAATGAAAAAAATTATGATATTATAATTTTTTTTGTTTTTATCATAAGAGTCATGGACACTATCATTGTGTTATGGTTTTAAGGTTGATCATAAGTCCAAATTCTTAAGAACCCCATTAGAGGTTTTCATTGATGAAATTTATTGGCGATTTATGATATATTTTGAGACTTCTAATTTGGTTCACTTATAAGTATCTATTGGGTTAAACATTATGTATTATTTGATAAGAATGATATTACACTTTTGGGTATATAATCTCAAATTTATAAGATAACTATTTAGGTTAAAACTATCATTAACGTTGGTTTTATTTTGGTTATTGGGATATGGGATTATTTATTTATGGAAATTATTTGAATGTCCTGGAGGTTTTATTATGAGGGAATATATATTTTTTGTAGGGTTTTTAAGGATCATTGGACTGAAACTAGGATTGAATATATGTGTGATAAAATCCTTCTAATTAGTTTCTTTAGGATATGTTTAAGAATACATTGTAGAACATATAATATAGATATTTTTCTAATGACCTATATTTAACTCTGGGTATTATTGTTGAATCGTAAGAGAATAATATTTTATTTCATCATATGAAATATTAATGATTTTTAGAATTATCTTTTCTAGTAGTGTTTTATGCATGAATAATATATCTTGAATTGTTATATATTTTTGAAAATGTTGATATTTTGGGTTAAATTTATAAAATGATGAAATTATACATATCATGTACATATATTTCCTTATATTCTTATTTTAAATCTCAATGAAATTCCGTAACTCTTATATAATAAATTGGAATCAAAAAAATATGCTATTAATTTAATTTTTGATAAATTGACATTCACCACACCCATTATAGGTTTCTGTTTTTTGGCCATTAATGTTCTCTTAAACATGTTATCTATCAATCTAAATCAGTCATTATGAGTTAGTTTTCTCTTATATGTCCAAATTTTATCGTCCCACTACCATTATCCTATGATGATACTTAGTTCTTGGTTATTTTAGATAACCATCATATTTCCATTTCCATATTTCAAAATAGAGTTTTTATTAACACTTTTTGATATGCGTTTCCATGAAACAATTTATCAAATGTAAAACCCATGATTACCAAGTACAATTTAAAATTGTGAGGGAATAATTTATTAATGTTTGGAAATGTAATATCCTAGTATTTCAAATGAAAGTCTCCAATAAATAGAATACAAGATACACAACACTAAGATTTAATTTACTAGAAAATATTATTATCTAACAATTATAATCTAGAAGTTAAATTATCAGATTTGAATAAGATTATACATTAATTATGTGATTTGTATAAATTTATTACTCAATATAAATTTATTAATTTATTCTCCAGAAATAAAAATATAACAATTATTATTTTTATTATATTTTTTAGTGTTTTTTTATCATAATGGTTTTATTGGTTTTAATGAGAATATATTATAATTAATTTGGAAATCATATAGAAAATATTTTCTAGAAAATAAATTAATTTTTTAATTCATTATTCCAAAATATGATAATGGTAAATTGTTTTTGTTGTAATTTTTTATATTTCAACGAATATTAGAAAAAGAAGTTATTTATTTTAACATTTATTTTCATTTAAATTATTTAAATTTTAAAAATATATTGTGTATTAGTTTTAAATTTTAATTATTTTATTTTGAGTAAAAAAAGTTACTATCATTGGGATTAATTTTATAGATTTATTTGCTATAAGAATATTTTTATAAAAAAATTGTTATGTTTCTGTAAAACATTATTTCATCTTAGTTGGGAGTTTAATTTTAAATTATGGTATACCAATTATGTGAATTTAATTTTTAAAAATAGTTTAAAATCTTTTAATTAGTGTGTCCAAATTTTTTAAATAGGGAAATATTGTTTTTTGTCATTATTAATAAAGATTATAAATTTTGGGTCACCTCAGTAAGTGTAAATTTGGCAACGTAAGATAAATGTACGATGATATAGACTATAGTGTAATCCTAACACTTTACTTATATTTATTTTTTAGAATATCTCATCCATAATCAACCTAATGTTGAATATACGACCTTTGGTTTCCATTTTTTATGATTTTTAGCTTTCTAATATTTTATGTAATGAACAGTTGAAAAATTTTATTCTCTTTGTTTTAATATATTAAAATTTGTTGAAATAGTGATAAACAGAGACTATTTTTTGTTATCAATGTTCATTTAAAAAATAAGTCTTTTTTATCATAGTAATTTAATTTTAATTTTTAGTGTTGAAGTAATTACCTTAATATATATATATTTTAAAACAAATTGGTCAAAGCCTCATTTAATTATGAAAGGAAATACTAATTTATATATAGGTAGACAGAGACACATTACAAAGCTCACAGTCTCATGGAGCAGTGGCCCATGAACATGGAATGCAGGCCCAGTATAGCCTCATACCTACATTATCATGATTTCATCATACCTATGTTATCACCTACCTGCATCATGACTAGTTCACCACATGTGTCATAATTTTAAATCATTTAATAAAATTGTATTTATTAAAAAAATATTTTTAATGCAAATTTTGAAATAATTATTTTAATTTGGATTTAATGACTCTAATACATTGAAGATTTTAGAATATAATTATTTAACACAGACTTAATATGTTATATTAATCTATAAAATTAGTGGGACACGATTAATCAATAAAATTATATTAATTTTAAAATAATTAAAACAATTTATTTTATTCATTTAATTAATTTAATAAATACTCTGTTCGTTTTATATTATAATATAAGGTAATTATATAACAACTTAAAATTATTTATTGAATATTTTTATGAAAATAATTTCATAATGCTAAAATTAAGCATTAATATTCATTCACAAATTTCCTTTTCCATATGTGAATACATAAGATTTATTTAAAAGTAAGGGGTTATCATTTTTATTTTTCATTTATTTAAATATAATATAGGCATATTTCATGGACTAGTGTCCCTTAAATAATTTAATTCTAGGCATATGGAGATAATATTCATTCTCCATTAATAAAATAGGAATTAAAATGGAAATGGGGATTTTAACATTTAGTTTAAACCTAGGATAACCTAATTGACCATTTACCCAAGTTATAAATTTCATAATCATTTCTATTCAAAATGCTAAAAAATAAAATGTTACTATTAACCAAATTTGGAAATAATGATTCCATATATGGAATCAATTTTCCACATTTTTATTTTTATGAATTTCAAAAGTTAATTTTATATTAAGTATGCAAATCATAGTGAATTTGTTTATGAATGTTTACTTTTAAGAAGAAAAATAATTTATTCAAATCTGATGACTAAAAAAATTAGATAATTGTCAAGATTTTTGATTTATTATATAATATGTAAATTTCATTAATACTGTTCACTAATAGTGATTAATTTTATTTTTTAACAAAAATTCACAATGTGAACATAAAATTAGGGTTTTAGAGAATCATATCCCTTATTTTTATACAGTTTTTATTTTTATTTCTAATTATTTGATAACCATATAATTAATTTCATAAAATTTAAAAAAAAATTATAATTTATTTTTCCTTATTTATAGTCACTAGTTTAAATAATATGTGATTAATGTCATATTAAATAATATTATTTTAATAGAATATCATGGTTTTTTAAACTCATTGTTTTATATAACACAACTTGACATACAAAATAATTATAGAGAACTATAATATAAAACTCATATTGTTATGTTATACCTCCTTAAAATGAATTTCTCAATTCAAATTATATCATTCTAATTAAAAAAATAAGGATATCTATATTTTATTATATTCATTGGTTTCCACATTGTTTCTTCGAATCTCAGATTCCACGAGAATACTTGCATTGTTTTGTATAACTTTATATATATGATTCAAGATTTATACCACTTTTTATTAATACTAAATATCATTATTTGTCATTATGACCTCTTAGTTCAATACATTTTAGGGATCATTTATATACATTTTTAGTATAGATACATAGAACATTTCATGAACTTGAGAGAGGTTAAGTGGAACTACCAAGCGATAATCTACCATCCCTACCATTCAACAATATAAAGGGAATTAATATAAGTTGGGATCATATTTATATTCATTATTAATCCCATAAAAGTATTCCATTGATAAATTAACAAAAACACCTTCTCACCATCTTTATATAAAGATCTGACTGATAATTATCAGCATAAATTGTTTATCGACTATGAGATGTCTTGATGTGTTATTGAATGATTATAAAATTTTCTATCATTTCCTTAGAAATAATGGGTCCCAATATATTTCTTTATTTAACTTTATCCCTATATATTAGACTTACAAAATTATATATATGGATGGATTCATAACGATCCATCTAAAGGCTCGAGTGAAAGCATTACTGTACGAAACATGACTTAAGGAACGTGTTGATCCCACATGCCTTTAAAATATATAAAACATGATCTCATCATATCCAATATGGTTTGAATTATTCTCTCATAAAGTTTATATTTATGAGGAGGATATGTTTTTCTAAAACTCAACTCTTTATTCAGAGCTTACCGAAGGAATATCTAGATTTTCAAATTAACCCTTGGATTTTGATTTGATATAAAATAATGTGGTTCTCCATGAAACCTAACCACATCCTTCATCTACATTCTAGAAATATGACAAAGATAAAACTCATATATGATAGAAATGAACCAAACAAAATTTATAATTTGATCGACTACATCCCAAATAGAATTTGGTCTTTTAGTCATTTTGTGGAGTCAGATGACCAAATCCTTAGTGATGTTTTTATATCTCTATTCAAAAATAAGTAATAATTATAACATCTCCTTATGATTCTATCTCCCATAATTAACTTGTGGATATACCAATAACAAAGATACATAATTTTAAATATATCATTACATATTGTCCCACTAGATATATGCTTTACGATATTCGTGCATCTTCATACATTAAGGATGAATATAGAATGATGAACTATGAGCCTCATCAAATAGAAACATCTTTAAATATGGTATATATTAAACACATACATTGTTTATGAACCATATCATTCCATTACAATCATGTTTGAACTCCAGAAGATTTATAGAACTCTTTTATAGTTCCAAATATTCATTTTGTGCCTCTATAATCTTCAATTGGATAGATAGTAAAACACTCATTTTAGTAATATATGATTTCTCCAATTCCTTCATGATTTCTATAACTATGGTTTGAAAATCCATAAATTGTTTTCCTTTTTTTATCTTCATCGAAGATAATAAGGCATGATTCTTTTAACTAAAAGAATCTACCACCTTGTTCTCTTTACTAGGTTGGAAATCTATTAGAATTCATAATATTTAATCAACTGAAACCATCATCTCTAGTACATATTCAACTGTTTCTGAGTGAATAAATACCTTAAAATTTTTATGATAAGTATATATATCTCATTTTTAACATAAATATAATTACTATATATATTTAATGAAAAAAATATAATAGAAAACTCCAAATCATGATTTGGGTAATTTTTATCACGAACCTTCAATTTTCAAGACGAATAATCCATCACTATTCTATTATACATGAGAACGAAACTGAGTAACCTATTTGATTAATCACTATATATTACAAACCCTTATCCACTATAAGGTAATGTATGTATAGGTGAACTGACTACCCTTCTCTTCAGTTCCTTAAAATTTCCCCCACATTCTTCTTTCCAAAGGAACTTTTCTCACTTCCAAGTAAACTTAGTGAGTAGGTTAGACAACCATGGAAAATTTTCCAGAAAGTATCAATAATATCCATTCAAACCAAGAAATCTATGGATCTCTTTCACAGTTTTTAGTCTGGGTTAGCATTTAGTAACTATTATCTTTCATAGATCCATTGATATTTCCATTATTGAGATTAGATGACCTAGAAATGTATCATTTTATAGCCAAAAATAAATGTTTTTTAAATTTATCATACAAATTCTGCATCCTTTATGTCTTCAGAAAATACTATCATGATCTTTATGCTATTTATTTTTCTATAAATATATTACAATGTCGTCTATAAATTCAACCTGAAAATGATCAAGTTAATATATAGATATTTTGTTTTCTTAATCAATGTATATAAATAGTGAATTAATAAGACAAAAATAAATTCACCACATGTTCATTTTGTCTATACCGTGTATGTAATATTGTGTTGGGTATATACTACTTGTTGACTATAAATTGATGATATCTAGAACAGAGTTAAATAATGGAAAAGTGTTGATCTCTATATAGTTAGTCAAAAAAGTCATAAATATGAGGAAAAGGTTACATATTCTTGATTGTGATATTTTTAAGTTCCTAATAATCCAATAAATGTAGCATTAATACATCATTATTCTTGAAAAATGTATATGTTCACCCCAAGGTGGTTCATTTGTATTAATAAATCCCACTTAAATATTATCTAGGGTTTTCTTCTTCAATTCATCTAATTGAATCAGGGTCATTTTATATGGAGTCTTTGAAATTGTTGTATGAGTATATATAAGTTCTATTGAGAAATAAACATCATTATTTTATGGGAGAATGAAAATACATTTTGTAAATACATCAAAAAACACCTATAGAATTATCACATCTTTGATGTTGAGTATATTCCAACCCACATAAGATAAACTCCCCTTTTGAATATGAAAAAAGACCCATATGATGGATTTAAGTTCCTTTGAAAATTTATATTTATATTTTCATTGATAATTGGTCATAGGTTGTCTTTGAATATAAAATATGACTTCCGTAACTAAATAATTGATGTAGTATTTATTTAAATAATGTTGACCCATTCAGAAAATAACATCAAATAAAATAAAAGCACAATAACATGATTTACAAGAATCACACTCACATAAAATTTCATCATAGAAGAGTCATATACTTGATATGTGATTATCATACCATGAGGGGAATAAACTAATAATTTAATAACTAATAATTGAGATAATTATGTGATTCCATCAGAAAATTTCACAGAAATAAAATAGTGGGTAGATCCATAATTAAATAATACATTAGCTGTTATAGAGTATATAGTAAGAATATCATTAACCACATTATTACCATACTCCATATAAGATGTAGTGATCACATTATATTTCCATTTTATTCTAGGTTTAAGAGGTTTTTGACATTTATCTTCATTATTAACCTTTGGATTTTAACACTTTTTAGTATAATGCCAATATTATTTCTTTTGAATCACTGGAATGTTTTGGGTGAATTATATAGTGTTTTTTTAGATTGTTTACTAAATTCTTCCAATAAATTCATCACTTTTTATCCTAATGACCTATCATTATTCAACAAAAACATTTAATAATCCCCTTAATATAATTTCCTTTATGTTTCCATCCACACTCTACGATTTAAAAAAATCACATGTTTGAGTCTCTATGGTTTTTAAATTTTAATTTCAATTCCATATTTATTTTCTTATCAAAACAATAATATCAATAAGTATCTTCAATATCTATTTACAACATGATAGAAAACCAAAAAATAATTCATAGATACAGAAGTCTCTTATGGAAAACACCCTTTAATGAATGTTTTTATACCACTAAAAAATTGATCGAGCATACTTTTAAGTTGGATGATAATATCATAAGAATGCCACACAAATATTGTAAAATTTTCCATATAAGTACTAAGTAATTAATTATCGATCTTATTAAGCCTAAGAAATTACTTCAGCATTTGCATCTTAAGAATATAAGGAAAGTACTTATTAAAAAATAATCTCTCAATCTTAACCCACTCTATGTATTCAGTTTATTATAATTTCTTCACACTCTTGATAAGATTACATAATTGATCTTATTTTTCTTCAAAATGATAAAACTGTCAAATTAACTTCTTCATTTTCAAAACAATAGAGAGGATAAAATCTCTTTTCAGTGGAACTAATCCATTTATTAGTCACTAGAGAATGAATGGAACCACTAAAAGAAGGTGGTTGTTTCCTCATCAAGGACTCAAATGAATTTTGTTGCCATTTTCTCATTTTTTATATTATAATGATTCATATATTGTGATTTCTTTGTAATCATAGCAATGATATATTTCATTCCAACTCCAATAATATTTATTTTCATATAAGTATAATCAATTCATTATCTTTCACATTCAGTATTAACAAAATTCTATCATGTTTTTCTATTGATTAAACAAAAAATCGTAATGTAAGAAACTGTAATCATAGTGTAAAACCACATAATCATGGAAAATAATTTATTGGAATTAAAAATAAAACCACCTTTATTTCAATCTATAAAAAATTATGTTTTTTCTAGGTCATGCATGATCACTACCAAAAAGACAATTAATTATTATATACTTAAACTTATCCCTTGGATCTTCAAAAAAAATTCTTATCCTAATTTCAAAAGTTATCTTAAATTTTCTATGATACCAACTGTACTGAACCAAACTTTTTATAAATAGATATTACATCATATTATAATAATTTTCATTACAAAACATTATGATCCATGATATAATCGTATAGGTATAATGAATTTGGAAATATGGATACATAAAAAACCATTTCATGGGTGAACTAAATTATCTTCCACGATGTTCTTCATGAGGGACACACATCTTATAAATATCATATATAATACCTTCATACTATCCTAAGGAGTGGATACATAAAAACCATTGAGATAAGATGATTTATAAGGCTAAAAAATAGAGATATCAATATAAAATGAGCATAAGTGTATGATAACATGAGCATAGAATTTGAAAGCCATACCCCTCACATCATACTTCATAAACTTAAATAAAGAAATAAATATTAGCCATTCATAAGACATATATCATAATGGAATCAAAAATATAATACATGAAGGAATAATATTGTAATGCTACTTAATTTTATTTCAAGTATCACTTTGATGACTACCATAATGGATTTTGTTCACTTTCCAACCCATTATAGTATTCAAGTTTCACTCACAATACTATCATAGTGGACATACTGAGTTGTTGAACTAGGTTCACTCCCCATTCCATTATGATTTATCTCATAAGATATCAATATTTTACAAATGAATTATAAGGCTCTATAATTCTAGTTCCACCAATCATATACTTATAAGATTATATATTTTTCCAATGAGATCATAAAAATTAATAATATCACAACATAATAAAAGTAAATGGGTTTTTATAATCATTTCAACATGGTATAACACATGGGAATGTAGTGGGTTTCATTAATATCATTCCCTCATTACATTTAACCATCTAGGTAAAGAATAAATATGTTATTAATGGATTATATCCCCTGGTATATCATAGGTAACATAAAATGACGTCACCATAGTTTAAAATTCCATTAATATAACAACTAGAATATATCTTTTTGAAAAAACACTTTTCAATATGAAATCTCCTATTTAAATCCCAAAAAATATCCAAACATTAACTAAAACATTTTCATTCAAAATAACCATTAAAAATTATAAAATAGTATTAAATTAATTAAGTGGTAATGAGAGTTCAAAATTCTGTTCATATAAAATAAGTTAAAAAAACATCCCTTTCACATGTTTATAAAAAACATAAAAGTACATAATTTATATTCAAAAATAAGATTACATTAATCCATTTTGTAAAAATTAAATCATGGTTAAAAAATATATTAAAAATAATTTGATAATATTATAAACATTCTAGAAAAAAATTTATAAAACAAGGATATAGAAGAAAATATATTTTTTACTAATGAGAGAAATAAAGTCATTTTTTTCTTAAAAATATTATTTCACTCTCTTGAGTACATAAATAAAGTAAAATGAAGGAAAAAAATTATTCTAAAGAAATAAATAGAGGAGAATAACATTCATTATTTTATTTATAGTTATATCATAATATTTCATCATTAATAACTTGATCTTAATAAATCTGTTAAACAATAAAATTGAACCATCAAATGCTTTCTCCAAGTCTAAATTCCTTCAAATGCGTTTGAACTTCATGTATAATAGAAATTTATTTAATTAAAATATGTTATATAGTAATAATAATAAATATCATATCATATATGAATTAATAATATCATTTTCACTAGGTTATTTACAATTCTATTTTGAAATCATTGTTTCGGTTGATAACTACTTCATTTCCCATTTATGTTTTGGTGTGGTAGTTTTTTTCCTTGTACATTTAACATGGTTAAATAAAATCAAAAATTTTAATAATGATATAAATATAAAAAATATTAATTATTTATATATTCAGTGTCATTTATAAAAGGTATAGACGGTAAAACTAATCACACCATTCATAGAGAAGTTTAGTCAAAAGTATGCATGAACATTGTTTTTAATTTTCCAAAAATGGAATGAAGGAAATGTAAATAATAATTAATGTTTATATAATCATTATAATATAATATAAATCATAAATAATAATTATTTCTGACCTTACAATTATCCTTTTAAAACATAAATAAAAAACAATTAACATTGTAATATGGATTTTGTAGTCCACACGTATGCATGAGGGACATTATCGTTTTCCAATGGATTAGAAGGTGATAAGGTATATATGGTATCATAATTAAAAACGAATAATTATACCATCAATATAATATATAAATATTAACCCCCTCATAATAACCGTTCTTAAAATATGAGGATGAAAAATAATTTTTATCTCTACATGGAGATGATAATTTATACGTGTGCATGAGTGATCCTTTCACTTCCCATTTGACGAGATAGAGGGTGGATAAATGGATTTTCATAAAAATATTAACATTTAATTATATTGAGTATAATAAAATTATTATTTAATGATAAATATCATAGATTTTTAGTAGTTAAAAAAAGTAAAATTAATGTGTTCGGTTAAGGCGACTGCCTCTTATCTAAAACAGCTCAGTTAGATGTCCTCTTAAAGAAACTAGGGTTATCCTTTTGGGGAGTGAAGAACCTATATAAAGTGAATAGTGAAGTTTATATTAAAACATTTTTTAGTTATTTTGGATTTATAAGTCTTAAATTATTTCAAATAATAGAAAGGATGTGTGTCCTTTTATAAGGGAGGGATAGAACATACATGGAGTTCCATAAAATATTAAAATATAATAATGTTATTCTAAGGAAAAATGATTCAAAATAAACATGAATTTGAATAATAATATTATAGGGTTTATATTACATCATACTATGAAATTTATATAGGGTTTTATTTTATTTTAAACCTTTTAATTTTATTTAACCATCCATTTACAATTTTCAACATTAAATAAAGTAAAAACTATTTCAATATTAATTGGATATGAAAGTTTTTATAAATTAAAAATTGAATCATAAATAGAACATCTACGATATTTCAAACCATATTACATTCACTTGGAATAGGTTAAGATATTAATGAATTTTATATCATTTAATAAATATTATTTATTTAAATATATCATTAATGTCAATTTTGGAACTGTTCAATTAATTTTAGTTTAAACACACTGATAGCAAGATGGATTAAGAATATAATATTTTAATGGGATACTAATAAATTTTATTCATCTAAAAAATATTTGGGACAATATAACCCACAAAAATTATATTACATTTAATATTTTTAAAATCATTAATTTTATATTTATTATTAATTGACGAAATATTGTTTCAATGTTTCTTTATAATTTATAGTGATTATATAATTACTAAAAATTAGAAAAAAATTATCATCAAAAAATAAATTAATTATTATAAAAATAACCATTAATTTTTATTCATGACTTTATTTTATCCTTATATAAAAACTTAATAGTTTTTTTAAAGTAAGAGAGTGATATTTCTTATTCCTCTTTGTTTTAAATATTCTATAGGTCATTTTTAGGGAATAATATCCCTTAAATAATTTAATTTAGAATAAATTTTTATAAAGATAAAATTTCCATCATCCATTGATAAATAAGATGAAAAATAGTGTCCTTTACATTTATTTTTATCCTCGGTTAACATGATTTTTCCTTTACCGAGGTTATAAATTTTACAAAAGTTGATATTGAAAATTCTAAATAAAAAAAGGGATCTATTTACCCAATTTTTACCTCCATATTACAATCATTAATTGTTTTTTAAAAAAATATGTTTATATAAATCAAAAAATGTTACAATTACTGGGAAAAATATGACCAAAAACGATTTTTTGGGAAATACTTTTTTATATAGAAAACTGGATTCATTCCTGTCTGATGCCTAAAAATGTATTAGACATATATTAAAAACAATATCTAATATATTTCATATTTTTTCTAAAAAATCATTCACGAAAAATTCTTAATTTAATTTATTAAAAAAAACACATTTCGTGCATAAAAACATTTTTTCGGAAAAACATCTTTATTATTTTCAAATGATTTTTATTTTCATTTCTTATTATTTAATAAAAAAATAATTCATTTTATACATAAGTAAACCGTAAATTATTATAATTTAGTTACTATTATTAATACCTACTATTTCAATGGTGAGGAAATAATAGGCTCATTAAATTACAATATTTTAATCATATAGTGTGATTCATTAAAATTTGGTGTTGCATGTAATGTAAGTTATCAAAGAAGAAAATTATATAGAAACATATTATAAAATATCATGGTGTTAAAATATCTAATATAGTTAATATTGAGAATGAGAATATGCTATTGAATTATTGATCTTATATGGTTGAATTAGAAAATGATAAATTGATAACAAAGGAAGTTGATCCTATTCTACGTGTTGAAGAACTGAGAGACTTTATCCCAAAAAATAATGAGAAATTTAAATTTTTCAAAGGGTAAATTTTTTTATAAAATAATGTTTTTGAATATATCAATGTTAAATTTATATATAAATAAAATTATATCTGAATTTTTTTTCATTATTTTTATAAATCTAGTTAAAAAGGATAGAGATTAATCAAAGAATGATAAGTGTGTTACAATAAAAGTGATACATTAATATTTTTCAAAAGAAAAATTATTTCAAATAATGATTCATAAATATCATCCAATCATTATATAATTTTTTTAAGAAATATATAAATTGATAAAATTATATATGAACACACAATAGAATACCATTTTGAATCCTTTTTCTTCTAAGAAGTCTAATTTTGAATAAAATATATTATTTTGTGTGAAGAAAAAAATTGGGGAACATTATTGAAATGAAGAGTAACATGTCTGTAGTGTCCTTGCGTTTTGTTTCATCAAATAATGTTCAATAAGTCTTATAAAATTATGAATTTTATAAAAATAATGACTTTATATGGATTGGTATTTCAAGAATAATATTGGTCTTTTATAGTTAAGTTTGGTTATATGGAGGCCACTAGCATATGAGGAGTTGTTTTTGGTTTAGGGAAACATATTTTAGAAAATAAACCGTTATGGAAGTTACACATATATCGTTTTATTACACTTAAAAACAATCTCATTGAGTATACTATTCAATAATGTAATGTAATATAGATGAATTTATTTTATGGATTGAATAATGTGTGTAGAAGATGTGAAAAACATAGTCATGTCATTGAATAGTGTCTCCAGGTCCTACTAGTTTTGCAAAACCAAAAACACTAGTTAATAGAATTTGAAAAAAATAGATAAGATAACTATATTTAATGGGAATAGTATACCACATAAAAAATAATAATGATTATATTGAGATTCCATTAGAGAATGATGACTCTAAAATAGTGAAAAAAAACATTTATACCTAATAAAAAGCGTAAAAGATTGACCTCAAGAAGACGAAGTTTGAGAATTATTAAAAGAATGTTTTTACAGTTTCATGAAATCAATGGTGAGGTTTTGAAAGATAATTTGATATGAATTGAAACAAGGATATGTTGTCTTTTAATTACATTTTCTATAAAGTGAATCATAAAATGACTTCTGCTGATCAGAAATCAGAGTTAAATAATAATCTAGTTTATCAGTATGATTATCAGTCATAGTTGAATCTAAGTACTAATACATATAAGTTGAAGAATAAATATCATATTTAACTCATAAAAGGATAAGTTATGTTGAATTCAAACCCTTTCTTAACTATTCCTAACATGTTTTTTTCAAAGGGGTAAAATGAAAACAAAAATCCATTTATGTTTATCACTTAGAAAATGGACGATAAAAACAATATATGGTAGATGTTACGGGTATTTATTTATTCTAATGTGAAATAGATATCTAATTTAAGTTAGGCATATATTTATATGGTGTTTCTTAAAGGTTAGATCTGTGAGGTCAACATTGTTGTGGGATTTTTCAATTATTCTAACATGTTCAATTAGAATGTGTGTGGAATTTTGTAAGAGACGGATTAATAAAGTAGATTTTGTGAATTTACAAATGTTTTTCTAAATAAGTTGATAATATTTTATTTGAAATGTTATAAATAAGTGTATTATATGTGTGTTTGGAATAAAACATAATATTATAATCAAATTATCTACTTAATTATATAGATTTAACATACATGATTAGAATTATTGAATTGTGATTTACTACTAAGTGTCTTGAGTTCAAATACTAATTTTTTCATTAGTTTCAAATAAATCATAGGTGAGAGATTTTTGAGATGTATATTTCATTATGAAATATGATGATATTTACATTAATTATGGTTTTTTGGGTGGTTATTGAGGACTTATGTATTTTCTTGAGATTTAATGGTGAATATAGAAGAATGAGATAAGAGAATATGTGGATATGGTTTTGTTTTTTAAAACTTTTTCAATAATAAATCACATTTAAACTCACATTAGATTGATACTGGTGTGAGGATAGTTCTATTTATATTTTTTAAAAGTTGAAGGATGTGTGGAATAATTTGTAATAAGTATATATGCTTTTTTACTACGTATACTAGGATTAAAAATTAGTAAACTTTGTATATGTAAGGGTCACTCTATTCTGAGCAGACTAGGATTATAAATTTAGTAAATTCCAAAATATGTATATGAAAATATCGGCTTAAAATATTTGACCTGGAAAATTTTAATTTTTCGTAATACATATGGTTTACTCTTCATGATAGGAAAGGTTTTTTCAATTAGGTAAATAATATTTTATTAGATGAAAAGGTAATGTGGAAGTGTTAATCTATATAGAACATAATCTTTTATCTAATAGAGATACAATATTTAAGGGTTAAATGATATTTCCCTAATATATGTAATCATTTATTGAGGCTTTCCAAATATACTTGAGGATCACTTTATAATATATTATAATATGTAATTGTTACTCAATATATAAGGGAAAACCCATAATTTATAAAAAAAAATAAATAAGATAACTATAATATATTTAATTTATGTATTAAACATCATAATAGAGTTCATGATACAATTAGTTAGTCAATGCATATTTTGTTTCAATCTTTGGTATCATGTTGTAATCATAAAAACCTATAAAAAAATCATAGTGTTATGAAGAAGTTAATCGAGCCACAAAGAGAGATGTGCTTTGAGAATAAGTTTGGGGAAAATAGGTAGATTAAATTATAATGTATCAATTCATACTATGATGACATGGAATGATATAAATAATGAATATAATGTATGAGAAGTTGAATATATTTTGGAGAGTGGGTAAAAGAGTTTTTTAGTTCATATATTAATTTGAAATTAAGAATTCTAACAAGAATAGGGGTCTATTACAGTGTGACATAGAAATTAAATAAGTCTCCTTCAACAATAAGTTAGAGAGAGTTTAATATAGATTTTTACCATAGATAGAGGCATGAGAGTGTACTATGATTTTTGTAAAAAAACATAAAAGAATAATAATAATAAGAGTAAAAAATTTGTTTCAGTGTGCTCATCAAACCTATGGTCTATGTTTAGGAACATGGAATTTCACATTTATTCTACAATATGAAGAAGTATGGGAGAACTTTAAATTTTTGAGATATAATCATTTAGAGGATATTGTTAATTTATAAATTAGTGTTGTTATGACAACATCGTCCACAAGTTTTTTAATGGATAAATTCATTCTGATTATGTTAGAATAATACTATATAGTATTTTTAATAAAAATTTTCAAAGTATAATCCATTATCATTTTATAATCAATGGTGTTTCTAGTATACTACATTGTCTTTGGATTTTATAGATCATTTAATGGAGTAGTTTCTCATTTTTAGCAGTGATCCCAGTTTATCAGGTGTTCTTTTTTTAATTTTCTGAATGTGTTATATTTAAATAGTGATATCATTTAATCTAATAAGTGACATTGGCTAATTTCATAATAAATCAGAAAAATAAAAATAAAAATATTTATCGATGATTCACCCCCCGACCCCCTCCCCCTTGTAAACCAACAATGTATCTAGGGACTTCATAGAAGATATATTTTTTCTCTTAAAAATAGAAGGAGGATTTTAAAATAAGTTAACTAGAATTGTATATCGTTAAAAAATGCAGTTCTGTGATCCTATTTCACTAAAGTTTCATGATGATTCATCCCTAGGATTTTAAGAGTGGTTTATTTCCACACCATCATTTGTGAAATATTTTTTTTATGGAATAACAAGGTGACACTTATTTTGTATGGTGTTCTTTATTATTGAGAAGAACCCTAAGGTTTTTACATTGTAAGGGTTTGAAACATATAGGGTCACCAAAACCTCTATGAATTAATTAAAAAATACACTTAGTGAATTTAGAATACTACCACATCATTATTATATGCTCTATGGATATAGAATGTTTCGGGTGAATGAAGTAAAAAAAAAAATTTTATATTTTATGCATTCATTACTTTTTTACTCATTGATATGAAGAGAAGAAGTGATTTTATTAACAATGAGAAAAAATCATTGTAAGGTAAATTTCAAATGAAAAGACCATGATTAATTCCCCTCCAGTAATCTTCTTTGTTTGGGACCTATAAATGATGTTATTGAAAAAAATATTTTGATAGAGTACACTCTCTTGGATTCAATTGAATTAGTTTTCAAACACAAAGATATTTTTATGTTCAAATGAAATTATATTTAATTATTGAATAATTGGATTAAATTCTATTTTCAATCATTAATAATGTATTTTTACACAATTTATGATATGGGATATAGAAAAACATGGTATGTGGATCTTTATCGAAAAGGTATCTAATGGATATGGATTTCAATGAAAAATATCTTATTCCTTGGTAGGATCCTTGTCTAGAAAAATATAAATACAATTTATGTTCTATAAATCTCTATATACCATGTTGTAAAACATTATCAACATCTTTGAATATTATTTAAAGTTTAATAAAGCTAAATTTTAGGTTCTGTAATGTAACAATAATGATTTGTAGATTCACCCAAATGAATGAGTTATTTTTTCTGTGGTTAGGTGAACATTATTTACTGTACATAAGAATACTCATAGAAAACCATGTTGATATTAATACCATGAAGATAATTTTGGGATTATTTCCACTTTAATTTAATGAAAATATCTCTCTTAATGAGGAAAATTATTCAAAAATAGGTGACATTGGATAGTCTACACTACACTATCATTATATATATGATATGACACAATGAGAGAAATTATATTTCTATATATAAATCATAGGTAATATTACTAAAATAGATGAATGTTTTTTTAAATTAAGATGATCCCTATGATAAGAATGATGATAAAGTCACATGTTTCTATTCCTCAATCTTAAAAAGGGGTAAATGAATTCTAAATAGTAAGAATTCAGTAAATTTATTTCATTATTGAATGGTATATCCCCAAACTAAAAAGTGGTCCAATATGTTTCCCGATGATGATGAAGATGAATCTATCATGAATAAATCATAAATATATGTGAAGATCACAAAGATTTTATAATATAAATTTATCCAAAATATGAACATTCATTCATAATTTTTAGATAAAAATAGATTGTGGTGAAATAAAATAATAATTACAAATATATCAATGAAGAAGTCATTTTGTTTTATATAAACATGTCAAAAATGTAAGAAATAAATAATAAAGATTCTAAAGAAGAGGGGAGACTTGACCCCAAAGTTGATTTAGAGGCTATACATGAATAAATTGATCTTTGAAGTGGTTAGACAAGGAATGAAGATGTAGTGGATTGTGAGACTAAGATCTATACATAGTGGTAATAAGAGGAGAACAACATATTGAGGATTAATATTGAATCGTTAAAATTTAAAAATACTAAAAATTCACACAAGAGGGTAGATTTTTATAACAAAATGTAATAGAATACTTATGTTATTCGAATCATGAATAAAATAGTAAATGATCGAGTCAATTATATCACGGATATCAAAGAAAAAAATTATTAGTTTATTCTAGAATATTTAAAATCAATAAATGATAATAACTCGTAAGAGTACATTTGGGAGCTGGATTTAATGGAAAATATAATAGATAAAAGAGAAACATAGATATAAAATAGAAAATATGGAGGATTTACTATAAAATTATCTCTTCAATATTGAAGAAAAAACTAATGTGGGGATTGACAAAAGGTAAAAAAATAATCATGGTAGGGGATAACTTATATATAACCTCTCACCAAAATAAATAATATTTTTGTGACTCACAAAGAAAAAAAGGTCCACCAATGGATAAATAAGGACACACAAGAATACACAAAAAAAATTGGGGCTAACACATTATGTGCATTCCATAGTCAAGATCCACTTTAAGCCGTAAGAAAAATGGAGATAAGTGATGATAATTTAATATATGTAATCTATATTAAACGGAAATATATTTTCATGAAGGATATAGATACAAATATATGAATTTCTCATCAAGGATTCAAAGGAGTTCAGAAAATGAGACCCAAGGAAGATATTATAAGCATTTAAAATATTTATATAAAGCAAAAGACACACAATCAATTTATATTATTGCAATGTGATAATATTCCATCAAATACATTGGGAGTATGCCCATATTTACCTTGTAATGAGGTGATATGATGGAAGTGGATCAATATGGGAGGATTTTAAAGGGTGAATATAGTGGATAATTCATTTAATATAACAGATCAAGAAAGATTATAGATCTTTTATAGGGTTTACACTTCCCATGTGATAGGAAATAAATATTACCACTACCATACATTAAAACAATTATATTTTTATTTGTATTGTTTAATATTATTTATTTCTTAATTAAATTTGTTTCTAAAGGATAATGGTAAGAAATACCTACTTTTTATTTTTTTTGGTTTTAGAGAAAAAGGAAAAAAATTAATTTTTGGTATTGAAGTTGAAAAAGAGAAATTCACTACACTAGTTTTTCTACAGAAGACATATTTCCAATGTGGTGTAAAAATTACCCAATCCCAAGAATTAAACAACCATAGGAGACAACCACATGAGTTTGTAGCCATGATCAGTATTACTTACTGGAAGGATCTTCATGGTGTAGCAACAAGTATATATAGTGTTGGTTGGTGCTTGAAATTATTAGTATTATTATTTTTAGTATAGGGAAACACTATTTTTGGTATAATGAGTTAATGAAGAATAAATTTTTATTATTAATATGCAATTAGTATGTGAGAAAAATTGATTTGGTACCGCTACCTATTGTATATTTTTCAATGTAAAATGAAACATCTATAAAAAATAAGAGAAACAATATCATTTATAGTAGTATTGTTAAACCATAACGGTGTGATTTTCCCTAATTCATATTGATGTCACACATTGAATATTTGAGATTTAATTATATATTAGAGTACTTAAAACAACAAATATTAGGTGACATTGAGAATCATAGAAAAGTGATGAAACATTAAGAGGATTAGAAATATATATTGGAGAGTCATACTATGATAGAATATTATGATTAAGAAAGGATATTTCAAATTTATTATTTGTATCTAGGCCATTGTATGTTTCTGAAGATGATTCATTCACACCATATGATTTTCTGTTCCATGAAATGATGTATGATTAGAATATGTTGTGGTTTATGTTATTTTTCATGCTAAATTGGATCAGTTCACACTTTGAAATGAATATGGTGATCAAGTTAGTGAAGAGTTAATGATTTTTTCTCATGGACTATTTTTTTTCTATAATGGATAATAATGTATGGATATTTTGATATATTTCAATGAACATGTGATGGAATATATGCATAAATTCATGACATGATAATTATTATATAGCTAAGAGCATCATGAGGGTTATCATTATAAGGATATTTTGTGTCATGTATGAATATGTAATGGTACATTGAAGATAAAAAGAAAAGATTAAAATATTTAGATTGATAATATGGATAATGTTTTATAGAATATATCCAAGGGTTATATTAACCCATGTAGAGGAGGTTTGATAGGAATTATGTATCATGTTTTGAACTACCTTATCACACAAGAAATTGGGTATCTTTTGATTTTATATTCCTATCCATTAACTATTTGATTATTACTAATGAATATATTTGTGGGGGAGTTTGAGGTGATATTTAACTTGGGTTTTTGATAAAATTATACAAGAATTATAGTATTGCTTAAATTGATAACTAAACATCAAGATACAAAGTGATATTATGTTATAATAGTAAGGGATGCTTTCCTATAAATATAAGACAATGTTGTGGTTGAAGAATTGGATTTTGGAGGAGGGAACACTTTTTTGGGGAGTTTTACTATTGGGTACTCATTTGAAGGTTAAAATTATATCTTTTCAGGTTATTTTAAGCTTTTTCCATTCCCACATGGATATTATGAGGGGATGTTTTTTTATGATGATTTGTAATGAAAAGTGAGTAAATAATTTAAAGTATTATTATTTTTACTAGTATCTCAACTATTGTTTTTTCATTAAATTACTTTGGTAAATATGTTCTTCATTTAAAGAGCATAGACACATTTTCTTGAGTGAGGGAGTTCCCTTTTAAATGAAATTATTAGTCATTGGACTTCTTCTTGACCATTAGTTAGGTTATGTGTTATGTTTAATGGTGGTTTTGGGTTACCAATATCTTGACATAACCAAAGTAATTAACCATTATAAAGGAAAACTTTTGGAGTTATAAAAGGATGAATAAGACCAAGGATTCAATTAGACCTTATTCCAAAAACAACATTTATATCCATCATATCTTTCATCAATACATAATATACCTCGACATACAAGACCATTGCAGAATAATTGTTTATTATTCTCATAAATTAATATTATATCTTCTTTTATATTGTTTTTTTCATATTAGTTATTGATTGATAGTTTTTTCATAATAATATTCCTTAACGTTGTGTTTTCCACCTCAGTAATTTCAGATCTTATACCACACCTTAGTAGTTTTATTGATTGCATGACATTTATAAAAATTTCTAAACATGAAAAAAATAAATTAATGAAACCCTACAAGGCATATTTTTTTTAACTTTTTATAGGGACATATATCTATGAATTATGATATTTATGACATTTTAATTTTCTTTTAACTTTTATTTTTATATTTATATTAGTATATTCATGTATTACAGTTTAGGAAAACACATTGATTCATGAGAGATCATGTTAAGGTAAATAAAATGGTCCCATTATCTATATTCGTATTTTAGAATGGTGATAATAAAGGAACATGAAAGAATAAATTATTATTTATGTACAAAAAGAGGAAAATAAGGACCAAAAAAAGGTGTACAAGGAGAATAATCAAGGAAAAGGAAACTAATTGAGTACATTCAACCTTTAATATATTGGGTAAAACTATTCATCTCGTCCCATTTGGTATCTACAAACCACTATGAAATCAAGATAATGATTATACAAATGATCTAAAATTCCAAAAAACATCTATTAAGAAACTAAATGTTGGTATATACATACATTTGGAATATCTCCTTGACCAATATGATACATTATAGTTAAATAAAATTTTCTATGATGCGGTAAGATTAAGGCTATTAATATTTTCATTAAAAGAAAATTAGATATAATGGATCCATATGTTGGAGCCACATTCCACCACTACATGTGATGATATGGAAATGATGTTCCTAAAAAAGTTATTTTCTCCATCTGAATCAATTAATATATACAACAACATTGTAAAAAATTTATCAATGGGATGATAAATCACTTGATACTAAATAGGAGAGAAAAATGAATTTATTAATAAAGTGTCCACAACCAATTAAAAATATTTGGTTGTCAATACAAACATTCTACAACCTATCTCAAAGGAATAGGTAAAATTTTTATATCATTACTGGCGGGTTATTAAGAATAAACATTATGGATAAAGATATTAATTATTAATGAGATTTCTAGGAATATATTGTAGTGGAAAATGGGGGATTCCAAAAGACATGACAATCCTTGATAGAGAATAATTTATGGATGGATACAAAATTGGCAAAAATCAAAATAAATATGAAAATTTTGATGGATATGCACTAACCCTAAGTTATAAACTCCTATTATTCAAAATAGTTTGATTATAACCATTAAAATAATTTTTGGGATAGATACCGAGATAACAAAATCAAGGATACTAGAAAAGAGCATAAAGATTCCAATAACAATAAATACTACATTAAAGTATAAATTTTATAAATTCCTTAAAACCATAAGGGATATCATTAAGGAATTGAAATATTATTATAAAGAACATAAAGTTTCCTTTATTAATTAGGAATTCCATGTTGTGAAAATTCCAACCAACTCAAGGAGAGTCCATGAAGATCTCTATTGGGTGACATGGAGGACAACCCATGTGCGGAAGTGAATAATGATACATTAAGAAGTGGAAAACCATGGTAGATAGTTATGTAGAAAGGATAAAATAGTAAGATTAAAAGAAGGAAAAAATGTGGGAAAGATGTGGGAAATGAGAAAGATTATGAGGACTAATATGTAAAGTAAGACTACTGACAACCGAATGACTGCTAAAATTATAAAAAAGGATCGAGAAAGGTAATATTGAGGAAAATAAATGTGTGTTTTGTGAAAGGTTCTAGAATATACATGTTAACATCCCATTTTCTGAATATTTTGATAGTATTACCAAATATGTAAATTTCATGAAGGATTTGATTACAAAATAGAGAAAGTTGGATGATTTTTTTACAATACCACTCATACGAAGATTTGATTCCATGGATTTGAGTAGTATAGTGAAGAATAAATAAGGTCCTAGTAGATTTCAAATTATTATTAATATAGGATCTTAAAATTTTTTTAAATCATTTCATGAACTAGGAGAGATTATAGAAATTAGATTATTATTAATTTTAATAATCTTGGAATTGATCTATATAAATCCGAAAAGAATTCAAAATAGTTTATTTGAAAAAAAAATATAGGATATACATCGTATTTTATTAAAATTGTTTCATTAAAATATATAATTAATATTTTCCTATTTATTTCTTTATACTAAATATGATCAAATTGAATTTTGTAAAAGTGATTTATAGAAACATGAAAGGCATTTAATGATGTTCAATGTATGATCTATATTTAAGGACTATTTTTGAGTTTGTAAGGTTTATTATTTAACATTATATAGAGATTTTTGAAAAAAAGAATGAGGATTTGAATGAAAACAACAAAACAGATTGGGATGCTTTTGTTACTATTTTTAAAATTATATAACTATATAAAATAAATATAAAATAATTAGGTGAAATTAAGTAAAATAATGAGACATTAAGGACAGTTGATATGATTTAGGATTTTATTTAATATTTCAATAATTATGTGTTCTAAAAAGTCAATCATTATATTATAATTCCTTATTTAACATTAGATTTTCTTGGAATGCCTAAAAAGTTATTGTATTTTCCTATAAAAGTGGAGAATTTTCTACATCATGAAAGAGTGAAGAAGATTTATGAGATGGTAGTATGACCCAGAAATGATTACGAATCTCAAATTCCACCATTAATTGATCTAGATGACGTAACGTTTTCCCAATATTATCTTACTTGATGAAAATATGTGGTGTTTGGAATGTATGCTTTACAAAAATGTTATATGAGGAAACATGAATTTTTTATTCTTTATTTGGAATTATTTTAGAATCATTATCTATGAAATCATATTTAAGATGTAGAATAAACCACCACTTGATTCTTTTTATCATAATTTATATGGGTCTTTTATTTTTACTTGGTTGTTTTTATTTTCAAGATCTATTATGAGGTCACAACATGAAAAGATGTATGATGAGAAGGGAAATGGAGGAGTTTCAGTGGATATTAGAGTATTACATTAAATTTAATATATTTTAACAATTTCTATATCTATTTTTAGGATTTTCTAAGATTTTTAATTTTAATGTCCCCCTTTAATGTTTTTCTAAAATTTTGGTATAGGATGAAAAATTAGATTATGAATGTCACAATACCATGTTTTAGATATCATTTTTGATAATATTGAATGAGTAATATTGGTAATTAATTAGGACATATATTCAAAAGAGTATTGATATTATGAATAATGATTTGGGGAGATTGGTTAATTTTTTATAATGAAATTTCCCATATATTTTAATACATTATTTTTCTATGATTTATATTTATTAGTTTTTTATATTATTTATTTCATTAGTAATTATCCAAAATATTATGTTTCTAATTATTTAAGGAGTTCTAAAATAATATTCTTCTCATTCATGAGAGATATATAGGATATGTTGACTATTATAACTTTCATTACTATCTTATAAGGAATATGAATGTACAATGCTTTATTGAAATGATTGAGTCATTTTTTATTAAATCCCTTTATACTTTGGAGACCTAACCTTACATTTTATATTTTTAAAATATTATAGACTACATAAAATACTATGATTGAGAATATATATTAAATGTGTATTTTGTCCTTTCTACACTAATAATTTTTATTTTAGTTTTTGATTTAAAATAAAATAGGTATAGAGGACGAGGTGGTTCCATAGAGTAAATAATATGTTATTTATTAAAAGAGGTAAAAAGTATGCTTTTATCATTTGGATGTGTGGAAGACGTTCATAAATTACATATTAGTTTTTTTATTATATCAAATCTAAATGATAATATAATTATTATAAATTTAAAATAAAAAAATTATCAGAAATAAGGAAAAATCATTGTTAATGAAATATCATAGAATAAATAAAATTATTTTTAAAGATAATTATTTTTTAAGAGGGTGAATATTACATTATTATTATTATTCTAATTATTTATCTCAAGGGGTAATTATCTAGAGTGTTGAGTAATATGATTCTTATATGATGAATTTTGCAGATTTCTGTTATTTATCATACATTTTAATTTAAATATTAACCTTTTTTAGCTTCGTACTTTTATATATAAATTACCTAAAAACTGTCATACTTAGATGTATTTGATCCTTTGAATGAAATCCCTTCTAACTAATTTTGGTTTCTATCTTTATAGGGTGGGTAATTAAATAAATTTCTTACTTATGGTTTGGATTAATTTACTCAAGGTATGACCATAACCTTGTTCATATTTTCCTTGAGAAATGAGGGAAAATTTTCATGTGAGCTAGATAACAATTGAAATGAATATTAATAATACGTTAAAAAATTTAAATGGAGGGAAATAATAATATTTTACATTTCAATCAGAAAATTAATGTTCTTCATTAATTTATTTAATTTAAAAAATAAGACTTGAAAATTTATTTCATATGAATTATTTGAAATTTTATTCCTTATGGATTATTTTTTTATTTTTTTACCTTATTGAATAAAAGTTAAAATCATAGTACTTATTGGTGATATTGTAGATAATTTATGTTTTAGGGATAGAAAGAGTATATATATAGTGGATTTTATTTCTTCCATTTATGAATGGTTGTTTATTTCTATTTTTATTTTAAATAGAATATAATTCCTAATTAAATTTGTTTCTAATTGTTTAAGGATAATAAATTCGTACATTTTTTGTGTTTTTTGGAGTAAAAGGATGGAAAATAAAAAAATTTGGATTTTAAGGGGGAAATTGGAAAAGTATTTTAGTTGGAGAAATATGTAATACATAATTTCAAAGGGGAGTAAAAAATTATTCCAAACCTAGACTACCACCACTGAATAATCCATCTACTAGAGAGAGAAATTAAGTTCAATAGTAGTTCTCGATTGGAGCTACATAAAAGAGAAAAATTCATAGTCAGTATTTGTCGAAGCTTAGCGTGAATTGTTTAAGTGGTCATAGTGTGGTGAAACAACATGGGTGGAAATTTAAGAGACATGGTAATGGTTGTTATTATAACAGTACTACAAAAATGGGAAAGAGAAGCACCATATTTTATCAGTGCAAAGCAAAAAGCGCTGATAAAGGTAACTCTTTATCAACGCTTTTTAGCACTAATAAAGGTAATATTTATCAGCATTAGAAAAGCGGTGATAAAGTAACACTTTATCAGCACTAAAATTTTAGCGCTGATAAAACCATAGTCCCATTTTATAAAATAGGGTGCATAGTGCCCTCTATTTATCACGCCCTTAAACTCTAGTGGGATTTTACCCATGTGACAACTCCCCTCCCCCCCTTAATCTTCTCTTTTCTGCCTGAACCCCGGCCACTACGACACAACTACCACTATGTCGCCGCATCTGTCACTCTGTTGCTGCTGCCACTCCACCGCCGCTGTTACGGCTCTGCTGTCACCGCTTCCACTCCGCCGCCACTGCCACTATGCTGCCACTTTCATACTCTACCGATGTTATCCCTACTCCGCTGTCACTACCCTACTCCGACACCGCTATCCCTACTTCTTATCCTCCCCCTCTAACCCCTTCAATGGATCCTCCTCCCTTCGAACACTACTTCTCGTCCTCCCCACTAAACCCTACTCCCCGTGAACCCTACTTAAATTGTTTGAGATTACTTTCGACGAGGTTAGATTCTCGGATTTCCATCTTTAATCCTTGTTGATTTCTCTGATCACCCTCATCAATTTCCTTTTGTTCTTATACTAATGTTCATTATCTTGTAGTTTTATTTAGTTGGATGGTCATGTTTTAGTTGATATAATTTTGGGATGATTTTAGTTTGGTTTGAGAGTGTAGGGAAGATTATGTCCTGAGTTATTGACCCCATCCCTTTGTTAACTAATACCCTCTTTTAAATGATACTAATTGTTTCAGTTGAATAACTTTCAATGGAATTATTTATCTATCTTTACTTTCAAATTTCCGTGAAAATGTGAATTTTATTTATTTTGTTGGTGTGTTTGTTCAAATATAATAATTCATATGAAAAAAGGAATCATATTTCTATTTTACCTAAGTGGATGAGAATATTTATAATCTAAAGTTCATTTTTTTTGAAAATGTATCTACTATATTAGTTTTCTCATCAAAATGTTATCTTTGTTTTTATTTTATTTGAGTTTGGTCACTAGTTTTGGGTTGTTAAATGTGATTATTTTATCATGAATGAGGTGGCTGGTAGGGGTGGTTAAAAAGATGTTTAATGTTTTTATGCAAGGGTGGTGGGTGCTAGAACTATTGTTAAGGGGCTAGAAATTGTGTTGATTTTAATGGGGGGTCTATCCTAGTTCTGTTGATTTCCAAACCATTGTTGAAAATGGTTAGTCTCTATTAATCTCTATTTTTATAAGGGGTAGTCTTCTACTATATTTGGAAGTCTTTTTTTGTATATTTGAATCATAAATAATAATATTTCATATTCAAATATGATGGACATGAATAAACATTGGATGGGTGCTAATTGTTTGACACTATAGTATGAGAATAGAGTGAAATAGTTCAACAATTTTACAAAGGATCAAGCAAAGGATCCTTCCCAAATCCTTTGTATGTGTTAATGTTGTTTTAATTCTAGTCTAATTACTCCATATGAGTTGGAAGAACATTTGATATGTCATGGAATAGATCAGAGTTATAAATGCTGAAATAAACATGGAGAAAAAGTGAATGTAGATGCTAGCTATGATAAAACTGCGTTTTATAGATCATCAATGATTAAAAATATGGATAATGATGAATACTGAATGGAGGATGTGATTACAGATGTCAATGATGATAATGATCATATCAAGGAAATGACAAGGATAGTTGAAGATGAACTCTATGATTTCCCAGAATTGTTTCAGAAGATAAAGAGTTGTGAAAAGATGCCATTGTTTGGTTGTTGCAATAAATATACTACATTTTCAGTTCTACTAAATTTTTATAAATTTAAATCATGAAATGGATGGAGTGATGTCAGTTTTAGGGAACTACTTTCTAAATTGAATGACATGGTTTTGAAAGATAATGTGCTCCCAAGTCGGACATATGAAGCTAAACTAATGTTACGCTCGATGGGTATGATTTTTGAAAGAATACATGCCTTCTTAAAAGATTGTATATTGTTTCTCAAGGAGAAAAAATCACTTACAGAATTCTCAATGTGTGGTGCTTTCTAATACAAGAATGATTAATCCAATCCTATGAAATTTTTACGGCACTTTCCAATCATTCCGAGGTTTAGGCATCTATATGGAAGTGAGGAAACAGCAAGACAATTGTCGTGGAATGTAGAGAAAAGAAATAAAGATGGGAAATTATGTCACCTGGCCGACTCTACACAATGGAAGAGAATTGATCATGAGTATCCTGAATTTGTAAATGAGTCAACAAACCTTTGTCTTGTATTATCTAGAGATGGAGTGAATCCTTTTGGTTTTCAAAACAGCACTCAGAGTACATGGCCCGTTATGTTGGTAAATTATAACTTTCCCCCTGGTTATGCATGAAATGGAAATTCATCATGTAATCTATGCATATATTAGGACAAAAACAACCAGGTAACAATATTGATGTTTATTTGGATATTTTGATCATGGATTTGAAGTTATTGTGGGATTCAGGTGTTACGTTGTATGATGCTTATAAAAGTGAATACATAAAGTTAAGAGCGATGTTGTATGGAATGATAAATGATTTCCCTTCTTATGGAAATTTTTCAGGCTATAGAATTAAATGAACTCATGGTTTTTCCATGTGAGAAGAAGATACATAATCAATTTGATTGAAACATTCAACAAAATCTGTGTTTCTAGGACATCATATATTTCTAACTCATCAATATAATTACCAATCTTGGAGGACATCATTCAATGGAATTTTATAACAATGCACAACACAGTTTTCCACTAATAAGTGATCAGTTATTTGAGAAAGTAAAAAATGTGAATACTATTTTTGGTAAACCATTTTTGAAAAACCTTGTGAAAATTAGTTGGAAAAAGAGATCCGTTTTTTTTAATTACCATACTTTAATTGTCTGTATGTCAAGAATTTTCTTGTTGTGATGCATGTGGAAAAAATGTATGTGATAGTGTTATCATAATGTTGCTAAATGCCCCTAAAAACAAAGGATGGAATTATGGAAAGGTTGGACATGGTTGACATGGGAATATGAGAAGAGTTGGCTCCTGTGAAGGTTAAAAATAAAATGTTTCTTCCTTTGGCTTCTTACACTCTTTCCAGGGAGGAGATATATCAATTTTGCAACTTCTTCAATGATGTAATGGTTCCAAAGGGGTATTCATAATATATAAATACAATTGTGTCAATGAAATATTTGAAGTTAAAAGGTTTGAAATCACATGATAGCCATGTTTTGATGCAAGATATAATTCTTATAGATTTATATTGCATTTTTTCCAATGATGTTCGTCATACGTTTACCAAACTTTTTACTTTTTCAACGCTTTATGCAGCAAAGTATCTGACCCAGCGAAATTTCCATCTATAGAAAGAGAAATTGTCATCATATTGTTTGAATTATAGATGTTCTTCCTGCCAACATTATTTGATATGATTTTTCATTTCATGGTTCACTTGGTGAGAGTGATTCGACTTTTTGGTCCAGTGCACTATAGATGGATATACCCTGTTGACTGGTATATGATGATTTTGAAAGGGTGTGTCAAAAATCAACATTGGTTAGAGGGTTTTATTGTGGAGTGATATATTGTTGAGGAAGACATTGAATTCTATACCGAATACTTATCTACTGTGGAACGCACTGATTTCATAAAATCTCACTACAGTGGACAAATTGAGGGTGAGGGGAATTCTAGAAGAGATGTTGTGACAATCATTATTACAGATCAGGAGTAGGCCAACCTTTATGTTTTTCATTACAGTTGGTACGTTTCATTATATATTGAAACCCAAAAAGAAATTATTAGGCAGTTGAATCCATCAAGGGATAAAAAATGGACATCAAATACACATAATAACCAGTTCATAGGATGGTTTTAGGAGCATATTTTTAAGTTGTTAGCTGAAAATCTGAATTCAATTTTAGAACGACTTCGATGGCTAGACATTGTACCAAGTGTGTATGTATTATTTTAAAATGGGTATGTTATTAATTGTTATACATTATATATAGATGAACATGATGAAGATACTATCATGAAAAATAGTGGATTTGAACATGTGGATGAAGCGATGCATGTTTCTTTCTATAAGGATAGAAATCCAATTTATGTGAATATGTCATAATTTGGAGTTATAAAACAAATATGCAAGTAAGATTATACGACATTCCAATTTACCATATTTCAATGAAAATCGGTTGATAACAAAAGTGGTGTTAAAGTAGATGAATTAGTAATTGTGAAAGTTGATTTCAGTAAAGAAGGGTAAAAAGACAAACAATTTATAATGGCATCACAAGCCTTATTATTATTTTATGTTCTAGATCCCACAAATCGAAAGTGGTTGATTGTTCTGTTATCGTCCAAAACTATTGAAGGGTTCGATGAAAATTCAGCTGAGGATGATGCTTTCAGTGGTACATCACAATCGTTTTGTAGCGGTCACAATGTATATGATGTTTTTTATGTTATAGGAGACCAAAATGAATGTATTTTCATAATCTATAAAGGATTCAAATCCCTTCATCCTTTGAAACAAAGAAAGAGAGTTCAATAAAAATGTTATTTTTTGTTTGTAATATAAATCTTTTTTTATCTTGTTATTATCTTATCATTACTAAATTTATGTAATATACATTAACTATTCAACCACTTTTGCAGATAATGACTTCTTCCCGTTCTGGTGCTTCAATCCTCAAGGATGAACAAGTATCTCAAGCAGTTGTTGTTGTTGCTGCTTCTCACAATGCAGAGCCACAAAAAGTTTCTGAACTTGTTGTTGCTCTTAATTTTGAGGTCCAACAACCATCAGCACATGCCTAATATTCACAAGATAATATAGATTTGTTCAGAAATTAGTGGACCTCATACCTGATGGATGATTTTACACAAATAGCATGAACATATGACTTGGGGACGTGTACAATTGGCAGCCATTTTTTAAGAGGTGTTAATGAGAACAAAAAAGGTAACATTACTATATGTAAATGTTCATTGGAAACGGTAATTGTTATTAAGTAAAACATTCTTTATCCAATTTTTTATTTGTCCATTTTAATATATGAAATGCACCAGCAACATGAAATTATGATGAACCACTTTTTTGGCTTTGGATAAGAAAAATCGGTAAAATATCCAAAATACCTTCATATCCAACCTAACGCATTCGTATAGTGTTAATACTTTAGATGAAAGATCCATGGTTCATGTGTGACTTGTAAGTGTCAACCTTGCCTCAATCTGAGGCACGGTGTGGCCGGTATCACTCAAAGTGTCTCTCTTTTGTTTAAAATGGACAGAATTTTAAGCAAAAACAACAACTAACATATGGAAAACTAACCAAATGCATTCTGATTGTGTTGATACATTACTAGAACGATACATGGGTCATGTGCGATGTCTACGAGTCAGTCTTGCCTCCATTCAAGGCATGGTGTTTCCAGAATCACTCAAAGTGTCTCTCTTTTGTTTAAAATGGACAGAAATTTAAGTGAAAACAACAACTAGCATATGGAAAACTGACCAATCTCATTCGTATTGTGTTGATACTTTAGGAGAACGATCCATGGGTCATGTGTGATATATAAGAGTAAACCCCGCCTCAATATGAATAAAGATGTGTCCGGTATCACTCAAATGTTCTCTCTTTTGTTTAAAATGGATGGAATTTAAAAGAAAACAACAACTGACATACGGAAAACAGACCAAAAACATTTGGATTATGTTGATACTTAAGGAAAATGATCCATGGGTCATGTGTGATGTGTACGAGTCAACCCCGCCTCAATTCGAGGCACAGTGTTTCCAGTATCACATAAAGTGTCTCTATTTTGTTTAAAATGTACAAAATTGTAAGTCAAAACAACAATTGATGTACAAAAACCCCCCTTCCTACCACACACACCAAAATCATTCATTTTTTTCAAAAGAAACACATACTATTGAAATAGAAAATATTCCAAAACCATTTTAAAAATACCAATGATCTTAAAATCCATGAAATTCATTCCATTAAAACCGTTAAATCCCCCCACCCATTGAACACACCCCCTTGGACACCACCCCACCCCCTGGACACCCCCACCCTAGACTGCACCCCCACCACCAGGACACCCCCACCCCCATGGATAGCCACCCCCACCCCCATGGACACCCCACCCCCCTCCTGGACACCCCCACCCCCTAGGAAGCCCCCCCAACCCCCTAGACACCACCCCACCCCCCTGGACACCACCATGGACAACCACCCCCCCCCCCACACACACACACCATGGACATCACCCCCCCTGGACACCCACATCCCCCCTTGAAACCCCCTACCCCCTTGGATAGCCACCCCAAACCCCTGAACATCCCCCAACCCCCTGAATTCTGAATTGAATTATTTATGTATTTAATTAACTTATGAATTTTGTGTAAATGTTGTATGGGTATATTTGTTCTATTGGTTGTGTGGTTATACATTTTGTATGTGTATACTTTCCAAAATTACCTAATGAATTATGTGTTAATTTTTAATTGGTATACTTGTTGATATGCTGATTTTTTTGAAGGTCTTTTTTTGGTGTGCTGTTGTAGAATGTTATGTTATAATAGGTAGGGCATTTTTCTGTGCTTTTTTTAGCACTGATAAAGTATCCCTTTATCAGCACATTTTTAGCACTTATAAAGGATACCTTTATCT
The DNA here is from genome assembly GCA_963277665.1 of Viscum album. NCBI lineage: Eukaryota > Viridiplantae > Streptophyta > Magnoliopsida > Santalales > Viscaceae > Viscum > Viscum album. The sequence continues at coordinate 126,659,492 of OY728147.1, read as the reverse complement.
GCGTTTTTGTAGTGCTCATAAAGTCTACCTTTATCATTACCTTTTTAGTGCTGCTAAAGGGAACCCCTCTACCCTATCAGCACTGATCTTTATAGCATTTTTTAGCACTGTTAAAGCCCGTTTTGAGCACTGATAAATCCCATTTTGGTAGTAGTGTAAATAATCCACCAGTACATGGTAAAATTCAATTTGGTACTACTATTAAGTTAGGAATTTGTCAAATAAAATGAATCATCCACTGAAAAAGGGAAACAAAATTGTATGGAGATGTATTATTATCTAACCATTAAGGTTTGTAGGTACGTGCCAATTTTATTCTGTTAGATTACTGTGAAGCATAAAAAATTCCATGAACACTGGTGGGGAGATTAAAAAAGGGTCATTGCGTCACTGTGAAGGACCGATTCACACTCCAACATAATGATATCATGTAGTGATCTTTGAGAGTGAATGGTCCAAAAGAGTCATTGGAAGTGTGAAGATATTATCTCATTTTGATGCTCAATATAACACCCATATATTTTAATAAATTATTACCTTTAAAATTTTCAATTAATTCACTAACATTCACAAGAAAAAACACTAAACAAAAACAAAACATTGATATATTTAAGGAAAATAAAAATATCTATGTATGATATTTAAAACAAATATTTTCAATTAGTGGGAATGAATAGGATAATTTTTTTATGAAATATATGCAAAGATAAAATAATGGGTACCTCTAATATTAAATATATTCAATTAGTTTACATAAAAAGACAAATATGATCATTTATTATGTAGAAAAGTATTTTTCTAAGAATTTATTTTTTATACGATATGAATTTATATTTATAGGATAATATAATTATTTATTATAATTTTTGTTTTATATAAAAAAAATTCCACCCAAATATTATTTGTAAATGTTATGAAATAATAATAATAATAATTGTTAATATTTGAAAATTTCATTTTTAAATGAAAATGAGTTTCCATCATATTTTATGATTTTATTCAAAAGATAAATACATAAATTTTAGAATTTTAATATTTAAATATGAACACAACTTTAGGATTTATAATAAAAATATTATCTTAATATGAATATTTGGGACATTTTGGAAATAATTGGTTTTTAGGTGAATATAAGAAAATACCAACTTCGCTAAAAATTGTCAATTTATGACATTATAATAATAATATGATGGAAAATAAGTTTTTTATAAACTATTATATTAAATATAAATTTATAATTAATATAATAATTTAAAATTATCATGTTTCTTTTATAAAACTCATGTATATCATTTTAGAATCATTTGTAATATTTTATTTAAAAATTTGTTTTTATTCTCTTATGTTAAAATTTAATTTAAACCACTTAAAGAAAATAAATATATAAAATTTTATTTAATAATATAGATCATCGTGATAATATTATAGAACAACTTAAAACCTAATTTTGGGAATAAAATTATGATTATTAATATTGAATTTAATGATTGGGATAATGGTAAAATTCATATATTCAATGAATTAATATATTAATATTGAGTAATTTAAATCTTATAAATTAGATTAATATATTTTAATTTAAGAATATAATATTATTTTTAAGAACATAAATATATTTTTTAATATATTTAGTGGGTAATAAATGATAAATAAGATTATGAACACCTAATGGTTGAAACAACATTTTAAAAAAACATTTTTCAATATATATATATTGACTTATTTTAATTTTTAATTTTCTATTATTTATAAATTGAATTATTTTACATTTATATTATATTTAGTTTCATAAATCCTATATTTTTTAATATGTTGTACCTTATATTTTTATTTAGAAATAAATTTCTTAGTTAAAAACTGGTTACTAAGTTAAAAAATGGAAATGTAAAAACCAAAGAACAAATGACTTCAAAAATGATTAAAAATGTATGTAAATTATTGTTTGGGGATATATTTATCCAATATAACCCTAAAATTAATTATTAAAAAACATTCAGAGTCATTTACTGTTGAATATTCTATTTATATAGTTGAAAATAAAAGGGTGTTCTCAAAACTATCCTATTCTTAACTTATAAAAGGGGAAATTTTAACCCCTTCACCCTATACCAATTAAATTGAATTACATCCTAAAAATATACCATTTATATTCTCTAATATTATTTTATAAAAAACATTATCCTATGTTATTAATTTTTTATCATATTCCTTTCATTTACAAGGAGACTTTCAAGTAAATATCTAATGTCCCAAAGTGAGTACTACATAATCCATAACATTTTCCTCTTAATATTTCACCTACAAACCTATCATTACCATAATAATATGATAATATATGTATAATTGTTATATTTTATTTTTATTATATTAATTTTACCACCTTTATTTATTAATTGTCATCCACATATAAATACAAAAAGACATTAATCATGTGTTGTCTGGACTACCGACTCCATGAATTAATATTTTTTGTTTTCCAAATTGATTTTATTTATTTATAAAAACAAATTAAAATATGATTCAACTAATTAGAAATTTTCAAAAATGTCATTATAGTTATTTATAATGATATTAAAAAATTATTTAATCAAATTCACCCGTTGAGATATAGTATGTTAATCTTTGGTATAATTTGACCACCAACATGAATAATGCTACAAAACTATATTATGGATGACTATGGGAGCTTAAATACTGTTGTATTAATAATTTTAAAAGGAAATAATTTTTTTTCTATCATATAATATTTTTAATAATTATTTAACTTATTATTAAAATATTACCATTGATCTATAAAATTACTCAAATAAGTTGATGCCAATTGAATTCTCATGAAAATATAATCTAAAAAATATAATAAATAAATATATTTTGGTAATATATTTTCTATATTATATAAAATATTGAATAAAAATGTTTCTAATAAGTCATATAATAAACCTATTTTTTTTTGAATTTAGGATCATGTTTAGAACAAATCTTCAATAAGGTATGGTTTATCGTGTCAAATTACTCTTTTTGAGACATGATTTCTATTATAAAAATAATTTAAATTATTTGAATTAAAAAAAACTATTTGGTATATAATATCATTAATTTTTTCAAATCTTGATATTTGATGTTCAATTTAAATCCCTCTCTTTCAATTGGTTTGGATTACAGTGTTACTCATGTCGTAATGGTATTTATATCACACTTTCATTCCTTGAGGCATGTATATGTTATGAACAATGTTTTCCTTTGACCAATGTATTCACATTTCAAGGCTATTTATTTATGTTAGATTTTATCATGGTAATTTCTATTCTAAATCAATTCCTTTTCATAAAATAGATTTTTCTAAATTGTTACCCTTGTTGTAAATATTTTGGTAACCCAAATTTAAATAATTGAGTTTTGATCATACTCATAAACCTAAAAGTTGGGTAAATTATACCAACTAATTATAATAGGTTTAATTTATTTTTTTTATAAATTTACATTCCTACCACATATTGAACATTTTTTAAAATATTTCTTACATCCAAAATCAATTTTCCCGTAAGGGATTCCAATAGATCATATCTTCTTTCTTTAAGTTATTTTTTTTCAATAACATATGTAATACATGATTGGGTTTCACCAACCTAATATTTTTTTGTAATGTAATTTTTCTAACACTATGTGTAAAAAAAATTTATAATTTTTTTTTTGTTTATTTGTTTCTTACAATTTGAGTTCTGGAAAAAATTATTTTATAAATAATAAAATGGATTTTTTCCTTATTATTTAATATGTTCTGACTTTCTATCCTAATTTATCCAAGATATAATTTATTTTGTTATGTCTTGATTATTGGATAGTTTTTTTTAAAATAAATTTTTTTCAAAATGATTCATGTCACCTTATCAATAGTTACCTTTGACAGTGGCATTTAAATTTGTATTTTATATTAATGTAAACAATATTTTATGAAATCTCTTTTATGTTTAAAATTCATTTAATTTAACATTTTTAAAAGTATTTAACATAATAGATATTATGTTAAAGTATTTATACTCAAATATGTATTTATAATTTGGGGGATTGAACATATAGTATCAAAAAATTATATTCCTGGTTCTTTCTTATATGATACACTTTTATGTATTCTTTTTGTGATGGGTTTTTTCATTTATGTCAGATTTATTATATGATTGATTTGTTACACTGTGGATGTGTTCTTTTATAAACATCTACCTTATTTCACATAATATATTATCTTTATGTTGTTCTAGTAAAGTAATAATTAAATAAATATTTCACTATATTGGGTGAACATTGCATTTACCAAAATTAAGATTATAGGATGTTGACCTAAAAAGAGAATTTATCAATTTTATGGTGAAGTATTGGAACTATCGATGATTATTGACTTCTAATGTAGGTGGATTATGTATTGAAATTATATATTTTTCATTATATATATATATCCATGTTTTAATTCATCCAAAGGTTTATTAGTAGTGGTATAAAATTTCTTATTAACACTTATTGTGAATGCGTTGGATTTAATTATGTGATGTGTGGGTTCTAGAATTATATATTCCCTTGATGTATTTATTTGATTCATGGGACAAAATATGCCATTTTTTAGTGTAATACTCTACATATATCAATATAATGTCAAAGATAATGGTCTTGATAGCATGTTTTTTATTTCTTGACATTAGAATAAGATCAGTAATTATTGGTATCCATGCTTTCATTTATAATCATGGATATATAATTATATCATTTTTAGTGGGTTATTGAATTATGATGATAAATTAATCATTCTTCAATATTTATTCCATGAGTATTCTAGTATTTCCGCAATTTTCTATTTTCCCATACTGTATGTTTGAGCTCACCCCTCCATATGTTTCCATTTCCCTAGGTTATAAAAAAAATAATTACGCATGATATGTCTAAAATGATTATTTTTGTAGAGAATATTTGTGGGATGTTGATGACTTTATATGGATTCAGTAGTTTCTTATATTGGAAAAATTTTGTTTAATTGAGAAATGGCATGGGCTTTATTAGTTTTTATTTTGTCCAAATTTTTTAACATTATAAACCAAAACCTTATTTGGAATATAGGTAATGAAATAATTTATTTAATTAATTTATTTATCATATAGTTTCCTCTAGGAATCAATAGTTAGTATTGAAATTAGTATGTAAATTATGTATTTATGGAACTGAATATGCGAGTGCATGTTAGTGTCAGCTAATATTTCATCAGAGAAAGATTTAAATATATTTATTGGTTATGATGTTGGTTGAGGATAATTTAAGGGTTGATAGGTTATGGTTGATCATAATTTCAATGTTATAGATAATCCTTTAGGAAATTATATGATTTATTATTAAGGTAATAATGCCATTATAGTTTCAGTATTAGGATAACAAAACATTATTTAAAAACTTATTGATAATTATATGAATGAAATCATTGTATAGGATGACATTTTGATGATTTAGTAATGTATAAATTATGTTTTTATCCTAGAAATAACATCCATTTCATGAAACTATACGTGGATGCAGGATCCAATATAGATTTACCAAGAGGTACTAACAATAAACATTGTTGATTAGGTTAGCCCAGTCATCACCTAGTGATAGGAAAAGAGGCCAGACTACACCCCAGTTTTGACACTCCCAAGAAATTTAATTTGGTAAACCACAATCAATGTATAAAATAGTAATAATGATTTATGTATGTTTTCAATTTATTAGGTAATAGAACCTAATAGAAAATTTACCATGAATAATCAAGGATTGAGAAAATAGAGTCATAGGTTGAACCAAAATTATCAGATATTTAAAATTAGTATTTTATAAGGGAATAAATGTTTGGGTTGATATTTTCATATCAATATCATTGATATTATCATAATAATTTTTATTTTTGTATTTGGTTGAAATAGTAACAAAAACTTATCTAAGAAAGTTATTTATCCAAAAACCACTATGTTGTATATTTGAATAAGGGAAACTACTTAAAAGGGTGAGAATTTTGATATATGATTTTTATGAGGAAGAAAGGGTGAGTGTACTTGTCTTACATAAGTTAATGAGTTTTATATCTGAATAGAAATTAAATCTTGGTGATTTTAGCTATTTTTATAAGTGAATAATATTTATAAATAATATTTTCATGTTCTCAAAAATTTATGAAGATTTTATGAGTCATATTAGGATTTTTATTCTATATTTATACACTAATGGTATGGAAAAATATATTAAATTTTATTAATAACCATGAAAATTAACATTTTTATATTTTTTTATTGTTTGGATAATAATTTAAGAAAACATAATTTAGGTATTAATAACTCTTTGGTTTATTATATGCTTAATGTTGAAAAAATAAAGGATTGATTTATTTTTAAAAAACAAGTTAAACAATATTTGTAACCTTGTGATTAGTAATTCATTCATGGTATTTTTTGTTTAGTTTATCACATTTTTATGATCGTGATATATATTCATTTGTGTGTGGTGTTATGGATTAGTATATAATATAATTTGAGGTTTCACGATAATGTCAATTTATAAAAGGTTATATAGTCTCAATATGGTTTAATGTCTTAGAGATTCAGATGGTTATTATAAATGTATGTATTATAGAATGTATTATTTTTGAATGTATATTCCTAATTATATTATTGTTTGTAATATAGTTTTTTGAAGGAAATATAAGTAACTTAATATTTCCTATGAGATTAAATTATATTTCACATTAGAAGTTTTATCTGAAATGAAACATATGTTATGAATACCCTCAGCTTATTTTATTAGTAAGAGATATTTAAATTTGTTAGTGATAAAATTATTTATTGGGGTAGAATTTAACACATCATGATTTTAATATATTGTTACATTTAAATAAGTCAATGAGTTTGATAACTTTCTCTATATGCAACACTGAAAATAAATGAAATAGCTATGTATTTCGATAAAATATACATATTTATGTACGACCATAAAAACCGAGATGTTAAATTAGATTAAGTGAATATGGGTAACCAATTAATGAAATATATGTATAAATAAAACAAAATCAACTTATAATATGAATGAAAATCAATTATCTTATCTAAAATGAGTAATATGATAATTTATTGTTAGAAACATGTTTTTATAAGATTTTCCTTTTTATGTGATATTCATTTATATTTCTATAAATGTATCATTAATGATGGTAAATTATGATTGGTGTTAGTTATAAGGAACCAGCCTTAAAAAATTGATTAATCTTGAATTAAATGAATAATTCACATTTAGTATCTTTTAAGGTTTAGAGTTTTAGAGAATTTGGACATAACTATTACATCTCAAAAAATTACAAAGTAGGCACTTCTATATAGTTTCTATTTTTTTTACAAATCATGAACTCTTGAAAAAAGAGTCATGTCGACATCCATGTTTAAGACAGCATGACTTTTCCTTGATCTCATCCTTGACCCTATTCCACATTATGTCCTGTGAAAAACATTTCAAAAACTTGGGGTAAGAATAAAAAGCTCAATAAGGGATACACAAAGAATGAAAAATGTTAGTTTTTCAAAACAATATATAAACCATGAATACTTTAACATAAGTAATACTTTTCTCCTTTATGATGTAGTAAATACTCTTCACTGAATAAAATACCCTTACTTGCCCTTTTGTAACAAAAATATTACCATAAAACCCATGTAATGAACACATAACATATAAAGGTAACTTGGGACATAAGTATACATAAATGGAATAACCATACAGTCGACTTTAACACATATCACTAATTGGAATATTCATACGGCCAACTTACATACCTAATGAATTGGAGGTTATAAAGTATCCACCAGTCCTGGTATTCATAGCACCACCCGTCATTTGGTTTATCACGTAATCTCCCATCAAATGTCAAAGTACCATTAAAAAATAAAAAAAATATAATGGTAAGATTAAATTTCCACATTTCAAACACAATATATAACTTAAATATATTGACATAACAAATCCATTATCAAAACCATTTTCAATACCAAAATAAATAAAAGAGTATATGGTATTTATTATCTTTTAAAAACATTACGGCTTGTTAAGGAAGCCAAATATCAAGTAATACTCACAGCGGCGGAAAGTTCATTGCTACCGTGTATGTTAAAAGACACATTCCATTTTTTCGTTTAGTAAAACTCTTCATAGAAAAATATTCCCAAAAACTGAAATGAAAATTCAATGGTTTTTATACAGCGTATAAAAGAAATTCGTGTATTAAAACAAAAAATGCCTCAATGAAAGGAGATTGAGACGAAGTCCCATTCCCCATGTCCGACTTGAATCGATCATTCTTTAATCTCATAAATAATAAACTAGATTTAATTTCTACTTGCTTAAGAAACTTTTTCTAGTTAATTATTCCATTTATATCAGTTATTACCATGTTATGAACATTATTTAATTATTTAAGTTAATAACGGTTGTTTTGTCGATCTTTGGTACTTGAGTCAAAAATAAACTTCTTATAATTACAATTTGATCATGTGGTCAAATATCTATTATATCCAGATTTATATTAATGATTTGGATATCATATATATCATATATATCCAATATATACATGTATTTATAATAGTACATTACATTTAGAGGTAAGAAATGAAATGCACCGTTCATGGAGATGGTAAGCCGTACGTATGCAAGAACGCTACTTTCATTTCCATTTCATATTTAATGGAATGAAATCGTAATGATATAAAGGTATATTATAATTCCTATATGATGTCAAATGTAATACCATTAACTCCATCCTTTATATGCCCCACATATGGCATTAACGAATCAAATCACTTTGAGGGGGTGGTAGTCCGCACTTCGTAAAATGAAATTATCGTGTTTACCCATAATGGAAACTATAATGGTATTACATAAATAAAAAACAAAGAAAAATAATTAAAAAATGAAAATAATATATATATATATATATATATATATATTATAAATAGAGTGACATCTTAATGGCCACCATGAGAGGTTTTAAAAGAAGATTGAACAATCATCGTTTCGTGAGGTAGTAATTCGCCACTCACAGAAACAGTATGTTCATTAACCATTAGAAAAAGGTGTGTGTAAGTGTAAATAAAATCCTTCTCATAAATACATCCCAGTATATTGAAGATACTGGTGTTTTTAGAAAATAAAGGAATAAAAATAGTTTATGGTGTTGGAGAAGCAAAATAAAACAAAAGAACATAAGAGAAGACATTACCTCTAAATCAGGTAACTCCAATTGGTTTGAAACAAAAGGGTTTTTAGAAGATCTTTCTTCCTAAGGTAAGGCTTCTAAGATTAATAGAGGGATATTGGGAGATTATTTGAGCAGAGCTTGGACGAGCCAAATGGATTTCGAAGTGTGAGAGATGGGTAGGAAGTGGAGTCTTTTTATAAGGGAGAGGAAGGTCTCTTTTGGAAATCTTAAAACTATTATTTTATTATAAAATGAAATTAGTTTTCTAAAGCTCCGAAAATTATTAAAGTCTAGGATAAGGTGTCCCATGTTCTAAATAAAATCATCCAATAGGTATTGGACAAGTTTTGGATATTTTTTTAAACTTTATTTTCGTATTTATTTAATTTATTCATTAATGACGTAAACACTGCATCATCATTATTTCATAAATAATTTTATTTATTTGATGTCTAAAAATTATATTAAAATTAAAATGTTGTAGAAAAATATTTTTATCTTTCTAATTAACACTTATAGTCAAAAATATAACTTGTATAACCCCTTGTAAAAATTATTTTAGTAAACTAAAACATGTTTGTGACATTCTTATTTTTACTTTAAATAAAAGGTATTAATGTCATTATCATACCCAAGTGGCTCCATGGGGTCCCATAAATTGACCCATGGATTTCCTTGGTTGAAAATGACTCATCCAATAAGTGTAGGACATGTTTCAAGATGATTTCATATTATTATAACATTATTATTATTTTAAAGTACACTAATTACATTTAATCGCGTTTAATAAAACATAAAAGTTACTATTCACCAAAAATTATTTTTATCCCATTGAACGACATTTTACTTAATAATTACAACCATGTATGTAGTATTTTTGAAATTTAATTCACAGTTGTGGTAAAGTTTCATTTAGATGAAAAAATCAGTTTTTTAACTACCACTTAGTGGTTTCACTATTCATCAAAATTGAAGTTTTTTAGAAAAATTCACCCTAAGCTATATTTGATATTACAAATTCAAAAATGATGTCTATTTTACTAAATTAAAATCATATAAGTTTAATTAATTAATTAAATAGTTAATTCCCATTTTCAAAAACAAATAGCGTGTTTTTAAGAAACTATATCTATCCAAATATTGACACTTGTTTGAGTCCAATTTCAAAGTGAAATTAATTTCAATGACCATCATTGGATTAAATGGTAAAAATATATTCTAATTTCAATTTAAAATAGATTCAAAACATAATCTAATAATATAAATAAGTTAGATTAAATTGAGGTTTTGAATTAAAATAAAACATTTTCCACTTATTCATTAAAAATAAACTTTATCGGAAAAATAACAAAAACATACACTAAGTAAATTTTTATGTCCCGACTCTAAAGAAGGAATTTATTTGGTCCAATAGAATGTATAAGAGTTACCAAAACTATTTTAAAATATGGTTCATCATCAAGAGGTGATAAATCGACCTTTTAGCGAATATTAGAGTATCTATGCCTAAAATTGAATTCTTTACTTATATTAAGCCTTTATCTTTTATAAGATAAATGTAAAAGAATTTAACAAAAATATATAATCATATTTCAGTTATTTCTATTCATTCTCTCCAATAAAACTGCTACGTGTTAACTACCATTTAATATAATATTATTATATTATTAGTGTGCAACGTAAGATTTCAAAGAAACCCACTGTTGCGTATTGGGCACGCTATCGAACATAGCAACCCTTTAAAAGTAAAATTAATATATAATTCACAACTATTAAAAAATATGAAGATGTCTTATTCTTTATTTACCTGGGATGTTACATCCTTCCACCCTTTTGGGAATTGATTCCTTTCAATTTTATTCACTTATCAAAATAAGTTGGGGTATTTATCCCTCATAGCATTATCGGATTCCCACGTTGCCTCTTCAACCATATGGTTTTTTCATAAAACCTTCACCTGCTAAATTACCTTATTTCACAACACTTGCTCTCTTTGGTTAATAATCTAGACTTGTTGATATTCATAAGAGAGATTCTATTCCAAGTGAACTACCTCTAAGCTCAAAAAATGAGATGTATCTGGCATATACTTTATCAACATTGAAACATGAAAAAAATTGTGTACATGGGATAAACATAGAGGTAAATCCACTCTGTATTCAATTGATCCAACTTTTTCTAGGATTTCATAAGATCCAATGAACCTCAAACTCAGCTTTCCTTTCTTTCCAAAACGCATCACACTTTTCCAAGGAGAAACTTTGAGAAAAACATGATCACCTGCCTCGAAAGATAGATCCTTCCTCAAGTTATCTGCATAAATATTTTTCCTACTCTGAGATGTTCTCATGTGCTTCTGAATCAACTGAACTTTTTCTACCATCTCATCTACCAATTCTGATCCCATCTGCTTCCTTTACCATACATCATCCCAAAAATCTTGAGTTCGACATCGTTTACCATATAATTCCTCAAACGGATCCATCTGTATACTGGAATGAAAATTGTTATTTTAAGAAAATTCAACCAAATAAAAATGTTGGTCCCAAATTCCTGGGTAATCCACCGTGCAAGAACGTAACATCTCCTCCATGGTCTGAATTGTTCGTTCTAAATTCCCATCTAATTGTGGATGAAAAGATATACTAAAATTTAATTTTGTACCCAAATACTTCTGAAGGCCTTTCCAAAAGATAGAAGTAAACCTGGGATCATGATCAGATACAATGGAGAGAGGAAATCCATGCAACCTGACTATCTCTTTAACATACAACCGAGAAAGTTGATCTAGAGGAAAAATGTCTAGAATAGTAAGTAAATGAGAAGATTTAGTCAATCGATCAACTATAACCAAGATTTCATTATTACCTCAAGATGTCTTTGATAATTCCACAACGAAGTCCATGGATATATTTTCCCATTTCCACTCTGGCACTGGTAATGACTGAAGCATCACTTTCAGTAACTGCCACTCTGCTTTAACCTACAGACAAGTCAAACACTTCAAAGTAATATCAGAAATATCTCTTTTCATTCCATCCCACCAGTAATACTCTCGTAGATCTATGTACATCTTAGTACTACTTGGATGAATTGAAAATGGGGAACTAAGATCCTCATATAACAACTCATTCTTCAACTATGAATCACAAGACACACATAATATCTTCCCAAAAATCAAAACCCAATCATTATCAATGTTATATTCCAGCAACATACCCTTATGAACCAGCTCTACCTTTTTCTACAACCCACTGTCTTTCTTCTCTTCTTGCTTAATTTTTTCTGATAGAGATGATCTCACTGACACCTGAAACAAAACAAAAGAACCTCCTACACCAACATATTTTATGCCAAATTTCATCAAATTAAAAACCAAAGGATCCCATTTCAAATGTATCATGGTTAATAAATCATTACTTTTTCGGCTCACAGCATCAGCCACTTTTTTTCTTCTTTTCCCGGATGGTCATGAATTGTACAATCATAATCCTTGATTAATTACAACCATCTCCTCTATCTCATGTTCAATTATTTCAGAGTGAATATATACTTTAACTTTTTTGATCAGTATATATTTCACACTTTACCCCATACAAATGCTGCCTCTATATTTTTAGATAAAAAACAGCAGCTAATTCTAAATCATATTTAGGGTAATTTAACTCATGAGTTATCAACTGACATGAAGCATAATACATTACCTAATCATTCTGCATAAGAACACAACCAAGTCCCTTCAATGAAGCATCCCTGTAGATAACAAACTCACCATTTCTGGAAGGAAGTGACAAAACTATAGAATTCACTAATCTTCTTTTCAATTCCTAAAAACAATCATCACATTCTTTTTTCCAGATAAACTTAACACCTTTTCGAGTTAACTTAGTCATTGGACTAGATAACCATGAAGAATTTTCAAAAAACCTCCAATAATAACCAGCCAAACGATGAAAAATATGGATCTCGGTTATATTTGGGGGTCTTGTCCAAATTTCAACAACTATTGTTTTTGTAGGATCAACAATTATGCCATTTTTTGAAACTATGTGACCAAGGAAAGAAATCTGTTGTAACGAAAACACACACTTTTAGAATTTTCCATTCATTTTATTTTCATTTATGGTTTTCAATATAACCCTTAAATGACTTTCATGCTCCTCTTTAATTTTAGAAAACACCAAAATATCATCAATGAACACAACCACAAACTTATCCAAGAACTCATGGAAAATTCTATTCATTAGATCAATGAATACAACAGGTGCATTGGTTAACCCAAAATGAATAACTAAAAATTCATAATGGACATATATAGTATGAAACAGAGTCTTCAGAATATCTGCTTTATTTACTATCAACTGATGGTACCCTGAACTCAAGTCAATCTTTTAAAAATACTGAGATCCCTAGAGCTGATCAAACAAATCATCGATATGAGGCAAATGATACTTATTCTTAGTAGTGATGTTATTAAATGCTCTATGATCAATGCGAAGTCTCATTGAACAATATTTCTTTTTAACAAACAAGACAAGACCACCCCATGGTGATGTGCAAGGTTGAAGGAAACATTTATCTAATAACTCCGGCAATGGCTTCTTTATCTCTAAATGATCAAATTGAGCTATTAGATAAGAGGGTTTTGAAATTGGCTTAGAATCATGATCTAAGTCAATAGTAATTTCAACTTCCCGATCATGAATAATACCAGGAAACTCATCAGGAAAAACATCAGGATACTCATTTAGCACTGGAAAATCATTAATTTGAACAGTTCCTTTGTTTTCAACAATATGTTCAAGGAAACATTCATATCTATCATTTACTAGTTTCTCAACATCCTGATATGTTTTTAAAAGCAATGGTGCATTCTTGTACACAACTAAAAATCTATCTAAAAAGAAACCTCTTTAGCTCTACAGTCAATATTAGCATGATAAACAGAAATCCAATCCATGCCCAAAATAACATCAAACTCTACTAGAGGCAAAACAAAAAGGTTTTTAGGTAGATTCTTTCTGCACATAAGGATATGAAGGTTCTTATAATTTCTTTTCGTCTCAGCGTTTCCTCTGGGTGTTTTTACCATAATTTCAGGATTCATATCTTGAGAGGGAATTCCCAATTTACTAGAAATCTTATGAGAAATGAAATAATGTGTAGACCCTGAATCAAAAAACACATTGGCATAATCTGAACAAACAAACATTGTACCAGATACTACTTCATTCGATAGCCCAACATCTTCTGAAGTAGTTTCAAAGGATTTCACCACCCCTTTCTTCTAGTGTTCTGCCTTCTTTCCCACAGTTGAGTTCTTCGTTAGACAGTCATTTTCATAATAACCAATTTCATTAATCTTAATACATCTTACCGCTGGATTTTCATTGCCTGCTTGATCATCTTCCTTATAATTACGAGCAATATGACCAGAATTACCACACTAAAAGAACTTTCATACTTGGATAAACATTCTCCAGGATGCATTTTACCACACTTCTCATATGTTGAATATTTTTTTTCTTACCTCTAGGATTCTTTGATGAATTATTTCACTTTTCCTTCCAAATGGACCTCTTATTCTATTTTTTTTTTCAAAGAACACCTGGTCATCGAAAAAATCCATTTCCACCTTCTCCGCAAATCGAACAAGTTTTTCTTAACTTTGGAACTCATGAGAAGCTAAATCCCTTTGATACTTTGGATTTATCCCTGCGTAATAATGGTTTATTTTAATATCAAGATATTGTATGAAATTTGGAGTATACCTTGTCAGTCGAGTGAACATTGCTTCATAAGAAGCCACTGAGTCATCCTCCTACCTCAATTCTAGGAATTGTTTTTCTATCCTAATATGATCCACCTTATGAAAATATATTTTCAAGAAACATACCTTTTAATTCATCCCATTAATGATCATCAATATCATCATTATCACAGATATTTTTCACCATCGACCACCACGGATCATCTTCACCTTCAAAAAGATAAATAGCGAGACTAACCTTTTGATGTTATGAACACCCAGTGACATCAAAAATCATCTCCAGTGATTTAATCCACCCTTCTCCTAGCACAGGGTCATATAATCCTATGAATGATGGGGGATATTGCCTCATGAAATGTTCTGCCACTCACATGTTCCTATGCGGTTGATCTGGCTGATCTCGTGCATGGATACCACCACCATTTATAGCCTGAGTCAATTGTTCTGTCACTATAAAAAACTGTTCAGTTCCGATTCTGACCATCTCAGGTTGCTGATTTGGATGGTTTTCTTCCTCCTGATGTTTTCCCAACATAGCTGCCTTGTTTCCTCTGTGAAAAACCATTCTGAACAAACAAATATCTTAGTTGAAGAAAATGGTAATCTTTAAATACTATATCATTTCAATTTGACCAAAAAAATATTGTTGGATAATCATTTAATAGAATTCCAACTCCTAAAGTTATCTAAACCGACCTCTGATGCCAACAATAAGGACCCACCCTTAAAACATTACTTAATCTTGAATTAAATGAATAATTCACATTGGGGATCTTTTTAGGTTTAGAATTTTAGATAATTAGGACATAACTATTACATTTCAAAATATTACAAAGTAGACACTTCTACACAGTTTCCATTTTATTACAAAACAAGAAATCTTGAAAAAAAGATTCATGTTAAGTTCCATGTTTATGACAACATGACTTTTCCTTGACCTCATCCCTGACCCTATTCCACATTATGTCCTGGGAAAAACATTTCAAAAACATGGAGTGAGCATAAAAATCTCAGTAAGGGATACACATAGAATGAAAACTGTTAGGTTTTCAAAACAACAAGTAAACAATGAATACTTTAAAATAAGTAATATATTTCACCTTTATGAAGTATTAAATACTCTTTACAAAATAAAATATCCTTACGTACCCTTTTTTAACCAAAAGATTACCATAAAACTCATTTAAAGAACACATAACATATAAAAGAATCTTGGGACATAAACATACATAAATGGAATAACCATACGGTCGACTTCCACACATATCCTTAATTGGAATAGCCATAGGGCTGACTTCCATACCCAATGCATTGGAGGTTATAATGTAACCACATGTCCTGTTATTCACGGAACCACCTGTCATTTCGTTTATCACGTAACCACCCGTCAAATATCCAAGTACTCTTATAAAATAAAAAAAAATGGAAGGAGAATATTTCCACATTTCAATCACAATATATCACAAAAATATATTGATATAAAAAACCATTTTCAAAACCATTTTCAATACCAAAATACATAAAATATTATATGGTATTTATTCTCTTTTAAAAACATTATGGCTTGTCAAGGAAGCCAAATATCAAGTAGTACTCACGGTGTCGAAAAGGTTATTGTCACTGCGTGCGTTAAAAAAACATTCCTTTTTGTCGTTTAGTAAAACGCTTCATAGAAAATGATTCCCTTTGAATGAAATGAAAATTCAAAGGTGTTTATACAGCGTATAAAATAAGGTCTTGTATTAAAAATCAAATATGCCTCAATAAAAGGAGATTGAGATGAAATCTCTTACCTCAGGTCCGACATGACTTGATCATTCTTTAATCTACTGAATAATAAACTAGAGTAAATTTATTTGTTCTTAAGAACATTTTTCAAGTTCATTATTCCTTTTATATCCCTTATTACCATGTTATAAACATTATGTAATTATTTAAGTTAATAACGGTCATTTTGTCGATCTTTGGTACTTGAGTCAAAAATAAAATTCTTATAATTACAAGTTGTTCATGTGGTAAAATATCCATTATATCCAGAATTATATTCATGATTTGGATATCATATATATCATATATATCCATCATATATATGTATTTATAATAGTTCATAACATTTAGAGGTAATAAATGAAATGCACCGTTCATGGTGACGGTAAGTCATACGTACGCAAGAACGCTACTTTCATTTCTATTTTGTATTTAATGGAATGAAATCATAATGATATAAAGGTATATTATAATTCCAATATGATATCAAATGTAATACCATTAACTATATCCTTTATACGCCCCACATATGGTATTAACGAATCAAATCACTTTGAGGGGGTGGTAGTCCGCATTTTCTAAAATGAAATTATCGTGTTTACCCGTAATGGAAACCATAAAGGTATGCCATAAATTAAAAATAAAGAAGAATAATGAAAAAATAAACAAAATATGTATATATATATAATATATAAATAGACTGACATTTTAATGACCACCATGAGAGGTGTTAAAAGAAGATTGAACAATCATCGTTTCGTGAGGCATTAATTCGCCACTCAAAGAAACAGTATGTTCATTTACCATTAGACGGAGGTGTGTGTAAGTGTAAATAAATTACTTCTCATAAAAAATTTCTAGTATATTGAAGATACTAGTGTTGTTACAAAAAAAGGAACAGAAATAGTTTAGGGGGTAGGAGGAGAAAATAATACAAAAGAACATAAAAGAAGACATTACCTTTAAATCGGGTAACTCACCTTGGTTTGAACCAAAAGGGTTTCTTGAAGAGCTCTCTGCCTAAGGTACGGATTCTAGGATTAATAGAGGGAAATTGGGAGATTATTTTAGTAGAGCTTGGATGAGTCAATGAGATTTAGAAGTGTGAGAGATGGGTAGGAAGTGGGGTCTTATTATAAAGGAGAGGAGGGGCTCTTTTAGAAATCTTGAAACGATTATTTTATTATAAAATGAAATTTATGTTCTCAAGCACCAAAAATCCTTATAGTCAAGGATACGGTGGCCCGTGTTTAAAATAAAATCATCACATAGGGATTGGAAAAGTGTCGGATATTTTTTTTAAAATTTGTCTTCTTATTTAATTAATTTATTCATTAATGACGTAAAGACTGCATCATCATTGTGTCATAAATAATTTTATTTATTTGATGTCTAGAAATTATATTAAAACTACCATGATGTAGGAAATATTTTTATATTTCTAATGAATATTTATAGTCGAAAATAAAACTTGTATATCCCCTTGTAATAATTGTTTTAGTAAAAAAACATGTTTGTGACATTTTTAATTTTACTTTAAATAAAAGATATTAATGTCATTATCTTACCCAAGTAGCTCGATGGGGTCCCATAAATTGACCCATGGATTTGCTTGGTCGTCCATGACTCATCCAATAAGTGTATGAAACGTTTCAAGGTGATTTTATATTATTATAAAATTATTTTTACCTTAAAGTACACTAATTACCTTTAATCGCGATTAATAAAACATAAAAGTTACAATTCTCCAAAAATTATTTTCATCCCATTGTACCAAATTTTACTTAATAATGACAACCATGTATGTTTGATTTTTTAAATTCAATTCAGAGATGTAGTAATGTTTCATTTAAATGAAAAATTTAATTTTTTAACTACCACTTAATGGTTTCACAATTCATCAAAAATTGATGTTTTTCAGAAAAATACCAAAAATTCACCACTTGATATATTTGATATTCCGAATTCAAAAATGATGTCTATTTTACAAAATTAAAATCTTATAATTATAATTAATTAATTTTATAATTAATTCCCATTGTCAAAACAAATAGCGTGTTTTTAAGAAATAATATCTAACAATAGATTGACACTTGTTTAAGTCCAATTTCAAAAGAAATTTAATTGCAATGACCACCATTGGACTAAATTGTAAAAATATATTCTAATTTAACTTTAAAATTGATTCAAAATATAATCTAATCATATAAATAAATTAGATTAAAATGAGGTTTTGAATTAAAATACATCATTTTTCACATATTCATTAAAAATGAACTTTATCGGAAAAAGAACAAAAACATACAGAAAGTAAATTTTGATGTCCCGATTCTAATGAAGGAATTTATTTGGTCCAATAGAATGTATAAGAGTGACCAAAACTATTTTTAAAGATGGTTCTCCATAAAAAGGCGATAAATCAACCTTTTAGTGAATATTAGGGTATATATGCCTAAAATTGAATTCTTTACTCATTATAAGCCTTTATATTTTATTGTATAAATGTAAAAGAATTTAATAAACATATATAATCATATTTTGGTTATTTATATTCATTCCCACCAATATAATGACTACCTATTAACTACCATTTAAAATAATATTATTATATTATTAGTGTGCAACGTAAGATTTCAAAGAAACTCATTGTTGTGTATCGGGTACGCTATCGAACATAGCAACCATTTTAAAGTAATATTAATATTTAATTCAAAAATATTAATAATAATGAAAATTTCGTATTCTTTATTTACCTGGGATGTTACTTTAATTATGGGTTAACACAGATTTATTTTTTAAATGATATTAAATAAGAATAATAATAAATAATATTTAAACATATCATTTTCTAAAAAAATAGTTTTTTATTATATTTTATTATTTTATTCAAAAATTAATTTTTAATATTTTAGAATATGAAATTTAAAATAATAACATCATTTTACATTTTATAATATCGATATTTTATTATGATTAATGTTAGTTATTTATCTAAAATAATTGGTTTTTAGTTACATAGTAAAAAAATACCGACTTCCCTATATGTAGTCACTTTTATAAAATTTTCATAATACTAGAATAATGTAAATTTTCTTGAATCTTTTTTCTATCAAATATATTTTTTTATTTTAAAAATAATACTTTATAATTAAAATTTTTGTTTATAAGACCCATTTATATCATTCTGGAAACATAAGGAATATTTTATTCTAAAATTTGTTTTTATTTTCTTATATTGAAAATTACTTTTCATATCTTATATAAATTAATTATATAAAATGTAATTCATGTTTTATATAAAAATTATCATATTATGTAACTAGGTGGATAAAAATTTTGGGAATAAAAATATGATTTCCAACATTAATCTTAATGATGATGATGATGATGATGATAAAAAATCTGTTTTTCAAAGAATAGTTTTATTAATAAAATCAAATTCTATATAATAAATTAAATTTATATATTGTAAATTAGGACTCTTATATTATATTTAAACAAACATATAATTATATTAACAAAAAAATAATTTTTTATTGAACTATCCATGAATGTATCACCACTAAAAAGGGGGTTTTAATATGTTCTAATCATTTACAATTTCCTTCAATTTGAAATAAACCCCTATAACTTAATAACATTATGATTTGCTCAACTACATAACTTATCCCAAATAGTATGTAATGACAATAAATACAAAATTATTAGAATACGATTTTTATAAGGTTAGGTCACAATGTGGGTACCTACTAATTTTTATTTTTGGAATCAGTGAATATAGATATTTTCCATTAACCGAAAAAATAGAAACAATAGTTTGTAGGGAATAAATAACACTTAAACTGAATCATTTAGGGATAGAATCACACATGACACAAGAAAGCTTGTTATCACTTATTACATAAGTTTCCTCCACTAATCTATGAAATATATCTTGAAGAATCAGATTCTTCAAAAATAAAGATGATATTCTTTTGGTCCTATATTTAAAAAAGATGTCAGTTTCTACTCTAAGATCAATATTACAGAACTTCTCATTTAAAAACATCTTCTCCAGATTTTTTTTTACTTCTACAACTATGTGTCCATAACTTATCTTTTTTAACATTGAGATTTTAAAACTCTATCTCTGGAACTTCTTCTTCATGAACACTTCTCATCAGCTCTCTGTTAAAAATATTCTCATCAACAATCAATAGGATCTAAAAACACTTTATATACTTAATCTTCCTTTTATAATAATAAATTAAAACGTGACACCAACTCTAAAAACCCCGCATAAGGTATTTTATATTATACTATATTCTATGCTTATAAATAAATAAGATTCAATAAACTATATAAGATATTCCTAAAATATCAATGTCATAGATCATTTCAATGATTTTTTAAATCTCATTAAGAATATCGAATATTCGTTCCCAAATTAGGAACACTGAAAAAATAATATATAATCATTATAAAGAATATTTCTTTACCATATTTGTAACAATTTATTCTATAATACCCTTTAAGAAAATCCTTTTGTAACCATGATTTTTCAAATAAAACCTTTATAATATAATTCTGAAAAAATAATTATTTTTAAATGGATGAATTTTATACTTTCCTCATTTTATAATACATTTCATTGATCTCCCAATGATAATAGATTAAAAACATATAAACAAATCTGTCAATTCTTTGAGAAAAATACTCTATTTGGTAGTGATTTATCATAATTTTATGTCTTATTATTCTCCACCTTGTGTGATTTAGGTATATCCCAAGTGTTTGGAAATCAACATCAGGAAGCCTCTATATAGAAAACATCATCTGGAAACCTCTATCCAAAAACTTCATCATGAAACCTCAGTCTATAAGCTTTATATTTTCCGCAATCAATAAACACTCAATCAAATGTATTCATGAATTTTATTTTGTTGCATTCACATGATTTACTCCACCCATAAAATTTACACACTTCTTTTGTGATCTTTATTTAGAATTAATTACATATTCTTCATTTTATCATTAAGTATCTAATCATAACCTAGTACATCGACAACTTCATAACTTTATAGTTCCAACATTATATAGTATCATCTTCATGTAGTTATGTATTTATATTATCCTTACATAAAAGTAAATCTAGAAAAATCATTTCAGTATCCTTAGTATTGTAACATCATACCATTAAGTTTTTTTTAACATAAAAAATTTATTCTGAAACTCTTTTAGGTCAATTTACATTTATTTTTATAGACATTTCATGTTTTTACGAAATTATTCCTTTTAAAAACTAATACAGATTCATGAATAATTTATTAATCATGAATAATCCTTAAGGATGAGTAATGAGTCGTCAAACTTGATATCCAGACCTTCAAAAAATGAATTTCTAGAAATTTGTAGAATGATCCATCCAGAAATGTTCATCCAAAAATAGTGGCAACAAAATATATTATTTTTGTAAAAAAATATAACATATTCAACAAAATATAGGATCTCAAAAATCTCCCTTTATAATTTTTTTCAATATTAAATAAACTCATTTTTAATATTTCCATCAAACCATATCCATTTTCAAGGAGAAATTCCATATCATGAGAATGTAAGATAAGGAAATGTTTTTAAATAATTTCATCCCTTGGTGAAAAGAAATTGTTAGCCATGAAATTGATATACTCCCCCTTAATCATCTCATGCATTGAATCTTTACTCCACATTTATTTTATAACACCAACATCAAATTAAAAAAAATTAAATTACATTGTTCTATTTTTTACCAGTTTTCATAACATAATACAAAGTAACATGGAGGTTACACAATAATATCTCTTAAGTCAGTAGTGGAGGCTGAGAAAATATATTTATCCCAAATTCCTCAAATAATCACCTTATAAAAATGTTGTAAATATATCCATAACTTGTTTTTTATTAATATATAATCTAGATTTTCATTTATAATTACAAGGATTTCTTTCATGAAATGATACTTAATATCAATATGTTTGGATTAATAATATTGAATAATATTTTTATAAGGGTGAGTAGTTCTCTAGTCATCCAAAATTATATTCAATGGTTTTCTAATAATCACTCTCAAAATTTCAAGCTATAATTTCATTGACATCATTTGAGTAACTGCATTAGTATAGAAACATATTTTAATTATTATATACTCAATGTTACTAATCTATATTTCTTACTATTCAATCATAAAAAACTCTATCATAAGAAAAATGATCCTCTAGACATTGAATTTCCATCATAAGAATCAATATCCAAATTAGTATCCATGAACCAATGTATATTAAAATTATTACATTTATTTGAATTGAATCTATAATTTATAGTTACATTCACAAACCTAGAAATTATCATGGAATCCTTCATGTAAGATTCTTTAGGAATACTTTTATACTTCCAACATAATTTTATTGTTTAAAAATTTCTATCTGATATGTTATAGGATAGATTAAACTTTTTATCGACTTTCAAGAGTCCTTCTAATTGAAAATTTACCCATTTTCATCATCAATAATATTCATATAAAAAAATATTTGTGTCAAAAATTCCTTTTAATCATCCATTGTAAACATTTTTAATAATTCTTGGGAATAGATTTGTTGCGAAAGAAATGTATAACAATAATTTTTTATAATTTTTATCCATAGAAATAAATTTATTTCCTCTATCATCGGCATATTAAATTACCACTTTACCTATTATGAGAACTCTTCACATATAGGGTCTTTTTACATGGAATTATTATGTCATCAATATAAACTATAAAAATCAAATTTTTCAAGCATGTTACCTTTGAATAAAAATGTCATCAAATTTTTCTTATATAAAATCCTTAATTATGGAAATTATAATGTTTTAAAAACTTGGCTTGAGGAACCGACTTCTACAAATATAAGTATTTCATCAAATTATAAACTTTTCTTTCAGTGTTTCAAGGATGAATCCATCTTGTTGTATAATATAATATTCTTCATCAACTTTAAAATTTATTAACGTTGACTTAAGATTCATCTAATTTTTTTTTCTTTGATGAGCAGCAATTATAAATAACACTCTACTAGTTTTGAGTCTTGCAACAAGATTGAATGTATCTTCAAAATAAACAGCTTCAACCTATGCATACCAATTACATATGAGCCATGATTTATTTCTTCAACCCACACTAATTTCATTCATATTTTTCTATACAACCCATTTAGTTCCTATTATATTTTTATCTTATAGTCTTGAAAAATGTTCACATGTCCCATTATTCTAAATCTAATTTGACTCTTTATTCATAACTTCCAACTATTCATTATGTTTAACAACTTATGATGGTGTAACATCATATATTTTACTATGAGGTGTGTATCCTTTAAATTTCAACTTAATCCTTTATTTTAAAAATAATAGATTTTTATATTTTCTTTATCAAGTTTTTGAAATCGTCAAAGGCTTGTTCAAATCCATAGGCTCTAGTTTTGGAAGAAGTAGCATGTGACGCATGGTTGGTCCATAGTTCATAGTAACCATACAGCTCAATCATCTGACTAATGTCTAGAGGGTCATGGTTTGATTTACCATATGAGGGAGTTCATTCATTCATGTGATAATAATTAATGGAATTGCATATGGTACATGCATGGGCATCACACGGTTTACCAAACCATGCGCCTAGCCTGCATGGGTTGTTCAAATATGGAAGTAATCCCACACATTTGGCACTTGATTTTTTAAATATTTTTCTCCAAACCATGTTCCCCTTAAAATAAAGGATGAAATTTAATTTTTTACCTACCTCCTCTTAAACTCAATCCTCCTTCTCTTCCATACTTTTCCTTATAGACCACAGGTCTAGAGAGCTCATATTTCAATCCTCGAAGGTTTTGAGCCTCCACCTTTACTCAAACTCAAATTATCTCTCTATCTATCATGATATATTTCCATAAGTAATATCTTCATTCCTATTATTTATTTTCATTGTCTCCATCTCTATATTTAATTATATATCTATACAAGTTAATATTCTATATTATTAGGGTATCAATCTATTTATTTGATTTATTCCATTCTAGCATAAGTTAGAGGTTGACAATGGATGGGGTGAGTACTACCAATCTATGGTAGGTGGTATAATATTTATACCTCATGTATTTTTTCTATATGAGATGCACCATGTTGAAAATTTCCATAATTTCATTGAAATTTCTTAAACCATAATTTTTCCTAATGTAAATTGTTTTCCATGCAATAAATTCTTCATTATATACTTATTATTATCTAAGAACATTCATGTCGACTAGCACATCCCCTTAAAGTGTGATTATAAAATTCAATGGAACCTTGAAACTATTTATATGACCAACCAACTCTATAAGGTGGATAAATTTGAAAGTAAATTTGAATGTATTAATTTAGGCAATTAGATGTAAATGGTATTGTCACGACCCGTCCCCTGGGTCCCGTGTCGTGACAACCCCTAGCATTCCTTCTATAGGCCAGGGGCTGGTGAATAGCACCGAAATTGTGAATCCCTATAATGTGAAGGCAATGAATTTAAACCGATACAAACACACAAACGAAGAACACAATAAGAATCAACCATGAAGTAAACTGTTGTAGTAAAATGTGTACTGAAGGTAAAGGGGCCGGAATAAAAGCACAATTGAAATGTACAAGTACAAATAAAAGATAAAATAGCTCCTAAAACATCCCCAAGGATCATACCTAAAGGGTAGGTATAACTCATGATCAGTAGTCACTACATCGTGCCACGTCAAATGGTCCACCTTTGATCACCATCTAGTCATGGATCCCTCAGCTATGATCAACATTTTTCGTCATCTGCACAAATACACAAATAGGTGTGGTCGTATCCCATGCAGGGGTGACTATTCAAATACTCAGAAGGAACACCGAGACCCCCAAAATCCTCCCAGAGTTCCATAAAGGATCAACCACAAAGAAAGAACTCAAACACAAAGCACGAAGCAGTCATCAAATCTACTTAGGTATACTCTCATACATGTACCTAAGTTATCAACACATAATCATCTCAGACATGATGGAACATAAGGCTCCAACTTTTATTCCTTTTTCACAACTAATACATGAGGGAATAATACCACAAAGGTAACACCACAGTGGTAAAACCATGAAGGTAAATTTACCACAACGGCAACACCACGAAGGTAACCCTGTGAATGTAAAATTAATACAATGGTAACACCACAAAGGTAACATCATGAAGGTAAAATTACCACAAAGTTAAATACTCAGCTCACACTAGGTGTATAACTCAAGTACATAAGTACAAATGATTAGTCATAAATCTAGATCATCTTATTTTGCGGAGAGACTTTGTTTCTAACCCACATAAGATCGATAAATGCTTACCCACACAGGATTTCTAGGTACTGACCCATACAAGACAATTATATACTAAGCCACACAGGATCACTAAGTGAATACCCATAGAGGATCGATAGATGCTAACCCACATAGATTCGATGTTATTTATTCACGTAATAGCCAGCCATTAGATTCCCACACTAAGCGCACATGATTATAGGAGGATCCACTCCTCAATCCTTAATTTGTACCTCAACCACCATGAATTTCCAGGAATAAGTATCCCAAAGGACCGTTGTGTCGTAAGGGTTCCAACGTGATAGATGGTGCGTCAATCAGACGCCTAGTCTATATGATATAAGTGTTTTAGTACTGATGGCCCAATTATATCCATATAAGAGACATATTAGGGTTAACTTTCCCTTAACAATATGTTTTACATATATTTAATCTTACCCTAAAATAAATTTACTTTTCCATTATAACTATTAAACATATTCAGGAAAATCCTCGACGAAATAAATAAACTTAATAATCCTTATATAATTCATTATTCAAATTATTAGATCAAAAAACATAAATATTTTCATTATTACAGTTTAATGGTTAGCATGGAATAAGTCCTAACTTGGTTTAGAAGTATATTCTTATGTCTTGGAATTGTGTTGGGTAATGCCAATGATTTCCACAAATGAGACATTGAGCTCCATAAGAATTGGTCACTCTATAGCCCTTTTTCCTGCATAGATAACATCTCCCCCTCCATTTGAGGTATTCCTCAACGTTCCTCTACCCTTCCTATTGACATGTAGGAAGCAAAATATTCTTTCCTTTTTGATTCATAAAATTTTAACTTTTATAAATTTTCATCTTCCTCTAATGCAATGTGTTAGTAAAGTAACGAAAGATCACATTTCATAAACATATATCTTGATAACTGATTTAACATAATCACAATATCTTTCTCTCCCATAATTATCCAATTTCATTGCTTGTAATCACCTTATTTTCCATCATACTCAGTGTCAACATAATTACTTTTGGTTTCCTATATTATCTAAGACAAGAAAACACACATTGAGAAACAAATCTCATTGATGGAAACCACATAATCATGGGAAGGTACTTTCAATCTATAACATATTAGTTTTATTCCTAGGTTATCCATGATCATTACCAAAATTATAGGAATGTCACCTAAAATTAGACTTATCCTTATATATATCTCTAGACATACTTTAGAAATATCTCTAGGGATCTCACTAATTATTTCTCATCCTAGTTTCCAAATGTTGACTAATCCTTCGTCAGATGCCAAATATAATTTCTGAATCATAATGTACATGGAAAATAAATTTTTTGGAATACATAATAAATTACATAAATAGACACCTAAATATCGTATTAGTTTAGTGCATTTGGAAACTTAGAATAAATTTTTCTAACATGGTTAATGATCATCAACATCTCTCGTAATGTTCTTCCCCTTTAGTTTTCCTACCTAAAGCCTTTCATTATAACCTGGGGGAAAGAAAACATAAAAAGGTTGAGCTCAAATGGCCAGTAAGGATAAACTTTCAGAACCTCAAACAAAATTTTCTTATAAGAATGTAAAAACACATACATATATTTTGAATACTGAAATCATGAGTCATAAAATAAATTTTTTGATGTTTTTAAGGAAAAAATCACAATGGAACATTTACCATGATAAAATAGAATTGGCATAAAACATGTAATTTTGAAAAACACAAAAGCATATAAAATCATTTCCATATTAGCCAAGTCTCATTTCCAAGACCATCAAATAAGACAAAGTCAATTACAAAATTGATTTCAATCCTCGTTCCTGCCCGGTATTAATGAACAATATATACTTTCAATTTCAGTCTAATATTACTGAACCATGTTTACCTATCATTCTAGTCATGTATATCATATGAGAAATAAATCTTTATTCAATTCATTGGAGTCATATATAAGTCCTACCCAAATCATAATGAAATAATTATTACATGTTCCCAAAAAACATAAATCATTCATCAAATCATAACCCATGGAATAAAGTGGGTGTTATAAAAATCATTCTATCATAAAATAATACATAAAAAATTGGATTTCCTAAGAAGCATAAACATAATAAATCCATAGATATAATAAGTACATTATACTTAAAAATATCCTTATTAAAAAATGTCATCTTCAATGGAAAATAATTTTCAAAAAACACTTGAAACTAATTCTTGAGGAAAATATCCTTTCTTCTTCAAAAATGATTTCTTTTCTTAAAACATGAAGAAATTTTTGAAGAAAATAGTTTTTTTTGAAAATAAACATGAATACTTTTCAGAAAATCCTTATGGAAATAATATGTTATGATAGCGTAAAAATCTATTCATGTCTTATAAGTTAAAAATTGTCTTCTCCTACTTTTTTGGGAAAAGTCCAAAAGTAACTCAAATGGAAAACAAAAGAATGATTTCTTCCAAAATATGTAATAAAAATTAAAAAATGGTAAAAAAGAGTTTAAACATATATAGGGGAATATTAAAAGATTTTATGAAATAATTTTTTGAAAACATGGACATTGGAGATATATAAACCCTAGTAAATACTTATGTATAAATATTCTCGAATAATAATGTTATTTTGAAATTATCTCTTACCTTACTTCTTTAATCCCTTGTATGAATCTAAAATAAAATTATTTAAATGATATTATCAACTTATTCTAGAATCGTAGTAAATTTTACAGTATCATATATGATCATATTATCATCCTTTTGGTAATAATATTTCATTATTACTCGTTATTCAGATGTAAACTGCTTTATTTATTTTTTGCATGTTTTACAGAATAAATTTTGGTTATTCTTATTATGTCATATTTATATCCATAAAAAATTATATTAACATAATAAATATCATGTTTATTTATTTTTTAATTTTATATAATCATTCTTTAATGGATATCATGTATAATGAATCACATCGCATCGTAAAGATGGTGGGACGTATGTACACACGAGCGATTATATTATTCTTTTATTTGTTGAATGTTATTGAATTTGATGGTATATAATATTAAATTATTAATATCTTGTTATAATAATAATATATTTTTATTATTTCCATCATTATACCCATCCATGTAAGGTGGTAGTGAAAAATATATTACACCATAGCGTAGTGATGATAACCCATACATACACATGCCTAGTGATTACAATTTATGTAGCATGGATAAAAGGTGTAACATAGTTGTTACATACTCAGTAACATATAAGTACACAATTTTTACTAGATAAATTAATTTATAATGTAAAAAACTCATCAAGAGGAAGTAGAAGAAGAAATAATTTTGAAAGAATTAGATGAATAGATTACCTCTTCTTTGATGTGCTTCCTTTAAATATGCTCTTAGTACACTAGTGTTGGTCCTTACAAAAGACATAAACCTCAATAATGTGACTAGGTAAACTGAAAAGGGAAATGGTCAGTGGATGGCAGAGCATGAAGTCTCAAATTGATGTGAATAATTGAGGGATGATGTGCCTGTTTATACTTAAAGTGAGGGGCACTTTTGTGATCTCCAGAAATATTAATTATAATAAACTCAAATTCATCCCAACAACCTCAAAAATGTCCCAATATAGAATATGGGATGATATAGGGTTTTAATATAATCAACCAATAAATTTTAGGAAAGTTTTTTTGTTAATTAAAAAAATATCATTTTAATTAACACTTAGTTATTCTTTTTAATTTTAATTAAGATAACAAATATTTAAATATTAAAAGGGTACAATTTTTAATAAATTGATCTAAATTAGACTATTAATAAATACCATATATCATATTAGAAAATATAATAATTATTCAATTTTTTTAAGGTTTTATTATTTTAAATTATTTATTAAAATATTATTTTGATAAACAACAATCCTATCTATTTTGACACTATTCCATTCATAGATTTTTTTTTAAAAAAAGATAAGATTTTACCATAGAAAAAAATTATTTTATTATATCTTTATGTAGTTTAGGTCATCTAGAAAAATCATTGGACATATTAATTAGTTCTAATTGTATATATTTTAATATTTTGACTAACATTAATTTGATATTTTCATTAATAAATTTATTACTACATCGGTTTTGTGTAATTATTAAATATACTTATTTATTGGGTAAATTTTAAAAGAAAAATACTCAAATGAATATAAATATACAATATTTCATAATAATTCTTGTAGTAGAATTTATCTTCTCAAAGATTCATCATTAAATATGTTATATTTATTAAATTATGAATTTTAAGGCATTAACATAACTTTACATAAAAATATATAAGTGTCACAATATCTTTCATATAGCTCTAAATGGTCAATAACTCGGCCCTTGGATGATTATGGTCGAGATAAAATCGACCAAAATGAATTGGTAAGTATTTTGGGTCTTGTTATAGTTTTTAGAATTTTAATAATAATTGTTTTATTTATTTCTCATCAATTAATTTATGTGTACACCATCAAAGTATAAGTCTTTAAGGTTATTATATATTTCCTAAAAAATAAAAATAAACTGCTATTATAAAAAAATTAATTTCAAATTAATATATAATTTTTGATTTATATTATATATAACCAAATATAAAAAATATTTTGTTATTAAAAATTGAGTGAGGTGTATTTATCGTTTCCTTAAATAAAATATATTAAATGTTCTAATCTAATCCAAGTATCTTCAAAAGGGTATCATTTCGACCCAATTATGATTTAGGTCTAAAATCACTCGTATAATCATATTATTACAAGTGTTAAATTAATTTTATAATATTATATTTATCCTTAATTAACTGATTTACCTTTTTACAGAATTAATAAAAATTACTGAAGATACTTATCATAATGCCCAAAAATAAAACAATTATATTAAAATAATTTGGAACTAATGATTCAAAAATTGGAAGTAATTTTTATAAATTAAAAACATATAATTTTTAGTAATTAATTTAATACTAATCACATTGTAGGAAGGAAGAATGGACATTTAAAAGTTAAAACATTACAATATATTGAAATATTTTTACATCTGAATTAAATGTAGAATTAATGAAAATGACCTGAATTATATTAAATGATAAAAATATATTATATTTTTACATTAAAACTATTAAATAGTATAATTTAACCACATAAATTACTTCTATCAAAAAAGTCATTTTCAATTTAAAATTTAGTGTATTTTACTGTTCATTAAAAAAATGAATGTTATCATAAAAATATCCAAAATTCAGCCGAAGTTAATTTTTATATCCCATTCCAAAAAATTGTTTAATTTTTTAAATAGAATATTTAAAATTTTCAAAAACAATATTGAATATGGGTGCACCATCAAATGGCGGCGAAACTGCATTTTTTTTAAAATACTTCATTTATCCAAAAAAATGTTTTTGTTCTTATATAATCTCTAGAAAACACATAATATGAATTTTCATAATTATATTGAATCCATAAAAAATTATTTCTTATGTTATAAACTCACTTATTTTTAGATAGAGAGTTTTTAAGATGGAATTTAAATACTATTCATACATGCCATTATAACAACTATGTTATAATATATAGTTGTTCACTTATACTCAGTCTTGCATGAAATGAATTCTATAAAAATAAAGTGAGATTGTGTGTAACCCAATCCATGAATACTGTATAGTATATAACAACCTAATACGTTGTTGCGTATATGGGAATCTAATCTTGGTGAATCGTACCACACAAGACATCAAATAAATAATAAAAACATATACCTCATAAAAATCTCTAGGTGTTATATTCTACCCCCATAAAATTAATTTCTTCCTCTAAATTTTTAGGGGTTATAAAAGTTTTACTACTTGAAATTTTATTTCATAGAAACTCGCATTGTAAAAAGAAATTCTAAAAAAATGTTTTAAAAAAGGAAAGTCGAAAACATAATGGTTACCCAAAGTAACTCTTCACAGAGTTTCCTATAGAATAACATTGATGGGATGAGAATACATGGATAATGAAGAAAAATATAACCATCATGTTTTGATTGAGATTTGTATAGAACAATGTTTGGAGAAAGTTAACAACTATAAATCCATAAATATGTAATGATTTAAGGGACTATATAATTCATCGGATAAGAAGGCACTAAGACAAAAAAAAATCAATATCATTTCTCTAATGTTTAAGAATGTAAGAATAAAACTTACTTGATTTCAGTACTATCTCATCCTTTTTCATGCCTTGAACAATTTCCACATTATCTCTTATTTAAAGAAATGAATTTGAATGTTTTATATCTAAATTGTTAGGAAGTCATGTGATCTATAAATTAAATGATCGGTTGTTCCATCTGACTTAATCACAAAAAGGATATTACAAGTTATCAAATATGCATAAGTACACCTATTGTGAGATAATACATTATTATAAAAAACTTCATCCGAATTTTAACATATATTTCCATAAATGGATAATCATACAACACTTCTGAAAGAAAAAAATAAAAATATTAGAAAATGTTTCACTAACTCAGAATAACATTTATACCCCATATATCATATGCTATCACATGTTGGTCACATTCTAAAAAAGTGAACACCTTCATCGTGTATTCTCTTGTGTCATAGTAATAACTTGACTTATAATATATATTAATTGAAAAAATTCATGTTTCTTTATTCCAAAACATTTTTGATATATTACTTATGTCTTGAAAGTTGTGCACATTATCCATGATAGCATAACTCTGTTGAAAAAAATCCATAATTAGTATGGAAGATAGTAGTATCATCCTATTTTCTTATTCATATCCAACATATCTTTATCCAAACATCATTGTCTTCATATAAGGGACATATTAAGGGTTATCATTCCCTTAACAATATATTCTATAAATATATAATCTTTCCTTAAAATTAAGTTTCTTTCCTATTATTACTACTCAACATATTCAAAAAAATCCTTAGAGAAAAACATAAACTGAATAATTCTTATATAATTCATTATTCACAATTCTTGGATCCAAATATATAAATACTTCAATTATTTCATTTTAATGGTTGGCATGGAATAGGTCCTACCTTTTCTTAGAAGTAGATTCTTATTTCATGGCATTGTGTGGGGTAAGGCCCATGATTTCCATATGTAAGACATTAAACTCCACAAAAATTGCCCACTATATGACAATTTTTCCTACAGAGATAACATCTCCCACTCTATTTGAGTTATACTTCAACGTTCTTTTTACCTTCCAATTGACATTTAGGAAGCTGAATCTTCTTTCCTTTTTTCTTCTTAAAATTTAAACATTTATTAACTTTCATCTTCCTCTTATGAGATTCGTTACTAAAGTAACCAAAGATCACATTTTTTAATCATATATCATGATAACTGATTCAAAATAATAACAATACCATTCTCTCCAATCATTATCCAATTTGTTTTCTCATCATCACTATATTGGACATCAAACTCAATGTTAAACCAATTCCTTTTGGTTTTCTCTATTATATTACACAATAAATAACATGGTGAGAAACAAATCTCAAAGAAAGAAACAACATAATCGAGGGAAGGTACTTTTAATCTATAAAATATTAGTTTTATTCCTAGGTCATCCAGGATTGTTACAAAAATTATAGGATTGTAACTTATAATTAGGCTTATACTTAAGGATATCCCTAGACATACCTTATAAATATATCTAGAGATCTCACTAATGATTCCTTATCCTAGTTTCCAATGGTTGACTAATCATTTGTTCTGATACATACTCTAACAACAAAAGCTTAATGTAAAGGGGCAATACATTTCTTTTTCGGAATACATAATAAATTACATAAATTGACACAAAAAGGTCTTATTAGTTTAGTGCCTTCAAGAACATGGAATATATTCTTCTAACTTGGTTAAAAATCTTTAATATCTCTCATAAATTAATTCCCCTTTAGTTTTCCTACCTAAAACATTTCTTTATAACATGGGGGAAAGAAAACTTAAAAAGGGTGAGCTCAAATAGTCAGTAAGGGTAAACATGAAGAACCTCAAACATAAAATAAATATAAGAATGTAAAAACATGACCATATACTTTGAATACCGAAATCATGAGTCATAAAATAATTTTTTCTAATATATAAGGAATAAATCATAAATTAACTATAATAATGATAAAATAGCATTGGCCTAAAACATGGAATTTTGGAAAACACATAAGCATATAAAATCATTTCCATATTAGAAAATGCTCATTTCCAAGACCATCATAGTGGACAAAGTCCATTACTGAATTGATTTCAATACTCACTCTAGCACTGTATTATTGAACTGGATATACAAGCCATTTCATCCATGTATTACTAAACCGCATTTACTTATCATTCTAGTCATGTCTATCGTGTGAGATATAAATATTTATCCAATGCATTGGAGGGATATATTGGTCTCACCCATCTCATAATGAAACCATTATTATCTATTCCAAAAAAAATCATTCTTTAATGCGTAACCCAAAGAATAAAGTGGGTTTTATAAAAATCATTCCATCATAACATAATCCATGAAAAAATTGGATTTCATAAACAGAATAAACATAATCAATATATAGGAATAATTGGTACATTATAATATAAACACATCATTGTTAAAAAATGTCATATTATATTGTAAATAATTTTTATTAAACAGTTGAAACTAATTCTTAATGGAAAAATACATTCTTCTTCAAAAATGTTTAATTTTATAAAAACCCCATTTTATTTAAAAATAAACTAATTTCTTTTAAAATTACATTGAAATCAGGTAATAAAATTTGTATGGAGATAAGGTGTTTTGATAGCGTAAAAATATATTCATGCAGTATAAGTTAAAAAAACATTCTTCCCCTACTTTTTCCGGAAAAGTACAAAAGTACCTTAAATGGAACACGAACGAAGGATTCCTTCCAAACCATGTTATAAATATTCAAAATTGGGTAAAAATTATTTTAAGCATCCATATGACAATATTAAAACATGTTATGTAATAATTTTTAGGAAACATGGACATGGGTGTTAAATAAACCCTGGTAAATACTTATGTATAAACAATATAGAATAATAATGAAATTGAAAAATTATCCCATACCTTTGTTCCGTAAACATTTGTATGTATCTGAACCTCCTTTATAATTTGTTAATTATGTCATCAACTTATTCAAGAATCATATTCAATATTATGATATCATATATGATCATATTGTCATATATTTTGTAATAATATTTCATTTTTACTCATTATTCATATATAAAATACTTTATTTTCTTATGCATGTTTTACTGAATAAGTTCTTGTTATGCTTCTTAGGTCATATTTATGCCATTAAAAAATTCTGTTAACATAATACGTATCATATTTATTTATTCTTTGAATTTATATAATCACTCTTTAATGTATATCATGTATAATGGATCACATCGCATTGTGAAGATGGTAGGTTGTACATACACACGAGTGATGATATCATTATCATATTTGTTGAATGATATTGAATTGGATGGTGTATAATATTTAAAAAATAATTTCATTTCATAATAATAATATATTGTTATTATTTTCATCATTATACCCATCCAAGTAAGGTGGTAGTGAAAAACAGATTACACCACGGCGTGGTGATGGTAACCCGTACGTACGCATGCTTGGTGATTTAACCTTTTCTAGGATTGATAGAAGCTGTAATTTGGTTGTTACATAATATTAAAAATATCTCAGTACACCATTGAAACTATATAAATAAATTTAAATGTAAAAAACTCATGAAAATGTAGTATAAGAAGAAATAATTTTGAAAGAATTAGTAGAGGAGATTAACTTTTCTTTGAAGTGATTCCTCTAAATATCCTCTTAGAGCATTAGAGTTGGTCTTTTAAGAAGACCTAAACCTCAATTATGTAACTAAGTAAACTGAAAATGGAAATTTTTAGGGTATGGTAGATCATGAAGGCACGATTTTATTTTAATAATTGAGGGAATATGTTCCCTTTTATAATTAATGTGAGGGTCAATTTTGGGATCTCCAAAAATAATAATTTATAATAACTCAAACTCTTCCCAAAGACCTTCAAAATGTCATAATTTAAAATATGGGATGATATAGAGTTTTAATATAATCAACTAATAAATTTTGGGAATAATTTTTGGTCAATTTAAAGAATATCATTTTAATTAACACTTGGTTATTATTTTTAATTTTAATTAAGATAAAAAAAATTCAATACTAAAAGGGTACCATTCCTAATAATTTGAAATAATATAGACCATAAATAAATAACATATAACAATTTAGACTATATAATAATTATTCAATGTTTTTTTAGAATGTTTTATGATTCTAAATAATTTAATAAAACATTATTTTGATAAAAAAACATACTGTCGATTTTGACTCTATTCCATTCATGGATTTTTTTTAAAAAAATATTAGATGTTATCATTGAAATAATTATTCTATTATATACCTATGTGGTTTATTTCATCTATAAAAATTATTAAACAAATTAATTAGTTCAAATTATTTTATTTGAATATTTTTAATAACATTAATTTGATATATTCATTAATAAAATTATTACTGACTCAGTTTTGTGTAATTATTTATTATACTTATTTATTATGTAAAAATTAAAATTAAAATAATATGATGAATATATATATATACACTATATTTCATTAAAATTCATGTAGTATAATTTAGCTTTTGGAAAATTCTTCATTCAAAATGTTATAATTATTAAATTAAGATTGGGAGAACATTAACATCACTATAAATAAAATAATATAAGTGTCGCAATCTCTTCTATATAGCTCTAAATGCTCAATAACATGACACTTGGATGCTTATGGTCGAGATAAAATTTACCAATAATAATTGGGAATGTTTTTGGGTCTTGTTATGGTTATTTAAATTTTAATAATAATTGTTTTATTTATTTCTCATCAATTAATTTATTTATACACCATCAATGTATAAGAATTTAAGGTAATTATATATTTTCTAAAAATTAAAAATAAATTAATATTATAAAGAAACATATTTTCAATTTCAAATAAGAATATATAATTTAATTTATCTTATGTGTAACCATATCTAAAAAAATTGTTATTAAAAATTGAGTGACACATATTTAGCTTTTGTTTAAATAAAATATATTAAATATCCTATTCTCATCCAAGTGGCTTCCATTGTTTATCATTTTGAACCAATTATTTTTTAGGTCTAAAATTACTCATACAATAATATTAGGATAAGTGTTAGATTAATTTTATAATATTATATTTATCTTTAATTATCTGATTTACCTTTTTTACTATAATAATAAAAACTACTGAAGTTACTATTCATAATGCCTTAAAATAAAATAATTCTATTAAAATAATTCTGAGGTAATGATTCAAAATATGAAAATTATTTTTAACAATAAAAAAATAGAATTTGTAGAAATTAAGTAAAAATTAATCTCGTTGTCGTAATGAAAAATGGGGTTTTAAAAGTTAAAAAATTACAAGAGATTGAAATATTTTTACATCTGAATTCAATGAAGAATTAATTCCAATTACCTAAATTATATTAAATGATTGAAATATATTATTTTTACACATATAAACCATTCAATATTATAATTTAACCATATAAATTATTTTAATTAAGAAATATGTTTTTAATTTTAAATTTAGTTTATTTTTCTCTTCATTAAAACAAGAATGTTATCAGAAAAACCTCAAAAATTCATCCAAAGCTAATTTTTATATTACCTTTCCAAATAACACGTTTATGATGTTAAATATAATATATAAAAGTCTCAAAATATAGAATTTAAATTGGTGCACTATCAAAAGGTAGAAAAATTGTATTTTTTTGAAAAATAATTCTATTATCCAAAAATGATTTTGTTCTCATATAATCTCTAGAAAACAAATAAAATGAATTTTAATAATTATATTGAATCCATAAAGAGAAAAAAAAATTATTTTATAAACTCACTTATTTTCATTTTGATAGTTTTTTGGAAGGATGTTAATAATATTCATACCCACCATTATAATGACTATGTTATAATATCTAGTTGTTCACTTATACTCGCTCTTGTGTGAAAATAATTTTGTAAAAAGAACATGAAATTTTGTGTAACCCAATCGAGGAAAAGTGTATTGTATACTGTCACGTAATACGATGTTGTGTATAGCGCAAGATAATCTTGGTGTAGTGTAAAACGAAAGACATCAAATAAATAAAAAAACATTTTTCTCATAAAAATCCTGAGGTGTTACTATGTTTATAGTAATAGTGGAGGATTTCTTAATTAATTTTCAAATATAGATCTTAGAAACCTTGGTTCTGGAAAATGAAAAACCACGGGCTGGCTCATGGTTTTGGAAACTGTCATCATATTTTATGTTATTTTAATCCAGAGGATTTGATCATAATTTTATATTACATCTTTTTTCATGGAAAAGTAAATTTTCCTCAAAAATATTTTTTTATTGTTAAATTTTCCTCAAAAGTATTTTTTTAATGTTAAATAGTCCATTTTAGAATTTGGAAACTAAATTATAGGTTTGGAAATAGATTAAAATATATTAAAATAATTGATATTAATAAAATGATATATTTTGAGTCATGGATTGTGGTTATATAATTATTATGTCAGTAGTAAAAAATTTCAAAGTCACATAACAAGGAAAAAACACAAACTCTATTTTTATTATTAACAAAAGAAAATAAAGTATTTTAGAAAATTCTCAGAAATTCACCCTAACAAAATTTTCCTATAATAATTTTAAAAATGTTATTTATTTTATCGTAATAATTAAATAAATATTATCATTATAATTTTTTAAATATAAAAATCCATATTTACTAAAAATAATAGTGGATTGAAAATGCAAGGTAAAATTCTCGACACTTGAAACAAAAATTGATTTTCTCATTAGTATTAAAATATGACTATTTTTATCATACTATTTCATTATGATAAGTATTATTTCTAATATATTAGATTATTATATATATATTATTATCTTTTACATATAGTGTAATTTCTATATAAAGAATTAATTTATCAAAATCCATCCCAACTTTATAAAGAAAAACTATTGTTAAAAATGAAATTGTTGAAATATAAATTTTATTTATACAATAGATTTACACTTTATGTAACTAGGGACATGAAACATAACCCATTATAAAACTAACATAAAACCTAAGGGTAAGTTGTGTGATTGTAATAAATTCATGGGGGTGCCTTCGCTGACACCACCCTAGTGGTAAACTATGCTATCTTGGACTTCTCCCATAGGGGATTTCATTCTAACTTCACTTGTTGATGCTCGAATTGAGATTTTTCAAATGGGAACCTCGGTTACTAATACCACCCTCCTAAGCGCTGACAAATGGACTTCATATAGCATGACTCTACTGGTTGAGATCATAATTTATCCTTTTTATATTAATTATTATTTATCATTTCTACATAAAAATTATAACGTAAAAATTATTACCAATGGTATAAGTTCCAATGGACATATTGACCAATGATCATATTTGATCAATGGTCAAAAAATGATCAAATCCCAACTCTCACATTTCCCATTATACTCACCGAAATATTAAATAGATATGGTTTTTTGTGTAGTACAATATAACACATATTTTTTGGAAACAATTATCATTCAAAAAGCCATTGTCATTACATTTTCTACCCTTAATAAATTTAATCCCCTAAATTTAAGCTAATTATCTCTGTTGAGAATAGGTTTGGTTATTTCTTTCTCATTATCTCCTATGGATCCCACATCACTTCTTCATATATATTATTCTGCAACAACATATTGACTAGGTGGGTAGTAATGTGGAATAGAATCTCACATCACAATTAAAAATGATAGAAAGTGGTTCCCCATGAAACCTCTCCACTTTCTTTACATAAATAATGGAATGTTACCCAAGAGAGAAATCTCTCGGAATAGTAATAAAATGGGCACTCTTGGTGATTCAGTCCATTATAAAACATATTTCACTGTTTCCTTTGGATGTTCTTGGGAGACTAGTGAAAATTTCCATGTTGATATTTTCCCACTTCCATTTAGTGTGGGTAGTGGCTACCATACCCCATTACAAAGTTATTCATCTACCTTAACCTACTGATATACCAAGAATCTAGCAATGTATCCATGAATCTCCATTTTCATTTTATTGCGCCTATAATGATCATTTAGGTCCATATACAATTTCATGTCTCTATGATATATAAAGAAATTAGAGAAATGTGATTGATTCATCCACTCCATTATTGTTTATATAATATATGGAACACATATCCTTTTATGAAATTTTAGTACACCTTTTGGATCAATATTAGCCTCATGAATCTTCCCAATCTTTATAACCTCAATCTACATTTTTAATATGGAAAAGTCTCTTTGATATTTCTTGCTCTTCTCTATAAATTATGTTTAAGAAGTAATTTGGGATAGGTTTCATGATTTCCCTTCCATTAATATTTCAATATCTAATTTTACTTTGTTTTTTATCAAAGGATCTCCTTGGATCCTCATCATTTACATAACAATAGGTTCTTTCCTATATAATGCATTAGTGACCTTTTTCTATTCTATGAAGATAATGAATGGAACAATAATAGTATTTTAGAAGTTCCAACCATCACCTTTGTCTCATATTAAATTCCATTTTCTTGAAAATATACTTCAAATATTGGTGGTCTCATTATATATCACATTTATCCCCATAAAGACAGTTATTCAATATTATCTGAGAAAAAATAACTGAAGTCATCTCCAAGTCTTTCATAATAAAATTAAGCTCATAAGGATTTAATTTTCGAGATGTATAAGAAATAACATTTTCATTTTACATGAGGATCTTCCCAAACCCTTTTAGATTTTCATAACTAAAAATAACTAATCCTTCTATGATAGAGTGTACAGTTAACACCGGTGTTGTAACGAATCTCTCATTCAACTCTTGGAAACCTTATTCAAACCCATTTATCCAGATGATCATAAACCCTTTTTTATTTAACATTTTTAGTGGATTAGAAAGTCATGTTTTTTTCTCAAAAACCTCCTATAATATCCTTCTATCCCAAGGAAACTACGAATCTCAATTAATTTTATAAGATGAGGCCACTACCCCATACCCTTTTTCTTGGTAGGGTAAACTCGGATTCCTTGATTTCTTACAATGTGACCCAAGAATGAAACTTGTTATAACTAAAATTCATATTTCCTAAACATTACAAATATCTTATCCTTCCTCAAAGTTTTCAATATAACCCTTATATGATCCTCATGCGCCTTGTGACTTTTAGAATATATCAAAATATCATTAATAA
The DNA here is from genome assembly GCA_963277665.1 of Viscum album. Lineage (NCBI taxonomy): Eukaryota > Viridiplantae > Streptophyta > Magnoliopsida > Santalales > Viscaceae > Viscum > Viscum album. Next base: position 126,617,938 of record OY728147.1, on the reverse strand, counting down.
AAACTACCAATAATTTATCAAGGTATTCTTTAAATAATATATTCATAGAATCCATGAATATAGTAGGAGTGTTATTCAAGCTGAAGGAAATATCTACAAACTCATAAATACCATATATTGATCAGAAGGTGGACTTTTAGAATATATTTATTCTTCACCCTTAATTGATGATAACTGGATGGAAGATAAACCATGGATAATAATTGAGAATGGTGATGATGGTTTAAAAAATCACCATTCCATGGGAGAAGTAACTTGTTATTCCTTATGATCCCATTAAGTTATCAATAATAAATTCATATCGGCATTGATTGGAATATCCTCTTCAAAAATATAATATGTTCTCCAAAAAGAGACATACTAGGATAGAAAAAACCCCTTCTCTAAAAGATCATGGAGTTGTTTCTTTAATTTTTATTGCTCTATATTTTCTATTCTATATGTGGTCTTTGATATCATCATGGATCTAGGAATGATTTCAATAGATAACTCTACCTCTCTTTCTTGGGGTGGTCCAGAAAACTCTTTATAAAATACTTCAATGTATTCCTTTACAATGGGGACACTTTATATTTATATACTTTCATTTCCTTCTTTATCATCACCCATAATTTCCATAAATAAGGCTATAGGAGGATCTTATAGACAAAGATAATGTCCTGATATTTCTCCGTTGAAAATAATTATAGTTTTTTAATTCATGACTACTAAGATTTACTTTCTTCTACAATTAAGCATATAATTATACATTAAGAGTGAATACATCCCTAAAATAATGTGGAATTCCTAATGGGAATTTCTACTATATTTGAGATGATATTGTGATCAACATAGTTAATAAGAGAAGTATATGGATTGATTATATATTCATTAAAAACATTATGGAAATAATGTAATGTGTAGAACCAGAATAAAAAAAGTACTTTCTAGCATTGAGATAATAACATTAGTACCGTATACCACATAATTTGGAGCATCAACATCAACCATTGTGATAGAAAAATCCCAACCATTTTCACTCATCCTATGTTGAGGTTGATGGTTATTCCCCTCTATTAACTTCTTATTTTAATAGTGATTATCAATGTTCCCAATATGTCCACATTTATACCATTGGACATTAGGCTGGACCTACACCATATTCCCATTTCCATTAGTGTTGAGAAGTTGAGACTTCACCTCACTAAAATATTTCTGGTATATATGATTATATTTTCCACACTTGTAACATTTTACACTAAAGAGAAAACAGTTCCTTGAATTCTTCTTCCCACATTTATTGGAAGTGGGATGTTTCAATTTCCTTCATCCACTTTCATGATTAAGGTTCCTCCCATTGTTTTATCCAAATATCTATTTTTTTCATTTAACTTTTGTGACCACTATGTCTCTCTGAACTCCTTTTCAACATTCATAGTACTCTTCAATATCTCCTCATAATTTTCATAGTCTAGATTGGATAAATTCCTCCATGTATGTGGTCTTATTCCACCGAAGAATCAATAATCCTTTACATTGGGATTGATAACAAATCTAGAGGTGTATTGAGAAATTCTTGAAAATTTATTCTCATATCTTCCCACAAATTCATTTTCATTATACTCTAGCTCTAGGAATTCCTTTTACATTGTTTTTTCTATCAAATGGGGAAAATAATTATTAAAAAGGATCCCTTAAACTCTTTATATTCCATAGCATCAATCTCTATTCATTTATTTGTGTTTTTAATCAGTTCCCACCACTGATCATCTTCTCTATCTAAGAGGTATATATACCGGGTGACTTTATCTTGTTCCAAACAACAGATTGCAGAAAATAAATTTTCTATATAGCTTATCCATTTTATAGAAATCAATGGGGTGTTATGTCTATAGAAATAAGGTGGTAATTGAGTCATAAATGAGTTGTTACCTTCGAGGTGAATCTAGTATCTTGGCTTGATTCAAGTTTTTGTTAATAACTTGAGTTAGTTGATTAAACACTATCATGAATTTTTTCATTCCATCTTCCATCAAAGGGTCATCTATGCATGGCCCATTGCACTCATCATTTACGCAGTTCCTCCTACTTCCTGAAATTTTCTAAAAGAAGAATAATTTAGTGAAAAACAAGTTTTCATCAACAATATCATAATTATAAATGAATTTTATGTCTTAAACAATATTTATTAATATTTATAATAATTAAAAACAAATAAATTTTCTATAAATCCTTCATAATGGTTCATAAAATGATTGTGATTAGAAAAAATATTCCCTATGAGTTTCAAACCAGGAATGAAAAAATGCTCATTTTCATGCACTAGTTCCCATTCAAGCCTATCTCAAATAGGTTTTTCTTTTGAATTTTACCCCAAGATACATATATTATAGATTCACATCTACATGTTAAAATCTATATAGGGATTTCTTTTCCCGGAAACCCCTTACTTATTCCTTCACCAAAATATCACGACTCTTTCATATATTTTAACTTGTCCCTAGGGTTCTTTTTAAAGTCTTGAAATATTAATTTTCACAATAACTAAACCAAACATTGATACCAACTATGGTATCTTATCTTTCTTATAATATAAAATATTCATTACATTCTAAAAACATAGGATCATTTAGATTTTAGTTTCTTTGAAATAAGGTACATAATACCGGAAAACATAAAACATTATTATTAAAAATATGAAATTATTATTTTTAGTTAATAATAAGTACTTTTAATACATATCATTACCTAGGGATAAACATAAAAGGAAAGAGTTAGCATATGGATAAGTATGGGAAATCAAAGGAAACAATTTACAAATGATCTTGAGGAATATCAATAAGAATATGAGGAATATCATTATGGAATGATAATGGGAAAATAGAGAATATAATACTAAAAGGATATAAATAATAACATTTAAATGTTTCTATAAAATTTTAACAGATCATTCATAATCATGTCACCAAGGTTTTTCACCAAGGTGTCATAAACATTACCAAGGTTACTCACCAAGGTATCGTAAAACATGTAATATCTAGAAATTAAATTCTTTAATCACTGAATTTGGTAGATATCAAGGTGAAAATTTAATATGAATTAATTTCATTTAAAACACATATATTAAAATCAAACATTTTATAAATAACCCATGGTGAATAAAAGAAACAGGTTTCATATCAAAATCATTCTGTTTCAAAAGATCTTAAAAACATGGTCATTATATCATTTTCAACCCTTAGAAAAGGAATGTTGGTTTCATGTATGTTATTTCCATAATCAAACAAATAATTTTTACATATATTTGATCACCCTTTAAAAAGAGTATTTTTCATTCATAAAAAATAATAAAAAATTTATTTAGTATAAATGGGAAATTTTGATAAATAAATCTACCAGCATAACAGGTATAAATTATGGTTTCAGAAAATCATAAAATGAGAGGGAACAAGGGTATAAATCTCATAAAATAATCTTATTAAATTTAAGGGATAAAATATTGTGTAAAAAAGAACTTATTTTTGAAATTGGAATACATACTACATAAATAAGGAACATGAATGGAAAAGAGAAGTGGAGATTTCCATTACCTAGAAGAGTTGCTCCTGAAACCTGATGATTGGGACCTAGGGGGATTCATTAAACCTTAGTAGGAAACCTTTGGAGGTAAAAATATATGTTATTAAATTGGGTGTGTATTTATAGAAAAAGTGAAGGATCTGTTTACTAATTTCCAAATATAGGCCTTGAAAACCTAGGTTGTAGAGAATAAAAAACCATGGGATTTCCCATGGAATTTTCACATGGTTTTGAAAAAATGGATCATATTTTATGTTATTTTAATCCAAAAATATCTATCATAAATTTATATTACTATTTTGGCATGGAAAAGTGATTTCACCACAATAATACTGTTTTTAATATTAAGGTTTCCATTTTAGACTTTGGAAAGTAAATAATACTTTTCAAAATTGATTAAAATATATTAAAATAATTTAAATTATTAATATTACATATATTGATTCATTTTTTTGGTATATAATTATTAAATCATTATAAAATAATTATTAAGTCATTATAGATACGAAAAAAATTAAGCTGTATTTTTACTATTCCTGAAAAAATAAATTATTTTAGAAAATTCTCATAAATTAACCCTAACCTAATTATGAAATTTTGATTTCAAAAATGAAATTTATTTTATCAAAATAATTATTTAAATATTACAATTATAATTTTTATATACAAATATTTTTATTTATAAAAATAATTGCGGATTGAAAATGCATAGATAAATTTGTAACACAAATTTTTTTTATAATTTATATTTAATTAGAAGTATTTTTATACCTATATATCATTAAAAATTATTATTGATAATATATTACATTAATATAATATTAATATCTTTTCTGGAGAGTACAATTTCTGTCTGAAAAATCAATTTATGAAATTCTATATCAATTTTATTTTGAAAAGGTATTATTTAAATGGAAATTGATGGAATAAAAAATTTATTTACACAATGGAATTATACATTAAGTAACTAGGGCCTCTACACATGAACCATGATAACACCATCATATGACCTAAGGGTATGTGGTGTGATTGTGATAGATTAATGGGATGGCTCGGTTAACATCACCCGAATGGTAATTTCTATTAATTTGAACATCTCAAATGGGATATCTCATTATAGATTATATTTTTGAAGCTTTGGTTGGGTGTGGTCAAGATTAAACCCCAGTTATGATACATCCCTTTAATGCTCTGAAAAATGGGATTCAAATTGCATGAATATACTAGTTTAGGCCATCATTTTGTATTTTATGCATTAATTATTATTTATCAATTCTACGTAAAAGTTGTAATGTAAAAATAATTAATAAGAGTATAGTTTCAAACTTTCATATTTACCAATGATCACATTTTTCCAAAATTCAAAAAATATTGGAATCATGATACTCACATTTCACTTTATACTCACTTCATTTTCAATGATATATGGTTTTTTGTGTATGGTACAATATAACACGCATTTTCAAGAAATAATTATCATTAAAAAAGTATGCGTCATTATAGAAACACCCTGTGTGCATCCTAACAATCATGTTTAAGGTATCCCTTTTTCGGGCATTAGTAATAGACCACCAGAATCTTACTTAACTTTCATTGTGCACTCCTGCAACCACCTCAAAATTGGTAATCACACTTCCTTTTCTATCTAGGATGAAAACTCTGACTTCCTCCCACTATCACTAATGACCCCAAGATTCTAGTATTCCATGTTGTGTATTCATCAGCAATAGTTTCCTTGTCTACAACCTCTGAATGAGTGAGTAGGAATATAAGAATCAATATAAATTGGATATCTACCCTTAAACCCATTTTAAACCTCCACGGCTTGAAATAGTCATTGGAAACAAGATCTAGAGACAAGTCTAACAACACAAAAAACTGAGTATTATACTTCATAATAAAGCAATTTCCTTACTCAAAGGAAACAAATTCTCATTCCATCACTACACTTTTTGTTTCAATATAGAACTGTTGGTTGAAGGATTTTTTATAGGTAGTCCATGTGAGATCTTTATACTATTTTTCATGCATGATATATTCCCAAAATTTAATCCTTTTCCATTTGAACATGTAATTAGTGAAGCCAACATTCGAGTCTTTTGTAGTTTTATAGAAGTGGAAAATTATCGTGAAACATTCAATCCATTCCTCAGTATCTTGTAGATCCTTGTCACCATAAAAGATTATAAGATGATTCTTTGTAAATTATAAATCATGGTCCACCATTCATTCCAGTTTAACATTACTGACTTATCCCATAGACTGGATTTTAAGGACCACAGTTTCCACCTAAACAAGGTCAAACTAGAGGGTTCTCATATAGGGATTTCTCTATAGCCTCTTATATCAATCCTAAGTACTCTTCTTGTTGGATACAAAAATAAAATAAAATAATAGGATAGAAAACATTTTGAATATGGTTTTATTCTTCTATGATAACAAAATATATATAACTAAAGAAGAAAAAAGTTAAAGCATTAGACAAGAACACTAGAAAATGCTGGAACTCCCATTGTAACTTGAGGTTTTTCATGAAAGTGAGCAGTCCAAGTAGACTCCCAAGATACTTGTTGAGTTACAGCAGTACTATATTTAGTCTATCAATAACTTCTATACATAATAACGGTTTACACAAGCCTGAGCATAGTATTTAACACAACATTACCCTATAATACCAACTTGTAACAGACCAACCTGAGAAAACCCATAACATCAACAAAATTTGCCTAGAAAAAGTCTCTAAGCACATTCTTGATCACAATAGGAAAGATAAAAGAATATTTTTATCAAATAAGAGAATATGGGAATGATTTAACACTAAATGAAAATATTATATATGAAAAAAACCTAGATTAAAATAGAATATAACCAAAATATATCATATGTCGATCAACAAACAAAAAGGTTCACAAAATAATATAGAAAAAAAGGCTCAAATTATAAAAATAAGACTATCAATAACATGTCACATAAAAAAACACATGGTTTAATCTACACATGACCATATGTCTCCTTAATACCAACCTGCTGGTGGTAAATATCTCCACGGAGATTCTTCCTCTAGAAGATAATCTTCCCATTACCTGGATCCAAAAAAACCAATGTTACAAAAACCCATCAGAAATAAATTAGTTTGTGAGAAAAAATTCCCAATAGGATAACACCAAATAATCCATGAAATTTCCATCCACTTGCATCAATTATCTCAAATTCCAAATTCGTTTCTAAAATACATCATCAGAAATCATTTTACATTTTTAAAACATAATTTGGTTTTATTTTCAAAACCATTAAATATTCAATAAAATAGAGAAATATGTCATATCGAATTTCTAATAGATTTAATGGATAAAGAAATTGTTTTAAAGCATCAAATTTACATAAAAACGAATAGGTTGGAAAATAATCATATCAATAGATCGTGCATGTAATGTAATCTCAATGAAACCAAGATGGATTCCATGACACAAGTTTTGACACACAAATAATAATAATAATAAGACACACTGAAGAACATTAAAGAGTATATCTGAATCCAATACTCTGGAAACATTTTTCCCATAGAAATGATACCCCTTAGTTTCCCTGACATTAAAGCCACCACCCCTTCTAAAAGATAACCCTTCTATGTTTAGTATCTATTTAGTTTTTTCATTTACCACAATGACTTCAAATTGTGCTATTATATCATCATTACATACATGGAATGTAAAATAATGTTCCATTAACATTTTCTCTATAAAAGATCAAAAACTATGTTTTATAAACATTCTCTAAGGAATGATCCATTTCAAAACCAATTTCTAATTTTCATAAAAATAAATCCAAAGTGATTCACATCGCATTCATGTTTAAAACCCATTTTAACTTTTTAAAAATAATATTAGAGGTGATTAAGTGAACATAATGTGTATCCAAAAATGTTTTTCATCAAAACCCCACTTTTTTAAAACATAATCATAAAACATGATGATTATATCCATTACCAATAATTAATTTTATACATAAAACTAAAGTAAATAATCAATGATCACAAGCCATTCCATGGGTTAAACAATAGGAAAGATACACCTATTGTGATAATGATAAAATAGAATTTACTCTTTAAGAATAATGATGCGAAACAAGTAGGTCGGATTCTAAATAACCTATATCTACAAAAAAATATCATTTATCCATGTATATGATAGATCCATCAATATAACCTCACAAGACATAAAAATGTGGATAAATAGATGATAAACCAAATTAGAAGTGGTCCCCTTTCTGGGTTGTGAATAATGGATAACCAAGCCTCAAATTTTCAAAAAAAAACTCACTAAAGGATGGGGTAAAGATAAAAAATATCACCAAGGAGCCTATAAAATTGATAAAAATCAAATTAGGATTGAAGAGAAAAATTATGCGGGATTATGAAAGTAGTTCAGGAAAAAATGAAAACTATAACATTACTAATACCCATCCCTTGTGATGGCACAAAAAATTCAGTGGCCTCCACCCACTATCTGGCGGAACCTATAGTACTATAAGATTTCTTACAGTTATTCGATTACCTTTACCAGCTAGTTGGTGGAACCCTTCTTCTACCAAATTTTGAAAATATCTCTCCTGACCCATGAGAATCTTGAAAAAAGAAAAAGCTAAATATTAAATATCTTCATAATTGGTTCTACAAACTTGGATGTTAAAACAATCCTGATGTAAAAGTATTTCAAGGGACCATTCCCTTGAATTATGTATTTTCTAGGATTTAGGAATGGTGTAACCTCATTGGATGGGAAAACTAGAATATGAAAATAAATAACCTATAACTTGGGTTGACGTGATAATTTTTCAAGATTCCATCCCTGAAGAACATTGTGGGTTTATGAGTGGAGTTAAATAAAAGGCTTTGTATTCACTCAAGCCTCTAATACACCCAGTGAATGGGTATCAAATATTATTGGGTATAGATCCTATAAACTGATGAGGTGGGCATATTGGATACACTTCTAATGGTTTCTTGATTAGTATTTTGAGTTACATAATGGGATGATGGGGTGATGTACTAGCACAACTCCTACAATTCCTTTAAATAATTTATGTACTATACATAAGTCACGTGGATGGTTTTTAGATTATGGAGAGTTTCCAAAAAGTTTTGAAAAATTTAAGGTAAGAATTCTTCCATTATTTCATTAGGAATATCTTATTGAAGAGTTTATAATGGAAATAATGGAAATGTATTCTATCATCATCTAATTCATTCCACATGAACAAATAAATTTCCTCATCCTTGGGGAGTGGTTCTTCAACCGAATTTGACTATAATGTTCATTTATCATAATATTATCAAGATGAGTGGGATAATTCATAATTTTCTTAATTAGATCCAAGGGTAAATGGTCTAGGGGAGGCACAAACGATGATCATTTCCTCAAATTAAACATTAACTGGGATGAGTCATCACTTTTTGGTAATTAGGGACCTTGTGTAGTTAGCCTCATATTTTCAAGTTCCTATTGATATGAGGTAAACTTTTGAGTAACTTTGATATAGTAAGGACCCTAATTACCTGAATATGTGTAATTATGAAGAGATCCTTTACAATGAGAACCATAGGGATAACCTCCATTTTTTATTCTTGATTTATCATTCTCAGGAGGAACTCACTTTTAGCAAAAATATATTTCAAAGGGATGACCTATGAAACAAATTCCCTAGAGAGGGACTCTAGTGTTATGAACATTATTTCTAAAGGGAGGCCCTCCATTATTACCAATTTTTTGTTAAATTTATAGTGAGTACATCCATGTTTAATATTTTGGTTTCCATAAATAGTTCTTCTAAAACAAATTCATTTGGGAGGGACTCCAATGTTATCAACTCTATTTCCATGGGGATGAAAATCAATATATCAAATTTAATGGTTTCTTTCATGGGGAGGAACACCATTTCGGTGTTGTTATATTATGGAGAGGGTTTTCAGTATATATTCCCTGGGGATGGATTCCAAATTAGGAGTTCCACCATGGGTTTTTATTGCTGATGATCTGGTGAGGGGAGGACCACCTTGTTTTTCAATATTAGTGTTATGGGTACAACATACACAATTGGATTCACTAGGATGAACTTCAGGATTTCTATTCACATTTTTTAGGGAGGACCTTTGTATTAGGTGCTCTAGGGAAGACCTTAAGAGCGTCCTGGTTTCACCTAACCATGGGAAGGTCTTATGTGGCTAACATTTTCTTATTTACTATTGTGGGGAGGACCTTCATGGTTGATATGTTCAATATCCCAGGGAGGAAATCTGCATTAGGTACTCCAAGGAGGACCACCAGAGTTATTTATTATGGTTCCATAGAGATGCACACCATAAATATTACTCTAGGGAATACCTACAATGTTATCTCTTATAGTTATACTAATAGAAACACCACAAAATAGATTGAATCCTCCTATTGAAGAGGAGTTGTAAAATAAAGTCATCAGTTTTCAACTCATCAATATTTCAGAATTCAAGAAATGAGTGGATATATATGATCCTTGGGACAATATTGGGGTATGTCATGGATCCTAATAGATTTTAGATTCTATAGGGTTAGTGTCATGCTTCTATATTATAATTTTGGATTTCCGCATTGATTATTTATTTTGGATGATTTTGTTCAGGTGACCATAATTAGAACCTTGATCATAATTGGGGTCACACAATGTCACTATCAATATTGATTGGTAGGATCTCTCCTAGGAATTTTCTCAGTTTGAATCATTATTTTGTAATGTGATTCATCTATATTTATGGTAATGGTGCGTAAGCCTACTCAAAAGGTTTAACAGTTGATTTTCTCTAGTAAGACCCCTACTAGGTTTCCAAGTTTAGAAAAACAAGTTCGGGATATCCAACATAATATCCTGAACATATTTTATAGGTTTTTGGGTCATATAGTGTTGGTGATGATGATTAATATTGTGATATATTTGGGACATATTTGTAATATCAGTAGGTGTTGAGCCTATATATGGACGACCAATCTACCAGATGTATTATTGATCAAATGGATTCACTTCCACTATATTCTAGGCACTGTGGGGAGAGAAGAATAATATGTTTCAATGAATGAATTTCGCCCCTTGAATTTTGATGTGGAAAAATATAGGAAGTAAGAATACCATAATAACTACACTAAGTCACAAATGGTATACAAAAACTCTATAAAACATAAAAGACACATTAAATATATGAGAAAAATAAAAGCATGAAATGAACCCTTTGGTATTACATAATTCAAGATATTAAGTCCTATGTTAAATAGATAATACTGATTATATCATTATTATAATAATTGGGAAATAAAATGACTAAAAACTCAATCATAAAAAAATGTTTTATAAAATATTACATTGTTTCCCATTATAAAAACAAATGTACAAGTTGTCCCACACCACATACTTTGTGGGACCCATTAGATCACTCAGTTTCACCACCATATGAGATTCATGAACTACCCATTGTTTGATCCTGATCACTTTTAATACCCTCGAGAATTTGACACCTGAAAACTGAATCTAGTGAACATTCCATCTACCCTATCTGGTAAACTGAACATTTTTTATTTATCAGACAACACCACTGTTTGATCAACTTATATCTACTAGAGAACCTGCTCTATGATTTCTTTCACCCTAAGACCATTTTATCATCCCCCTTTTTCTATATCTTTATATGGTAGATGTTGTGTCAGATGAATCTATATTTACAAAAACAAAAAATAAATCAATTCAATACTTATTCATGTAAAACCTTTGAAACTCTCCAAAATTTAATAAAATCCATTGATCCTCCTATAGTAGTTTATTCTCCTCCATCCATTCACCCATGTTCCATTAAAGGATAATTTGCCTCAATATTTCGTAGATTAATGTCTTAGTAAAAATATCCACAATATTTTTCTTTCTATCTACATTCTACAGCTCAATATTCTTATCTTACAGAAACTCCTAGATGAAATGTTATTTTTGGTTGATGTGCATTGTCCTTGAAGGAAAAACTATATTATTGCCTAATTAACTATGATATGACTATCATCGTAGATAAATAAACATTTTTGATCCCTTATGAGTTCCTACAAATGAAACCTCAACCATATTAGTTCCTTCATTTCTTTTATTTCTATCAAATATTTGTCATTCAACATAGACAAAGATAAAAATGGTTACAATGTTGACATCCTACTCACTATCATTACTCCATATGTAAAAACTAACCCAGTTGTATTCATTCGAGTATCTGAATCTCCAAAAAATTATAAATCAATTTACCCTAGAAATGGATCACCTTTCTCAAATAATATAGTTGTATATTTCATTTATTTGAGATACCCAATAATACATTTCAAGGAATCTCAATGTTCCTTACTTGAATTTAACATAAAATGGTTGGTAGCTCCCAATAATTATGTAATGTATGGGTGATTTCACACAATGGAATATATTAGATTACTCACTGTTGATAAAAACGAAACCTTTTCCATGTGTTTTTCCACATCATTTATATTTGGAACCTAATCATAGTAAATATTATTGTTTTTGGAAACTGGGATTGATATTGGATTGTATCTGGTCATACTGAATTTTCTGAAAATCTTAATAAATGTAATCCCTCAAAGAAAAAACCATGTTTTTGTTTGTCTTATCTCAGTCGATTCTTATCCCAATTATCTTCTTAGCATCATCGACATCTTTTATCTTGAATCTACTAGAAAAATATTCATTTATCTCTTGAATCCTTCTAATGTACAAACCCACCAAAAGCATTCCACTAATATAAAAGGGAAACAAGATATAAATCCCATATTTAAATGTCTTCTGATGAAAATAGTGATTTTCATTTCTCCACCATAAACCTTTGTCAACCATAAATGCATCAATCTTTCAGTTTCATTGTCTTGCTATTTTTTTCAATAAATATAGACTTCTATCCAAATTTTACACCAATTCGTTATTCCACTAATTCATGAATCCCACTGGAATCATAATGAAAGTTTATTTCTCTAAATCTATATATAGAAATATCACTTTTCCATCGATTTAGTTGAATTTAATTTCATCAAATGATACCATCTCTAGTAGAATTAGTGTCTTCATCATCGAAGATATAACGTCAGTTTTTTATAAAGAGATGTAAAATGTATCTGTGCGAAATTTTTTACATTGGTTTTAAGATAGAATAATTCCAAGATTAATTTATATTAACTTTTGGTGTCAATTATTGAAAAAACAAATGTCAAAAATACCACTGAAATTATTTATGGCATCAGATTTTTATAAAAACTAATGCCCAAAATGAATAAAAGAAAAAAAATCATTATTGGTTTAAAAAAACTAATACCATAAATGTAAAAAAAATCAGTGCCACTTTTTGTGAAAATAGACATCAAAAATGTAAAAAAATCATCTTTTTTTTAAAAACCTGACACAAAAAACATTTTAAAAAAACATAGGTTAATGAAACCAACATTTTTTTAGAACTGTGTGGTCCTCTCTCTCTACTTATAATGATTCTAATGGAGATTCGGGGACCCCAACTGCCATTTTATATTATCTTCTTCAAATTTGTATCTTCATTTCATGATATGTGGTCTCTATTCTTGATCCTATATAATTATTTCATCATCTATGGATATATTTCCCTTCTAAATCATTTTTTCGGTCGATCATCATCTATGGTCTGATTTTATTTCTTTTTTCCTGTTAATTGATCTTTTCTACAAACATTTTTTCTAGATCTAACTATGTTTGTTATTCTAATAAATTTGAGGGTATAAGTTCAAATTTAGGATCCATTTTCCAAGGTGATCTCAAAATTTTTTATGTTTTTTAAAATTTTAGGTTAAATTATTTATCTGTTAGTTATGTTGATGATTTACTGTTTAAATTATTTTTATGTAGTTGATTCTAATTTATAAATTTTGTTATAAAAGTTTGTATATTTTGATAAATTTTTAATTTTATTAAATTATCTAATGGTATTGATGATATAATGAAATTAACAATGATATATTTTGTCATTTTTTATAAATATAATGTATATCACATATAAGGACTCTGTATTTTCAGCTATTAAATTAATACAATCTTTAATACCTTTTGACACATGAAACACCACACTAATATAACAACTATTTAATAAAAACTAATACATGTTGGAAGATTGAAAACAATTAAATTATAATATCAATATACAATATGTATATTATATTAAAATAAGAAATTTAACATTGGTAAATTCAGAAGATAAATAATTTATATTACAATATGATTTTTTTTCAAATAAAATATGTTAACATTTTGTGTAATTGGCCTTAATAAATTAAATTGACCACATTTAAATGATTGAAACATTATTTCAACATATGAACTAATATATTTGAATTAATTAATTTTCATATTATTATAAATAATATACCAAAAAAATAAATATTCATATGGTCATATTCTGTTGAAATAATATATCTGAATTAATTAATTTTCATATTCTTTTCATGTTTCCTATTTGATTACCAATCATTTTTATTGATTTTTTTTAATTTTAAAATTTATATTCTTATATATATATATATATATTTAAATGGTTATATGTTTTAATATATTCACTGATTATATTTTTATATTAGGTATTTAATGGATCGTAATTGGAAAAATTTATGATGAACCACTTGTGAATATAAAAAAAGGGGTTGATGAATTCTTGGAATTTTCTAAAAGAAATCACAAAAACATAGATTTTATTTTCTATCCATGTGTGAAGTTTTTGAATGTAATAATGTTAAATTCTAGTAAAATCAAGGATCATCTCATTTATAATGGCTTCCCCATAATTATACACGTTGGATCTAGCATGGTGATAGAACTAAAAATTAAATAACAAATGTTGATAAAAATATTCATAATGAGGCATATGATCATTTTGAATAATTAATTCTTGATTAAAGTAATGAAACCATAAAAAATTAGCGACATTTTTATGATTTTATAGAGATTCTAAGAAACCAGTATTATCAAGTTATAGTAAATATACAATGTTATCAAGTTTTTTTGAGATTAGTTTAATTGAAGGAATGAAATGGGTAGAGTGATAAACTTTTCCCCAACATACATGATCTTTTAAAAGAGATACTTATATAAGTAAAGGATCTTCTAGATTCCAACTATGAGGTAATGTGAAAATTATACCCGAAGGTATTGGGGTATAAAAAGATAAATTCTTTCATCTATGATTGTTTTTTTATAGGAAACAATTTTAATATTTATCATGTTTTCATACACCTGGAATATCAAGCTATAAGATCAATGAGAATCCCAACTCAGATTAATTCTCTGGTACTAATATCTAACCTCATGAAAAATAAATTTTGTACTTTCTAATTATATCATTCAATAATTCCTTCATACAATTATGATAATTCAATAGTGATTCATTATTAGGAACCAGAATCAAGGATCATTCTAAAATAATTTAGTACCTTACAATAATTACTCTTTTGAAGAATCTTTCTACAGATTCAATTGACATAAAAAGGTTAAGATTTCATTTATTTGATCCCCTATCTGATGGTAACATAAGTCACCCCATTGATTCTCCATAGTGGAAGATATTTGATAAAAATTCCTGATTTTGGAAGTGAAGTTATAAATCTTAGAATGGGATTCTATATAGATGGAACAAATCCATATCGAAACCTATGTATCCAACATAGTTCAGGGGTTGTTTTATTCTTATTTTAAAACTTTTCGCCATATATATGTATGAAAAAAAATATGTTATGATGATCTTGACGATTTTTGGACCAAAATAGCCATGAAAAGATATTGATGTGTATCTTTCACCATTAATTGATGATTTGAAACTTCTATGGGAGACATTTCATAATATTTTTTATGCAAATAAGAAAGATTATTTTCTTTTGTGTCATATGATAATGTTCACTATAAATTAATTTCCTACATATGGTAAATTATATGGATAGAGTGTTATGGGACATAAAGAACGTTCAATTTTTGAAAAATAGGCTTCATGTTATCAATTGCAGAATGAAAGAAAGGCAGTGTACATGGTACATCGAAGAATTTTTTGAATTGTTCATCCTTATCATATATTGAAAAAATAATTTAATTGTTTATAAGAATGAAATATTCTTCCACAAACATTTTAAGTTGAAGAATATTAAGATAGGGTGAAAAATATTGATTTTCCATTTGAAAAAAAAATTATGTTCTGGCCTTCAAAAAATATTTGGATAAAACATTATATATTTTTGAACTACCTTAATGGATATTTATATGGATAAAACATAACATTGATATTATTAATGATGAGAAAAACATATGTTACAGTTTGATTAGAAAATTGTTAGACATAAAAGGAAAGATAAAATAATGATTTCATTCTATATTAGACTAGATATCAATGGTAATATGTATAGATTTATCTCTCACTAGGAAAGGAAATTTAAAATATTTACCTTTGGCTTGTCACAAATTAATAAATATTGAGAAGATTAATTTATGTTAGTGTACTAATTGTATTAAAGTACCAATTGGTTATTCTTCAAATGTGATGAATTTGGTGTCATTAAAAGATTTCAATTTAATAGTTATGAAATATCATGATTGTCATGTATTGATGCAACAACTTCTACCAGTCACACTGTATGGTATATTTCCAACAGTAGTTAGAAACACTACCATTAGGTTATGTAATTTTTTAAAATAAATTTGTACAAAATTAATTGATCCAAATTTGATTGATGTGTTATACATAGAAGATTATCTTATTCATTGTCATCTATAAATGTATAACCCACCTATGTTTTTTGATATAATGGTTAATCTGGTGATTCATTCGGTGCATGAGATAATAAAATCTAGGCTTGTTTATTTATAATGGATGTACCCTTTTGAAAGATATAGGAAAATTTTGAAGGGATATGTTAAAAATCCTTATCAATTAGAGGCCTCTATTGTTCAAAAATATATATACAGAGTGGTGATTTAGTTTTGTACAAATTATTTTTATGAATTGGAGAATATTGGTCTCCCTATATCTCAACATATGATAGTTGATAGTGAAGGTAGAGTGATTTTAGGCTTAATTCTAAAGTCCATTCCACATGATGAAGTGATGATGGAACATTTATACATTTTGAACAGTAGATATGAGGTTCAATAATATATTTCATTACATATTGCAGAATTAAATCTTCAATGTCTGAAAATAAATGAAAATTGGATGATGGTTGAGTATAAAAAGACATTTTTTTCACTATATAAATAGAAATTTAGTATAGATATATTTTAATTATAATAATTACAATGGTTTGTGGGGGGACCATCTCGTAATGTGATCATATGTTTTGATTTTGATATTAATAGGTACAAATAATACACAAAGAAACTTGATGACAAGAGTACCATTTAAAATAGCAGTGTAATGGTCATCGATGAAGTACTAGATTTTTCTTGTATAAAAGATAAAAACACAATTTCTACGTAAAACACATATTTTGGGGTTCTATAAAACATATGGAAAATTAATTATATTAAATTTTGAGTCACTATGATTATGTGTAATTGGATTTCATGTAATAGTGGGGTCAAATATGAGGAATATGAGCTTAAACTAGTTGATTTGAAAATATTTATTTGCAATGAGGAACCATTTATCATGGCCACAGAAGAAAAATAAATATTTTATGTAATTGATTTATCAAATGACCCATGGTCCATCATTTTTTCAAGGGAAAAGGATCCTTTTGCCTGATAAACATGATGATGATGTTATTGATTTATATGAGGCTTCTTAATCTCTTACAAAATTTATGGATAACAATGACTATAACACAAACATAGTGCATGTAATACGAAATGATCATGCTGAAAGATTATGGGAAAACACTAAATTACACTTCTAATTAATATGGTAATTACTTACATTATATTTATTTTTTGAAATTTACAAGTGTAAAAACTATATAATTTAATTACAATTAAATATTTAATTACATATTTTATTACTTATTTTATTTTTTGTGTTAAATTTTGATATTCCACGGTTATGGTTACACGTTTTTTCAGTAAAATACCTGACGTACATTCTATTATTTTTGTTTTATTTACACATATGAGAACAGCTTTTCAAACTTTAATATTTAAATTCATTAAATGTTTATATCATTATAGAAGTAATTTTTATATATAATAGTCCACCTTGCATATTTTTTTGGTTAAGAATCAAAACATTATCATTTTTGAAAATACATACACATGAATGCCACTTTTTTTACTTGTATATTTAAATTTAACTATTTTCTAATTGATGAATTTTCTAATAATATTCAGGTATATAATAATTTCATTACATTTTCAAATTCCAATGAAAGATATAGATATAGATATAGAGGAATATCTACTGAGGTATTTTCGTTTTTATATATTATTAAATATCCAGTAATATAATTTTTTAATGAAATAAAACATCTAATTTAAAAAAAATTAATTTCCAGATTACTGATGATACTTTACAGAGGTATTCGTCTGCTTTTAATATTCAGAATTAAAATTTTTGAGTTTATAAATGTCGCATTACATGTGTACCAAAAAAAAGTTTCTTGTGGAGACAATAAATTAAATATTTGTTTTTATGATAATAATAATTCCACTGGCCCAAATGAGGTAGTTTTTCATCTATATCGGCATGCAGAGCCATTACAAGATTAGAATTGTTTATCCAAATTAGAATTCTATCGACAAGATGGTGATTGTTCAACTTTGGGATACCATAAAGGTAAAATATATCAATTGATTTATTTTATCTCATTTTTTTAATATGATATATTTTAAATTACTAATATTTATGTTATGAAATTATAGATGACATTCAATTTTGAAGAAACAGAAGCAATTAATAAAATATGTCTTACTTTAGCAGTGGTTCAATGGAGGTATTTCAAAACAATTTTGACAATAAAATTATGTGTTTTAAAGGAGAAAAAATAAAATCGCATGCCTCAAGTATCTGTTTTTAGAGGAAGATACATGGAAGAAATTTCTTTTTACCCAAAACTATGAAACATTTAATGTATGATAATTATATTATATTATATTATAAATTTTTTTTATATATGTATATAATTACTTATTAGTTTACTTTTGATATAAATTAAATTGAGGAAATCCCATCCAGACATCTAGTTGAATAATGTATACCATTATACATTATCACATGGAGGGTATCAATTAATAGATCAAAAAATTATTGAGGAAAAGTTTGGAGCACTAAGACCTCACTCCACTAGTGGATCTAATGAGGTCTAATTTTGTCCTCCATCTCCACCCACATTCCATCAAAAATGGAAAATATCGAGAAGAAGAAAAAAATTAAAAGTACCTAATAGAGAATGATACGGAAGTAGATGAAAGAATTAAAAATAATTAATTATTATTTTTCATGACCTTTTATAATTTAGAAATTAATAACACTAATATACCATTTTCATTTTTCAATTTAGGATAAATTTTAGGATATATCGACATTGTGAACTTGTATACCTAAGTGTAGGATGGATATCCAAGCCACTAATATACGAAATATTGAACACCCCAATCGTATAAGAGGATTTGAGGCGAGTGTTAGTATTCAGAATGTTTTTTATCATCAAAGTATTCAATCAAGAAAACCATAATTTGAATCCTTAAAAGACCAATTGAAATATATGAATCCATCAATGAGTGATAAAATTTATTAAACTATACAAAGGGCTTTGTTAGAACAAATGATGAGATAGTCATAGTCTTCGCAGCCTTCTCCACCTGCCCAGTTTGGCTACTCAGATCCTCCACCTCCTCACTAAGACAAAACCGTATACTGTGAGATATATTGAGAAGGTCCTGATGTACATATTTTAGTGTTCTAAGTCATGAATTTTTTGGAGGATTTAGATTATCAAAAACCTATTCATATAGTTCATGTTAGAGTATTGATACATGATATTATTAATCAAACTCCTCTACTACCATTCCCTACCATGGATGTGACAAGATTTGGGGATTGTATGCGTCATTTTCTATACTTTCCATCTCTCCTTCTTCATCATATTTCATATGTGATATGTGTTTATTAAATATTAATTACATATGATTGAAAATTAATTATAAATTTTTCTTATAATTGACTTATATATAATTATCGAAATTCTAAAGAAATGGAACAACAGAAACAAAAGGTTCATGAACAAACAACTATAGATACTTTATATATTTTTTATGGGACAAACAGATTATATTATTTTTCTTCTTCCTTGTATAATATCTATGATTTTAGGATTTTATTTGATATATATAGAAGATACCATCCATTTAAAATATTTAAAAAATATATAATAGATCTAAATAATATTAAATAGCAGAGTGTGCGTGTGTTGAAATCTTTTTCATTGTAAGTAAATTGATTTTTTTAATTTTTATTTTATTAATTAAAGATAGTTTAAGTTAACTAATTATGTTACTTTTAAAATTAAGTATCTACAAACTATAGTTTCTCAAAAGGACACGACATGTCTTTTATCTTATTTTGAAAACTATTTGTTATGTATGATTACGATTTAAGGTAAGTATATTCTAATGTTTCTTATTATTATTATATTTTCCTAATAACAGGTGTTAAAAAATTAATTCTATTGTTATAATATGTGTTTGAATATAATTATATCAAATTAATTCTTCTACAAAAATCAACAATGATCATGTTGTAAATTTTATGTATGCGTTTTTTTAATTCTACTTTATAATACAAATGCAAATATAATTTTGTGATTAACATGTTAAAAGTATGTATGTTCATATATATTATTTTTCAATGATACATGATATTTGATTGTTGTATAATATTTTTCTATTACTAGGATTTTGTTTTTTATTGGTGTAATATTTGAAATTTTCAAAAATAAATTTACTTTCGGTGTCATTTTTTATAAAAATTGATGCCGAATCATTTTAAAAAATCACAATGTTTTCATTGTTGGTTTTTATAAAAATCAACACAAAAAAAGTTGGTACACATTTTAATTGTTAGATTTTTAAAACCTAATTCCAAAAACATTATTTTTAATGTCACCTTTATAGACATCGGTTAAAACTGACTCTAAAATTGAAAAAAAACTGATATTATATCCTTTTTTACACTAGCTCAATCTCAGCACCGTCTAGACGGTGCTAGGTTTAACCATTGATGAAAAAAATTTAGTGAAATAATTTTCTTTTTTATACTAAAACCCCTTCACCACCATCCATTATTTGGACCTCTACATACCATCTACTTATTACTTTAGAAAAAACAATTTTTTCCCAAGGACCTTCTTCAATTTTGGTAAAACCATTGTCTCCCAATTTTTATTAATATGTAGTGAATCCAACTCGTCCTTCATAGCTACCTACCGCAAAACAAATTAAATGAGATTGGCCACCACTTATGGGATATAAGGTTCTAATTCATCTATTAGAAGTATATTTATAGTCATGACCATACATATGAATTATTATTTGGACTCTAGAAGACCTCCTCAAATCATTATTATCTCTACTCTATCTGGAACAACCTCTTATAATTATCTATCAAAACATATGTCTATCTAAAACTCCAATTGAGATAAAATAGAATTTTTTCAATTGAATGTTTTCCTTTAACTCCTCTATTGATTAAATATTCTTAGAATATTATATCATTAAAGATAACATTTTATCTTTTGATGACATAATTCATGTCATTATCCCAAAGAAAAAATATAATATTTTCATCTTCTTCTCCAATAAAAAATTGTGCCTTGAAATTTTCTCGGATCTTATCTCAGTACTTACCATCCAAAAGCTAATATTCTATAATCATAAAAATTTTGAGTTTATTATGCTTTGTTGACTTTCTAGAACATTGAACTTCTAGATCTGTTTGACTTATTGGTGCTAAGGGACATTCATAAACATAATACACTATAATGTTGAATGATTCTAACCAAATATCCTTCTACATTTTTGGAGTAAAAACTCAAGATCCATGAATTCTTTTTTAACATGTAATTAATTATTTTTTATGTGAGATTTCTAGACATCCTAGGAAAATTATTCTAATTTAATATCCCATTATTCTTATAAAAGTTATGTAATCACCCAATATTATACTCACTACCATTTTATAACCTTAAAAACATTCTAGTTTCATTATCCATTATTTACTTATTCTAAAAACAAATATCAAGTACATAAGACTTGTGTCTAAGAATGTAAACTCATACCTTCCTTGTGAAATCATCAATGAATGTTACAAATAATTGTGACCCTCCATGATATAGGATAAAAACAGGTCCTTATATGTCCAGGTGAAAAATTAACAACATTATTCTCTTAGGTATCTATAAAATCATGTTGAATGAAACTTTTAAAAATTTATTATGTAAAAAACTCTCAAAACTATTAAATTTTGTATGATCCATATTCAACATTAATTTTTCTCCTATAACATTCTTATTCTTATAACTGAGATGCCTGAGTAAACAATAAAATAAATCTAAAATATCAGATGTTATATCTCCTGTACTTGTTTCTCAATTTGATTGTTCATTAAGATTCAGGGTTCCTTAGTTTATGTCACTAACCTCAACTTTTGAAAACCAAGTGATCTTATACATTCTATTGGAGAAGTTCATTAAAACACCAAATTTATCTAACTATCCCATAGAAATTGGATTTTTACTCAAACCTGGTGTATGTCAAAAAAACATGAGATCAAGGAGGGTATGTTCTTCTTATAATCCTTCAAATTTCCCTTTCCCAGGATTTATAGATCTTTAATTTCTACCAAGTTCACCTTAATAAACAAATCAAAAACATACATTTCCATTAATATCTTCTATATAATGGATTAGAAAGATGATCTGCAATAAATGATCCTTGAATCCACCAAAACAAGCACAATCAATAGAAGTTTATTACTCTATACAACTATCATGGAATTTACTAAATAAGTACTTTCCAATTATACTCTTCTATAGTTCCCTATTAATTCCATACAATCATTATTGAGATGGAATCCCTTACCGAAATTTTCGTATGGTGGTCTAGGACCAGTTAATTTCCCATGAATCAATCTACATGACATATCATCTAACATCCTTGGACTTATCTTCAGATGAGGTGACCAACCTTTTATGTCAAAATTAATAGCACTACTAGATAGTGTTTAACCCTATATTTGTTTGATTAATTTTTCAACATAAGACCAAAATAATTTTCGAACACTATTTCATTCCACCTATAAGAATTAATTAGGGTAGTTATCATCTCTTTATAAATATCAAGAAGGGATGATAAAAATAAATATTCCAAGACATATTTCTAAAGCCTCACATTAACATATCCAATATAACATTGAATAACATTAAAATTATTGATACACTCATCTGTAGGACTATATTCTAACAACTGAATTCGAAACAGCATATACATCAGGAACATAATTTTATTGAGAATGGATTCCCATTCACATAATTAAGACTACTCATCAAATCTACTGGTATCTTTAACTACTATATGTTAAATGAAATATTTTTTGACAATGAAATCTAAATGAGTCTTAGAACCTTTCTATCTAGATTCTCTCATACCACCTTTTCCATATTCTTAGTATTTATTCTATAAAATGGATGTTCCATGTATTTTGGAATGAGATAATCCATTATCTATAATCTTCAAAAGATTAATTATTTATTTTCTAACTTATCAAAATAAAATATTCCACATTATGACACCATCCATTTTATTAACAAAAATATTCTCATTTAATCATAAAATAAAAATGGTAAGATAATTCTACTTGATTTATTTAATGTCAGTTTTGAACTAATCTATGATACCACTTTGGGGTTATTTTTTGAACGCCTAACCTATCAGATGCACTTCCTCTAGATGTTATACATAATAGTTAGACAGTCTATATACATTATATCGGTAGAACATCACTCCATGAACATTGATGTACTAAAAATAGTAACTAGACACACCCTACTCACAGCACCAGGTCACATATGAAATACACACACTCCATAAAACTCAACAAAATCATTCCAGACAAGTGGAAAAACTTGAATGGAAAACATTATTTTTTATGTGGTTTGAACAATTATGTCCTATGTTAATGTGAGAATATATAATACATATTTATTATAAAATCCAAATGATAGAAAGATTAAAAAATTAGTTGTAAATAATGTCCAAACATGGTATACATTATTTCCAATCATAATCACAAATGTACAAGTGGTCCAACCCCACATCTTTAGTGCGGCCTAGCTGGCTATCTAGTTACACATCCATACATGATTCACGAAGAACCCATTTAATTATCTAAATGACTATTGAAAAATTGTAGCATCTAGAACCGAAATTATAGATCTGATGAACATTCTATTCACCATGTTTGGTGAATTGAACATTGTATATCGAGTGGAAAACATAACTTTTTTATCAACCTTACACTCTTGGAGAATCCCTCAACTACTTCCAACACCCAAAGCTAATTATATAATTCAACTATCTTTCCATATAGTATATATATCATCACTTAAAGATATCTACATAGCCTAATATAAAAGACAAATTTGGTCTCCTCCTCTACCTCTTAAATATAAAAACAATTTGGGTTTCATTATCCTCTAAGGTTCAACTTCATATTTTATTGATTTTGGAGATAGGGAACACTTTATTTGAAGGGTTTTTATTAGCTATATAGCCAACATAGATTCATTCATTAAAGGATTTAATATTTTTCCTACATGTTTGAGATGTAGACATTGAATTTTACTCTTATATATAGTCATACACCACCTAGCACTAGAGGAACTAGGTTGGTGACAATGTCTGTTAAGACTGGCTTGATATAGAAAACATCACAATTGAGGTGTATGACAGGGGTATCACTAATTGGTGATGCCTAATAACCTTGGATGATTTTATATTTCCCCTAACATTTCTAGGGAATTAAATGTTGTTTGGTACATTGAGTGACTATGAATTTTGGATTGAAGGTAGATTCTAAGGGAAACCCCACAAAAATGAAAATCATTGGTTTTGTATCCCAAGAAAAAGTACATATTCAATCGCTCACCATAATAAATAATTGATTTCATGTTGACTTTACCAATTTTTACCCTAATAATTTTCATGCACGCATTTTTATTTGGATATGAACCATCTTTCAAAGGAAATATGGTTTTTTAGATATGGAAATGATACTTAAAATTTCGTATTAAGGTTGAGAGGATGGGAGGTCAACTCACCCCATGAGGCTTTAATTTCCAAATATGGGACTCTCTTAACTATTTAATATGTATTCCTAAAATATTTTATGTTAAAAATACTTGTTAATTTGTTTATGATAGAGATCAATCATAAATATTCATTGATGTGAACATATGTGTATATCAAAGGTTCTCCATATTTTCCCTTACTAGTTAGTTTCATCTTTGTCTAAATCTACACACCTTGAAACTGTTGAATTTATCTTCTGTTTCCTAAGAATAATATGCATAAATATTCAAGCATTTTAGATAAATATAAAATATATTTCACAACAATATGTTCGCAAAACTATACAGGTTTAGTGTATTTGGAAACAAGATATGTGATCAAAATATTTCATGAAATATATTCAACATAACCTATAAATTTCATCTAAAATATTACCGTTCTTAGACATATTATACTTTAAATTTTCTTAATCAACCATAGGAAATGTAAACATATGAAAGGGTGAGCTCAGATGCTCATTAAGCGTAAATATAGTAGATAATAAACAATGATTATATAAAATAATAGGATAAGAATAACCATATAAAATACGAATAATAACTTATTAAGTTCATACTTAACCATCCGTAGATCATAAATAAGGATTCATGGTATAAATATTTTATATTTTAAAATACATGAATCATATGTAAGAGGAATAAACAATATTAAATCATGAGCCATGATAGAATATCATACGTATAAGATCATGACATCAGAATTGTGCGCAAGAAAACATTAATAGAAAGAAATTTATTTATTTAAGGATCCCTACCAAGACTCTATTAATGTAAATATTACCATAGTGGATTGGGTTTACTCCTCATTACATTATTTCCTTAGTCGATGTTCAATCCTAAATTTATCTCAATGGACATAGTCCCTTGCTAAACATGGTTCACTCCCCATTCAATTTCATATTATCTCAAGAGATATAAATCATTACACAATTAATTGGAGGTATATAGAATTATGATATCTTCTTTCATGTAATGAAAACCATGCATCTGTGGTACACAAGTTCATAAAATATTCATCAATTCCTCATATCATACCCATAGAAAATAAATCGATTTTATTATGTTTCTCCAAACACATAATCATAAACCATCCATATAAAGAATATGGATAGTAAAATTATACAATATCCTCACTGAATCATAGAAGATATCAAATTATAATGATATAGAAGAAAGATACTTTTAAAAAAGTATTTTTACATTTCTATAAAAATAGAGAAAATATATTTTTCTCTTAGTGCCATTAAAAATTAAACATTTCTAGAATATTTAGAAAATGTATTTTCTTCGAAAATAAAAATTTAAAATTATAAATTAAGAATCAAAGTAAATAATGTCTGTGACATTGGGAAAATTCACTCATGGGGTAAATGTTAAAATAATTATTCCTTTCACACCTTTTTTAAGAAGTCAAAAATAACCTTTTTGGAAAGCATTGTAAAAATTACATATTTGTCCATTGAAAATAATAAATATATATGTATAATTAAAAATTAATTTTAAAAATAAATGATTCATATAAAAGAACATTATTGAAAAAAATTTAATGTATAATAATATGTAAGAATCTTTTCATCATCCAACGAGGAAAGTAGTTTGGATTTATAAAAAATATATTTTCATGATCATTTTAAGTAAAAAGGATATAATAATTAATCAGAAAAATGAAAACCAAATAAATAAATATAGTAGAATAAAATATATGGCGTTTAAAGGATAATTATCATATAAATTCTATAAATATAAATTTAAAATAGACAATCGTGATACGAAAAGTGATTGTAACATAAACGCTTACCTCAGGTCCTACCTTTATTTTTATTCTCTATATTTTTATATAATACATTTATATTTATAATAAATATATATCATAAAAATAAAACTGATCTTAAAATTTTATATCCCCTTATAATATCCAATTTCCCATTTATTATTAATTCTTAATTATAATCAATATTATCCGGGAAACTAGTCTGTTTCCCAACATGTTTTGATTAGATGGTGTTGATCAATGAAAATAGTTCATTTTTTAATTGTGTCAATAATATTAAAAAAATTTAAGTCTCATATATATTAATTATATACACTTTTATAATCATTTATATATTTTGGTGATGAAAAATGAATTACATCACATTAGGGAGGCGGTAGTATGAATGTACGAATGAGTAATGATTAAATTATCTACTGAATGGAATGAAAGATACGTAAATAATAATAACTCTTTAAAAAAATAATAATAATATAATTAATATCACTTATATTCCTTAAATCTCTCTATATTACCATCCATGTATGGAGGATATGAAATATGAATCAAATCGCTTCTTGGAGGTGGTATTTCTCATGTATGCATGAACAATGTTATCTTTTCTCATGGGATGGAAAAGAGGTATAAAATGATTAAAACTAACATAAAAATATTTATTATATAAATTATTTTTATTTCATCATTTAAATATGGTTATATATTAATTTTATGAGTTTAAGGAAGAAATAAATTCAAAATTGTTTGGTAAATACAATTACCTCTTCTCTGGGAAGCCTCCTTGGGCTTACAAATTGATCCTTCAGATGAAAGTCTTCTGGGAAGAACCAAATCACTAGTATGTAGGTAAATACTTTATAAACGTATTTGGAGAGTTACTTATTGATATATGTGGGTAAAAAAAATTTAATGAGTGAGGGGGAGACTGTCTCCTTCAAAAAGTGAGGGGAGTGGCACTCTTATTAATACTTACAACCTTAAAATATAATAAAGTCATATTCAAGTGAATGTGGAACCAATGAAACCAAAATTTTAAGATAATATATTTCATGGTTTAAATATATTAAAATAATTAAACTTATAAATGTTTAAGTGATGTCTTATACATTATCTTTTAGTTTAACCCCATCATTAACCCTTTTTGACCTTAACTGAAGTGGAAAATCTATTTCATAGTTATTATTCATTATGACCAAATATGAAAGTATAATAATTAAAAAAAACTAATTTTTGATTATAAATTTTTAAATAAATTTATCAAATTCAATTTATATATATGTTAGAAATTAATTATATAATAATCGTGCCAATATCAAGGAAATTTTTATTAGAAAAATATTTTTTTAGAATAACATTGAATTTAATCCAATTGGATACCTAGTAAAAACATTATATGAATGTAAATTTATTTTTTAAATATATTATCTACAAATTTCATTAAAATAATTCACAAATAGATAATTATTTAATTATTTATATAAAAACACATTGGGAACATAAAATCATTTTTTCATTAAAAACATCACTTTTTACCTTCAAATGTATTTATCATAATTTATAACCAATTGATAACCTATTAATTTATTTTATATATGTGTAAAATATAACATTCCATAAGTTTAATACTCTTT
Source organism: Viscum album (assembly GCA_963277665.1). Taxonomy (NCBI): domain Eukaryota; kingdom Viridiplantae; phylum Streptophyta; class Magnoliopsida; order Santalales; family Viscaceae; genus Viscum; species Viscum album. The sequence goes on along the minus strand of OY728147.1, from coordinate 126,589,586 downwards.
GAAAAATTATTTAATAATATTTGATATAAAAATTCATCATAAACAAAATATTTCAAAATAATTCATTTGGATCCATAGAGTATTTTAAAAGAATTAGAAATTATTTTTGGAATTTATATTTCATTTAAATAAAATAAAATTTGATTAGTTGTATATTGTAAAATTATTATTCAAATACATTCATGGTTTATTTCTTTACAAACTATCAAAAAGAATATGTATATTAAAGAGAAAATATATTTTAAAATCTATTGGTGTCACATTATACCCCCTTATAAGAATTTCACCCTCAAAATTTTTATCACTGTGATACAAATAGCTGAGGATACCTCTACCTCATCATATTTTATGGTTCCCATTTAGCTTTATATATTTCTAATTCATCTATAAAACCATCATCAGTTGATTTTTCTTATTCTGTAGCACATCATCTCTATGATCCAATATTTTTACCAGTTGTTCTTCATATAAAATATCATGCTTTAGTGGTATGACCTCTGAGTTCAATACATGTGAAAAATATAGTATATAATTTCTAGAAATTGATTCATATAACACATTGTGATATTGGTAGTGGTTCAGAGGATGTTTCAAGTCGTCATCTCGATATTATCAATAATATCATAGGGAGTGGTATATGTAGGACTTAGATTTGCATTTCTTCTAATCCTCAAATAACTCTTCCATGGAATGATTAAAAGTAATACATTATCAAAAAAAAGTGAACTCTGTATCTCACTTATGATTGTTAGCATATAATTTATATCATATATGAGTTTCCTTGATGTGTTGTTGAATTATTTTAACCTTCTCTTCCATTTACTCATCCATCTTAGGTCCCAATAGATTTTGTTCCCCAACTTAATCCCATCATGTTGGAGTCCATCTCTTATTTCGATATAGGGCTTTACAATGGTCCATATAAACACTCAATTTAAACAAATTATTGTGATAAAATCCATCTAGAGGGATTTTTGGATCCCAACATCGTTTTAAATTCATAGAGAAATATCTTTGTATATATTCTAGTGCTTGAATTGTACTCTCTAACTAACAATCTATCTAAAGATGATAAGAAGTTCTATGGATCAACTATATATTCAAATATTACAAATTGATTCTCTATAATTTCATTTTAAGCCCCATAATCTGATCAAATATTATTGAGAGTGGTATAACATGTAACTTCATCACTTCCTTAACATATAAACTAGTGAGCTGATAATGAGATAAATTTTCTCCGATATTTATGAAATGTGATAATTTTATAAGGAATCAAACTATAAAAAAAATATTATTCTCTTTAGATGTCTTGGGGAGTCCCATGATGAAATCTATGTTTATTGTTTCCCATTTCCTCTCAGGTATGCATAATGGTTATAAAATCCCCTTAGAATTTTGTGTCTCATCCTTAATTTTATATCATACTTATCACTATGATACATTCTCTTTGATATCCCTCTTTATGCTATCCTAATAGAAATCATTTTAAGATCTCAATATATCTTCAAAATTCTAGTTTTAATAGATATATATAAAAACTGTCAACTTCGTCTAACAGCTCCTTATTCAAATTATGGTATTCATGGGATGCATACTATTTTCTTGGACATGATTATTCCATCATTTTCAGTTTAAACATCAAAATAATCCCTAAATTATTTTATAGATTCACATATTCATTTTGTACCTCTTTAATATTCACCGGAATATATGGTTGAAAATTCATCTAAGAAAGATAATATATTTCTATTTTCCTTATTATTTCAGGGTCCATCATATACAAATTGATAATTATTGGTTCTAATTAAATCCTCATTGCGGAAAAAATAGCACATTTCTTTTGAATCATAGAATCAATTTCCTTGTTCACCTTCCCAGGGCGATAATATATTGAGAAATCGAAATCTTTAATCTTATTCAACTATCTCCTCTGATTCATATTCCACTCTTTTTATATGATTAATTAATTCAATATTTCATGATCATTATATATGTCACTCAATTCACCATAGGGATAATGCCTCCATCTTTTTAAAGAAAAAATTATCACTGCTAGTTCCAAATGATCAGTTGGATAATTTTTCTCATGAACCTTCAATTGATGAGGAATAAGTTATTTTCTTTCTATAGTGGAAGTTTTTATCAAAGATGATCCCAACTTAGATATTATTGAATTTAATGGACTATTTTTCCTTTTTTAAAAGATATAAGCATCATGACCATTGAAATTTTTCCAAATAATATTGAGAATGATAGACAAAGAATCCAAGAGAATATATTTTCATGTCAAATTTATAATTAATTTGTATAGATCGAAATAAATAATACATTAGTGTTGGGATCATTATTTTATGAAGATTCAGAATTTGGAAAACTATTTTTAGTCAATCGTTGATTTTCATATAGAATACAATTGTAGAATCTATCTAGTGATAATCCACATCTTCATCAATGATCTCTGAACAATGTTGATAGATTATTCAATGCTAGAACAAGAGACCAGTTGTTTTTCAGTTTTTATCTTGATCAACGTGGAGAATACTTTAGGCTTGAATAATAATTCATTTACTCTAATTCTTGAGAAATGGAAGAATAATAATAATTTCCAATGTTTTATGTTACTCTTAAGAGAGTTGTTTAGATTTCAATTTGAAAAATGATTTTAAATTTCAATAATCCTCTATCCAATATATGTATTAATCTATTTATAGAGTTAGTAATAGGGTTAAAATATTTTTTAATATAAAATCTTCCGTTAAATAACATAATAATCCTTATTTAACCCCCATCCATTTGATAATATTATTATTCTGATTATTTTTATTGCATGCCCAAACTGGAATAATTATAAATATTATTTTTCCATATTATAAATTAAAATTTATCACTAGACACAATCCTGGTCCTCTTTTCATCCTTTGTAATTATTAAAATAAAAATTAATTTAACATTTATTCATTAAATAAATAGAATAAATATACTATTCACAATCTGGTGAATAAATCATTATTAAATAAATAAATATTATATTTATTTATGTTCTTAAATATTTACCTTCTGAATAAATATTTATTTAATATTTTCAATCAATAAACCCAAAATAAATTTATTACTTAGTTTTGATAAAAACAATTATTCAAATAATAAAATTCAAATGGAATTTAATTAAGATTGTTGGAAATACATAGTTTCTGACCCTCTAGGTTTCATTCTTATTATCATTAGGCGAGCATGACAAGAGTCTAAGATTAATATCTAGAAATGGTTCTAGGAAACTAAGAGAAATAATTTAATGCCACAATGTTTGCAACCACATATGAGTGATTACTATGTAATGAAATCCACTTTTCAGGATATATCATTAATAACATTTCACACTTGTGTCATCAACATACACAGTTGATATTTATTTCTTTGAATATCTAAAATAAACTCTTTGTTACACCATAAACATTTAATTTAATTGATATTTATATTTCAATATAAGTTCCATGATATAAACGACTATAAATATAGAATCTACAAGTCATTATTTGACATATTCATTAATAACATGGCATTCATGATAGACCCAATATACCCTAATTCCCACAAACATAAGGAATCATGGTGTTGTTCAATAAATCTAAGTTTACAAGTAATGAAATGCATTAATAATAATCATAAATTATAAGTACAATTACACACACTCATAGATAGTCATATCCAATGACAAATAAAATACATAATTCCTACAGGTGGGTTTTTTCACATAATATTTTTCCTTGGATATTACCATGTGAGTACTTCGTGAGAAGACTCCTCATATTCTTTCGAGAACGTGAACCAATAATTAAATATACTATGTTTTCCATTATATAATTTTATCCCAAAATAGAACTAGAGTTACGAATATATTCTTGTTATTTTAAGGTTCTCATCATCAGGGGGAACTACTATGACCTTTTCAATGAAATAGATACAAATGTAAATTATTACATTAATGTTCGGAAGAACTATGAACTATATGTTACAAGATTTTTTAAGTAAAAATAACATATTGAATATACATGTAATCCAAAGTAAATAATATTAGGTCCTGGATCACCGACTCCAATATACTATCACTTATATTAGATCCAACTTCCAATGACATTAATTCACTAGACGTCATATGATGAAATTTTTTCTACTAATCTAAGGCTTTATTCAAGGGTTCCATCATGTTTTCATCCATGGAGACTCTTCACATTGAAACATCACCACTCTATGAAAAATCCCTTAAGAGATAATACTTATGAGTTATGTTTTTTCATTAATGTGACCTTGGATCATTTTCAAGAGCAACTACTAAAGTATTATCGCAATAGTGGGTGATAGGGTCTTTACTGTTAACCACCATACCAAGATCATGTATGAAGTTTCTTATCCAAACTAATTGTTTAGCTACCTCAGAATCCACAATTTACTCAGACTCTGTTATATAATCTATGACCTTGGATTTTTCTGAACTTTTCTCGATCAATGTACCTCTATTAAGAGTACAGATATATCCCGATTACAATTTCAAATCATCATTATATGTTTGGAAACTATAATCTGCATATCATCTGATTACTTGTTCTTCATCTCCTTCATATATTAGAAACATAGCCTTAGTACACCACAAATCCTTAAGGATCGTCTTAATTTCAATCCAATTTTTCTCACCTGGGTCAACTCAATATCTTCATACAACACATAAGGTTTATGTGATATCTAGACTCGTACATAACATATCATATATGAATGACCTAATAACTGATTTATATAGAAACTTTAACATCATTTTACATTCATCAATTTTTTGAGGACATATTTTTTTGGAAGTATGAATTTGATGTGACACTATAAAAAAGTCCCCACCTTGATCATTCTATAATGAATCTATTTATTATGTTGTTAATATATTTATTTTGGCTTACACCAAGAATTATATGCATCTATAATGATGGTTCTTGATTATAATAATATATTATTTTTATCTTAATTCCTCCATTAAGAAGCTTCTATTCTACCAATACTTAACATACAGTAATATTGGTATTTTGTTTCTAGTAAGTAGGTTTTCATTGACATAAGATATCAAGAAAAAGACCAAAATCCCACTAAAATGTTTATAGGAACATGGATCTCATTTTTTCTTTAAAAAACCATATTCTATTATGGATTAAACAAACTAAATGTTCTTAAAGAAATATTATTACCTTAATTTATAAATGGATCTTTGCCCCATGTATTCCTATTTTTCATCCATTGGTTTCAAACACTTTAGGTTGTGTCATATAAGAATTTTTATGAAGGTTTATATTATGGAAGTCTATTTTAAAACTTCTTAAACCCATTTGAAACCAATCAAGATTTATAATTACTTACATATCCATTCATGTCCATTTTATTCTTCAATACCCATTTAAAACCAATTGTCTTTAGGTCCAACAGAAGATATACCATAGTATATATTTATTTTTGATGTATATAATCCATTTAAAAATTCATAGCTTCTTTCCACATGGATACTTGGGTGCCACATACAAATTTATTATAGGTTATAGGATCATTATTATCAACTAATAATGAGTCTTCATCATAGGTAATTGAAAACCCATATCTTTCATGTTCTTTAACCACCCTTATACTATTATGTTGTACTTATATATCTAAAAATTCATCTTCTATTGAGAATTTTGGAATCTGTTATTATGCAAGATCATGTATACCCTGATTATGGACATCATCCAATTCTTTCTCACTTCAACTATTCCATTTAAAGATATACTCCCACTTAAGTGATATGTTGTTTCATACCATAATTACCTTTTTTCCTGAGGGGTTATATAGATAATATTCCCAAATTTCCATAGGGTATCCTATAAAGGTACACTTCAAGCCTTGATGTGTATGTTTGTTACTAGAAGAGGCTATAAGAATTGAGTCATAACCCTACACTTATAAATTAAACAACACAAGTTTCATTCCACACCAATGTTTTTATAAAATATAATTTATCTTTTTAGATCAAACATGGTTAAGTATATGTGTATTTTTATGTAATGTGTATCCTTAAAAGTATAATGGATGACTCACTTGACTCGTCATTGATCTCAAAATTTTCAATAGGGTGTGGTTCCTCCTTTCTCATGCACCATTTCATTGCGGTGTATAAGGAGGAGTCAGTTGTGATAGAAACCTAAACTCCTATAAATAATCAATAAAGAATTTATTAAGATCATCACCACTATGTTCTGAGTGTAGTTTATTATTCTTCTTACCAATCTATTTCTCATCTTTATTCTTATATTCTTTGAATCTATTTGGGGAATATATCTTATATCTCATTAAGTAGAAATGTCAATATTTAAAAAAACCATCAATAAAATTTACTAAATATGAGGACCCAACCCTTTAATAAACTAGAAATCATCCACACACATCGGTATGGAATAATTAAAGAAGCTCTTAGTCCCTTTATAATTTTACATTAAATGGGGATTTAGTCATTTTTCATTTTAATAATGCATGAAATTCACCATGTGGTTTTATTTAAAATGAATCCAAATATTAATCTTGGTATAATTTGGTCAAATCCTTTTGTTTACATGACCTATACAAATATTATATATCTTTTTTGTGGTAAGAGTCATGTGAACTAGTATCATTATCAATTTTCCTTACTTGGTTTGAGTAATAAAACACAAAAGAAATCTTATTTAAATATTCCTTACCATAAAATATGTTTTATTTATAAAATAATCCTAATTTATTCCCAAATTTAAAAATAAATATATTTTTATTAAGTTTGGATATAGATATAAATTTTTTTATAAATAATTGAACATAATAACAATCCTTTGGAAACAAAGACCATTATCATCGACAATGTGACCTAGTAGTCCCTAATATATACATATGAATGTTTGGCTATATTATATCTACCTCACCCTAGGAAATCTTCCAAAATATACTTGGTTCTAACTTTTCAATACATATATGATGACATAATACTATATAAATTGCCTAATTTTTTGAAATATTTAAATTAAAATTGATAGAAAACACACTTCAAGCTAACCCCTTGATTCCATTAATAGGCGTTCTTTTTCTTCTAGTAGCATGTCTTTCTATATGTGAAATATATATATTCATATTACCTCACTTGTACCTTCATTATTCTCTTCTTTGAAGGGAACTATGATGAAGATTTGGACATAGAGATCTTCTTTCTGACTTTACTTTAACTAACTATAAGGTAAAAATTATTTTCATGATTAATATCCTTTTGAACATGGATAATTATAGTGATAAGTTCAAGGAGATAATTATCTATCTTGTTCATATTTAAATTTATAAAAAAAAGTGGAGAATATCTAAGGGAGTGAGGAATGAATGAGATCAGTGTTAATTTAATTAAAAATCTATAAACATAAATCATCTAGGAACTTATTATATCCAGTGAGTTTCAATAAGTGAAGCCCAACTAGTGCATCTTCTCCATGATTTCTCTAAAATAGTGCCTTGGATATCTCAAATTATACCATTCTTAACATCTCCTTATAAATAACACAAGATATATTGGACTATGTTATATTAATCCATATCTTAATGTGTATTTATGAGTTCATTAGACATGGATAAAATATTTAAACACAATTCATCAACTACATCACTCTTTTGTTTACTATATAGCATGAAATTTTTATCACTCTCCTCTGTAGTGCGTGGATCCATAATTAAAGATAATATCATGTAAAATGTAATTTAATGTCCTAATAATACCCATATGCATCTAAAAAATTCCTTAAAGTTACTATGATTTAGAAGTTGGTAATTATATATAATTGATCATAAGGATAATTTGGTTGAAGATATTATCATTATTTTACAATATCAAAAGAACAAAATATTATAGCTTAACTTTATTACAATTTATGTTAGACATAATTTTTTTATTTTGTTTATTAATTATCCCTCTATTTTATCAAGTCTTAGTACCATTATACTCAAAATGTCGACTTTCATCGATATTTTATTTTTAAGGATCCATATTAACCTTCTCATAACTCAAAAAAAATGTCTTGTTCAATTACTTAAATCAATTTAGGTGTGTTGTTCTTTGATAAATGTGGGTTTGTAACTCCTTGAACCATTGAGTGGACTCCTTGATCAAACAATTATTTCTTGGGCTTCCTCCACACTTTCTTCTATGTTACATAAAGTCTAGTAATGGATACTCATATTGATGTAAAATGGATAATTCAACCAAAAACAATCATAATAACTCCCCAATAAAAGTATATTTCCCAACAATGGTTTTTAAAACACATAGTTTTATGGTTTCATTCATAATCATGTAATAAATGTATTAGTATGGCATAATATTATGTTTAGAGATATTATTTATTATGAATAAATATTTCTTCTTTATCCTTTATATATATTTTTAACTTTAATAGTATTTTATTTATTGGGTTAATCGTGTTATGGTAAAATATTTATGGATAAAATAATTATTTTGATTTCATCCTTGTATATTAGTCCATTTATTTATGTCATCGTAGTATTTCAACCATAAAATAAATCATGCATAAGACATAAATAAAATAAATAAATAAATGACATGATCATGATTTTATATAATTTTTTATTTATTGAGTGGAAAATAAATTAACCTATGACCCTAAAGAGAAGAACTCCCAATTCTAATCTACACCTGAGTTATTGTATTATACTTATCCACCAATGTATCATAATTATTGGTTTAGTCTTAGTTAAATGTTGAACATTTCTACCTTGGCCCTATCTTGAACTGACTCCATAAAACTTCAGATAATACTCATATTAAATATTTTTTATAACTCACCTAAAGGTGAGGTGAACCATGGATCAATTAATGTGAATTATATAAAACAAACTTTTAAATGAAGGGTCGTAGTAATAAGGGAGGTAGGGATGAAACACAGGTCATAAAATTTAATTTAATAAAAAATAATTGAAAACCCATGTAAAAAATTAAACTAAATATAAACAACTCATACATTTTCTTGGAAAAAGATCATCATCAGTCATACAAATTCAACAATTATTCATTTAAAATAACTAACTATCATTCATTTCAATTTTGTCTTTGATAATATAAAACATGATTGAATTAACTTATTTAATTTTATTATTAATAAATTATTTAATTTTATATTATTTCAACAAATCATCCTAAAATTATCCCCTACTATGATTTTAAATTATTTAAAACTTAATGAAATAGAACATGGATTTGTACTTGGATACAGCTTGGTGAGTACTTGTATTTAAATACACAATAAGGTAAAAACTGTATTTGATTCACTTATACCAATTACGGTGTACATTTAATGTGTCATAATTTCACGATGTGCACATAAAATTTAATTTTAATGGAGAACATGAAAATTACATTGCCTATAAAATTTAACGTATTGAGTATTTATTATGTAATGACCATATAAAAATTTTAGTTTCAAATATTATATCGAATTAATTAAAAATATTATATAATATAAAATCTAATGATTATCATGTACTATCAATTAAATGACTCATTTAACTTATTTCAATGAGGTTTAATAGATTATGTAAATAAATTTAATATTTCTATGTAAGTAGGTAAAGTACCTGGCATGTGACAGCTGGCTTCATGGTGTGTACTTCACTTCACCTGTTATCCACAATACATGCTTAAGGAATCAATGTGTACGTCCTATAGATTTTTATGAGGTACATGACATGTATAAAGGATACATGATGTGTGCATAATGTTGTATGGTATCCATCATGTATGAATTGTGTCTGAAAACACATGGGGTATTAATAAGAACATGTATTGAACCTATGTTTTAAATCATGAAACCACATGGACTACATGACGTGTAGGAAATTTACATGTATTATAGCCTGGAAAATCTACGTTCCACCTTGTATGGTCAACATGTGTTTTAGTAAATTTACATGGAATGTATTCATTACAAGATTACCCAGATTCCATATGAGTGTCTTGGTGTAATGAATAAAGATACATTCTGTGTGAATAAATAGTTCACATTGTGTAACCAGGTATTATCCAGCCAAAATTATTGGCACCTATAGATTGGCTCTTAATATGTGTTAATAATTAATTATTAAATGATCCATGTTATATGATTGAGAATCGAAGAGGAGAAATAAGATATTTTGATGAAAGATCAAGAAATAATTAAAGATTGAATAAAATTTAACTTTTAAATATGTGATGATTGACAAAAAAATTAAATATTTATAATTTTGAACATTACCCAATATGAAAATGATTTTTAGTTCAAGGCATAGTAGAAGCTCTTATAAAGGATGATCATGACATAAGAATTTTTGAATTTTATGGATAATTTGAATATTTTAGAAGGGAAAAATTCAAAGACCACTAAAAGTTTGCAAAAGAATATTGAAAAATAAGGTCATTGAAACCAAGAAATTATATTTTCATATTTTCTTTTTAATTATTTTAAATAGAGTGAAATAAATAATTACTCAGTCTTGAGATCTTTAATCGATTAAGTTATTGATCTTCCAATCCCATTTTCGGTCAATTGTTATTTATCTTATTATATCAATGTGTACAAATATCTATAGTGGTAATCAATACATTCTTTAGTGATATTAAAAATAATACTGATAGATTTTTTTGATCTAGTGTTTCAGATTGATCAGTTTATAGGGTTAGTCTTTATCATTGTGAAAATTCCATTAGGATTGATGAATTTTTTTTCACTCACATTCTTGAGTTGATGGAGGGGGCAGAAAAGTACATAACTTTCATTCAATCGTGAGAGGGAGATATAGATTTCATTGTGCACAACGATTAACAGTTTTTATTAACCTCTACACAATAAACGTTTTCATATATTTATAAAGAAATATTTAAGGTTAATAGGTTATTTAATAACACAATGACCATTAAATAATATATTAAAGCTCATTTAACCTCATTAATTGTATTGTTCTTATTATTATTATAGATCACATGAACTGTAATAATGATAAATATTGTTTTATCATCACTAAAATTAATATTTATCACTGGGAATAATCCTGGTCCTCTCTTTCACCTTACTATTTATCAAATTCCCTAATAACTATTTAAAAAATATTTATTCCTTAAATATATAAAATCAACATTTTATTCATAATCTGGAAAATAAATATTTACCAAACAAATATATATTATAGTTATTCATAAAATTAAATAATTACCTTGTGAATACATATTTTTTTAATATTTGTGATCAATAAATCCTAAACAAAATTATTCGTTTATATTAAGAATAATATTTTTTTCAAATAATTAAATTCAAATATAATTTTATTGAAATCAATGGAAATAATCATGTGTGAAAGTCTTGGATTCTTCCTCATTGGAATCTTGCGGAATTTCTTTAACTCCAAGATTATTGTCTATCTATGGGTCAAGGCACTCAAGAGAAATAAGATAATATCCTGCCATCAACAACCATATATGAGTGCTTCCTATGTAATATAATCTCTTTGTTATGAAATCTCATCAATCAGGTTTCTTACCCATATCATCAACCAATATTATTGGATAGTATTTGTTTAACTATCTGAAAATAAGCTCATTGTTACACTATAAACATGGAATTTATTTATATAGTTATATTATAATCAATGGTACAAGATATCAAATTCCATAAATATGGAAGGGATAAAAAGTTCCTCATATTTCCCATTAATTATATATCTTTCATGACATGCCCAAAGTACCCTACTTCTTGCGCACATATGGAATCATGGTTTTTTTATTAATTCTAAGTTAGTTATTCAATAAACAAATCAATAAAAATATTAAAGTCTAAGGACCATTACACACACTCACATACAGGAATATCAGATAACATAAAAACATTTGGAATTTAATATTCATGGGTCTATTCACATAATCTCCCATCATAGATATTACAAAGTTAGAACTTCATGAGAAGAAGTATCATCTATTTATGAGTACTCACACATAAGAGTTAACATACTATGTGCCCCATCAATGAATTTTATCCAACTATAGAACTATGTTTAAGAATATCATCATGTAATTTCAAAGTTTTTCTCATAATGAGGAACTATTATGGATTTTTCAATGTAAAGATACTCTATGATATTATTACATTAAAGCCACATTGAACTATGAATGATATGTAATAGGATTTTTAATTAAAATTCACTTCTTTAATATATAAGTAATATAATGTACAAACCATTGGTTCTAGAACAAAAACTCCAAAAAATAAGCTATTTCCATATAATTATGTGTGAGAACGCATCCCATCCCTTCCATTGAGGTCTATCTATATATAGAAAACCCGTATCCAATGTAAGGTAGTGTGAGTAAAAATGTACTGACCAACCTTTACTTCAATTACTTGAAATTATCTTCACATTCATCAATATATAGGATCATAGATCCCTTTTATGATAACATAGTTAGTGGATTTGATAGATGTGAGAAATTTATCACAAATAATCGGTAGTATCCATATAAACCCTAAAAACTATGGATTTTGGTCTTCATTGTTGTCATTGACCATTGTTTTGAAAAAATCTCTCTTTAATGGATCTATATATATCCCCTTACTTATTATAACATGACATAATAATTATACTATATATAACTATAATTCACATTTAAGAAATTTTTCATACAACATATCCTTCAATAAGGTCTTAAATATAATCCTCAAATGATCTTCATTCTCTTCACTACTCTTATAATATATAAGAATATCATCTATAAATACAACTACAAACTGATCAAGGTACTATATATAGACTTTATTCATTAGATTCATGAGGATAGTATGGTAATTGGTAAGTCCAAATAGAATCACTATAAATTCATAGTGTTTATACCTTTTGATGAAAGGATATATTAAATGTTTCCTCTTTTTTAACCCATAACTGATGATATCCAAATCAGAGGTCATTCTTTGAATAGTATTTATTTCCTTAAATTTGATCAAACAAATCATCAATACAAGGTAAAAGATACATTTTCTTGATTGTAATATTATTATGTTCTTAACAATCAATACAATGACACATTGACCCCTCATTCTTCTTAATTAAATGAATAGATTCACCCCATGGTAATGAACTTGTCTAAATAAATCCATTATCAATATTCTAACAAATTTACCTCTTTAATTACTAGAAATAAAATGAGGTTATTCTATAATGAGTCTTTGAAATATTCATAATTCTAGTTATTATTTCTATTGAAAACTCAACATCAAGATTCTAAGGAAGTCTAGGAAACTATTTTGGAAATATATCAGTATATTCTCTCATAAGTGACATATCTTGAATGATGAATTTCTCCCTACCAATTTAATATAGATACCCACTTTTAATATTTAATAAAACCCACATAATAGATGTTTTTTCCATTTAAATTCTATATTCAACCACACACTGATATAAAATCATCGGTTGATTTGGTATATCAAATTTGAATTCCATTCCTCATCAATTGATTTGGGCTCTATTTAGTGAGATTCCATTCATTCCCAAAATGATATATAATTCAACTAGAGGGGGGATAATAACATTTTTAGGAATAAAATTCCCAAAAACTTGTATTGGAGAGGATATATATACATGATATGATATCATCAGACTATAAATATCTTTCACTAATGATTTAATATACAATCCTTGAGAAGGAGATATGATACCCTTAAAAGTTATTCATATAAAAAATAATGGTTAGAGGGATAATAAAATAATACATTTTCCATTATATAGTCAATGATAAGTTTACCTTTAACTAATTCATTCTCATAAACAACTTTAGTTTTTTTGATCACATAATCATTCCCTTTGTCTCTTATCTTTAGAGTTTTTTGAAATAATTTTCATCATTAACCCTTTAATTAATACACTAGATGGAATAATACTCACATTTTTTAGTTATAGAATTGGTGTGTGAGAGTTTAATTTATATGAGCTTTATCTATATTCATTTTTACTGGATTTCTACATTAAATATCTTAAATATTCACTTTATTGATGGATTTATATTAGACACATGAAACATTTACCATTTCCTTAGAGAAAATTTCCCCCATACTTTGTTCTATACTTATGGCATAATGGAAGATTAATTTTCTTTATTATATGGGTTTTATTATTATAATTATCTAGAAACATAATCTTTATATTCTTATAAAATCCATGAGAATGAATAGAATCTCTCCTATCAATTTTTACATTTAGAGTACATTGAATAATTTCTTCATAAATACTAAACTGCCTTATCGAAAACACCTTCCGATAACTTGGTTTTAATCCACTACATAACCAATAAACTCTTATTTAATGTTAAATTATAAAACCATAATTATAAATCATAACTATTATAAAATTTTCTTAAATATTCTCCATAAGTACAAATAGATTCTTCATCCTTCTTCTAAAGCTCAAGGAATTCCCTTTCCATTTTTATGTGAAGAGTTCAGGGAAAGTACTTATTGAAAAATACACTCCTAAACTCAGCATATTTTATAGAGTTAATTTCTTCCTCTATTCTAATATTCGTAATAATATTAAACCATTGGTATACTTCACCTTCCAAATGAAACACCACTATTACAACTTTTTCATGCTATGAGCACTGGAGAATGGAAAATATCCTTTCAGTGGTACTAATCCATTTCATAGAAACTAGTATATCAATGGACCCCTTGAAAGAAGCTAGATAGTGCATTATGAAAGACTAAAAAGTGAATTGATCATTATTTTTATCATTTGTAATATTAGTATGATTCATGGATTGAGATATTTATATGGGAATAGGAATATGATTTTTCATTAACCTCACAAATAATTAGATTTCTCAAGAGTAAAATCATTGTGTTCTCAAAAACATTCTTTCTAAACATGATTATCTTGGTCGCATCCATTTAATGAAACCAAATATCATAGTGTAATTACCAAGATACAATTATCAAAGTGATAAATCATATAATAATAAAAATCAATCTTGAGATTTACTAAATTATGATACATTCTTCTCATCCTATAACAATTTTTGGTCCACCATATATCAAATGTAATAAATCATAGGTTTTCTTAAGTTCTAACCACATATTATTCATAAACTAAACTCTAAAAATAACTAAACTCTACTATAATACCAACTTGAATTACCTGGGTATACCACACTTATATATTTCATCATTTTATATTAATATTCATCACATTTTACAATAATAATTTCCCCAGAACCATAAAGGTTTATTGTATTTGGAGACTATATAGAAAATAAAATTACTTAATATAATATATTAAATATATCCCATAAATTTATTCTCAAAAATATCCTAATGAGAACTATTATACTTAAACCTTCTTTCATAACTTAGATAAATGGAAACTTAAGAAAGGGTGAGCTCATATTCTTAGTAAGGGTTAACATGGGAGAGATATATAGATGATAATGTTGAAGAGAAATATTAGGATGGGGTTATGAGGGAATGATCATAACTTACTAATACAACACCAAACCACTCATAGGTCATAAATCATGATTCATGGGATAAATATTTAAATTTTTAAAATACATGAGTCATATGAGTGGGGAATATTCATTAATCAATAATGATCCATGAGTGAATATCATATTCATAAGAACATGTCATAGGATTTTTTTTAAAATACTAATAATAGAAAATAGTTTCACTATTCAAATATCAATAATAAGATTATCAAAATGGATAGTGTCCCAGAGTGGATTGAGTTCACTCGTCATTTCTTCATTTATGTAGTCAAGGTTCACTCCCAATACTATCATAGTGTAAAAATACCCTTACTAAACTAGGTTCACTCCCTGTTATAGTTCATATTATCTCATGATATTTTAATATTTACTAAATTCATTTTTTTATATATAATTACAATCCAACCCATTACATAATTAAAACCATATATTATTGCGTCACAAGACTAGAAAACATTCATCAATTCATCATATCATTACTAATGGAAAAGGAACCGGTTTCATAATGTTTTTATCTTTACATAATCATAATAAATCAAGATAAATAACATGAATAGTATCATTATATTATATACCCAATGAATCATAATATATATAAAATGATGCTGACATAGATGAAAAATACCTTTATAAGGCACTTGAATATTTCTTTTAAAATTAGAAAATTAACTTTTTTGTTCATTATCTTTAAAAACAAAATAAATATGAATATTCATAAAAATAATTTCATTGAAACTAACTAGGGAAATATATAATTTATGTTTTGAAGAAGCAATGGTCATGATGGTTGGATAATTTCTTCATGTAGTAATTGTTAAAATAATGATTCCTTTCACACTTTTTTTATAAAAATTCATATATAAACTTTTTGAATTTTTTTAAAGTATCATTTTATAATATTTGTAAAATAAATTAAAATATTGTTGAAAATGAATTTAAATAATCATTGTATCTTAGAAAATAACATTATGGAAAATATTAAAATGAACATGCAGATTGATGAAAAAGTTCATCGACCAAGAGGAAAGAAGTTCAAATTTTCCAAAAAATATTTTCACAATAATCTTATATAACAAAAATAAGAGAATGAAAGAAAAAAATAAACCATATAAATTACTATATTAGAAAAAAACAGTTTGTTTTTAAAGGATAAGTATCATATAATTTCCCTTTATTTAAATATACCATAGACAATCCCATAATGAAAATAGATTGTAACATATACTCTTACTTATGGTCTTGAATTTGATTATATGTGTTCTAAAGTTCCTATATAATAAATATTGATTTATTATAAATATATAATAGAACCATATTGGTACTTATATGCTAATATAAATTTTTATGATAATTTCTAATTATCTATTTATTAACAATACATCATTAAAATTAATATTCTGGTGAAACTAGTATATTTTTCTTGCACATTTTAGTTTGATGGTTCCAACTGTTACCCTATTCCAGGATTTCATCATATAAAAAATATTAAGTATGTTAAGTATCATATTTATTCAATATATATAATTTTATATTCATTAATATAATTTTGTGATAAAAAATTAATTACATTTATAACGAGCCAACATTGGTCAACCTGACATGTCACGTTAGAGGGTTCACCACAAGGTATAGTGAAAAAAGAATCCAAAAAACTATCAAGAATAACATAAATGAGTTAAACCATTAATTTAAATTGAGTAATAATATTTTCAAATCCATGAGACATATAACATCAATAAAAAGGGATAAACCTAAAATTTAAATAAGACAATCCCAAAATGATTCTACATGTGACCATCCATCAATATCAATCCATCTCATAAGAATTTAGAGAAAACCAAGAGATTCCGACAAGTAATAACATTCCCTTAACTTTAAGAGTCCTAAAACCCATATCTAAAAATTACCAAATTAAAAATTAGGGTGTGATCATAAAGCTCAGTAGTATTTCACCATAAAATATATACAAAGACAAACACCATTAAAATAATAACTCTTTTTTTCAAACAAAACCAGTTTTGTAAAGGCTCAATTTTTTTCATGTATGACTTTGAAATATTTATAAATATATTTCCAATGTTTTTTGATGAGGCGATCTGTGATTTCGAGTCCCGGTGTGTCCATAATTAATTTTATAAAAATATTAAATATATTTTCTATTGTGCATTCACAAAACCTCAATAAAAATAGAATAAATCATAAAGGGTTGATTGTATCAGAAATATGAGAAAAAATTTGTGTCTAGAACATAGTGTTTACCCTATTCATGACATAAAATGAGTCAACACGGGATGTTCGGACCCCTCGCTTGATGGCGGTGCATTTAAGTAGATTAACTAGTTGTCAAATTAATTATTTAATTATTTTAAACCTATGTTATATATTAATAAATGTATCTCTACGTAGAATTCACTAGGGTTGACTAATAATTATTAAACCATTGGAGAAGATATCTTCATCCTCCCTTGGAAGACTCAAGATTGAACATTGATGGAACATGAAATCGGATTGGATCAAGAAACAATGAACGCAAAAACTCCATCCAATCATTGTAGGAGCACATTCTTCATGAGTTTTCGATCCAAAACAGAGGTAAGAACTTTCTCTCAGTTATTTATGAAATTATATTAAATTATAGAGTATATTCTTACTTGTTTATTGTATTTTTACTAAATGTGACCTTTTCATGTTCCAAGGAATCGAAATTTAATTATTTCATACTTGTTCATCTAACACCAAATGTCATGTTCTTGATTAGCGTCCATGAATGCATGGACGGTGATGTTTAAACATATTTTTTTGTTCTTTTCTCCCAATGATTAACCTTTTTATTCATCGGTTGGATCCATGAAGTCCTAGTTTGACTTTTTGGGAGGTACCGAGTTTGATCTGACCCTCAGATTCTCTGAAAATAAATGAAATTAAAACAAAATGGCGAATAGAGCATAGATTCTAGAAGCCTAAAGTATGGGGATGATTTATTTACCTTTTTGGGGATAGATCTTCGATGGTTGAATCCACAGATGCATTTATAATATTTGAAGATACCGTTGTGTGTGATGGAGAGAATTTTTTGGTGAGCAATGACCACATTACACACTCCATGATCATGTCCACAAATTTCAAGCTGATTTCAAGTGATATCAGTAACGGTTGGAGAATATTTGAAGAGGTGTTTAGGATCTAGAGTTTCTAGAAAAATCATGACTAAATTTCATGTACAATAATGAACACACAGTTTGTATCCCCTTATAGCAGAGGCAGTAGGGTTTTGGAAACCCATAAGGATGGCATAGAATGCACTTACCCTGACATGTCTTTTACTACCTTTCTGTGTGAGTGAGAAATGTGGTAGATCACATAGACAGGCATACACCATGTTTCAGATACACGTACATGGGTTAACCACATGGGAAGAACCCCATGTGGACCAACATGCTATGTACCAATGTACGCGGAAACATAGTATGAGTATATGGACATGACCACCGGACACTAACTTGCTCTCAGGTAGTTAGGACACAGTGTGTAGTCTACCGATATAGTCTATTCTACTCTAGGGGATGAATCTATGTATCGACTAGGTAAATTTCTAGGATTTGAATCATGACCACACACTTTGTGGGTTCCCTCACATGTTGTGTACCCCTTGATCTTCTTTTAGGATACTTCAAATTTATGTATCTCCTTCATTTGAACTCGAATTTTGGACCATGTCTATCATATATTAATTTTTCACGTATAATGTGATGGTGTCCTTAGTATAAGCTTTTTATATATGTTTTGAAATGTTCTAGTAATGGCACTTGTCCAGGAAGTTCCTGATGATGATAGTAATCATACAGAACACCATGGCTTTCGGGGTGTTACCCTCTAGTAGGGTTTGGCGGTGGAGTTCCCCAATATCATCTACTATAATCACTCTCCAACAAGTATAGGCAGTGGCATGCCCCAAATATATTTATGTGGTACCCACCGGTAGGGATGGAAAGTGGATTTCCTCAACATTTTGGGACAACCCTCCAATAGGGTTGGGTAGTGTAGTTCCTCAAAAACCACTTTATGAGAATTACACTTTTATAAGGCTAGGCAATGGGGTTCCCTATTGGATTCTCTCTGGGAATTACCCTTTAATATGGCTGGATAGTTGAGTTACCTAGTTGATTCTTTTAGGCATTACCCTCTAGCGAGGCTGGGTAGTGGAGTTTCCCCAATGAATTTCCCATGTGTTTCCCTATAGTGGGGCGGAGAATTGGATTTCCTCAATGACTATAAAATTATGACCCTCCCTTTATACTAGAGAATGGGATCCTAACATATAATTTGTGTCCCATTTACTATATAGTATAGTGACGAGATTTGGTTTGATGTAGCTTGGGACTCACGAGAAAGAGAGACATTTTACCCACCAAGATGTGTTCTTATGACGGGACCTAAAGCTGTGTGGGGGAGTTAGTGCCACCCAAATCAGATAGTATCATGGTGTGGTGATTTATTCCCTTAGAGTTGTGTGTTTAGGTCAAATTCATGAGATGATGGGAAACATTAATAGATACTTATGGAACTGTTGGTTAATCTTCTTCTTGGGCTAAGCTGTGAGATGGGCATCCCCTTACTCTCTCATTAGGGTTTCTGTGATGGAACATATATATATATATTCTTTCTACTAAATTCAAACCTTGTATTTGGATACTCTCTTTCCATTAGAGGAAATTACACATGGGGTATTCCATGTTCTTTCCTTGTTTACCTTCTCATGGTTAGATGAGTCTACTCTCTTCTGATTGGTATAGAACACTCGATGAGTAGTTCATCTAATCGCGTTGATTATCCCCTTGTGTTGGAATGAAATTAATTTTACTCTTGGTTTAGGTTAATATGCACACTTTTTCTATACCTTATTTTATATACTATTTTCTGCTTCAATTATGTCTCTTACAGCTCCCCATTCACTATTTCCATGAATTATACTCAGTATTTATATAATCACACCATCATGGACTTCACCCACAAGTGTCATGTTTTTTTAGACAACGTGTTGGTCGACCGTCACTTCAGAGAATCTTAGAGATACTCGGTTATTCTACCGTTTACATTGGTTGCATCAGGGGATCTATAGATGAGTCCCTCATTTATTTACTCTTTTCTAGTTTTTCATGTTGGGAAAAATTTATGGTTGGTCATGTATTATTCCCCTTTCTATTCAGTTTACACTATCATACTTTTGTATTGTCTAGAGGTCCATACATGCTTTATTCACTTTATAGTAGTGTTTCATCTTCTTCTTCTTTCCCTGTACATTTTTCCATTTAATTGTCTATCTATGTTCATATAGGTACTTAAAAAAGGACCCCACAAGTTAGTTATGAATTCATCACTTGTCTCCACCCCTGGCTTACAGAGGCATGCCTAGGGTCATTGCTACTCAAGACCCATCTTTGGTCGGGTCCTACTGAGTAGCCTAGGAAGATAAGGGATAGGCCACCATGATAGAGGCAACAATGTGATTTGGGATCTCCCAAGCATGGACAAGGTGTTCCCTAGGGAGGATAATCTAGCATATGAGCAAGAGAAGATAATGGTAGTGGCTTCTGGTATGAGATCCTTCCGCCACCACCACCATGTGGACCACATCAGGTTCAGGGAGAAGTCAGTTGAGTTTGCGAATATTTTCAATCTTTAGATGTTTGTGGTCTTGAAATGACTAAGATTATCTGAGTTACAATATTTTTTATTCTAATCTTGTCTATGTATGATTAGGAATAGGTTCCAGTCATAATTTTTTCTTTGATACATCTAGTGTGAGCGCTGGATCTCCTTGTATAGGTGCTAGCACATCATCTTTGACTTGAGGTTCCTACATAGAAAACCTCTTTTGTATCATTCATCCACTGATAGTGTGAGATATCTCTTGGAAGATAGAGGTTCATGTAGGACCATTTTTTCATCACAATGGAACCCTATGAATTCATCATGGCTATGGATTGGATTTCCATTGTTCAGGCCAAGATCTATTTCCACCGTAAACTAATCAGAAGAATACGTACTGATGGGATTAGATTATCTTTTTCTTGAAAGAGTGATCTTATGATAGGGTAAGTGGATAATACCAGCATGAGGATGTATAATTCCACCCATCAGTTGTCAAGTGCATCCCTTGATGCAATATTCTCATTAGGAAATTAGTTTCCCTCAATTGAGGTGGATTATATGGACGTCTTTCATGAAGATGTTTTTTGACATTCTTTTAGGTGGGAAATAGAGTTTCTCATTGACTTGCATCCTCAAAATACTCTGATATCTTATGTGGAATATCGGATGGAACCTACCACTCTCTCAAAGCTATTGATATAGTTGGAGGACCATCATGGGAATGGTTTCATTAGACCTAGTGTATCCCCCTAAGAAGCTCTAGTCCTTTTCAAGAAACTCTAGATGTGAGATTACATATTTTCATGAGTTATCATCACCTGAAACAGACCAAAAAAATAACATATACCACTTACAAGTAATTAATGACCTCTTTGATTGGTTTCTAGGCGTTAGATGGTTCTCCAAGATCTATCTCTGGTATGGCAACCACCAGTTGTAGGTTTGCGAGGAAGATATTCCTATGTGGGGATTTTATGGTTCCTACGGACACTATGAGTTCCATGTGATTCCCTTTGGTGTGATAAATTCTCCCACGGTGTTTATAGATTTGACGAACTAGGTAATCCATTCACACATGGACCATTTTGTTATTGTATTTTTCAATGACATACTAATCAAATCTGAAACATGAGAAGAGCATGTAGAGCACTTGAGGATGGTTCTTGATTTACTTCGAGAGCAACAACATTTCAAAAAATTTATTATGTTCTAGTTCTGGATACATGATGTTCACTTCATGGGGAATATCATTTGTGAATAATATTTATCCATGGACCATAAAATATCGAGGTAGTTCTTTCTTGGGAGCCATATAGAAATGGGTCAAGGGTTTGGAGCTTCCTTGTCATGGCCAGGTAGTACATGAGATTTGTGGTAGATTTCTCTAGAATTTCCACCACTTTAACCACCTTAATGTCGAAAGGGATTTATTTTACCTAGTCTAAATCGTTCAATAGGACCTTTGAAGATTTTATAGAGGGGAGGATGGGTGATTATATATTGAAATTTCTATATGAAGTCATGAAGTTCTTAGTGTATTGTGACACTTCAAGACATAGGCTAGGTTTCGTGTTGATGCGGCAGTAGGCAGTTATCCCATACGGGTCAAGGATGTTGATACTAAACAAGAATAACTATGAAACTGAAGAGATATAGATAGAAGTTGTTTTTTTATTCATGATGATTTGGAGGCACAGTTTTTTGGGATAGTGTTTCATGGTTTACTCAGACCACTAGATTCTTAAGTATGTCTTCTCACATAGAGACGTGAACCTAAGGCAGCTACGCTGGTTGGAGTTCTTGTATGACTTCAACTTCATGATAGTCTATAATTTCGGTAAAGGAAAAATGTTAGTAAATTATCTTAGTAGGAATTCTCATGATATTCTAGTGTAATAAAATCATGAGCAGTGAGATTCCTTGTATCTAACCCTGGTGGAGCTTGCGGGTAACACTTTTATTCATTCAATGGTCTTTAGTCATTTTCTCCATGATCATGTGAGGGATTCCCATATGGGAGACATCAAATGTGAGGTCTTAACTTATTATATATCCATAGTTGATGCACCATCTAGATATTATGATATAGGAAATCACATCATCTTGTTCCACTGGTGGGTAGTGGTTCCAATCAAATTTTGGGAAGAGGTGATGCGGAAGTTCTACACTTCTACCCTAGCTACACAACCTACTGTGGAGAATATGTAATGGGACCTTCAGTATAATTTTCTATTCTTCAGTATGGGATGGATCGTAGTTGAGATCATCTCTTGGTGACACACCTTTTAGTATGTAAAGCATATGTAATATGATCTGGTAGGTTTGTTGCAGCCTCATGATATCCTAGAGTGGAAGTGGGATGACATATATATGGAATTTGTCATAAGAATTATTCGCATAAAAAACGGACATGATACCATCTGGGTGATAGTTGACCGACTAATGGCATCTCCTCACTTCTATATCATCAGGGACCAGTGTTCTGTGAGATATTTTGGGCAGTTTCATGTATGGGAAATCGTTCACCTTCACGGGGTACCCTCAAAAATTTCCTTTTATAGTGACATTTGATTTACATCATGATTGTAGATAGGCTTGTATGGGGAATCAAGACCCATATAACGATGAGTAAATCCTCCCACCCCAAGACTGATGGGATGATTGATCACACTATCTAGGTGTTGGAGGATATGATGATGGCTTACGTGACATACTTCATCCGGAGCTTGGTGGATCATCTTCTCTTGGTAGTGTTTTTGAAAAATAACAGATACCACTCTACTATCAGCATGGAACCATTTAAGGTCCTCTATGGGAGATCATGAAGATCACCCTTTTTCTACATAGAGATTAGTGAGAAATCTATATTGGGCCTAAAGATGGTGTAAGAGACAGCAGAGAAAGCCCAGGTCATCCTTGAGTGGATGAGGAAAGCCCGGAGTAGACAGAAATCATATATAGATTGTCTTCATGGGCCCTCAGACATCGATAAGGTATAATATGTATTCATGAGAGTCTCCCCATGACCAGAAATGTTAAGGTTTCTTTGGGGAGGAAATCTTTCCCTGAGGATCATTGAGCCATATGAGATCATACAAAGGGTTTCCTACTGCCTCAGCCTTCCCGAATAACTGGAGTGGGTTCATGATATCTTCGACGTGTTGTAGTTGAGGAGATGCATGCATGACCCTATGCACATCATTGATGGTGTGAGCTAGGTAATGAGGATGGATCCACCTTTGTGGAACACCTATTTTAGATTGAGGGTCGGAAAAAAAGAACCCTACATGGATGGAAAATACCTTTGTATTGAATGATATGGAAGCACAAGAAACATGTATGAGAGTTCCTGGGAGTGGGAGAGACACGTTCGGGTTCAATATCCTGAGTTTTTTCCTAGTTTTTTCTTTTTATGGCTGAAAATGTTAAAAGATAGAATTTCATAGGGACCTAGTTTTCCCTTTTAATACATTGAAATACTTATAAATATATTTCTAGATCTATTCACTGAGAATACATGTAATTCTGAGGATCGATGTGCAAAAAAATAATTGAATAAAAATATTATATATATATATATATTATATTTTACATGAATGAAACATAAAATAAAATGTGATAACAGTTAAATGGTTAATTAGATCAACAATATGAGACCATTGTTGATTTCAGAATGCACTGTATTCCCTAAAAATTACATAAAATTAGTTGGCATAGGATATTTGGACCCTTCGCTTGAGGGTGGTGCATTTAAGTAGATTAATTAATTATTAAGTTATTTATTTTTTTAAACCTAAATGATATGTTTATAAATGTATCGCTTGTGATAATTAGATAGGGATGGATTTTAATTTTCCCACCACTAGTGAATCTATAATCCTCTTCCCTATGATGACTCAATATCTAACAATGATGGAATGTAAGATCAGATCAGTTTAGGATGCAAAAAATGTAGCAAATCATTCCAATCATTGTGTGAGCATGTTCTTCATCAGTGATGGATCCAAAATAGTGTTAAGACTCATATTTTTGTGTGTTATTCCATAATTTTAAATGATTGAGATAATCAGGACATCATTCCTAGATCTTTACTAATTATGACCTTTTTATTCTCTTAAGTATTAAAATTTAATTATTTCTACCTTGTTCATCTAACCATAATGCCTTTTTCATGATTGAAGGCCAATTATTATTATCCAATGATATTTAAAACCTTTTTTTTTGCTTTCCTCGCAAATATTATTTTCATTCTTATTTCTTTGGATCCTTATAGACATGATTTGACTTTTAAGGAGGTACTGAGTATGATCGGACCCCCAGATTCATGGGAAATCTATTAAATGACAACAAAATGATGAATATAGCATGGATTTGGGAATCTTACATTATGGGGATGATAAATTTGATGGGTTGAGTCTAGATAATTGATGGTGGAATCCACAGGTGTGTGAAAAATACTTGACGAAACCCCCATGCATGATAGTTACCATTTTCTGGTGAGAAACAACTGAATTCCACAATCCATGGTCAGGTCTACAAATTCCAAGACAATTCCAGGAGATATCAGTGATAGATGGAATAGATTCAAAGTAGAAGATCAAATCTGGAGTTTCTGAAAAAATTGTGTCGACACTCCGTGTACAATGAATGACACACAACATGTATCCCCTTATAGCAGTTGAGATATGGTTTTCGAAACCCATAAGGATGGAAAGGTGTGTACTTCCCTTGAAACATCATATAAAAACGTTTCATGTGAGTGAGTCATGTTATGGATCAAATAGCCAAGAACCTTCCATGTTCCCAATACATAGAAACATGTTAACTATATGGGTTGTACCCCATGTAGATTAACACGTCGTGCACCAGAGTACACGAACAATGATTCCAAGTAAATGGACACGACCAGAAAACACAAACTTGGTCCCAGTTAGTTAGGACATGGTGTGTTATACTACATGGAATGAATTTCTGATCCATCTAGTGACACATACAATATGTAAAGTGGGACCACATTCCATGTGGGTCCCCTTTCACATTGTGTACCAATTCAGCTCCTTCTAGGAGTCTTCGAACATTCGTACCTCCTTCGTTTGAACCCAAATTTTGGCCCACAAGTAGTCTATCATAAGTGATTTATCAAATAGAACGTGATGGTTTCCTCGGTATAATATTTCATGATATGGCATGAAATGTTACGAGCAAAGTACTTGGTTAAGGAAATTCCTGATGATGACAGTGTTCGTACAGATTCACTAGGGATTTCCATGTGTAACCCTCTAGCAGGGATGGGTAGTGGACTTCCTAGAAGGCTTCTATCAAGATTTACCTCCAACGGAGCTAGGAAGTGTAATTTTGTGATGATCTTTCCATGTTACCCTTCAGCAGTGCTGGGAAATGTAGTTCCTCATCATTACGAGATAACCCTCTTGTAGGTTTGGGTAGTAGAGTTCCCTAATGACCTCTTTATAGATGTTACCTTACAGTAGTGTTGGGTCGTGGATCTCCTCGACCACTTCATTCTCTATGCTACCACGAGTAGATATGGGCATTGAAGTTCCCCTACAGCTTCTTCTGAGTGTTACCCTCTAGTGGAGGTAGTTAGGGGAGTTTCCCCGATGACATTCATGAGAATTTCCCTCCATAGGGGATCGGAAGTGGATTTCCTCAATGACTAGCAGAGTAGGACCCTTCTGTTATACAAGGGAATGAGATAATTACCTATACATTATGGCCCCTAGACTATGTGGCAAAATTAGGAGACATGGTTTGACATAACATTGGTCTCATGAGAAAGAGGGATTCTTTCCCCACCAAGACTCATTCTTGTGATGGGACCAAAAATCATGTGTGCAAGATTGTGCCACCCAATGTTGAGCTGTGATATAGAGATCCCCTTACACTCATTTTTTGGTTTCTGTGACTGAGAATATATATATTCATTCATCTATATTCACACCTTCTATTTGGATACTCTCATTCTAGGAGAAGAAAATGCACATGGGGTATGCCATGTGATTCGCATTTTTATCTTCTCATGGTTGGTTGAGTCTCATCTCCTACTATAGGTAGAGAAAACTCAATGATTAGTTCATCTACTCCCCATGTTTATCCCCTTATGTTTGGATTTGTTTACTTTAACTTGGGTTCTTGGTTGATCTATACTCTTTTATTGTACCTTGTTTTATATATTGTTTTCATCTTCAATTATATCTCTTACTGATCCCCCTTCACCCTTTCTTAGAATTTTACTAGGTATGTATATACTCATCATTGCATGGGATTCTCCCAAACATGTTGTGTCTTTTGTAGACAGTGGAAAGGTCGACCGAGACTTCAAGGGAGCATAGAGATACTTGGTTTTTGGACCACAGACGGTGGTAGTAGCTTGGGAAACAGGAGATGGGATCTCTTAATTGTTTACTCTTTTCAAAAAAAAATTAGGTTGGGACACATTTCTTGTAGAGCTTGAATTTTTTTTCTTTCCTTTCAGTTTACATCACTGTAATTTAGTACTACCTAGAGGTTCATGCTTTCTTTATTTACATTATAATAGTGTTGCATCTTCTCCTTCATTCCATTTTCATGTTTTCATTGAGTTGGTTGGTTTTGTGTGTACATGATCTTATAAAAAGTTCTCCCTAAGTTAGATATGCCTTTGGAACTTGTCTATACCTTTGGATTATGGAGTTGGGCTTGGGGTATTTGTGCCAAAATCCTCAACTTGGGTCGGGTCATGAGATGTTTATAAAGAAGTTTTGAAGAGATTTTTTTTGTATAATATCATTTGGTTTTCAAAAAAAACTTTAACACACTAATACTTTGTTGATTTTATATAGTGTTTGTAACACCCGAGACTTTTATGTTATATAAATCATCAAAGGAATATTTTTCTACACAACACATTCTTGGCTTGCTTTACATGAAATCGCGACCTTCCTCGATAGCTTGTGTCGTACGCAATACCGAGTTTCACTAAACAACGATATGCTATTAAAATATTATTAAAACTAGCCGTTATGAATAGTAATAACCACTTTTTGAAATTTTATAAATTTTATTTTTCAAAATGGACTTCATTTTTGGATTCGGAATATCGAAATTAGTCTACGGTGAAATTTTGGTATTTTTCTGAAAACTTTCAATTTTTGATGAATAGTGAAACCACTAAGTGGTAGTTAAAAACTGAATTTTTTATAAAACTTAATTTTACCACTTCTGTGAGTGGAATTTCGAAAATCCGAGAGACACGGTTAATATCAAGGACTAAAATGTGGTTCAATGAGATGAAAATAATTTTGTGATGAATAATAACTTTTTACTTTTTTTACCACGGAAATAAGTAAATATGGTAATTAAGAGTAATGATGATATTATTATTACCCTAACACATGTCCTAATTCTATTGAATAAGTGTAATTCGACCAAAAAAAACTTAGGAATAAAATATGACCATTTATGCCCACATGGATTAGATTAGGACATTAATTATTAATTTATTTAAAGAAGGGTTAAAATATTTAAAATCAAAGTTTAATAAGTAAATAATTTTTAATATGGGGTTATACATAAGATAAATTCGACTATAAGTATTAATTAGAAATTTAAAAATATTTCCTACATAATGGTATTTTATTTGTAATTTTTAGACATTGAATAATTTAATTTATTTATGACACAATGATGATGCAGTAATTATCTTGTTAATGAAATATTGACATAATTGATGTTATAAACACCAAAATCAATGTAATTTGAGACTTTTTATGAATTCCACTAATTTTATAGGTTAATATAACATGTTAGTATTGATTTAATTAACTTGGTTTGAACTAATAATTCTGTTATGAGTTTTCCAAAAATCAATTACTAAATAGTGTCAAAATTGGCATAAAATAGTTTTTAAAACAAATATTATATTGGTAATTGTTCTTTTTTTCGTAAAAATCTAAGGTTCGGCCAAATTACTTAGATAAGGTTATATATATTAATAATAAACAACTTGGGGTTCGTTTGACTTCTTATAGTAAGTTTATTAACCTTATAGTATAAGAACAGAAGAAGACATGGTAAAAGTAAAATTATTTAACTTAATGTTAAATCTAAATGATAAGGTTAAAATAGAAACCTAAACTTGTCTAAATTCTATTGGATGAGGGTATTTAGACCCATACCCACCTTATCTTATAAATATATCAATTTGGAGATATTTAAAACCGAACTTGACTTTATAATAATTTAATATTTTTAGTTATTCCAAAGGTGCCCCTCTCCTCCCTTATAAAAGGGCACCTCCTCCCCCTTTTCCTCACACCACTTTGAGCCTTCAATCCCGGCCAAAACCTTCCACTTTCTCCTCTCCACTTCCCTAGAGACATCCTAGAGGTTCTGGTTTTTTTCGAAGACCAATTTTAGTTCCCTAAAAGAAGGTCTCAAAGAAGCACTTCCAAGAAAAGGTAATGTCCGTTACCGATTCTTTCATCTTTATTTCTTCTCCCACTTCTTCTTCTTTAGATGTTTCATTATGAATTAATAACATCAGTATCACTCATATACTGATATGTTATTATAAGTATGAAACAACCCTATTTCACCATCTATCCATCCTACAGAAAAAGAAATCACCGCGCGTGCGTATGTACGGAATACCGTCTCCACGCCGTGGTGTAATCTATTTTCCACCACCGCCTTACTTGGATGGGTATAGTGGTGTAAATAATGACTATATATGACTATTATAAAGTGATATTGATTCTGAAATAGTATACATATACTCCAATACAATTCCACGATCATAGGAATGATATCATCACTCGTGCGTACGTACGGAATACCGTCTCCACGATGTGATGCGACTCGTTCTAGATGATCTTCATTTCATAATGATTATATAAATGAATTGAATGAATTAATATGATATATATTACACTAATACCATTCTGGAAATGAAGTATCTATAACCTAAAGAAAAGAATAAGAATTTATTCGACAAAACACGCATAAGAACAAAAAGTTATAAACACCCGAATAACAAGTAGCAATGCAATATTACTACTAAGAAGCTAAGAATATGACCATATATGATATCATAAAAATAATTATTATTATGTAATAAGTCAATAAAATTATTTAAATCATTATAAAGGAGGATCAGACACTTACAAAGCAAGTCGGACCGAAGGTAAGGGAAATATCACAATCTCATTTTTATCCGAGATTGTTTATACTTTGGAATTTACTGGGGTGTATTTTATCATCCACATCCATATTTCCTCAATATGTAATATTTATATCCTTCTACAATAGTTTAAATAAATTTTTACCCCTCGGTGAGTTTTTATTAGAAGATATGAAAGGAATCTTTTGTCGTTTTTCGTACGAGGTACTTTTTGACTTTTCCGACAAAAGTATGAGAAGAATGTTTTTTTATAACTTATACGGCATGAATGGATTTTTAAAAAATTATTTCCAAGAAGCTTCCTTTACAAGTTTTCATGTTTAATTTTAATCAACTTCTTTTAGTTTAAAGTTGTATGACATGTTAAGAAAGGAAACATGTTTTTTAAGATGAAAGGATATTTTCCTCAAGAATGGAGTTCAAGTGTTTTATCAAAATTATTTTCCATATAAGAGAATAAAGGGTTCTGTTTTTATCCCTATTATTACATTTGTTTGGTTATGTTGTGATGGAATTATTTTTATGAATTCCTTTATCTTATATGAATTGTTTTATGATGTCATGTTGTTTAAGAATCCCATTTTTATTACATGGGTTATGAAATGATGTATGATTTATGATATCGTGGAACACATAAAAATGGTATCCTTATGAGATGGGTGGGACCTATATCTCCCTCCAATGCATTGGGTAAAGATTTTATATCTCATGAGATAGACATGGCTGGAACGGTAGGTTATACCGGTTCAGTGAAACAGGACTGAAACGAGGGTGACTCGGTTCAGAAGGGGACTTTTTCCACTAAGATAGTCTTGGCAATGAGTCTTGACTGACAAGAAATGATTCTCTATGATTATGTGTGAATGACACAAAGTTTCATGTTTTAAGTTATGATTATTATGATTACATTTCACTGCCATGATTTATCCCATGTTATGAAATTACGATCTCTTTTGCAGGTTAAGATTTCCAAAAGTTATGTGCTTATGTATACTATGTGATTGATATTTCTTTTGTTTACCCTTACTGAGCATTTTAGCTCACCCTTTTGTATGTTTTATTTCCCCAGGTCAGGAAGAAGGTTATTAAGTAGACTATGCCAAAAAGGGACTCTAGATATGATGAAATAAATGGGAGGCAAAGTAGATGCTTTATGAATCAGTTGTTTATGTTTCCCAGTTTCTAAAGACACTATACCTATATGGTCATTTCTTGGTTTTGTTATATGTTGTAATAAGTATGCTTCAATTTTGATGTATTAACAATGTATGTAAATTATGGGTCGTTATAGTTGGTATCAAAGGAAAGTTACAGTCAACCTTTGGAAACTAGGATGTAAAAGCCTTAGTAAGAACCCTAAGGATATGTCTAAGCATAGAACAAAATCTTAGTGTTTTATAAATGGCCATGAATAACCTAGGATAAGACCTTAAGTGTGAAATTTTATTCTTGATTATGTGGTTTTCCTATTATAATTAGTGTTGCTCACACTATTCTTCTTGGTTTTAGTCAATGGCTGGAACCCGAAGGAATCGTGTTAATGCGGAATGCGACGGGCAATGCAATGATTGTCCCCCTGAGCAACCAAACGTTATGGGAGCTAAAATGAAAAATCTTTTAACCATGCTCACACAACTTTCTCAAGTTATGAATCATGCAGGACTTCTAAATGAGCAAAGGAAGGAGCAAATTCTGTTGAATCCTTCATCAGGCAGCGTCCACCTTCTTTCAGCGGGTCTACTGATCCATTAGTTGCTGAACAATGGATTAGTACTACTAAAAAGATATTTTCAGTTATTCAATGTTCTGAACATGATAAAGTCATCCTAGTAGTGTATCGTTTGGAAGGAGATGCTGATCAATGGTGGAATCTTATTAAGAATACGAGGCAAAGGGATGAAATTGAGTCCATGGAATGGGACGGGTTTAGGAACTTATTTTTCAATAAGTACTTCCCTCGTACTCTCCGAACAAAGATGGAGAAAGAGTTTCATGAACTAAAGCAAAAGGTTGATGAATCTGTTGGTACCTATGAAGCAAATTTTACAAGACTTGCAAGGTACGCTTCTGGTATTATTATCCAACCTGTGAGTAAGATCGATCGATTCTTTAGTGGCTTAAAACCAAGTCTTCGAAGGGCATTATCCATAAGGGACTTCAATAGCTATGAGGAAATCGTTCGATGTGATCTCAAAGTCGAGATGGAGATTGGAGTAACCCATCAGTCATATGGGTTTGATAAGAAGAGGAAAATGGAATTCAAAGGAAAATCTAAAGAGCACACTGAAAAGAAGATGAGCTTTCCCTTATGCTCAATGTGTGGAAAGAAACATGGAGGGAGTTGTCTTAAAGGGACAAGTAAATTTTTCAAATTTGGAAAGGAAGGTCATCGGGCATTTGAATGCAGCGATGATGGGAAGAAGATGTCTAATGATGCAAACAAAGGAAGGGATACACAGAATGAACCTACTACACTTCAATGTTTCAAGTACAAGGAGATGGGGCATTATGCCAATAAATGCCCTAATCCAAGGGTTGATGATGATGGTCGATGTCAACAAACTCTTAAGGCTAAAGAAAAAGGAAAGTCACATGCAATTTCTATCAGCGATGAGGAGTACGATAACGATGTGGTGAAAGGTACACTTACCACCCACTCTAAAGTAGAAAATGTTTTATTTGATTCTGTATCCACCCACTCTTTTATTTCTGAAGAATTTTCTAAGGGTATCACCGTATTACCTCAACAATTTGATGTTGAGTAAGCTGTGACAACACCTAATGGCACAACAGTCGCATCAAAAGTTTATAATTCTTCTCCGATCGAAGTTTGTGGGAAAGTGCTTCCTGAAAATCTTGTGATCCTTCCTATAGTGGAATTTGATGTGATTCTTGACATGGATTGGCTGTTTTTATATGGAGCTCATATCAATTGCCAAAGAAGGGAAGTCACATTTCATATTCCAGATCAATCTATGATCATCTATCAATGCAAGGATGAACATAACCTTCCAGTGGAAATTTCTTCCATTTTATGGGTATTGATTCCACTAAATGGAGGTTATTTATCTCAAATGGTTGGTGAGAAACTCATTATTAATAATATGCCCATTGTACGGGATTTTGATGATGTCTTTACGGAGGAATTACCGGGTCTTCCACCAAATCGTGAAGTTGAGTTTTCAATAGAACTCGTACCGGGTGTTTTGCCTATTTCAAAGACACCTTATAGAATGGCCCCAATTGAGTTGTAGGAATTGAAGAAGCAACTCCAAGAGAATCTTGATAAGGGATTCATACGCCCTAGTGCGTCACCTTGGGGAGCACCTGTTCTATTTGTTAAGAAGAATGATGGATCGATGAGACTTTGCATTGATTATCAAGAACTTAACAAGATCACTATCAAGAACAAATATCCTATCCCACGCATTGATGACTTATTTGACCAACTACGAGGAGCTCAATACTTTTCCAAGATTGATCATCGTTCAGGGTATCATCAATTAAGGGCCAAAAGGGCAGATATACCAAAGACGGCTTTCCGTACAAGGTATGGACACTATGAATTTATAGTGATTCCATTTGGTCTTACTAATGCCCCTGCTATATTCATGGATCTGATGAATATAGTTTTTAGAGACTATCTTGATCAATTTGCGGTAGTCTTTATAGACAATATTCTTGTCTATTCAAAGAGCAAGGAAGAACATGAAGATCACTTGAGAATTATATTGAAGACCCTGAGAAAGGAGAAGCATTATGCCAAATTTACCAAGTGTGAATTTTGGCTTCAAAAAGTTGCATTTTTGGGTCACATAATCTCAAAATAGGGGATATCTGTGGATCCAACAAAAACAGAGGTTATCGAAAGATGGTCGAGACCAAAAACAATAACTGAGATCCGAAGTTTTCTTTGTTTGGCTGGATATTATCGACGTTTTGTGAAAGATTTTTCACGATTATCTAATCCACTCACCAAGTTGACTCGGAAAGGAGTTAAGTTTGTCTGGACGGAGGAATGTGAAGAGAATTTCAAGGAGTTGAAAAGAAGGTTATCCAGTGCACATGTGCTCACACTACCTTGTAGTGGAGAAAGGTTTGTGATCTATAGTAAGGCATCCAAGAAGGGATTAGGGTGTGTTCTTATGCAAAATGATATGGTGATAGCTTATGCCTCATGATAGTTGAAAATCCATGAGCAAAATTACCCAACACATGATTTGGAGTTAGCTGCGGTAATCATTGCATTAAAGATTTGGAGGCATTACCTTTATAGAGAAAGGTGTGATATTTATACTGATCATAAAAGTTTAAAGTATATTTTCACACAAAAGGAGCGGAATATGCGTCAAAGAAGATGGTTGGAGGTTATTAAGGATTACGACTGCTCAATCCATTACCACCCTGGGAAAGAAAACAGGGTGGCAGATGCATTAAGTTGACAAGACCATGCTAGTTTATCCATGATGAGGATCACAAAAGATCCAATATTTATGGATTTACAAAGGATGGATCTTGGAATTATAATGGAAGGGGAAAAATCTTATCTTTCTCAAATGAATGTTCAACCATCTATACTTGTGAAGATTAAAGAGGCACAGAAAGAAGATGTCGAGTTACAAAAGAAGGTGAGAAATGTTCCTGAGTTCAACCTTGATTGTGATGGGATAATAAAGTTCAGGAATCGGGTTTTTGTTCCTCCCATCCCTGAATTAAAGAAGGAGCTGCTAGATGAGGCTCATAGTTCTTCATTCTCTATTCATCCTGGAATCACGAAGATGTATAGGGGCCTGAAAGAGTACTTCTGGTGAAATATTATGAAAAGAGATGTTGCTGAATCTGTCTCTCGATGCTTGGTTTGTCAAAAAGTTAAAGCTGAGAGACAGAAGTCTAAGGGGATGTTACAACCATTACCCCTACCCGAATGGAAATGGGAAAACATTACTATGGACTTTGTCACAGGACATCCTGAAACATCCAAAGGCAATAATGCTATCTGGGTCATACTTGATCGTCTTACAAAGTCTTCACACTTCATTGTTATTAGAGAGGATTTCCCTCTGGATCATCTTGCCAGGATATATGTAAAGGAAGTGGTAAGATTGCATGGAGTACCACTTTCTATTATAACTGATCGGGATCCGAGATTTACCTAGAAGTTCTGGCGAAGTCTTCAGCATACTCTGGATACAGAGTTGAGTTTCAGCACTGCTTATCATCCTCAAACAGACGGTCAGTCTGAATGAACAATTCAAACCCTAGAAGATATGTTGAGAGCTTTCTCTATGGATTTCAAAGGAGGTTGGGATCAACACCTACCTTTGGTGGAATTTTCTTATAATAATAGATTTCACTCTAGTATTCAGATGGATCCTTATGAAGTTCTCTATGGAAAGAAATGCAGGACTCCAACTTGCTGGGATGAAGTTGGGGAAAGAAAGCTATTAGGACCTGATCTCGTTGATGAAATGGCAGAAAAGGTCAGATCTATTCAACAACACATAACAGCAGCTCAGAGTCGACAGAAAAGTTATGCCGACAACCGAAGAAAAGACCTAGAGTTTGAAGTAGGCGATAATGTGTTCTTACGAATATCTCCCTGGAAGAGGGTTATGAGATTTGGAAAGAAGGGGAAGTTGAGCCCTAGATATATCGGTCCTTTCGAAATACTGGATCGTGTTGGGAAGGTAGCTTACCGATTGGTGCTTCCAACGAATCTCTCTCAAGTTCACGATGTGTTCCATGTATCTCTCCTGAGAAAGTACATACCTAATCCTTCACATGTACTCTGCTCAGAAGTTGTACCGCTGGAGCAAGATCTTTCTTATGAAGAACAACCGATAGAGATTCTGGATTGTAGCGAAAAAGTCCTACGAAACAAGACCACTCGATTGGTGAAAGTTTTATGGAGGAACAACTAATTAGAATAAGCTAAATGGGAGCTTGAGGATATGATGAGGGAGAGGTATCCTCATCTGTTTGTTACAAAGTGACGAATTTCGAGGGCGAAATTCATTTTAAGGGGGTAGAATGTAACACCCGAGACTTTTATGTTTTATAAATCATCAAAGGAATCTTTTGCTACACAACACTTGATTGGATTGCTTTACACGAAATCACGACCTTCCTCGATAGCTTGCGTCGTACGCAATATCGAGTTTCACTAAACAATGATATGCTATTAAAATATTATTAAAACTATCTGTTATGAATAGTAATAACCACTTTTTGAAATTTTATAAATCGTATTTTTTAAAATGGACTTCATTTTTTGATTCTAAATATCAAAATTAGCCTACGGTGAAATTTTGGTATTTTTCTGAAAACTTTCAATTTTTGATGAATAGTGAAACCACTAAGTGGTAGTTAAAAAGCTGAATTTTTTATAAAACATAATTTTACCGCTTCTGTGAGTGGAATTTCGAAAATCCGAGAGACACGGTTAATATCAAGGACTAAAATGTGTTTCAATGAGATGAAAATAATTTTTTTGTGAATAGTAACTTTTTACTTTTTTAACCACGGCAAAAAGTAAATAGGGTAATTAAGGGTAAAGATGATTTTATTATTACCCTAACACATGTCCTAATTCTATTGGATAAGTGTAATTCGACCAAAAACAAACTTAGGAATAAAATATGACCATTTAGGCCCACTTGAAATAGATTAGGACATTTATTATTAATTTATTTAAAGAAGGGTTAAAATAGTTAAAATCAAAGTTTAATAAGTAAATAATTTTTAATATGGGGTTATACATAAGATAAATTCGACTATAAATATTCATTATAAATCTATAAAGATTGCCTACATAATGGTATTTTATTTGTAATTTTTAGACATTAAATAATTTAATTTATTTATGACACAATGATGATGCAGTAATTATCTTGTTAATGAAATATTGACATAATTGATGTTATAAACACCAAACTAAATGTAATTTGAGACTTTTTATGAATCCCACTAATTTTCTAGGTTAATATGACATGTTAGTATTGATTTAATTAACTTGGTTCGAACTAATAAATCTGTTATGAGTTTCACAAAAATCAATTACTAAATAGTGTCAAAATTGGCATAAAATAGTTTTTAAAACAAATTTTATATTGGTAATTTTTATTTTATTCCTAAAAATCTAAGGTTCGGCCAAATGACTTAGATAAGGTTATATATATTAATAATAAACAACTTGGGGTTCGTTTGGCTGCTTATAGTAAGTTTATTAACCTTATAGTATAAGAACACAAGAAGACATGGTAAAAGTAAAAATATTTAACTTAATGTTAAATCTAAATGATAAGGTTAAAATAGGAACCTAAAATTGTCTAAATTATATTGGATGAGATTATTTCGACCCATACCCACCTTAGCTTCTAAATATATCAATTTGGAGCTATTTAAAACCAAACATGACTTTATAAAAAAATAATAGTTTTAGTTATTCCAAAGGCGCCCCTCTCCTCCCTTATAAAAGGGCACCTCCTCCCCCTTTTCCTCACACCACTTTGAGCCTTCGTGCTCGGCCAACCCCTGCCACTTTATCCTATCCACTTCCCTAGAGACATCCTAGAGGTTCTGGTCTTCTTCAAAGACCAATTTTAGTTCCCTAAAAGAAGGTCTCAAAGAAGCACTTCAAAGAAGAGGTAATGTCCGTTACCGATTCTTTCATCTTTATTTCTTCTTAGACATATTATTATTTAGTTGTTTCATTATGAAGTAATAACATCAGTATCACTCATATACTGATATGTTATTATAAGTATTAAACAACCCTATTTCACCATCTATCCATCCTATGGAAAAAGAAATCACCGCGCGTGTGTACGTACGGAATACCATCTCCACGCCGTGGTGTAATCTATTTTCCACCACCGCCTTACTTGGATGGGTATAATGGTGTAAATAATGACTATATATGACTATTATAAAGTGATATTGATTCTGAAAAGGTATACATATACTCCAATACAATTCCACGATCATAGGAATGATATCATCACTCGTGCGTACGTACGGAATACCGTCTCCACGATGTGATGTGACTCGTTCTACATGATCTTCATTTCATAATGATTATATAAATGAATTGAATGAATGAATATGATATATATTACACTAATACCATTATGGAAATGAGTTATCTATAACCTAAAGAAAAGAATAAGAATTTATTCGACAAAACACGCATAAGAACAAAAAGTTATAAACACCCGAATAACAAGTAGCAATGCAATATTACTAATAAGAAGATAAGAATATGACCATATATGATATCATAAAAATAATTATGATTCTGGAATAAGTAAATAACATTATTTAAATCATTATACAGGAGGATCAGACACTTACAAAGAAAGTCGGACCTAAGGTAAGGGAAATATCACAATCTCATTTTTATCCGAGATTGTTTATACTTTGGAATTTACTGTGGTGTATTTTATCATCCACATCCATGTTTCCTCAATATGTAATATTTATATCCTTCTACAATAGTTTAAATCCATTTTTACCCCTTGGTGAGTTTTTAGTAGAAGATATGAAAGGAATCTTTTGTCTTTTTTCGTACAAGGTACTTTTTGACTTTTCCGACAAAAGTATGAGAAGAATGTTTTTTTATAACTTATACGGCATGAATGGATTTTTAAAAAATTATTTCCAAGAATCTTCCTTTACAAGTTTTCAAGTTTATTTTTAATCAACTTATTTTAGTTTAAAGTTGTATGACATGTTAAGAAAGGAAACATATTTTTTAAGAAGAAAGGATATTTTCCTCAAGAATGGAGTTCAAGTGTTTTATCAAAATTATTTTCCATATAAGATAATAAAGGGTTCTGTTTTTATCCCTATTATTATATTTGTTTGATTATGTTGTGATGGAATTATTTTTATAAATTCATTTATCTTATATGAATTGTTTTATGATGTCATTTTGTTTAAGAATCCCATTTTTATTACATGGGTTATGCAATGATGTATGATTTATGATTTCGTGGCACACATAAGAATGGTATCATTATGAGATGGGTGGGACCTATATCTCCCTCCAATGCATTGGGTATAGATTTTATATCTCATGAGATAGACATGGCTGGAATGGTAGGTTATACCGGTTTAGTGAAACAGGACTGAAACGAGGGTGACTCGGTTCAGAAAGGGACTTTGTCCACTAAGATAGTCTTGGAAATTAGTCTTGACTGACAAAAAATGATTCTCTATGATTATGTGTGAATGCCACAAAGTTTAATGTTTTAAGTTATGATTATTGTGATTACATTTCACTTCCATGATTTATCCCATGTTATGAAATTACGATCTCTTTTGCAGGTTAAGAATTCCAAAAGTTATGTTCTTATGTATACGATGTGATTGATATTTCTTTTGTTTACCCTTACTGAGCATTTGAGCTCACCCTTTTGTATGTTTTATTTCCCCCGGTCAGGAAGAAGGTTATTAAGTAGACTATTCCAAAAAGGGACTCTAGATATGATGAAATAAATGGGAGGCAAAGTATTTCTTTATGAACCAGTTGTTTATGTTTCCCAGCTTCTAAAGTCACTATACCTATACGGTCCTTTTTTGGTTTTGTTATATGTTTTAATAAGTATGCTTAAATTTTGAAGTATTAACAATGTATGTAAAGTATGGTTCGTTATAGTGTTGGGCCTTTAAAAGTACTGCCTAAAACCATTGTTAAATACCGCTATTTTAGTGCTAAAAAAGAAATGTTAATGGTGGTATTTAATAGTGCTTTTTGTAGTGATGTTTAATGGGGTCCCTTTATCAGTTCCTATAAAAAACAACTGATAAATCCCACTCCCTTTAACAGTGATAGTAGAAAATCACTGATAAATGGATCCCTTTATTAGCACTAGTAAAAAAACTATTAAAGGGGGAATTATTAGTGCTAGTAAAAAAGTGTTCATAATAGGGGGATTTATCAGCGCTTTTTTAGAAGCACTGATTAACCCCCCCCCCCCATCAGTGCTTCATTAGTAGCACTAATAATGGGTATATTTTACAAAAATATTTCATTAAAAATAATATATTAATGTATAAATATTTTTATATTGATATAAATATAATATAAATTTATTTAAATATGTTTTAGATAAGGATAAAAAGTTATTTACACTAAATATATAAGATATTTAGTGAAAATTAATTATAAAATAATTAAAAAAAAATTTAATTTATAACATGATAATTATTTTTAAGTAATAGTCATTTAATAATGAATATAAGATAACAAAATTAAAAAATAATAAAATTTCTAAAATAAGTTGATAACATCACCCGAACATCAAAAGGTCATTACTTTTGATTCGAGTGTCCATTTAAGATCTCCCACATATCAAATCAAAGCCTGTGATGAGTTATATTCCCTAGCGACATGGGGGCCCCTTATAAAACTTTTCAAGGCTAAAAAGGCCCATATGGTCTCCAAAACTGAGTTTTTAGTCGGGTTACTCGAATTTTTTAACATTTGATGGAATTTCAGCCTCTCTTTAGGGGGGGTCCTTTCCCCATTTTCTATGGGGAATGAATATATTCCCAAATATTTTATTAACATGGATTTTATGGTTTTGAAATTTTGACATTCTTCACAAATTATTTTTATTTATAATTAAATATATTCATATTTAAATATAATAAATAGATTTCATAAATAAATATATCAATATATTTACGTAAAATGGTATTTGAAAATGTATAGAACAAATATTTATTATTTACTTTATTTAATGTAAAAAAATCCAATTAATTTACCTTATAAAAATGCATTCATATATATATATACATATACAATTAATTTTTATATATAAACATGCATGTGTCGAAAATTATCTAATATATTTAAATACATTGATATTTTTATATATTTCAATAAATACATATTTTAAGAATTTATTTAAAAACATTATAACCATTTTTTAAAGTATAAATAAATATATATATATATATATATATATTATATACATATATGTGTATTAATAAACAGATATATATTTATATTATAATATAAAATATGTAAATAAATGTAATAAATAATATATTAAATAAAATAAATGACTATATAAGTCACACGCACACAAAAATATTTTATAAATGTATTTAAAAAATTATATAAAAGTATAAAAATATATATATTTGAAAATATATATAAATAAATCAAAATATCATCAAAAATAAAAAAACAACATGGTGTAGTGGTAAAGGTGTTCCATCGTCAAAGGACTAGTTTAGGTATTGAATTTGGGCTGGCGCAGGAGGCTAAAATTCACAAAGCGCTAATAAAGGGGTGTTGGGGTGAAATGCACTGATAAAGGTGGGGTACAACGTTGTTAAAGGGGTTGTGGAAGTGATGATAAAGTTGGTTGGGCCCATAGATCTCAAAAAAAGATATAATTTGACCTCTATAATGGCGCTATTAAAGGGGATGTTTATCCGCTCTAAATAATGTTGTTAAAGGGATCCTTTATAATTCTAAAAACGTTTTGTAAAATTGGTTCTTTAATATAGCTGAAAAAGTGCTGATAAATGGGTGATTTTTCATCACTTTTTTTAGTGTAGTTAAAGGACCCCGTTATCAAATCTTATGTAACACTGATAAAATCCTAGGTATTTTTACCATGATTTGTTAGTCAATGCTTTTTTAGTGCTGACAAAGGCTTATTCTAGTGATGTTAATGGCCTCTTTTATAGTACTGATATTAACAATGTAACGACCAAAAGTTTTATAATGAAAATTATTCTTGATCTAATTAAATGTCTTATTCATTAAAATTGTTATATAAAATATTCACTTCCTTGGTTTTATGTTTTGGGATTTCAAAATACCATTATGAGTTATTACCGTTGATAATATAGCTGTTGAATAGTGATCACATGAATAGTATAAATATAGGGCTTTAAAAAATAAAATTTACTTAGAAAAAGGAAGTGATGGCCTTATCCAGTAGAATTGCTCCATATGAAGCCCAATTGTCAGAGCATGGAAAGGAGGGGAATTCACTGGGCTTTTCTTTTGACCATTCCCAAGACAAGCTTTAACACGTTAAGTTTTAATAGAACCGCCTATGTAAGAAGTGGAAGTTAATAGAGATTACCACCAGAGCGATGATATCTAAGCCTCCCCAAGATTCAGTCACCATTTCACACCATACCCTAAGGTCTTATGTGGGTTGTATAAGGTTTTATATAAAAATCCCTAACACTATGATTATGTGCATTTTTTTGTATAATAAATAATATACATTCATTTTATTATTTTTACTTTGTAAATAGTATTTAAAACAAAAATAGTATTTTTTAGTTAATATTGAATTATGATATCTATTTTGATGAAATAATGATTTTTTAATTAAATTTTATTTTAATAAAATATTATTTCCAAATTACTTTTTATAAAATATAAATGATCGTATAATTTTTATGAATATAATTGTAATTTTTATTAAGGTTTTAAAGTTATTTTTGTCAAAAACCATGAGTTTTTGATAAATGTCTGTTTTTATTTTAAAAGTAAAAAATACACATATTTAAAAAATTATTAGATTAAATGGATACTATTTTTGGAATCTGGATGTCAAAATTATCCAACGTTAAATTTTTCATAATTTTTCGGGACAATCAAATTTTTGGGTAAAAATTAAAAACTATTTAAATATATAATGTGTTCTATGACATTATAATGACCCAATAGTGATATAATAAAATAATATAAAATAAATTTTTTTCCAATATATGTTTTACCTTTAAAAAAATTATTTTAGATTTGTTTTATTAATTTTAGGTTTTCTTAGTGGACCCTATAAGACTTATAAAATATTTTAACTTTTTCAAATGATTTCTTGGAGAGTGTGACTCACCTCCACATAAAAAAGCCTAATATTTTAAAAATTCTGACCATTGGCCTTATAAAATATTTTTTTACACTCCCCTTTATAAAAAAATGGGAAAAACCATGGTTTGGTTTGGGGTTTTGATTAGTTTAATGTGTAGTTTCCCAAACCAAAATAATAAGGAATTTCCCTATCTTTTCCTATATATTCCCACCCAAGATCCCACTTATATTTACTAAAATACCTTGGATCCAACCCCTACCCTGACCTATTATCTCTAGAATCCTACCAAGGTTCCCTAATCTCCCAATGATCCCCTCTCAAGCCTCTCCCAAGCCTTTGGGATCACACTTCCAAGTAAGGTATTTCTTCCTCTCTCCTTTTTTCCCATGTTTATTTATGTTTCTATACCCTTGTATTTTCAATTAAAATTTTTGGGGTATGATTTTTAACCTCCCCTATACATTCCTCCATGTTTTTGAATGATTATAGTCCACATTCCCTGTCATTAATGCCTCCCAAGGACACCTGTTACCATGCCAAAATTCCTTAAAGGGTTTCTCTCTCCTCATTTACATTCATGAAATTATTTTTTTTCATGAATATAAATTCCATTACCTATGTTGGGACAAGTATCTATATGACCCCATTATGTTAAATTTCATGTATATATGATGATAAACGTCTTTCTCTATTGTTAACAATTTTTATGAATTCTTATGTCACACTGTTATGCTTCCAAAATTGCACTGTGGTTTTCCTTGACAATGTTATTTTATAGTGAATATCATTCCCATTTCTCTATCAAAGGTATTCAACTTTATGCACATTTACTTATTTATTGTAGAGTTTCATGTATTAACTCCACATTCCCTCATCATGGAATAAATGATGAGATGAATTGTGCGGTAATGTTTCCTTCACGGATCCTTATTGGATCCCCCGAGGGGTTCAATTGGTTGTAGTGTTTGGTGATTCATACCCCTAAACGGTTCGATTATTCATGAGGCTTACAAGGGAATGTGGTGCAGTCTTGTAGAAAATTTAAAGGGAATGCTCAGAAGTAGGGGGATGCACTCATGCATAGTCCTCGTAGGAGGGCCCCAGTGTCCGGGTACGAGTGTGGGTCTGGTGGTAAGGTGGGGTTTCAAGGACGACCTGGTGTGGCAGTGACGTCAAGGGATCACCCTTCGTCATCCTCTTCAGGGGGGTTTCAAAGTCAATGATCTAACATCATCATGTTTAATTTCAAATTCTGTCAGATCTAGGTCTATAAAAAGGATATCGTTTTTTAAAAAAGTATAGGTGAACAGCTGTGTGGTGGAGTTTACCATTACACCCAAATGTTTACCATTGGT
The DNA here is from genome assembly GCA_963277665.1 of Viscum album. NCBI lineage: Eukaryota > Viridiplantae > Streptophyta > Magnoliopsida > Santalales > Viscaceae > Viscum > Viscum album. The sequence goes on along the minus strand of OY728147.1, from coordinate 126,544,958 downwards.
GTCTGGGATGCCCAAAATGGTATAGGTGATTGGTCGCTCGATGGAGAGGGGTATAGATCTTGAGTCATCTCTTCTGTCCAAATGGAAGGAAAATGTTTTCGTTGTGGTTGTTCCAACCATTTCAAGAGGGCTATCACCTCTTATTTCAGAGGTGTGAATTTCTTCATTTCTGTCTCTGGATATGTTCAAGATGTCGCTGTTGGATTCGGTAGAATACTCCATGGATGTTCAGTTGAAGTTTTCAAAGAATTGTTTTCCTATGGGGGTGGCCAAGGAAATTTATTTAGCCCACAGTTCGCCTCCACGATTGGTGATGTTTTCTCTGCTTAAAGAAGAGGCAGATCCCTTGTCTCCTCCTTCCATGATGGGGAACAGGTTTTCACTACCAGAAAAAAGAGTGTATTCGTCTGAATAAGATGGTTCTCATCCCTTGGAAGGGAATTCCTTTGGAGGGATCTTTCATACTGGTGATGTATTCGATGGCTAGGGAGGATCACTAAAGGGATCTTTTCATTCCGATCCCAAGTATCACTGCCTGTAGGGCTAAAAATGAAATTACATAATGTATTTTATGATTATATTGAATGTGTGGTTGGGGTGAATGCAAAGAGAAATTTCATAGCCTCCAAGTTCAGTCATTATAGGTCTTATATGGTAGTTATCCTTGAACCTAAGAAGGACCCTAGTAGAATCGATGTCTTTGCTATGAATATGGAGTTAGGTTCGAACTAGCATGTTTATCCGGCTAAAAATAATATCTAGGTATTTTGGAAGATTTTTCTTAAGGTGGAGTTGGTTTAGGTTAAGTAACTGTGTATCATAGAAAAATTTGGGTTCAGAGGACATGAATTATCGTTATCCTTCAACTATTATCATAATGATTCCCTTGAAAGAATGGAGTTGTGGGAGTATCATGGTTCATTTGATGTGGCTGAGTCTCCATGGTTTGTAGGAGGGGACATTAATGACATTGTACACATCTTGGAGATGAAAGTTTGTTTAGAGACTTTTAATTATGGTATGTTGGAATTCAATAACTTCATTGCTATTAAGGGTCTCATAGACTTGCACTTTTCTGGATGCATATATACCTGGTGTAAAAAACTGTAGAGGTAGTAGCCACATTTGGTGTAGAATTTATAGATCTCTTTCTAACTTCCATGGCTAAGAGTTTTTTTTCCATGACCTAGGTTTCACACTTGTATTGAGTGATATCGGACTTTGCACCTCTACTGGTAGAACTGAAGCATGGTAATACAGATAGATAGGCATTTATGTATTTGAGTAATTAGAATTCGGTGGATGGGATTGTCCAAATGATGAAGGACTTTTGGGAACATAAACTAGAGGGTAGAGATTGGGGTGGGATTTTTAGGCAGCTCAAATTCCTCAAGACTGATATTACCAAGTGGTATCTGAACAGGCCAAGATTAGTTGATTCGGTGGAGACACTTCTAGTTGAAATAGGCCGGTTGGAGGACCCCCTTTAGTAGAGTTGTGATGACGCTACATTCTTTCTGTTATGTGATAAATTCTTCTTTCTGGCTTAGAGATTTTAGGAGGTGGAGAAGGACTATAAACAATGATCCAGGGTTAGGTGTCTTATGAAAGGTGACATGAACAATGGTTTTTCCAATCTTTCTTGAAAGAGCATAAAAATAAAAAAATAAACATTATCCTTGAGTGTGGTTCATATTCTTATAATGTTAACATCATAGAGAGTATGGCCTTGGGTTTTTTTAATAACTACTTGCAAGTGAACATATCGGATATGAGGGGGAGGACATCTCAATAGTTGAATAGGAGGGTTCCATAGAGAGTATTCCCTTGAGGGTTGAGGTTGTGGAAAAAGGGGTTTTAAGTGGTATCCCAGCTGTTGATGAGATCTGGGATGTGGTTTGAGGCATGCCCCTAGAGAGTTCTCTTGGTCCTGATGGCTTTTTGGGAAGTTTTTATGTGGAATCGTGGGACTTCATGGGGCCTCAGCTGGTTGATGCTGTGCAGGATTATTTTTGAGGGGGTGTGCTCAATAGAAGTTCATGTGATTCAAGGGTGGTTCTTTTGCTGAAGGTTAAATACCCTTTATCTATCAATCAATATAGACCAATTTGTAATTTCAATGTATCCTACAAGATTTTAGCCAGTGTACTGGTGAGGAGACTGAAAAAAATGATTCCAATGTTCATTTCCCAAGAACAACACGTCTTTGTCCAAGGTAGGGGGATTCAAGGAGCGGTGGGAGTGGCACAATAATTTTTGATGGATGTGAACAATAATGTTTTTGGGTCCAATGTGATTATATAGGTGGATATGGATAATGTGTATGACTATTTGGAATGGAGTTTCATTATTCAAGTGATAATGAATCTAGGTTTTCATGAGTGGGTGTGTGATCAATGCTATTGTTTCGTCACATCTCCTTGGATATCCATTTCCCTTTTCGGTAAAAGTTTTGGTGTTTTCAAGAATGTGTGGGGTGCGTGATAGGGAGACCCCCTTTCCCCCATTTTTTTATCATTACTCAGGAAGATCTCTCACAAAATGTATAGAGGATCTTGAAAAATTAGAGGATATTTCCTTATATATCTCCTATATCAGATGGCTCTTTCTCCCATATTATGTTCACCAATTATATTCTCATCTTTTTTAATGGAAGGAGGTTATCACTGGTCAAATTTACGCATATTATGGAAATTTATGGCATCCTAAGTGGAAAACACATTAACCTTAGTAAGAGAAATGTCTTTTTATCAATTAAATTCTCAAGAACAAGGACTCGGGTCATAAAAGATATTTTGGTAATTCATGAGATACAATTTTCAATGATATACCTCGGGGAAACAATTTTTAATTGATGGGTGAAGAAGGAATTATTTGAGAACCTTATTAGAAGAATTACTGGGGGGATTATGAATTAGAATAACAGTTTTCGCTCTTTTGGGGGATTGTTGGCCTTGATTAACAGTGTGATTTATTCTATTCTGATGCATGTCTTGTCCATTATCACTCCTCCCTAGGGGAGTATTTTTTCCATAGAGAATATGATGAATAGGTTACTTAAAATGCTAACTACATGGGTAGGTATTGCTAGGCTTCCTGGTATCGATGACTAAACTAGTGGAAGAAGAAGGATTCATCCGTAGAGATATTTCAGTTTCCATGTAGGCCATGCTGGTGCATCTGGACCGGGATTTTATGGGGGGAAATAAATTTGTGCTCAAACTCTCATACATAATTCTGTAAAAAACTAGGAAAACTGGGATACCAGGAAATTGTCTTGGATGGGGAAAACGGTGGCAGTTCTCTTGGGAATATAACATGGGTCCTCGTGATGGGTGATTAGACGAGGGGAGATTAACATGTGGAGAGACAATTGGGTTGGGGATAAATTTTTTTCCCTCACTTTCTAGGGACAGAGATAAAGGAATGAGAGGATAATAATCACCCTATATTGGTTGATGCCATTCTGAATCTCAAGATGGCATACCTTTTGAAAGATGTTGTGATTCTTGAGGAGGATGATCGATGTTGTTTCACTAAGGCTAGATCGGGGTACTTCAATGGGGGCGATTTTTGTGGGTTGATCTGGTAGTAAGGGGAACATGATGAGTGAGGTTCACACTTGTGGTGTAGGGAGTTTCCCACGAAGATGAGTTTTATGGTATGGATAAGATGGAAACTGGCTCTCAATATAGATGATAATATAAAAAAGAAAGGCATCTGCTTTGCTTCCTGATGTTTCTGCTGTTCTATTCCTTAGGCGGAGTTAGTGGTTCATCTATTTCTTAACGGTGAATGAGATTTTAGTCTATGGTCTTTCATGGATAAGTGGGGAAGCTTCAATAGATCATTCCCTTCCATTCAAGAGTTTCTCATATGTTGGTTTCTAGGTTCAGATCAACATGGGATGGAGTTCAAGGTATGTAGTATCATGGTTAGATAAATCTTATAGATGATTTGGGAGGGATTTAATAAATCCAGAACAGGATTTTAGATGAAAATTTCCCTGTGGGAAGTAAGAATGAAGGAATTACTGCACGATTTAGGTTCTCTGGTAAAAGTGGGGTAGCAATCCCATACCCTTTGCATTCTGATGAAGAGACCTCTGGCCAGCATGAGTTCACTGGGCAGCTAGATTAGATGGAAACCTTTGTGGAGTGGTTTCAAATTTAATATTGATGGTTCATTTATAGAGGGACTGATGTGAGGGGGAGGGTTGGTGTAGGATAGGAATGGCTCAATGATAGTTGCTTCTAGTAGCTTTCATGGGTCGGGAATCTCACTAGGTGCTGAAGTTTTAGCGTTACACACATGATTCATGCTTTATAAAAGGTTCTCCTTGCAGGTATCTAATGTGGAATTGGACTCTGAGGTTTTGATTTAGGCATTGCATGGTAATTTCGAGGTGCCTTGGCTGTTAACATATCTTTCTCGTAGGTGTGTCATGGAGATTTCTAATGGTTGCTATGTTAGAAATATTCCAAGAGTGGCCAACATTGTTGTGGATTCCCTTTCTCGAGGGAGTTTCCCTAAGGAACCCCTATTAGTTTTCGCAAGAATGGGGTATTTGCCTCTAGAATGTAATGTTTTTGTCTTAGGGGATTACCTATACCTCCATCAGTTTAGACCTACTTGATTTCTTGTCTATGTGTATGGGTTTTCTACCATTTTGAATAATTAAAAACACAATTATCAATTGATTGAAATTATTTAAAACGGTGTTCCCTGATAGAGCTCCAATGAATTGGACAAAGATTAGTACCATGATACATCAATTGAAATGAGGGATTATTCATGCTAATTCAAGTGAAATGAGGGTTTTCTCATTCTCCATTTTCAATGAGCCTTGGATCATGCAAATATCATGTTAAATCTTGATGCCACATTTCCAGGTTATGATAATCATTCTATATCATGACTTATTATTCATGTTTATCTTATACTCCATTGATATTCCTATTGCCTAAAAAGTGATTTATTCATCATGTTATGCATTTTTTACTCTCTTACTTGGCTTTATAGCTCACCCTTTTTTATGCATTTCCTCAGGTTATCCCATTAAATACTAAGTACGATGGAATGTTTTGTGCTAATGTAAAATATGTTTTCAATAAAGATGTGTAGTTCATGTTTCAAGTTGTTATTTAACGTTCCTATTCCCCCAAAAACACTAGACCTCTCTGTTTTCTATGTTGTATCAAGTGAGGATTTTATGTAATAAATTACGTTTATGTGTGAATTAAATAAAAGGGTTGTTATAGTTTGTATCAGAGGATATGTTTAGTTATTTTTTGGATTATTATTATAAAAAATATAATGAAAGGATTCGGGATAAGACTAAGTATAATAAAAACATCCCCAAATTTGGTGAGTATTGATTAAGGGTTTTATCAAGAAAATAAATCTCTGACTAGATATGAGTGGGTAGAGGCGGTTATGGAACATATGTATCTAGGGGTAAAACCCGATAACACCGCTTTGAGCTAAAATTGAATGGGAACTAGTGAACAATAATGGGAATTGCTTCAATCTTTGTTACAACACTCTTAGAGGATATGCTTTTGTAAATTCATAAGCTTACTACAAACCATTATTCAGGGAGAAAAAAATCCCAAAATAATAAATGTTAGGAGATAGATCAAGGATAACATAGATTGAAGCCTATAAATTCATAAGTTATGAAAATAAATGTAATTTATAAGTTTTCATTTTTTTCATTGGATTCCCCTTTATATGTTACACCTATATTTCCTTTTATTCCATCCAATGACTAGTAATAGGAGGACTCGGGATAACAACCGATGTCAAGACCAATGTGATGATTGTTCTAATGAGATGCCCAATCCCATGAGAGCAGGGATCACAAAATTTGAAATGATACTCTCTAATTTAACTCATGTTTTTAATAGAAACATGGTTCAATATGAATTTTCAACCCCCCCCCCCCCCCATAAAGAACAAGTCGCAATTGCTAGCTTCATAAGACAAATACCTCCTGATTTAAATGGATCATTTTATCCCTCAATTTCTGAAGAATGGATCAAATCCATTGAAATGATATTATCTATACTTCAATGTTCTAAACAAGAGAAGGTTCTTATAGATACTTATCGTATGAAGGGTAAATATGATAAATGGTCTACATTGATCAAAAATATTAAGCATGAGGAGGAGATAGAGGCATTGGAATGGACGTATTTCCAAAAAAATGTTTTTCAATAAATATTTTCCTCACACCCTCCGACTTAATATGGAAATGGTCTTCCTTTCCTCAAGAAATAAGACAAAAAATCCATCCGATCGTATTAGGAAAACTCTATAAGGATTGCACGATAATCCTTCGTCTTTGTCGTTGCCCCTGAATGCAAGGTTGATCACTTATTTATTGGGATAAAACCAAGCCTACAGAAAGACCTAGAAATTCATGACATCGAGATCTATTAAGAAATTGTTCGATGTGACCTCAAAGTTGAAATAGAGATAAGTGAATCTCATAGGTATCATGGGGATAAGAAGAGTAAGGTGGGCTTAAATTCTGGAGGTCCGATGGATACATCCAACGGTGCTATGAAAATCCATCACCCCACTTTCCAAAAGTGTGGAAAGAAGCACCCTAGAAATTGCCTGAAGGGGATGAGGAAATTCTTTAGGTGTGGAAGATATGTGCACCTGGCCATTAATTGCGCATAATAAAACCCCAAAGCTGTGATAGAGGAGAGGAACAAACTATTCGACCCTCAGTGCGTTTTTCATTGCTTCAAATACAAAGAACCATGGAACTTTTCAAACTAGTTCACTATTCCAAGGGTTTTCAAAGGCAACCAAATACCTCCACTACTGTAAAGGCATTATTTTTCCATAACTACCATCGAAGTGAACCCCGAAAACGAAGTGGTGATAGGTACGCTAGTTATTCATTCAAGAATAGTGAATGTACTTTTATATTCTGGTTCTACATATTCTTTTATACCCTTGAAGATTAATAGAATAATCCCAACATAACCACAAATCATGGAGGTAGATATGCCTGTGATAATGGAAAATGGGGAAACCATTGAAACCCATGAATATAACTCCTCCACTATCACAATTTGTGGAGATAACTTCCTGGAAAACCTTTTGATACTCCCTATAGTGAAATTTTATGTAATTCTTGGCATGGATGGTCTTTCCCAATATAAATACAACAAAAATTTCTGTGAGTGGAAAATCACTCTCCATATAGAAAATTGACCCTTGATTATGTACAAATTCAAGGAGATGGATGAATCTTTTGTAGCACCATCATCTCAAGCGTGGATATTGCTTCCCTATGAGCATGAATATCTTGCTCAGATGATTGACTCTAAGGAAGAAACCATCCTTGAGGATATGCCTATTGTGAGGGAATTCGCTGAAGTGTTTCTCGACGAATTTCCTGGTCTTCCTCTTAGAAGAGATGTTGAATTCTCAATTGATATTATACCTGGGAAATTTACAATATCCATGAATCCATATAGAATGGCTATTGTGGAGCTTGAGGAACTGAAAAAACAACTACAGGAGAATCTGGATAAATGGTTTATACTCCCATGTGCTTCACCATGGGTTGCACCAGTCCTCTTCATCAAGATGAAGGATGGGTCAATACACCTTTTCATAAATTATTGTGAGCTCAACAAAATAATGATAAAGAATATGCATCCTCTTCAACGAATTGATGACTTGTTTGATCAGTTACATAGAGCTCAATACTTCTCTACGGTGGATCTATAGTCGGGATAATACTAATTAACTGTGAAGAAGGATGATATCCCTAAGACTACTTTTCGTACAAGGTACATGCACTATGAATTAATAGTAATGCCTTTGGGGCTCACTAATTCTCCATCAGTTTTGATGGACATGATGAATAGAGTCTTGAGATATTACCTAGACCAATTTTTTCTAGTATTTATAGATGATATTCAAATATACTCTAAAACCAAGTAAAAGCATGAGAAGAATCTATGAACTATACTACAGACCCTGTGAAAGGAGAATCTCTATGAAAAGTACAACAAGTGAGAGTTCTGGTTAATGTAATTATCATTCTTGGGTCAAATCATCACAATCAATAAGAAATCCATGGATCCCTCCAAGACAGCTGCAATAGAGGGATGGAGGAGGCCAACATCGGTGACAAATATTCGTAGCTTCCTAGGGTTAGATGAATATTATCATTGATTTGTGAGAAATTTATCATGATTGTAAAACCCTCTAACCAATCTAACCTAGAAGGGTGCCATGTTTTCTTAGATTGATGAATGGTATGAAAATTTCAAGGAGTTAAAACGAAGGCTAATCTCTGTGCCCATTCTCACACTTCCCATAAGTGAAGAACATTTTGTGGTATTTAGTGATGCCTTGAAGAAATGAATGGGAAGTTTGTCGATGAAAAATGGAATATTTATTTCCTATTCTTCAAGGAAATTGGAAGTTCATGAGAAAAACTATCCAACACGTGATCTGGAGTTGGCTGTAGTAATCTTCACTTTGAAAATTTGGCAGCATTACCTCTTTGGGGAGAAGTGTCAAATATACACAGATCATAAAATCCTCAAGTATATATTCACATATAAAGAGATAAACATGCACCGATGAAGATGGTTAGAGCTGATCAAAGACTACGACTTCTGAATCCATTACCACCCTGGGAAAGAGAACAAGGTGGAGGATTCTCTATGTAGAAAGGAACCGACAATTATATCATTGATGTGAATTGAAAATGGTCCAATCATTTTAGATTTTATTACGATCGACATGTGAATCAAAAATAAGGGAACATCATAAATCACTTCACAAATGATTGCTCAACCATCTCTTTTGGAACAGTTAAAGGATTTTCAAAATGAGGATGTGGGAATTCAAAAAAAAGTGGAAACTATTAGAAAAAAAATATCTCAATGTTAAATGTTAATGAAGAAGGAATTTTGAGATTCGGGTCAAGACTATGTGGTCTATAAAATTCGATGTTAAAGAAAAAAAATTTGGATGATGCACATTATTCAAATTTATCTAGTCACCCAGGAAACCCAAAGATGTATTGAGATCTCTGAGAGCTTTATTGGTGGGATAACATGAAGGAAGAGATTTCTAAGTATACCTCAAAGTGCCTAGTATGTCATCAAGTGAAGGGAGATAGGTAGAAGTCTAAGGGGATGATGAAATCATTCCCCATACCAGTATGGAAATTTGAAAACATCACCATAGACTTCTTCACCAGAATTCCAAAGACATCCAATGGAAATAATGATATCTTGGTTATTGTAGATCTTCTTATAAATACTGCACACTGCATTCCAATTTGAGAGGATTTCTCATTGGATCCACTAGCATGAATATATATCATATGTGTGGTAAGGCTTTATGTAATACCATTATCTATTATTTCTGATCGAGATCCAAGATTCACCTCTATGTTCTGGAAGGGTCTTCCACATGCTCTGAATATTGAGCTAAACTTTAGTATGGATTATCATCCTCAATTTCATGTCCAATCTATGTGGACTCTCCCAACACTTGAGGACATGTTGATGGAATGATAAATGTAATTCAAATGATTATGGGATCAAAATCTTTCTTTGATTGAGTTGTCTTAAAATAATAGGTTCCACTCATGAATCCAAATAGATCCTTATTAAGCCCTTTATGGAAGAGGTGCATAACACTAGCATGTTGTGATGATGTTGGGGATAGAAAATTTTTAGGTCTAGAAGTCGACTAAGAAATGGTGGAGAATGTTAATACCTTCTAGCACCACATTAAAGTTACTCAAAGTCGAAAAAAGATTAATGCTGATAATAATCGACAAAACCTAGAGTTTGATGTTGGAGACATGGTATTCCTACACATATCACCATGGAAGAGAATTATGGGATTATGGAATAATATAAAGAATATTCTAAGGTACATTGGCCATTTTGAGATCCTTGATCGCATTGGCGAAGTGGAATATCGACTAAAACTCCCACCAAATCTGTCTCAAGTACATGATGTATTCCATTTATCACTCTTGAAGAAGTACATACCTAACCCATCGCATGTACTCAATCCAGAGGTGGTACCATTGCAGAATGACCTCTCTTATGATGAGAAGCCGGTGAATATCTTATATCATAGATAAAATGTTCTAAAAATTAAGGCAATCCCCCTCTTAGAAGTGTTGTGGAGAAACCAAAAGTTTGAAGAAGAAATGTGGGAATCAGAGGAAGTGATGAAGCAGAGTTACCCTCATCTGTTTTAGTGTGTGAAAATGAAATTTGAGGGAGAAATTTATTAAGGGGGAAAGATTGTAATGAACCAAACTCTTATTAATTAAAATTACTCTTGATCTTGTTAAATGTATTATAATGTAAAATAGTTATATAAAATATTCACTTCCTTGGTTTTATGTTTTTATATTTCAAAATACCATTAAGAATTTTTAACTTTTATAATACATTCATTGAATAGTGATCACATTATTTGTATAAATATAGGGCTTTAACAAATCCAATTTACTCAGACAAAGGAAGCGATGGCCTCATCCAGTATAATTTCTCCATAAAAAGCCCATTTTTCAGAGCTCTTAAAGGAGGTGGTGTCACTGAGATTTGCTATTGACCAATCCCAAGTTAAGATTCAACATGTTAAGCTTGAATGGAACCACTGATGTGTGAAGTAGAAGTTAATAGAGATTACCACCCGAGCGATGTTATCTGAGACTCCCCAAGAGTCTGTCACCATAACACACCATACCCTTAGGTCTAATGAGGCTGTTATAATGGGTTATGTAACAAGACACTATCACTATGATTTTGTGCATTATTTTTGTATATAATAAATAATATACATTCATTTTATTATTGTTACTTTGTAAACCGTTTTTAAAATAGAAATAGTATTTTATTTATTTAATATTCAATTAAGAAATCTATTTTGATGAATTAATGGGTTTTTGAATTAAATAATATTTTAATAAAATATTATCAGTAAATTAATTTCTATTAAATATAAATGATCATATAATTTTTATGAATACAATTTTTATTTTTATTATGGTTTCAAAGTCGTTTTTTGTCAAAACCAGTGAATTTTTTATAAATTTCATTTTTATTTTAAAATTAAAAATAAAATATTTAAAAAATAATTTAGATAAAATGAACATTATTTTTTAAATCAGGATGTAAAAATTATCCAACAGTTAATTTTTTATAATTTTTTGATACAGCTGATTTTTTGGGTAAAATTTAAATACCATTTAAATATATAATTTGTTTTATGACATCATAATGTCCCAATAGTGATATAAAAAAATAATATAAAAGGGATATTTGGAAAATATATGTTCTACATTTAAAAATTTGGAATTTTTATTTTTTTGATACATTTTATGGTGCCTTAGTGGACCTTCTAAGATTTATAAAACATTTTAACTTTTTAAAATGATTTCTTTAAGAGTGTGACCCACCTCCATATAAGAAATCCTAATATTTTAATAAATTTGGCCATTTTCCTTATAAAATAATGTATTAAAATCCCCTTTAGAAAAAACCATGAGAAAAAATTATGGGTTAGTTTTTGGTTTTTATTAGTTTAATGTGTAGTTTCCAAAACCTAAATAATAGAGAATTCCACTCCCTTTTCCTATACAATCCCACCTAATCTCCCACTTCTCTTTAATAAGAACTCTTCAATCACATACATACCCTTCCCAATTCTCTCTAGAATCCTCGCAAGGTTCCCTAATCAATAAATAATCCCCTCTCAAGCCTCTCCCAAGCCTTTGAGATCACACTTCCATGTAAGGGATTTCTTCCTCCGTCATTTTTTTTCCCCGTTTCTTTATGTTGTTATACCCTTGTCTTTTCAAAAAAAAAGTCGGGGTATGATTTTACACCTCTAATATAATTCCCTAATTATGTTAAAATGATGTGATACCCCTTTATCTCTCATTAATTCTTCCCATGTAAACACGTTACCATGCCGAAATTCTGTAAGGTATTTCTCTCTCCTCATTTACATACAAGAAATTATTTTGTTTTATGAATCTAAATTCCAATACATATATTGGTACATGTATCTATATGACCCACATACTTTCTATTTCATGTACATATGATAACACACCCATTTCTCTCTCACCAACCATTTTTATGAATTCTTATGTCACGCCATTATGCTACCGAAATTGCACCATGATTTTCCAAGCCAAAATCATGTGTAGTTAATAGTATGCCCATTTCTCTATAAAGGGAATTAAAATTTATACACATTACTTATTGATTATATATTTTCATGTACTAATTCCACATTCCATTATCGTTTAATAACTGATAATGTTTAATGAATCCATGTTATATTATCCATGTGTCATAGTTATGCAAGAAATGAAATGATTAAGAAGGGTCCACCCTGATAGCTCTACATTGCATTGGGTAAAAATTATTATCATGATACATCAAGTGAAATGAGGTTTTACTCATGATAATTCAAGTTAAATTAGAGTTCACTAATGATTCATGTGCAATAACCCTTGGATCATGCTAATATCATGTTAAATGGTGATTCCACATGTCCATGTTATGATAATCATGTTATATAATGGCTTATTATTCATGTTTTTCTTATGCTCTATTGATATGTCTATTTCCTAACATGTATCATATTATTAATTTTATGCCTTTTTTACTAACTTACTAGGTTTTAAAGCTCACCATTTTTTACACATATCCTCAAGTTATCCCATGCAATGCTAAGTATGAAGTAATGTGTGTGGTCGTGTAAAAGATGTTTTCAATAAAGATGTGTATTTCATGTTTTAAGTTGTTGTGTAATGTTCCTAAGCCAAAAAGATACTAGACATCTAAATCTTCTATGTTGTATCAAGTGAATATTTTATGAAATAAATTATGTTTACGTGTGAAATAAAGAGCAAGGTTGTTATAAACACATATATGGAAAATAAAAATTCGAAGAAATAAATCATAAAATTATAAGAAAAACCATCCATGGATACACCATAAAATAATAAAGTGAGAAAACAACCATTAAATATACCATGATGTGTATGACAAAGAATAAATGACACAGCACAATATTGGGATCTTGTGTATGGGAATACGTACATAAGAACATAAACAAAACACTAAGGTATAAATAATGTGAATCCAACTAATATTGTTTCTTCTATAGTCTATCGATATCAAAACTTTAGTGGTATTACACACACTAAAGTGACAAGTCCATTCACCTATGCACCCACGGTTCCAAATGTGATATAATTTCTAAAAATCATTTGAAAACCATTCTCACAATTTATAAAAAAATTAATAGTAAATAATTACTGATTCTATACTTTTGCATCCATATTAGAGAAAAAAGAACCTTTAATACATTTTATCAGACACATACTGTGCATAAATATGTTTTCAAACAAAACCCCATTTAAAAAATGAATCTGTTGAAAAAAATACTATTTTATATCAAAAAAATAATTTAATAAAGATATTAAAGGAATTAAAAACTAAAATCATGAAATTCTTTATTTAAAACCATTATATAGACAAACCTACCTCAAGAATAGAGGATAACAATTCTCCTTTTAATATAGAGATTGGGAGAAATAAGATCATGTACTCATGATCTTAGACCCATAACAACAGTTAAAAATTACTATCTAACCCCTAATATTTGGTATTAACTTCCCGTTTAGGTTCTAACTGGATAGTAGGAGAAGAAATCAACATATGATCTACTAATAAGAGATGAAATCATATCAAAACAGAACATTTCATATAGAGATCTACAAATAATGAATGAAAACTTCCAAAAATACAAGGGGAGAAGCCTATAGAGAACTGGGGAAGGTTTAGATTGATCCAAATAATGATTATGGGGTGATTGGATATAAAAACCCCTAGGTAAAAGAGTTAAATTTCAATTTTTTAATGGTTTGGATCAGGGTGCACGGTTAGGACACACTGTTTGAAAGATCATGCACTATCCTTGAATGGAATATGCCCCTTAAAAAACAAGCCTTGTGGTTTCAGGAAGAGAGTTGAACAGTTTTGAGAACTGTCCTAAAGTCATGAGGCACCCCTAGATAACCACCCACACACCTGCACAATCTCTTCAGTGAGCAGCACAAATTAGCTAATCATTATCAAATTGTGATAAATTTCATAGAGACCTCACATATCTATATAACATGGTTAGCTAACCATTATCAAATAGTTGACTCAACAACAATTCTCACTCCCACATTTCATGTATATCCCATATACACTACCATAGTACACATAATAGGGGAACTTTTTTTTACCATGGAGTACCTTTTCACAGGGATCCATAATTTGAACTCATTTCTCAACCATAGTGGTAGTAGGATCAAGATAAAAATCTTCCTATTAGATCACATGGGAAGGGTCAGTTGATACCTCCTTATATTGGAAGCATAAAAGACATCTTTAATTGATATTAAGAGATATCGAAAGTCCAACAAATAATCCACCTTTCCAAGTTATTCAACAATCTCAAAGGCATTAATAAACCCTAGTGCGAACTTACCTTGCTTATATAACCGGTAGCGTCCCAAGTGATTTGAAACATTTATAATAATCTAATCACCATCAACAAACAATAATGGAAAAAATGATAGTCAGTGTAACATTTGTGATGTGTTTTTTCATGACCAATCTTTTCTGGATCAACTAAACCTTTCTGTTACCTCATAAATAGGGCTTAGTACAACCAAGGATCTCTACCGCAACTCTTCCTAGTACATGGGAGATCTACATAGTCGACCATATAGTGCATCAAATAGAGACCCCTTAATCAAATCCTATTAACTATTTTTATAGGGTAATTCCACCATAGGGTGTTTTTCCCAAGAACCACCAAAATAAATCATACATGGTCAAAGTAAATCCTCAAGAATTTGAGTATCACTCTCAGTATGTCCATCTATTTTTGGATGATATACTGTTCTTAATTTCAACTGGGAACCCATAACCTCAGGAAACCCTTTCCAAATATGATATGTGAACTGTATGTCCATATCAGAAATAGTCACAGGGGGGTACCATTAAGTCCCATAACCTCTCAAACCTACAAATTCATGATCTACTCCACCTTCATCGCCAACCTGATTGTGGGGAAATGTGTTGATTTCATAAGTTGATCAATGATCACCCAAATCAAATCCTTCAAACTAGGATTATGTGCAAAACCAATGAAGAAGTATATTAATATATCATCCCAATTCCATACCATAAGGGACAATGATTACAAAAAACTAACTAGTCATGGTGCTCCACCTGAAGAATCTAACAACTAATGTATCATTCCACAAAGTCTCTAATTCACTACCTCATCCCCGAACACCAATATTGATGTATCATATCATGATACATCATCGCAGTCCCATGGATTATGGACCAACAAGACTAGTTTCCATTATCCAAAAATTCCTATATCATAGATATCTAACAACAAAACATCATCAAAAAAACAACATTTCAATGGGAGGCAGAGGCTACCCACCTAAGGTCTCTCCACTATTTAGGGTTTTACTAATGCATTGGAAATAAATGTCTGATAACTATTAATTTTGTACTCTATCGTCAAATAATGTGTTAGAATTCACCAAATATAAGAACACTAACCTTCCAGCCTCTTCTATTACCAAACTCATCTTAGTGAAAAAACTCATCATAGAACCCTGCTCTTATAATTCTATCAATACTTCAGTTGTAAATTTATTACTCAATGTATCAGTGACCACATTTCCTTCCTAGGAGTATTAGAAATATAAACATAAAAATTATAATGATAATCAAACCAGAATCTCAATCACAAATTCATATCCCTCTAAGTGAAAATATACTTAAGGATTTTGTGATCATAATATACCATGAACCACTCCCAAAATAGGTAGTGATTCCATGTTTTGAGTGCATTAATAATAGCTTCCAAATAAAGATCATGGATTGGGTAGTTATTTTCATGAGGGTGTAATTTGAGAGAGGCATAGGACACCAATTATTTTACCAGCATTAAATGTTGAACCAGGTTCCAAATGAATCAACTCTGGAGACAAATTAAACCTCCTATACAGTTCCTAAAAATATCGATAAAATTTTTCATTCCATTAAAACATAACACCCTTGTTCGTTAAATCATTCATTATAGATGAAGAATTGGATAAGTTCTAAACAATTGACTTGTAACATCACTCCAAGCGCAGGAATCTCTGGATCTCAAACATTTTTATAGGATGCTACTAGGATATTACCACGTATATCTTTTAAGGATCTACTGAGATTTCTCACCTGGATATAACATTTCCTATAAAAATCACATATTGGATCAAAAATTAACATTTGTTAAGATTACCATACAAGGAATATTCTTTCAAGATTCCCAATATGAAATGAAAATGATACATCTATTCCTACTATAACATGGATTATCACAAAATATTATCCACAAACATGACAATAAAATAGTCCAAGAATGGATGAATGATTTCGTTCATCAACACCATAAATACTGCCAGAGTGTTAGTGATTTTGAATGGCATTAAAAGAAACTCAAAATGCCAATATCGACTCTTAAATGGTGTCCTAGATATATCCTCCTCTCGAAATCTAAATTAGTGTATCCCCAACAAAATGTAAATCATTGAAAACTAATGAACCCCTCTGATTTGATAAAATATATCATCAATTCATAGAAATAGATACTTATTATTAACAGTCACTATATTTAGATTTCAATAATCAATGAAAAGTTTTAATCTTCTATCTTCCTTCTTATATTGAAGATAAGTGAGTCTTAAGGTGAAAAAATATAAAGAATATCCATTATAGTAAGGGTATCATGAACATGAAGGAAACCAACCTTGTTTCTTCTGCCTAAAATGAATGATCCACATTATATACCATCATAATATCCATACCATATCCAAAATAAATAGTGATGAATATGGATTATTCATCCATATGTTCCCTCACTAACCAAGATATTTGGGAAAAATAACTGGAGCCCAAAATATTTGGGGATCAGCAAGGTTATCTGACACGAGTGGGGTGTGAAAAGAAATCACAAGAAAATAAGAGTATAATATAACTACACACAAGCTCAACCTATAGGGTTCACATCAAAAAATTTTACCATATCCCATGATCATCACCACACCACCACCACCACACACTACCATCACTACCAACTATAAACCACAAAATAACCCCACTCCACCTATAAAATATCTGTAAAACCCAATATTTACTCCCATATTTAATCATGTAATCAACTAATTCCAGTTTTACAATTTACCAACCATGTTACCTTCATTATACCCTTAAATTAAATATTTAATGAAAACCCATTTCTAGATTTTACCTATATTTATTTCCTACTATTACACATTTATTTTAACCATTCACATCTCACCTACATTATCACACATTCTTATCAAGAGGCGAATCATGTTGTGGTTGATCTCTCTAATAATGGTATTTATGTAAATATTACTTTGTTAGAAGATCATATATTCAATTTGGTATCTATTTATAATATATTGTCATAAAATCCTATCTTTTATAATATTGTACCTCTTTTTGTTTTAAAAATATTCCTTGGCCACTTTGGCCAAGGAACCATTAAAATAATTGACCCACTTCCCAACTCAAGACAATTCCCATAAAAAATTAAATTCCACTACCATGACCACACAATTTAAACCCAAATAAACAACACCAAAATATATAAGTGTCACATAATATCCAATTTCTAATATCAACCACTACTAAAATTCCTATTTAATTCATACTTTAACAACGATTAAACATCTCTTACAGGGGAGTTAACATAAAAATTTACATATTTTACATAATCTGTTCTTTTTTTTCTTTTCATTATTATCCATTTATAAAGGGTGGTTCAAGAAATTAATTCAAAATAAAAACAAAAAATTATTAGCAACAAGAAAAAACAACCAACAATCATATGAAAAATACCTTATAAAATATATAACCACTTCTAAATCACTCATCCCCCTCCAATTTTCCTTAGTTCACACCATTACTATTATTAAGGAAATTCATACTATCCACAAAATGGAAAAACTATCATGAAAATTAAACATTATACAAAAAAATAGAGATAGTTCTTGAATCCTCAACCTTAATCAAAGATTTACAATTTGTTGCGTAAGGATAAGCTAGATTAAGATGTTCAATCAGCCATAATCACATAAGGAAACCCACATATACAAAAACCCAACAATAACCATCAAGAAAATTACTCAAATAAAGAAAACCAATCATTAAACTAATTCAATAATATTACAATATGAATAACAAGGTGAAAATTGAGAGAAGGGGGGTAGAATATCACCATGGATTGTTATCAGTTGATCTCTTGATGTCTGGAGCCAAAAAAGTAAATGTGTGTTCATGGGTCTCTAGGGTTGTATATCTGGTAGATTGAGGTTAATAGAAATAAATATAAATTGGAAAAACTCGTAGAGAATTTAAAAAGTATTCTAAAAATGGAAAACAGTGTGACGTAACGTGATATGCCACCTCTGTGTTGCAATGGTCTAATTTTACCAATCTCCTAGAAGCCATGATATGAATATCCGATAACTATTTCCCTTTTATCTCAGTCAACATTCCAAATTTGATATGACTGAAGAAGGGTTATATAATAAAACATACCACCATTGAATGACATCACTCAAAAAGAACCGTTGAAATCTTCCTCCAATATATCATGTTGTGATAAAGCTGACCATCCATGAAGATCATCCACTAAAAATATCAGAAATATCATGTGTCACGTCAATCCATGATAAATCTTTTATATCAAAACCAGAAAATAAGAAAATGGGTAACTTTATTATTCATCGAGACTTCTAAAGGTTACCTCACAATATGACACACCTAGTTATGTTGTGACCAAACCCCCAATTCCAACACCAACTCTCATGACTCACATACGAGGTCTGCAACACATTCTCCATGTTGTGACAAAGTAATAGTATATCATTACCTATTTTTCATCCAACCAATAATGTCACTATGCCCAAGTTTATTGTATGACCTACTTTTTCAATATTTAATATCATCTTTAATAGTGTCTACCATCATCCAATCTCCTCTGGACACCGCCAACACCTGAATCCTGTGATGGAATGGTCCAGAAAGGCCTATGTCATTACATTATATACAACTCAAAAAATTATCATTCTAAATAATAAAAACCAAAATCATCATGTAAAACCAAATCATCCGAGACTAACTCTCCCTATTAGATACCTCCCAAACAATGAAAACACCACCACCAAACACAAAACAGAACTAAATAATGAATACTATCAAAATTTCCATATACAATTTTTTCAAACATCTCAGAAAAAATAAAATAATCCAGTTATTAGGGAAAAATATTAAAATAGCTTGAGATACTAAGAATTAATCTATGAATAATGTTCCCACATACTCTCTTATTAGACACCATACCTCTACAAAATGAGAACCAAATGGAGAACTAACTTGTGTAACACCTTCTCATGTCAATCATGGATCACAATTGTCCACTCTAGGTGCATCACATCGTCCTCCACATCCATATATCCATAGTAAATAACATAAAAGTTATCATGAATATATTTATAGATATGTGACGTTTGGAAAACATCATAAATCTACTCCATCTATTGGGGATGTGTCAAAAGATAAGGCTCCCCCACCGACATGTAACATAGATTCTAAAGGACTAATAAACTATCAAGAAATAATAATCCCATTACCAAAAATGATCTTCCCCTGATGAGGGGAACCCCTCAAGAACACACAATCACTAATTTTTAACTGTAATGGTCTTTTCCTCTGATTAACATATGAATTCTAGTGGTCCATTACTACCGTCATCATTGATGATAGAAACTCAACATGAAATTTTATTTTGAAACCCATCCCTGGAAACATATAGTTCCTTATTCCACATGAGATATAGAATCTACCACGGGTGTGATGCCCCTTGAATATGACTAACTGAATCACGGGGGAGCATAATCACCTGTGTCCTAGCCAGTATCCCTTGTTAAAATAAAAATGTTTTAACTACATTTTTTCTATATAAAAACTACGAAATACTCACGGATTCATAACCCCAGACTCTATCCTAACTCCCATCCATAGCATTAATACCAATTTTTCATGACCCACCCCACTAGGAACCCATATTGGGCCTGTAGTGGTGATTAAAGTGACCCTTGTGGCACACCTATAAAAGTCAATAGGTTTGTTACTAAAATATAGGGTATAAAATATCAAAATTGGATAGATTTAACTTATATATACCAAGAAAATAACAAGAAATCCACCAATCAACACCATAATAAAATGAATTATCCCACAGTAAACCACAATGCATGATATGTAATAAAAATATAAAGTCACCAATGAAAATTCTAAAACAAAACCAAGGTAGTAATTCCAGAGGAAATCACAAGCTCCAAGTTAAAAATTTCTTACTCAATCACCAAAATCTCCATAGAATCCAAAAAATAGATTTATATATAGGGCTCAACAAAACATGTATACTCAGTAGGATAATCTTTAAGACCTATCATTTATGAGGTAAAAGAAGAATATTAATTCCGTAGTGAATAAATGATAGAAAAAATAATCACATACTAATTCAACTACAATCCAGCTTCCCCATGTATCATTCACTAAGTAATGAATCTCATTATAGAAAATTTATACCGAATAATACAATCACAAGGGTACCCCACACAACTTCCCCAATGGTTTTTCTACCTCACCCCCAACCAATGGAAAGCATATTGATGTTTCCAATCCTTACATGTCACCAAAACCATATCAATATAATATATATATCTAGTCAAATATGATGTGGCTCAGAGAAAAACCTTATATACCCCAACACACTTAGGGTCCAACATAAATATTTGTACTAGATCACTTCCAAATCCATGTAAACATATCATTTTCAGTAGGGTATCATGAATATGTATGATTCCAACCACATTCCCTCCCTCTAACATAAATAAACCCCACCATATACATTCATCAAAGACGTACCACATCCAGAATAGAGAGCAGATAAGAGGGAGTAGTTATCCATCTATTCCCTAACCAACATAGATGTTTATGGAAAACACCTAAAACCCAAAACATTTAGCCATCAGTAAGATTATCTACCTTGGGTGGGGTGTGTAAAGAAATAAAAAGTAACATAGAAGTATAATATATCCACACATAATCCTGACCTATATAGTTCATATAAAAATTTCTCTTCCATAGAACATGATCGTCACAACATTTATACTTCACACAATATTTTTATTTTCAACTATACACAATAAAACCATCCCCAATTCCCACAAATAATATCTATAACTACCAATATCCAACAAAATATCTAATAATGTAATCAACCAATTTTGGTTTTCCGTTTACCATCCATGTTATATATATTATTCTATTCAAATACATATTTAATGAAACCTCATTTTCATGTTTTACCCATGTTTGTTTTTAATTTTTACCCATTAATTTTAACCATCCTCATCACAATTAAATATGTGTTTTAATCAGTTTCATCCCATGCCAATTTTTATATTTTTCATTATAAAAGATCATTTCATAACAACTAGGAAACTATAATACCATCCCAAAACACAAAAAAAATCATTTTCATCATCCACTATACCTCTCAAGCTAATATACATATAAACAGACCAACCACCAAACATTAAAAACCTTCCCACTCATGAAAACTAATATTAGCATCATTGTCTAAGTCATGTTAATCAATCACATCCTTACTAGAAAAATCATGAAAATTACCATAAACAATTAAATTCCACCACCATAAATAAACATTTTACAATAAAAACATAAAACATACAAGAATCCCTTTATAATAAATTTATAGCATTAACCAGTACTAAAATTTCTATTGTAAAGGATACATTCAAAATGATTCAATATCTATTACATTGGAGTTAATAAAAAATATTCCCAGATTTTGCACAATCTATTTTTTACTACTATCAAATTAATTGCCTTATATAAAAGATGGTTCTATTGGTAAATCCAAAAAACAACACAGAATTTGTAGTAGCCGCAACAAACAACCAACAATCATATGATAAATATCTTGTAAAACATATAACCACATGAATCCTCCCTAATCCCTTAAATTTATCATACCTCTATTCATTATATTTATTAATCAAACATATTATACACTAAATTAAATAAATTTCTTTCAAATCCCACATTATTCACTAAAACAAAGTGATTTATTGAACCCTATACCTTAATTGGAGTGTCACAATTCATAGTGCATGGATAAAGAGATAAATAGATGACCACTAAGCTTAAATCATGAAAGGAACCCCCAGAAAACTAAAACACAAGAAAAAACCATCAAGAACATTACTCAAATCCATCAAACAGACCTTTAAAAACATACATGTCCTTCATAGATATAGAAAAATATAAAAACATGATATAAAGGTAGAGGTAAATTCACATCGGATCGTTATGAGTCGATAGCATTAAGTCGAGAGATAACATAAGTAAATATGGGTTTAAGGGTCTCTACGGTAACACCTCTAGTTTCCCAAGGTTCAATGAAATTAAGTTAAATTATAATAATTTGGATATATTTTTTCAATTTATAATAACACTATAAAACATTTCATCATGATGTGACATGCCACGATCACGCTTCAATGGTCTGATTTCATTGAACCATGGAAAATTTCATTGAGAATATTCTATATCTACACCCACTTAAACATATTAAAATTTCAAAATCCAATATATAAAAATGAAGGGAAACTCCATAACCCTTAACACTATAGGTAAAAATCACTCAAAACAAAAAACATTGAAATCATCCTCCTGACCCTCACGCTGTGAAAAATACGAATGATCTATAAAGTTCATCAGTTAATAATATAACAAAAATACCAAGAAACGTTACACTACAACAAATCCTTCATTTCGTGACTGTTAAATCAATAAAGGGAGACTTATTATGGTTTATAAATACATTATAATGTTACCTCACTTCATGACACACCCAATCACTCCATGACTAAACTCCCAACACCACCACCAACTCCCATGACTCATGCACTAGGTTCGTGACACCTATTATACACTACAACATGTCAAGAGTATATTCATCCCTATACAATCTCGAAACCATTACATTCTAACACCCCAGGACACACCATCACATACCTCTCCCATCTAAAATCAAAACTCCAAAAATACTACTCCTGCTCTAAACTTCTCTTGACATCCATAATACCCAAATCAAACTATGTAATAAGTAGAAAAATTATGAATAATTACACTTGTGAATAAGTTTCTTGAGTTGTAACATTCATGTATTATGAAAGTATTCTCATAATATCATTCCTTCATTAGTATTAATAAATTATGTGGTGGTTTTGATATAGATAATATGGGAATCCAATTTCCTTTAAATCTTCTTTTATCATAGTCTCAATTTCATTTTTTTCAGTGTTAAACATTGAACTATTTTCTACTTTATTATTTATATCCAAATCATTTTTACATGATACCTTAATCATCACTCAAATAAACAATTTTGATATCATTTGTGTAAAGTAGTTCTTCATCCATTTTTTTATTATTTCTATGTCTATTCTATATCCATGAATATTAGATATATTTAAATCTTAATCATGGATAAATTGTATTGGATCTTTGTAGAAAGAGTTTATCCCTACAAAATATTGTATAAAATTGTACTAAAGAAATAATTACCATAATTTCATGATATGTATTCCCAAAAATATAAATTGAAGAAGATTTATATACGTCAAATGGATTTCTCAGACTACCTGGTGTTTCCCCTAATAACTCAATGTCCAATTTTGATATCTAGATCAATGTACACCATTAACCCACCTCATATTCCAAATGATATATGAAGAAGGTGGATTTTTCCTGATTTAAACGTGAAATACATCTCATTTCTTATCTTTTTAATCTATTTATTAAATATTTAATGAATTTTAAGATCCAGTAGATGATAAAATAGATAATTATATGAAAGACATAATAGAATGTTTCTCCTAATTTGGTTCATTCGGTAGTACATCATGATTTAATTTATTATTCATAACCAAAGATAATTTCGTAAGAAAAACTATAAAAAATTACACCAAATCCCATTCTATTTTATTTTTCTTTAAGAAAATTAGTTTAATATGAATCACATTCATTTTTCACTTATTTATTCCTGTTTAAATTCATCGACTAAAACCCAGGAGGTTGGTTTGAGGAATGGAAATATCAAATAAAATTAGAGTAAAAATGATATAAATATAAAACATTAATCAAAATATATCTTAACCTATGAAAAAAATTATTAAATAAATATTGACTTAATTCATATCCTTTAATTATTTTTAACTTAATATATAAAAATCACTAAATCTCACTATCATACTAATTTGAAGCACCTCGAACCCACATTTATAGACCTAGTGCTATAAATACATACATTATGTTGATACCAACTGAGATTACCCATGGAATTTACATTATTTTTCATAATTATAAATATATTTTTTAATAATTAAAAAAAAATTCTAGAACCCAAAGTTTTAGTGTTTTTTGAGATCAAAAATATATTTAATCCTGTTTTATAAAATAATAGGTATTTCTTCTAAAACATTTTACACTTTATTCCCAATTGGAAATATATCATACATAGAGTTTTTCATCATTTCCAAGGTAAATTGTGGGAATTAATAAAATAGTGATCTTAACAGCAGAGTATGGGTAAAACATAAAAGATCTAAATTTACGAAACTGTGGTGGTTATAATTAAGATCATGAATAAGTGAGAAGAAAATTAAAAATATAGGTATAAAAACATAATCAAGGAATATATAAATTCTATAAAAATAATATTATGTTTAATATGAACTATGAAAACATAAAAATTAATAATAAAATATGTTTTTTTCAAAAATATAATCATAGGATATTATTAATAAATGCTCACCAGCAGGACCAACATAGTTTATTAGGTTTACTCCCCAAATCCAATAAATATTATAGATTGGGTTCAAATTTGTTTTACTCTCAATTTTCCATAAACATTATAGAGTGTGTTCACTCTCGACAACCTATAAAAATTAGAGACTACATTCACTCCCAGCATCCCAAGAACATTGTGTATCAGTTTCACTCTCCATGTCTCATAAACATTTTGGACTTGGTTCCTCATCACATCCCATAAACATTATTGGATTGGGTTCAATCTCCACATATCATAAAAAATATGGATTGGTATCACCCCCAATGCATCATAAACATTGTAGATTAGGTTCACTCCTCACATCCCATAAATATTATGGATTGGGTTCACTCCCCATATCCAAAACAACATCATGGATTGGGATCACTCCCCACATCTTATAAACATTGTAGATTATATTTAATTCACACATCTCATAATCATTGTGGATTAGGTTCAATACTTATATACCATGAGCATTGTGTATTGAAATTACTCCCCATATATCATTAATATTATTGATTAGGTTCACTTCATACATTCTATAAATATAGTGTATTGGGTTCAGTCCCATCATCCTATAAATATCATTGATGGGATTTACTCCACACATCCTATAAAACTTATGGATTGGGTTCACTCCCCATATCCCATATACACTTTAGATTTTACAATGAATTAAAATTAATAGTTATCCTAAAAATTGATGATTGATTTAAAACATTTCCCATATAAAATAAAAGGATATATAGTCATATAATTAGTTTTTCACAGAAAATTAAATAAAATAGGTATCTAGGTGAATGGACTTAAATTAGAAGAAATAAGTATATAGTATTCAAAATGGAAATGTATTATAAAAAATATTATATTTTTTATAGTTGATTATAATTCATGAAAAAAGGTATCGATTGATCATTAATCACAAAAGGATTTCATTTCTAAAAAACAATGGTTATATTAAAAATTGAATAATAAATCAAGGAATTCCTTTAGCATTGTAATGGATTTTTGGAATAACATATAATGTTATTTGGTTATCAAATAAATAGTTTTGAAAGAGTAAATATCATGAGATAACATAGGTCAATATACCATGTCACTCGATCTTTCCTATCGCAAGGTCTGAGGAATGTTTCCAATTACCACAAGTTGTAAACTATAGCATGTGAATTAATGTATACATCATTAGGAATGATCTTTCCTTATAATAAAATAATAAACAACGAGTTACCACCTAAAAAGATTGATATGACCACCTCATAAGTTAGATATACATGAAAATATCATAAATAGTTTCCATTTATAAACAAACCAAACATCGCATAAGAGTAAAAAAACTCAAAAATTAAAATAGGGTCTAATAAATATATCCAAAACTTCCCAACAACACTACTATTAACTTTAATACAATATCCAATGTAATATAAAAAATTAATGAAAATAAAAATAAAATAATGACGTTTTTAAATGGAAAAATACATGAGATGAAATAACAAAACATAACTAGAGATAAACATACCCCAAACCCCCTTCTTCATTATTCAATAGAATGATCTCAAATTTTGGCCTCCAAAAGTATCAAACCAAAATTAATTTTCCACCAAATATTCCCCAATGGTAAATGTACTAAACTTATAACATAGATCATATAAACTACATACAAACCCTTGTGTGTATAAATGGTGTGGGATATAAAACCCTATTGGTTTTTATGAAAATCATACTATCATTAAACCATGAAAAGAAGGGAAAGAAAAATTTAAAAAAAATTAACATAATAAACATTACAATAATGATATGAAACCGTCTTGAAAAATTTAAATCAATTATCATAAGATAACTATAAATAAATTATCATAAAATAACTAGTAATCATCTATCACATGAATATATAGAATCCTTGGAGACAATCTAGGATAACATAATAATGGAATCCATTTAATTATAATTCATAAATCATTCTAACTACCTAAACACTCAATTTTACATTACCTACCCTTACCAAGAAGAAAATATACCCTTAGTATGGAATAATGCTAACTTGGGACAACTACTGGGTGCGTAATCATAAACTATTGTAGTGGTCATACCGAGATTTCCCACCTACCTAACTAAGGATTCCCATGACAAGAAAATGATGTGAGTAGTCAAAATGTAACATATAGTAATATAGAAAAAAAATTATAACACACCCACTCCTATAATAACCCTTTATAAAAGTAGACCCATTTGGTAGAAAATTGAATATATAATTATAGTATATCTTTATAATAATTAATCCACTTCTCAAATATACAAAATTTCATTTTTAAATAAATAATGCAAAGGGGGTCACTTCACAAGTGACTTAATAATAAATAATAAATAATAACTATTTAAAAAATTCCTTATGAAGCATGAAATCTAAAAGTCATTAGAAATAACAAACAATTATACTCTTTTAAAGCCTAACCAAAACCATTTAAGAATATGAAATAAGTCAAAACAATGAAGCTCTTTTACTGAAATTAGTTAATTCCCAAGTTTTCGAATTTTTCCTTAATCATTGAAAACCATAATAGAAACATATTGATAAATCATTATAGTTTATAAGGGGTAATTTTATAAAATAAACATTAATTAATTCAAAAATTTAAAGGCTTTCATTTTAACAAACATTATGTGAATGTTTATTTCCTGGACACTAGTTTTGAGAATTGAAACATGAGAAATGACAATTTATTCCAATGAAAATAAATAAATAAAAGAAATTAATTTGTCAAATAATAAATGGATATATTTTCTAGAACTTTTAAAAATTTTAAAACATGGATTAAAATATATAATGAAATCTTGGATTTAAATTTAAATAAAATTCATGAAGCATCGTACATAAAATCATTAAACTCAATGAAAACAGTTTTGGATTCAACTTAAGGAGGATATTGAAATCCTTAAACAACTATTTTTATCCATAAACCAATGGAACCCAATAATAAATTTAGATAGGTCATGAACTCTATATTCTATGGCCATGGGAAGTAAGAAACTTGAAGAATGAAGGAAGGTATGGGAACTAGAAAATAATGGATAAGGTTTAGAGGTTTTTACCTTGAGAATCTCACACTAAAATATGATGATCCATCAACTAAAAGAAAAAATGGAAGAATGAGAGGATAAGATGTAGGGATTCATGATCTAATTATGATGGAAAGAGAAGAAGTCACAAGTAATAATGAAATTAAGAAAAACAGATAAAATAAAATATTTAAATAGGATGCATTGTTTGGTCATAGAGTTAGTCTAACAGTTGTCCAATTGTGAATCTATCACTGGAGATAAATATATGACCCACATGGTTTGATCACACGGTTAGTCCAACCATTCACCAGCCAATGGAATGGGATTGAACCTAATATAGGTAAAATCATTTAGTGATGGTTTTTAGTTATAGTTTTTTAAACTGCCACTAAATGTTTAGTTTTTATTTTTTTGTGATAGTTTTAAAAAAGTGCCTCTAAATAAGATTTTTTTACTTTTTTAAAAAAATTATTTAATTTTAGTGGCATTTAATTAAAAACATATTCAAATCTAATTTTTTTTAGCGATGTTGAAACCCATACATCACCATGAAATGACCATAACTTTTGTTATGGGTGTTCATTTTTTCTTCATTGCCTATCAAATTGAAGCTTATGAAATGAATTACAAATATGTTAGATAATAATAAGGAAATAATTAATAATAATAATTTTATTGCAATTCTAATTGAAGTTGAAAATTAAATTTCAATTTCAAATAGACATAACTTTTGATCTACGTATCTGTTTGGGCTCTACGACCTACAAAATTGAAGTTTACAAAGAGCACTTTGTTATGTATATTTGGGGGACCATAGTCCCTATTTTTTATTGATAAAAAGAGGCCCAAAAGGACTCTAAAACGTAGTCTTTAGTTATGATACCTTGATTTTTAAATATTTGATAGAATTTCAACTTTGTTTAAGATGATTTTCCTATTCTTTTTGGGTGTTCTTTGATTTTATTTCATGATTTTAAATACCTATGCATATGATTGTGTTGTAATTATTATGGTCTTCCCTCTTTTAGTGATTTATTATTTATTATTTATTATGTGTGTGTGTGTGTATTTCTGTATATTTATTTATAATTTATATATATCCATCTATATTAATTTATAATTATATATAATTATATTTATGTATATATATTTATATCTATTTATGTATAATTGTGTATATTAATAAATATTTATATATGTGTGTTTGTATTATTTATTATTTATTAATTTTTTATTATTTTTTATTTAATATAAAAATTATTATTTATTATTTACTATTTACTAATAATTTATTATTTTATATTATTTACTATTTATTATTATTTATTTAGTATTTATTATTTAGTATTTAGTATTTAGTATTTATTATTATTTATTATTTATTATTTACTATTTACTATTTATTTATTTATTATTATTTATTTATTATTTATTATTAACTTATTATTTAATTTTACTTATATTTATTACTATTTATTATTATTATTATTATTTATTTATTTATTATTTATTTATTTATTTATTATTTATTTATTTATTATTTATTAATATATTATTTTTTATAAATTTATTATCAATTAATTAAGATTTATTTTCCTTTTTTATTTCATTATTATTAAAAAAAATATTCTTTCTCTTTTATTATTTTTAATTTTTTATTATTTATTTATATATTTTGTTTTTAATTTATTATTTTTATTTATTTATTTTTTATTATTTTTTTGGAATTTATTATTTATTTATTATATATTATTTATTTCTTTATTATTTATTTATTATTATTAATTTATTAATTTTTTTATTATTTATTTTTTTTCTTTAATTATTATTATTTATTATTTATTTCTTTATCTATAATGATTATATGATTTTTTTTATTTTTTTATTTTATTATTTATTTTATTTTCTTTTATTTCATTTTTTTATTTTTTTATTTATTTTTAAATTTGTTTAATTGTTTTTATTATTTCTTTATTTATTATTTATTTACATATTTTTTATTTATTTATTTATGATTAATGTATCATTTTTTTCTTATTTATTATTAAATTATTACATCTTTATTATTAATTTTTCATTTATTTACAATTTGTTTTTTATTTATTATTTATTATTTATTATTTTCAATTTTTTATTTTTTATTTTCTATTTTTTTATTTTTTTTATTTGTTATTATTATTTCTTATTTATTATTTATTTACATTTTTTTATTTACCATTTATTACTAAATTTAAACATATATATGTCTACATAATAAAAAATAGTTATATTAATATTAATAAATAATAAATAATAAATAATAAATAAATATATGTATATATATGTACCTACATATTTTTTAAATGTGTACTTATATATATATATTTAAGCCTTTTTAATCACATCATGAAGAGTATACTGTGATGATATAAATATTATAGAATAAAAAAGAGGTGAGAGGTTCAAATCTCGACCAACGCATATTTATGCATTATTCATACACGGTGTAATAAAAATGTAAATCACTAAATGAGTAAATAAGTAAATAAATATTTAGTAAATAATTACTAATTAATAATTAATAAATATGTAAATAAATAATAAATATATAAGAAATAGTAATTAATTAAGAATGTAAATAAATAAATATTAAATAATAAATATTTGATACAAATTAAAAAAAATACCATAAACTTTTAAAAAAAGTGGTTTTAAATCATTTTATGATGGTTTTGAAAAGCGTCACAAATCATTTCAAAACATCACATTTCACACCAGTTTTCCAAAATTGTCGATATTGATTTAATAGTGGTTTAAACCACTGTTAATTATGTTTTATCATAATGACCCTACATATGATTAAACTGCAAGGTTACTGCTAAATGTTTGTGAACCGTGAGCCACCACTAAACTATGATTTACACAACGTAAGATAAGGTAGAACTATTAAAATTTATAATGCATTAACCATTTGTTAACCGTGTAGAATACAAATTTCCCAAAAATTTGAAAATTCATACTCAAACTTCTCTAATTCCATAAAAATCACTAATTTAATAAGATAATATGAAATCTTGACATTATGGGTATCATGGTGAAATATAATATATTTCTATCAATGTTGAAAAATCCTTCATGCAAAAATAACAGACCATATAACATTTAAAAAATAAATTCCTTAATCAATATACAACATTGAAATAATTACCAATAAGGAAAATATCATTTTCAAGAAAAGACGTAATATCAAGAATATTTTTTTTGGAAAATATGTTTTAAATATGAACAAATATTAAAACATATAATATAATTAGCGACTTTGAAAAAGAAATCTTATCAATGAAGATTGGAAATTATATGAATGTTTAGATAAAACCCATTTAGCATTCTCAATGTATATAAAATATCATTGAAATTAAAGTAATGAAATGTAAATATAAGGGAAAAGGAAATGCGATAAAATATGTAAAATTGGAAAAAATATATTCCAAACACAATTCTTAAATATAATGGTAATAATATGGATATGGAAGATAAATATCCAGTTTAGAGGGTTGTCAAAAAATTTCTTTACAAATTTTAAAATGTGTGTTTTATAAATCATTAATGATGAATATTACCATGGCTTGAATTTTAGAAATGAGTGTATGTGAAGGAATACAGATCATTATTTTGAAATTTAATGTGTATTAAATGAATATTTAATAAAAATTCTTCAACATATGATTAAACATCTAGAATCTCTATAAAGATGAGAAATCGAGAAATAAACCACTACAAACATCATAATTTGTAAGTTATTAAGTATCAATAAAAAATTTAATATGAGGACCAAATGTGAATTCTCTAAACTTATAAAAAAAATAGAATTATACAATTTCATAGGGTATATAATTAGATAAAAAATAATAAATGTGTGATAATATTGAATTAAAACACCAAAAGACGTACAATTAATAGAGAAATCTATTGCCCTGACATCTAACTATCACAAACAAGCTTTAACCCCTATAAAATCGTCTTAGGTATATTAATAATTTATTTTAGAACTTTTGATATTAATTACTTATATTATTACTTATTTATTATTTATAAAAAATTCATTTTAATTATCATATATGTAAGATGTTCAGATAGTTCCATGATTACATTCATATGGTGATCTTAGTCATTATACCATATTCTAGAGTTCATAATATCTATAATAATAAAATTATTTATAAAAATCAATTTCTAACTTAGTGATCATATTTATTTGGATTCCCTTGGGTATTCCTCTTATGATTAGGAACACTAAAATGTGAAAGGGGATTCAGATAGAAGGAAATTGGGAAGAGTAGGAGAAAAAATGAACGGTTCTCAATGGGAAGAGGGAGGTACCTTTTACAAATTAAAAGGAGGGAAATTTGTTTAGAAACATTGGGTATGTGAAGGGAGAACTCAGAATCACATGATAGTTTGGTGAGTTTTATGAGGGAATGTTTATTATAAGAGTAAATTTGACTTACATTCCTAAAAATGGTATTCAATAATATGTAATTATCAATTTCATTAATTAAAATTCATGTCAATTCTTGTTTACCTACTCACACATTTAAAATTCATGTGAAGTCATGTTTACATTATTTTGTCTTATTTTTTTAAATTATTTCTTTATAATATTAACTATATTTTAACTAAAAAACAATATGCACCCTCTAACCCAGTTTTGACATTCATATTCCAAAATTAGAATCCATTTTATCAAATTCAAACACTAACTGTGATAAATTTAACTTTCAAAAAAAAAACAAAATATTTGGATTTTTTTTTTAAATAAAAATATTTCTTATTCATTGAGTCATGTATTTTAATTTTTTATCATTCCTTAATTATTCGATGGATGCTAATTGTTTATTTTAAGTAAAATATATAATTTCCAAAATTTTAGTAACTTTTATGTATGGATTACATTTTATTTATAACAATTCAATATTCTGATCATCCAAATGTATACCAAAATGACTATAGATTCCCAATAACCATATAATAGTCACATTACCCTTTTATATTCCTATATATATCTTTGTGTACTTCTATAAAAAACATTCATCGTATTCCCTCATTTATTCCTTATTTTTTTTATCATATTTCAAAAAAATATCTTTCTTTCAACAATCATACATATTGGTATGATTTTTATATAAGACCGTGAGGAATAATATTTTTGACATAGAGTATTTTTATTTACTTGTATTTACATTCCTCTTGTAATTTTCATAATTATGTTCCACATATATTTCTTGTAATTTATTATGGTTTATTTCATTTTATTTTTAAATATTATATCTTAATTAAATAATGAATTTAGATTTTTAGATTTTTTTACATGAAAAAAAATCTAGTCAATTTCAAATCATATCAATGTGATAAAATTAAAATTCATCCAAAAAAGTTAGGCTATTAAATTCGGTGTATTTGATAAATATCCATGACCAATGACAAAAAAAAGTTCCTCTATGGCTAATCCTCCACCAATGTGAATCATGAATGTCATACATAGGACCTATCATTCCTCGTGTCATGTATTACCTCAATATATAAATGGGGTGATAAAAAAGAGTGTTTCTACATATTTCATGATCAAATCCATCCCACTATTTCGTTAAATCCTTATATATATTTTAAATTCTTTCTTCATTTTATAAAAGAGGCTCTAAGAGACTTATATTTTTTTAAAAATATCCTCATTTATCATACTACACTTCATTTATAAGTATCATTCCCCATATTAAATAACAAAGAATGTATAAATATATTTAACACAAAAAACATAATATAAGTGGTAAATAATTTTCCACACATTATAGAATTGTGTTAAACCTGAAAAAATGATATCTCACAAGGAATGAGTAAATACAAAAAGTTGGTGGAGGTTTAATTTCTAATATATTATGATGAAACATCCCATATAATATGCTTTAAGTATGTCACTCCAAGTGAAATACCCATATCACATAGAGTATCATGCCTTGTATTACACCGCGTAATATTGGAATTAGTGAACATATATATTTCAAGTGTTACAGTCCATGGGCCTATATCAAATGTTGTATTTTAAGGGTCACTAGATAAATCCAACCAATCAAGACCAAGCTAACAAAAAAATCCCCAAATCTTTTTGTTTAACCCATATATTTAGAAAATTACATAGATCAATTAAATTGATAGGGGGTTACTACCTCATCAAAAATCATAAACTTCTACTACAGATGGATCTTCAATATAGTTCGAAAATATTAAACACTCGATTAAATATAATCATATAAAAATCAATAAATTTAATTATATTATTTAAAAAAACTAATTTATGAAAACAAATATGTTTATAATGAGTTTATATTACAAAATTTAATAAATTTATAAAAATACAATGTGAAAATAAATATATATATAAATATTGATTAATTAAATTGATAAAATTTAGTTAATATCCCTAATCACCTAATCTAAGAACCTAATATCAGTGATACTAAACAAATACCATGAATGATGATTAAAAAAAATAGGGAATAATAATAAACTAATCAAATATTGATGTATATGTTAAAATTTTTTAATCATTTTGTATTTAAATTGACTTCTTTCTTGTGAAACACATAAAAAATAATATCAAATTGTATTCAATATTTTTTTAGTTATTTTAATTTTTTTATTCAACATGGATGGAAATATTTGTTTTAAGGTATTAAATATCATGATATAAATTTAAATATTTATTAGAGAACATATGTTTGATTTTTTGGAAATTAATACCCATATTTGATACATTGTTTTTTTTTAAAATAGATACAATCATGGTTTATTACCCAATTTTATTAATTTAGTTCAAATAATATTTTTATAAATTTTATTTTTTGATATTAGCTTTTAAGTATGTGGTTTCAATTTAATCAAAGATATATATCCTCATAATAGTTCTACTAATATATTCATTACAATAAGTTCTGTCACTCCAAAGATATATCTTCAAGTAGATATATATAATATATCCAATTATACCATAAATTTTGACATGAATAACTATTTAAAAAAATTAAATGTCTAACTAAAATTTCTAAAATAAAATATATTCATGAAATATCAGAGTTCATCAACCCTTGCCTACACATATTTTATTTCTCTTACTATTTTTACTCATCAATTTTATTTTTATTTTACCAATACACTATTTATCCTATCTATTAGATCACATTAATCTTTTTTAATTAATATGGTAAAATTTTGAAACATATTGAAATAAAGTTATTTAAAATTTAAATAAAAAAATTATTATAAAAATAGTACCTTAAATATGTTCATGGGATAATTTTTCCCTGGATAAGATTAATGTAATGTGAGGTTATATTTTCATTTGGATTTGAATACATGATCTTTAGAGATAATTGATTCTCTAAATCTCACACAATAATTCTAAAAAAAATATTTTAAGATATTAATATAATATTTTATAAAATATCTCATCAAAAACATTAGGTATATTTTATTTTAAAAAAAATTAATTTATTAATCCTTATAATATTAAAATTATACCCATACTCAATTATATTTGGGATAATAAGTTTTTTCTAATAAGTTCATTCACAATGAAATCCTCTAGCCAAAAGTGTGGTAAAAAAAATCATTTATTCCATATGAATGAATGAACTAATAAAGATATCATAATCCATAATAATATTCAAGTAACCATTACATGGTTATCATATGAAAATAAAATGATCAAACTACAACATTTATGGAATATGTCATTCACCAAATGAATTCGTTAAATCCTTTTAAAAGTCAAGAAGTGACTGATTTTGGTGATCATTATTTCTCTATCACAAAATAGTCCTAAAATACGAAAAATGATAGTTGTTATGTACCCATCATCTATATGTATACCAAATGACAATATATACTAAACAATAATATAATGGTCATATTACCTTTTTATATTCCTATATATATATATATCCTTACATGCTTCACCAAAAATCATTCATCCACTTTCTTTATTTCATCCTTATATTTTCTCCAATATTTTTGATGTTTTCCCTTATTTGGAAAATAATAATTAGACGTATGTTTTTCTGGGAAAGCAATGTGGAAGAATATTTAAACCTCTTGATCTTTTTATTTACATACAATTATATTCCTATTATAATTTTCATAATTATGTTCCCTAAATTTTAATTTTAATTTGTTATTGGTTAGTTGATTTTATTTTTTTATATTCTACCTAAATGAAATAAATAATTTTTCATTTAAGATTATAATATTGTACAATAGAAAATATTCAATTTCAAATCACAAGGATGTTATAGAAAGAAATTTAATACTAAAATATAGGGTTTTACATTTATTGTATTTTATAGTTATCCAGATTCAATAGTAAAAAAACAATAATTTCTTCATTAGTAATCAATTACCAATGTCAATCATGTGTCTCATACATTGGACTTCTCATTTTATATGGATTGATAGTACCACAACATATAATAGAGTCTAATATAAAAAGTGTATTTTGACATTTGACATTTTTAAGATTAAATCCATTTCAGTACTTGTTTAAAGGCTTGATGTCTTTTAAATCCTTTCTTCATTTAATGAAATAGGATCCAAGTTCCATAAATTTCTAAATATTTCATCATTAATCACAATACATTACATCTATATTTACCATTCTCTATATTAATTAATCATAAATAAATTTATACATTTAAAATGTAAAAATTTAATTCAAAAAAATATAAATCTATTTTAAATACATCATGTAATGATTTAAAAATTGAAAAAATGACAGCTAATAAAGAAAAAGTAAATGAAAAAGTGTAGTGGAGGTGTATTATATTATATGTCATGATGTGATATCCCATATCGTATACCTAATGTATATCCATTATATTGATATACCCATATAACATTGTGTGGTATGCCACACATATCACCATGTGATATTAAAATTTGCGAACATATATATATTTCAAGGTCACCATACCCTTTTCTTTTATAAAATATTTCATGTCAACGATCATTGGATAAGTGCAACCAATTCATCCCAAAATAAAATAACAAAAAAATACCAAATGTAATTGTTTAAACTCTTTAATAATTTTATGATGGAGAGTGATGAAATTTATATGGGGATTACCTCTTCATTAACAGACCTAGTCTACCCCACTCATACATCTTCAATATGATTTATTTAGAAATATTACAATTTTATTTATCCCATATGTGTTATAAGTTATAATGTCCCATTATAAAAACAAAGAGTATGAGAAGAGACTCCTAGACCCCAATAACCACCACACAACCCAGTGAACCAGTAAACCCCCTCACTCAAAATCCTATACAAAAAACCTAGGTGAGATAATGCAGTATCCACTATGATGAAACGTGGAATCTCCCAGGGCTAAAAAATCTTATCAGAATTGAATATTGGGGAATATTAAATATTGATATTGATGATTAAACACTATATTAAATATAATATTATGTCAATCACAAGAGGTCATTGGATTGTTAAATTAAATCCTACTTCCAGACAAATAAAAATAAATGTGTTTTCATTGAGTTTATCTTGCATAAGTTACTCAATTTAAAAAAATTGAATAGGAAAATCAATATAAATATGAATATTGGTTAATTAAATTAATAAAATATGGTACTAGAATCTACCATATCATCTATATCCTTAATATAAGAGTGAATGAACATATATCATGATAATAAAAACACAAATAACAAAAATAAGATAATAAAACACTATTAAATCTCGATTTATGGGTTCTAAATTTTTTATCATTAAATACTTATATTAACTTCTTTATTTTTAAATACACACACACAAAATAAATTCCAAGGTGTTCTCAATATTTTTTTAGTT
This sequence comes from Viscum album, assembly GCA_963277665.1. Classification (NCBI taxonomy): domain Eukaryota; kingdom Viridiplantae; phylum Streptophyta; class Magnoliopsida; order Santalales; family Viscaceae; genus Viscum; species Viscum album. Next base: position 126,506,896 of record OY728147.1, on the reverse strand, counting down.
TTTTTATTTTTTCAATTCAATTGATTTTCTATTTAAATATAATGGTTCAACTATTTTGTTTTTCAAAATAAGTGATCGTAGACCCAAGATCTATCTCAATGATGGGATATATGACCTGGCCTATTATACCATCAATTATAATATGGTTGAATATATAAAAAATAAGAAAAATGAAATGAGTGCTTCTATGTTCTAAAATAAAACATATTCTTGATATATTATAGAATTTATCAATCCATCTCTTCACATATTCTATTTATATTACTATTTTACACATAATTTTTTGTTGATGAACTTAATATACTCACTATTAGAAAAAATTAGTCATATTTACTTGTATTAGTACAATTAGACACATATTAAAATAAATTTATTATTAAATGAAATAATAAATTATTATATTAACAAAGTGTTTAAAATATGTGATATGGATAATTGGGCCCCAATTAGGATGCCCAGAACATTAGCAGATAGTAGTTATTTTTATTAAAAGTTCAATATTTAGAGATAATATATCCTTTAAATATCACCCAAATTTTTTGTAATAAAATTTATAAATTATTTTTAAATTATTTTTTAAAATATCCATAAAAAATATTTTTATAAATTAAATTTTAATTAAAATTAAAATTATTTATTAGATAATTTTTATTATGTAACAAATATACCAAGAGTTAATTCTAATTATACTTGTAGGTTTTCCCCACATGTTCATTTACAATGAACTAAGCTAGCTAAAAAATACAGTAAAAATTATTTTAGTCCCACTAATGAAATAATAACAGAAATTTCCATAATCCATAACAAGATTCAATTTATCATTACATGGTTAACATACGAAAATAATCTAAGAACGCAACTAAATATATAGCCTATATAAACTAAAAAACGTTTTCACTAAATCCATTATAGACCATGAAATGACTACTTTTGTGGGTATTTCCAATCACTAAAGGGTGTCGAAATAAGTAAAAGAGTCCCCCTTTGGTAACATATTTCAATGGTAACTGATGGAAATTTATTTTTAAAAATAAAATAAAATTAATAAAACTACTCTTTATATATATACAAAAGAAAATAACTATAAAATTAAAATATATAAAATCAACATATATATACATTATAAAAACTAAGCATTATAATTTTTAAAATAAAATAATAACTAACCTTGATCATAACATTCTTTGAACTATAGCCATTTTCTCATAACTAAAATCCAATTAAATATAAATATATTATATTATAATAAATAAATAAATAATTAAAAATTAAAAAGCAAAGCCCAATTAATTTCCCATCTATATAAAGATATGTTATACTTAAAAAATTAACACTTTTATACAATAAACATTAATTTAACTATTTTAAATACATTGAAGGTAAAATTAAAGTGTCATTTATTCCTATATTTCACGAAATTAATGATGATCCTTCTTATACTATTTCATGAATATTTTTGGTTGTTTGATAGGTTTTAACCATCTCTCATAATTTTAATCACTTTTTACTCAAAAATAATTTTTTTGTTCATTCTAACAAAAACAAATGTCAGATTTATGTGTTAGTTATTCCTATAGGTCACAATTTAATCAAAGATAATTCTATAATGATTTCATGAAATATTAGATTATTTTATTATTTGTTACTGTATAACATGTTTTCAATCACTATTTAATCTAGAACTATATTTTCTGTCATTCTAACCACACCACAAATTGGATTGAAATTATTTTAATTACTACTTGTAATTAATTAATCATTGATCGTTTTTCTAATATTTCCCAAAAAAATAAGGAATTTTTCTTGGTTTGACTATCTTATTCACACTTGTTTTAAAAATCTATAAAAATATACTTTTTATTTTTTTTAAGCTTTTAGTATGTTTCATTGATATGAAATATACTCATACATATTACAAAATAAATTGAATATATTTGACTTATGATTTTAGGAAAATTTAAGGTTGTTTTCTAGGATTAAACTCTATCACTTTTTAATCAATTTTTAGTCTAAAACAACTTTTAGAGTCATTCCAACCAAACCACACATTATATTTATATTTGAAATATTAACCCATGTTGAAAACTAAACAAAGATCATTGCAGTATGATTTTTAGAAAATCCTGGGTCATTTTATTTTTTAACCATATTATTTAATTCTAAACACTTTTTGATAGAAAAATTATATTTTAGTCATTCTAAATATACCTCAATGTGGATAGATGTTTTGTTCATTTATAAATGACATAATTTTAAAATGATTTTTTATTAATATTTCATGAAAATTTGATGTCTTTTTCTAAATTTTAACTGTCAAATGCATGTTTTCGAAAAGTTTTAAATCTATAAAAAATCACATTAAATAATTATGAGTAAAATTATTATTATATCGATGTATCATATATTAATACATGTGGTAAATTAACCAATGATCAATTTTCCTATAATTTTATAATAATTAAATGTTTTTATATATTCTGACCATATGACTAGTTTTTAACAATACTTTAATCTAAAACGTTTTTATTCCTTTTTATTACACCCCAAATTCGATTGATGTGTCACCCATTCCAAAACATCACAAATAAATTAATGTTTATCGAATAATGATTTCATGACATTTAATTATTTAATTTGTTTTTATCACATCACATGGTTTTATTTATTTTTTAATCTCAAAATATTTTGAAGATTATTCTGACCATGTTGCATATCTTAATGAATTTTAATTTGTTCAAACATTCCAATAATTAATTAGAAATCATTTCATTAATTTTTTATGATAATCTAAGGTCTTTTCTGGTTTTTACCATCTGGAACATGGATTAAAATACTTTTAAATCTATAAAACAATTTTTTAGTAATTTTAGTCCGATGATATATAAAATTGATATGTCACTTTTTATTTTATATCAAAAAATAATTAATGATCATTTTACTATGACTTGGTAATAATATGAATTCATTTGTGAGGTTTGGACTTTATCTTTTATTATTAACCAATGTTTACTCTAAAATGGTCTTTTTGATCACTTATACTACAAAACAAATTATATTGACATAATGTTTTTTCCTACAATTCAAAAATTAATCAAATATTATTTTCTTATGATTTTATGACAATCTAAGGTTGTTTTCGTGGTTTTAACTGTATCGCTTAATTTTTAATCACTTTTTATGATATTCAACTACATCACTAGACATTATAACTAGACTAAAAATATAATTGAGGTTTCATTAGTTCTTTAATTATTCCCCCACTCCATTGATACCCCCTAGGTTAGTGGCGAATAGAATCAGTGACCCCCCCCCCCCCCCGAGTTGTGACTCTAATCGCCTCCTAGTTGGAAACTAGAAGTGAGTGTTTAAAACACTCAAATGGAAGACATTGCCCCCAATTTATGAAAAGTATCAAGAGAAAAGATGAAAATCCCTCAAAAACATCATCACATGAAATGAAATAAAACTAACCGTCCCAAATGTGTATGAAAATCAATAAATATAAAAGTATCCAAAATACATCCAAAGTGAAACTTGTAGGAGAAAATCCATAACATCACTGATCTGTAATCTAGTAATGTCTAGATTGGTCTCCAAAACGCCACTATATGTGTAAAATAATTTATATATATGTAGAGTGAGTATTATATGTATACATTGTTTGTTAGTTCCCAAGGTATCCCTTGTAAATGTGAAAAGGTTATACTAATGCAACAATAAACAAATAAAAGAACCTACAGACACATAAATAGGTTAACGATTCTTCCCAATCTCCCCATGGCTCAATCACCAACTATCACAATAAATAAACAAGAAATTATCATGAGAACATATATAAAGGAACCCTACATCCACTTCCCCCTCTATGTTTCAGCTCCTATAACCATAGTTATGTATTTTTTGTTCCCATCCCTTCCATGTAATATCATTAGCAAATATCTAGCCATCTGTGATGTGGGTTAGGTCATAATCCAACCTACCCTATCCTCTCATAGGTCTGAGCATCTTGTTATAGAGCAACATAGAATAACACGAATGCCCATAAAAATCCTAGAATAGGTACATACCAATGGATGAGTGATAGTTGTTTTTTGTTGGGTAACTAAACCAATGGTAGGTCTTTCCCCCAAGATTTTAAAAATTCAAAGACATATGCCCACAAAATATCCTCATTGTTTCAATGGTCCACTTTTTCTGCCCTTTTATCTAGGTATGGAAAGTTATTATATGGAATATGTAAGAGAAAAAAGCATGTTTTAATGATCGATAGACTCACAAGGTAAAATTAGGATCTTAGTTAGATTAATTGGTCTTTGGTAACCATTTTAGACTTAAAACTTCATCAACGTACCACCTCACTAAAGATTCCACAACACTCAACTCCATGATCACTAGAAAATTGGCCAAATTCATTAGTTGATTCATAATTACTAAAAAGAAATCAGAACCTCCAAAAATATGGGGTAACCTAGTGAAAAGATCCTTTAATATTTCCCCTCACTTCTAATCAGGGACATCTATGGGCTATACAAAATATCCATGAACATGATACACTACTTTCACCTGGTAAAAATCCATGCACTGTACCATGAACACTACCACCAACCACTTCATTACAAACCACCAATATTAACTCATCATACAAAATTATACCTTTTACATTCTTGGATATACTACTATGGGTAATCTTTGAATCTCATGGAGAACTCCTTGAAGTATGCCCAATGTAACAAACAACCTTCCCTTAAAGAGAATCTAATTATTATTATCCTAATACCACCACAATAAATAATCATCATGATCAACATACACTCACATAACCTCCACCACTGAGTATCCCCAATTAGAGTCTTATAAATTCCAAATTAGAGACCATTCTAATTTCATCTAATAGAGATAACTTCTAACTAATACTTCCTCCACATTGATATGCATCATTGTAATTTATTCCATCTATTTCCATAAATCCTTTTACTTCTAAACACCACCCCATTGTGAATTATAGTTTATCTCAACAGTAAACAAATTCCAATTGCTTATGGTGTAGGAGATCAAAAATTCAAAGTCCTGAAGAACTCTATCCACCTCTAATAATATAGTTTCAGATCACAATGAGAGAAAGGATACCTCGTACTCTTCTAGTCTGTGAGGAACACAATGTTCTCATCAATGAGGTAATATTGCCTAAAAAATATGGAAAACATAACTAATGACAACTCTAAGTCATGGGTGGAATACTTAAACTCATGTACATAACTTTATTGACCGATAAGTGATTGTTTCAATTTACTTAATCAAGATGCATCCTAATTTCATACATGAAACATCAAAAAAATTACCTCAAACATCACCTGTTCTTCTAGAAACTAAAGCACGTGGGCACTGATCAACCTCTTCATCATGTAGATTAAAGTTGACTAAATTTGATTTATCCAGATGAAATCCTAGTCTTTCCTAGTCAATTTTGTCAATGGGTATGAAATGTGAGGTATTTTGGACACAAACATCCAATAATATCCCATAAGTCAAAGGAGGCTACAAAGCTCTTCCACATTCTTGATTGCTTACCAAGAAAAAACTTCTTCACTTTTTGATAGGCCTATGACCACACCTTAGTGATCCACTATATGTCCAAGAAAATACACATCTTGTGTCCAAGACATTCACTTGGAAAAAAATTTATAGAAGTTATAGTGTCTAAAAACCTAAAGTTTATATATGAGATGTGCAACATGATCCTCGTCAAACAATGAGGGTATAAGGATGTTGTCGATGAAAAAAACTATCAATTAGTATAGGAACTCATAGAACATGGAGTGAATGAAACCCATAAACATAGTTGGTGAAATTATGGCATTTAACAACATATCCACGAACTTGAAGTTTCCAAACCTATACTAGAAGGCATTCTTTGGTATATACTCCTCCAACACCATTATCTGATGATATTCATACTACAGATTGATCTCTAAAAACCAACCAAACCCATTTATCAAGTCAAATATATCACTTTTTTTCTTAGAAGGGGGTAATGGTTCTTGACCATAACTTGGTATATATTTTATTAAACCATGTATAGACTCATTCTACAATTATCCTTATTAGAGAACAACACTATTGCATCCCAATGAGATACACTCATCTAGATGAATATATCCTATAATAAATTATTGATCTAAATCCTCAAATCACATAACTCTTTGGGTTCCATTTGATAAGAATCCATAGAAACGGGAGATGTGATTGGTTGTAACTCTATCCCAAACTCCATGTAATGTCGTGGGGGAAGTGTCACACACTCATCTAGAAAGACATTGAAAAATTATTAAAAAACATGAGGAACCTCCACCACCTAGTTATCCACCAAAAACTCCTCCAACTAAGATAGAATAGGATTTGGAATCCTGTCACCCAAACTACTATAAAGAAGACCTTTTACGGCACTAAAATTGGCCATTGTCAACGTAGAAAAAAAACTGACTACCAGAGCGTGATTAAAATCACTCGGATTTCATTAGATCTTACAAAACTGATAAAGGAAACCCTTATTAATTATTTTATTTAGTGTTTTTAAAGGGTCCTATTATAGTTTGTTGTTAAATTTACTACACACTACAACAGTATAAGTAGTAACAAAATGGGTTGAAAATATTGAATTTAAATGAAATAAAATTTACAGCACAAATGCAATAAAAAATAACAATTTTAAATATTCCAAAAATCAGTTTGTAAAATTAAATGAGTAAATAAAAGATATCACATACATTTGAAAACATAAATGTTCTTTTATCTTTTTCCCCGGCACCTGGTCATGCTATTTCCAAACAACATACCCTAGATAACGAAAAAGAATGCACCCCTACAAGAAAATAGTTCAAATGTTATTAATTCTATAAAAAAAGAAATTAAACACAATGTGTCGATTTAAATAAAACATTGAGTAATATTATGAAAATTGTGTATCAGATTAAGTTGTTGTTGATTCTTGAACATCACTGCATTTCCAGTTCATCTTAAAGCATTATCTCTATAAAAATTAACAATATAACTATAAGATAAATATTATAATGAAAATAATTAATAAATAGTGGATAAAATGATGAGAAACAGAAATTTGAGCTCAACATATGATTTTTTGCAATGTGATGCATGTTTTAAACTAAAATGGAACTTATATATTGAAAACATGCACTTTCAGTCATACCATACACATCATGTGTCAGATTAATATGTGTTAAATTTATATATGTCACAAATTACTTATCGATCATTTTCCTAAAGTATAAAAATAATCTGAATAAGTTTTATTAGTTTTGAGTACGTCACTTATGTTTTTTACTAAACTATTATTTTAAATTAGAAACACATACTTTGAGTCATATTAGTCGCATCATGTATCTATTTGATATGAGACTAATTTATACATATATTAATTTAATTATGAATCATTTTACTACATTACCAACACAATTTGACCATTTTTTCTTAGTTTTCATTTAGTGATACACTTTTTTATCTAAAATGACTTTTTTAAACATATTAGTGACATATTGAGTCATACCAAGAACATTGTGTATCATATTGAGGTGTGGATGATTCCTAGACTTAAAACATTACTTATATATTTATTCAAAAAATTATTAAAATAATTTTTATGTTTTTTCTTGGTTATTAGAATTTCATTTGTCTTTTTCATTAAAATTAATGTCAGTTTTAAGTAAAAAGACACACCTTGAGTCATACAGATCACATTGTGTGTCGGATTGAGGTTAAGCTAGTTCCTAAACATCCTAAATGAGATATGAACAATTTTACTGAAGTATAAAAACAATATTAATGTGTTTTCATGGTTTTCAGTATGTCAATTATCTGTTTTACTAAAATTTAATTTTAACCTAGAAATGCACACTTTGAGTCACACTAGTCACATCATGTGTCAGTTTTATGTGAGAATAATTCCTAACCATAAAAAATAACTTATTAATTATTTCCCGAAATTATCAAGATAATAAGATTGTTTTTTCTCAATTTTCATTGAGTAACACACTTTTTTAATTGAAAGGTCAATTTTAAACTAATAACTGACACTTTGAGTAATATCGGACATACCGTTCATTGGAATGAGGTACATATGATTCCAAAACATCACAAATAACATGTGGATCATTTAGTTTTGAGTATGTCAATTGTCTTTTTTACTAAAATTAATGTAAATTTTAAATAAAAAGACACACTTGGAGTCATAATAGTCACATTATGCATAATATTGAGATGAGAATGATTCATACAAATAAAAATCATTTATAGATCATTTTAGAAAGGTATATAAAAAATACTAATGTTTTTATTAGTTTTGAGTATTTCAATTGTTTTTTACTAAAATTAATTTATATTTTAAATAAAAATATACATTTTGAGTCATATTGGTCATAATGTGCATCAGATTGAGGTGTGGTTGATTCCTACACATAAAAATGACTTATAGATCTTTTTTCTAAAGTATCAAAATAATCCAAATGTGTTTTTTAGGTTTTGAGTATGTCACTTTTCTTCTTTACTAAAATGTAATTTTAAATTGTAAATATTCACTTTGAGTCTTACATGTCACATCGTGTGACATTTTGACATTAAAATGATTCTTACACATAAAAAATTACTTATGAATAATTTTACTAAATTATTGAGATTATAAAATCATTTTTTCTATGTTTTCCAAGAGAGACAAACTTTTTAAACTAAAATGTCAATTTTAAATTAATAAAAACCCCTTAGATTAATTTCAAAAAAAAAATCATGCCTAAAATTGAGTTGTTGATGATTCCTACACATAAAAATGATTTATGGATTGTTTTATAAAAGTATAAAAAAATATGATTTCATTTTATTAGTTTTTTAGAATGTCACATAACTTTTTTACTAAAATTAATGTCAATTTTAAATAAAATTAAACAGTTGGAGTCATATCAGGAATGTTGTACTTCGTATTTAGGTATATCTCATTCCTTAATGTAAAAAAGAATTATAGATCATTTTTTTAAGTATCAAAGCAATATGAATTCATTTTATTAGTTTACTGTATTTCATTTGTCTTATTTACTAAAATTAATGTCAAATTTAGATAAAAATATCCACTTGGAATCATAACAGTTAAATCGTGCATCATATTGAGGTTTGGATGATTCATACACATCAAAAATGAGTTATGGATAATTTTAATTAATTTTAAAAACAATTTGAATGTGTTTTCTATGCTTTGAGTAAGTCACTTGTCCTTTTTACAAAAATTTAATTTTAAACTTGAAACTTGTATTTGAGTCATATCAGTGACATATTATGTCAATTTTAAATGAGAATAATTCTGACACATCAAAAATTACTTCAAATTAATTTTCCTAAATTATCAGGACAATCAAAGTTCATTTTCATAGTTTTCGGGGAGTAACACACTTTTTGAACTAAAATATCAATTTTAAACTTATAAAGAACCCTTTGACTAAAACTAGAAATAACGTGAAATGGATTGAGGTGAGGTTGATTCCTAAAAATCCGAAATGAATTATGTATCATTTATCTAATGTATCAAAATAGTACAAATTTGTTTCTTTGTATTGAGTATATCACTTTTCTTTTTAACTAAAATTAATGGCAATCTTAAATAAAAAACACAAACTTTTTGTCATACCTATAATATCGTGCGTTAGACTGAGATTCATTTAATTCTTACACATGAAAAATTACTTATGGATTGTATTCATAAATTATCAAAACAAAATTAATTCAATTTCTTAGTTTTGAGTATGTCAGTTTTCTTTTTTATTAAAATTAATGAAATTTTAAATAAATCGACACACTTGGAGTCATACTGGTCACACGTTATGTAAAATTGATGTGTGTCTAATTATTACCCATAAAAATTGATTTTATGGATAGTTTTTATAAAATTTCAAAATAACAAAATTACATTTTATTGGTTTTTTATTCTAAAACATGACTTTTTTACTAAAAGCTTATTTTAAACTAAAAATACGAACTTTGATTCATGTCGATCACTTCATGTGTTAAGTTTATGTGACATAGATTCTTACATATCAAAAATAAATTATGAATTAGTTTCCTAAATTTTTAACCAAAAAATAATTTATTCTTAGTTTTTAGTGAGTGAAACACTTTTTGCATGAAAATATCAATTTTAAATTGATAATGAACACATTGAGTTATAACAGACGCATCATGCATCAGATTTAGGTGCAAATAATTCATATAGGTCAAAAACGACTTATAAATCATTTTTATTTATTATAAAAACATTATGAACGGTTTTTCTTTGTTCTGAGTATGTCCCTTTTCTTTTCTACTAAAATAAATTTTAATTTTAAATAAAAAAGACACACTTTGAGAAATATTATGCACATCGTGTATCAAATTGAGGTGAGTTTAATTCATACTTTTCAAAAATGACCTGCGAATAGTTTTAATAAAGTATCAAAACAAAATGAATGAATTTTCTTACATTATAGTATGTCACTTGTGTTTTTTATTAAAATAAATGAGAATTTAAAATAAAAAGACACACTTAGAGTACTAACAACAACCCCTTGTGTCCGATTGAGGTCTGGCTAATTCCAACATGTCATAAATGAATTTTGGATAATTTTACTAAATTATCAAAAGTATATGAATTTCATTTCTCAGTTTCAAATATAGATGTGTTTTTTAAACAAAAATGTACATTATAAATTAAAACATAAAGTTCGAGTCATACCAAGAACAATGTATATTGGATTAAGGTGTGAATGATTGAGTATGTGACTTGGGTTTTAATTTAAAATATATCCACCAAGACATAAAAGAAACAAATTTTCCATTTGGATGGAAGATGAAACCCCAAGCTACCTTAAATGGCTCATCCAAAAGCAACATGTTCTCTATATTCTGACATCATGCAGACAATTGAAATTAAAAATATGACTTCCCAAATGATCTATGAAAATAATAATAATTTTTAGATAAAAATTATATTAAAATTATCTAAAAAATATTAGATAAAAAGGTAAATTTTTTAACTAAATATGTAGTATGAATTCACCTTTTCATATTTTCTCTATACATTCTTGACCCATTTCCTTATTGTCATTAACTCAATTGTAACCTTTAATTCTAATCCCTCATGATCATGAGAATCATTGGACAAACCACCCCAACCTGATAAAAATAATCATCATGTATAATAAAAAAATCGTATGTTAGTAATAGTATAAATAAATAAAGTTAACATAAATATGTAACAATACATTAATAAAATTCCAATTTTAAATTGAAACCACACAATTTGAGTTATTTTGGGAAAACTATGTATCGTATTGAAGTATGGTTGATTATTCCATGTCAAAAATTACTAATGGATCTTTTTCCTAAAGTATCAAAATAAAAAAAAATTGTTTTCTCGGTTTTCAGTACACCACTTATCTTTTTTACTGAAATTAATGTCAATTTTAAAATCAAAATAAAAACATTATGTAATGCCATTCACATAATTATTTTTATTAATGTTCGGTCAATTCCTTTGTAGGAAAAATGAATTATTGATCATTTTCCTAAATTTTGAAAGTAATATGATCTCATTTTCTTAGTTTTGGCTATTTTGACATGAATTTTAAACTAAAATGGTGAATTTATATTGAAAACACGTACTTCATGTCATATCAACCACATCGTGTTTGAGATTGATGTTTGGGTAATTACTACACATTAAAATTAATTATGGATCAATATTCTAATGTTTAAAAAAAATCCAATCTCATATGACCAGTTTTGACTATTTAATGTATATTTTAACCTAAAATATAACTTTTCTATAAAAAACATGTACTTTGACTGATACTGACCACATCATGTGTTAGATTAACAAGAGGCCAATTCCTACACATTACAGATTAATTATGGATTATTTTCCTATTGTTTTAATATAATATGATCTCATTTGATATGTTTTGAAAATGTAAAGTGTGTTTTGAACTAATGTGAAAATTTAGAAAAATAAGTATTTGATAAAAATGATAAGGAAATTAACTAAATAAAGTAGATAAAATGAATATTAAATTAACTAAATATGTATGAGGAATTAAACTCTTCATGAATCATATAAACATTCTGACACCACATATTCTAAATATTCATTTATAAAAAAAATGATTTCTTCTATTATAATTATCATTGAGGAATAGATAAAAAGTAAAATATAACCATTTTCATTCTAATTATTCACACCCCAAATATATTTCGAAGGCCATATGCTATACTAGATCATAAACATATAATGTAATTACCTAAATTTAATGTTGGAAAACATTCTGACATCTTGTAAATTTCCCACTCATATCCAAACAAATTCAATTCTTCTTTTGAGTATGAAAGTTTTCGACGATCTTGGTAGTACTAAGAATATATATATAAACAAATTATTAAGAAATATTTTTAATAAAATTATAATTTATTTTGTAAATTACTTTTTCAGGGATTTTTTTCTTTTCATGGTTTAGGATCTCTCTCATAAATTTTAAAAAACAATATCCATAATAAGTTTCATTATCTTTCTTCAAACACTGCAGAAATATAGAACAAACTAAATTATTTTTAAAAATTTCATGATATATAAATATTTTTTTATATAACTTAATTAATTCCCATTTAAAGGAATCCATGTGATTTTTTTGTTCAGTCACCAACTTCATGCCATGATTTAGCCTATATTTAAAACCCACCATATTATAACAAAATTATTGTTAAAATGCAGACTAAAGAATATAATTCAATGTATATCTATAAAATGTTTGTTGTAGTGTATTAAAAATTCACAATACACATCATGTGTGTTCTATTTGTTGGATATCCATGAATTGGATCCAAAAGATAAATATTTTGTGTGCCCATATAGAGTGAAACCAGTATTCAATGCTTCCTAAAAAAACAAATATGTAATGAAAATAATAAAAATATATTTTATGTGATTATATTGTAGAGTTTTACACTTGCATTATAGGAATAAATAGAGTTTTCCTTCTGATATTTTTTTCTCAACACATTTTTTAGCTCATTTTTTTTCTTCGAAATTTATTCCTTCTCAAAAGAAGTTTTTTAATTATAAATGATATAGTGATTAATGAATCCCAAATCGTGTTTCACCTGATTTTCTATTTATATATTATTAATATAAATTCCTATAGAAAATATGAATAGTTATAAACTTTAATGAACATACTATATCATTTTTTGGATAGATGTATTATGAAAATATACCTTTTTATGTATTCACAACTAAGAATCCCCGCCATTTAGAATTGATAATATCATTTATACTCCTGATTCCAATTATATCAGTAAAAATAGTTCAATGTTTTATTATTCATAAGGAATGTAAGACATGTTTTAATATATAAATGTGGTCTCTTCTTGGATTTGTAATGATAATTAATGTTGTAGTCGAACTGTTGGGAAGAAGGTGTTATGGGAAGGTCCTTTTTATTTCTCAATTGATTCACTAGATTGTGTTGATTTAGCCTTTTATTTTCCAATCATTTTATCCATCTATAATACCATACATCACTTTAGACCTTCTTTAATAAACTATTATATGTTTTTTATATGAAATAATTTGTTAAAGACATACCTCAAATATCTTTATAAGATTTGACAAACATGATATAAAAGTTCCAATTGTATCATTGATCGTTGTAATATCTGGATCATCATGTAGAAAAGGAAACTTAGTGGCCAGCTCCTAATCTACCTATATCCCCACTCTCATGTGATCTTTTTTGAGTTATTTATTGTGTATCTTGTCTCATAAGAGATTATATATCATACCCCATGTAACAAGGTGGTGTGTAGGTGCTGATATATAGAAGTAATATACAAGTTTAAACTGTATAATTTCAGAAATATAAAGTTATTGAAATTTTTCTGATTCACATTTTGGAGAAATTGAAATTAAATAATTGATTACCTCAGGTAAGGCATGAAGTTGAGGGAAATTACTAGCCTCAAAATAATCATGTTAATTTGTTTTTTTTTCGTGTGGATATTTGTTCCACCAATGGTTCACTTTGATCCTTTCTCATATATTGGTTTAACAAACCATACTGAAAAATAATATCTTACAAAGAAACTATTTTTTCCAATAATCCATTAATCATATTACATGTTTCTTCTTGTGGTTTTTTCTTCCCAAAAAATATTAAAGGAGACACTCCGAAATCAAACACCTCTAATATAAACATATTATTTTAACTACATCAAAGGTACTGAATGTAGTTTTTCTTCCGATATGATCACTTATGATTCTTGTATCTAAACCATATAAGAAAATATGAGCATAAATTGATATTTTTATATAATACTTTCATACATAATAAAAAATTACAATTATTTATTACTTATAGATGTTTCCCATTTCACTTTTCTAATTTCATCAACTAGTTTACCCTCTTTATTTATGCATTCCTCTTTCCATAGAACATAATGTCAGATAGAAGTGGATTCACATTTTGATTCATCAATATTCATATAAAAAAGGAACATATATTTTTTCATATCAGATAAAAATTTTATTGTCAATTTAATTTATATACCAATTTCATCTCTAGTGAAGGGTACCTCATCCTTGCTTTTCAGTAAGGGTATATTAGTTTTAATTATTGTTTTTTATTTTCTTCATTGTTTTTTTGTTTCATAAATTAATATTTATTAATTATATTGGATAAAATAAATAATTTAAAATAATATATTATAAACTAAAATGAACCTAAAATGATTTCCCATTACAAATATTGATGAAAGTATTCCATTTTTTCAACTTTATAATATGTACATAACTAACTTGTTGGTTGGGATATACTTTCTCCTCAGCATCATGAAAAGGTAACATGGTAAGAAAAGTCAAGAATCCTCTATAGTATTTTATAGTCTCCGTTAGGATGTATTTCTTATGAAAATATTCTAAAATAAATGAAATATATAAGGAATAATTAAAATTAACTCAAAATTTCATTTTATAAATTTTTAGTAAAATAAATAAATTATATCATAACATTACCTTTATATCTTCCCAAAGGGTTTCCTTCAATACAGACTAGATGTTGTGCGATGAATTTATATCTATCTTCACATTCATCCTCATTTTGAACCCAGAAAAACTAATGAACATTGACTATTTGGGGTCAATAGGTTTGCTACATTGATTCCAGCCAACCTCAAATTTTATAACCTTACTTTTTTCCATGATAATTTTATTCAACACTGTGATGTTGCATCATTCTTAGTTTTTTTAATCAACAAGTTGTTGATCCCGTAATAATTCTTTTATTTATGAATCAATAGTATATTCTTCCATAGTATTGGTAACATCATCATCTGAAGAATATATTTCAGTATGAGTGGTCAAAAATTTAATCTAGGGTTTGTTAATACAGTAGAGATGAGGAAATATTATGTGTTAAATTATAGTATATTAAGAAACATGGCAACCTTCTAATTTAACTCACTTTGTTTTTTATGGTTAAATTAATTTGGTTCCTCTATCAGAAATTAAAATTCACTCTTTGTATTCCCCTCTAACATACAAGACATTTTCTACATTAGGACCTTCGTGAACTAAATTTGATCTCCCAATGAAAGGGTTGCCATCAACTGAATTTTCATATGAAGCTGTAGTTTTTTTAGTCGCTAGTAGTACAATTGACCAATTCCTATTTTATAGATCTGAGACCCAAAATACTCTCACTTAATATGATTTCATAATTAATAGATTGTCTTTTACCCATTCTACAATAAAATTCACCTTAATGAAGCCCATTTCATGAAATTTCAATGTACTCTTATTGTATAGACATTTGAAATGGAAAATTGGAACTTGAAATGTTATATAATACAACTTGTATATCTATTTAATGATGCCGAAATATGAAATATTCACATAAATTAAATTTATATCCTTACAACCTGATATTTACATTGCATATGTCAGAGTCCTAACTCCACTGGTTTTCATCATAATATAGTCATCATGTTCTTTTCAATAGAATGTATAACCATTGATTACAAAAAATAGTGATAGATATAAAATTTTCATTTGGTCACCTAGAAATCCATCAAAGTGGTTCAAAAATTGAATTTAGATTTTTATAAAACACCTTATAAATATGGTCATAGAATCATCCTTTAACATATTTATTATGTGTATTTGATATCCATACTTTATCCCTTGATGGATTGAAATCTCTAATAATTGAATTGTGGGCTTCAGCTTACAGATAAACAAATTCACTATTATGTAAAATATAAAGATGTGATTTCTCCGACTCTACAAAGGTAATTGTAACAACATCACTTCTATAAATACCATCTCTCACAAGGATTCTACTGTGAAGAGACATTAGGATACTGATGTTGTCCACATTTGATCAGTAACCTATATAGAATTCAACATCTTCTTCAACAATATATTGTCCTAAAATACAACCTTCTAGCCGACATTGATTCTTGATATACCCTTTCAAAATCTTTATATACCATTCAATGGGTTATATCCATCTATAATTTACAGGACCACATAGTTGAACCTCTCTAACCAATTGAACCAATAGTTGGGAAATTATACTGAAGAATTATTGTGGGAAGAACAAATGTAATTCAGATAATATAACTACAACCTCCTTATTCATGATTTGAAACTTTCTATGGTATATAACTTTAAATCATATTGATTTGAAAAATAAATAGAGTTTAGTTAAATTATGCCATTTATTTTTAGAAAAAAAATCCAATGTAAAGAAACGAGAAACAAATCTTGCCTAAAAACATGAAAACCATGTGATTTTAGTCCCTATAACCGAAAATTAGTCATTGACACAACATTCTTAATATTTTATGAATCTCCCTTTGAAACTCTTACACTATTGAGGAAAATAAAAATTTTCAATTTTTCCTATCTATATATTTTTTATGATAATGGATGAAGGCAAGTTCGCCTTTTCCCTTCACTAATGAAAAATATTCCCTTATTTCCATGTCAATCATGTCTAACCTTGCCTTAGTTCAATTTTTTTCCTGAAACATTTATTAATGTTCTACTAATACTATCAAATAACTTTTTTTCTACATGCATGACATCAAAAAAATTTATTATGTACAAACAATTCCAATACAAAAATTCCAATAAAATTGATCTCTTTTTTCAACAAGATTTCATAATGTTTTTCAAAAATGGTTTACCGAAAGAAGTGTCAATATATTTTACTATACCAAATAGATGATCACCCATTAGTGGAGATGGTGTTGTACCTTGTTTTTTATTCTCATCGAATGATGTCATCAAGGATCATTATTTATTTCTTCAAGGTAAAATTCTACTATTTCATAAAAACTCAATCTTATAAGAATGTTTCAACCAATCTATGTGTGTAAATTCTTCACAAATGGGACCCCCAACATTCATTTACTATTATAGCCTTATAATTCTCTATAATCATGAATTTAATTTATCATCTGGTACAAGTTGGCCCTCAATGTGAATTCTTCACTTTTATGAGTATCATATAATGAAATACTTATATCCCACATCAATTTCATATCTTTTATCAATGGATCCAAATATAAATCAATATCAATACTAGGTTTCTTTGGTCTAGATATAATCATAAATAACATAATGTATTTATGTTTCATGTTTATCAAGGGCGACATGTTATAATTTACCAACATGATGGTCCAGGTAAAATGAGTACTACTCTATACACCAAAAGGATTTATTTTATATATATAAAGCACAAGGTGAAATTTTCTTAGATAATTTCTAAATACAAGATACTCATAATAAAATTTATTCCACTAAGGAGAATCAGATGGATGATGTATATTCATATATTTAATTCTTGAACCTACATTTCATGTCAACTGTCTCATGGTTTCCAGACATCCATATAGTTATGTAAATCACGTAATTATAGGCATGTACCATACATATTTTGAAGGGATTGATTCATTTTTCTATTATAAATATGTTCCGAACATAGGGAATTTCATTAGTGATTTAGGGTCCTTGTAAAAAAATATGAAATAATTTAGATACTAATTTATTTTTAGAGATCATTCCCTATAAACATATAATTCATTTAATATCACATGATTGATAAGAAAGATCGTTTTTTATGGTAATATATCCATCAGAAGACCATTTAATTTTATAATTCTTGTGTTTCTCCATCCACTACCATCTTTAAAATTATTTAACTTCAATACACCTGAAAATGTTTTGTATTTAGTACAACCAATATAAAATGGCATCCTAGAATAGTTATTTAAATTCTCAAACAAATTTGTACAATCATGAAGGTCATATTTAATTTTCATTATCATTTCTACCATGAAATATACATTATCATTTACATTGGTATTAATATCAAATAATCCATAAACCGATGTATCCTCTTAATTGGTGTGCATGTCTAGTTTTTCCTCATATTTTGTCCATAATTTTTATCTCTGATCTATTCCATGAAAGATCAAATGTTCTTACAACTATTCCATACTAATTTTTCTTGAATAATAACAAGTAAACATAGACAAATGACTTGAGAAGGGTTGTATGATTTCTCTATTGCAAACATGATAGACTTTTTAACTCCATATTCATATTTTTTTTGTCATATAATTACAATTCGTATGTTTTTTATTCATATCCACATTATTAGGTTCATAAAATATTCATTTTCTACAAAAAATAAATAAATATACTTAAGATATTTATTATCAAAGGCGAATGCTATAGATGATTCTAATAAGGGGAACCCAACATTTGATTGGTTAAAATAATTCAAATATGTTTTGAAGAAAATGGGTAATTGAATTTAAGAAAATAGCAACTCTATTACGGTAGGTTTTATCATTTGAATTCATCCAAAATGATCATTGATACCTGGAAGGGGATGACTGCATCTGAGAGTAGTTCAGTAAACATAGGTGATTCTATATAAGAGATGAGGGATAAGTCTCAACCAAAAAAAATCAATAATAACCATTTAGGAGATGAAGTTGATGAGCATGGAATATGTCTCTTTAAATCTAAATGTTTCAAGTCTGGGAGTTAGAGAAGCACTAGACAAAGTTTCTTAGTTTGTTTCTTAAAGATGAAAGGTTTATCAATCACACAATGGTTTGATATATGAGTTGATCATACAATACATGTTCATCATTCCCTTACTTTTTTATACCCCTTTATCCATTTCCAAAGGGTTTAGATACATGATCAAAATGGATTGATTATATATGAACCAATATCCCTTAAACATTAAAATTATTACATAATTACTAAAATATGATCTCTTATTGGAAATGGATGCATGGTTTTCTGGTCTGGATTATTTTAGACACTATAGAGAGGCTCCTAGTTATTATAAATAGAATAAAACATCCTGTTATTGGGAGTGATTCATTATTAATATCTCTATATAATGTAGGACTTGTATCGCTTTAAAAACCTAAGATTTAAGTATGTATATTCCATTAAATAATTTATTTTTGGGTAAATTTAACCACACTCAACACTAAACTAAAACAAACTACAATATACCATATTATATAAAATGTTAAACATTAATAAATTATGTGTACAAAATTAAAAACATACTTATGAATATTAATATAATAATAAAACCTCATAAAGTTAAAAATATATTAATATTGTTTTTTATAAAAACATGTATTATATTTCATTATATATATATATTCACTTGAAAGAATGATTTAGTTTTTGTGATACCTTTTAATTGATAAAAATTAATGAAGATGGGTAATAAATATTATATGAATAAAATAATCAACAATAAAAAGAAAAATTTCTCAAGGAACATTTTTAATGTGGTGGGAATATTATCATAAAAACTTAAATTATTATTATTTGAACTATGATTCCCATAATATGTAATGTTCTAATATATTGAATTTTAGTCACCGCTGTAGAAGTTTAAATGGTTAACAATGTGTAAATTAAGACATATGGACACAAATATAACAAAAACATACCTCTAATTGAATGGATCAGTTACTTTTATACCTAACCTATAATATAATCCAAATATTCCTAATTTGGATCATGTTTTCAAGAATATATATTCCCTTTTTATAATATGAAACATATATTTGAAAAAGATCCACATCTATGACTTAAAAAAGGAGGCCTCATCCACCCCTTCAAAGATTAACCCAAAAATTAAACAATAGCATATATTCATTAACCTCTTAATCATTATATTTAAATCTATATTTCATGTTATTTATTTCAAGGGGTTTTGATTTGGAAATTATGAAAGACTTAATGGTCTTTCATCTAAACCGAAGAATCAAGTGAAGCATGATACATTTTCGAATTATTTTGATTCAACTTGAATAAACCATATTACATTCATCTTCTATAGAGTGGATGAAATAATAAGTGGATGGCTTCCAAAAAAATAGGTCTAGGGAAAGATGTTAATAAATAAAAAATTAATGATCTTATGACTATAAACATTTTCCAAATTATATGTTGATCCAACCTCTTTACAAAATACATCGCAAGAAACCAAAACTATTTAAATTTTTATATCTTAATATAAAATTCAAAATATCATCTCAAAACCACTTATATTTTTTAAAAGTATACATGTTGAATTTTTAAAACCTCACTTAAGATATGTTTTTTTAATTCTACATGAAAATAGACCAACTTTTTTCAAAACACTTAAAGTGATATGAACCCCCATTTCTATAAAACCATTATAATATTGAAACTTTTTAAAATCATATTCAATAACCATCAACAAAAAATCAAAGTTTAAAATAGTTTCTATTGAATGATGTGAAATTTGGAATGACTAAAACTTTACAAGTTCACTTTGAAATCACATCATGAGATTCAAAACACCAAACATATTTTAGTTAATTTTAAGTTAAAACCTTGTTATTTTCATTTCAAACCCCACTTGTACATTTAAAACCTTGTTTCCTTTTTTAAAAATGAAATTCAAAATATGAATGACAACAAAATTTCTACATAGAACACCACCCATTTTAAATCAAACCATGATTATTAAACATTTAATTATCATTTTATAAAGCTGGCATGGATAGAACAATTTTCAGAAGAAAGGATTAAATTAACAATTTAAATCCTAACATGATTTTCCTAGACTACCCACCTAAATATTTAGGATACCATAGGGTTATTTAATAATTTAATCAAGGGACTATTCATTTTTCTAAAACTAGTTTCATAAAATATAACACAATAATCCACAAATTCAAGATTTCACATTCCACACAATTTATTCATCAATCGACATTAAGAATGTTTAAAAAGTAATTATGACATTGAAAACTATTTTTCGAAATATTATGATGCACAATTTTAAAAACAATTCAAAACATCATTTATGAACAAGAAATCATAAAATATTCTCTTAGAAATATCTTTTAAGAATTACCTGAAATACCTCATTCAAAAACTTCATATTTTAAGAATAATATTTTAAAGTGACAAACATGACTCATGGTTACATGTCATAAAAAATCTAAAGGATTAATACGTCATTCATTAATTTATACCATGACCGAAATAGGGTATAAACCTTTATTAACCACACATTTTATTTTAAACTCATTTTGAAACATTTTCACACTGATTGGTATTTAAATTATCACTTGAAATGATAACAAAAATCATTATGAAAATAATTTGAAAGAACAATATATTATTTTAATGTGAAAATACCATTTTAAAGGGTTAATCAATGCAATTTGACAAGTGAGTAACTTGAATCCATATTTAAACAACCCTTTTAAATATAGTAAAACCCATTACTATCTTGGAAAACCATGTCAAAATCCAATTTCATCCCTAGAAACCCAATGAGTATAATTAATACTATTGTTAAGTAATTAAAACACTAATATAAGCATCATGAAGTCAACGGTTATGAAATTAAAGTTTCAAGTATGGGGAATACCTACTTGGACCTTGAGAAAATGAAGAAACCCTCTTGAACAGGTAGAGGAGGACCCTAAGGTAAGATCACATGCCCACGAAATCAAAGACACAATAAAAAATAAAGGGTAGGACCCCCTAGGGTCCTAGTGTGTGTGAAATTAGGGTGTGGGTGAAAATAAGATGCAAAAATAAATAAATAGGGGAGGAGAAAGTTGAGGAGGAGCACAATTGTGGGGGGCTCGTTCAACATGAAGGGTGATGTTTTGATCATCAAGATTTGTGAAATCTGGAACCCAAACAAGAAAGTATCAAGATATGAAGAGAAATAAATAACACGCCTTAGTATCGAGGCTTTATTCATCCAAGATAATGTTGATGAGGAGCACTGGCAGCAGTTAGCTTCCACAAAATCTTCAGAATTGCGACTAAAATCGGTGTGGTATGGATATTTTTAAAACATCTTGGATGGTTTTATTAATGCTTCCAAAAAAGCACTCATGAAGATCTCTTTTATCAGCGCTTGTTTATCACAGATAAAAGAAAACTTTATCCGCGCTAAATGTTTAGTGCTCATAAAGGATTTATAATTATAATTATTAATAAAAATATTTACAAATACATTTGTAAATATTTTTATATTATTATAAATGTATTTATCTAATTATATATTTTTATATATTCATATATATATATATATGTTAAATATATTCATTATTTAAATATATTAATTATAATTTTATAATTATTAAAATATAGAATAATATATTTATAATTATAAAAATACACTTTTTTAAATTATATTTATTTATTTATAATTATAAATATATTTATAAACAAATCTATTTATATAATTATATATATTTATATAATTATATATATATTTAAAAATATGTATAAATATAAATATAATTATAATTATAATTATACAAAATATATTAATTATTTAAATATATTTATTATAATTTTATAATTATTTAAATATGTAATTATTTATTAATAATTATATAAATACTTTTTAAAAAAATCTTTATATTTATATCATTATATAAATTTATATGTTTATATATATATTTAATAAATATATATAAATGTTAATATTAATATAATAAGTATATTCATTATTTAAATAAATTCATTATAATTTTATAATTAATTAAATATATATATATATATATATATATAATTATAAGTTATAATTATATGAATAATTGTTTTAAAAAATAATGTATTTTTTTATAATTATAAAAATATAAATTTACAAATATAGTAAATATAAATTTATAAATATATTTATTTATAAATATTTATTTACAAATATATTTTTAACCTTATTAATAAATATATAATCTTAAATGCATGCATGTTAAAAATGAGAGAAATTGAATAATTAAAAAAATGAGTACACTTTAAAAATATTGAAAAAATGGATGTCTTTTATTAATTAAATATAAATTAATAAAAAAATATAGTAATATATTGAAATAAATATTAATACATATTGAAAATATAAAAATGAATTATATAAATATATATAAATAAACATCTGAAAATGATTTAATTCCAAAAAACTAAAAATATTAAAAATGAATAAATAATGACTAACTATAATAATATAAAAAAAATAAATAAAATTTAAAAATTAAAAGAATTATAAATTAAATGTATAAGTTATTTATGAAATTCTAAAATGAATAAAAAAAATTAATAAAATACATAAATATTATGTGTATGTGTTTCTATATTACTTTTCATTAATTATGCAAATAATTATATCTGTGTGTTGTATATAAAAATGCATTAATTATGTATAAGTTTGTGTGAAATCAATGTAACACATGTTTAATATATATTTAACTGACATATGAAATGATATTAAATTAATTTTCATTACTCAATATAATTAGTCGATATTTTTAATTAATATTAATTTTTAATTATAAATCAATCTTCACTAAATATAAGACTGATATTTTGTCAATATAAATATTTTATATTATATAAATCATATTTGAGGATATATTATATATATTGATATATATATATCTGTGTGAATATATTTCTATATTAAATTTATTAATGCATAATTATGTATAAAACCTATTAGAATGAATAAGACCTTAATACATATTAAAATATTTCATTTTATTCATTTTCTATATTTATATTTAATATATATAGTTTATTACTATTTAAAATTAATATATTTATATTTATATTTAATTTATTCGTTTTAATTAATTGTTGATTCATTAATAATTTTTTAAATAATTTTGTAATTTATTTATTTTTTATTTTTTTAGTTTTGCAATTTTATTTATGTATTATTTTAAATTATCACAATTTATTCATTTTATATATCTATATTTCATATATACTATTTATTAGTATTTATAATCTATATATATATATATATTTTTTCATTTTTTTCATTTTTGTCAATAATTATTTAATAAATAATGTTTTTAATATTTTTCGGAATTTACACATTTTCTATTTTTATTTTTTCAATTATTTAATTTTATTCATATTATATATATACATAGTATATATTAATATCAATATTTTTAATTTATATGATTGTATATTAAATTTACTCATTATTATAAATAATTATTTAATTAATTAATTTTTTAATATTTTTATTAATTTACTTATTTTTAATATTTATTTGTTTAGTAATTTTATTTTCTTCATTTTATATATCTATATTTAATATATAATACTTATTAGTATTTATAATTTTTATATATATTAAATTTAATAATAATTATTTATTTTAAAAAGATATTTTTTAAATTTATTCTTTTTTAATATTTATTTGTTTTGTTATTTTGATTTTTTATTATTTTTAATAGTTGTATTTTTTATTGGTTTGTATGAAAAATTTGACAATGGACTGGGTTGAGTCCACTTGGACATGAATACGAAGGTGGTCAAACACCCAAGTAAAGAATAGGGTGGGAAAAGTCTCGCATGGGCTCGTGATGGGCCCATATAAGTTTCAGCAATATATGTTGGAGCCCATCACCACATTTAGATTCTGAGAAATGGATGCATAAAAATTATATATAAAGAAGATCCCTCTTATGTGATAATTCGATGTGGGATTCGTCAGGTGATTGGGACCATTATTACCACTAAAAATAATGTGATGATGAAGGGTGCCCTTTGTCAGTACAAAAAAAGCATTCATTGATAAAGGGTACCATTTATCAGCACTAAAAAAATCACGAATAATGGGTACCGTTTATTAGTGTTCCTTAGCACTGATAATAGGTACCATTTATTGACGATTCTTTAGGACTGATAAAGGATTCCTTTATAAATGATTTTTGAGAGCACTGCTAGAGAACATTGTTGTATATAGTGTGTTTTGTAGTAGTGTCATCTGATATCTCTGCTTTCTAACGAACACCACTTGTTGGCCCTCCATATCATAAAACATGACTCGCCTCTATAATAGAGAACAACTACCTAGAAAAAATATAGCCAATCCATTCCAAGGGTGGAATCATATGGCTACATCTAATATAAGAAGAAACTCCTCACCAAATGACGTTTCCCCATCCCTATTTTAAATCCTCAGAAAACGTTAAAAATGAAATTATGGCCTCAAAATAGCATAGATAACACTAGGGAAACTGGGAGAATCTCCACCTTTAGTCCTAATCTGTGGACCAGACTCGGTAAAAAAAAGACTGTGAAGATCTAGAATTAGATAAAGTAGAAACTTAGGTAGACAATAAAATCATCATACCTTTAACAATATCTAGTCCCCCTAGAACTACCACGTCCATAGAATAGACCTATCCACACCCAAATCCTTTTCCTCGTTTCTGATGTCTTCGGTAGCCATGTGCTAATTTTGGTCCCTAAGGATGAGGACCGCCGCAGGGATGACCTCTACTATCTCTATGTCCTCTCATCTTCGAAACAAATGATAATGACCTCTACTGGGGTTGTGGTAGGAGAGGGGTTTGATTTCCCAAACCAAACCAACTTATCTAGGATATCATGCACTAAGCTGATAGTGTCCACGACCCCTGCAGATATAACATGCAAATAAGAATCCCATGGTATATGCAAAAAATTTCCATCCCTAAAGAATCATGAAGTAAAATACTATGAATGACTCTGCACTAATTGGGGCTTGGACTTGGCATCCACAATCCCCTACTAGTAGAAATACTCCTCATGAAGCTACGATGTGATCCCTCTCAGGGCACTCCTCCTTGTGAGTGCATCCGATCAATCACTTCTTCCTTCTTCTACACCTCCAAATATGTAGAGAGCGTAACTAGATTTATTTTGTATCTTATTTTTGGATGCAGTGCCTCTTCTTGACATAGTCAAATGGCCCGACTCCATAAGCCCAGATTTTGTGTCTGGATTTATTACATTTCCATAATTTTAAAGAATAAAATCCTAATTAACTGATCAGTTTAATAGTCTTGGAAGACCAGATTATATATATGATACCCATATTAAATTGGTAAATATATAATAAAACATAATACATAATTAAATGAAATAAATGGAATCTTTGAAATATTATTTAAATATTTATTCTTCATAACCCGTGGAAAAGAAACAGAATACAGGTGAGCACAAATGATTAGTATGGGTAAGTAATGTGGAAAAAATAATGAATTGATGATAATAAATCAACATGCAAAGGTAAATAACTGATAAAAAATTCCATTTAATAAACTAGATACCGAATAATCATTATGGAAAGGTAAGAAACATAAACACGTTCCATTTAATCAATAAACTAAGAATAAAATGCATCCATATATTTTATCATATGAAAATATCATGGATACTAACAATAATAACTAAAATATATATGAAGGAAATAATTAATTTTTAGTTGTTATGTCAGAGGGGCATGAAAACCTATTTTGTCAAGACCTTTTACAAGACGATTTAAAACTACTGGTAGAAACCCATTTATTTTGGCCATCTTATCTATCTCATAAGAACCTGTCGATGCATTGAAGGGATACATATAACTAGGCCCCACCCATTTTATACTTATCCAAATTATTCCTCATATATTAAGTAATAAATTTATTTCATGAATAATCTTCCTTATAAAATATACATACTTAAAAAAAGATAATGATTTATCAATAATTCCCTAGTTTATCAAATAAATGAAAATTGTATGTAAAATGGAATAATGATTAGGATATAATAATATATGTTACATGAGAATATTTATATTTAAGAAAATATTAATGTACCACAAAATTATTATAAAGAAAGTGATTGTTTAAAGAGAAAGATGAAAATTACCAAAGAATGTGATATTGCAAAGGTAATCATTAAAAAAATTCTTGAGAAAAATAATAATTAAACCACTACTATAAATACTCCTTTAACAGTTCTAGAATCGACCTCTATCAGTGCTAGAAAGAGTTGACTATATAAATGTTGTTAAAAGGCCAAGGCATTTGTCATCACTCTTAAAATCACTTATAAAAGACCCCATTTATCAGTACATTTATTTAGAAGTAATAAAATTAGGATTTATAAGTAATTTTACAAGTGCTTATAAATATCCCCTTTATCGGTGCCTCTAAAAGCGCTGATAAATTCATCCTTATTGTCACATTAAAAAGTGATTAAAAATGATTATATTATAGGTGATTATATAAGTGTATAAATTATATCTTTATCAGCGTATTTTGTAGCACTGATAAATGTTAAAACTGTAGTGTGATAGTACAACACATTGCATCACCAAAAACAGGTGCAGTGTGTTGTAAAAAAACACTACATCACTACAAACAATAAAAAAAATTACCAAAATAAGATAAAAATACTGAATTTAAATTAATTAAAATTTATAACACAAATACAAGTAAAATAAAACACTATTATAGAGAATGTAAAATGTTTTTTACTAAATTTAATAAATAGTTTGAATAAAAAGGTGCACTTTGAGACATAACAGCCAATCTATGAGTATAGTTATGATGTGAATAACTCCCACACATCAAAAATGAATTATGGGTCATTTTCCTAAACTATTAAAATTATACAAATTTGTTTTCTTGGTTTTGAGAAAATGAGTTGTTTTTGTATTAAAATTAATGTTAGTTTTGAATAAAAAATTCACTTGGAGTCATACCAGTTACCCTGTGCGTCAGATTGAGGTGTGACTAATTACTACATGTCAAAAATTCCCTATGGATTATTTTTAAAAATAGCCAAAACAATATGAATTCATTTTCTTATTTTTGAGTATGTTATTTGTTTTTTTTCACTAAAATTAATGACAATTTTGAATAAAAAAGATGCACTTTGATTTATAACGGTCACACCGTGCATTATATTGAGGTGTGACTGACTACTAAGCTTCCAAAATGACTCCTAGATAGATTTACTAAAGTATTAAAACAATTAGAATGTTTTTCCTCAGTTTTGAGTACGCCACTTGTGTTTTTTACTAAAATTTCATTTTAAATTGAAAACACACAATTTGATCTATACAGGTGTCATCATGTGTGGGTTTGATTAGATACAGATTAATACACATCACAAATAAATTATCAATAATTGTCCCAAATTATCAAGACAATCTGAGTGATTTTTCTCTATTTTTATTGAGTGATGGTTTTTTGTATTAAAATGTCAATTTTATACTGATAACAGACACTTAGAGTTATATCGATCACACCATGTGTCGTATTGTGGTTCGAATGATTGCTACAAATAAAAAATGACATGTGGATGATTTTCCTAAATTAACAAAAAAAAATATGAATCTGTTTTATCAATTTTGAGTATGACAGTTGTTGTTTTCACTAAAATTAATGTCAATTTTGAATAAAAAGATGCACTTGGAGTCATACCGGTCACACTATACATAGTATTGAGGAAATTATGATTACTAAACATCCTAAATGACTCATGGATCATTGTCTAAATGTATCAAAATAATTAGAATGAATTTCCATTGTTTTGAGTACACTACATATATTTTTTACTAAAATATCATTTTTAACAAGAAATATGCACTTTGAGCCGTACAGGTGGAATCATGTGTGGGTTTTACATGAGACTAATTCATACACATCAGAAATTAATTGTGAGTCATTTTCCCAAATTATCATGATAATCTGAGCGTGATTTCTATTTTTTCAGTGAGTGATACTTTTTTTATTAAAATGATACTTTTAAATTGATAAAATAAACTTGAAGACATACTGGTAACATCATGCATTATATTAAGGTTTGTTTGATTCCGACATGTTAAAAATTACATACAGAATGCTTAATGTTACAAAATAATCTGAATGATTATTCTCATTTTTGAGTATATTAGTTGGTTTTTCACTAAAATTATTGTTAATTTTGAATAAAAATATGCATTTGGAGTCCTTTCGGTCACACAGTGCGTCTAATTGAGGTGAGGCTGAATGATACACATCCCAAAAGACTCATGGATTGTTTTTAGATTGTATCAAAATAATCACAATGCGTTTCTTTTGTTTTGAGTATGTCAATTGTGTTTCTTACAAAAATGTCATTTTAACCGGGAAACGTGCACTTTGATCTATATAGCCGGCATCATGCATGGTTTGGACAAGTGACTAATTCATGGCCCTCAAAAATAAATTATGATTCATTTCCCCAAATTATCAAGACAATAAGAGCATGTTTTCTTGGTTTTTATTCATGACATTTTTTGCATTAAAATATCAATTTTAAACTGATAACAGACACTTGGAGTTCTACAGGTCACACCTTGTGTCATATTGAGCTACATATGATTCCTACAAGTTAAAAATGACATATGGATCATTTTTAGAAATTAAAAAAACAATATGAATGAATTTTCTTGGTTTTTAGTATGGAAGTTGTTTTTTCCACTAAAATTAATGTCAATTTTGAATAAAAAGGTTCACTTTTAGTCATACCGGTCACACCATGCATCATATTGAGGTGAGGCTGATTTATACGCATCCGAAATGACTCAGGGTTAATTTTTTAAATGTATCAAAACAATAAAAATGTTTTTTCCTTAGTTTTTAGTACACCACTTTTGTTTTATACAAAAATGACATTTTAACTGGAAACATACACATTGATTTTTACAGGTGGAATCTTGTGTAAGTTTTTCCTGAGACTGATTCATACACAACACAAAATAATAGTTAATCATTTCCAAAAAATATCTAGACAATACAAGTGTGTTATCTCGTCTTTCATTGAGTGACACTTTTTGTATTAAAATGCCAATTTTAAACTAATAAATAACACTTTGAGTAATACCAGTCACATTGTGTGTCATATTGAGGTGTAGTTGATTTCTAAATGAAAAGAATGAAATATGGATCATTTTCCAAAAGTACCAAAACAATTTAAATGTTTTTGATTAGTTTCGAGTATGTAAAATGATTTTTCAGTAAAATTAATGTCAATTTTGAATAAAAATATACACTTGATGTCATACCGGTCACACTATGCATCATATTGAGTTGTGGATGATTCGTACATTTACCAAATTACTCGTGGATTGTTTTCTTTAACTATAAAAACAATTAGAATTAATTTAATTTTTTGGAGTTCACAACTTGTTTTTTTAATAAAATCTCATTTTAAACTAGAAACACACAATTTGAGACATGCAGGTGGAATCGTGTGTGGGAATGATATGATACGGATTCATACATGTCAAAAATGTATTATGAATTATTTAAATAAATTATCAAAAAAATCTTTGTGTGTTTTCTACGTTTTCAAGGAGTGATGTATTTTTGTATTAAAAAGGAAATCTGAAATTGACAACAGACACATTGACATCAGCCCTCTTTGATGACCATGATATATCAACCCTAGTTTTCCTCCAATATTTCATTAACACACCTGATGAAATATGTTTTTTATTATAGACATATTTATTCAATCACATATGTTTTATTATATACATGTTTGATGAGTGAGAGTTGTAAAAATGTTTCTTAAATAACACTTGTGGAGAAATTGAAGTTTTCAATACAGAATTATCTTACAGGTGGATTAATACCATATATAAAATCCCTTAAACTAGTGGTGAAAAGTATTATTTCAAAAAATTCACTTGAAACACCTTCACAATGGATCTTATATTAAGTAACAAGTGTTTTTTTCACTTTTAAACAATTTTTTTGAAACACAATCATGGTATGATCCTTATTCTACTTCATTTCCCAAAAAAAAATTTGCAAGACAATTATTCTTATCCTCCTCCTCCTTGGACTCCACCTCGATCTTCACCTACACCTCTTCTTCCACATCTGTCTCCGATATTGACTTTTCCATCAAATTTTCCTCTACATTTTCCTTTACCTCAACCTTTTCCTCCACCTCAGCCTCCACCACAGCCTCTACCTCCATCTCCGCAATTTCCCTAAAATTTTATTATCTGAAGTTCGTTGCTTCTAAACAAATTTATTTCCACCGTTATTCTTATCCTTGAAAAGGTGTTCCAAAATAAAATATAATCATTCTAAAATGAATGCTTCACACCCCAAATATCTTTCAATGGTCATAACTCGTATTAGACAAAAAACACCGTAGGTAATCAACTATATTTTTCAGTAGACATTCTGACAAAAAGTACATTTCCCACTCATCTCTAGACAAATTTATTTCTTCTTTTTAGTAACAAAGTTGTCGGTAGTCTTGATAGTACTGAGAAAATTTAAACAAAAAAAATGAATATGATATATATTTAAGGAAATTTTAATTACCTTCGGAAATTACCTATTGGAAGATGATGTACTTAGTGATTTATGATTTCTCTCATCACTATTACAAAATGGGCCTTTAACAGTGTTGGCATTTATCAGCACTAGAAAAATTCACTAAGAAAGTCTATCCTTACCAACGCTAAAATAAGAAATAATGAAGGGTGGCCTTTATCAGTGCCAATAAAAGAATTGTTAAAGGGTACCCATTATTAGCACATTTTTTAGCACTGATAAACGTTTACCTTAACGAGTAATTTATTTTAGTGGTCATAAAGGTTACCCTTTATCAGTGCTTTATTTTTTGCGCTGATAAAAGTTACCCTTTATGAGAACTACAAATAATGTGAGGTTAAATGTTCAAAAAATAAAATTTAGAAAACAAAAATTCATTAATTAAATAATTATTATTAAAAATAAATAAACATATATTTAAATTTAAAAAATTATTAAATATTATATATTAAATATATATATATATGTAAAATGAACAAAATGAAAATATTAAACAAATAAAAATTTAAAATGAGTGATTTAAGAAAATTATTAAAAAAAAATTTAATTTGATAATTATTGAAAAAAATGACTAAATTTAATATATATATATATATATATATATTATAAATATTGATAAATAGTATATATTAAATGTAGATATATAAGTGAATATATAAACAAAAAAATTAAAATAAATAAATTACAAAATTAATTAAAATCTATTAATGAAACAATGATTAATAAAAATGAGTAATTGTGATATATATATATATATTGTAAATAAAATTAAATATTATATATGAAATAGAAATATATATATAATGAAAAAAATTAATTAAAAACATATTAAAGTCTTATTCATTTTTAATGTGGATTGATTTTTCAATATAACATACATCAAACGTCATGGGTTTCATTAATTTAACATATATATAAATATGTAACTAATGCATTTTATATACAAATGCGTAGAAAAATATATATTTACGTAATATATATAAACAAATAAAACTAATATTTATGTAATTCATTAAAATTTTAGTATATTTTATATTTTCATTATCAAGATGATACATTTAATATATTATGTTTTTAATTGGTCAATTTTATTTATTTATTTATAATACTATAACAGCTAGGGCATTCATTTTTTACATTTTTTTTATTTTTTAACTTGATCATTTTCTATGATATAAATATATATATAATGTTTTTTTA
Source organism: Viscum album (assembly GCA_963277665.1). Taxonomy (NCBI): domain Eukaryota; kingdom Viridiplantae; phylum Streptophyta; class Magnoliopsida; order Santalales; family Viscaceae; genus Viscum; species Viscum album. Next base: position 126,473,920 of record OY728147.1, on the reverse strand, counting down.
TTTTCAATATGTATTCATATTTATTTCATTATATATATAAATCCATATTTTTTAATAATTTATATTTAATTAATAAAACATATCCATTTTTTCAATATTTCTAAAGTTCACTCATTTTGAATTTTCCAATTTCAATCATTTTTAAAATGAATGTATTAAACATTATACATCCTCTAATAATGTTAAGATATATTTTAAATAAATATTTATAAATAAATATAATTATATATATTTAATACTTATAAAATTATGATAAATTTATTTAAATAAATCCTTTATCATTGCTAAAATATTTTCACTAATAAAGATGTTTTTATCATAATTTTTTGAGTGCTGATAATTCTATAAATTTATCAGCAATTTTTAGCACTATTAAAGATCCCTTTTATCAAATCTTCTCAACTTAGTGATGATAAAAGGGATTTTTATCATTTCTTTTCTAAAATCGCTTTTAAATGATTTCAAGATCTATTTAAAAACCCTAATGGGTATTCACTCATCGCGATTCTGAAGTTCTCGGAGAACTCCTCTATTATCAGTGCAACTCCACCACGATTCATATGACAAGTCAAGGATAAAATTCAATGTATATTATTTTCTACATTTCATATATCGTTGTTTGATCCTTTGGGTCCTACATTTTGTTTTTTTCATTGTTCTTAACCTTGACAAACCCTATGTCTCATCTCCTCACCACTTCCAGTGCGACTCCATTTTTCATTTTGATGACTTGTTAACAAGATGAATATATGTAGTTTAACATCATGTAACCAGGATGAGAGAGGTTTCACAATTTAAATTTCTACTATCATGATTATTTTCTGAATTTTAATGTTATGCAACCAAGATGAGATATGTTGTGAAGATTGACATCTTTCTTCAAGAACGGATTTTTGTAGTTTAACATCCTATAACCATGATGAGATACAATGTATAGTTTAATTCATTGTTTTCAAGATTAGTTTTTGTAGGTTAGCATCATGAAAATATAATGAGAGACATGATGTAGTTTAACATCTTTCTTATAGGTTCAATTTGTGTATATTAACATCATGGATGAATGAAAAGAGGTGATTGATGCCTACTATGTAAAGTACTTAATGAGAAATATAGTATTAGTTTGGGTTTTGGATCATTCTCTATCTTTTGTAGCCAATCTGCATGCTCTGTTTTTTGGATCACCTTTTCTTGGTTTTCTGAAATGGTTTTTGCGAAGTGGAAAATGATTTCCAGAATTTGAGTTACTTAAAAAATGTGAGTTATTATCTTCTCAAAAGTGGCCCTATAAGAAGCAGGTTTGAAATTGAAAATGAAATAGTGGGTTTCAAATACATAATTCTTATTTAGATATGAAATTTGGATTGTGATCCAGTTTTTTTGGCAAGAAATATTCCATTCGATTTTGTTTCAGATTAATTTTGAACATGATTTTAGGATTTTTGTGGTATTTAGAATATGCCACCAAGAAAGGCCTTTAATGTTTATAGTGGGTCTCATACTATTTCTAGTTATCCTTAGTTTTTCCCATATTTTTTGGGAATTGAGGTTTGTTAGAGTTAGTGAATTGGCTTGAAGAAGTTCAGCATGTCTTTATAGTGTTTGGAACTTTCAACGATGTTCGAGTTCATTCTATTTTGGGTCTTCTTGGGGTGTATTTTTGGAATAAAGGGAGTAGTTTTTTCCAAAAAAGATGCAAGTTGGGATTATGTGGGATGATTTTAAGTACCTCTTTGTAAAATGGTTTCTACCTATTGAGGTGAAGGTTATAAAAATGGAATAGTTCTTGAGTTTCTAGCAAGGTCAGCGGATGGTGAAGGATTATGTTGAACACTTCAAATAGTTGGTTTTCTTTTTTCGAGAGTTGGTCTCCCTGGATTGGATGAAAGCTTCTCTTTTCATTGGGGTTCTTCATAATGAGATCATGGAGTGAGTTATCTTCTCCAAGGATCTACATTTTGATGTATTGGTGGAGGAATCATTTTTTGTTCTGTTTTTTTGAAAGAAGCATAAACACATTGGATTAGTTTTTTTCTCTCGTGCAGGGGTGAATACTTTCAGAGTTTCTACATTTTTGTTTTTGGGATGTTGTAAGTTCATCTTTCATTATAAAATTCTGATGAAATTATCCTTTAGTAGTTAAATTTGTTTTGAATTTTAACCTTTAAATGGATAGCCTTTCATGAATTTGTTACCCTATTTCGTCATACTTGTTTGGAGATGTTAATTTTTGTGGAAATCGCTCTTTGTGCCTTGTTTACAAGTTCATTTATATTCTATATTTTGATAATTTATTCTAATTTTTATACTAATATAGTGTGTAGTAATAATATTGATGTCTATTTATCTCCATTGATCAATGAAGACAAAAAATGAATTGTATGTGCATCACTCAAAAATTTATTAAAAAAAATAAGGATTCTTCGTGCAATTCACTATTGTTGGTTAAGTACTTCTTAGAATAGAATTTGAAATGAAATTCATGCCCAGCATCTCCATGATTCTCTCATCTAACACACACTCCCAACCATCTCTATTATAACACAATTCAGTATTCACTTTTCCTTCTCTTTTTATGCCCATTTACTATATGCATTCAAATGCATACAATATGTATCTTTACAAGTAGTAATTTGGTGAAAGAATATAATGAAAAGTGAATGATGAATGGTCATACAATAGTTATGGTGTTGAGAATTTGTGCAATTAGAGCATCATAGGGACGTCAGGCAGGAACTTCAGGTCAGATTATATGCTAAGTAGTAGTTAACTAATAGTATTAAAGTGCATAGAGAATCCTTAGTTTTGTTATTAGAATATATATGGACCAAATAAACCCTTTGGTAAGATTTAAATGAAATTTTATGATATACATTTTCTATTTTATTAAAAAATATATAATGAAATTTTGATTTAATATTCATTATTCATTTCACAGTTCATTTATTTTAGAAGATTTATGTCCATGTGTCATGCCTTTGCTAGAAGAGAAATGATGTTATCTCTTCTCATTAAAATAAGTAATATTAATGTTTTCACATTAAAATAATTTTCCATAGAATTAATGATTTATTTTATATTTATGTTTAATTTATTTCCTTTTATTATTACTCATGTAATAGTTGTTTTCCTATAATGGTTGATTGTTTTGTTTGAGTTGCAGTTATCTGTCCAAATTTCACACTTCTTCTCCCTTAGAACCCTTTCACCTCTCCAGTGTTACCTTTATCACTTTCTTTTAGGTTCTCCCCATTGCCTTTTCTAGAAGAGAAACTCCACTACCTATACCCAATTACAAAGTTAATCTTGATATTTTCACAGTAAAATCATTTTCTATAGAATTAATGTATTATTTCATATTTATGTTTAATTTATTTCTTTTTAGTATTAATCATAATAATTGCTTTATTATATTGGTGGATTATTTTTTTTTGAGTTGATGTGGTTTTTGTGAAGCTTCTCATGCAGTTTTGTTAGTTTGACAAAGAAAGTCAATGGAAATCATGGTAACGCTGATAGTTGGGATTTTTTTTTAATTTATGTAATAATTTTTACTTATATAATTTTATAAAAAAAATTTGAAATATTTATAATATAGTATTTTATTGTATTATTATTGTAAAAATTAATTTCAATTAATTTCTAAATTAATACTTTTTTTTGGTATCTAGTGTGTTTTGTGTGTGTTTCTGGTGTTGTAGTGTGTTGTTACAGCACAGTACAGTATGGCCCTTTATAAGTGCTGATAAAGAAAAAAATTATTAGAGCTTATAAAAGTGGTGATAATGTTATACCCTATCAGTACTTCTACAACACCGATAAAAATTCCTTTATCAACACTAAAAAAAGAATTGATAAATGATTATTTTTAGGGGGTCTATATAAAAGAGCTTATTTATGTTCCCTTCATCAGCCCTTTTTCATCATAGATAAAAGTACTGGGTTTTTAATTTTTCTCACATTGTTATCACATTTCCAGTACTGATTAAGGCAATTTCTATTGCTGTTAAAGGCCAGTTTTGTAGTAGTGCATAAACATGAAAACATAATATCCACAAACGATGTCATCTTATTTTTACACTATAGAAACATATACCAAAATAATTAAATTGTTTTGAAATGTTTGGATAGTTAAAACGTTATTTATATACCCTAATTTGTTTCCATTTGTAGTAATTCAACGACATTATCACTTCAGACCCTGACTTCATTCTATGATCAATCCTGTATTTTGTAACCACCATATCATAACAAAATTCTTATTAAAAAACAGACTGAACATATAATTATAAATTTATCTATAAAATTTTGATTTCTGTGTATTACATATTCACAGTACACATCATGTGTGGTTGGTTGGTTGTAAATTCAAGCATTGGATCCTAAAAATAAATATTTAGAGTGTCCAGATCGATTTATATTAGCATTTAGTCTGTCCTAAAAAATAAAAACAATTATGTAAATACAAAATTAAAAATATATTTTATGTTATTAGATTTTAGAGTTTTACCTTTGCAGTATAGGAATAAAAAAAGTCTTTTTTATGATGATTTTTGATTAACTACTTGGACTAAATTATATTTTTCTTCTCAATTTTATTTTTCTCCAAAGTATATTCTGGAGTAGAAATGATATAGTGATTAATGAATCCAAATCCTCCATTCCAAGATATTCCTTTTATATATTTTTGATAACAATGTATGTAAAAATTATGAATAATTAATAACTTTTATAAACATATTATCTCACTATTTGGATAGAAGTATTATAACAATATAACTTATTTATCTATTTACAATTGAGATTCCCAACCATTCAATTTTGATAATCTCATTTAGACTCTCGATACCAATTATGTATGTCATGGAAAATCTATATATTTATTATTCTTATTTAAAGTAACACATAGTTTTATCTTTAAATGTGGTATCTACTTGAATTTTTTTTTATAATAAATGTTAATCTAGAACTGGTGGGGAGAATTTACTCTCCGAATTTCAATTTGTTTTCTTGATTGATTTTTTAGATTTTCTTGATTTGACATTTTGTTTCTCCGCTATTTTATTCATCTGTAATATCATACCTCACTTTAGACATTTTATCATCATCTGTTACATGTTTTAAATATGATTATTTTTAAATATTTACCTCTTGTATATTTATATGATTACATGGTCAGGGTATGAAATCCCCAGTATCAGGTTTGACCGTCGAAATATCTGGAACATCAAGTGGAACATGAAACTCAATAGTCGTCTCATAAGCTACTTAAATTTCCACATTCATGTCATATTTTTGGCAGGGTTGACTGTGTAGCTAGTCTCCAATGATATTATACACTGTACGCATCACAACATAGTGGTATTTGTGTGTTTACATATACATATCACATACAACTATACACTATATAATTTTAGGAATATAATGTTATCATAAGTTGTTTGATTCACATTTAGAAGAAAGAGTAATGAAAAAATTGATTTCCCTGATTAAGATAAGTATTTGGGGGGAATGACTAGACTCAAAGGGAGTGGGAATATTTGGTTCATGTGTGGATCTTTTCTACACCAGTTGTTCACTTTGATCATTTCTTATACATTGGTATGCCAAACCAGACCACAAAATAATAACTTTCAATGAGTCTATTTGTGTCTCAAATTGAATCATCATGTTATATGTATCTTTATGTGGTTTTATCTTCTCCAAATATGTTTGAGGAGTGACTCCAAAACCTATTTTAACATGAACATATTGTTCAGGCCGCTTCCATGATGCTGAAAGTAGCTTTTGTTCACGTACGGTTGAGGTAGATTGTTGTGTCTAACACATATAAAAAAATATAAATATTAGTAAATATTTTTATGTAATATTGGTATAAAGAAAAAAGAATTTCTATTATGTCAAACATACACATGATTCACATACTAATTTTCTGTTTTTGTAAACTAATTTACCCTCCTTATTTTCACAAGCCTCCTTCCACAACACATGACGTGGGATGGAAGTGGCTTTGGATTTTGATTCATCAATCTGCATATAAACAAAGGAACATATATTGTTTTATATCACATAACTAAAATTTTATTGTCGATTTAGAATCAATACCAATTTATTCTTTAATTAATTATACCACATCCTTCCATTGTGATAGGGGTACATTTGTTTTGATGCATGTTGTTTATTTTCCGCACTCTTTTTTTGTTTCATAAATTAACAATTTTGAATCAAGTTGTATTAAAAAAATAATTCCAAGTAAAATATTATCAACTGAAATGAACATAAAATGATTTCTCATTTCCATTATTGAAGAAATCATTGCATAATTATATCTTTATCATGTGTTCATATCCATTTTATGGGTGGGTATCTATTTTTTCCCTCATCATCCCTAAGATGTAACTTTGGCAGAAGAGTCTGAAAGCCTCTATGGGTTTTCTAGTGGCAATTAAAAAAATTATTAAGGAAATCATCTAAAATAAATGAAGACTGAAAAAAATAATGCAAATTGAATTAACGTTTCACTATATAATTTTTTTGTAAAATAAAGAAATTAATTTGTAACATTACCATTATATACTTCTGAAGTATTTTCTTCATTATAGGTTGGAATTGATGCCATGAGTCAACATCAATCGGTACATTCATCCTCATTATGACCCCAATATAACTATTGAACATTAAATTATTGGGGTCAATAGGTTGGTCACATTGATTCCAACCAACCTTGAATTTTATACCCTGACTTATAGCCTTGATAATTTTATTCAAAGTCGTGAAGTTATATCATTGTTATTTTTTCATCAACATGTAGTTGATCCCCTAATAATTTGTCAGTTTTATTACCAAAACTATTTTCATACTTGGGATTGGTAGCATCATCATGTTCAAAATAAATTTTCTACATGATTATTCAAACATTTAATTTTTATTGAATAAAAACGGTAAAATACAATCTATGCATAAAAGTCCACAATTTCATGCCTATAGAATGAAAATAGTTACTGTCCTGAACAGAGATATAATAATTCAATACAATATTACAACTATCCTTCACTAACTTCATTTAATACATCCTTATACACTTGATTGTCTTCTATATCTTGAAGATTTATTGGACTCCCTCTTCCAAACTAGCCTTCCTCCCATTATTGTGGTTCCAAATTTCATTGATGAAAAACCTCAAAAACAGTCATTATTTGATTTTGTTGTTTGATATTTATCTCCCATATTTTGATGAAATCAACCTAGTTTTATTAAACTAATCTAACAAAAATTAATCCCATACCATTTACAGTTGATTATTTTGGATGATGACTACTTAGAGTATTTCAGATAATATATAGGAGATGGGGGATTAGTCTCAAGAAACAAAATGATATAATAACTGTTCAGGAGATAAAATTTGAGTTTCCAATGAGGATAAAAAAGTAACATAAATTAAATTTTAATTATTTTTTCTAACATATTAAGAAAATGAGGAGGATGAAGTTTTTTTAAAATTAAAAAAGCGAGTCTTATAATAAAATTCATATCAAGAAACCAAAAAATCATTCTTTGTGTTTTGATTAATTTTTCTATGTAATTTTTTGTGTTCTCAGGAAGTAGTAAATAAAGAGGATGAAAGAATGAAAGAGTTGAAGAATGATTTTGGATATGTGTTATTCAAATCCATAGTAGCATCTTTTATGGAGATTAATAAATAAAATATGAGCGAGAAGTATTTTTTCAAATAACTTGGGAACCACATTGATGGGAGGAAGGGTAGTTTGAAAGAGGGTGTCCAATCTATCATTAAGATAAGTAAAGCAATCAAGAATCTGAGGATGGATTGAATAAAGGTATTTATGGTTAGTTTTTATATATTATTTATGTATTATATCTTTGTTTAATATAGTAACAATTTTCATGAAAGATGCATGAAATTGCATAATTTTATGCATGGAGTGTATTATATTGTATATTAATCTTACCAAAACGAATCCTCATTTACACAGCCTTATTTTTGAAACCCATGGTCCTTTTTTATGAAATTTTATTCATGTTTCTTACAACTATTATGTGTTGTATTATTCTTTCACAATAGTTTATGGAGATGTAGTTCGTAGTGGTATCGTATGAAAAAATAAAAATACATCATAATAATGATATAATAATCATTAAAATTACTATATATACCCATTATAATATCTAAATTTATAATATACCAAATCTTATATCCATATTATCTAGGTGTATCAATACTAATAAACTATGATGAAACTTTCACTTTCGATTCAAGAAGATATACCCACTTGTACCTACCACTATTTAATAAGATGGACACTGATTTTCTTTTCCATATGTTTACTTATTGAGAATATAGATGTTAATAACATTATGAATAATTTTTAATCCCAATCCTATATGAAATATAAGATACTAGTAAATAAATAAAACGAATATTATGCTTCCTAAGACCAACAACAATAGTATAATATAATAGGATTGTACCTATCACTATAGAATAACCCTTTCTAGCATCATCCACAGACTAATCAGCCATTAATAATCTACCAGTCATATCTAATGACCCTTCCAATAAGGAATATCAATAATGTGCCATTGGAAATTACCTAACTAACCACATTAATAGAAATTTTTGACATCAAAGAGGTAGCACAGATTAAAGTGTCCTACGAACCTACATTGATGAGATCACTCAAAAAGTTTCCTCAATTGAAGAGGAATTAGAATACCTCCACTCTAGTGGTCTTGAAGAAATGAATCTCACCCACCTACATTCAACATCACTTTTATCTACTCAAGGATTCCTCACCTTCAAATTTTGAATTTGTTTAATCCACCATAAGATCCCTCTAATAACATACATCCCATTAAAAGGTGAATTTATAAACTTATGCTCAGAATTGATCTAATTTTTTTTACTCTTATAAATTAAATTAATCTATTCAATACCATCATAAATTTATTATTACGATATATTACTATATAATCTTAGAGTAATCATAGATACTTCCCATCATTATAAATTATACTACATATCTTGAATTATATCTACAAATACCTCTAGGACTGGAGGATCAATATAATTTCTAGAATATAGAGGATTTTCATTGGATTTATCCTATAGAGATATAGGGGTCAGAGTGGTGACATATTTTATATTAATGTATAGATTCACACAATTTTCCCCTTACAAAAAATAATAATCTTTCAGAAATAGGCACAATATAATATATATTAAATGTGAACCCCCTATCCCTTTATCTCATTTATTTTCTATTAAATAAGTCTTTTCATAAATTATATATAATTTAAAATATGTTACAAGAATTATTTTAAATAAATGTATGAAACAACTAACTAATGGTGTCAAAAATGTGGTTACGAAATAAACTCAATCAATTAATAAGTTATATGAACCAAATCATAATTAATAAATAAATAAGAATGAACTATTTATTTATTATTCTGGATTCTATTAATATAAATTTATAATTGATTATTGAAAATAAAATATGAAAGAAACATAAGAACATTACATTTTAAAAATTTCTACCAATTCATACGTATCAACTCTTATATAAGAAGCATCAGACTCGAGAAGATATTTGAAGTAAAAAATAAACAAAAAACAACCTAGACTTCATATGGTAACTCGATTATCCAACATAATTATGTTATCCACAAATATTTATGGATTATTTCTTATGTCTGTAAAGTATTTCTGTTTTGGATATAATCCATACCAATATCCCTAGTCTCACTCTCATTCCATTTTTTAACCATTTTTTACCAAGTATACCCAAATAGATCCCAATTCAGGTTACCACATCACCTTAGACACACTTCTTGATCACTATTTTCTTGTTTCAATGCTAAGGGATATAGATAACATGTTTGAGAAATTATTTAACTTCTTCAATGTTTAACAAAACTCAATTTGATAATTCTATAAGGCCATCATTACATATGTATTAGCATGTGGTGAAAAATATTTTTTATTTATCCATACAGGAGTATACACATATCTTGAATAACCATACCATATGAAAATATTTGTATATTTCTTAAAAACCATTGATTATAGAGAAAAATATGATATATAACCACCCATTTTATTTCAATAGCAAGGAGATGAGATGTAGGGTTCATCATGATTATGAAAATCACCTAAATAAAAAATGTGGGACCCAAAACATCAATAAAAAATATAGGAAAAGTAGAAAATAACTCACATTGGATTTTAGCCTTAATTAATCTGAGGGAACATAGAGGAATCGCACCAGCAGTAGAGGAGTTCTGCAAGATCGGTAGAATCCTGAGTGACTGGGTCATGGTTAGGGTTCTTCAAAATAGATCGAGGGAACTTTTTATAGTGCTTTTAGAAAAGCCCTGATAATGATCTCATTTATCAGTGTTGATAAAAGGGATATTTATCAGCGTTTTATTAGGGCTGATAAAATACATATTTATTAGCATTAAATTTTTAGCAATGATAAATATTTCTTTTAACATTTCTATTTTAGCACTAATAAAGGTTTGTAATTATAATTATTTATATATTTGTAATTATTTATTTATAATTATATAAATACTTATATTAAAAAAATATTTATTTATAATAATTATAAATATATATATATATATATATATATTCAGTAAATATAAATTTGTCGATATATTTATTTAAAAATATATTTTTAATATTATTAGAGAGTATATAATATTAAATACATGCATTTCAAAATGAGTTAAATTTAATAATCTAAAATGAGTACAATTTAAAAATATTAAAATATGGATAATTTTTATTACAAAAATATAGATTCATAAAAATAATATAGATATATATATATTATAGTGGATGAATACATATTGAAACTACTAAAATATAGTAAATAAATATATAAAAATAAATAATTGAAAATGATCAAATTCAAAAACAATATAAAAAATAAAAAAATATAAAAATGAATATTCTAACTAGAGTATTGAAAATAAAGAAATAAAATTGACCGATTAAAAACATAATATTTTAAATGTATCATGTTATAAAGAAATTAGAAAATATACTAAAATTTTAATAAATTACTTAAATATTAGGAGTATGTGTTTCTATATATTGTGTAAATATATTTGTGTGTTCTTTTGTATAAATAAATGCATTAATTACAAATATATGTTTGTGATATAGATGTAACACATGGCGTTTGATATATGTTAAATCGAAAATTCAAACAACCTTAAAAATGAATATCACATTAATATTTTTTTAATTAACATTTTTTTCATTTTATATTTATATTTAATATATATTATTTAATACTATTTATAATATATATATGTATATATATTATACTTATTCATTTTTATTAAGAATTGTTTCATTAATATATTTTTAAATAATTTTTTAATTTGTTCATTTTTTATTTTTTTTGTTTAATTATTACAATTTATTCATTTTATATATCTTTATTTAATATATAGTATTTATTAATATTTAAAAAATATATATATTTATATTAAATTTATTTATTTTTATCAATAAATATTTAATTGATAAACTGTTTAATATTTGTCAAAATTTACTCTTTTTAAAGTTTTATTTGTTTAATTATTTCATTTTTTCCATTTTACATATCTATATATTTAAATATACTATTTATGATTTTTTAAAATTTATATATATGTATATTCAATTTATTAATTTTTAATAATAATTATTTATTTAATGAAATTTTTAAAAAAAGATTATTTCTTTAGTTTTTCATTTCTTTCTGGATGATTATCTGTTCTAAAAAAGCACTAATAATGGGCACCCTTTACCAGTGCTAAAAATTAAGTAGTGATAAACGGTTCCCTTTATCATCACTAAAAATAAAGCATTGATAAAGGGTAACCATTATCAGTGATAAAATTAAGCGTTGATAAAGGTTTCTTTTTATAAGCGCAAAAAAATCACTAATAAACGGTGTCCTTTATCATCAATTTTTTTAGCCCTGATAAAGGCATCCTTTTATCAACTCCTATTTTATCATGGATATATATGAGCTTTATCAGCGCATTTCGCTAGCACTAATAAATGTCGGTGCTGTTAAAGGTATTTTTTATTATAGTGGGCATTCCAAAGTGTCTCATACCACTTTGAAACATTTGAATCACAGTCCCCATGAAAGAATAAAATTACATGAATATATTGTATACCATGAAGATAAAAGGATTAATTATATAATATATCAAAAGTTTCAAAATATATCTAACAAAAAATATGTAAGTGGTGAATATGACATTTATCTCAAAGATGTAAAAAAGTGACATGAAAATCTCTTACCTTGTGTTTCTTTTTTTGTGAATGTGCTTTAAACTCTTTTATAAGGGTTTTACACATGTTACTAACTTATTATAAATCCATATTCATGTTTATAATATAAGATATTATTCTCTTATAATATCTCATTACCCATTTGATAATAATCATTCATTATTTCAACTATTTCGGGTGTCACTTGCCTAGTTTTTCAATATTGACTTGAAATTTGTTGTTCCTATTACATATATCATGATTCCATCACCTCCATAATGTAGAAAATGATTTAAATTCCATATATATGAAGTATATATTTATTTAGAATAATCTATAATATTTTGAGATACGAATTGAAATGCACTATTCATGGAGATGATAGGTTGTACGTATGCATGAACGTTACTTCCTTTTCTTTGTCGTATTTAAAATAATTGAAATTAAATGATACATATTTATATTTTAATTCCATTATCATATTAATTTTATATATGACCCATATTTTTATTAAAATCATCTTTAATATGTTCCATGTATAGCATGAACGAATCACATTGCTTTGAGGAGGCAGTAGTCCATACTTCCACAAATGATGTTATCACATTTACACAAAATGGAAAGTATAAATGTATGCGTTATAAAATAATTATAGAAGCATAAATAAATAATAAATATCATATATATATATATATAATATATTAATATAATTTCCATATTAATTCTCAACCATGAGAGGTGGTAAATTATAAATGAACGACATCATTTCGTGAGAAGGTAGTTTGTCATTCATGAACTGTAATTTTGTTACGCATTTAATGGATGTTTGTGAAACTATTGGATTAAGGATTAATGTAACAACATATAAGTATATTTAATATTTCTTTTCATTATATAATCATTTAATAATAAGATTTTAGGGGGTGATAATGAAAATTAAACTGAAGATCTTAAGGAAGGATGTTACCTATCTTTTGTGTAACTTCTTTTGGCATCCACCAAAGGTATTTCATTCATGGATTTAATCTCAAAGTTAGGATTATAAGATTTGTTTAGGTATTTTAGGATATTATTTTATCATGTTTTTGTTATTCCAATTGGTTTTATAGGTGTGATTAAATGGAAGGGGTGAGTGTCTTTTCATAGTGGAGGAGGAGTGGCATTCTTGTAATTTTTTCAGATTGGGGATTCCACCGAGGTTTTATCCATAACTAGTGGATCCAAAAATGAAAAAAATTAAATAAAATGGATTATAGGGTCTATATATTTCTATAAAATGTCTATTGGAAAATTTTATGGGTCCTTTTGGGCAGTAATTTTAACGTTTAGTCCTTTGTTAAATAATGTTTCTCTTAATAGTTGTAATTAATTTTAATCCCTTTCAATAATATTTTTGTTTAAAAATTAGGTTGACCTTATTATAAATTATATATTAAAATGAATATAAATATGGATTCCATTTTTCTAAATTATCATCACATAAGTGTTAGAAATTAATTTAAATTTAATCCTATAAACAGGACTACAAGGCGGTTATTTAAAGTAAAAATGTTCGAAAGTTTGCAAAGTTCTAATATCTAATTTTAATTTTAATTGATTATAACGACCTTAATTGAGATAATTTATGTATAATTAATCTAATTTTTTTTAAAACCAATATAAAATATAATTTTTCCTTATAAATAAATTATATTAAAAGATAGTTTTGAATTGAAATTAATTATTTTTCATTATTCACCAAATAATGAAACTTCCCTGAAAAATACCAAAAATCATCCTAACCAAATTTTGATGTTTCCAATTAAAAAAAAGTTTATTTTTCTATATATATTATATAAAAAAATTCACAATTCATATTTATATAGGTGCACCATTAAAATGTGGTAAAATTACTTTTATAAAAATATAGGTTTTATGTTAAATATTGAGTTTGTTTTTATATTATGTATATAAAATTTATTTAATAAATGTAAAAATATTTGATTGGAAATATAACATATAAATTCACTATATAAATTCTCTAAGATTGTTATAGATTAATCAAATGTGAAAAATGTGACTAAATAGTGTTTTGTTTAAATCTGGTGTTGCGAGCATGGAAAACTGACTTCGTATTGCATGTTTTGCAAGATATCAACCAAATTAAATTTATTATAAGAGGTAAATTTGTTAAATTATTGGGTTTATAAATTATTCCTTTATAAATAATTTAGTCTTAAAATTTAGGGGTGTTACCTTCTAAAAATATGTCGGTATTTCTCCTTCATAGAATCATATTGTTCCATTGTTGCCTCTTCTATTTCATGATTTCTTCAGAGTACCTTTATGAGATGAGTCATCCAATTACTAAATTATTTTTCTATGGTATCAATAATCAATATGGTTTTTTTTCATTATGAATTTTTATATTCTAACTCTATTTTATCATAGATAAGCACATGGGTTAGATCAGGCATGTACATCCTTAGTAGAGATATATGGAACACATCATGTACTTTTGAAAGATTTGGTAGTATTGTCAAATGAGAAGAAACAGATCCAACTCTTTCAATAATATCTAAGGGTCCAGTGTACTTTTTATAGGTTTCCCCTTCTTAATGAACCTGATAACACCCTTTTATAAAGATTCTTCAAGAAAACATGATTTCCCACTTGAAACATTAAATCTTTCCTTTGATTATTGGCATAACTATTTTTTTCTATATTGAGATTCAATAATATGAGACTAAATAGTTTTTACCTTTGTTGTTGTTTCTCCATCAAGTTTTGGGCCTATTTATTTACTTTCACCAGCTTTAACCCATTAAGTTGGAGTACGATATCTCTATACATATAATGCTTTATATGGTGTCATTTGAATACTTGAATATAAACTATTATTATTGGAAAACTCTACCCAATGTAAGTACAGATCAAACATACCTTTAAAGTCAAGTGAGCATGACCTCAACATTTCCTCCTTTGTTTTAATTGATCATTCAGACATTCTATCATTTTGAGAATAGTAGGCAGTTCTTAAATGAAGCTTAGTGTCAAGAGCCTTATGAAGACTTTTCCAGAATTTTGATGTAAAACAAGGATCTAAATAAAAAATCCATAGAGGTGTTCCACAAAGTCTTATGATTTCATTAATATAGAGCCTTATGAGGTGATCAAGAGGTAGTTATTCTCTTGTAGAAAGGAAATTTTCATATTTGGTTCAACAATCAACAGTTACCCATATTACATCATTATTTCTTGGAGTATTTAGTAGTCCCATGAAAAAGTACATGGTAATTTCATCCCATTTCGACATAGGAATAGTGAGTGGTTTTAGGAATATTATATGATACTTATTCATAGATTTCACTTATTGAAAAACCAAACATCTAAATACATAATTAATAGTTTCCCACTAAATTTTATCCCACTAAAAATGTTCCATAAAGTCTCTATACATATTTGTGCTACTAGGGTGTATAGATAAATTTGATAAATGAGAATCAACCAACAATTCCATTTTTATATCAGGTATACATGAAACACATATCATCTTACCAAGAATTATAACAACATATTTAAAAATAAATTCTTTTAATTTTTTATTTATTCAGACTTTTAATTTTCTTCTGAAAGTTCTTGTCATTAGATCGAGAATTATTTATATTCTCTAGTAAAGATGGTTTTGCAATCATTGGAAAAATTATTGATTTCTCCCCATCCATATAAATTCCCATATCCATCATGATAAAATCTATGAACAAATGATCCTTCTCAATCCTAGTTTGGGTTAGAACCCAATGATAATTCCTACTCAATGCATCTGATGCCTTATTTTCATTCCCTTGCTGATAGTGTATTGAGGAATAATAATCCTTGATTATCTCAAATTATCACCTTTCTCTCATATTGAGATCTTTCTTTGAGAATATTAATTTCAGGATTTTATGATCTTTGTATATCTCGAGTCTTTCACCACATATATAATCTCTCCATATCTTCAATGTGTATATTACAATTGCTAAATCAATATCATGGGATGGATAGTTTAGTTCGTGAGTCTTTAATTCCCTTGATTCATATGTAATAACATTATCATTTTTCATTAGGACATAAGAAAGTCCCTTCTTTTATGCATTACTATATATGACAAACCCATCACTTCTAGATGTTAGAGTCAAAATCGAAGCATTTAGAATATTCTATTTAGTTCATCAAATCATTCTTCACATTCCTTTTTCAGAAAAGATACTTAACCCTTTTACATGTAAGCTAGGTTAATGGGTCAACCAATTGGGAAAATTTATGAATGAATCACTGATAGTAATCTGACAACCCAATGAAACAATGTACCTCATTTATGTTTGTTGGTATAGGCTAGTTTATGCCTGCCTTTATCATTGAAGTATCAATTGATATTCCATCCTTTGAGACAATATTTCTAAGAAAATATACTTCTTGAAGACAAAAACAAACTTATTAAATTTACCATATATTTTTTTCCTTCTAAGAGACTTAAGAATACTCCAAAATTGATTTTAATGGTCCTCATATATTTTAGAATACAAAAGAATATCATCAATGAATACCAAAAAATCATCAAGATATGCATTAAATACCTTGTTCATTAGGTCCATAAACTCTTATGGTGCATTAGTCAACATAATTGTAATTATTATAAACTATTGATGTCCATACCTCACTTGAAAAGATATTTTCAAAATTTATTCCTTCTTCACTCACAATTGGTGATACCCAAAATGAAGATAAATCGTTAAAAAATATTGGGCTCCATGAATTTGATCAAACAACTCATCAATGTGAGGCAAATTGTACTTGTTCATTATTTAAATAACATTTATTTCTCTATAATCCATGCACAAACTCATGGATCCATATTTTCTTCTTAACAAAGAGAGCATCATCTCTCCATGATGAACCACTAGGGTGAATAAATCTTTTATTACCAAAATACTCTAGTATTTTCTCATACTCTACCAATTCTAATGTGTCTATTCTATAGGTATTTTTTGATTTTGGCCTTACATCGGGGATTAAATAAATAGAAAATTCAACCTCAAGCTATGGGGTATGTCTAGGTAATTTCTTAGTATATACATCAATGTATTCATGAAAAATAGGTACATCCTCAATTTTTATATTACCTCCTTAGTCAATATATTTTTTTCTCTTATTCCCCTAAAATTTCATTCATTAGAGGTACTAGGGGTGGGAATAGACTATAATCAGTTGAGGAAGCTTACACTCTAAAGATAAGGGATTCTACATCTTCCTCACAAATTGTAATTTCCTTCCTCTTCTAATAATTGTTTTAATAATGTTTTGATATCCAGTAAATTCCAAGGATTATATCAAATTCAACCATAGGAATGATAATAAGTTCAGCAAGTAAATCATGTTTATGTGTAATAATGGGAACTACTTGACACATCTTTATGTGATGAGACTTTTTTTATGAGTTTTGATTGACAACCCTCTTATAAAATCAAAAGGAAAATGTATAATTTTATTTCCAAACTAGGTAGATATAAAAGAGTGAGTGAAGTGGAATCAAATAAGGCATTGGATAAATTTTTAGATAATATTAATATACCTTCCACAACATCGTTTGGTACTTCTACCTCTGGTTTAGTGATCGCATAATCTTGGTTATCACCTCTTGCCCTCTTTTTTGGTAGATTACCCTGATGCATAAAGAATTATCATGGGTAGTTCCCTATCTCCTTATAGTTTTAACACTGAATAGTATTGTTTTCATTCTTCCCCTTTCATTATTTATCATGATGACCCCTTTCTCCACAATTATTAGAAATTCTCATTCCCTTCAATAATTTCATAGGGTTACTCTTTACAAAATTTTCATAAGTTGGAAATCCCTTAAACATGTTCTTATCCTTCTATGAATTACCTTTTTCTTGGTGCTTAGAAGACCTCTTATTCTATTGGTTTCCTTTAAATACATTGGATCTCAAAAATTCCTTCTCTGTTTTCATGGCATATAAAACTATTTCATCATATGATGAAAAAATCCAAGAAACTAGTGAACCTTCATGATTTGGATAATGTCCTTTAATGATGTGGTAAATATTGCTCTCTATGTTGTGTATATAATTATTAGAATACCTGGTTAACTTTTTAAAGGTAGATTCATAAACTACAAATCTTTCTTATATATTTTTCATTAATCTAAGGAACTTTTTTTCATATCAATTTGTTGATCACGAGGGATGTATTTATCAAAGAATTTCTCCTTAAATGTCTTTTATTCCAAGAGTTCTATTTCTTTTTCCTTTCTAATATTCTTGATCAAGTACCATTATTGTTCAGTATCACCTTAGAGATAATATCACTCAAGTTTAACCATTTCCATTTCACAAAATTCTAAGGCCATAAAAATATTATCTCAATACTTAATCCGTTACTCATATATAATTGGATTAGTAGCCCCATAATATGATGGGGGACTATGTCGTATAAAGAGATCTAGTATAGAAGATTCTCTCTTTAGCATGGTTTTCTCCATTCATGAAGGGTTACTTATCATAACCTGATTAAGCTTCCATCGAATAACCATAATTTTCTCTATTCCAATACCAGATGTATTGGTTTCCTCATCCTGGAAATATCTACAATTTCAACGAGTACTATTACCATTTATCCTTCTTGGCACAATTTCTAAATAATGTAATACACTGTATTATCTCATATGATCATAACATATAACTCCAAATATGTTATATAACATAATATATACTTTTATGAATCCTAAATCATAGAATCATAAGCTTTAGTTTCTTTGGGGATATCTCTAATTTTAAATATTGAATAATGGTTTGTAAAGAAAATATGAATTATCCTAAGAGTATCCCCTGTGAGTGTCAAACCAGGTGTGCAGTAAGGCTCATTGACATGAACCAGGATAAGTCGAGTCATGACTAACGCACCATGTTATATTTTATACCCCAATGTACATATGTTACAGTACTACATCCATTTGTAGTATCCAGATAGTGATATATTTCTTGTAAGACCTACCTAACCTCTACCTTAACAAAATTATACGATGTTCTTCTATACTTATCCTCAAATTCTATCTTAAGGTTCTGTTCCCTAATATAAGTTTTCTAAATCTATTTTCCATGGTTGTTTCTAAACA